>JACEFO010001677.1:0-1485000 GCA_015342445.1 Digitaria exilis | reverse complement strand
GTTTATCGATATCTCATAGCATGAATCATGAATCACTACGCATAATTAACCTTGAAAGGGAATTTGCAATTCTGCTAAAAGAGGAACGACATAAACGATAATATAAGATTCTTTTTTTTTTAGTAAAGATGATATAAGATTCAATCGGTCAGGATTTGTCCATGCAAGAATCACTTGAGACAACTATGGCCGCGACTAGTGCTCGCTCCAACGCTCGCCGTTGTTACTCACTGAGATTCGATCGAAGTAGAATCTAGGTTTTCTCAGGCAAGATAGATCGAGCGAAGATTTTTCCATACAAGAGTTGGTCGAGATCACGATGGCGGGGCCTAGTGGTCGCTCCACCACTCGCCGTTGTTAATCGCCTCAACCCTGATATGTAAAGACGTCATATTCGACCCAATCAGAATCTAGATTTTCTCGGGCGAGATGGTTCTCGTGAAAATTTATCCACGCAAGAATTAGGCGAGACGACGACGACCGGTACTACCGCCAACTCCGCCGCTCGCTGTCTTTACTCACCCAGAGAACTCTGGGACGTAAATACGTCAGATTTGATCGAATCATAATCTAGTTTTTCTTGGACAAGATAGATCAAGCTAAACTTTATCCACACAATAATCAATCGAGATGACGACAGCCAAGCCTACCGTCCGCTCCATCGCTCGCCGTTGTTACTCACCCAGAGAATTCCGGGATGTAAAGACGCCAGATTCGATCGAATCGGAATCTAGTCTTTCTCAAACGAGATAGATCAAGCGAAAATTTATCCAAGCAATAGTCAATCGAGACGACGACAGCTGGGCCTACCGCCCGCTCCGCCACTCGCCGTCTTTACTCACCCAGAGAACTCCATGATGTAAAGACATCAGATTCAATCGAATCAGAATCTAATCTTTCTCGGACAAGATAGATCAAACGAAAATTTATCCACGCAATAATCAATCGAGACGACGACGGCCAGGCCTACCGCTCGCTCCGCCGCCGCTCGCCGTCGTTACTCACCGAGAACTCCGGGGGGGCGCTCCATCGACGGCAGGGGGTCATCGCCCTCCACCTCGTCCTGCCACGCAGCACCGCCGCCGTCATCGTCGTCCTCCATGGCCTCCTCCTCCTCGTCGTCGTAGTAGTACAAGTCGTCGTCGCTGTCCATGGCCGGCGGCGCGACGCGACGTGCTGGATCGGAGGTCGACCGACCGATCAATCGCCGCCGGCGCGGCGGCGGGTCTGTTTATGGCCCTGTTTAGATGAGTTGGTGAAAGTTGGCGAAATGTCACATCCATCCTTTTGACACTAATTAGGAGTACTAAATATAGACTAATTATAAAACTAATTACACAGATGGACTCTACATCGCAAGACGAATCTATTAAGCCTAATATGTGCCGTCATTAGTGCATTTTTAATGACGGGTTACTGTAGCACGACAGTGTCTAATGACGAATTAATTAGGCTTAATAGATTCGTCTCACGATGTGGAGTCCATCTATGTAATTAGTTTATTTTTATACCTATGTTTAATACTCCTAATTAGTGTCCAAACATTCGATGTGACAAGTTGGCAAAATAAGTTGGCGAAAGTTGGCGATCTAAACAAGGCCTATATTTGGCAGTTGGCGAGTGGGCAAAACAACAATCCAGCAGGGTTTAAGGCTGCTGCTGGCTGCGCCCGTGGAAACCAACCAAATAGGCCTGCCTGCATGTGACCGGTCGAAGTGCGATGCCTGCCTGCCTGCCTGGCTGGGCCCATACGGTGACACGCCGGCCGTGTTCACGTCTCGTCAATCACTGTTACGGAACTCGAGGTGCAAACGTTCACGGTACGATCCGGCCACGCCGTGGTCGTTCACAAGGTTGACCGAGACTTTGACCAGCAGTACGGCGTGTTGAATTGAAAGGGGCCCGGTCGCGTCGTACGGCCGGCCGGAGTTGCCACACACGCTGGGCGCACTTGCGCTGGGCATTATATGGCTGCAGCCGCAGTCCTTCAGTGCTCGAGGATGCATGGGATCGAGGCCCCGTTTAGTTCCCACAAACTATTCATCCAACTTTTCACTATTCATCTCATCCCTTCTACTCACAGAACACTATTCATCTACAGTGTTTTTTTGGTGAACAGTGTATTTTCGGGGAATCTTTCCCCTATCTAAACGCACCATGAAGCGCTTCGCTTCTCCGAGTCACGGCTGCCCTTCTAGTTGGCCTCGCAGCGCTCCCACCATGGCTCACGGGCACGGCAAGTCATGGAAGGAGAAGAGCTGGCGGCGGCGCAGGGGCTGGCACTCCGATCCACCTCGCTGGCGGCCGCACCACACGATACCACCTCCTTGTTGGCTTGTTGTCGTCCACGTAGGTAGAACCCAAGGAGGAAGTCTGTGTTATGGAGATGTTGGCTAGTGGCTATGATGCCTGACGGTATGGAGTTGCTAGGCGGCAGGTTGTTGTTACCAGGAACGCTCTGCAAATGCGACATCTTTATCTTGTTTGAAACAAAGCGACGATGTCTACGCACCCAAAGGTCACAAGAAAAAATTAAAGAAAAAAAGGATGGACGACGTTACCATGACTCGCCTAGTCCCCTCACAACCGCACCATCCCCGTAACCCCGTTTCCTGCTCAGCGTCCACGGGCCACTGCTTCAAAGAACGATGCAATGCAGACATGAAGTAAACAGACACCCGAAATATAACCGATATCCTTGGATGAATACGCCATTGCTTCGCATGTCGTATAATACGAGATAACTCTGCTAAGGTCAGACCCTTTTGTTTTTAACCTCGGTATTGTCAGGCCATCTAAGTTAACCAGCCTAAATCATTTACGCTACGTATGAGTATTGCACCAGCTGCCGCCGGTATTAGTCGTATCCCTCAGCCGGCGGAGCAAAAAGAACGCCACGCCCGCTCGAACGCCCCGATCACGCCACGAGCTCCTCGGCCTTGTCGGGGCCATCCGGCCGGTACGCCGCGATGGTCATGGGATCCACGAGCAGCGTCAGCAGCTCGTCCTGGATGCACTTGTACATCTCCCCGCACAGCCTCTCCACGGTCTTGGCGAGCGTGACGGCCTTCTGCTTCACCGGCACGATCTCCGCCTCGGCCATCGCCGCGACATCCGCCCCAGCCAGCAGCTCCGACAGCCGCTCCACGTGCTGCTCCAGCTGCTCCTGCTGGTCCTCGAACAGGTTCTTGGCCACGGTCAGGCTCGCCGCCCGCCCGCGCCGCTGCTGCATCCGCAGGTCGCCGCCGAACATGTAGTAGGCGAACACGTACGAGTGCGACAGCACCTGGCGCGACACCAGCAGGCGCCGGTGCCCGCGGAGCAGCCAGTCCCCGTCGCGGGTCGCCAGGGGCCGCGTGAGGTCCGACTCCAGCAGCCTCGCCCGCTCCTGCAGTGTTGGCGCCAGCTTCTGCCTCTCCACGTTGCAAGAGTCGCCGTGGATCTTGAACCTGTCGTAGTAGTGCTTGTACCGCTGCATCTGCACCCTGCTGGTGTCCGCGGTCTTCCCACCGGTCTCCTCCTTGTAGCGGTTGCAGCTGTGGCCGGCGATGCTGGTCCATGTGTGCTCGAAACCGGTACCTCCACCGCAGAGCCAGCTGCATCCATGAAAAGTCAGTAACCCAGGTCGGGACAGGATACAAATACAATAAGCACCAGGTTACATTTGAGCAACGCGCATAATGTCGTAGAGAAACTACTGGACAGAAATCTCCCAACATGTATGATGTATCCATTGGCACGTTGAGTTGTGTTTCTACCGTAAGATTGTAGTTCTAACCTAATATGTATGCCCCCACCCACTAAATTAAGTGCTCCACCCAAAGGTACCCTACATGCAGAGTGTGTGCCAAGAACTTACCACATACTCTGCCCACAGTTGCAGCGGACAAGGTTGCAGCCACCATTCTTCTCGATGGGTTTAAAGCATTTGGGGCAGCTCTTGGTGTTAGCGAGGATCCACTTGATGTTCTCTCCCTCTGAACACTTGGCGTTCCACTTCTCCCATACAGTGCATGGGCAAGGAGAATGTGCCCGTGCCATGCAGTTAAAGCAGAAGCTTAAACCGCAGGGGCACTCCACTTCGCAGTAGCGTTCACCAGCACCAACACGGATTGCGCGGCCACAGTTTGGGGCACTAGGGCACCACTTCACAGAGTCGTTGTCCTCAAGGTAGGACTCGAGCAGGAAGCGATTGAACCGCTTGGCCATTTCAGGGTATTTCTGGCCAAGGAGACGCCGCACATGGTCTTCATCACAGAAGGCTGGGCACTTCACCGCCATGCACCGTATCTGCTTTTTGCCACTTTCTACGGCAGCATAGAAATGCTGCGTCCAACCTGAACAAAGAGTAGAAATACTATGGTGAGCAAATGGACAGGTGTTTTGCTGTCAATATAAGAAAAGGTCTCTTGAGTTTTTGCAAAAGCTTAGGCAACGGTCCCATATACTTTGTTGATGAAAGATCACAATCCAGAAATAAATTAACGCATACTATTTAAGGCATAAGCACAAATCAAACGATAAGGTGGAAAGCGGAATCTCACAATCATTGCAGAAGCAATGCCCACAGTCCGTGGTCAAGACTACACCCATCGCGATGTCCTCAAAACACACATTGCAGTGCACAATTCTCCATGGTTCAGTAGAGCCAGCTGCGGCCAAAATATTATTCTCCTGCAGCACAATGCCTGCATCTCTGAGCATGCGCTCTCGCCCCTTATCTAAGCAATCATAGATGCTATCCATCCTCCACCTGTGGTGGATAAGGAGAGCTCGTGCTTGATGTTGTTTTACGTTGAGCAAGTTCATTACTGTCGATAGGTCATCTTTCTGCAGGTAGAGCAGATTGAAAGAAAAATTTCAATGATCAAGATTTGGCTTAGGACAGACAGATTTTGAACATCGAACATTTATAAGAAACAGTTAAATCAGCTCCATTACCTGTGCAGTGGGAAGGGACTCTTGTGTAATGGCCTGCATCAACAGTTATACATGTAATTGTGTTCTTTTTAGAGAGAAAAAATAGTCCAGTGAGAACTCATATCTAGTTAGAACAATAATCTCCTTGGGAAAACAAATGTGTGATTCAGCAATCTCAAAGTCGAAATCACGAACAAAACGCAAAATGGTATGCATATATGTTTTCACAAAACACGGGCATTAATATGAGCAAGGGGAAAAAAAGTTGTTTACACCACAAAAATAATTATTGTTTTTTATAAGATGCTTCGTTACAAAGTTACAGTGCATGCTAACAGAAAATTCGTATGGTTGCTTAGTTATACTTAGTGGTAGTAATGAAAGCTTGTATTACATCCAATTTTAATGTAAACCGAACTTTCAGATTCATAAAAAACCACAAAAGGGGAACAAACGTACATCTTAATACATTCTAGTTGAGCAAAACAGAGAACCTAGGAATTAACAACCTCAAAGGTAGGATTTTCTTGCATAAAGTCCGTAGCTTTGGGGCAAAATTGACTACCCCTTCAGTCGCTTTCACTGTATGTATGTGAGACGCAACTTTGAGTAGCACTCTATACATGGCACTGGCACAGGGATTTTTGTGAAACTACACTTCAAGACAAATCTACTCATAATCATTTCAAGTATCCAAACTCAGCCCATAAAAGTTAACAGGCAACCAAAATTTAGAAATTTAAGACAACCCAAATTTGAATGAAGAGAGTACAGTTGAAGGCGACGGGCGGTCGGGCGCAGACACGGTAGAAAAAAATAAAAGTTTGCTTCTTTTCACCACCTTCAATTACAAAACCGTATGCAAGCATCCTACCCAAGAAAACCACACCGGCGGAAGACGATCCCGGTGGGGAATTTTGACATCGGAGCAGATTTCAGAGAGATTACACGGAATCGGCGCACGATACAACTCGAAGCGCGCACTACTTGTGCAGAATCAAAGGGCCGCCATGGATAAAGCCCTGGACTAGAAAAAAAGATTTAGCGAATTGGGGTAAAGAGGTGAAGGGTCTCGAATCGGTCGGTGAGGTCCTCCCTCCCCGATCTCGCCGCCGACGCAGAAACCCCAAAAGGGCGAGCACACATTTGCCAAATTAAACCAAGGACGAGCGGCTTCGATCGGGCGAACTCACCCAGCAGTCCGCGCGGCGCTCCGGCGGCGGCGCGGCGTCCCCCTCAAGGCCGGCGGCGGCGTCCTCCTCGGCGTCGTCGTCGTCGTAGAAGTACCCATACTCCTCCTCGTCGTCGCTCGCCATGGCGGCCGGGGCCCCCGCTGATCGCTCGCCGCGCGTAGCGCTGGGCGGCGAGGGGGACTAGGGAGGAGAGGAGGCGAGCGAGGGTTTTCCTTCCCGAGGAGGAAAGGGAAGGGACGCGGGGGTCAGTCGGGCACTGATGACGACGATGCTTAGCGTGAACTCCAACGCCAAACCGAACTGCGCGACGCGGCGAAGGTTTATCAGGGAGAGAGGTGGGGTCCACGCCACGTGTCGGCGACGGGAGGTTTCGGCTCGGTTGGAGCACGGGTCCGCGTCCGTCTCGACTGGCGGTGCCTACCCGCGTACTACGTGCCCTCTTCGCGTAGGAGGGCTAGGCCGGACCCCTCATCTTGGACCAGGATTAGCAAAAGTTTCTAGGATTATCTTTGTTGCGTATTAAGATTTGAGTGTTTATATTAGCTTCTCTTTTTTTAGAAAAAACACAAAGGTACAAGGAAATCAGTTTTGAACGGCCGGAGCTGATTTGAGGTTGTTTTCAGGCGGAAGAGCTCAGAGCTCACCTTCTAGCTTGAAAGTACTACTCTGTCCCGTTTTTATTGTCGCTTGGGAACCACAATGCACAATGTGAGAGGATCCCAGTTCCCGAGCGACTGATAAAAAGGGACGGAGGGGGTATCTTACACCTCGTGTGATGGAATACATGGTTTTATAGGGTGGAAGTGTTCAAATAATATTTTATAGGTAGGTGGATTGATTGTATTGACTCACTTGGCAATTAAAGTTGTCCTAGATCTACCTACTAGCCAAGACAACTTTCAGAACACTCTATGTAGTCCAACGACCAACCAACCTCCTAACCAGCTAGGAGACTTGGTGATCACTCGACTCTTGACTTTATGTAACTAGCTCATGAGCACAGTCGAGATGAGTCGTCACACTTATTTGGTTATATCTCATCCTTACATGTATTCAATGGAACAAAATTCATCTAGACTGACAAATAAAACAAGACCTCACATCACCGTTTTTTTACACGGTGATTTTTTTGGCACCTAGTGGTCTACTTATGGACGGTCTGGTGGACGCGGCGGTTCTTTTCTGCATTGTTCGGACAGTCGGACGTGATGATCCCACGGCTCCTCAATTTGTGGTTGACGATGGGCCGAGTTCGAAGTGTACGTGCAACTGTGCGTCGTGTGTCGCGCATAAATGCAGGGTATGTGGCAGTGGACCGGAATGCAAGTATGCAACTATCGATGGTCAGTGCAATATCTTCGAAACAGCGGCTAACAATGCTTTTATTTGCACCTTGAAAAGAAATGCATAAGACAAGCAATGAGAGCTCAATCATCAGTGCATGAACCTGGCCTGTGTGAAGATAACAGTGCCAAATTGCTCCATGCCAAGCAAGGCAACGTGCCCCATTTTCCCTACCTAACCTTGATTGCTTCGATCTAGCGAGGTAAAGGAAAGAAGTGAATAACGCGCATTCTGTTGCTTACGGCCAAATTTGGGTATGGACGCTATCAGACAGAGATATAGCATCGAAAGCCAATGTGACTACACAAGGAAGTTGTGGGCCTCTAGGTGTAGCCAGGTCCACTACCTCGTGTACATTAGAGAGAGCGGCTTTAGCTCCATGATGTAATCTTCACATGCACACACACACACACGCCACAAGGCCAAAAGGTGTTGATTTGTTAGATACAGAGCGCTAGTATCCTAAAGGATATTAAGATTTTTGCATGTATATGTTGGGATTAATCGCAAAGAACAAATTGATCCAGACCTCACCAATTTGCGGCTGCCGTGTGAGATATATTTGGATTGGTTGATCATGAAGCACGTCTTGTTGTGCTCTCATCAACCCTTTGATAAAAAGGCGTTTGGCCTCGCACACACGCTTTGCTCACATTCCGTATTGTCATATTGACAACATCTTTTTAAACTAATCACCTATTTACAACGGAGAAGGTGGTAACTATGACAACTTTTAGTGTGTTCGACAAAAAATAGTATGCCTTTGGGTTCAAGGTATTCTCTTTATGGCTATTGACATGTGTGCTAGCTGGCTATGACTAAGTAGTGAGACTATGCTAGCCACAAAGGTTGCAATAGTTTGTGAATAAGGTTTTTTTTTAACGAAAAAGTTTGTGAATAGGATTGGAACTAGAGCTTCATGCCAAACTGATTCATAAGCCATGGTGTCAATAGGGTGGGTGGGCGAGGTAGCAAGTGTTCTGCCTGCGGAATGTAATGGTAGATACCGTAGTGGTCACATGACATGGTAGTGATAGGCTATGGCACCACAAGTTACGGAGAAGGTTGAACAAGATTTACACGATATGAGGAGAGAAAAACAAGGTTTTCTAAGACACTAAACACGTGAGAACTACCATATAGATGTCTTATATAGGATATACCCAAGAAATGTCTTCACATTCTATAGGATCCCTAGCTTAGGCAAATGAGTAAAAAAACAAATTATGATGGAAAAACTGCATTAAGAAAAAAACTTAGATATATTTTCTCTTTTGAAAACCCTAGACACAATTATGAAGGAGGAATTACCTTACAACGAACATAATACACACATCTTTTTGAATATTACACAAGGTGATGGCTAAACACCACTGTTGTTGCCGCCACCACTGCTACTACATGTGAGTGTCCTTGAGAACTAGTTAGGCAGTATCATGTTTTCTTTAGTTGATCCTGGTGCCATCTTTACGCCTTGGCGTGTTCTTTTTACAGATAGATGAATGGAGGGTCCATGACTCCAATTTTGTTTTTTTACTCCAATATAAATCTCATATGCTTTTCAAAACCTTGATGTAAAATCGTAACCTCTTAGCCGTTGTGGTCAAGTCAATAGAGTGGATTAGGTGAGATATTATCTTCCATGGATTGCCTTGTCAAAACATATTTATTATATACCTGACAAACAATTCGAAGTTTCTAAACAAGAATGTCTTGGCAATACTTGGGATAAAGTATATTTACTTGTCAATATACCGTATAGGGCCACTATGGCCCTAGAAGGATCCCACTAAGGCCATGGTCCTAAGCGCGGGCAAAAGTTTTAGCTGTGTAGCACAAGAAAGGCACCTAAGACTTAGCATATTGTTTGCATCATACATATATTCATTTAAAAGCGACAAATCAGGCGTGCCTATATTCTTTCGCCTTCCCTTAATTCAGAGAAAACGTCTTCTCGGAGAACAAGAGAAAAAGATGCGGTAAAACCGTGATTACCGGGACTCAACCAGCGACCGTTTAACTCGTGCCCGGTTCCGGTTCCACCTCTCGTCCCCACCAAGTCAACCAGACCGAACAAAAGGTCCAACCCACCCCCTCCGCGCCGGCGCCGGCGGTAAAAGTAAAAATCCCAGTGAAAAACGGAACAGTAAACCGTAGCAGCACCCACGCAACTACTGTACAGTATACGAAGAAAATGATTTCGACTGCCTCCCTCTTTTCCCCCTTCTGAAGCCGACGCCACCGTCACGCCCAACCTATCCCCCTCCACCGCGTCTCCTCCCCCCCTCAGATCGGCGGCGAGCCGGGGCCCGGCCACAGAGAGGCGGGTGGCGAGGGAGAGAGCTCGAGCCGAGGAGGCGCCCATGGCGAAGTCGAGCGCGGACGACGCGGAGTTGCGGCGCGCGTGCGCGAGCGCCGTGGCCGCCTCGGGCGCGCGCGGCGAGGAGGTGGCCTTCTCCATCCGCGTCGCCAAGGGCCGTGGCATCTTCGAGAAGCTCGGCAGGCTCGCCAAGCCTCGCGTCCTCGCGCTCACCGGTCCGTAGCCCCTTCTCCTTCCTCTCCCACCCACCCCGTACCGTTCCTGCTTCGATTTGGTTGCTGCACTGCGACTGCGATCGAGAGACGGGCTCGGTGAGCTCCAAATTGGGTAGCTTGGAGCTGACTCGATGCTCCAGAGAGATTGTGCGGAGCTGCTGCTTGATCATGCAGACTCTTGCCCCGGCGGTCGTGATCTGGGTAACTTGGATCAAGGAGCTACTCTGAATCGTTATACTTGCCGCTGACTTGTGGAGATCCGTTTTGCTTATCTGATGCTACTAGCTCCAAATTACGAAATTTTGCTGGATTCTGTTTTCCTTGTGCCACTGCAGACATTCCAAGCATCCCACCCCACGCACACTGGGACAAGCAGTTGTCGTAATTTGAGCTGATAGCTTCTGCTACTGGAATTTGAAGTAGCCCACATTTAGGAATTGCATCCACTTTGCATAGTTTAAGCGCACATAACTTGCCTCTTAGCTGTCGCCAAGCAAAGCTCCAGACCTAGAAAATACAAATGCGATAACCCAAACCTTATACAATGAATGGCCGTGATAACTAAGGTGCAGAAAAGATGAGCAATTGCCACCTGATGAAGCTGATTGGATGGACCTGTTTGGCAGGGTATGTCTTTGCGAACTGAGGTCAGCTGGAGCTGCCAAAGTTGGCTAGTGGTGACAATTTACCGTTCCAGTTTACATACAGAGATTGGCATTGTTACATGACAGCCCAGCATAACCTGCTAAAAGGGAAATGTGGTTGGGGGCAATTATGTTTTGTCCCTTGGAAATGGGATAATCCCTGTTTCATTGCATAGTTTTCTCACTTCTGGCTGCTTCCATCTGGATTCTGTTGCACCCAAGATTATGCAGACGCTAGCCATCACCCAATTCGTGCACGTATGTCCACTCCACCGCCTTGGATTTATTAGCCATGGCTAGAGTAGATTTGCTAATATTTCTGTTTGGTAGCTATAGTTTGGATAGCATATGATTAGAATGCATTATAAATACATTTCATTATGTTCTTGAAAACATGAGGTAGTAACTGTGTTAGTGTAGAAAATATGTACTTTCAACATCTGCTGAACAATTTTAACTTGGTGTAGTCAAACAATCATCAAGAGGCGAGGCAAACAAAGCTTTTCTCCGAGTATTAAAGTATTCATCTGGGGCAGTGCTTGAGGTTTGTTTTCTGTACTGACAATCTTGCTAGTTAATAGTTATCCAGATACTGGATTTATCTTGTTTGGTGCCTTAAACTTTCATTAGGGTATGTTTGCTGTTGAAAAGATGGAACACCATTTGGTCACTGTGTAATTTCATGCTATACGTAATTACATATACTATTCTCCTTCTTCTGTTGTTTTCTATCATTGATGATACGAATGCATGAGCATTGGCACATAACATTACCTTCAACTGGTGTTGCATCAATAAAAAAATATACTAGTTTTTTATGGCTCTTAGTGCAGGTTACTGGTAAGTCTGCTGCTAGAAACTAAGCGTTCTCCTTTTCATATTTCAGCCGGCCAAACTTTACAAACTGAAACATTTAACAAAGGTTGAGGTTATTTCCAATGATCCCAGTGGTTGTACATTTGTTCTGGTATGTACTTTAATCTCTTTTGCACTGCATCTTGTGGTGTATTTGAAGAAACCTTTGGTTTTAAATGTTACTAACTGTGAACTCTTTGTGCCTGGATTGTAGGGATTTGATAATCTTAGGAGTCAGAGTGTTGCCCCGCCACAATGGACAATGCGTAACATTGATGACAGGTTGTTGCCTAGAAAGTTTCCTGTGTGGTATTAGACTCCGCTAGACTTCTATTTTTATCCATCTTTTATCTCCTCTTTCTTTACATGTCGTTCTATGCTATATATTTTGCAGAAATCGTCTGCTTTTTTGTATTCTGAACATGTGCAAGGAGATACTTAGTTATCTTCCGAAAGTTGTCGGGATTGATATTGTGGAGCTAGCTCTTTGGGCAAAGGTGCGTATTAAAAGTCTTTTCCATCCATTCCGACCCTGCTTTTTCTGTACCCTGATCTCTCTCTTTCTCACTGCTTTATAATTTTTAGAAATAGGACCTTTGGCCAATAATGTTCATACAAGCTTTTTCATACATCTTTTTCTTTGTTGAATCTAGTTTCTACAAGCTGCAGATATAATGTTCATACATCCTTTCTTTTTTATTGATTGGGACATCTTGTGAAAACCAAAATATCTGTGATAATTTTCAAAATCAATTTGACAAGGTGTGAAGCAACAGAAAGGTTCTCTATAATTTCTTAATAATGAAGTCCGCAATGTATCAGACTCCCATTTAAAAAAATGAGAGAACACACTTATAGTGTGGTGGTGCTGTACCTTTTCCAACCAGGGCTTGAATGCTCGAATACTGGGTCTTGCAAAAAAGGCCCTCGTCCGTGGCTATTTTTAGAATGACATGTGCTGTAGGTATCTCTTGGATAGCTGGCCTTTGGGGCCTTTTGCCCTTTTCTCAGCTCTGCTGCTTGAGAAAAATTCTTCTTAGTGCTTACTGCAATACCTTGGGGAAGGTCCCCCCTAGGGTTTGTGTTTTTTTTTTTCATTTAACATTTGAGTTAATCAATTTGTATTTGGAGAAAAGAAATGACCTATTCGAGAAACTAGTTCCTCTAGTCACAGAAATGGCGTTTTGGTCGCATGCAGTCAAACTATATGAAAGTTTGTCTATGGATTTTTTTTTTTGGAAGTGCATTTGGAAATGATGAGTAAATATGTCTTGAAAACCAGCTTGACAGTTTCATTCATTCAATGCCACATAAATATAGTGTATTAGGGTTGCTGATCAAGTTATGTTTGAAGACAATGTCGTGTCTTCGCCAGACAAATCTGGTTCCAGCTATTCCAGCAAGTGGGGCTCGCTTCTCTCTCTCCGCAGCCTAATGATACTTCTTTTGATAATTGGTGGGCCAAAATAGATCAGTCAGTCTCCGGAGAAGTGAGAAAGGGACTGAATTCCCTTATCATCTTAGGAAGTTGGAGTATTTGGCGACACCGGAATGACTGTGTCTTTAACGGAGCTTCGCCAAACTTCAACTCGGTCATGGTCATGATTAGAAATGAGGCTGTGCTTTGGAGCATGGCGGGCGCTAAAGGTCTTGCCCTGCTCAATGTTAGTGGAGGTGGCTAGACCCGGTTAGTGGCAGGGGAGTTGTGGTCTGGTCCTTCCCTGTTCCTGTTGAGTGGCATATAGGACAGGACAGCTCCTGCTGTCTAGGAGCTGGCGAGTGTGGTTGCGTTGGGGTGGCGTGGGTGCGTGCGTGAGTCTGTTTATTTGTGTGAGTGCGTGAGTCTGTATATTTGTGTGCGAGTCTATTTTGGACTCTTCTCCTTCTATTAATACAATGACACGCAGTTCTCCTGCGTGTTCGAGAGAAAAAAAAGACTGTCAATGTCCAACGGATTTTTTTTTTGTTACTCAAGGGAATACAAGTTAAAGAATGGAGAAGATAGATATGAAATTAAACACCTTTCCAGAATCCGGATGCTAATATGCTCTTCTTAAAGAAAATGAAGTACTATTCTAAGAAACGTTCTTGTTTCTGAAAGCCTACCACATATATGATATCTCTCTTTTTTGGGGCAATATTTGACATTGATTTGATCCTCAAACCAATTTGATCCTCATATTTTCACCAAGATGATGGTTTTGCCTGATATTTCCCCTGTCTGGAATCTAGATATTTTTCCTAATGAGCCCTTTTCAGGAAAACACGTCGACCATAGATAATCAAGTGAACACCCAGGATGGACAAGAAACAACAGTTGTAACTCAAACCGAGAGGAAAGTAACAGTAACTGTTGAAAATGATCTCGTCTCCCAAGCAAAGGAGGAGGAAGAAGACATGGAGGCACTTCTTGATACGTAAGTACAGGCTATGTCTTATATGTATATTTACCCCAGATTTTTGCAAAAATACTCCTAGGCCGCATGCCTCAACAGTTTCTTATTCTATTAATTCTTTTAGCAGTAACCAGTATCATTCTAGTAGTTCAATTTACAGTTTTTGAACTTTGTATCAACTATTTTTTTTTACTAGAATACAAGAATTTCAGCCCTAGTTCCGTTGGAATCGAACCAAGAGTTGGTCTGTGGTTACCATTTTAACACCATTGGAAACATCGGTTACACATACTAGAAATACCAGACGCCTAGAAAATATCATCTTCCAACAACCCTATGCCCTTTCCATGTTTCCATGCGTAGCCTGCCTATCACTCACTTGCATCCTTAATATTGCCAAAATGCTTGTGTCACGACAGTCTTACTAATAGAGAAATATAAATAATGCAGGTATGTTATGGGCATAGGTGAAGCTGATGCGTTCTCTGAGAGATTGAAGCAGGAGCTTGTGGCTTTGGAAGCAGCAAATGTGTATCAGTTACTGGAAAGTGAGCCTATAATAGAGGAGGTATTGTTTCTATGTTCCTTTCTGGTACTAGTATTAATTATGCACGAGTAATGATATTCTAAAGTGCCCAACTGCGGTTGTCCATTCTGCATCTCACATTTATGCTGCATTGATAACTGATCTAGTTGCCTGAATTTTCAGGTCTTGCAGGGTCTGGATTCTGCAAGTGCAGTGGTAGATGATATGGACGAGTGGTTACGGATTTTCAACCTGAAGCTCAGGCATATGAGAGAAGATATTGCATCGGTATGCTTGAGGAGTTCCATCATTTAGATGCCTAGTTTATTTGATTTACCTGTTGGAAGCATGGCTACGAAAAACTAGAAAAATGTTCGGTAGAGAAAGTTTACCGATAAGGGGAAAACATTCGAAAATGGATGTGAGTTGAAAAATATTCCTCTGTCTCCATAGATCAAACCCCATTATACCTTCAAAACTCAAGAACCTCCACCCACACCATGCTTCACATATGTATGCTACTGTGATGGACTGCAATTATCCTATGGTAGCTGTAGAGTAATATAATTGTGTCTAATAGATGGATTGATTGTATTGCATTGAGGCCTTGGCCGGTATATATAGGAGTACATAACTTGGGGGGTAAGGTAACCCCACGGGATACATATGGCTGTCTACGATACGTATATCTAAACTACCAAATATACTCTAACACTCCCCCGCAGTCACCGCGGGAGCACCGCAGATGGTGAGATTGGAGAAGAAGCCAAAGGCAGGAGCCGACAGACTGACACCCCCCCGCAGACAAAACGTCGGTGTGGTGCGGACGCTGCGACTGGAGAGACCCGGCGAGTAACTCATGCGGATGATAGCCCTTTTTGCCGATGTCGAGGTAGCCGAGCTGGAGGGCGAGTAGCCATGGTCGAGGATGCCGTGCGTAGAGTAGCCGTGGTCGACTTAGAGCTGTCGAGGTTGCTGAAGATGAGGTAGCCGCACATGAAGCCGCGGGCGCACAAGGAGGCGCCATGGTGATGGCGTAACGGAGAAGACACCGAAGACGAAGATGGCGACACGTCGAGGCAGTCGAAGTGGAGGGACCATGCCGAAGTCGACGTAGTCAGGGCCATCGGGCGAGACACCCACGGGTTTGCCAGGCCCACGAATGTCTTGGGGACGACGACACGCACCAGTGTTGCCAATACCGGACGTG
This sequence comes from Digitaria exilis, assembly GCA_015342445.1. NCBI lineage: Eukaryota > Viridiplantae > Streptophyta > Magnoliopsida > Poales > Poaceae > Digitaria > Digitaria exilis. The sequence goes on along the minus strand of JACEFO010001677.1, from coordinate 1,469,377 downwards.
TGAGGGAGAGTGCACAACCAGGTGCCCTCGACTGAGAGACCAGCAGAGAAGGCCTCCAAGGCGGTCGCAGGCGTAGAAGAACGGCGGGGTAGAAAATGCCGATGCAGCCCGCAGTTGCTGGAGTAGACAAACGGGGTAGATAAGACGGCGACGCTAGTGACGAGGTTGTGCTAGACGAAGCGAGGAGGGGAACCCAGATTGTTCGGCACAAGGCCGAATGATCCGAGTAACACGGCGGCGGTACTCGAAGGAGGCGGCGAAGAACTCGGACAGCTTGATGAAGACCATACGCGCAAGACGCGCACTGACGTAGTCGAAGATGAAGGTCGAGGACGTAGTAGACGGCGGTGAAGATGCAACGGCGGAGGAGACCACGGGTGGCACCGCTGCGGCCCGAAGAGGAGATGCAACGATAGCCCTCCATACTCAGGAAGCGCAATACGAAGACGGACGTCATGGGAGCCGGGTGGATCACACACATCGGTTGATCAGACAGAAGATGCGCGAGGCGAGGCGACGATGGACAAAGTCGATGGAGGCGTCTCGATCGGTGAAGGCGAAGACGAGCCGGCGAGGGTCGACGAGCGGGAGAAGCGGCCACGAGGGCGGTGCACCACCCATGTAGACATGTTGCACAGTCGAAGGCGAGGAAGAAGCCGGTGAAGTCGATGCCGACGTTGAGGTAGAGGCGCAGGTTCGACGGGCGTGGGCGACGCAATCCCGAATCAGTGGGTGGGCAAAAGAAAAAAAATGCAGCAGCAACACAAACTTTGGCCGAGCGTAGAACTCTAGCTGTAGCCTGACTGCCCCATCCGGATCTCTGCGTCACGTGATCAACCAAGGTTAAGGAAAAGACAAATCAGAAACTGATCTGTTCCTGTGTCCCTTGGTCAACTGATGGAGAGAGATAGGAGGCCGAGAGATAGTCACGCAGCAGCCATGTAGCCTCGGGAGAGATTGCTCGACTGCTGCGGACTAGCGCCCGTGGTGAGCTTCTCGATGGGCCAGCAGCAAGGTGAACCATCATCCACGTCGGGCTTCAATCTTGCGTTGCTTCGACGACCTAACTACAAGAGCGCAGCCCCCGGTAGAGATTAGATTAATCTCTCCGGGGGCAGCGCGATGGACAGCGGAAGGTGTGGCTCTGGATCTAAAGAACCCTAATCTCGTGATACCATGTAGAGTAATAGAATTGTGTCTAATAGATGGATTGATTGTATTGCATTGAGGCCTCGGCCGGTATATAAAGGAGTACATGACTTGGGGGGTAAGGTAACCCCACCGGATACATATGGCAGTCTACTATACGTATATCTAAACTACCAAATATACTCTAACTGTAGCATGCTGTTTACCTGAGTCACATGCATTCAGAATTCTATCTCCACTGGTCTGAAGGTCCTGAGCCCTTACTTCCTAGCAATCATCAGTTCAGAATTTTGTTGTGATTCTTCCTTTGACTTTGTTGTCTCCTGGGCTTGCCATTTTGAAATTAAAGTCTCATTATTTTTGAGATCCTGCTTTGGTCATTCTTACCAGAAGGCATACACATTCTTCTCAGTCAGAGGTGTTGGTTAGGCTGTTAATCATCAGTTCAGAATTTTGTTAATCCCAGGCATACACATTAAGTCTCTAACTTAGTGTGTGTAATGTAATGATACACAGTTCTCCCGTGTGTTCGAGACAAAAAAAAGAACTTCACCTAACTGAGTCCCATGATATCCCAATTTGCAGATTGAATCACGTAACAATGGTTTGGAGATGCAGTCTGTAAATAATAAAGCACTTATGGACGAGCTAGATAAATTGATTGAACGTCTGCGGATTCCACAGGAGGTATGGTGCAGAAAGGAATGATGTTCATCTCCGTAAATGCGATGTGTAATTTTTTTTGTTTATTTTTTATGCAGTTTGCAGCATCATTAACTGGAGGATCATTTGAAGAGTCAAGGATGCTGAAAAATGTTGAGGCATGCGAATGGTTGACGGGGGCCATCCGCAGCCTTGAAGTTCCCAATTTGGACCCGTGTTATGTCAACATGCGCGCTGTAAGATATCTCCATTCTCATTTTCTGCTATTAGTCACAATTTACTAGTGCCAGGTCACATGCATGTAGTTGATCATGTCAATCTTCAGAGTTCTAGCATTTTGAACATTCTCATTTTCTGCTATTAGTCACAATTTACTAGTGCCAGATCACAATGTCACATGCATGGAATTGATCATGTCAGCATTAGTGTTTTAGCACCGTGAACATTCTCATTTTCTGCTATTTGTCACAATTTACTAGTGCCAGGTCACATGCATGGAGTTGATCATGTCTACATTAGAGTTTTAGCACTGTGAACATTGAATAAAATCTTAACATGTTAACATACCAGTTTGATGAGCTTCTGTCATTAAATGTTGTGTTTCATAGAGCAAACAATACTTTGGAAATTGGACAATTGGATATCATTGTTTCCTTAGCAAATGTTATTTAAGTTTTCCTTTCTATTAGCTTAAGAATGAGATCAATGTGTGTCTCTAGTAAAGTTCTTTGTTAAAAAAAACATCTTTTGTCAGGTTAGAGAGAAAAAGGCAGAATTGGAGAAACTGAAAACAACTTTTGTTCGACGAGCATCGGAGTTTCTACGGAACTATTTTTCCAGCTTGGTGGACTTCATGATAAGTGATAAAAGCTACTTTTCACAGGTTTCTTCATAGCTTAACTTTTGAAGTAAATAACTAAATATTCCCTTTTCCATTTTATAAAGTAATATAAGATGACTTACGGAGTTCACTTTGAACTGAAATTAGCGAGGACAATTGAAGCGGCCTGATCATGCTGACCTTAGGTATAAATGCAGGACATATGCCCGGCTTCTGCAGCACTTAAAGGTAATATTTGTCTTAATCTTGCCATAGGATCTGCCTATATATTCCATATTTTACTGCATTGCCACAGTTTTCATTTCTTGCTGCTAATTTACTGCAGAGTCTGGACAAGAGCTGCTTAGGTCCCTTAAGGAAGGCATACTGTCATTCCCTTAATTTACTACTACGCCGAGAGGTCAGATATGATTGATTTTTTTCTTAAAATATGACTCTGTTCATGCAGTACTTCATGCTGTTTAGCTATTGCAGATATGTTCATTGGTCTCACACTTAGCAACTAATTAATTATTTTATTTTGAGTCACCCATGTAAAGGCTAGTAGTTATTTTACAACCATTTTCTTCTTTATTCAGTTTTAAAGGGTTCAGTGGTTCACAGTTCTACAATTTACTTTCTTCAATTTGCTTCAGGCACGTGAATTCGCCAATGAACTTCGTGCAAGTACAAAAGCACCCAAGAATCCTGCTGTGTGGCTTGAAGGTTCTAATGGTTCTGGTCATAATGGAAGCAGTGCTGATACTTCGACAGTATCGGATGCATACTCAAAGATGCTTACAATATTTATCCCACTTCTTGTTGACGAGGTTACTTTTCCCGCCCATTAAGTGCAGCTACATGACTATCTATTTTACTTGATAAACAAACTAATGGCTATTGCATTTACAGAGTTCCTTTTTTGCACATTTTATGTGCTTTGAAGTACCTGCACTTGTTCCTGCTGGTTCTCCTAATGTCAATAAGAGCAAATCTGGTGGAAATGATGCAGATGACGACCTGGGTCTTATGGATCCAGATGGCAATGATCTTAAACCTGGTACCTTTTTCTTGTAATGCGTAATTTGTGTTCCATGAATGTAATGCTAATGCTCCATTTCTTATGTGATAACCCTACTGCTCTGTTTCTTACATGTGATTATCCTATTTGCAGATAGTACATCTGCTGAACTGGGTACATTGAATGAAGCTCTTCAAGAACTACTTGACGGAATCCAGGTAGATTTCCTGTTATAGAACACTGCAACCTTCATTTTTTCGTCCTGGTGGAAGGAAGTGTAAATTTTTCTTTACTGTTTTGATTTAGGCAAAATGACGTGTTTCTATTTCAAAGTCAAATCTGCAATTCTCCTTGCAGCTAGATTGTAGTGAAGTATTGCAGCTTCCTTAAAATGACAGCAAAATGTTTCTCCTTTCTATTCCAGGAAGACTTCTACGCGGTTGTAGATTGGGCATACAAAATTGACCCATTGCGTTGCATCTCAATGCATGGGATTACAGAGCGCTACCTTTCTGGACAGAAAGCCGATGCTGCAGGATTTGTTCGTAAACTTCTTGATGACTTGGAATCAAGAATATCAGCACAGTTCAGTCGGGTTAGTACCCTTGCTGAGCCAATGCGCCTCTTAACTACTTCAATACAGACTCGCTTTCTGTCCACTGCTTGTTTATGTATTTGTTTCTTCTCCTTTTCAGTTTATTGATGAAGCATGCCATCAAATTGAGCGTAATGAAAGAAATGTGCGTCAAACTGGGATTCTAGCCTATATTCCAAGGTAATTGCACTGGACGCTTAGCATTGTGATTTATGCGCAACTCAGGCCTAGTGACCTTATATTGTGATTTAGTACTACCTCATTTTAGTTTTATACATCATATTGGGATTTGAAAAGGTTTTAGAATTGTACTTTGGCCATCAGCTTATCTGAGAATATATCATCAGTTATTACAAAATCAATGTTGTAGTCTATTGATATAGGCTTCAGAAACTAAGCATGCGTATAATTTGATTAATTGTTCGTAAAAAAAAAAGAAGTTTGACATTTTCAAATCCTAATAAGCCTATAAGAAAAACAGAGGGATTGCTTATGTATATTTTGATTTCGAATTTTTGACGCATAAATGCTGATAAATGTTACATGTGTACTGTCTCCCCGTTATATTTTTTGTGTGATTGTTTATTAATACAATTCAGTTGCACTTAAACCAAGACAAGAAGTCATTATCATTTCATTGAGATACATAATAATGCATATTCTTCATAGGAGCATACATGTTAAAATATTTCCTGTTGGAAATTGCAAAATTCTGATTAAATTAAATGTGCTAAAACGTTATACAATTACATTCTCTGTAAACAACAGCGCGAATCAGTATGTCGCGACAGGTTCTCACATGCAATTTGCGGATTTGCCTAAGCTCAACTCTTACCCAAAAATGTAAAAGCTGGCAATCAGTATTCTCATTCTTGGCAGTGGTGATTATATGATAAAAAATCTGCTACAAGACAACAAGGGCACTATGGAAAAAAAAGTATGCTTATTGCTGGGTGTATATGACAAGTTTTTGTCTTGGGATTTTTTTCAGAACTAGCAAACAGAGACTAAGATCTGATTGTCCTGTGTTTCATTTTTAGATTTGCTGTGCTTGCATCACGGATGGAACAGTATATTCAAGGGCAGTCCAGAGATTTAATTGATAAGGCATACACAAAGCTAGTAAGTTTTATTCCCTCTGTTGTTGCACTTCTATTTGACTTGATAGCTGTATTTGCTTACATCATTTTTGTAACCTGAGTTCTTTTATTTTCACCATATGACTAAATTATTGTTTTGTTTTGAGGTGGACTAAATTACTGTTGGTATTATGAAAATAGGTTAGCACAATGTTCGCAACTTTGGAGAAAATTGCACAGAGTGATCCTAAAACTGCAGACATTGTGCTGATAGAGAATTATGCTGCTTTCCAGAACAGGTTAGGTTTCTTCCTTCATATTTTCTTAAACTTGTGCTGATCGTATGATTGAGCATCTAATCTTTCCCAATGCATCATGGCCTATCATTCTTTAATGCATAGGTAGGTCTACAAAACTAACAATATATTGTTTGATGCAGTCTTTATGACTTGGCTAATGTTGTGCCAACACTAGCAAAGTTCTACCACCAAGCAAGTGAATCATATGAACTAGCTTGCACTCGTCATATCAGTTCACTCATTTATCTTGTATGTATATCTGTTCAAATTCTAATTGCTGTGGGTATAATGTGCAACCCTGACAAATCTAAGATTCCCTTTGGACATTTGGCAGCAATTTGAGAGGCTGTTTCAGTTCAATCGCAAAGTTGAAGAATTGACATACACCATTGCTTCTGAGGAGGTGAGTAACTTTATTATATGATATACGTTGCAGTGTATTACCAGTCTAATACAGGATCCTATCCTTTTCTTTGAGTTGACGGTAATCCCAAAATGAACTAGACTATGCCCTTTTTGGTACGAAATGGAATGTTTACAAAACTAGACTATGCCCTTTTTGGTACGAATGGGAACCAAATTAATTCTATTAGTGAGTTCATTATTCACAGGAAGCCAGTTTGGTCTGTCTGATTCACAAGTGTACCTGTTATGCAGTTTTTGCACACGTACCAGACAAAGATGTCTGGTGTACTGGTGTAGTGGTCTATTGTCCACCACATAGTTTTGTCATATGACTTAATTCATTATAGCTGATTGATGTATATTGTTTGTAGCCCCCGTGCTCCCTTATTCCCTAGTATATATTCTTTGTGCACCACTTCCTTTTTCAATATAAAAAGGTTCTTGTAAGTTTTTTGGTTAAAAAAAGGGGGCATATATCTGGTCAATTGAGACATGCCCCCATAGGAATACAAAACTGAAGATATTGATTTGTTGTTTTGTTGTGCACAATGTCAGTCCTCCACAACGTGTGCCAATTGTTTGCATGTATTAAACATTTCGGAGGTAGCAATGGACTTGGAATATTTCTTTTTTTTTCCATTGATTCATCTAACTTTTCTTTCTTGAAATTTCCAGATTCCGTTTCAGTTGGGGCTGTCCAAAACTGACCTAAGGAGGGTGCTGAAATCCAGTTTATCTGGGGTAAGTAAACAGAGATCTGTTACATTATTCAGTTGTATTTGAGAGATTTCTACCAAGCAACTATATTAGCAGGATGCCAGTTGTCCTTTCTTGCTCTCAAATCAACAATACAGTTATTTGGGGCCCTTGCCCGAATTGTTGTGCGGTTTGAACACATTTCTTTGTAGTGTTACAGAGTCATTATCTTTTATTTCATATCGATGATAAAAATTTGACGCCAAATGGTTTGTTTATTTATTTTTTTGAAAATACCTATACTTTGTTTATTCAAGAGGCTGTTGCCAACTCATAATGGCCATGTCCATGTGAATTCACACAATCGTAACGTTGTGCAGATTGACAAGTCAATTGGGGCCATGTACAGGAGGTTACAGAAGACACTGACCTCTGATGAGTTGTTTCCTTCGTTGTGGGACAAGTGCAAGGTAAGCAGCCTAATCAATCCCATTAGTATGGATGTTTTGTTCATTATTGGCACAGTGCGTCAGCGTTTTGAAATGATCAATGGCCTTGAAGTTGATTTTACATAATTTCCAAACATTTGCAGAAGGAATTTTTGGACAAGTATGAGAGCTTTGTTCAGATGGTGACACGGATATATGCAAACGAGCCCATCATGTCTGTCGCTGAAATGAAAGATATCCTCGCTACTTTCTAGATACATCATATTAGTACAGTGCCATGTATTAATTATTTCACAGTGCAATAGCTATGTATTCCATTCATTTCATTGAATCTTGCAAACGCTGAGTTATGGCAGGCCTTTTTGAGTAATGTGTGTATTTGTGTATGTGTATGGCCTGAGGCCTCTGTATAGAAGTGAACGTGACATGCTTCCCTTAATTATACATGTTCATGGGTCGACCCATCATCAACCCGTCATTGTGTACTAAAACTGCCTTTTGTAGATCGTGCATCGGTGTACCAATGCATGTATTCTACACAGTGTCAGAGTATATATGAATGTTTACAGTTACACTGTCACTGTCCAATTGCCATCAGCGGTTATGCCTCTTCGGCAACCCTCGCTAACGTTGGTCTGCTTACTGTTTTTAAGATGTTTTTGAGGTAATGCTGCTCATTTCTGAGCGGCCAATCGTCTGGGGTGCATATTTTTTTGGAAAATTTTTAAATGAGGAATCGAGTTCACAATTTGACCTATTCGGTTACTGTTCTCGGTAAACGAATCTGTTCATGTGTTTCTTGGTTCTCAGCCAGAAACCTGAGGTTCGCCATCAGTCAAACGAAAACAGAAACAAACAAGCCTGAATAATGTTTGCACAATAAGGTGAGAAAAGAAGAGCAAGATGCAGCTCAACAGTGCTTGAAAGTAATCATGGTTCGCCCTTTCTTAAAGCACGAACCTCATGAACGTAAGAGTCATTATTTTACTATCACTGCTGCATCAAGGGTTGCTCAACAGAAGAAACGAATCCACAAGACCACAACCACACCCCTTGAAAACACGAACGATTCAAAAGGAGGAACGGATTGGATGATAGGGAAAAAGGAGCCATTTCTCTCGGACAAATGCCTCGATTTGTCCTCACGGGAAACTTGAATGGATTTCGGACTCGTCATCTATAGATGTGCTCGTCATCAAGAAACGAGAAACTCCTCAGCTAACAAAAGCAAAGCCAAAAGAAACCAACAAATATCCAGATCGAAGAGGCAAAGTAGAGGAAGCTGCTACGACGAACAAATCAGCCGTGAAGGGGGGAAAGCAGCTGTGGCAGGGAGAAGAGAGCGGGCGGCGGAGCTGACTGCTGACTGGTCTACTGGGAAGGAAAGCGCTTTATATCTCCCAGGAGTCTAGGGTTAGGAGCAATCACCCGAATTTACATTCTTGCCCATCTAGCACGTGTCTTTGAGTCTTCGAGGTACTGGAGGCAATCCTTTTTTCAAGGAACAAACTTTTAGAGCTTTATTGCTCTTGCTTAAGGCCTTGGAAGTAAAAAGTACTTTTTCTAGATAAATAGCGTACTGGAAAGCGTGTTCTGTGAGTGAGATGAATAGAAAAAACTTGTTCGAGAAGTACTTTTTTCTTCTGAATCTGAACGCACCCCTTGTTTAGATTGAGTGGGTAAAGTTGGTGAAAGTTGGTGAAATGTCGCATCCATCTTTTTGATACTAATTAAGAGTACTAAATATAGACTAATTATAAAACTAATTACACAGATGGACTCTTTATCTCAAGACGAATCTATTAAGCCTAATATGTTCCGCCATTAGCGAATTTTTAATGACGGATTACTTGAGCATGACAATGTCTAATGACGAATTAATTAGACTTAATAGATTCGTCTCACGATGTGGAGACCATCTAGGTAATTAGTTTTTTTTACACCTATGTTTAATACTCCTAATTAGTGTCCAAACATTTGATGTGACAAGTTGGCAAAATAAGTTGGCGAAAGTTGGCGATCTAAACAAGGCCTAAAACTTTTAGGAAGAAGTCCATTTAACCCCCTCGAACTCTCGTGGAAGTCCGATATACCCCCCTCAACTCCAAAACCGGATATAAATCACCCTCCAACTATCAAAACCGTTCGTTTTACCCCCCTTTCCGGTTTTTGGAGCGGTTTCGGCTGGTGGGGCCCACATGTCAGTGCGCCATGTCGGAGGGGCCCACATGTCAGTGCGCCACCCCTTTCTTTTCACGAGCCACCTGCGCGGGAGTTCGGCGCCGCGCCGAGTCCGCCGCCTCTGCCTCCGCCTCCGTTCAGCCACCACCCCGGCGAGCTCCTCGGCCACCAGCATCAGTAGCAGTCGGCAACATTCGCCCTCGCCCCGGATCTAGGGGAGGAGAAGATGGAGGGTGCCGATGCCTGGATCTAGGTGAGGAGAAGACGGAGGAGCTCGCTGTGGCCTTCACCGTCGACGCCTACCGCCCATGGCGCGAGGATGTGGCGGCGGCGGCTTCGAGGAGGAGGATGGCGAGGAGGAGGGGCCGACGGGGAGCTGGAGGAGGAGAGATCCACGCCACCGACGGGGAGCAGGGGAAGAGCGGCGTCTCCGACACCCCTGGCGGCTCGTAGGTCGCAGCGGAGCCCCATCCGCGAAGAAGAACGGCGACCCCCTCCGACGTGGCGTACTGACATGTGGGCCCCACCAGCCGAAACCGCTCCAAAAACCAGACAGGAGGGTAAAACGAACGGTTTTGATAGTTGGAGGGTGATTTATATCCGGCTTTGGAGTTGAGGGAGGTGAATCGGACTTCCACGAGAGTTCGAGTGGGTTAAATGGACTTCTTCCAAACTTTTAACGGCAGTTGCGTTTCTCTGTCAGTTTTGCCACTGAAATAATCCCAAAGTCACACCCACACGTCGGTGTTTCAACTGCAGGGGCCAATGTCATAGGATTTGCTTCTGAAGGTTTGTTGCTAGTGAGTACGAGGGCTCGCTACGCGCTAACGAAGTTGGCATCACAGGGTGATTGGAAGCTTTTTACAGGAGAAGCTGGTCAAAACTAAAATTTTTCAGGGACGGGGAAATAGCAGTGTCGTTGTCAGCATCCAATTTGATACAGGTGAATGATCGTGTCGAGCATTTGGCTACGAGAGGATCCGCCGACACACGACACAACACCACTGCACCTGCTGCAGTCTGCAATGTGCTAGTAGGTGCAGAGAGCAGAGAGGGAAACACGAATGGGCTCGCCGCTCGGCGCTTGCTCCGTGACAGCAGAGGAACCGGATAGCTTCCTTAATTTCCAGTGACAACGAATAATCCGTCCCCCCAAATGTCTTTTTTTTTTTCTGGCTGATCGATGTATGTGCTCTACAACTTGACAGACACATGCATGCCTGGCAGATTCCTTCCGATGGAGTCACCACCGCCCGGAGAGAAGCCGAAAGGGATGGGTGCGGCCCGGCGCGACGCCAGCGGTTCGCAAAACCGCTGGAAACCGGCCGGTTCCCGCGGTAACCGGTGAAACCGCCACGGACATGTAGCGGTTCGGGGCGGTTTCAAACCAGTTAAATTCAAAAATTTCAAATTTGAATTTTAAAAATTGAAAAATCAGATAAAAATTCTTAAAAAACTTCATGGTGTGCTGGATCTATTGGTGTCAAAATTTCTCAAATATTTGGTCATTTGCTATTTGTTTCACGAAATACAAGTTAAATAAAAAAAGAAAAAAAAACATGAACTTCTAATGCACACAAAAAATAGTAAATACACTAATATTTGAAATTTTTTGACACCATTAAATTCTACGCACCTTGAAATATTTTTAGGAATTTTTCTTTTATTTTTTAAAATTTTTAGTTAAATTTGAAAACATGACAAATTATGTATTGAGCCGGCTTACCGTCCAAACCGGCCAGTAACCGCTCCAAACCGAGCGGTTACCGACCCAAACCGAGCGGTTAGCCAGTCCATTGAACCGGTCGGTAACCGGTCCAAACCGAACGGTTACCGAGCCAAACCGAGCAGAATCGAACCAGTCGGTAACCGGTCCAAACTGAGCGGTTACCGATCCAAACCTAGCGGTAAGCCGGTCCAAACCGAACACACGGGGGATTTGAATTCAAAATTTGAATTTGTCCGGTTTCTACCGGTTACCGCGGTAACCGGACCGGTTAGCCGCTACCGCCGGCCGGCGGTAGGGGCAACCGGTTCGGTTTTGTGAACCCTGGCGAGGAGGCCGGTGGCTGGCCGCGCGCGTGCCTCCTCCGGCACCGGACGACTCGGAGTGCAGTGCAGTGCTACAGAGGGAATCCTCGGCCGCCACACGCGCTTTCCCTGTTCCAGGAGGCCGGCGACGTCGACGTCGCCCGTCACCGGCCAACCCTGTGGCCTCGCTTCGGGATACATTAACACCTGCCTCCGTCAAGGTCTAGTCTAGTAGCTACAGACAACTTGACAGGATCCTGTGGTGTGGTAGTACGCCCAGCCTGATCCTACTACTACCATCAGTTAGCTGTATCTTTGCTCCTACGGATGATGAATGGGCGAGTCAAGTGTGAGACTGAGACTGACAGCTCTTGCTTCACAAATGCGTCCAGTCAATGTATACGTAGTCCCTGCTTCGTTCTTACGCCCAGTTCGAAACAGGTCGGTTTGCAGTGTGTGTATGGGCGATCGAACACCTTGAGGATGTCCTGGGCGGCACGTAAGCATGTGTTTGGTATAGAGGATGAAGTGAGATGGGATGGAATGATCCTATTTTTGATTGTGTTTGGTATGGAGACATTTAGGACAGGGTCATCCCACTAGAGGAATATATCTCTCAGATGCGGGATGACCCCGTCCGCTCAAAACGAGCGGACAGAGTCATCCCCCTTCGAAGCGACGACGCCGTCCGACGCCCGTCTTCTTCCTCGTGCGCTTTTCTTCCTCCGTTCGTACACCTAATGCTTGCTAGCGCCGCGCGTGGAGGTGAAGGCCGAGCGGGCATGGCAGCTTCCACCCGGAGAGCAGATGGCAAAAAGAGCTGGGAGCCGGCATTGAAACACGGGAGGAGGCGCAAGCTCCACTGCTACCGCACAGGAAAGCTCGAGCTCTGCCCCGGATGACATGTGGGCAAGCTGCCGAGCTCAACCTCGCGGCGAGCCCCACGACGGTAGTGTGGGAGAGCTCAATTTCTCCACCAGGAAGGCTCTAATTTCTCCGCCAGCAAGCTATGCACCGGCGGCAGCGTGGTGGAGCTCAAGCCAGTCTCTCACCGGCCAGCACCACGGCCGTAGCGCACGTGAGCCTGAACGGGCGGAGCAAATCGGCAGGACGGCAGGGCAAAGGCGTGGACGAAGGCCAGCAGGAGCATCGGGAGGTCAACCATGCGAGCGTGAGCTTGCTCCAGGAAGAAGATAAGGTTGAGCAAAAAAATAGAAGGGAAAAAAATTATGAGTATGACATGTGGGCCTCTTTGATGACAGATCGGGCCCGCTAGATACTGTAGCTAACGGTGTTAAAAGAGCCATCCACTTCATCCCTCCTGACTCTCAACCAAAAAAAAACAGGGATGAGTCCATCCCACTCCAACCAAACATTAAATAGGACGGTCCCATCCCATAAAACGGGAACGGTACGATCCCATCCCACGTTGTCTCGCAACCTATGGATACACGAATCTCAGTTCTGATGGTCGCCGGGGAGATCTTCTAGATTGTCCTAGGCTTTTCGCCGCCCATCCTTCAGACATGCCTTCCCTACCTTTTTTTTTTTTTTTTTACTTGATCACGGTTCGGCTGGTATCCTTAACAGGATAACCTAACCTCTCGGCAAACAGAAAGTTGGCTTTTTATGGCGAGCCTGCGGTAGTGGCATCCACTGCCGGGGAGGAGAGTACATGACCATGCCTGAAGCTGAGGCAATTCCTCGAAAGTCGAAACGGCAAGAAAAGGAGCCACTTCACAATCACAGGAAACTAAGCACTGGTGATACATCACCATCTCTGTATTAATTTCATAAAAAAGATCTAATAACCATCCAAACAATAACATCCATTAATCTGAGCATCCATCCCCTTCAGGAGAACAACATGCATGACGGGACCCAACCAAGAGGCCAGGATATAACACAGAGAATACTTGTATATATCAGGCATAAAGAAGCAATCTTCTTTTCTCCATTATTTTTTTTATGAATTCTCTTCTCCATTAATTGGGACTTCGACATGGCAAGGCACACACACACCTCCCTGTCAAACCAACCGCCCCTTTCTTCCCATCAACCACCACCCTGTATCGGATCTACAACCCCAACCTGGTCGACACCACATACTACACACTCGATCCGACGACTGCACATCAAAATCCCTAGCTAAACCATACACAGATACCGTACCTTGTACACGTATACGTAGTTATGTACACACACACCCTACTCCACTGTACTGTACTTTGCTACAGTACACGTGTACGCGGCACATTGTTGCATTGCACGCATCATCCATGGTCCACCGTTCCACGGTTTCGTTCGTGCTCACGCCGCGGCGACACGCTTCAGCTCCGGCGGCGCCTGGTATGACGGCGTCCACGCCTGCGCCGGCGACCGCCGGGGAGTCGTCGTCGTCGTCCATGCCTCCGACTCCATTAGCGGCATCAACGGAACGGTTACGGTTGGCTCCATCACCGTCGCCGGTGGCGTCTCGAGCGGGCGTTCCTCCGAAAGTCGCCACACCTTGACGGACCCATCGAGGCTGCCGCTGTACACCACGAACCTCCGCTCGCCGTCCTCCTCCTCCTCGTCCGCCGCCACCGCCACGCACTTGACGGGCCCCGTGTGCCCCGCCAGCACGCCGAGCCGGACGTGCCGGAAGACCTCGCCGTCGCCGTCGTCGCGACGCCACACGCAGAGCGTCCGGTCGGCTGAGCCGCTCACGACGACGCGCCCTGACACGGCGAGGCACATCACGGCGGCGTTCCGGTGTCCCACGAGCACCCCGGCGCGCCTCGGCTCGCCACCGTCGATGCCCCACCGCCAGCACGTGACCAGCCCGTCCGATGTGCCCACGTACACGGCGCGCCCCTCCGGGCACGCCGCCACCGCCGTCACCGCCGCACCGTTACCGTTCTCCTGTAGCACCCTCTCCAGCACGTGTCTAGTAGTCGTACTGGTCCCCTCGCTCACCACCTCCCGTCTCCACACCTTGACGGTGCCGTCGGCGGAGCCGGTGAGGACGAGCCCGTCGAACCCGGCCGCGACGACCGTGTTGACGGCGTCGTCGTGCGCGTGCACCGACTCGACGCAGCGCGAGTCGGAGAGGCGCCACACCTTGAAGGTGCGGTCCCACGAGCCCGAGTAGAGCAGCCCGGCGTCCTCGTCGAGGCTGAGGCACGACACGGCGTCCGTGTGCCGGAGCCACACCGCTCGTCGTCGTCTGCGCCGCCGAGTTGGCTTCTGGACGGCGACGTAGCTGGACGGGTTGACGGAGCTGACCAAGAGGTCGCCGAGCGCCGGGAGCGTGCCGACACGGCGGTGGCACACGGCGGCGTGGCCGCCGGAGTCGGTGTCGTCGGAGCGCCGCCAGACGCGGATCTTGCCGTCCTGGTGGCCGGTGAAGATGCGGCCGTCGGAGGCGGAGACGACGATGGCCTTGACGAGGCCGCTGCCGGTGCGGAACCCGCCGGCGAGCTCGCCGCGGCGGCGGTCGCCGTCGCGACGCCACACGCGCACGTTGTCCGAGTCCGTGCCGGTGTAGAGGAGGTCGCCGGTTGCTGCCAGGGAGTAGATCTTGCCGCCCTCCTTGGCGAGCGACGCGACGAGGCCGAGGCCAGGGAGGTGAGTGGTGGCTGTCCAGGGTGATTTGGGTGGGCTGCATCGGGATGGGGAGGACGACGCGGAGGGTGGGAAGGAGGAGGTGGTGGAGGAGACGTCGTCGTCGGAGACGGAGGAGGAGTCGTTGGAGGAGACGGATCGAGGGGATGAAAGGGCCGAGGCGGACATGACGGCAGCCGGGTCGGCTCGGAGGAAGTGGATGAGCTTCCTGTGGCTGGCCATGGCGCGATCGGCGGAGAGAAGGAAGGCTTATGAAGGAGGCTCTGCTATTTATCGATCGTCTCACGGTCGCCGGCGAGCGAGTGGGAGCGAATCGGCGGCGGCGTGCGCGGGAAGGAATCCGAAGCCGAAAGGGAGGAGGGGAGCAAGCAGAGGCAGCAGGGCGTGGAGCGTAGGCATCGATCAGTTGGGTAGCTTGCGAGGTTGGAGAATGGCGCGCGGGAGCAGCGGCCGTATATATACCGCGAGGCGGCGGACAAGGGAGGGAGAAGGCGTCGCGGGAGCCACCACGGCGGCGGGACAGGTTTGTTTGGATCTCCACGGCCTGGGGGAGAGGGGAAGCGTGGTGTTTGATCACCGAACCGAACCGAACCCATACAATGGGGGGCACGTGGCGGCGGCCTGTAGGGCGAGCGGACCGTGCGTGTCGCGGCGCCGCGGAGCATGGGCTCTGTTTCGTGAGTCATAACGTGACGACCTTGTTGGATGGTCCGGCACGAACAAATATCCGTGCATGTCCCGTGGTTGCACCGTGCCAGCAGGCGCTTGAGCGTACGTAGACACGAGGCGTGCCGGGGGGTAAAACCTATCGAAGCACGCAACAGTAGTCAAAGGCAGAAAGAGAAAGTCTGTTCGATCGAAGTACTGTGTCGTAGCAACCAGCAATTGTAGCCGGCCACCACGACTAGGTACTACAAGTACAATGCGTAAAAGGCCCGAGCAAATGAAACACGTTTCGTTTGTGTTCAGACACTACGTACTCTGTTTCAATGCCAGATTTCTCAAGGGAACAAAATAATAATGGAAATAAAGTGCAAATATTGGAAAGAAAAAAAAACCGGCACTCGCATCCGTCTTCCTTGTTAATTAGTCCGAGCATTTTGGACACGGCCGCCAGGACACAATCTAAGGTTCGACTAATCTTTGATCGGGCAATGCAAAGCCATTACTACTCCACAGTGCAACACACCACAAGTGACCTCACGGCCTCTACTTAGCGTGTGCCGCCTCTCTGGAAACAAAGTAAAGGTGTGCGCTCGCGACGCCGCCTTCCTATTTCCGGCACGGGCTGCACTGTTTTGCTACTGCTACCTATAACTACACGCACGCGTGATCGTGCCCAAACGGCCAACGCCGCCGCAAAGGCCGCCCTAGCCCTGGCCACGGCCGACTCGCCGCATGCACGATCGACACGTACCTGCAGGACCGGTTGTGTACTTGTGTGTGTGCATGTTCAAATTGACTCTTTTGCCCGAGAGGTTCGACAGTATTTGTGGCTTTGTTTTTCCGTTCAAAATTCAAACCGATTGTTTTTGCGTACGCAACTTACAACAAGTTGCATGGCCATAAATGGTAGATACCGTAGGGAGGATGCCGGCCGGCAGGTAGGCACGTGGCGGGATCGTGTGACGGCCCTGTCCCGCCTTCCCAGTGGCCTGTGCGCACACTAGCTACTATGTGATTGCTTTGGCGGCATGGCATCTTGCCTGCAGCCGAGATTACGTACTCTGTACGGTAAGGGCAGGGCAGTCTGAAAATGCTGATGTGGCGTGATATTTATTAAAAAAAGATGAAAAAAAAAGAAACTAAGTCTTTCTGCAAACCAAAACTACATGTGAGATATACAAGTGGGTCATAGAGTATAGAAAAATCTTGCATTGTACAAGATAATTTCTTGACACGATGTCTAGAATATAGAAACTATGATAGTTTATAGCATTGGGACTACCGCTCTTTTTTTTTTGTTGCATCATTGAGCGATCCAATACTACCGCTGACAAAAAGAGCATATCATGAATTAATCCGCAGTAAACTTTCTGGTAATTAGCTAGTGTGACTGTGTGAGGGCGTGTCGATCGTGTGTTAAACATCTCGCTTGGCAGGAAAGGAAACAACCTACTACGTACTCCTCTTTTAGCTCAGACCTTTTTTTTTCTAGGAGTACCGGGTAAACCGTTCCAGCTTCCACCAGTCACCCGTCTCCCGTGACATGATACTTCCCGCTTTATTTTTGCCCCCCCCCCCCCCTGGATCGGAGGAGGGCCACCTGGCCTGTCCATCACGCACTACACTTCGTCACTGCCGTCGCTGTCTCGCCGCTGGTTTATTAGCTTCCCTCCACACTTCATCGATCGAGCACAAAAAAAAACATCATTGACCAAAGCTATCCATCACGCATTTATCAACTCATAATTTAACATTATATTGTTAGCAAGCTCTTTTTTTAGGAGTAATTCAGAATTATGTGCGCACAAATCCTCCGGATAATAAGATAAGGGAGTAATGTGTATCCACCTGGGTGAAACTAAGGCATTTCTCACCGAGATTTTGTTTATGTACCATGCTTGGCAGCAAACTAGCAAATTCGTCATCAAATGGTAAAAAAAGAAGAAAATTGATTGAAGCTACGCACACGCGAAATTATATTACGTGTTCGTGAGCAATCCGTGGTACGGAGTAGTAGGCGCAAAGCGCAAGCCGATGATTTAGTTGTTACCGTTCATGATTCCATGATAGCATATTTTAAATCGCTCGATGTAGCATCAAAAGATCTTGGAGGACAGCTGCTGCATGTGTAGTAGCTCAATAGGATCGGATTGTTTGTCTGTAGCTCTTGAGACCTGGATTGCTGTTCGCATTTGTCAATTGACGGGAGACAAGAACGTGCATATATGATATTGATCGGTGCATTTATAGCATTTTATGCAAGCGAACCGAGATCGGCTAACGTCGTTGGACTTTTGAGACAGTTCGTGTACTGCCACCCCGTGGGATGGCACGGCAGTAAACTAGATAACACACTTGATAAAAAATGGATAGAGATAAGAGACGGCCAAGAAATTTTGGACTGCAGGGCCCGTACGTGGTGTTTAGCTGCGTGAAGGTGGTTAATAATTTCAATGAATGTCACTGTCCACAAATGAGGTGGCTTAAAGTAGAAGACGCTCGTTTGTGGACCTTTTTTTGGCTGTTAGCCATATTTTCGGCGGCTAGGTTCTTCAGCTAAGGTCAGGGAGGCTAAACCCGATTTCCTTTTAACTTATTTCCTTTTTTTTTGAATGGATCAGGTATTTTTTTTTGGTAAAAAAATTAGTCCTGAGAAGCGTGTTCGGTGCGATGGAGGAATAGTATGGATATTGAAAAATCAGAATGAATAGTGTTTTTTAGGTGAACTAAACACACAACACATTGACCGAGTCATGTCCTATCGGGTTGGGTTCATGGTTAATGGTTTGGCCATGATCATTCGGGTCTAGCATGACTGGTGACTACACCATTTTTGGGAGATGGGATTTGGCAGAAGCTAGTGGATTTTTGACAATTACCTATTACTCTTTCTAACAATATTCTTTTTTCGATCTCTCCTACATATTAAAAATCATGAGAGAAACCACTCTTGACTTTTATCTATTAGAGTATGCCCATGGATTCCTAGTGTAAAATAAAGAAGTGTTAATACAAAGCCAATCCCATTGAGCACAGTGGTCCTACAAGTAAAACATTTTCAATAAAAGATAAAAAGATTGAAGCCGCGCACATGCATATGCCTCAGGCCATATATAATCCGAGGTAGGTATAAAGTGCAGGTCACGATTTTATTATGCAAATTATGGTCCTCTAATCTGTAGTAGACCATCATAATTCTTATCTAATTACTGCATGATAATATATTTAAATCGCTCAAGATATCATCTAAAGGTTCTTAATGGGCCAGGTGCCTCATGGTTAATTGGAGAATTACTCTCCCCTGATCTCATGACGTATAAATCCTGAATGACACATACATAGTTGTATTTAATTTGGATTTGGAGTACCTTTCTCAACATGGATTTCTAATCCAGCACGTTCACTTGTATTCTCCAAGATTACTAGAATAAGTTGCCCATGAGTAGGCGCATTTAGCTATTAGGTCTAATGAAAGTCGTGTTTTCTTTTCTTCTTTTCTAGAGTTTGTTAATACTCTCATTTGTAATGCACCTTTTTAGTTTCTAATAAGTTACCTGGTTCGCAAAAGAAAAGTAACAAGAGACAAGAACATGATCGATTAGTTTAATTATTTTCATGATCTGTTTCATTCACTCAGAAGAGGAGAAACTGTGAAGCATGCTTAAATTCTAGAAAGCTAATCCTGTCACACACCATGGGTGTCACAGTAGTACACTAAAGATAAGGCGGCAGTTAAAAATGGGATAAGTGATAAGGCCTATCAGCCTATGTCTACATGTACAAGCTTGGCTCTGGCGACACACCAGCCACTAGGTCGTTCATGGGAACATCAGTAACGCTGCAACTTCCATTGCCCCCATTTGGTTAGGCCGAAAAGAAGAGCTGCACCATGTGCCTAGCTATGTACGTAGGCTGATCCGTTGAGGCATCACAGGCGAGAACAATATTTCAGGCAAGAGCTATACAAGTTTTACATGCTCGTGCCCAAACAGGCAACGGTAACTTGTTAAGAGGAAGGCGACACGTTGCGTCCCGGTCGGTTCGCTTGCTGCAATTGCGTGCGTCCCCTACGCATGTGTCACCGCCAGCGTCGTACTACGTGTCGACAGGCCACAAGGTATGCATGGATGATGTACGTGCACTAGTTGCTGCTTGGCCAAGCTGAGGATCATATACGCCTAGAAGGTTTTTTTTGCACACAAAAGACTAATCATGGTATCCAAAATGAGACCAACACTTATATTTGCAGCAAGAGTCGTCACGGGCATGGTGCAATAAGCTACGTTCTATTCGTGTGAAGGCTCTCATCAATCAATGGAGCTCGATGAGTCCATCTGTCCATGCACGTCGATGAGTAGTACACCCATCACGAGCACTGTTCATCGGCCTCTTTCTGCGGCCGTCCGTGACCGTTTCCCGCTCTGGCAAGAGACGGCGGCACACGGAGGACACCTGGGTGGCCAATCAGCGCGCACAACTCGCCGCGGCCATCCGATCCGCACGTCGCCGTCGCTGGCCGTTGGTACGTTGTTGACCGGGCCCTTTTTGGACGTACGCACGCCCGCCACGTAGCGTCGTCGTGCGCGCGAAAAGTGTGCATCTTTTTTTTTTTGTCTGTTTGAGTTGCACAGGTCGCGTCATGGACAATGGAGGTCGACGCATCGATCGTGGACCGGTCACCACGTTGCTGAGCTTACGCAAGAGCGGAGGTCGTGCTTTGCATGTATGTAGGAGTAGCAGGCGCTAGCTTGTTGTTGCTTCTCCTGATAGTAAGGTGTGCATGCCGTGTCAACGTTTCACGCGCGAGGGCATACACCTGTGTGGCAACGTTGCACCGTACGGGGTTGCACATGCATGCACCGAGAAACTAACGGCCGGTAATCAACGAGTGCAATCAGCCAGTGCAATCAGTGTGTGAGACAACGATCAATTCATCGTGCATCATTGGAAAATACGACTAAAAGCTTATGTTCAATCCTTTTTTACCAGATGCAAGTTTTTAGTTAACCTAGTTTCTTATTATCATTGGAATTAAAAGATTAAAAGCTTAGTTCAATAATCCTTTTTACCGGATGAAAGTTTTTAACCTACCTTCCTCTTCTTCTTGTTCTTAAAAAAGTTACTTGAGCACGAGTTTTGTTAAGAAGAAAATAACTTTTACAGGCTACGACAGCACCACGCCTAAGACCAGCTCCATTCCACCAGCATGCTTCCAAACGTGCACGCACTAAAATTTTGGATGAGAGACAAACGCGTCGAACAAAGAGCACCATGCTAGTGCTGCTTGATTACTGACGTATGTGCCCAGTGGTAAAATCTGAGTCTAATTATTCACCAAGGAGATTAAAAACTAAAGACAGAAGCCGTGCTCGTGTGTGATAAGTAAGCTAAGATCGTATACAATAATCCGAGGTAGGTCTAAAGCGCAAACTTACGATTAAAATTTACCACCCAAATATAGGAAGCTAGATCCTAGATCCGAGGGAGCACATCATGTTGGGCTAACCATAGTAACCCGTTTTTAAGAATTGGCACGATAACATAAACAAACAGGTGGAGATACGTTGAGACGATCCTTGGAGGGCCAGCTGCTGCACAAACACATCCCTAGCTCTCTAGTTTAATCCCCATTCAAAGATCTCACGACGTATGCGCTCAAATCGCGTGACATGTAAACGAGATACGAGAGTGCCTTTTGCAAACGTGGAAGGATGATTTAGCAATTGTCAATGAACAGGGGACAAGATTAGCGTGTGATGAACCGCGCGCATGGAATATCTAGCAATTAATTAAATGTCCTTTTTGAATCGGATTTGATCGTATCGTACGCAACTGTTGTTTAATTTTGCAGACGATTCGTGTCGTTTGCTGGGGAGAGGAGCAGCCTGTAAAGCGTGTTAGAGAAAGCCATTGTAAACTTTTGTTGCCACCTTGTAGGCAGGCACAGTAGCAAAAACGAAGAATAAAGCGGCAATTAAAAAGTGGGTTAGAGATAAGGGAGGAGGCCAAAACACACACTATGACAGTGCATGCATGAACTAACCCGTGGTGTGCGTTTAACTACTACTACTACTACAATGCGCCTGATAGTGTTGTTTTTTTAATATTTATATAGTAAGTGCATGTCATTGTTGTATAGGCAAGGCAAATATGTGCTGCTGCTGTGGCGTCACAAGCAGGAAAGGGGGAGACTCTTTTGTCGCCAGGTTAGGAGACTAATAAGGTTGCAGTTGTACATGTGCACTCACCCTACTGATCGATCCAGTAGTGATGTGAATGAGGTGCACGTAATCGACAACAACTATTCAACTATCAACGTAGGCTGATTTATTTGTCAGCAAAGCGTCAAAGTGTCAGCGGCGTAAGTATACTATAAGGTAGATTTTAGTGTGGGCCTGCTCACTTTCACCGTGGGCTGCATAGAGAAATGTATTAGACAGAGGGCCACAGGCAGCGAATCCCGGCCCAACATACTACAAAAGGTAATTCGTGGCCCAACTTCTATCCGCCTGACCCAATTAGCATGTCCCTTTCTGTTTTCTAAAAAAAAAAAGGCAGGTCCCTTTCGGGAGAACTTTTGGAGATTCTGGGTTGGATTAATTTTCCTAGGATAAATTTTCATGACAATAAGTAGGTCGATTCTGGGTTGGATTGATTTTCTTGCTGCATGTAATAAAGGATGCATATGGCTCATGTTTCGTACCAGTAATGCGTCCGTGTCGTGCCTTTTTATGCCTTCAAGAAGATGCCAGAGCTGGTGCGGCAGTGGTGAATTATTCGTAGATGAGGAAATGCATGCGAGGAAAAACACGTGTAAAATGCTTCAAAGTTGTTGAGATAAAAAAATAAAGCACCCTGTGCATTCCGTCCGCATAACGAGAGGCCTCTAGAAAATGTTTCTAGCGACAATTAATTCCTGTTAATTGCATGCCATGAACTTGTTCTTTACCATAGCAAACCATATATCATTTTTCAAAAAAATTATGCAACTGACCCAATTTCGTGGCCACACCGTGAGGAATAACTATGTAAGACATCTATAATAGTCCAAAACAAAGTACGTAAGTGATATATCTATCTCTTATTATAAAAATAAAAAAGGAAAAAAAGAAAAAAATGTGAGTGAAAAACAATTAAGGGCCTCTGGTCAGGTATATTCATCAAGAAAATAATTTATTGTGCTTGCAAAATGAGTAAAATAATATGTGATTACATTATTTGATTTCATGTGGAGGTGCAAAATGCGCAAGGAATATTCAGAGAAGATCCATAAAGCAAAATGAAAAGCATTGTCCAACTAAAAGTTAGTGAAAAGCACATATAAATGTTAGATAAGTGTAAAAGAATGTACGAATGGATTATTGGCTAGAAATTTGTTGGCCCAATTTGACACGGGGCATTGAAATTTGCTAGCGCTTGCCATTTCATTCTGAACTTCTAATAATTTATCTTGTACCATTAGAAAATCATGGGTTCTTTGTCACAAGATATAGCAAGCATTATATTGTCATTTGTTTTATTAGACTTTTCTCTCCGAGGTTGGAACACAAGTATTGGCATGCGTGGCCATTTTCAACCAATTTTAAACTTGTAATAGATGAAATACAACAAAAATGCTGATAACATAATAACAATTTCATCTTGATAAATCATTATATAAGAATATAACCAAAATAGAGGAACATAAATGGTGGTAAATGTGAAAACTAAATAAAAGTTCTATAAATGATATTTATTCAGTTGTGATGTGTTATAATAAAATGTCTACAATAACTATGCTATCGTCACTTTATACTATTATTACATTTGTTTAGAACTTTATAATTAACATTTTCATTTGCCAATTTCGTGACTCAATGAGGTATAATTCTCATCACTATTTGCATTTTGCACCGGAGTTTAGAATTGCACGAGGCACATAATTATGCGAGCTAGCTATACTCGGTCAGTCGGTTGGCAATAGTTAACATGTATAAAGAGATCAAAACCAATCCTAAGTGAGGTTCTTCAATTTCAGTCCCACTATGATATTTGACCTTTTCCTTACAATAACAAATCGACCAAGCATGTAATGTTTCTCACAAAACATAGTACACAAATCAACAGAGAACATCAACGCACACGTACACTTCTATCGTAAACTTTACTTGTTTTGACCTAATGGGTTTGTCCCATTGTAATATAACATGCACTTTTCTAGTTAAACTTACTGCATGATTTCGACCAAATGGGTTTGTCCCATACCTCACCTAGAAATATTCCCCTACAAATGCATAATCATTGACCACAAGCCCCCGACTACGTTGATCGATGTTGTCGTAGTAACAATTTCTTCGTACATACGTAGTAATAGTATATAGAAATGACGATCAGAATGCTCTCCACGTCGTCTCGTCCATCCCCATCTGCTGCTCCGGCGGCGGCGGCGGCTGCTGCTCGCATTCCATTTCAACCTTTCCCAACGAGCTTGCGAACATGGCATGCTCGCTTCCGGCGGCGCTCGCCGCCACAACGCCGGCGAGGTCTCTCGGCTGGCTACACCCGCCGGTGAACGCCAGTGGCGGCTTCTGCACCAGCTGGTGGTGGTGGTTCGCCGGAGCGAAGACGTTGCCGAACAATCCCGGCGAAGTGGCGGCGGCCCAGGGAAGTATGGCCGCGGCGGCGCCCTGGCTTGCCGCCGCCATCCAGTTCATGTACGCGTTCATGTCTATCCTGTTGTGGCCGAAGCCGACCTCGCCTCCGGCCGGGGAGGTGGAGGACGTGTGCGCCGCCGCCGCCGGCGAGACGAAGCCGCCGAGGATGGAGGAGACGTCGAGCTCCCCGAGCTCGCCGAGGGAGGCGTTGCCGTCGTGGCATGGGGAGTCCATCGTTGGGCTGTCATGTGGTGGCCTCATCTTGATGACCTGGCACTTCTTGAACACCCTGCACACCACCCATTCCTCCTACCAAAACAGAAATGGGAAAAGGAAAAAAAAAACATCTGATCATCAGGAAACATTTTGAAGTTTGCGACAATTTCAGTGAGTTATTTGAAATTTACTGATTGACTTCTGACTTGAGTTTAAAGTTCCAACAGAGAATCTGACGGCATTGTTTGATGGTTGGTTTAGTTTGATATATTAGTACCTTGTTGGGTTTGTAGGGGAACTTGTTCTGGAGCCTGTACTCGTGCATGACCCAGCTAGTCTTCTCTCCCTTGGGAGCCCTGCCCCTGTAGAAGACTAGGGTCTTCTTCATCCCCACGAGCATTCCGCAGTGGAAGATCTCCTTGTCCTTG
Organism: Digitaria exilis; assembly: GCA_015342445.1. Taxonomy (NCBI): domain Eukaryota; kingdom Viridiplantae; phylum Streptophyta; class Magnoliopsida; order Poales; family Poaceae; genus Digitaria; species Digitaria exilis. The sequence goes on along the minus strand of JACEFO010001677.1, from coordinate 1,444,440 downwards.
CCGGTGGTCTTCCAGTAGCCGGAGTCGGTGGCGCGGTTCGTGCGGATGCCCGTCGGGTACTTGCGGTCACGCATGCTGAAGAAGTACCACTCTTTCTCACCCATGCTAGCTTTGCCTGCAGATCAATGGCAAGCTCGTCAATGTTCTTGAGCTATATATATTGTTGATCATTTACCAAAGTAATACTGTACGTGCAACTCTGAGTGATGACCAAAGACTACGTCAAGTGCAGCAGCTACTGTATTATGTAAACGTAGTGAGGATGAGGTGTACACAAAAGATAGTGACCTTTTGATTTATGCATGCAACAAAAACTAGCTAGGTTACTGAAATTCTCACCAAATCACATCACAAAGGAGAGCAAAGCACAAGAAGTCAAGATGTAATGGGTCACGCGCACAATGTATGTACGTACGAAGTTGGCTACGGATGGTGTGGTTTGATTTGGAACAAACTATTATAACCTTTTCACTTGAAATAAATTATATTTTAGAAATATTTAAGAATGTTTGATTTAAAATACCTAAACCTATCTATATTCTGGGACGGGGAAGTATGCAAAAAGAGTTATTAATAATAAGAAAAAAAAACTTATAGCTGTTGGTGCTAGAAATTTAATGTGGGACAAACAAATTAAAGTGCCATCTAGATTCTAGAAGCAACAAGGAGCTCAGTATATGAATCCTCTAAGCTCTTACTTGGGAGATCCCATGGCTCGCACTTGTTGAGGTCGACGTCGGCGATGGCGCGGGTGGCGAAGGCGAAATCGGAGACCTTGCGTGTGAGGTAGTACGTTACGAGCTCCTCGTCCGTCGGGTGGAACCGGAACCCCGGCGGTAGCCCCTCCTCCATTGCCGATCGAGCTCACTAGAGCTGTCGTCTGCACACTCACTGCAGACTGTGTGTGCTCACAGTCTGCAGTGTGGCGTTGCGGCGAGCTAGCTAGCAACCTTAAGCACGCATATATACTGGCAGAGCAAGACACGCACACAGAGACACGCCAGAGAGATGAGGCCACACGCGCATGTGTGAGTGAAGACAAGGCTAGCTACATCGCCAATATATTTAACGTTGAGGCACCACGTCGTGTCCTTCTCCGTGCCTTCTCATTCTTCTAGAGCCGGATCCTCTGGGGAGTCTCGAGTCTCAAGTCTCAACAACCATGGTAGCGAAAATGACACGGGAAGAGGAAGGAGGATTATCGCCGATGGCGACGGGGCGGAGGGGGAAGAAATATGCTAAGGTTTCGAGCGAAGCATCGATTCGACCCACGATGGGCGTGCAGAGGATTTCCAGCCAACTCCAACCACCTTCCAACCACCCATGCAAAATGCTGCACGGTGACTGTGAGCAACGGAGACTACTAAGCCCGGTGGCGTTTCATTGGAGCCAGCTAGATGGAGGACAGCGACGAGGACGACGATAGGAATAACAGCTTATGCTGCTAACCGCACGTATTATATATAAGTATATATATTATCTTTGTCAGATGCAGACATGGTGCAACCGGACGGGGATTAGCCTTTTAGGATCGGGAGCGCGTACCACGCCTGTACTTACTGCTGGAAATTTTACGAAACGCCCGGCAGTTGAGAGCATGCACGCACGTCTCGATCATGTGTATGGCCGCCACTGGCAGAATCGAATCATCTTTTTTGGTAGGGAAAAGAAGGATACAGCAGAGGCCGGGGGCTTGAATTTATTTGGGTGATGGATTAATTCCGACCTAGCCGAGCAGCTCTGTTCCGTCGTCTCGCGAGCCGTGATCGATCAATTGTCGGCACGATCAGAGGGGTAGAAAAAAAAATGATGGATGGATCGATCGATATGCGCCCGGTCGCACGTGCGAAAATGAAGCGGGGGGTGTTCGATTTGCGCGTGCGTGACGGTCTGATTTGGTTGTTGCGGACTTGCAGTACGGTGTCCGTGCAGTGCGCGCGTTGTTTTGGTCGTTCGTGGGGCACGCATATTCTCCGTGGATGATGCAGGTTTGATTTTAGCGCGGGACTGATGATGATGACGACGCTCTCTACGTACGGGCTATATATGTTGTTACTTAACTCCCATTGGCGGTATTAATTAAGAATTAATGTGATATGATCCGGGTATAGTCACAGTAAAGTGGAATCATTCAGCGAGCTAGCTAGAATCTGTATGGATGAATCTTCTTGGCTTATTTTAATCGACCCCCCGTGCTCTGGAAGGGAGTCTTCATGTCATATTCGACAGAAGCATCCGCGCTTTGGGAGTTTGGGTGTAGTCACACAATGGGTTTGAAAAAAAACTATGCCCAGCGCGGGCGCCAAGCCGCCAACAAATGCCAAATTGGCAACCTTCTGGGAGCATGAATCTACGCCAACATTTTTCTTCTACCCCAGACAAGTAGGCAGTAATAACATACTCACATAATAAGTAACTTCCTAAGGAAAGGACTCCATCCAGCGTTCCATGTCTGTCACGTGGCCATCTGACGGCTATGGTTTCGTATGAGGCTAACATTTTTTCCTACCACTTCAGTCAGATGAGGCACGACAATAATGCATCAAGTGGTGGCCGTAGGCATACGCATCGTCGATGTACGCCGAAAAAATCGCCTCTCACCCACATGCTAATAGTCTCAGATCTCCTAACCAACACAAGCGGTAGCCCACAATTTATCATATATGTAGCCATGGCTTTGCTTGAGGCTAAAATTTTTTTACCACTTCCGTCAGATGAAGCACAACATTAATGTATCATGTGGTGGCCATAGGCATACGCATTGTCGAGGTACGCCGAGAAAATCGCCTCCCACCCACACGCTTATCGTCCCTGATCTCCTAACCAACACAAGCCGTAGCCCACCATTTAACATATATGGCAGTAAAATTAATAGTATTTGAGTTTGTAAGATTAAGCCGCCTCCGTTACGCAACGTGGTAGCTCTATTTGAAGCATCGACACGTAACTAGCTCATTGGTTTTGTTTACCATTCTTAGCTCGGCGCTCGAGTGGCCAAATCTTTCTTTTTCCCATAAAAGGCTGCAATTTCTGATTTGGTATTGGCCTATTTAGTGGTAGCTACTGTAAAAAAAGCAGCCCTCCCGTGCATGGTCCTACTGTGTGTGATAAAAAAATAACACCCCCACCGATAAAACGATTGTTCCCACGCGGCCTCGATATACGGCGAAAATATCACTTCCTACTCGCACGTTACAAACTTACATATGTCCTGTCGGTTTGCCATATGGAACGATAAACTTAATAAGAGTGCAGTAGAGTACAGAGTACAGATGGCTCTCATAGTCTATACAACTAAGTTATCTCTATTCTACACATGCGACATTGTGTGTGCAAAATAGATACTGACAGAAGCCTCCCATATGTTCAGCATGTTGTGTCATCATATATGTGTTGTATGCGTGTTTTCTAAGACTTCGTCTCCCATTTACGTAGCGTCGCGTGTTTATTTTTCCTCGCTGAAGAACTCAAAGAGTTAGCTCCCATAACTACGAAAATCTAATTACAAATATAACTGCAGAGATAAAAAACAAATTTATTAAGTACAATTAATGCACCATTACCTCATGTTCACAATATTACCATATCTATACTATAAAGGATTGAACAAATTGAGGATACTTCTCGCCCACAACACACCCCTGTACCCCTCACAGCAGATCCACCTACCAGGGCTGAACGGTAGGTCTAGGACGACCAAAGGAGGAGGGGAGATTGATTTGGTCGTCCTCACCCTGTTAAAAAACTCCCCTCCCACCTCATCTCTATTCTTTTTTCACCATTAAATCTACCCCCATAGTAAAAAAATAGAATGTCCCCACATACAAACAAAAGGAATGACCCCATGGCCAATATCCACCGCCGCAAAAATGGAAAGAAAATTAATATCCCCCACGGCATACAAGGAAATAACCCCCACGTTGAATAAACCCTTTGATCCCCCTGATCACGTCGCATGATACCTTCCTTCCCACCGTAGGAAAAAAGGAAGCAACATTAAATAAGAATAAATCATTTGATCCCCCTGGTCACGTCGCGTGATCTCTTTCTTTTTTTCGTGGCGCAGGAATCTTCCCTTCCATCTCCTGTATTAGAAAAAGGAAACCAAATAGAAAAAAAAGAAATAAGCCATCACGCCCCATCTATATATGTATCTTGTAGCAACTCCTTCAATGCCATCATGCCCCTCGCCTACCTGTACACACCTCGCCTCAAAGTCTTTGAGATTTTTCTACGAAAGCTGTTCATCGACCATGGTTTATTTAGTGTTTTTCATGACTCTGGCTGATGGTCTTGAGATGGTTCATGAATCCGAGGTCAATCAATTTGCAGTCGTGGCTAGCGTTGGTCCACTAAGTCATCGATGCTCATTGCATCCATACACCACCAGGGAGATATGCTTGCAGGACAAAAGGTTCGTGTGTGTATCATCATTGCCCTTATTTTGTAACTTTGTTTGCTCTCACTATACTCTTAATAATTTAATGGATCTTGGTGTAGACGCATCACATTCCTTTGTATCATCACGGATTGCTGCCAGGTTACTGGTGGTAGACTGATTGATGCCGAGCATCAAAACAGCTACATGATGGTGATGAGAGTTCACGTAAACCGCGACAGAGTTTTGTTGCAAAATTTGCTGGATCTTTATAGGATAGAGATATAAGAGATAGATATAATATTTTTAATTTTTTAACTTCAATGTTTTGTAGGGTGCTTTGAGGAGACCGCTAACACTTCAATCACATTGTTGGAAGTGAGGTATATCCTAGGATTCCGGAACTCAAAGGTACCATTTATATGTGATTGTTCTTATGTAAAAATATTTAAGTATTTATTGGAAGTTTTTTATTTATGGTTTATTCTCATGCAATGGTGAGGAAAGAACTGCGTACGGACGTGATGGCTCATGATGCAGTCAAAGTAGCGGTTGCTGCGCATGATCGTATAACGACGAACGCAAGAGCAGATTGTGTAAGGCCACCGGTCATACGTTCCCTGCAATCGTTCTATGAGTACATGATCAACACATGATGGGACTTTAACATTTAATTATCTTGTATGAACGTGAGAGTGATAGTGGATTTTAGTAGTGGGAGGAACGTTTGGAAGAATATTTTATTTTTTAAGAATAATTTTGTTATCTGAATTATGTTTGTGTGGTCATTTTTAGTTATCTTAATTTTGATTAATGTGCCACGGATAGACAAGTTTGGTGTGGAAGAATATTTTATTTTTAAAGAATAAATTGGTCTTTCTGTATTTTGTTTAACCTTGGATTTTTGAATATTTCTTGAACTGGGCCTTGATGTGCGAGAACCCAAAACTACTTTTATGATGAATCCCCTCTGACGCTGGAGCCAGTACAAGATCGTGAGGTAATTTCTTTCTTTAAATTAAACAAAATTACATGCGACTTCTATCTAAAAAATTCCATTGCTTGCGCAACTAGCTATCAGCTCATGTATGATGGATTGGTGACCTGCTGCTTGCAAAAGGAGCTGCTGGAACCTTTCGTGCAGCTACATGAATAAAGGCAATGCAGAGAGTCATTTGATAGTGCAAGTCTGACAGGGCATGTGATGTATTTAGTGATATGATTCTTAGCATCTCCTTTGTTGAACAGAAGCAGTCCTTGGTTATGTCCAAAGAAGTGGTTGGTGGAGCTCATATTTTGCTAGATGCAGTGAGCTCTCGCTTGTAAAGTGTCTTAGAACAATTAAAAGAGACACTAATAAAAGAAACATCCTTGTTTCCTATGTGAGCTAATCCGTTGAAAGAAAAATAAATAAAAGATAATGTCGTCAGTCTATAAAGAACGATAATAAATGTAATATTTGCATGTGCACTGTGGAACTATATAGTTGAGTCACAAATCACGTGTATCTTCTATTCCTAAAATCAAAGACATAAAGCACATCCATGGCCACAATTGCAATGAAAAGGAAATAGATATTAGATATCTCCATGTTTGGGGTAAACAATGGGAAAAAAGAGAAAAGAGCAATAAAATTAAGGAAAGACTAGAGTTAGCGTTAGATAAGGAAACATTCTTGTTGTCTCCTAAATAAAGGATATCTCATGTTAAAAAAAGAAAAAAAGCATGCAACATTATAGAAATATAATATTTGCATGTGCACTGTGGAACTATGTAGTTGAGTCACAAATCATATGTATCTTCTATTCCTAAAATCAAAGACATAAAGCACATTCGTGGCCACAATTGCAATGAAAAAAAAGAAACATATATTAGATATCTTCATGGTTGGGGGGAAACAATGGAAAAAGGAAAGAGCAATAAAATCAAGGAAAGACTAGAGTTAGCTTTAGATGATTGCCTAAGAAAGAATCAGCTGATTCGCCTACCGTAAAAAAAGGAAACATTATTGTTGTCTCCTAAATAAAGGATAGGAATGAGCTGGAATACCGAGAAGGGGGAAGGCTGAAACATCGATACTTGCTCCTGGTAGCGTTACTTTGGAATTATGTGCTTAGCTGTAGAGATTGACACTTAAACAAGCAATGTTAAAAAAATATTTTTTGTACTTACTATGCTGCAGTTTGTTCAGTTGAAATGGGTCTTGTTTGTTTAGCTCATTTCAATTCGTATGGCAGGATGTTTAATTGATGAAACATGATATTCCCTTGGCTTAACTTTGATTTTGAATGCTGCTGATTTGCATGTTAACTGGACAAAAAAGAAAGTTGCCGCAAAAAACATACAATTGATATGATCTTCTTGATTTTTGAAGGACCTTTTTCCTATTATCAATTGCCCCATTCGGTTCATCATGTTCATCCATCTGTTCACCTTCAGCAGGGACAACTAACGCATGGGCACCAAGGTCCTCCTCGCCAAGGGGTCCCTGCAGCTACACAAGGGCACCAATATGCTGAGAAGATTGTTCGTAGAGGCCGCTTAACAATCATCTATATTCCGAGTGACTTGCTTGTATATTTTTTTACATTTGTGCGGCAGCCGTAATTAAAATAGAAGCACTTTTAGCTGCATCAGCTAAAAGATTGAATACGCTTGTAAATATGCATATGCTAAAAAGGCTGCTGACTTAATCTCAACTCTCAATATAATTTTTTTGTGAGAGTGATTTTTTTTGTTTTCCTAAAAAATGATTCTCATCGTCTCTTCCATCAATGTGATTGTTTCATACTGAATACGTGATTGATAATAAGATTGGTTGTTTGTATCATGTAACATGACATATGCTCTTTCCTTCTTTTTGATTGACGTGGGAGTGTGTGGATCGATTTTGCTTCTCCAAATAAAAGAAAAATAAAGAATCAGCAAAGCATATGACTCTTCCGAAATTAATAATTATAATTACTAAAATTATGGAGGAAATCACGTTAATTTACGATGGTTGATTGTTATACATTTTAAATTCCTACAATAATTACCCAAATCGTGAAGTATGGGCTGCGCAAAAGTAGTAAAGTTGAAGTCGCAACAGAAATAGAAGATCTTACCGCTGCCAAAGTTAAAAGACATCGCTTTAAGTTTCCCAATACTAGAATTAATTCTTCATACTTGATATGAATTTTGTTCTTGATATTAAGATAAGAAATTTCAGCTCTATATGGTTGAACTGAATGTAACTATTCTGAATTAGTTTCTTTTTATTCTATTTTTAATAGCATGTGTCACTATTCTAAATTAGATTTCCTTTATTCTATTTTCTTTTCATAGCACGTGCGTGTCGCACGTGCCAAGATACTAGTTATTATATTAAAGACTAATTAGACTTACTAGACTTTTTGGTGTCATCCTTCTACATGTGGGACATCATACATGGGAAAGTAAGACTAACGGAAGCCTTTCACGTTTTTGGTCGTCATGCCATGACATGTCCGTTGTGTGCATGTCCTAAAACTTGCCGTTCCCATTTACATAGTGTTATGTAATCATTCCCCTCACATGAAAAAGTCATAGGTTGACTCAATATTTAGGAATACTAAACATATATTAGTTACAAAACTAATTACACAGATGAATCTGTTAAGCCTAATTGATCTATTACTAGCGCAAGTATAATTGAACACATGGAGACTAATTTAGGAGACCAATCTATTAAGCCTAATTAATCTATCGTAAGAACATGTTTACTTTTCCAAAAAAAAGCATGTTTACTATAGCACCACATTGACAACATGGACTATTATTCATCTCCCAAAATATATTTGCCTCTGTCTTTGCATTTAGTTATGTAATTACTTTATGTTTTATGTTCAATACCCCTAATTAGTAACTAAACATTTGCTGTGATAAAGACTGAAGTTTACTCCCCCGAAACCAAACACCCTTTAGTCATTTAACCCTTGCAATAGACACCTTTTAGACAATTTGACCTTAAGTGTTTCCTACTTTCAGCGACTGCTTAGATATAGAGGCCATTATATAAAACTCCATATAGAGAAGCTAACCGCATATCCCACGTGTACTACCTTGAAGTTATCTCTTTAATTAGGTAATCGGTCCCTATTTATATGCAAATTAAATTATAAATGATGGACACATATGGTGTGGTACACATGTATATATCTATGTTTTTCCATTCGCATGAGAACACAACACAATAACATAAATCGGTGGCGCAGCGAAGCGCGCCTTCCTTTCTAGTACTGTCCATCGACTTCGATCAAAACAAGGCATAGCACGGGCTCGGTCGTGTTAGTCGGAATGGCCTGTGTCCTCCTACCTTGGTTGGGCCGCCCCTTCGGCCCATTGTGCCAGCTCGACGGGAGGGAGGTAGTACATGTGTTGACAGCAAGGAGGTCGCATGTTGGCCTAGTGGAGATGGAAATTTTGGACGGTTTGGGCCCCAAAACCACTTAACAGGAAGGTTTAACCGGGTCTCAAATCTCGGGGGGTGGGGGGGGAGACTTTGTGCAGCTGAGCATCTGGGATGGAGGTTATGTGCCACCATCACGAATCTTGCTTTAAGGCGAAGAGAAGTCATAAAGGTGGCATGTTCGTTCCATTTCTCTATGAGAAAACTAGGGTGTGTGTATGTATCGTAGTATTAGGTCAAGGACAGTTTGGTCATCTGGTGTTGTCTATAAGTAGTGGAAGGGGCTGAAATTTCAGCCAACTCTTCCACCCCTTCATTTGTTTTCCTAAAGAAAGGCTAGGGTTTGCTTAACGATGAGTAGATACGATTAGGAAGTGATGACCCTCATATTAGTGGCTCTAATATGAAGTGGGAAGGATGATGGGAGGTTTCTAGCCTAGAATCATGCAAGACTTATGTTTTACAATCGTTCATGGTGATCTCGTGGCTAATTCCCGTGTTCTCGTATTTTCCATGACTTTTTGTTGATTTTTGTCGGATTACTTGTTCTTTGTGTTCGAGGTCAAATCTTTCATAGACTTCTTGGGGAAATGCTTATAGGTACTTTGCGACCATATCCCGTGCAAATCCCCTCCAATAAAATCATGAATTTTGCTTGAATTCAAAGCATTTCTCCTCTTCTCGGTGTTCTTCGGACGTGAGACTTTCATATCTATTCGTCCTTGGGGCATTGATTCTACGTCGTAAGTTTCATCTTGATCTATTGCATGTAGAGGAAGATCAAATCAGTTGAAGTTTTGGTTGTTCTTGATGAGTTCTTCCCCGAGCTATGTTTTCTATACATGTTGGAATATTCTGGGAAGGTGTCGAAGTATCTAGTAAGTTCAACTGAGAACATTTTAATTGTGTGCTCCGAAAGGGTTCCAAATGTCCAACAGATCCAGTGAACCCCTTATCGGAAGTACGATGCCTTAAGGTTATATTGGTCGAGAGCAATTTACCGGAGTATTCCGACAAGGCGCCGGAGTGTCATACAGAACTATTATCGGACGTTCCAACTCTTTACCGGATATACTGAATCTGTAGTGTTGTGCCACTTCCTTTTGTCTCAGAGTTTCTAAGCTTGCTTCCGTAGTTATATTTGAGACATAGGCCGAGTATCTCATTGTTCGGAGAAATTTTGATGGGCTCCCATTCAACCGCCTTGTGATCGCCTGCTCGGTCCCATAGTTATATTTAAAAAAATAAGAAATATTATAACCTAATATCTTGAAAAAACCTTTAAACACATGTGTAGAATTAATTGTTCTAACAAAACTATAGTGGGTCCCACATAATGGTTTAGTGGGGCCCACTTGTGGGTCAAGTGGTCCTTGTGGGATCCGCATGTAGGACTCATGTCAGCGGGTCCCACACCAATGGGTCCTATGGGTCCCACACGGTGGGGTCATCTGTCTTAGAATTGCTCCAAACCTTGGAGCTTTATATTTCTTCCTTGTTTTCTATCTATGATAACCAGGTTTTAGATCAATGTTAAATCTTGAACCTGCATACATATGAAGATGCAATCAATGTTTTAGGTCTAATAAAAAGATATTTTTCCTATTCCCGAATTTATAAATATAAATAATAAACAGTAAACCTATTACCTTAGAGAGGGTAAGTCTATTGTCATTTGGGAGTACTTAGCTAATATCGTGTTCGAAATATCATATTTCTCTAATTTCACCCAATATAATTAGATTTTGATTAATTAAGAACCCTTGTAGGGGCAAGATCGAGGTTCGTAGCCTTGTTCTTGCCGAAAGGCGCAAGATCAAGGTGCAGGCAGAGTTACAAAATGGACAGAGCAGGAAAAAAAAAAAAGGAAGCAAGCAACCAAGCAGGAGTCGCATGTACAAGAACGAAGAGAAAAAGGCTGTACAAGAGGATCAGGATTCAGGAAACCATGGTGGAGCAAGACACGGCGAGCCCAATTTGGACACACTCAAACTCGAGCGTGACTGGCCTGCTGAGTCCACCACCGTGCTGATCCGTCACCGCGACCGGTTCGTCTCAGCTGGGAGCCAAGCGGTCGAGCAGCAGGTAGACGGTGGCCTCCGACATCATCGCGTCGCGGCGGCACGTCGTCCTCGCCGTCGTCGGCTCGTCCTTCTTGGCTTCCGGTGCTCTGGCTTGCCTCGCCTCCATGACGCCGGCGCCGTTCTTGGCTCCCTGCTGCTGCGGCTCTGCGCGGCCGCCGGACCACCTGCCCTGCAGGCCAGAGGATATCTGGCAGAACCAGAGGCCGATCGGGTTGGGCGACGCCTGAGACGGGGAGGAAGAAGCCATGGTCTGAAGGTCTCTCTGCTTTTCCTGCGAGCTACGATCAATCGAGCAGATGCTGCTGCGGTGATGAGTGATGACTGGCAAGAACTCAGATTGGATCTGTTCAGTTGAGCTGGACACTTTGGAATCGGATGATGATCAAGCTATGTGCTTGCTGCCGATCTTATACTTGCCGAGGGAGGGGAGGGGAGGGGAGGGGATGCCAGTGGGCAGATAGAGACGACACGTCGACGCCAACGTCCAAAACTCGCTAAGCGCGGGCCCGCCGTGTGGCCTTTTACAATTTCTGCAGCTCCCTCCCGCCTTGTTGGGCAGATCCATTTCGTTTCTTTATCAGTTTCTCCTAGTCCTATTCGTTCGTGTGAGATCAGATGGGTTGTTGGCACGGGGACGCCTGGGAACGCGCACGGGCACGGCGCGACGGATGAATCCAAAGCGGTGACTGGGTCGCCGCTGCCGGGCGCGGTCCGACGCGGACACGTGATGGGCAATGCGCGTGTCCTATCTGGTGCGCTTTTTCCGCGCGTGGATGCGGACGCCACGTACCGGCCGGCCTCGCGTCGGCGTCGGCGCGGCGACGTTTTTTCCCTCGCCTACGCACAGGCCAAGTGCCTGACGCCGACGTCTCACCTCGCGAGGTGAGTGTGAGCAGATGGGAGATGAGGCGGACATCAGTGTGCGTTGCTTCCATTATTGGCGATCTGATCATAGTGGACTCTGCGTGCGTGACGCCGCCGTGCGGTCACTCACTCATCGCGTAGCTGCGTTGCCGAATATAATGGGGACGGCCCGAGAAAATAGCAGGCAAAAGACTTGACACAATGGCACGTATGAAAATGACCAGTGCGAGCTTTCAGTGCCTCAATTATGGTGTCTTGAGAACATATAGGACTACGCTGGCAGCTTCATCCAACTTTACAGTGTTTCAATCCACTGATTAGCGTAGCCTAAAAGTTTTCTTGCCTCAAAAAATAGGTTTAATCTCGTTGCTGTAAGATCAGAGTTCGGAGCAATTTTTGTACACGTAGTTTCGTTGGAAACTTGTAAGTTGTAATCCTGGTTTCGGAGGAGTAACACGGACTTGCCCACGCGGTACACAAGGACTATTGCTGCGTATCTCTTGGGCCATGTAGGTTATGGCCCATAGAATCCTCACAAATTCACAACGGTACCCCCAACTCTTTAGCCCAAATAATGTAGCCCCAGCGCATGATTCACTGGGCCTTAATATTTTACTTTGTTAAAAAAAATGAATTTTACTTATTCACTTTTATTTCATAAGGGTTATTTCCGAAGGGCTTTGATTTTGTAAGGTTGGAGTAGTATTTAGTTTAGGCATGATTCACACCTATACTGTTAAGTCAACCCAAGTAATTTTTTTTATGTTTGCTGTGATTCAGTCTTTATAAGTTGCTTTGCTATTCTTTTTTAGAATTCAACCTCTTTCTCTCCCTCTTTCTTTAAACCTTTGAATGTCTATCTCATTCTGATTCTGTTATCAAATAGGTTACGCATAAGTGGCGTACTCTCTTGGTCTTTCATCTACAAATATAAGGGATTATGAGTTTTTCATATCAAACAATTCTATGCTCGACCAAGTTTGTAGAAAATAACTAATATTTCTTTGATGTGTCAGATGTTAACCTCTTCTCCATAATAAAATGAGCATCATTAATTAGATCCATTATGATATATATTTTCATAATACTTCTTTAGTGTGTCGTCAGATGCTAATTTTCTTCTCCATAATTTGGTCAAACTTGCTACTTTGATTCGGATGATCATAGAATCTCTTGTGTTTGTGGACGGGATGGAGTAATTCCGGGTTCTTCTTTTATCGCAAATTGAGACGGGTACCTCGTTTATTTACGCAATTGGAGGAACTTCAGCTCACATCACATGCATGTGGCGTAAAACGAAACAAATGGACAAAATAAAGTGAAAGAAAACCCCTACAAAAAGCTATTAGCACCGAATTAAATATCTCTCTAACTAGCTAGTATCAACTGATCGTTAAATTGCTTGCACATCACTCTCTTGGCGACGAAATCATCCTCATATAAGTAACTGATTGCAATCAATTGGAGGATCGGTTCAGATTTGCTATTAACCTCATAAGCACTTGAGTAGGGTTAGCTCTTTCGCCGCTGCTGTCCCCCGCTGCGCAGCTGCTGCTGCTGATCCTGCAGGTTGTGTTGCCATCCCTGCCGCCCCAGGCTGATCTCCAAGTTAGGCACTGCCACCCTTGATGAACGCTGCTGCTGCGGCTGCTGCTTGTTCATCATCCAGCATGCTTGTTCTGTGCTGCTGCTCCTGCCGTTTGACGACGATGGCCAGCGGCTCTCAACAGCTGCGCTACAAGATGATCTCCTGATGGCTGCTGCTGTGTCAGCATGCTGGCCGACGTGTCGCCTGGCGATGTTGTCCTGACCCAGCTGGACGTGCGAGGCAGCGTCTTGCCCTCTCCTCCATCCCTGTACAAAGCATGCATATGGAACTATTGTTATGCTTGATTTTATCGAGATCTTGTCCGGTCCGAGCTGATGACATGTCGAGTGCATACTGTTATTTAGCTGAATGATTGATTATTAGGTAAATATTCTTAGTGGCAGCTAATTAACCCTAGACCCTTTACTTCTACATGACGAGCACTGGCATGTGGCATGGTAATGGTACTATAATAGACTGTTAGTTCACTGTACCTCAGGCACGAGAAAGTTTTGCAATGAATGTATATAGAAAATAGTGTCGATCTCTAAATGTAGCCTTTTTTTTTTGCAAGTTTGCAACGGCACAACACATCCGTTTTCCTACATCTACTAGTGCATTTGGCATGTTGACATTGAATAGAAAGTATTTTAATTATTTTTCTGAAATCTGAATGAATTAATCTAGCTATCTAGCATAGCAAGAACATGTATTTTAAGTTCTTGCATGTGGATCAACTGAGGACTGGCAAGACGCTGTCGGTGGGCCAAACTCTAGTTAAACCTTCCTGTCATATGAATGCGTCGTATATATGATGAGGGTTCTAGTTTTTCTTGCCTGGAGTGAGTAGCTCTGAGGAATCAAGAGGAAGAGGTACTGCATGGCAGCCAGGAACATTGAAAGATATATGCTGTTTGTCCCCAACACTGATCGAGAATATTATTACACCCCTAATTAACCCCTTCTCAGACCAGAATACTGCAGACATAAAAATCATTCAATGCCCGTACATAGATCTAGTTTCCAATCCTTGCATCTGAATTTAAACCTTTAGATGCATGGAGACATCCTGGTACGGACCACCGAATTATATGGCGATATTCGTTCATGAACAACATTATATTGATCCTAGGATCTGATGGACCACACAGAGTAGATTGTAGGCTTTAATTTTCAATACGTACGGAACTAAAATTTGAATGAGAAACACAGAGGTGTACTAGTATCTAATAAAGTACTAACAGTAGTGTAGTACTCTGTATGTGCTTAATTATGCTGAGGTAAGATAAATCGAGATTTGATTGCTGATCGAGTATATATGTAAGTTAAATATGTAAGATCATCACCTGATTTTGTGAGAGTAAGTAGCGGTTATGGTGGGCAGACATGAGGTATGGGCAGGGCAGCGGCAGCGGCATCCCACTCTGTTGTACGAAGGGCGGCTGCAGGCACCAGGAGACCTCCTGCTTCCCTACCGGCGACCCTGCTGATGCCAGCATTCTACAAGCAGCAAGCGTACGTGTATCAGTGTATGAAAATATACGCTTGACGATCAGAAGTTGCATGTATATTGTACGTACTTTGATATAGCTAACATAAGTCAGTAGCTAGCAGTTACTATCCGTGTATCTTTGTATATATTATATAGACGAGATTTAGGGTAATGTACTAATGTGTACGACGTACAGCTTCCGTTGGTAAAGATACGTACTACTGCTCGGACGTACACACACAGTCTCGTGACTGGCGTACGGTAGAGAAGAGAGACAATGAATACACACCAGCAGTGGGGCAAAACAGTTAAAATCATCAGATTACACCAAAAAAGATGCACAGCACTACAGCAGAGTCTGGGACATGTACATCTCTCTCTCTCTCTATCATAGGTACACAAGGAATTAACTGCACATATGCACGCTGCGGTCGTCTGGGCATCTTGCTCTCAGTCTCTCACTACCAGAGGCAAGAAAGATGCCACTCACAATCACAAGCTAGCACTGGACTTCAAGTCTGCAAGTGTCGAGTGAGTGTGTGTTAATGCAGTCGTCGTGGCTGCTGGCAAGTTGGCTTGTTCATGCTCGCCACTACGACCACCACCATGCATGCATGCGTGATGTGTATTTAAGCTGACCGGCTAGGGCTGGGGGATGGACGATGATGGTACTGCCTGCCTGCCTCAGGCTTTCGGTCAAGCTGGGCAACGGATGGAATGGATGGATGGAGATGGAGCTGAGCCCTGCACCCCCCTTGTCCTCTTCTCCTTGTTTCTTGCCAAGATTCCGGCCGGCCGGCCACCACTCGCCGTCGCAATTCATATGCGTGACCCCCTGCACGCTGATGGGCGTAGCAGGGGGACAATTGATATGGATCTGCCGAGTGACAATGAATGAATGAATGAATGAATCATCACAAAGGTGGCTACTACGTACTACCATGGCGCCTTGCCGGGCTGCTGCCGGCACCAGCCACTCAGCAGTCGTGTTATACCTAGCCTCTTGCACATATGTACTGCATGGCATCGGTCGGGACCTCGATCTAATCATGCACGAGACATGCAGCTAGCTACAAGTTAATATCGATCAGAGGCAAATTAAAGGCCAGAGAGACAGAGAGAAAAGGTCATGGACTCCATCATGATCTCCTTGGCCAGTAGCTGCTGTGGTGCCATGCCAATGGAGGTTACTGGCTACAGTCGATCGTAGTACTACAATGTTAGTTCTTGCAGCATACTATGTGGACTCGCGAGGCTTTACTCCGCGTTAGGGCGACCACGATGGTGAAAAAAAGCAATCATAGGAAATAAACAATTCCAAAGGTAGTCCAAATACATTATGGAACCAGTCCAAATAGTGGTCTGTAACTTCAGCCGCCCATGAGCTTACGGGCCGGTGAAAAAGAATAAAATAATATCTGCGGCTGTGCCCTGTCCTACCTCTCTTGCTGAGGCCGCCATGCCGTTGCTGCTCCCGCCACCAGAACGAGCTCGAAGAAGAGAAGACCAGCGCCACCATGGGGACGGCGACCATAGAGAGGACTGATTCGGCCATGCATCGCCATGGAGAGGACCGGCCTTCTATTGCCAGGCGCATGTGGAAATTGTAGGAAAAGGGCTGGATCTTGGAGAGCTCGATCTAGATTGAGGGGATTAGAGAAAAGGGATTTGGATCCAGAGATTGGCTAGCTTTTCTACAGAAAAGAGGAGGGGCGGCACTTCTCTCCCTGTCGATGGGAAATGGAGAAGGAGGAGGTAGCGGCGCATCCCTCGTTGTCGATGGGAAGGAGAGAAGGGGGAGGGGGCGGTCGATGGGCGAGGCGGAGGAGGAGGGAGCGGCGGCGTTTCTCTGTTGAAGTGTCAATGGGAAGGAGAGAAGGAGAAGGGGGCGGTCGATGGGCGAAGCGCAGGAGGGGGGGCGGCGGCGTTTCTCGATGGGCGAAGCAGAGGAGGGGGCGGCGGCGTTTGGGAGGAAGACGTGCAGCGAGAGAGGGGAGAGAGACGGTTGGGCTTGAGGGTTTTTTATTTGCTTATGGGGTCCATCTATTTAGCCCACTGGTCATTTAGTATTGTGAACATTTCAGTAGCTATGGACCACTAACAAGGGGCTCATCTATCTGGACCAACTAGTCCAAATACATTGGAGAAGCCCTTAGGACGTGTCGTCCGGTGTCCCCTATGCCTGGTCGGCCGCCCTACCCCTGGCTCTGGCCGCTGCGTGCATGCATGTGTGAGGATGTCTCTATCACTGTGCACGAAGCAGAGGGATCCGAGCAATTAGTTGGAGCACCGCATGCAGGCTTATGCATGCATGACGCCAAGGGTGCGTTCAGGTTCATGGATTCGAGCTCTGGCATCACGAGGAGCCAAGGCATGCAGAACACTGTAGTTGAAATCACGACACAACAACAGGAGCCAAGTTCAAATCACAGTAGTAATGCTTTATTGGCACGCTACACGTACGTGCTTATATATGGTGATTGGATTTTAAAAAACGATCTTTTCCACACCATGTCATATGCATGAACCTGATGCTTATATATAGGGCCTATTGGATGTAATCAGCAAGAGTTTTTTTTATAACAAAATACAGTCGAAGACACTCACGTAAATGCACAGACATTCGCCCCTATGAATACACGTATCTAGCCAGTTAGAACTATTCATCTAATTTGGCCTCTTATTGACCCCAAACAGGTCTAGTTGATTCGTAGCTAACAAATGTCACCTAGCCAGCTACCTGTCTTAACCCAGCTAACCATTAGTTTTAGATGATCCAGACACCGGACCATTGTAGATCAAATGTTTAAGTTTGTACCAGGTGCTTGACGTGTGCTAACTAGATGGTTATTAAGCCTATCTAAACATCGGTTTGCATGATAATAATTAGATAAATTTTATATATGTGTTATTTAATCGTGTAATAAAAGTATAAGCATCTTGCATACTCTTAGTATGTATGGTTAAATTTTCTTTTCTTGTAATTATGAACCTTAAAGTGTACTACAAATTGATTTTAAGAGAAAAAGAGATCATCAATAGAAAGAGATATATGAGGACCATGGACCAGGGAGAAGTGTGTATGAAAAAAAAATGTTAATATCTCAATGCTGGTCATATATGTACATCAATGTATATAAAAAAATAGCTCCTTAAATCAACCTAAAGAATCAATGATGCATAGTTTGTATGCATTAGGTGAAGTTTTACTAGCAGCAAAGAAAGGATCGACATGAGAGCTTTTATTTTTTTTCCATGTTAATTGTTTTATTTTGACAAAAAAATAAGAGACATTTTAATTTTTTGTGATACATTAGTAGTGTACATATGGCTCAATGCAACTATTTAATTAACATTAACCAGACAGTTCTTTAAGTAATGATTATTCATACAAATATAGTGAAAACAAACTCCAATGTTTTGTACCTCTATGTCCATGATTCTAACAAAGTTATGTTTTGTTTCTGTGTGTTCAAACGAAATTTGTAAATGATGTGTAAGTAGATTCATCTGAAGAAACAATTGTTTCATTTTACATCTTCGTACAATTGTTTCATCACTAGATAGCAAATATGTACTATGTATTGGGTTGGATGTAAAACAAATATGCTTATTAGCCTAATAGGGCATTGTATGGTTTGAAGTATGGGTCCTATATATGTTAAACCAACATAAGCACCAACTTATTATATTAGTACAGTAGCATAGTACTTGAACATATAGATGAAATATATGCATGAATAGCACTTATGTAACATGGTCTTTTCACGCATATTACAGGCAAAATTATGGGCTTCGTTAG
This sequence comes from Digitaria exilis, assembly GCA_015342445.1. Classification (NCBI taxonomy): domain Eukaryota; kingdom Viridiplantae; phylum Streptophyta; class Magnoliopsida; order Poales; family Poaceae; genus Digitaria; species Digitaria exilis. The sequence goes on along the minus strand of JACEFO010001677.1, from coordinate 1,425,803 downwards.
TCATCTCATAAACAATGGACTTAAATCGTCTCGCTACTAGTACCCCCCATGGTCTAGTTAGGAAAAAGAGCGACACCTTCAAAGTTCAAATGTGTATGATCAGTAGTTTTAATTTTTTACCGAAGACTCTGTTATACTATATATATGCAGTTTAGTCATATGAAAATTACTGTAACTAACTAAATTTTGGTTAAGAAAAAAGGGAAACATAGTCCCATGGTTTTGTACCGTTTTTAATATACACTAATGGTGAAAGTTCAGTCAAAAGTAACATCCTACTTATTTTGAAAACTCATAAATAAATTGCACTAGATGGGGATTTCGGAAGCTCAACATATAACCCATTTCACTGATTTTCCACAAGTGTGTGGTATCTTTGTTGAGCAAATGCTCTCCGTTGCAGGTAAAAGAAAAAAATCCTATAAAATCCCCTTTTTGCAACATGTGGAGTTTTGACTTTTTAAAGTTTCAAGAAAAACAGCTCACACACAAAAAAAAAAGTGCATGTGGGGCCAAAAGCTGACGCTAGGGAAGGTGCGAAGTAGTGCAAGGGTGATGCATGACCGCAACGCTAGTGGTTCAAAGTTGCCTTTTCCCCATGATTGATAGGGGTTAATAATATATCATAGATGATCGGTGGACGTACGACATGGTGAGGGAGAGGTTTAGTAGTGCATTGCGCGGTGAATGAAACAATTTTTTTAGCACGGTGAGTGAAACAAATTAAGATAGAAAAGGGGGGTAAATTCATGGGAGTCTGAGGTGAAGGCCATGCTAGCTCATGATCATGCATTAGGCATGCATAACACACTTAAAATGCTTGCGCAGAACGTATCCATGTAGAACATCCAAAATGGGCATAAACTAGAGGATGCAGATTCGTAGCGGGAAAATAACCCATGCAAAGGAATGATATAGTGCACTTCTGTCTGTATTATTATATGCAATACTAACTTTATTATTATAAGCCGATCGATGATGTATACAAACCTAGTATTGGAAGTACTGTTGTTGAGCACTTCAGAGCCATTCACTTCATAAGCCCTATGCAGAAAGCCCATATCTCTCATATGGACATGGCCTGCAGAAAATTATGTATACATGTCAAATCACTTAGATATACAATGATATATGTCTACCTGAACGTATGGGGGCATTCACTAAGTATTTGCAGAGACAGTGTAGTACTGCTACTACAAAATTTTCTAAGAATGGCAGTCAGTGCTAGCTCTATGGGACTGACTGGAAAAATTAACCAGGCACGCCCCACGGCAATAATTCAGCTAGCATTATGTGATATGACCTTACTGAAGGATATCAACTCTGGAAAAGAAATGTTTCTGCAGCGAAGCAGCAAGCTAGCTGACAACCTGACATGTTAATGTTTTACCTGCAGCACATGATCTGTCTACCGTCGTCCCCTTCACTGTTCGATACATCTGCGCCAAGTAATATCAAGGAAGCAATTAATAAGAAAACAATGGCAGGGAAAGATGTGATTAGGCTGGGCCTTGTGCTGCCATTTGGTTTATTCTTGCAACGTTCTAATTGTATATGTTAGTTGTAACGTTGATATATATTATATGTATTGGTCAAATGAATTGGATGAAAGAGACAACAAATACTTGGCGACAGCTACGAACAATGCCAAGAAGAAAAGGTTGAAAGGGGCTGCTCAAGAGATCATCAAGCAGTGCTATCATTTTGTTTGGTTCTTAGGAATCATGTGAAACACACTAGTAAGTACCAAAGCTACAGTAGAGATACTAGTAGCTTGCCTGCAGGTGGCTCTTAACATGAGCCAGTGTGAGATCCTTCACGTTCATCAGCTCCAACACTGACTTTGGTGTTGCTCCTAGAAACAAAGGAATACACTACATGTCAGAACCGAAATTCTTGCTGTATGAATATAATCTAGGTGAAGGAGATTGATGAACAACAAAAATTCCCAACGTAAAAAAGTTTTGACGAATTCAAATCCCCACTATGAGCTATATGTCAATTAGCTCGTGATTAGGAAGCTAGTAGGGACAATTGCAAACCAAGCGAAGCACAACCAATTGATGAAAAATACTAGTCCAACAGAAGATGGTGCAAAGATGGAAACAAGGACGACGTCCTTGAACGTACGTACTCTCATGGCCGCCGAGGAGCTCCACAGCGTGCACGAAGTGCGCATGAAGAGCCGTCGTCCACCTCATCCTCGGTGCCCTGGAGCTCCTCTTTCCACCGCCGCCGCTGCCATTATTATTCCCAGATCTCGTTGTGCCTCCGGATAATAAAGCCGCCGATGATGATGATGATGAGCTTTTCTTGAACCTCTGGATCTGGCTAGGTCGGTGCAGATGCTTCAGCTGCTGGACTTTGCATTGGTGGCCATCCTGCTGCTGTGCCGTCTCAAGTCCAAGGCACAGCTTCGGCTTGGTGAAGAACCCTTCTGTTTCGCCGCCACTGCTACCAGCGTCGGGCGGCGAAGGAGGGCTGATATGGAGCGAAAGATCGGTGGAAGCCGCAGCGGTAGTAGACATTGCAAGTTTCTGCACTTGTAAATTGAACATATAGCCTTGCCTGATGTTGTTAGAAGAGGAATGGATCTTGGTGATTAGGTCATGAGTGGCATATGACATATGGTGGCTCTTGGTGTAGGGGTTTGTGCGTGCGGCGGTGAGGAGCTAGCGCCGATGAGGAGGGGGAGTAGATGTCTAGAGGGCGAGAGGAGCAAAGTTTGGTAATGTTGTGGTACAATTATAAGGATGCAGCAGCTAGGGAGGTTGGCTGATGGTGGTGAGAGAGAGAGAGAGTAGTATGAAACGCGTGGAGAGAGGTGGAGCAGGCACCAATATATTATTTTCTTGTATGCTGTTTTGAAGGAGTGTAGCTAGCGTAGCACTGAGACATGGTCCAAACGATCGGTGGGATGTATGGACTCAAACTGATTTGACGTGATATGTGCACCTCTCTGAGTGAATGTGTGTCGTTTATATTGTATGTACTGTCTTCAGCATATTCCTTTGATCACCTTGCATTAGGTCAAGTGATCGACAACACCAGGCCCGGCCTAGGGGTAGGGCAGCATGTGCGACCGCCTAGGGTCCAAGGCAGGAGGGGGCCCAAGCCTCTATATATGTATGTACATGTATACTTGGCTGTACAGGCACTTGAGATGCATTTGCTGCACTGATCGCAGCCCTGCGTCACAGCAAGCCAAAGCACCAACAACAAAGAAACAAAAATAAGGAAATCAAGCAGTTGAGTGCTCATTGACTCATCTCCTCGAGGTCGGCGCTCGGCGATCAGCAGCTCGGGCACTCGGCGACCTGCTCCCGGGCGCCCGACGACATCACGAAGAGTTGAGAGATACTGATATCAACATCATACATATATTTGATTTCGCTTTGCAACATATATCAACATCTTACATATATTATAAGATTTTATATTAAGTCTATACTGTAGAGGGCCTGTCGCGACGAGTTCGCCAGAGGGCCTTAAAATCCTGGGACCGGCGCTGGACAACACGTACTGTGTTTCTTTTCTTTGGGGCCGTATCGATCTTTTCCACGGTTAAATTAAAACTAGGAATCATGAGCGTGAAATTTGAGTGTACCTACCTTCTAATAAATAAAGTCACTGGGAACAATAGCGATGTGGGTGTTTTTTCTTTTGTTACCAAAGACCATTAGGTATATATATAGGAGAATTTTGGATACGATCGACAGGGAATCAAATCATAGGAATCTCAGCTATAAATAAAGCATCGCCTGGTTAACTACTACCAGTAGTACTGGCAATGTGGTCTTTAAAACCTTGATTAGGAAATAAGCGATTAGCTAGCGCACCAACCTAGTACTATGGTTGTGATCAGCTCATTGGTTCTCCTGCCTGAATACTTTATTATTAGTAATATGAGTGAACTCTTCCAGACCCAAACAAAATCTTACGGAAACCTCTCCCTTAGTACCGGTTAGGTTATAACTCGGTACTGAGTGGTAATTAGTATCGGTTATTGTCGCGGAGGCAATTTAGTACCGGTTGGTATTACTAGCCGGTACTAAATAGCGCCACCGCCCACCGAAACCCGTGGCCCAGATAGATGCCGCTCTGGCCCTTTTAGTACCGGCTGGGGCCTCACCAGCCGATAAGTGTCTAAAGTCGTCCATTTAGTACCGCCTGGAGACACCAGCCCGTACTAATGTTCAAACTATAAAATCCACTTCTTCCTCCTCGAGCTGGCATCCACCCCATTTCCACCTCACCCAAGAGCAAGAAGGTCTTCACTCACATGGCACCGTAGGGGAGGTGCTGCCCATTTTTTCAACAACGCATGGTCATAGTCCTAGATCCTCTATGAAAGCTTCCACTGGATACTCATGGTGATAATGTCTTCTCAAAGCATAGTCATAGTCCTAGACCCTCTGAGAAATCCTCAAGAAGAATTCCAGAGCGTCATCACCCTACTAAACAAGGCATGTGGTAGTTTCATCAAAGAACATCGAGGACCGTCTAAGGAGAAACTGGATATAAAGCTGAACTTTCCGGTACGAAGTAAATTTTCACAGGTAGTGTCATTTCTTCTAATGCCATAGAAATTCATTAACATGTTACATTGCCCGATGTACATAGTGTGCGAGACAGGAGCAAGATAACAATCTATGTGGTTGCTACATATGTGAGTTTTTCTTTTTTTTTTAATGTAGACAGGCAACATCGTAGGAATGGTTTTAATTTCCTTGAACATTTGACTCGTGGGGAGACAGTGTAGTATTTTTTTTTTCTTTTATAGGAAACTTGCAGCATTAAGTGGTTCCTAGGTGGTGTTTATATCCATCTTCAAGTGCCTTCAAGTTAAGAAAAAAAACATAGCTGGCTATTGTGGTACAAGGTTCCGTCGTCCTAAGGCTGCATCCTCAGTTAGGTTCTCACTGCATTTTCTTCTTTCAAGTTTCAACGCTCCCACGGGCCACAGCCTTTATCACTCTACTATACCACCTGCTTACTCTTTTTTCTTTCAAAACACAGTACCACCCACTTACTCTTTTTTTAAAAAAAACACAATATATAATTGAAGACGCTCACAACACGCGCGCACAACACACTCATAGCTTGTAGATCCTTTTTCTGGTCTCATATATAATATATTGATTCAAACTAAGACCGTAACTGATTTGATCTGTACGGAATGAATCAGAAACTGACCTTTGATGTTAAAAATCTGCACACTCAACATATATCCTTCAGAGCTGGAAGATGGTGTGGATGCGAAATGCACTCTACTCGTATCGAAACGGCACGACGGTGATAGATTACCGGCTGAACCCCACTTTCTGACACCTGGCCGGGGGTGTTCGCCGGCATCAGACCTGCCAAGGCACGTGATCCTTCTTTATTTTTATTCTACTCTACAGTACGCAGTAGCTCAACAAAATTTATCACTAGTGCATTCAAAAATAAAATATATGCCACATATATGCACTATAAGCTCCATTCCCAATTTCCCATCCCTAGTGCATAATTTTTTACAACATTATTTATATTAATTAGTACATGGCAAGCTTGTGGGATGAAAACAACGTTGTTAAATTTTTGGTTGTGTGTGATCGTAGAGGTTAGAAAATTATCTATTTCCTAAAAGGGTTTTGTCCTACGTATAAGGTTTATTTTCACCGTTACACATACTCAATGTATTCGATATATGCGCTTTATAGCAGAACCCCATGGATTGTACGTGACAGTATGAGAGGAGGTAGTGGGGGACCTGTACAGCAAGAAGACGAAGAACATGAATGCGAGAGGTAGCTAGGCCCAACCTACATCATGTGTGTGTACATGTACCTTGTGAATTTTTGTTGATAGTATTGGTCGAAGGTATATATACTGTTGTGCATGCATGCGGCTAGCTATTCAAACAATATAATCTGAAAGCGATATATTGCCATGTAGTATATGTTGCATGCAAACATGTATATATATGTCCAAAGCTCCACTAGCAAACATCCTCTGCCACTGTCCCTTGTTATTGCCATCCACATCGACCATGCATTATTGTTTATTCGGCTGTCGTCTCATTTTTGTATCTTCTTCGTCGCTAGCAGCTATAGGCCCATATGATCGATGTACCTGCAGGCTACCAGTGATGTAGACACCGCTCACCAAGATCCGGCCAGGACTAGCAAATGTGTCCATGCATTTCACTCTAATTTTTTCTTGAATGAATTGGTTATGCTAACTCTTAACCAATTCAACTATGGATATAGCATCCCCATCCTTTTTGTACTTGGTCGTTGAACAGTATAAAAGAAACAAGTAGCCATATATACCATGCCAAAGAAATCAATTATAAAAACTAAACAAACAATACGTCTACCACGTTAGAAAACAAAAACCAATTAAGCACCATGCTAGCTCGTCGTCTCAATGGAATATTTCTTTTTAATGCGCGATGCATTCATGCATGCATACATGATACACATGCTTCCACTTGTTCTGTCCCTCTCCCTGTTACATGTGACCCATCGATAGAACCCATCCCGTACGCCCCGGGACCTGTACAGGATTACGACGACTGTCCACGGGCCACCAGAGAGCGCAACTTACCGATGGAAAAGTTTGTTTGTCCGTACATGCAGTGTGGATGCATTGCATAGCTAGCAGCCCCCATCACGTAGCTAGAAGTCGGCGTCAGTACTCATCATGCGTGTCTAAATGACTCATCCCTAGCCCGTGTCGTCTCCCTCCATTGTACGTGCATGCATAATTCGCTTGTACCGTCGATAATCAGTGCAGATAAGTGCCTCTCGTATCAATGGCCAGCTGACAACGATCCAGACAGTAACTGCACGCCAACTAATTAATTTGTGTGTTTTGCAACTCCCCGTGTTCTAAAATGTACTCCATTCTAAATTTAGGTTGTTTTAGCATGTCTAGACACATAGTAAATAGTTTATGTATCTAAATATGCAAAAAAAAAACAATTTACAATTTGAACAAATATAGGGAGTAGCTATTTTTAGGACTTAAATTTGAATGAAGGGAGCAGCTAATTTTAGCTCGAAAATTAATTTTTACCCTCATAGCCCACATGTCATCTCCGCCTTTCCTGTTTTTCCCATCGGATGAACTCTGAGTTAGATTATCACCAGTAGCTCAGCGTCTAAAACATCATATAACTATAAAACATTGTATAGTTATGTCATTTGTAAAATAGAAAGTGTGACTCTATGTTATAATCTAAAATGTCATATAATTATGCCATTTATAACTTCCTGCTAATCAGGGGCGGAGCTGCGTTATGAGCTCCGGGTGCGGCCGCACCCAAAAGATTTTTGTAATCCTTTATCATCTTTAAATTTCACCATATATTGCTCGAATGTATATACATGTTATGACACGCCGCCCCCCCCCCCCGCTCCCTTCTATTTCACTCTAGCTCTGCTCCTGCTGCTAATCTAACTCTGAGTTCATCTAATGGGAAAAAAAAACAGAAAAGAAGGATAGCTGACACGTGGCCCATGAGGGTTAAAAAGTAATTTTCCTTGTCAAACCTGAACAAAATTAAAGTTATAAAAATGGTGCATAGGAGATTAAATAGGTCAGTTGCATTGAAGAAATATGAGTTTTCTAGGCGACAATATGAGTTTAAGCCAATGGCATAAAAGAAAATAGATAACATTAAGGAATATTCTTTTAATCCAAACAACAACCATATATCAACTGCCCATCACAACATTAATACACCAGATTTTTCAGACAAAATTAGAAAGTATTAGAGCACCGGAATTTCACCAGAAAATGCGATGCTTCACGACGGCCGTTTTATCACAGAAATCAGAAATTATGTTTCATAAGAATTTAAACTCTCTACCACAAGAATGCACGCGCAAATTTCTTACCACCACACCATATGCAACCACTTGTGGAAAATTACTGATTCTACTCTTTTACATTATTTTTTGTAAATATAATATTTAATATTTGGACCTTAAAATAATTTTGAATAAAAAAATCTCAACTATAAAGTTATAGATCTCATGGACTACTACGATTTTAATGTTGATTTGTTTCTACCTAATAAGACCGGTTGATAGATGCAAAACCGTATGTTAAATATTTAGGCATCCCGATAATTTCAAATGAAAAAAAAATGAACTACAATGTCATAGATCTCATCGCTCGAAATTTTGATATAAAGTTTGGTGTTTTCGTGCTCTATTATACCACCAATTCGTATTCTCACCGCAGGTTCGTTTATGAAAACCGGCAGTGAAAATCGATTCCGTTTTCACCGCTGGCCGGTTCATTGTTAGAACAGGCGGTGATATATAGTGATATGAAAATGGTACAGATAAATTATGCAGGACCGACAGACCAGTGCAGGCAGCAATAAAACCAACATTATGCATGGCGTAGTGGTACGCATCATGATGTCTCGTTTGAACGCTTTTCTTTTCCCTGGCATGTACGCATGGTCCACGCACGGAGGGGCCGTGCAGGACCAGGCCGGCCAGCAGCTAGCAGCACACATAGCTGCATTGGTCTTCCAGACAGGTTGTCCACTTCCTCGATCGCTAGCTTTCTCTATGCGAGCTAGTAGAACGCAGTTCTTCTACTACTCCATGCAGCTTGGTGCACAGTGTGGTAGGGCCTCCCTTGATCTGCAGGGCATGCAACCATATGCATGTCTTTTGCGCCCAAAGGCCAGAGGAATTGAAGACGGGAACAGATCATTATTCTCGTTACAGGGATCAAGGAACAAAATGGGACTTTTGCTAGCCCAAACTTACATGCATCGAGGCATCGATCTATTGACCATGCATATCATGGTACGTACGTGCAGTAAAACAGTGGCCGGATCGTGCATCCGTTGATTATTCAACATTGAATGGACAAATATATGAGACAAGGGTCGATCGATGCACATATTTGGTCCCCAGCGCTCTCAGCTAGATGCATTTGTATGTATACATATATGCATACATATACATTAATACATATGTTATCTCGTAGCTAGGGTCGTAGCTGGCCTCTGCTCTAGACTCAGTTGATTGTGTGCACGTCCTCATGCCTACCTATACGGAGCTACGATTTACTCATGCACATTTTAAAGTTTCGCAGTTCTCTTTACAGCTTGGAGGGGCCGGGCCATGCAGCCAGCAGCCTTCACGTCAATTATCCGTCCACTGACCGATCGATGATCCATGCATGCATGCATAATCAGTCTCCAACTCTTCATCCTCTGGCTCTCGCGGGCCGCACATATTCTTCGCTTGTTGGGCGGCCCTTTGCTAATTTTTTTTATTCCATACCATAACGAGCTGTAATCGTGGCATCATCATGCTGTTTTTTTTACCACTCTGGCATATACTCGCTGAAAATTCAGCAGACTGAAACGGTGAAACGTCCCAGAAAAATCCATTATGATTAAGTTATGAGTAGGGGGCACTAAACTGCAATTTCGATCCATCTTTCAGTATTTGAGATACGTACAAATAATATTATTCATTGGATAGATCCCAAACCCTAGCCCTCCTTCCTAACTCCTATGCCTTCTCTCTCCTACTACGCCACGCCATGCCCCTTGCACCGGCCGCCACCGGCCGTGCCCCCTGTTCCGCGTGCCCCCCCCCACCCCCGCCCAATAGGCCCCTATGTCATTGTTCTGCCGCTGGTCGTAATAGATCAAACCCACCGCCGCATTGCCGCAAGCTCATGGGAGAAGAAGATACTCGGAACGAAGAAGCTGTTGATGGTCAAAATTGACAGTTGGCTGATCTGGCAAGACAAACCAGCCTGGCCGGTTTTGGAAGTAGGCCTGGCCGGTTTTAAGTCTGTAGCCAGTCTGACAATGAAATCCGGCTTGGACCGGCATGACCGGATTGGTAGGGAATCCGATTAGGTTTAGGGGTTTTTTAAGATTCCTATTTGTAAAAAGATTACCTTGCGGTGCAAGACCTCCCCACCCTATAAATATAAAGGGCCGTGGCCGATTGAGGTTTTTATCAACACAATCGATCAAAACATATTGTCTACTTTTTATCTCCAAACCCTAAGCTTTTTTCCAACCCCTTTTGCTTTCTTTCTTTGTCTCCACAGGGATTGAAGGCGTTCTGAATGGCTTGCCAACCTCAGTGCATTCCTAGGCGCACCATCCCTGACGGAGTCCCTCTTGGGGTGGTGATCTTAGGTTTTCTAGCGAACCCCGACGAAACCAACCTTACCTGTTTCCCAAACCTGGCCGATTTGCGCAGGAGTCCATCGCGAGTTGATTTCCGACGTCCGCGCGATCTAGCGTTTCTCGTGTGTTGACCATAATTTGCGTCAACAAAAGCCTTAACATTTCATGTTTCCAATAGTAACATTTTGTCTCATTTAATTGGGGCTAAGTGGGCTTTAAACATGGATCTCTCCGCACGGAACAGCTTTTGCCAGCGTGCCACTCTGCTTCCTCGAGTTTGTAGTGCCATGATGATATGTTGGGGAGAAGAGAGATAAAGAACCATGCAATACTGGACTAAATATTGACCTGGGCCCAAAGGCCTAAGTAATATAAATTTGTATTTTCCGAAGAAAAAAAGTCCTTTTAACCTCCCTAGACATTGGGTCGAGTTTAAATTTTCTCCCTAGACCGCAAAACCGGGTAACCGACCTCCTCGAACTTTGGAAACCATTTTTTTTACCTCCGTGGGCTGGATATAAGCGGTTTTGTAGGTGATTTTATCTTTTTCATTTTTATTTATTTCTGCTGAAACTTTAAAAAATCATAATAAATTAAAATAGAATCATAAAATGGTAATTCCAATTTTGTTAGACTCCATGTAAGTATACCAATATAGAAAATATATCATATAATATGTTTTAGTATAAAATTTTTATTATAAATTTAGATCTGTTCTTTTTAATAATTAAATAGAATAATTCATAATTGCATTTTCTATGGTCCAATCATGATGAAATTTTTATGGCAGCCTAGTTATTGTATGCTTCAACTATATTAAAAAAATCTATACTCACTGGATCATTTATAACTTAGTTTATGATTTATTTAGAGTATATTTTGCCCTAATTAAATCTTTAAATAAGTTATACATGATCTAATGAGTATAAATTGTTAATACTATTGAAGTATACAATAATTATCTCACCATAAAAATTCTACCATGATTGGACCATAAAAAATGCATTTATGAATTATTATATTAACTATAGTAAAAAATAGATCTAAATCAATAATAAAAAACATTATACTAAAGTATATTATATTATGTATTTATGTGTTTATATACTAATATGGAGTCCAATAAAATTGAATTTTTGATTTTATGATTTTTCTTTGATTTATTATGATTTTTTAAAATTTTAGCCAAAATTAATAAAAAGGAAAAATAGAAAACCGCCTTCAAAACCGCTTATATCCAGCTTTGGAAGGTGAAATATACGGTTTTAAAAGTTCAAAGAGGCTGGTTAGACGGTTTTGTGACGGTTTTGTGATTCGAGGAAAAAGACTTTTTTCGTTTCGGAACAGCCAGCCGCCCAACACGCATACGATTCGTTTTCTCATCATTGTGGGCTGGGCTTATCGCCAATGTGAGAAAACGATCATGGGCCGGTCATTATGGGCTGAAGCCCAATACTGTAGCATTTATCTAAAACCCTAAACGGCGCACATCCACCTCCGCCATTCCCGTGGCCCCCCCACCACCCCCACCCGGCCGGCTGCCCGCCGTTCAGGTTCAGCCCGCTCCTCCCTCCTCCGTCGAAACCCTAGAGCCCAGGCCATGGCGTGGCGCGGCGCCGCCTCCCGCTCCCTCCTCGCCGCCGTCCGTGGCCGCGCCAGCTCCTCCTCCTCCACCACCACCGCCGCCTCGCGCCTCCGCGCGGCCGCCCCGCTCCCCGCCGCCCCTCGCCGCCGCGTCCCCGCCTTCGCCTTCGCCACCGCAAGGTAAATCGAAATGGGATCTAGCTCCTAGACGGTAGGGGCACGCGGACTTATGTTGAATGACTGGAGGTTTCTGGATCCGTGCAGGCCGTTGGCGGCGATGGCGGGGTCGCCGGTGGCGGTCATGGCGAGGCTCACCGGGCACACGACGGCGAGCGTGCGGGCGTGCTGTGAGCTCTCCCAGGGTACCCTCTTCTGCCGCACTTGTCAGGATCGCTAGCAAGTTAGTGATCATGCATCGTGATATGTCAATTCTATCGCCATTTGATACTATATTCGTTTGCATCTAAGATTGATCTTTTTTTATCCTAGATTTTTAATTGTTTTGTTTGATGAATTCGTAATCCTGCGATGGTCCTATAATTATGAGCTGGGAGGATAGCTTCCTTTGGGTTTTCTTTGCTGTGTCGTGGGGAGATTTTTAAGTATTGTGCATATAGTCGTAGAAAGAGGAATGGGTTGTTGCATCACGTCTTAAACAATAGTTTGGATGTATGTGATCATGTAATGGTTTTGATTGAGAATTGATTGAAATGCTGTCGAAGATGATAATCGGAACTAGAATAACTGATTGTGGAATATCCTTCCTGGTCAGTTCATTTGGGTGGAAATGGTTTGGTGTGACACCGTACTAAAGTACTGGTAATCTTAGAAGTTGATAGTTTTGAATTGTTAAGTTGACACATTATGCATGGCATTATGGGCTAGTTGATTGGAATTAAGTTTCAGCATCATCACAAGGTGAGAATTTGATGAGACTACTGCAGTAATTAGACACTTATGAAATTGTCCTCCAGGTCCTGCTAACTTCCTGATCAGTTTGAACTATGTAACTACTAGCTAACGTCATGAGATAATGTTGACCTCCATGCTTTTTTGTTTGTTGTTCAGTGACTCTAGTAGGCTATAGCAGCTTGTAGGGTTTGTCATTCGTTCTTTCTAAAGTTGCTTGACAACTAATACGAGGACTCAAAATTGGGATTTGGTAGGCCAAAATGGAAAAGACGGTTGATGAAGGAACCAGACAGAATGATGGATATCCATTCCATAAGACGATGTAGGTCCTCTTATTTTCCTTAGTGTCATCTGAGTCAAGAAACTAGAAGAATATAGTATGAATGATTTGTGGGGTTAATAAATTGCAGTATCATACTAACTTGGGCCCTACACATACATTTGGTTTACTGCTTTGAAAATGATTTTTTTTTTTGGGGGGGGGGGCGAATTTGTTTGCATTCACACATTACTGTACTTTTTTTTTGGGGGGTGGGGGGCTGTTTGAAGTCCTCCAAACCTTAATTATATCTAGATATTAACCTATAGTTTTGGCACACAGTAAGTTGGTGTTTTTTGGTTTTCCATGTTGATTGACATTACAACTCACAAGATCCTTAGTGCAAGTACCACCAGTCTACGACTGCACATCCAGTTTATTTGAATCAAGTGTATTACTTTGTACACTCATAATGGTTAATGGTATCATGCAAAGTTACATACTTGTGCAGTCTGCAAGTTTGAACTTCAATTTTGCTGTCCATGTGCTGCATTTTTGCCATCATTTAGCTACTAAATGTGCAAGCGACTCCTATAGCCATGGTCTTGGCATCCACTAGATCATAATTATTAGTTTTCTAATAATAGTGAAAGATTCATTTAAGGATTTCTATTAGGAAATGGCTATGATGAATGATGCCTGGGAAACATTCTTAAAATATCGAAAAGGTGCTGCTGTTAAAATAATTTGTTTTTGTTGTTGCTTTTGGTAATTTTATCTCATGAAGGAATAATTTATCCAATGCAATCACATAAAAAGATTGTATAAAATCTGATACATGAATAGCCTAAAAAGAAACCAGTCATATCTTCATTTGTCGAAAGTAAAATCACATAGCTTAGGGAGGCTATATCCTGCATCATGCCACATAACTTGATGACTAGACTTTAGAGACATGTTACTCAAGGTCAGTACTGCTGACTATGGTTTTCTTTTTCCAGTGGTGAGTTCTGCGTATTACTACCTCCGTTCGTTTATAAATGACGCCGCCTAACTCAAAATTGAGCTGATGGACGTCATATATAAAAAAAACAGAGGGAGTAGTAATCTAAGAACACTTAGCTTCATTTTCTTTTTTATATATGTTCGTAATCTAAGATTTCTGACCTTCTACCCTCCCCCACTGTAGCACTACAGATTGAGTATATTGGATTTTGTTAAACGTGCTACAACTCTTTCACTTATTTTACTGGCTTATTTTTTTCCCATTCTGAGTAGAGATTTTATGAATTTATGTTCAAGTACTTTGTTTCTGACCTTATTTTGCAGGTACTTAATGTGCATTGTTGTTATCCTTCAATGCAAGAAATACAATTCTTTGGAGGTTGCATCTTCTGGAAGCTCATTTGGCTGGCGTCCTTTTTCCTGCATTCCTCAGAGTTCTTAGCAGTAGGTCGTGTGTCTTACCAATGGATGTCACTCCACTTGCTCCAACTTCTATAACGAATAATTCCATGCTAATCAGCTACGAACTGTTTCGTGTGTTATTAAACGGTTTCTGAATCATTGACCAGTTTCATGGAACAGAGGTTTCATTTTGCTTTGTTTTCATGATGCCCCAGTAAGCTATCAACTCCCTCTGCGTGCTCATGCCTCGTACTGAGAATGAGACTGCAGCTACTGGATTGTGATTTACCCGTGGCCTCACGAAAGCAGTGTTGTCCAATCCAATATTTACGACTACAGAAAGGAACAGTTGGCACAGCCGCACAGGACTGGAAATGCTTTGCAAGAAAATTTGTAAGAATTGCAACCAAGAAATGCACTCATGAAAAGAAGATGCAGCCATCCATTAGTCACCTGACACCAGAGTTTCCAAACACAGGGCAGTAACCACAGGGATACAGGAGCAGAGCTCAGCCGTAGGCAGGAGCCACGAGCTTCAACGCAGCAGGACGAAGCGGCCGCGCTCCCTACGCAGGACGTGGTGAAAAAAAAAATTATAGGAGAGCAAAAGAGTCTATTCAGGTGCCAAATAAATGTAGTTGGATTAGAAAAGGAAGAAAATGCCGCTATGGCAGCATATTAGTGTTGCATGTTTGAAGTCCTATTTTTTGGGAAGTTGGTGGTTGAAAAGGTAAATCTGCGAAGTGGAACGATTGAAGTTCCAATTTTGCAATTTTTTAAAAAACTAGACCCGGCAGGGTAAGGAGTCATGGGGTTTTTTCATTAAGAAGGAGGACCTTTTCCGTGTTGGTGCGATTACATCATCTATTACTAACCACTAGTCTAGAGGACCTCAAGCCGTACTTCCACGAAGAATTTGCAATTTCTCATTCGCTTGTAGTCCCGTGAAACTCTACAAAGTGGGCATAGGTGCTCTCAGCAGACCGGCCGAGCAGCCATTGGATATTCGGAACTTCCATCAAGTTTGACCTCTAACGGCAGTCAGATGAATACCGTCAAAGACTCGGCATCAAGTAAGCTCTCCTTGAGTCGTTGTTCTTGACTTCTTGCGTTTCTGCATCCATGGTCACACAATCTTTGCCCCATGACCCTTCCGCTGCATTTGCCTCCTTTCTTATCTTTGATGGTCTCTCTTTTTTCCTCCCCGCCCACGACGATCTAAGATCATTCGCATTCTTTTATTTCTTCAAAATTATTGTGATTGAACACCTGATTAAGTACATTTCCCTTGTTATCTAGTATAACTTGTGTTCTGGCATGCTACTTGCTTTGATGTAGGTTTGATAAAGATGAGAAAGGCCGGTAAAAGATGCAAACAGAGAGATGCTTGTTCCGACTCCAGTCACACGGATGTCCAGGAAAGATATTTCTTCAAGGTTATGACGGTCGATTTCCGTGAACAATTGCTAAGTTTTTTCTTAATCTTAGTAAGTTTCCTAATTTTTTTTCTAATCTTAGTCTAATCACAGCCTAACCTGCTAAGTGGTGTTAGAAACCTCCCATCATCTTCATCTCCCTACTGCAGTCATTTGCCAATTTCTCCAGCGAACAATACGATCCAAAGAAATCTTTAACCGAAAGGAAAGATTATATATGCTTTCTGAATTTGACTTATATATGCAAACAATTATTTTAGATAGATTGGGCACATTATCAGAACATCATTCAGTTGTCACTAATACTACTAGTAAAGTTTTTAACATAACAGCCAAGAAAATTCGATACCATCAATCATTGCACGTGTTACTTTTACAGGAATGCCTCTGCAAACTGAGTATTAGTTCTTTGACGTCGGCGGGAATATTGCCCCGGCCTGGGTAGGTCAATTTTGGGATGCCATATCAATCCTTTCCTGCCACACAAAGAAAACAACCTAAGCAAATTTGGCTCAACTATTGAGCTTAGTATTACAGCTGTTGCTAAGTTCCTTTTCTCCTTCCCAAAATTCCATACAAGGAAAATGAAAGAAAATAAGCTATCACGAGGTGTCGGGTACCAAAACTATAGGGTACCCTAATTTGTGGCCCATAACATCCAACTAATGGGCCGCATCCACAGTAGAGCAGGATCCAAGCTCCGAAAATCTGAAGGCGGCCCGACATAGGCCCATGAAAGCGGTACCCTCGAGGGCGCGGAAGGGCTTCCGTCCCGGTCGATGGTACCGCCCGCCCTCGAGAGGGAATTCTCTGTCACGTTCGAGCCCCCGCCTCGACTGAAGCTTCCCGCCTTGCTCGAACCCGACGCTCCATCAGCGGCCGCCTGCTGTCCGACAGAGCATTCAAGGCCGGACGCGACAGCCCGCTGCTACGGTCAAAATGCGAAGTTACCGCGGTCACTTCCTCCTGTGCCAACCACTATGCCAACCACCCCCGCTCTTATTAACTGGGGGGACCCAGGCATGGCTCGAAGAAGGACCCTCGAAAGACCACACATGTAGCGATCTCACCCGAGAAATGGGCCCACTTAAGTATATTCCACCTTCCATTAGTGCTAATACACTAAAATGTTCCCAAGTGCGGATTCGACCGTCGAGTCAAGCTCGACCAACGGCTACTGAGGATCGTCCGTCCATACTCTCACTCGAAGGTGAGTTCCAAAGATCACATCATTCCACAATTCAAATTACAACAAGTCTTAGAGTTATTACAACCAAATTGAAATGATAAGTAAAATAGTTCAATTTCATTGCAGCGGAAAATAAACGAGATACTAGCGACGATCCACAGTATCGTCACGAAGAAGTCAGCCGTGACGCTACTCCTCACGGTCCTCGGGAGAGGCCGGCTCCCACTCGATGCTGTAACCAGGAGGAAGCTGGGAGGCCCAAGCCATAGAGGCAGCTACCTCCTGAGGGAATGGTCCTGAAAATTTAAGCCACAAGCAAGGCTGAGTATACTAGTTATACTCAACAAGACTTAACCGACTGGTGATCACTACATCACCGACTCCTAAAATGAGAGGCTGTTTGGCTAGTGGGGTTCTTTTGCCAAAAGCGACTAAGCTGTTTTCTAATTTCTTTATTTTGATTTTAGTTCCTTTAGTCTATCCATTCTAGGTGAGCCTAGCTAAACAATCAAGTTTTGCAATACAATTATTCCATACAAAGATTTCATCCTTCCAAGTTTCACTTCATAAAATGTCGTACATCGGTCAAGCAGTCTCATTAACCGCGAGAAGCGGACAGTTCGAACCGAATTTACTATCTGGCCAGGGGAAACCCACACATACGGAATGGTTGGAAATGCCAACACACCCCAATCCTTTCTCCTCTCTCTGCGAGTGGCTCCCGAGTCCCAATGCCTCAGGGTAAAGGTTTACCACTACTGGGACTCACGCAACTACCCTCATGTGCCCATGGGATAACGTTTCCAAGACAGAGAGCTGTCGGACCTGCTCGCATCAATCGGATACCGGGACTTACCGGTCCCATAGTCCGTGCATATATGTGGTACGTTCAAACGCTTGACACAAAAGTACCACATGTTTCCACTTAAAACATCGATAGACGGGTATCTACAATCATCCGTCCATCATCTCTAGTGTTTCTGATATGAGTAGACATGCAACTCCTATATCTCGCGAGTGTCGGAAACACTCGACTTCTAACGGTCTTAAGCATAGCGACTATCGAACCTAACATACTGGTGTTCAATCAACGGAACCTATGATCATGCAATCTAGGGTTTCATTCAACTCCTAGAAACTTAAATGCACAAACATATAATCAAATAAATCGCGTAAGTAAAGTTAGGTTATGCTCCGGGGCTTGCCTTCCGGCTCGAAGCGGTACTCCTGCTCGGGGCTTGGATCCACGTGCACCACGTTCGCCTCGGACTCCTGGGCGATCTCCTCGGCAACGGGGACTAGCTCGTAGACTCCGTCGGCGAGACCCGAATCTACACGAATGCATGAAATGCTTAAGTATCGAGATTTAAATAGTTAGGGTTCATTTAAATCTTGGTTAATGAATTGGAAAGGATAAACATTAATTATAAGTGAATATATCCTTTTCATTTGAACCTTCACTTTGATTTTAGAGTTTTATGTTTTTCTCTTTTCTTTTCTTTTTCTTTTTCTTCTCTTTTCTTTTCTTTTTCTTCTCTTTTCTTTTCTTTTTCTTCTCCTTTCCACTATTTAAGTCCTTTTTCCATTATTCAAAAGGTGAACTTAGGAATATTATTTTTAAGTGCCATTTGACCAGAGGTTTGCTCATGCCAAGGCAGGAGCTTAGCCCAAAATTTGGCTCAAGATAAATTTTCCACAATTTATTAAAAATGTTCTTATCTTTTTGTCTAAAATCAATCTAAAATCCTACAAAAATAACTACAAGGTTTTTGTCCAAACCACTTGGCACAGTGACTTAGGGTACCAAGGGTGACCTCTCTGCAAGTTTGCATGTGATTTTGATTTATGGTTATTTTTGTGGAATTTCACCATGTTTAGACTACCAAAAATCATTTAGCCATTTTCCAGTGTCCAAAAATTACCATTTTCATTTTTCTAAGGTTTCTCATGTCTTGATTTAGTCTCTGTGTGAAGGAGATGATTTTTCACTGAGTAATTTATTTTCTGTGATTTATTTACCAAAACAGCAGGGTATATGTTTGGAAAATCATAACCCTAAATCCACTGGGAATTTTTGTGCACCCTTTGGGCATTACGCTAGTGATAAACACCCTAACAACATATCCCAAGCTCAGCTCCAGTGCATGTGTAGATTTTGAACTATGATGAAATGTGCTCAAACTGAAATGAATTTATAATTCAAAAACTACTTCTCAACTGAGTGAGGTGCAAAGGAGGAAATTGTTCTTCTGGATTCACTGGTCACTACAAAATTGGTTTGGCATTTTTCTGATTTTTCAACGATTTTCTACGAATTTTTGAAGATCTCTGCAAATTAAACCTAAAATAAAGAATCTATTTTACTCGAGGGACCCTAGAACTTTTGAATCTCTTACGAACAGGCCCCTGCATCTTTCACTCAAGCCCCTGGAAAGAGGTTGAAGACACACGACGGTCCCTGGGCTCGCCGGCGTGGTTACGCCGGCCAAACGGCGGCGAGACCGGGCCGGGGAAGTGGGGGAAAATGGAGAGGGGCTCACCGTGGTTCGTTTGAGCTAGGTCACGAGGTCGGGGATGGCCGGAAACGGGGTCAACGACGGCGGTGGCGGCTCGGCTTGCTCCGGCGAGCGGCGACCGGCGACGTCGGGGTCGGAGAGGCTCGGGGAAACGGTCGGTGAGCACCAGCGCGGCACGAGGAAGCTATTGGTGCCCTCGGTTCGACCGGAGGAGGAGTGGAGCGGGCTGTCCACGTGCGCGGCTCGGCGGCGGAAGCTCTGTGAACTCCGGCGAGCTACGCTGGTGGCTCTGGTGGGGGAAGCGGGTCGGGAATGGGTCGGTGAGTGGCAGTGGAGGATGGGGAAGCTCGTGAGAGCCTTGGTTTGGCCGGGGAAGCAGTGGAGAGGGCTGCTCACGGGAACGAGCTCGGCGGCGCCTCTGCTTGCTCCGGCGAGCGTTTTTCCGGCGAGGAAGGGAGGGGAACTGTTGAGGGCTTATGTAGGAGCGAGAGGGGAGTGGAAGGGTGCTCGGGAAGCACGAGATGGAGACCGGAGCAGCTCAGTGACGTCTCGCGGCAACAGAGGCTTGCCGCGGCCGTGTTGGCGCCGTGCGCGGCGTCAACGCGCGCGCAGGCGTGCTGCAGGCGGCAGACGCGCGTGGGCGAGGCGAGAAGCGACAGGGCGCGGAAAGGAGCACGCGGGGGCGCAAAAGTCGCGCTTTGGACCGGCGGGCAACGGCGGCGACGGCAAAATCCGGCGGTCCGCGGCGGCGACGCGACGGCGAGCGCGGAGTCAGCGCTACAGTGGGTCTCCGGCCATGAGACCTTGTCAGAGGCGTGCACCACGAGCGGGGACATGCAATGGCGGCATTGGTCGGAGCTGGCGAGGCTAGACGGCGGCAGGCGCTTGCCGGCGGCGAGCGCGGCACGCGCGGGCGCGGCGCTGGCAACCCGTGAGCGCGCCGTGAGCGGTGCAAAGGTCAACTGATTGGCATGGCTCAAATTTCAAAATTTTGAACGTGGCTCAAAAATCTTCCAACATGAAAGTTGTTTAGAATTTCATGAGACATGTCCCTGCACTGGAGATATGGAGAAAAAGTTAAAATTTTGGCCGTGATTCAAAAGGGGGTAATTCCCTGTTTTGAACTGAATTTCTGAAATTCGAGGGGCTAAATAGCAAAATTGGCCAAAGTGCCCAAAGAGGCAAGGTTCAGAAATGTGATGAAGAACAACTTTGCTTTTTGGAGCTTTTGATGTTCTGTGATAAAATCTTGAGATTTGGCTAAGATTCCATTTCAGCTTTGAATTTGAATTGGAAATTTCAAATTCCAAGGTTAAGGTTTGAAATTTTAGATGCTTCCAAGCATTTTTAGGCCATAGTTTGAAAAGAGAAGTTTCTTGGTTTGACTTCTACTCCAACTTTCCTATTTTCACTTTTCAAGTTCTTAGGAATTTTTCAAAGTTTTCATATTGCTTCATTTGAATGGTTTTTGACTCAAATTGGTTAATTCTTCCTCATTTTCTTCAAATTCACTTTTGAAATAACCTTAGTTTAACTTAATCATCAAGTTAGGGTTAATTAACACCAGGGGTGTTACAACACAGGCGGGTCCGATGCGACCTTCATCCCCGGTCAATAGGCACCCCTCGAGCGCCAGCCCGCTACTGCTGGAAAGACACGTCCGCAACAGTGACGCCCACGCCGTCCTTTGGAGTTGGAAGGCGCGATTCCCGCCCGAACAATGCACGGTATAGGGGATACGCTCACGTTGCGTCAGGCTAGCAGCATTTTACCAAGAGGACATCGATCTCTACAAGCACGCAGGGGCCTCTTCCTTCACCCTTGGTCTATAAAAGCGAGACCTTCGATATTGACACTTGACTCAATCACCACTAGCCAGGGACTAGGGAGCCTCACTCCCTCTCCCGCATAGCTTGTATCCCCCTACTACAAGCCCTCTCAACACGAAACTCGGTGCTACGCACCACTGCTAGACGTACGGCCTCACGGCCGGAACCAGGATAAACCCTTGTGTCCCGAGTTCCCCCAAGAATCCGCCATCAGAGCGAGTGGTTGGCAGCGCAATCACTCGTTAGTGCTGGTGTGACCAAATCTGACACCGACACAAGGGCATAAGAAGTAGATGGATATCATACCATATGCTAACTAGGAATATTGCCTAGCCTGGGTAGGTCGGGCTTGTTTCCTCGTGGAAAACGGGCTGGGACGCTACCACAGAAATGGTTATCAGTGTCGGGCTCATCACCGCCGGTTTTGGGAGAGCCGGTAGTAATAATCATCACCGCTGGTTCTCTCCTCTGACACGCGCACTACCACACGGAGCCATTGGAACCCGCAGTGATACCCCCCCCCTTCAGCAATGGTTCTATATAAAAACCAGTGGTAAAGATTTGTATAAATAACCGGTGGTGATGGATAGACCATCGCCAATTGTTTTGAACAATTGGTGATGTATCGCTTTCACCGCCAGTTCCAAAATCGGTAGTGATGCAGCACCCCATCACTGCCACTTGTGCCATAATGGTTTTGAAACCGTTGCTGATGACAGTTTGGAGCAGGCAGTTATAGGGCTTTGCGTAGTAGTGGGACTACGCGGAGCTCGACGTTGGTTCCGGAAATTTTGTGTGGTCGGGCTTCACGGGGCGGATATCCTGGCATTGATGCTGGTTGCCAAACTAGCACTTGGAGTTGTAGGCGTAAGAAAGAGTGCTCTGGGAAACCTGAAGGACTTGGGGAGCTAGGATGGTTATTTGGAACCAGCATAATGAAATTTCTGCAGAGCCTTGTTCAGGTAATTATGCATCAAAATGAACAAAATATATGAGCAAAGTAATTCTTGTTCACCATGGCCAGATCGAGATTGACCTATAGGGAGGATGGCTTTTAAAAAAAAATAAAATAAAACGCATGCTTATTTGGAAACCTCACAGCGACATTGGGTTGTATAAATTGCCCGCCGAGTGTTTGAGTCTTGTAGGTTCTTTGGAGCTACGACTATTGATTTGTTGCAAAAAGAACTCGCTGCTGCCATCAGCGTGGACACACGTACGTCGCCGGCCACTCGGTCTGCACTGCATGTTTATCGTCACTGTGAACAGCTGTTGGTCTAGCTAGTTGCTTAAAAGATGTATTTAGCATGCGACTTGATCGAGTATATATACGTCCCCGCTACACTACGTGTACAGACACGTACATACGTCTTCGTAATTAATGAATTTGGTAACTACATTAGTTTACTTGTGCATCGATCCCCTATAAATAGAGATACTTGCTTGGCGCTGCAGCTGGTCACTCATCACCATCTGAAATTCTGAATACATCAGTTATACATCGCGTAGTTATATTATATTGTCGTCCGGTCCCTTGAGAAAACTCTAAATCGCGTACGTATAGTAAGCTGCAAACAAGAAGAACATGGAAGCTGCAGGCAAAGGGCTCAAGAGTTTCGTCGCCGTGGTGCTCGTCCTGGGCCTCCTTCTAGGGCAGCAGCAGATCCAGGTGGAAGCTAAGATCCGCTGCCCATCCAGCCAGGCAAGAGATCTGTACTTTATGTGCATTTATTTGGGCAAGCCCCGGCCCTTATGTGAAACAATCTCTGGCTGCAAAGTCGTCCACCGGAAATGCAACGACTATCCTTACTCGAACTCTGCTGGTAAATCAAAATTTCCCCCATTCTTTTCTTTGTGTTTCGCGTGATTAGATAGTTAATTATATATTATCCCTTCTGACAACGGAGAGGAACACGCCGGTTTTGCATGTGCTGAAGACGACGCCATGGCGCTTGAATTCTGCAAGCTGGGATGCGCAGCATCATCTCTATGCGACAACAACATAAAGCAGGCTGTGGGCAATGAGGAGACGAGCGATGCTGTGAACAGCTGCGACGAGGCATGCTATCGTTTCTGCACCAAGCATGACCACACAGCAGCTCTGCTTCTTAAGCAAGTGCATCCACGCAATGCAAGGGAATTTCACGTTACAGCCAGCTAGGCAATAATGAAATTAATTCCAATTTGTTCTTGTGTGTATTTTTAGAAAAGGAGTTGTTCTTGTGTACTTGTGTTTGGTTTTTGTTTCTTATAACATGACTAAAAAAATCATCCATGTCCTAAATAATTGGATATATCATCTATGTAAGAGTACCATGCGTCATCTTTTTGCTTAATAGCTCTTGTTTTCCACACTCTTTGTGAGGCCCATGGGCCAAATGTGGCCATGGGAATATGGGATGCATGGCAGGAAGTGTGGGATTTAGGGCTCATTTGGTTTGCTGCCTTCATGTGTCTTACCAAATCTTTGGCCGTTGACTGCATGGGCGTTGTACATTTGGATGTTGTCGTATTTTTGGTGTGCCGAACTATTTTTGGTGTGCCCTTGCCATGGGACAGATGCCAGTTCAATTTTGACATCAACTACGGATAAACCGTAGGCGGCCAAATCCTACGCCAAAATATTGGCGAGCCATCTGTTAGTGTGGCTAGCACGGGCAAAAACCAAATGTGCCCAGTCCCGCTTTGCTAGCCTAAAGTGGGGAAGCGCCGCTTAAATAGGTAGCTCTAGTAAGCATTTACAACCTTTGGTTAACCCTTTTACGCGAAGCTCTAGTAAGCATTTGCAACCTTTGGTTAACCCTTTTACGCGAAGCCATGACGAAATTGTAAAATATTGTAATAAACTCCTAGGCTAGGTCGTTACACTCTTTAGAAGTCTGTGACCAATCAATCAGAATGAAGGATTTGGACCGCTGGTTATAAGCTTGGTAGATATTAAATTTAGACATTTAAATAATGACAGTTAGCGGCTTATCAATCCAGATAGGTTACGTCAACTAAAATTAAATAAAAACTGGAATTAAAAATAAATCAAGGAAAATATATAAAATATCATATAGAATTTCCATGTTAATACAAAAGGATAAAGATTTTTAAACATTAAATTTTATAATGATCTAATGGTCGGTCTAGATGACACAGAGACAGTCCATGCCAAATACAATATACAAATATCTAAATTCATAATAAAAAAAATCAGAAGCAGACAAGGAGTTCGTGTAGACTTAATTTCAGAATTTAAAAATATAAAGTAGCTGACTAATTTTAAAATTGATTAGTTTATACCTAATTTTAAAATATGAAAATAGCAGTTGATTTACAAATAATTTGGGATGTGAAATATCTAAATAGGGTGTCTACACGAAATATAATCTAAATGATTTGGAAAGCAAATTTAGAGTCTATACAACATCTATATTAAATTATTTGAGAAATAAAATAGTTGTAGTCTGTACCAAATATTATTAACTAGAATAAACACATCAGATCATGCATGGAAAATACCTATATAGTTAGTTTAAAATAGTAATGAATTCATGGGTTCTCATGATATAATGTATAATATGACAATTAAAAATAACAACACATAAATCAATTCAAATAAAATTATTTTCAATCAGAACCCTAAAAATTTATTATGAAAAATAGATGCCCATTTGCATGGGGCATTTGATGGCTTGGAAAACCCTCATAATGTTTGGAGGTCATTTGCTATAGTTTCTAAATTTTCCTAAGTGCTTCGGAGCGAAAATAGGAAGTTCCATTTTTGGATTTCTGGAAGTTTTGTTTTCAATTCTAGAAGTTCTGGTTTTCCAAGGAACTTGCAACTTTTGTTTTGCCCTCAACTTATGTTGTGTGTGGCCTGGCTTCACGGGGAAGAGACGGATATCCTGGCGGGGATGCTGGTTGCCAAACTGGCCCTTAGAGTTGTAGGCCTAAGCAAGAGTGCTCTGGTGGGAAACCTTAAGGACTTGGGGAGCTAGGATGCTTATTTGGAACCAGCATAGCGAAATTTGTGCAAAACCTTGTTCAGGTAATTATGCATATAGACAAATAAGACAAACCAGAAAATAAAAAAAATATGAGCAAAGTAATTCTTGTTCGCCATGACCAGATCGAGACTCACCTATGGGGAGGATGGTTTTTTAAAACAATAAAATAAAATAAAACACATGCTTATTTGGAACCCACACAGTGACATTGGGGTTCCGACATTGGGTTGTATAAATTGTCCGCCGAGTGAGTGTTTGACTCTTGTAGGTTCTTTGGAGCTACGACTATTGATCTGTTGAAAAAAAAACTCGCTGCTGCCATCAGCGTGGACACACGTACGTCGCCGGCCACTCGGTCTATGTTTGTCGTCACTGTGAACAGCTGTTGGTCTATGCTTAAAAGATGTACTCCTAGCATGCAACTTGATCGAGTATATATATACGTCCCCGCTGCACTACGTCTACAGACACGTACGTACGTCTTTGTAATTAATGAACTTGGTAACTACATACATTAGTTTACTTGTGTATCGATCCCCTATAAATAGAGATACTTGCTTGGCGCTGCAGCTGGTCACTCATCACCATCTGAAATTCTGAATACATCAGTTACATCGCGTAGTTATATTATATGGTCGTCCTTTGAGAAAACTAAACCGCGTACGTATAGTAAGCTGCAAACAAGAAGAACATGGAAGCTGCAGGCAAAGGGCTCAAGAGCTTCATCGCCGTCGTGCTCGTCCTGGGCCTCCTTCTAGGGCAGCAGCATATCCTGGTGGAATCTAAGATCTGCTGCCCATCCACCCAGGCAAGAGATCTGTACAATATATGCCTTATTAGGCACAAGCCCCGGTCCTTCTGTGAAGCAATCTCTGGCTGCAAAATCGTCCACGGGAAATGCAACGACTATCCTTACTTGGACTCTGCTGGTAAATTAAAATTTCCCTCAATCTTTTCTTTAATTAGTTAATTATATGAGCATCATCCCTTCTGACAACGGAGGAACACGCCGGTTTTGCATGCGCTGAAGACGACGCCAAGGCGCTTGAATTCTGCAAGCTGGGATGCGCAGCATCATCTCTATGCGACAACAACATAAAGGAGACGAGCGATGCTGTGGACCGTTGCGACGAGGCATGCTACCGCTTCTGCACCAAGCATGTTCACACTGCTGCTGGCGCCGCCACCGCTGCTTCTTAAATCTTAAGCAAGCGTGCATGCACGCAAGGGAATTTTCTCACGTTGCAGCCAGAATTAATCTCAAGCTGGTCTTGTGTTTGCTTTTTTTTTTCTTATAACATGACTGGAAATAAATGTCGTCCTTGTCCTAAATAATATCCACGTAAGAGTGAGGACTGAGGAGTAGCATGCGCCATCTTTTTTGCTCAGCTAGCTCTTATTTTGGACCTTTTTTTATATTCCGTGAAGACCTATATAGGCAATCTCTATTTCACGCTTGACATCTCTCG
Organism: Digitaria exilis; assembly: GCA_015342445.1. NCBI lineage: Eukaryota > Viridiplantae > Streptophyta > Magnoliopsida > Poales > Poaceae > Digitaria > Digitaria exilis. The sequence continues at coordinate 1,399,036 of JACEFO010001677.1, read as the reverse complement.
AGTCCTGTAGTATATTTGGGAAATAACATAACCACAGTTTTTTGGCTGTCTGCATCATATTAACCTCTATTTCTGTTATTTATCCAATTATGTCAGCGTCGACTTATGTTGCTGGCCATTAGTCTCTACTAGAAAATAATGCGTTGGTATCCGACGATGACCATGTGCATACGCATTATCACACACTAGCTACAAGATAAACATGATTTTTGTGAAAAATAAGATAGATTGACTTTACAAATGTTATATTGTAGACTATACATTTTTATACTACTTTTGGACAATTAAGAGAGCGTAATTGTAATCTCACCTCCACGATCACGTGCACGCAAGAATTGTTGAAAACAGAGCTAAAACGTAAAAGGACATGAGTTACTCCTAGGGTCACACGTAGGTCGCGTGTCTTATAGAATAAATGAATAATCACATGCTAATCAGCTACGAACTGTTTTGTGTGTTATTAGACGGTGTCTGAATCATTGGCAAGTTTCATGGAGCAAAGGTTTCATTTTTAACTTGCTTTTGTGATGCCCCAATATGTTAATGTTGTCAACTTACTCTGCGAGTCTGCGTGCTGGACTCTGGTTTATCCGTGGTCCCGCGGAAGCAATGTTGTCCAATGCAATATTCATCACTAGAGAGAAAAAAGAAACAGTTGACACAGGACTGGAAATGCTTTGCAAGAAAATTTGTACGTTGGGAGCCGAAATGTGCTCATGAAAAGAAGATGCAGCCTTCCATTAGTCATCTGAAACCAGGTGATGGTAGGGACGAGCTGTTGAAACAAGTTGTTCACAATGACGAAATACATCGTCAAGACTCACTGAGTTAACTTACCATACTGATACAACTGTCACTGAGAAGTTTTTGCAGCTGATGACTCTGCATAATCATATGCTGCAAGGACGAAGACGACGACTTGCACGCGACACCAGAGTTTCCAAACACACCGAACTACCCTAAGGCCACAGCCCACAGGGACACAGGAGCAGAGCTCCAGCAGTAGGCTGGAGCCACGAGCTTCAGCGCAGCAGGACGAAGCGGCCGCGCTGCCTACGCAGGACGTGCACGGCCATGGTCGGCCGCCGCTTGGCCTTGACGAGCTCGAAGAGGCAGACGTCGTGGTCGAGGAGGCCATTGTCGCCGACGAAGCTGCACCAACCGCGGCCGGTGAGGCCGCAGGTGCTGTTGCAGTTGTAGCGGGCGAGCCACCTCCCTTTGCGGCTGGCCCTCTCGAGGATGATCTCCCCGCGGGTTGCTCCCAGGTACTTGGTCGCGAACTCTGAAGAAATGCCCTGACAGAAACAAAAACAAGCAGGCGACGACAATGTTCAGCTTGGTGAAAAAAGCACTATAGATCTAAAAAAACAATGTAGTCTAAGTTCAGGAAGCGTGTTTTTTATGAATCCGAACAGAAACCAAAATGCGTAGCAATGTTCTTCAGAAAGGGAGGCCACTTACCACCGCACCGGGCTTCTTGTCCCGGACATGGCTGGGGTGCATCACCTGCACGTACACGGGGTTCGTCCCGGACATGGCTGGGATTCGGATGCTTGATATCTCCTCCCTGTCTTGCTCTGTCAGATGGTATGCGCTCACCGGACCATTCTTGCAGAAGTAGTACCCGGTCTTGGCCGGCGCGTCGCCCTCTTGATCTAGCTCAAGATCTTCTTCGTCAGTTTTGACTTCACAATGAGCTTGTCCTGCAGTCAGATCAGTATGTTTATCACAACATTTCAGACTGAAACCACGGTTACTTCTACAATCAGACGCTGTACTGTTGAATCACCTACCAATGTCACGGTGACCTTTGTATTTGGTTGGTTTGGTGTTTTTGTGAACTGCCAACTCCAGATGACCGTTGCCACCATCGTCTTCGTCATCGTCGCTTTGCAGCAGATGTGGTGTAGCTTCTTTACCTCCCTTGGATTTGTGGCTTGCGTGTCGCCCTCCTTCAACGCCGGCAGAGCCCTCGATTCGTTCATGCCCAAGATTCCTGGCAAAATGGGGCGATGTTTTCTGGCAGCCGCTTGAATCGAACATCAGGACATCGAAGGATGACACTCCACTGTATTTGAAGAGCAGGTAGTCTCCTTCCTCAATGCTGTGAGCACTGACAAACTCCTTCCAGCCAGACTGGAGGACTAGTTCATCAGCATCATTGCCTACTCTAATGTTCCATGTTTTACTACTTGGGGACTTCAGACTGACGACCTCAGATATATGGCCGTTGAAATTGTTTGTAAATCTAGCAGGTATCCTCTGCAACAAGAACAGATCATTTGTGACTCTCATTTTTTTCCTTTTCCTCTACCCAATAACCTTGCCTGAGTTTTCAGTGGATATACATGCAACCAGAAGGCTATTGAGATGTGGATGCTGAAACTAGCATCTAATACTGTGTAACACTGCATAAATGAAGGACCACCAATATTCCTTGCAAATACTAACATGCATGCCCAAAAAAGTAGTAGTGATCTACATTTGTTCACAAATAATGAACCAACCAAGTTCATTCCTGTAGCACATCCTCTAGTGGCAGAAAAACTGAGAAGGAAGCTTGAGACGGTTCCTCCCTCACCATGGTTTCAGTGAAGTCCCCAAGCATAGGCTTGAAGAAGTGCTTCTGGTCATCGGCCATGTGGCTCCAATAGCAATGCTCTTGCCATTCCATGCAAACCCTGCAGTTCTTGTCCAAGTTCTGCATACTCTTGGAGGATCCGGAGAGATTAGGTAAAGGTCTGAACAAATGGAAAATCAAAGACAGGAGTACAGAATGAAAGAAGCGGAGCTCAGCTACTTCAGGTTCTCGTTGGTGCTGTGATAACATTGCGATGCTTCCCATGGGGACTCCTGAGTGGATAAATATAGGAAAGCTAACCGACTGGTAGTTTAGTAGTTTAACCGGTCAAATACCTGTTTTTTCCCGTGCACATTCAATTTTATGCAATTTTTACTGTTTACCTACACAGCTCATTTACGCATCGTGTACAATGGGTTACCTGTTTAATGACCACTTAACCCATTTAAATGGCTGTTTAGTTTGAATAAAACACGGTAGGTGACGACTTTTAGTATTTATGATAACACTAGCTATTTTAGATAACACAAAAAATTTTAGGTAAGTTCTATGTTTTTATAACTTTTAATATCTCCGTAGTAGAGTATAACACTCTTAGTATATTTATTTTGTGTTACACATAAATATGTTTTTTAGTGCTAGTACGTTTAAAATCAATGACCTTGTACTAGTAGTTAGTATTTGAAAAGGTATTTTCGTCGGGCTCTATTAATATGTAATGACATGGGTTGCAACAGTATATTTTCTCGATTTTATTGGTATACAACAATGACACGAGTGATAAAAAAAAATTATGGTCAACAGATCAGAATCAGGAGAGCATTGAAGAATCGATATGTGCACATTTGCATCGCTAACCGTGTTTTTAATACGTTTACGTCAATACGATTACTTGAGATGACATTGTTTTCTCAGTAAAAGAAAAACTTGAGTCCTTGATATGGCATTTGCCAGCACAGGGAGGACATGTGTCGATACTGCATTATTTTTTTGGTACTGGCCTTCAACTGTTGTGCGAGTTGTCTAGCAGATGCAAGGACATGTGTAGTGGTTACTGTTTTTCTTTCCCTTGCCCCGAAAACATTGCATTGAAACTACAAAAAGTAGCAGTCATGGTATCCAATGTGCACGGAACACAGGAAATGGTCTATGCGTGCATCTTTGTTTAGATTCAATTTATGTGCATCTTCTTCTTCTTTATGATTTTTTTTCCTTTGACCAGATTCAATTTATTTATTTTAAAAGAATTGCACGCCCGTTAAAAAAAAGGGAATTTTCCATGGCAGAAGGATTGAAAAATGAAATATTCAAAAATCAACATTTACCTACCTTTTCATTAAAAAAAGAAAATAAGACAATATTTTTCTTAACTGGCTAGATAAGATTTTTCATTAAATTATAACAAGAAAATTTCACTACTAAGTTTTAATACACATAAAATTCGCCCACTTATTTTCTGCAAACATCAATTTACATGAGAAGCATCAAAACGTTGGGCCTGTGAAGAAAGATGACAAGGCTGGACACAGGCAAAACAGAGCTAACTGAACTTTAAAGTAATTCGCTGATCACTGATGTCATATTCAATCCATTTGCTTCACTAATAGTTTATGCCTTTATGGCTTCACCATACAAAATAAATGGGCAGAATAAACATGACACAGGAGCAAAGTATGCGTCAGCATTGAGTCACAACACAAGCAAACCAACCAATAGGACGGATATAAATCACAGATAGATCATACATAAGCAGCATAAGGTTAATTGGTGCTTATCGATCAAACAGAAAGGGAAAAAACTTCCCGCAACATTAAAAAGATGGCACGTGCGGCAGAAGTGCAGAACATGCCTTATCATCTCATCTTCTGTGAAGAATATATATACACTCATCGTATTGTCGTTGCCTTAAGCTCAAAGTTCCAATCTTTTCCAAAGCCTTTCAGATGTGTAACCAAGGCCAGTTGACATGGTAGATGGTACCGTGACATGGCAGTCCATTTTGGATAAGGGACGAAATTGACTCGCAAATATAAAGTTAGAGAACCAAATTAGACTTTTTTTATAGTTTCAGAGCAAAGTTGATACTTTGCCCATAGTTGGAGTACTAACTTGGGCTATTGGGCTATTTTGCCTATGCGTGACCGCAATTTTACAAATATTATCCCATAGATTCATCGGTGCTCCAGTCTGGACCATGTGACTGCTCCGCCCTATGTATAATCAGTCCTTGTGCATGCTGAGTTGCTCCTGCCTGACTTGATTGAGCGAGTAGCGGGTTGTGCAAGCTTGTTTAAGCTTAGTAAAAAACCTTAGAAATAAATCTTATATTATCTATGGACGGAAAAGAGTTACAACTTATCCTCGTTCTTCTCCAAAAAAAGAGCATATTTGTGTCAATATTGTCAAATGTTTTTTAGAACATACTTCACTTTCTTTCAGATGTGCATAGCATGTTTTTTATTAAGAAGAAAAAAATGACAAATAAGCGACTTCAAAGGACCCTGAAGCACAGAAATACAGAACCACTACAAACAACCAGCACACAAAAGTAACTGATATCAAGCACGGCCTAGCATTGAGGAGAAAAGATCATCAAGAGCACACGCATGCCACCGATTGCCTAACAACCTAGAGCCAGCAAATGAATAGCAAGGATGTCCTGCAAGACCATGCCTCCAAAGAGGGGAGCGACGGCGACACAACCAGCGTCCGTCTGTCCTTGGAGGGGATAGACCAAGTCTTTACCTACCGCAACCAAATGGAAATGGCAGCCACGACAACGCCTCCAACGAAAAGAGTTATGTGAAGGAGCGCAACCGTTGTCGGCACCAGCACAGATGGGGCAAAGATTTTGCTAAGGCCCCTAAAACCAACTCCCCACAACCGACCTCAAGAATATTTTTTTTTGAGTGCTCTGACCTCAAGAATAGATGAGAGCGAAATGGACCGAATGGCAGCATGTAATCCACGACAACAGCAGTGGTGAACATGCTCAAGTCGGTGATCTCCAATGTGAGACGATCCACGTATCACCCGTATTGTTCGTTCATAAAGACTAGGGGGGCATCACCCCCGACTAGGCTCTTCGTATGCAGACAGTCTGTGTTTGATTGCCTGCACAGGAGGCTGGGCCAGGCTCCCCGCATGCAGCTGTACACTCTGGGCCAGGCTCGCTGGAAACGTAGGAGTCGGTCGTTTTTGACGGGCCTGGTTCGCGGGATGTAGGGATTAGTTCAGTAATAACAGTATTAGTATATGATTAGTATATATTAAGTTATATTAATATATTTTAAATTAGATTAAGATTTATAAATATAAAATAAAACCATTAAAACATAACTTCATAAACTAAATATTATAAAATTATTTATTCTTTCTAATCTTATCTCATGCAACATGATACGTACAGACAACCAAACACATTTTTTTTCAGCTAGGCTGGACACGTGCAGACAACCAAACACGAGGATTTGCACGCGCTCAGCCTAGCTCAAGGGAGCCTGGCTCACCCATGCAACCCAGGCTAAGATCATGCAGCCAGGCAGCCAGCCAAACAACCCCTAGAAGACGACCATGGGGAAGAGGGGGAAGCGGCTACTCTTCTGCCTCAAAACAACGGCGACCCAGATGATGAAAGTGGCGGCGCGCCCGGCCCAGATGGAGGTCGCCCAACAGCTCCTCCACCTGGCCAGTAGTGGGTGTCGCCGTCGAGGCCGGGGCCACCCGGCTGCCAACCAGGGTTAACAAAACCGTGGTTTGACCGGTTTTTGTTAGGAAAAAACCAGTCCAGCTAACCGATCAAACCGACCGGTTAGCCGAGTGGTCCGGTTTTATAGTGTCGGTTTAGAAGCGGTAACCGAGGTTTTTTGCAACCGGGCCGAACCGGTTTGGTCAAACGGTCGGTTCGGACCGGTTCGCACCGGTTTTGTTAACCCTGCTGCCAACAGCCAACGGGCACCAACAACGGCGTTCTTGGCGTTGCACGGGCTTCCGGCGGTAGGCTTGGGCAGCGGCGAGGCTGCAGGGAGTGTGGCGCGGACGTTTGGCATATTCCAAGCTGTATTCATAGTTTTCTATAGTGTGTTTTAAAAAGAACTGTTGGACTCTTGCGTATCGGCATTCGGGACTGGAGATGAGATACAGTATTCGTTTACTTGCGTGTCGAGATTGGAGATGAGATATTACGGGCGTTTACTTGTCTTACGGTACTTAGCTCGGGAGCCAGCCGGATGCTGGCGCCGCCGCATCGGACAGCACACAAGCATGCCTCGTTTGCAAGCATGGCGTCCAAAGCCACCACAAGAACCAAGCACGTCGTGCTCTTCCCCTTCCCGGGGCAGGGCCACCTCGCCGGCTTCCTCGCCATCGCCCGCCTCCTCGTGCGTGAGCTCCCGGACGCCGCCGTGACGCTTGTCTCCACTCCTCGCAATGTCGCTGCGCTGTGCTCCTCCTTGCCACCAGCCGAGTCGTCCTTGATCGGCTTCCACGCGCTGCCCTTCGTCCCGGCCGACCACGGCCTCCCGCCCACCTGCGAGTCCCTCAGCTCCCTGCCGATACCGGCCTTCATCAACCTCTTCGAGGCCTTCGAGACCCTCGAGCCCGCCTTCGACGACTTCGTCTCCCACCTCCTCCGAAGTTCTACAACGCCGGCATGCTCGCCGAGGAGTGGGGGGTGTGCGTGGAGGTGGCGAGAGGGAACCTGCCGACCTCGGCTGTCGTGGGGAGGGCCAAGGTGGCAGAGGTTGTGGAGGCGGTGATGGCCTGATGGGGGACACGCCGGAGTCGGCGGCCATGCGGCGGCGGCTGGCGGAGGTCCGGGAGGTGATGCGGAGTGCGTGGGCGGAGGACGGCGATGCACGAGTTCTTGACAGCCGTGCACCTCAAATGAAACACAGGAATGCTACGCTTGGTGCCATGCCTCCACGCCATTTTTGTTTTTGTTTTCGTTTTCCATAATAAAGTAGATCATGCTAGTCACCTCATTAAGCTAGAATCCCTGTCAAAAGCGCCACCGTGGTGACACATGGACAAAATCTAATGTCTCTCTCTAGGGAAAACCTAACCAACACCCGGGTGTTTCTAAGGGCATATGGTGTGCACCCTACGAATACCATGGGCGGCCACAACCCTTCTCTCGCGACCTCTTCTCCTCTCCTAGTCTCCAACGCCCCCTCTTGCTCGACGCCAAGTGCCGCCACCTCCCTCTCCTGAAAAGCAAAAGTGTTCTGAGAGCCAAACAAAATCTCTGCGAACAATAATAAACTTGGCCATGTCTCGAATTCGGCCCATTGCCTTATCTTCTAACAATCACCAAGATCACATTGTGACAATGGCCAGACTAACATTAGGAATGAGGCTAGGAAGGATTAGAAGCAATGTGGAAGCAAGCATAGAAACTTTGAGACAAATGAAAGTGACACAGCATAATAGAGTCAGAGTGTCCAATAAGGGTATCTGAATGCCCAATACTAGTTCAGTCGGACTCCGCGGTGCCTTGTTGGAATACTCTGGTAAAATGCTCTAGGCTAAGATAACCTCAACGTATCGGAATTTTCTGTAAGGGGTCGAAATGTCGGGCACTGGATCTATAGGACACTTCATGGATCTATAAGACACTTCATAACTCTGTTGACGCACTCTGAAAGAATGTTCGTAGTTGACATTTTGGCACCTTCCTATAATACTCCTTCACATACAGAAAACAACTCGGGAATTTGATTGGATGCACCAAAAGCCAATCAAATGGACTCCAAATCTCACCAAGTTTTAACCACGACTCCACGACACCATGGTGAATCTTTGCCCAACAATTTTTGTGAAGAAGATCAATTTCACCATGGATTTGGTAGGATCCGATCAAGATCGCAAGAACATAAGGTTTGAGAAAAACTCTAGATTTGCATGGATTACTAGGGGGTCATCCTAGATTATATTGCACGTCCTAGATTTAATTTCCCTCAAGAAACTCCATAAAAAATGCAACCAAAAATGGAAAAATCATAAAAAAAAAAATAGCTCAAAAAATCATAGAAAGATGAAAACTGAATGATTGAGTTGAAACCTTGTGCTTAGATTCAAGGCTAGGAACCTCCCATCATCCTTACCTTTTTCAATTAGAGCAGCTAAACCTAGGTAATTACCCTCTAAGTCGAATCCCTCACCATTAGGGATGAAAGTGGTTGTAACACCCCTGGTGTTAGTTAACCCTAAACTAGTGGTTAAGTTAAGATAATCACAGTTCCAAAAGTGAAATTAAAGAAATTGAGGAAAAATCATCAAAATGGAGTCAAAAACCTTTTAAATGGAGCAATGAAGAAACTTGAAAAACTTTCTAAAAACTTGAAAAAGTGCAAATGTGAAAGTTGGAGAATAAGTCAAACCAAAAAACTTTCCTTTTCAAACCATAGCCTAAAAATGTCTGGAAGCATCTCAAATTTCAAACCCTAAACAAGGAATTTGAAATTTCCAATTCAAATTCAAAGCTGAAATGGAATCTTGACCAAATCTCAAGATTTTACCACAGAACATCAAAATCTCCAAAAAGCAAAGTTGTACATCTTCACATTCCTGAACTTTGCCTCTTTGGCCACTTTGGCCAATTTTGCCATTTAGCCCCTCGAAATTCAGAAATTCAGTTCAAAACAGGGATTTACCCCCTTTTGAATTACGGCCAAATTTTCAACTTTTTCTCAAAATTTCCAGTGCAGAGACGTGTCTCATGAAATTCTAAACAACTTTCATGTTGGAGGATTTTCGAGTCATGTTCAAAATTTTGGAATTTGAGCCATGCCAATCAGTTGACCTTTTGCCCGCTCCCGGCGCGCTCACGGGTCGCTCAAGCCGTGCCCGCGCGTGCCGCGCTCGCCGCCGGCAAGCGCCTGCCGCCGTCCGGCCTTGACTGAGCCGACAAGTGACATGTCCGGGTGTCCCCGCACGCGGTGCACGTGTCTGGCCAGCTCGCGTGGCCTGAGAGGCACTGTAGTGCTGACTCCGCGCTCGCCGTCGCGTCGCCGCCGCGGACCGCCGGGTTTTGCCGTCGCCGCCGTTGTCCATCGGTCGCTCCAGCGACTTTTGCGCCCCCGCGTGCTCCTTTTCCTTCCTTGGCCTGTCTTCTCGCTCGCCCACGCGCGCCTGCGGCTGCAGCACGCCTGCGCACCGCGTTGACGCCGCGCACGGCGCCAACACGGCCGCGACAAGCCGCTGTCGCCGCGACAGCTCACTGAGCTGCCCCGGTCTCTATCTCGTGCTTCCCGAGCATCCCCTTACTCCCCTCTCGCTCCTACTTAAGCCCTCAACAGTTCCCCTCCCTTCCTCGCCGGAAAAACGCTCGCCGGAGCAAGCAGAGGCGCCGCCGAGCTCGTTCACGTGCACAGCCCTCTCCACTGCTCCCCCGGCCAAACCAAGGCTCTCACGAGCTTCCCCATCCTCCACTGTCACTCACCGAGCCATTCCCGACCCGCTTCCCCCACCAGAGCCGCTGGCGTAGCTCGCCGGAGAAGACCGAGCTCTCCGCCGCCGCCCGCGCACGTGCACAGCTCGCTACGGTCCTCCTCCGGCCGAACCGAGGGCACCAACAGCTTCCTCGTGCCACGCTGGTGCTCACCGACCCCTTCCCCGAGCCTCTCCGACCCCGACGCCGCCGGTCGCCGCTCGCCGGAGCAAGCGGAGCCGCCACCGCAGTCGTTGGCCTCGATTCCGGCCATCCCCGACCTCGAGACCTAGCTCAAACGAACCACGGTGAGCCCCTCTCCATTTCCCCCCACTTCCCCGGCCCGGACTCGCCGCCGTTTGGCCGGTGTAACCACGCCGGCGAACTCGAGGACACGGTTGTGTCTTCAACCTCTTTCCAGGGGGCCGCGTGCAAAATGCAGGGGCCTGTTCGTAAGGGATTCAAAAGTTCTAAGGTTCCTCGTGTAAAATAGATTCTATATTTTAGCTTTAATTCGCTGAGATCTTCAAAAATTCGTAGAAACTCGGAGAAAAATCAGAAAAATGCCAAACCAATTTTGTAGTGGCCCGTGAATCTAGAAGAACAACTTCTTCCTTTGCACCTCACTCAGTTGAGCTGTAGATTTTGAATTATAAATTCATTTCAGTTTGGGCACTTTTCATCATAGTTCAAAATCTACACATGCACTGGAGCTGAGCTTGGGATATGTTGTTAGGATGGTAATCATTAGCCTAATGCGCAAAGGGTGCACAAAAATTCCCAGTGGATTTAGGGTTATGAATTTCCAAACATATACCCTGCTGTTTTGGCAAATAAATCACAGAAAATAATGTACTCAGTGAAAAATCATCTCCTTCACACAGGAACTAAATCAAGGCATGAGAAACCTCAGAAAAAAGAAAATGGTAATTTTTGGACACTGGAAAATGGTAAATGATTTTTGGTAGTTTAAACATGGTGAAATTCCACAAAAATATTCATAATTTAAAATCACATGCAAACTTGCAGAGATGTCACTCTTGGAATCCTAAGCCACTGTGCCAAGTGGTTTGGACAAAAACCTTGTAATTATTTTTGTAGGATTTTAGTTTGATTTTAGGCAAAAAGATAAGAACATTTCTAATAAATTATAGAAAAATCAACTTGAGCCAAATTTTGGCCTAAGCTCCTGCCTTGACATGAGCAAGCCTCTGGTCCAATGGCACCTAAAAATAACATTCCTAAGTTCACCTTTTTGAATAATAGAAAAAGAATTTAAATAGTGGAAAAGAGAAAAAAAAAAGAAAAGAAAAGAGAAGAAAAAGAAAAGAAAAGAAAAGAAAAAGAAAAGGAAAGAGAAAAACCTAAAACTCTAAAATCAAAGTAAAGGTTCAAAATAAAAAGGGTATATTCACTTATAATTATTGTTTACCCTTTCCAATTCATTGACCAAGATTTAAATAAACCCTAACTATTTAAATCTCGATACTTAAGCATTCATGCATTTCGTGTAGATTGGGGTCTCGCCGATGGAGTCTACGAGCTAGTCCCCGCTGCCGAGGAGATCGCCCAGGAGTCCGAGGTGAACGTGGTGCACGTGGATCCGAGCCCCGAGCAGGAGTACCGCTTCGAGCCGGAAGGCAAGCCCCGGAGCATAACCTAACTTTACTTACGCGATTTAATTGATTATATGTTTGTGCATTTAAGTTTCAAGGAGTTGGATGAAACCCTAGATTGCATGATCATAGGTTCCGTTGATTGAACACTAGTATGTTAGGTTCGATAGTCGCTATGCTTAAGACCGATAGAAGTCGAGTGTTTCCGACACTCGCGAGATATAGGAGTTGTATGTCTACTCATATCAGAAACACTAGAGATGATGGACGGATGATTGTAGATACCGTCCATCGATGTTTTAATTGGAAACATGTGGTACTTTTGTGTCAAGCGTTTGAACGTACCACACATATGCACGGTTTATGGGACCGGTAAGTCCCAGTATCCAATTGATGCGAGCAGGTCCGACAGCTCTCTGTCTTGGAAACGTTATCCCATGGGCACATGAGGGTAGTTGCGTGAGTCCCAGTAGTGGTAAACCTTTACCCTGAGGCAGTGGGACTCGGGAGCCACTCGCAGAGAGAGGAGAAAGGATTGGGGTGTGTTGGCATTTCCAACCATTCCGTATGTTTGGGTTTTCCCTGGCCAGGTAGTAAATTCGGTTCGAACTGTCCGCTTCTCGCGGTTAATGAGACTGCTTGACCGATGTATGACATATTATGAAGTGGAACTTGGAAGGATGAAATCTTTGTATGGAATAATTGTATTGCAAACTTGATTGTTTAGCTAGGCTCACCTAGAATGGATAGGCTAAAAGAACTAAAATCAAATTGGATAAATTAGAAATCAGCTTAGTCGCTTTTGGGCAAAAGAACCCCACTAGCCAAACAGCCTCTCATCTTAGGAGTCGGTGATGTAGTGATCACTAGTCGGTTAAGTCATGTTGAGTATAACTAGTATACTCAACCTTGCTTGTGGCTAAATTTTCAGGACCATCCCCTCAGGAGGTAGCTGCCTCTATGGCTTGGGCCTCCCAACTTCCTCCTGGTTACAGCATCGAGTGGGAGCCGACCTCTCCCGAGGATCGTGAGGAGTAGCATCACGGCTGACTTCATCGTGACGATACTATGGATCGTCGCTAGTATCTCGTTTACTTTCCGCTGCATGAACTCAAACTATTTTACTTACCATTTCAATTTGGTTGTAATAACTCTAAGACTTGTTGTAATTTGAACTGTGGAATGATGTGATCTTTGGAACTCGCCTTCGAGTGAGCGTATGGACGGACGATCTTCAGTAGCAGTTAGTCGAGCTTGACTCGACGGTCGAATCCGCACTTGGGAACATTTTCGTGTATTAACACCAATGGAAGGTGGAATATACTTAAGTGGGCCCATTTCTCGGGTGAGATCGCTACAGTGGTATGGATATTTTCCGTCCGACCGACCTTCCAAAGGCCCTCGGGCCTTAAATGGTACAGACCGTATCCGGAACTGAAAAATCAATATCCGACGGTATCCGCGTAACAAGAGTTGAATGCCCATCGCAGATATGTAATGTATATCAATATCCGATATATATCTGACATATTTTGTAGTGTCCGTATCCGAATCCGATCCGGCAAAAAAATAAATATTTGTATTCGTATTCGGGCATATCCGTCCGTATCCGATCTGTTTTCATCCCTACTCACCATTATGCAAACCCACCTTTTTTTTATTGGATAATGGTCAGTCCATGGTAATCTTTCATCTAAAATAACTCCACCACGCTGCACCGTAATATACATGGTATGATGGTAACATGATATATATTTTTTATTGGTCCAGGCTAAATAATCTAATCCACATCCATACAGTTATGCACCGTAAACATGCATATTATGGTAACGTGATTAGCGTGATTTGTGGAAAGAGAATCCGGGTTTCAGGGAGGAAGTAACTGATTGTTTTATTTATTTTCTTTTAAATCAATAAGATTTATTTTAGCCTCTTATGGTAAGACAAGACAAGATACAGTGCTGTAAAACAGCAATGAATCATACAAGATTCCTTGTACTAGTAGCTAACCTCCATCGGTACACTGAATATTAATAATGGGCGGAAAAGTACAAGTCCTTTGCATGCTGATGAGTTGCTGACTGGCAAGATCTACTTTTATTATCGTGGAAAACAAAAAAACAAAAAAAAAATGGCAATGGAGGGCATGGCACAAGCAGCATAGCATTCCTCTACATTTCATCATTTCAGGTGCATGGCTCTCAAGAACTCGTGCAGCGCCGTCCTCGACGACCCACCATCCTGCGCCCACGCACTACCCATCACTTGCTGCACCTCGGCGACCCGCCGCCGCATGGCCGCCGACTCCGGCGTGTCCCCCATCACCTTCTCCACAACCTCAGCAAGCTTCGCCCTCCCCACGACGGCCGAGCTCGGCAGGTTCCCCCTCGCCACCTCCACGCACACCCCCCATTCCTTCACGAGCATGGCGGCGTTGTAGAACTGCTCCGCCGCAAGCGGCCACCCAATCACCGGCACGCCATGCGTCATGCTCTCCAGCACCGAGTTCCACCCGCAGTGGCTCAGGAACGCCCCTGTGGCGCCGTGCCCGAGGATCCTCACCTGCGGCGCCCACCCGTGGACCAGGACGCCCTTCCCGCGCGCCGCGAACCCCTCCGGGAGCCACACGTCGTCGCGGATTTCGCCGGCGATGTCGAACCCGACCGGCGGCCGGATGGCCCAGACGAACGGCCGGGATGTGGCCTCCAGCGCCGCGGCCAGCTCCATCATTTGGCTTGGCTGGATCGTGTTCTGTGACCCGAACGAGATGTACAGCACCGACGACGGCGGCTGCGTGTCCAGCCACCGGAGCACGGCTTCGTCGTCGGTCTCCGTCGAGCCCGTCGTCATCATTGTCGTGTCGCCGCCGCGGACGAGGGGGCCGATGGGCCAGACGGGGACCTTGGCCCCGACCGCGCGGCGCATCATGGCGAGTCCCCTGGGCTCGAACGCCTCCACGGTGTTGGCGAGCACGGCGTCCGTGCGGTGACCGTGGCGTATGGTCCGGTGGTAGAACGCCGTCCACCTGTCGCTCAGCTCGCCGCGGAGGAGGAACGCCGGCGACAGCTGCGTCCGGTGGATCGCCACGCCCGGGTGCTCCGGCAGCCGGAGCATGCCGCCGCCGTCGGAGACGAAGGGCAAATCCGGCATGTGGTTCCACAGGGCGTGGAAGATGGCCGTGCCTAACGCGCCGCAGGAGACGAACACGGCGTGCGCGCACCCGTGTCGCCGCGCGACGTTCGCCGTCCAGGAGACGAACACGTCGGCGACGATGCACACGTCGCCGGCGCCGGAGCGGAGGAGGTGGGAGACGAAGTCGTCGAAGGCGGGCTCGAGGGTCTCGAAGGCCTCGAAGAGGTTGATGAACGCCGGCAACGGGAGGGAGGTGGTGGACTCGCAGGTGGCCGGGAGGCCATGGTCGGCCGGGACGAAGGGCAGCGCATGGAAGCCGATGGAGGGCTCGGCTTGCAAGGAGGAGCGCAGCGCGGCGACGTTGCGAGGAGTGGAGACGAGCGTCACGGCGGCGTGGGGGAGCTCGCGGACGAGGAGGCGGGCGATGGCGAGGAAGCCGGCGAGGTGGCCCTGCCCGGGGAACGGGAAGAGGACCACGTGCTTGGTTCTCGATCTCGTGGTGGCTTTGGACGGCATGGTTGGTTGCAGACGACGGACGAGGTTATCCTTGTCTGCTGTCCGGCGCCAGCATACAGCGGCCTTCTTGAGTTAAGTACCGTAATATAAGGCCAGTAACGCCCGTAAACAAAAAAAAAAATCGTCTGCATTCTCGATACACAAGACGTCAACAGTATCGAGCACTGGACTACACAACTAGGAGAATTTATGCCTTGTTTAGATGACGTGTATGTAAGAGAAGATGTGACTAGATAGTTGCCGAAGTAAACAAGTCCGGAATACGCCAAATAGAGTTCATTTTATAGAACGCCAAGTGGAGTACTCCATAGTATGTTTTTACTTGTTGTATTAAAATGTTGGCACCAATATGTTTTTTTTTATGGGAAAAAGAACGAGGATAAGTTGTACCTTTCGGTCCATAGATAATGTAGAAATTTTTAGGATTTTTTTAGAATTTCTGTGATTTTTAGTAAGCTCTAGATTCTAGAATCCATGTCAGAAGCGTCACGACGGCGTTCTTGTCATCATGGGCATATGGCCCATGGATGGGATGGCAGAAGCACTGCACGTTGTCTGTGTACAAGTCGGCCCGTGCACCCTGTTGGACTTGGACAGGACGAATTCGCTTGGGAATGCGGGCCTAGTGGTTCCTTCCCAATCCTGTCCATGATTTTTGAACAAAACATATTGTCGGCCATACGCAAGAGAGTATTGTTTTTTGTTTTTTGGAATCGCAAGAGAGTACTCACTCCATCCAAATAAAAAAAATGATGTTTTAGGATTGAGA
Organism: Digitaria exilis; assembly: GCA_015342445.1. Taxonomy (NCBI): domain Eukaryota; kingdom Viridiplantae; phylum Streptophyta; class Magnoliopsida; order Poales; family Poaceae; genus Digitaria; species Digitaria exilis. The sequence goes on along the minus strand of JACEFO010001677.1, from coordinate 1,382,993 downwards.
CAAATTAAGAGTAGAAAAGGAAGACGCATGTGTCCCTGATAAATACCATTTTAGGAGGTAAATCAGTTTCCTTTTAAGCATACATGCATAAGATATTCCTAATTTGTTATACATACATGCCAAAACATCAATCTTTATGAGAAAAATTTTAAACGCTAAAACGTCATTCTTTAAAGGATGGAGAGAGTATAGTTGAATATCCCAGTGTCTTCTGATTTGCGCGAGTGGTTTAAACATTCGTATTGCAGATCTCAAATTCTCAAGTGGAGCACCCTGTCTGTAAGGCTATCCGCACTTGTGGTATTCTATTTTCAACCCCAAAAGGAATATTTCTGACTGGTCATCGAGATTATCTACCCTATCCCAACTTCTCCCGCACCCATCATACTCTATATCTCATACCCTATATCAACTAACCTATATTTTATTCAACCATTTCCAACTACCATATCCTCTCTCTCCTCCCATTTTCTTTTTCCTACCTCCTCCCATATTTCTCTTTCTACCTTTTTTCTACTCTTTTAATTTTTTTCTTTTCTTTTTTGTTTCTCTTTTTTTTTCTTTCTCTATTTTATTTTTTCCACCGACGCATGCCTCCAGATACTTCTCTCGATCCCTCGTTCTTTCCGTCGCCCTCCCGTGCCGTACGCACGTTCTCTCTCTCCGTCGCCCGCGCCCGAGCAGATCCGGCGGAGGCCACCGTGGAGCAGCACGAGGCCGAGGAGGTGGTGGCCGAGCTTCTCCGTTCTCTTCTCCCTCCGTTGGTGAGCAGGCATGGCCGTCTCCTCTTCGACCTCCTCTCCGCCCCGAGGGACGCCATGGCCGCCACCTACTCGAGCTCGCCATGGCTGCCTCCACTTCGACCTCCTCCTCGAGCTCGCCATGTCCGTCCGTCTCTTTCTCGAGCTGGACGAGCTTCTGCGCGGCACATCGAAGCAGCACAACACGCCATTTTCCTCTTCTTTCTTCCCCTCCCCTTCTCTGTTCTTGGTGGCTGCGGCGGATTTGTGCTTGATTTCTACTCGATTTGTGTTCGATTTATTCTTGGTGGCTTAATTTGTACTCGATTTGTTCTTGGTGGCTCGATCTATACTTGATTTGTTCTCTCTCCCCGGCGTCGATCTCCCCCGGCGGCAGCTCGTGAAGGTGCGGTGCCGCTCGAGCGGCCGGAGCTGCACGCGTGACCAGGCAGAAGAGGTGGTGGCGGAGCAGGAGGTCGCCTCCTGCAGGGCCTCGCGTCGACCTCGGGCTCCTTCGCCGGCATCTCCCTCCCCGCCGGCTGTTGCTCTCTTTCTCTCTCCTCTTCTGCTGCCTGGTTGTTGGGAAGGCGCGCGAGTGCGTGGGCGCCGCGCCACGTCGGCGCTTACCGTGCGACGGCAAGGCGCTGCATTTGGCGCCCTCGCAGCGCTGCGCTACGATGCCGTCCAGGGTAGCGCACCCCGCTGCGCGGGAAAAAGCGCTATCCCCGTGCTGCAGCCGGGGGTAGCGCACCCCACTGCGACCAGCCTAATACTGGCACCAATGTGTTTTCTAATTTCATAGCGCGAGGACCACTGGAGGGAGATACACAGATACACTGGCAACACTGCTCCCGGGCTCCCGGCCCATGGTTTGGTGTAAAATGTCTTCTATACGGTTGCTGTAAAATATAGGCAAATCTCACTTTAATTTGGTTCTCTATCTGTAGTGCTACTATCTACAGATCGGAGTTGTTAGGTTTTCAGGCCTGTTTTCCTTATAAACTAGTTTTTCTTTCTAAACAAAAATTTGAAAAAACTTAAGCTTTCGTCATCGGTTTAATTTTTTTATTCTTTTTGTCCAATAGAGCCAAAAGTCAACGTGTCAACAAATTATTAGTAATATGATTTCGTCATTTGAATCAAATAATGCAACGTATCCTATGAGAACTCAAATCTAGGTTATATGATTTTGATCTAAGGGTGATCCAAGGGGAAGGTAGGAGAGGGGATTTGCAAAAGTTAATCATACTTTTGCAAATTCCCCCTCCCACCTCTTCATACACGCTCCCATTGGATTAAGATCATGTGACTCATATTTAGGTTCTCATTTCTTATACGAATTGAGTTCTCATAGGATCAAAGATCGAAATCATGTCACCTTTGTGTTTGCTTGCCTTGATGCATGCATTGGGAAATAAAATATAGGGAGAAGCCAGTACATGCAATTTATTGCTTTTGACCCTACCAAATTTGGCACGTTATCTTTTACTATTAAGTAATTATTGTTTTGGGGTGTGTTTAGTTTGGGAAAAATTTCTTGAAAAAATACGGTAGACTTAAAAAAACACTATAAATAAATAATATTATGTGAGTGTGAGAGATATGAATAGAAAAAATTAGATGAATAATCTTTTTTAAAGAAGTTGGTGAATCTAAACGCACCAAAAATCTAGTAAATTGTGGCAAATATCTATTTGTTTAGAAAAGCGTTCTCCATGGAATACGTGCCAAACAAAAAGAAATACAGGAAGGCAGGGGGCATTTCCCAGGGGCATTCCGTCCGCAAAGCATTAGCCCTACGCCCCATCCACAGCCGCCGCCGCCGCCAGAGGAGTCAGCTCCGTCCAGTCGTCCATTCGATCGCCGCACTCCGGTAAGGCCGGCCGAGAGGCTCCTCATGGTTCTTCCTTTTTGTACTTGTTTGATCCGTAGCGTCTGGTACTTAGGTGCAATCTGAGGGGCCGCGAGGTCCACCCCCCCCCCCCCCCCCCCCCTCTCTGGCTCCAGTTAGTGACTATTGAGATCAGTGAAAGATGAATACATTAGTTACTTAGTTGAGATCTGTATGCTGCGATATCTTGGTGGTATACTCGCGGTCCAGGTACACTTTAGTTTCTGAACAACTATTTTAAAAACTTGGAGGTTCAACTGATCCTGATGCCCCCCACATTAAAGGTTGTTCGTGTTGCAGGAGTTCGGTCATAGGAATTTCAACAGAAATAGTTCGATTTCTGTACAATTGGGTGATAAATGCCCTATTTGGATAATCTCTAGAATTTTGGAGAGTGCAACCCCTAGGCTCAAACGTGCATAAGCCATTAAGCCTGCTTTGTGTTTGGTTGTGCTGGCTGCTGCAGCTGCACAGCCAGCACAACCGATCAGTCATAATAAATAAACATATTCTATTCCTGATGTTGTTATGGCAATGCTTACAGTACCTGGTATGGATCCTTTTTTCACCATTTGTAGTGCAAATCCATGCACCTTGTTTGTTAGCTGGTACAGTCCTCAAACTTGGTACCATCCTTGTGGCGAACGATAACGCTGGGCCGAGTTGCTAAATCTCAAACCACACTTTGCAGACATGGATGCATCGGGCCTTCCAGCATTTGCCAATGGAGAGATTCTGAAGACGATGGTAGGGCGAAGAGTGCGCACAGTGGTTCAAGTCCAACATAACGAAGGTGGAGTGCTTGTTGGGCAGTCAACAGACGGGCATCAGTTGACTATTAGAGGTGCTACAGATGTCCCTGTATCACACTTTATGGAGGTCTTTGGAACTGCTGAAAGCGATCAGTCCATCTGTGCTGAAGTTTGTACAGATTTCGGCAACAGTTTTGGTGAGATTTGGAGGCCTATCTCGTGTTCATGTTTGGTTCTAAATAATCGTTACATGATTCCTTGGACAATGTAGGTTGTAGTGTACAGTGTACTTGCTTTCATGGTCCACCACAACCGGCATGTGAACAAGAAAAAAAAATAAAAGTTGTTAGTTCCCTGTTTCTGAGCTTTCTGTTTGTCTGTTCTGTTATTCTTGAAGGGTTACATGAGTAAATATCCATATTTTTCTCATTCGGAACTCATCTTTTAAGTATCGATGCACATGTAAACTTAACAAGTTAAATTGCCAAAGTTTCTTCATTATTCGTCTGAAACAGCTACCTTTTTTTTTTTCCTTTGACATAAAACTGAAATCGACTTGAATGTTGTACCTTCTTACTCTTCATGTCCTGAGCTGTCTTGACAGTTCAGTCCTGTACTCTTATGCCCGAAATGTTGTAACTACATGACTACAATTGACCATCTTAGAACAGATATCAGGATATCCAGTGGGACACACAGCTTTTGTAGTTCATAAGTTAATATCATGATGATCTTATTGGAGCCAAAAATGCCAAATGGTTCATCATTCCTTTACAAAGGCAATGTTATGTCCATTAAAAATTAGCTTATTATGCTTTTGATTTGTTTAGGTTAGCTTTGTTCTTCTCATCTGAATGGAAAATCATAGCTAATTGTATGCATACCTCTTTGTGTACTATGCTTTCCTGCAACACTTTTATTCTGCTGTTCGTATTCTTATCTTGGTCTTTTGGTAGATGCTGCATCATTCAATGGACTGTGCAAGTTTGCGAACAAGGTCAAGGAGCCGTTCCTGTAGAGTTCAGTGTCAGACAGAAGATATTTTGGCCATGTAAAGATTGTCAAAGCTGATGTCTTCTTAGATCTGAAGATTTGGCTAATGGTTCTTCATGCCTCAATGATCTGTTGCTATCAGTATTGGACACCTCTTATTACCTATTAACCTAAGCTATGTGCAAGACAATTGACTCCCATGGTCTCATGTAGTTGAAGAGATTATTGCATCGATTCCTCCAAGCTAAACGAGCTCACTTGCATTTTCATCATGCGAAATTGCTGTGATGCTCATGTGTCATGAATCTTTATGAAGATCTATGTTGTGCTTTGAGATGAATATGGTAATTCACTAGAAACTACTACATAATTGCTGGTTTGAGTGTCCTGGTCGTAATTCTTATTTATGTGTCTATGTTTATAAGTTCTTATCTTGGGAATGGGTAAATACACCTAGGCTAGTGTACAATTTTCTCCTCAGATCCGTACGTTCGAGCAAAATGTCAATGAGAAATACTGAATATGCCTTTGTTAATACATTCGCATGTGTAATGTATGCATCCGAATGAACACTTTCTGAGAGAGAACATGACAATATCTGTGAATTATCCAATCTTTCAGCAAACCATTTAAGCCACTATCTCTTAAGCTTGCACAGAAAAGATTGTAGGAATGGAGCTGAATATGCCCAAGTGAACTTTGCAGGAAACCTTATCTTTTACAAAGTCATGGCCTCACGATGCAGCATTAGAGGCCAAAAGGAATCCTAAGCATCAGAGCAGGTCTGCGATGCTCGTTACAGTAGCTACTTGCATCACGACAGAAACAAAAACATAGATCTAGTACATTAGTTAACCAAGCATTGCAACCATTGCAAAAAGTTGGCGCCGATAGTGTTATCTGTGTTTCGAATTTCATTTTTTGTGAATGATATGCACATTCATCGTGTACTTGCTGTTTTCCAGTAGCTCGAAGAGGCAGAGATCTCCTAGCTGCAAATTGTTGTCACGAGCAAACTGTTTCCACCCTTTCAAAAGCCTTTTGCTTCTGAAATTGCCTTTGCCCCGCTGAATACGACATCGCACTTCCCAACTCTTGCCACGATGTTGAAGCAACAGTGTTTGGTCCTCAAATGGAAGATATGCGTCAGCATATTCTCTTGATATGTCCTGATTATAGCGGGAAAAGGTTGTAAATTCGTTAATAATGACGGAAAAAACTGTTTAACCTACTAGTACTTTCATGAAGATTGTAAGATTATCCAACAAGATTTGTCTTGAGCTAGTAGGACTTTCATCGTGATTCTAAATCTCTTCTTGGTCTTGTGATTTTATATAATGTCACATTGACTAGGCTTGACTAGATCTTTGCAAGAAGGATTATATGGTTTAGTTTGTCTTGTACGGGATTTGCTGGGATGCGGCTTAATTGAAACACGATAGTGATTGCTACAAAGTCCAGGTCTACTTTACTGGATCAATTCTTCTATCCCAGTTTCAAAACATGCAGCTCACTAAGAAAGCTGGGGAATTCCTGTTCTCCAACGACATGCTTTGAAATTGAAGAAAAATTGCAGTAGAACATGGATTCGAGAACAAAATTTCCTGGCTTACCATAGTTGAAGGTTTTCCTTCAATACTGGTCTTCTTCATGACACACCCGTAGATGGGGGTTTTGGAACAAATAGCTCGGGCTTTCTCTTTCAGTTTCTTCTTCTGCACATTCGTGAGACAGGTTCGCTGTGGGAAGATGCAACTTGGAATAGAATGTGAGTCCAGAACTTCTGGAGAAACCGAATCTCCTACATAAAAGAAAAGAAAAGAAATGTGAAGTCATAATCTTGTAATAGTAAATCCTTCTCAAGCTGGTTTAATATGGTGCCTCATAACCTGATGAGCCAGATGGTAAAGTTGATGGACTGTTGTTGACGTTCATGCTTGCCTCTCTTTGCTCCCAATCTTTCCTTTTACTTCCAGGTAATTTCATGGCAAGATCATCACAGCTGTTTGAAATGTCAATGTGTCCCTCCCTCTTTCCTCTACCACGGACAGGACTTCTCGCGACAAGACGTGGAGACATTTTCTCGCAACAACTAATATCAAAGATCAAAACCTTTAGTCGAGAAGTCCCATTGTACCTGAATACCAAGAAGTCCCCCATTTTCAAGTCATGGGCACAAACAAATGCTTTCCATCCAGTTTTAAGAACTATTTTTCTCAAACTCCTGGTTACTTCAACATCAAATGTGTACCCGATGCGTGATTCTAGCTTAACAGTTTTTGCTATTCTGTCTCCGAAATGTTGCACGAACTTATCAGGGATGCCCTGTAGCAATGAAACGGAACAAGTTCTTTTTTGTATAAGTATGAATCAACATTTGGTTGAGATGATAAGGGCTCATAGTCTTATAACAAGGTGAAGGACACAAACATTATTATAATAAAACAATCCATTCCATATGTCAAATAGAACGTAAGTAATGACAGCATCTAAGTGACTATTTCTGTTCCATTTCTAGAAGATGTTTGGCTATACTATGCTTCCAGCACGTCAAAGAACCAATACTCAGTTTGCATAAGCATTCCTGTAAAACTAACACATGCTATAATGGATGCTATCGATTTTTCTTGGTTGCTGATGTTAAAAACTGACTAGTAATATTAACATAGTTACAACTGAACAATGTTCTAGCATGTACTAATTCAAAACGCCTTAAGCCATATCTAAAGAGACGGTATCATGTGCCCAATCTGGCTACAATAATTATTTTGCATCTATAAGTCAAATTCAGAAAGCATATATAATCTTTCCTTTCGGTTCAAGATTTCTTTTGGATGCTGGCACTGTTCACTAGAGCAAATGGACAAAGAACTACATTAGGGAGATGAAGGTGATGGAGAGGTCGCTGACACCACTTAGCAGGTTAGGTATGATTAGACTAAGATTAAACAAACTTACCAATTGCTCACGGAAATCGCCCGTCATAACCTTGAAGAAATACCTTTCCTGAACATCCGAGTAACTGGGGTAGGAACAAGCATCCCTCTCCTTGCATCTCTTACCGGGCTTTCTCATCTTTCTCACACCTACATCAAGCATGCCACAACACAAGTCGTAGATATCAGGGGAAAGATACTTAATCAGGTGCTCAATCACAGTAAGTTTGGAGAAATGGAAGTAAGCGAATGATTTAGAACATCTTCGGCCGGGAGAGAAAAAGAGGAACCATCAAAGATAAGAAAGGGGGCAAATGCAACGGAAGGATCAGAGGGGCACAATACTGAAAGGGTGTGTGACCATGGATGCAGAAGCGCAAGAACAACGACTCAGGGAGAGCTTACTTGATGCTGATCCTTCGACGGTATTCGTCTGTCTGCCGTCAGAAGCGGAGCATTGGATCACTTGATGGAACGAAGAATGCAGAATGGGGATGCCAAAGGCCAAGGGGGACCCCTTGCGGACCCTCGAAGCTCCATCTTATCTGCCGGTCTGCTGTGAGCATTTACACAATCATAACTGCAATTGGACGAGCCGCACTTGCACAGTTTCACGGTACAGCCAAGTAACCAACAGCTCTGCATTCGACATGGGCATTGAAAGTCCATGTACTCTGCATTCATGGAACATCGTCTCGACTCTCACTACTCGCACTGCATCGGTACAAAATCCGCCGCACAACACGAGCTGATGAGCTTGATTGGGTTTGGTGATATCACTACGTTTTTTCCTTGTTATCCATAACAAAAGGATCTCTTAGCTTCACACAAAATCTTATATTCCTTTTTTTTCAATGCTTCAACGCAATATATGTATCCCATATATGCACCCCTATATAGATCTAAGTCTTTTGCGAAGGAATTTTCACACTAATAGAGAGAAAACATCTATCTTTTATCGGGCACACGACAAACATCTTCGCCGTGTGTTTTTTCCTGGCACACAACAAAATAAAGCAACATACGGCTCTAGGTACGTGGCAAACATCTTCGTCGTGTGCTTGGCTCTGGGCATACGGCAAACACCTAGTTTGTCGTGTGCCCTTTCTTTGCCTTGTGCTTTTGCTGTAGCACATGACAAATAGTTTGTTTGTGCCCGATAAATAGCACACGACGAAGTACGGACACACTGCAAATGAGTTTCCGATAGTGAATAGTATTAAAACAGTATATTCGGAATAAATCTGAGTGAGCTATGAGGATAAACATCATCGATAAATTATTCAGCATCGGCAGACATAGATACAAACATACACAATGTTTAACTTGAATAGCTTGTTTGTTGTGTGCCTGGTAAAAAGCACACGGCGAAGTATGGACCCACAACGAACGAGTTTCCCGTAGTGAATAGTATTAAAACAATCTATTTGAAATAAATCTGAGTGAACTGTGAGGATAAAAGCCATCGATAAATTATTCAGCGTCGGCGGGTAGATAGATATAAAAACATACACAATGTTTCAGTGGAGTAAGCTGTACTACTCTTGCCAAGGATAAAAGGGATACTATCACCATTAGTGGAGTAAGCTGGACTACTCTTGTCAAGCATAAAAGGGATACTATCACCATTACAAAAGTTCGGTCTGATGGTGGAAGAGATCAAGGTCATCTGAGTACGCGACTCCTGTCGAGCCTACCACCACCGCAATCCGGAGACAACAGTGACAAACATTTGACACATCTCATTTTTCACGGACGACATGCACATTCATGGTGTACTTCTTGGTCTTCAGTAGCTCGAAGAGGCATATATCTCCCAGACGCAAATTGTTGTCACGAGCAAACCGTGCCCACCCTCTGCAAAGCGTTTTGAAGTTGCGGTGCCCTCTTCGAACCTGAATGCGGCACATCACTTCCCAAATCTTGCCACGATGATGAAGCTTCAACATCCTCTCCTTGAATGGAAGATATGCATCAGAATATTCTCCAGAGAAGTACTGATCAAAGAGGGAAAGAGTGTTAAGTGTTGACAGGTCAAAATAAATGAAGCTCTATTTACTTCCATCAAAGAGCGCAATTTTTTTTTCAGGGCGCCTGAGAAGCTTAACAACCTGCTCTCTAGAGGACGTGCATCTGCAATGGAATATTAATCGAGGAACAAAAAAAACTCACCACATCTTGACGTTTTCCAGAAATATTGTTCTTCTTCATGGCACACCCATAGATAGGGATTTCAGAACAAATAGCTTCTACTTTTTCTTCCACTTTCTTCTTTTGCACATTAGTAAGGTTGGTGCGTCGTGGAAGGATATAACGTGGAACAGAATGTGCTTCATGTTCTTCTGAAGATGTTGTACCTCCTATAACCAAACAAAAAAATATTATCAAGTCATTGTAGATGTACATAGATGCCAGTCCCTCCCTTTATTATATTTGGAATGGATGTAGTACTAAGTTTGGAGGACATTGTAGCTATAAACCTGAAGACTCAGATGGGGAGCTTAATGAACTGATATTGGTAGCCTTACTCCGGTCCCTTTGCTTCTTTTTGGTTTCTGATGTTCCCATTGGAAGATGAGCATAATTGCTTGAAATGTCATTGGGTTCTTCTCTCTCTCCACAACTAATATCATTGTTCGTGACAAAACATGGTGGTACTTTCTCACAACCACTAGGACCAAAGATCAAAACCTTCATCCGAGAGATCCCATCATACTTGAATACCAGAAAGTCCAGCATTTTCAAGTCATGGGCGCTAACAAACGACTCCCATCCAGATTGAAGCACTACCTTGCCCAAATTCTTTGCAATTTGAACTTTGATAGTATGACCACTACGTGATTCAAGCTTAATACTTCTCGCCATTTTGCCTCTGAAGTGTAGGGCAAGTTTATCTGGCAGGACCTGCAGCAAAAATATTAATGCAGAACAAAGCTCATATGAGGTGAGGGTGCAGTATAAAATTCATTACTGTAAGAGAATTTTGTTAATGATATCACAGTTTTTTATATTCTAAGAAGTGTTAGTGAGATCACTTAACTAATGAGCTCTTTTACAATGATGGATAAATACAAGAAAATATAATCTTACGGTGAAAAATATAGGTAGTACCTAAAAGTATATAGATAAAAATACCAAGAAGTACCAAAATTATGAGACCAAGTACCAGCTATATTCGTTTTTAAGTTCTGAAATTATATTATTTATATCAAAGGTCACAAATATTTTACAGAAAAAAACCTAGAAGTAACAGCTGGTACTTGTTAATCATTGTAAAAAAGTTCTTAATTCTATTCTACTAAGCGATGCACACCATCATCTAAAAGAACACAAAAATTTTTCCCGGTGCAAAGTATTTTTTAATTAACACAAAAGAAATTCTTGAATCTAGATTACTAAATTCAATTTTATGAAGCAGAAGTATTCAGTATGAAAGAATATTATTGAATTACTAATACAAGTTGCTCACTTCTGAGTAAGTAGTGATCCCAAGTCCACAAGCTGAACCACATACTACTCAAGGGCATATAGTGACCCAATAATAACCTATATAGTAGGCTAGAAAATTGCTCACCAATTTTTTTTGAAAGTCACCAATCAAAACCTTGAAGAAATGCTTGTCTTGGTCCTCAGTGTAATCGTTCCAGAAGTAACATGCATCTCTTTCTGTGCATCCCTTGCCAGGCTTTCTCATATTGGAACCACACCTACATCAAAAACGAAGTTGCATCCCCAAGAAGTTGAGATATCTTACTTTTTGAGACAGAAAAGGAGAGAGAGAGAGAGAGAGAGAGAGAGAGAGAAGAAGAAGAAGAAGAAGAAGTTTGACAGGTTACAGAGAAAGGGTAAAAAAAAAGGAGTCATTCCTTTTTTTGCCACGCTTCAGGGTATGTTTCTAATGAAAATCATAATGAGCAATTAGAGTACGAGATTGACCTCACATCATCTTCAAAGAAAAAATCGCAGATACTGAGAAAGGGGAACGGGCAGAGCAAGAACTGGAAATATGGAATGGATGTGTTGATCATACGGACCTTGTGAAGACTAGCTAAAGGAAATCGTAAGAGATCAAGTGCGGAAATGTTTTCTGCAAGCAAGTGCTCCTTCCGCGACGCTTCGTATGCTGTTCGTGTGCCTGTCTGTCTTCCGAGTTCAGAGTGGGGCAGGAGAGGAAGGGAGTTTACCACTACCAATGCTCCAGTGCCCGTGCTTCATTTAGTGCAGACATTAATGTCACCAACCGCAGAGAGAGACGTTCCAGCCAGTCTTTGAGTTTTTCTTTAATTATATTTTTTTTCTTTTTTATGCAGGGGACTAATCTACTGGACACCAGCCACCAGGGGAAGGAAGAAGGGGATGGGATGATCCATTGCTTCACTTCTGCAAGTACAGGTTGCGATGCACCTCAGGTCCTCGGCTCTGTGCAAGTGTGCAACGTATCCTCGATTCAGAATTGGCCGCAGTGTAGGTGGTTGTGGTTGCACTGCACGTCCTCCTCCATGAACTTGATGGAGGCAACCGCACGAGCTCCGCTCCTGATCTGCTTGTTGACTGTTGGATTTTGGGCGCAGCATGGCAGCGACTGCCCGGAGGAAAGTTCCCCTGTTCAGTGGAGGGACGGGATCAGGAGCGCCGGTGTATATGTGGCCGCTCCCGTGCAGGCCACAAGCCGACCGCAGCAAGAACGGCACGCTGCCGCTGCGTGCTGGGATGACATGCCAATTGTCGCTATTTTTTTTTCTTGACATTTTAGGCCAGTGCCCGAACCCATCTTAAAAAGGCTAGTTCAGTCATTATCTAGCCTTTAGTTCATGTTGGAATCTCCAACTGGAATTTAAAATGACCCTTTAGTCTCTGTTAGAATCTCTAACTGGAACTAAAAGTTACCAACCGGGATCACGCTAACAAGTTGTTACAAAACTTAAATTCAGTACAACTAGTATAAGCCTCTCAATCAGGAAACTTAATGAACTTGATCACACTAACAGGTTATTATGAAACTTAAATTCAGTAGAACTAGTAGAAGCCTCTCAACCAGGAAGCAGCATGATCCATGTGAGTCCTTATGAGGCATACTAAAACAAGAACAATAATTTTTCATAAGCCCAAGCCATCGCATCACAAAGCACACCACGGCACCAGCAGAAGTTTAGTACTGCTCGCTACGAATGATGTGAACTGCCATGGCAGGGCTCTCATCCTTCATCGGCTCAAACAGGCAGATGTCTCCTGTACACAGCCGGTTGTCGCGGACAAACTCACGCCATTCTCCAGGGAGCATCCGCTGGTTGAGCATCTTGGTAAGCCATGTCTTGCGCCACCCGTTTTGACAGAGCTTCAGGGTTTGCTTCCCATCCGGAAGATGCGGAGTGGCATATCGCGAAGAAAAGTCCTATATTTGTTACAGAAAGAAAGAGGCAAATGAATCATTATGTCTTTAGTTCAGAAGTATCATGTGAAACGAAAATTCAAAGGCTATGCATGGATTTGCGATACTTGGCATTTTGATTCAGAATATGTGACTTTCCAAATCAATCACTTCCAACTCATGTAATGTAATTTAGCTTGTTGATACTGTCCATAAATGCCATTGTGGTTTTTTATTTAAAAAATAAAGATTGACAACAGCTTTCACTATAATTGGTCATTTGATTGGAACCCAGGTGAGAGTTAAAGTTGAACAATATGCAAAATGAAGCAAGAGGATCACACTTCTGACAAGTGGTGGCAGAGCATGTCAGAAGGATATTAGAAACTTACAAGGGAAAGGGTGCCATCGTCACCAACAATTTTCTTGCTCATGTTTGCCACAAAAATGGGCACATCACTTTGGATGGTCTTAACTTTCTCGTCCACTGTTTTCTCCTGAGCAGGAGTTAAACTGGTATGTCGTAGTACCACGAAGGGAGTTAGGATGAGAAGGTTCCCCTGAATCATCTAAAGCACAAGCCTCTTTCATGGCTCGATGCCCATGATGGTCCAACCATGTAAATTTCTCTCCTGAAAAGGATTTCACTTAGTCAGGCAGAACAAAATGTGAAAAATATGCATGTTGCATTCTAATAGAGTTAAGTGGCCATACTGCTGCTTGAATTCTCATAAGCATGTGCCGCTGAAGATAGTTTCCTTGCACTACCACTTCTTGAGCCACGGGAATGAATGATAGTTTTGCCAAGCAGATTGACAATCACTTTGAAACTCTTACCCTTGATTGGTTGAAAGATACAAATATCATTCTCCTTTAATTTGTTATCGTGAACAAAGTTTGTCCATTGCCCACATAGGATGTATCCAATTCTGTTTGGCCTAACATGCAGCCTGGGACGCCATTTCTTCTTGCATCCTGAACGCTCAAGTGTGATGGTTTGTGATTTTTGCAGAAAGTATTCGACTGCATAACCCTTAGGAATGACCTAGTAGAAGATGAAATATAAAAAAAATTAAAACATGAGCTTTGCCTGCCAATCCTATTCCTATGGTTTTTGCTGCTAATAAAGAAAATCACGGTGTTCATCTACTGAAGAAAAGGAAATCTTTCGAAGGTTCAGGAGATCTTGAGCATAGTTTCACTTTCATTCACTCTAGGGACTTGACATGTTCAAAACTATAAGTGTACAAAGAAAGACAAATCTTCACAAAAAAAAACAAAGAATGAACAAATATAGTTTTTTTGGAAATATAAACACATTAAAGAAACAGAAAATTTAAATGGAACATAATTTCCCACTCAGTAAAAAAGGACCAAAACACTTACCAGACTAGGGTTATGAAGTTTGGTATTATTCTTCTTCATTTGAAACACAAGGACAGGAAACTGAGGCTGTATTTTCTCGACAAGATCACCTATTTTTTCCTCTTGTTCTGGAGTCAGTTCACACTTATTTTGTAAGATCCAAAGCTTGGACAAAGTCTTACTTTGACCTAACTGGGAAGATTGAGGATGAATTGACAGCCTGGGAAATGGCTGGGACTCGAGGAGTGTCTAATCTCTTCGCCTTACAGTCTACTAACCAGACTAGTGTGTCTGCTAGGTCAAGGATTGTTGTTTCATTAAATAATGTAATATAATGTGAGTGTGTGCTAGGCTTTTACTGGATTTCTGCCCTGAAAAATCCTTTGTACTGGGTGCTACACCCTTCTTTCTTCTTAATATATTGATACGCAGCTCTCCTGCTGTCGGGTCCCTGTAAAAGGGGTACCCCAACTTAGGCCCAGAGCTACTCAATAACAAGGCCCACAGACGAAGTTGACCTGGCTCCGTAGCCCAGCAAAGACCCATCACGACAAACTTCACCACGACGCTCGCCCCGCTTAAAGACCCTCGAGCGAGGAAGTCTGTGACGATCGAACCTAGCCAGGCTCGAGGGGGACGTTCACCCTCGAGCTGGCGTTTCCGTCACGATCAAGGCTCAGCGGCTGGGCTCGAGGGAGACGTCCACCCTCGAGCGGGCGTTTTCCATCACGCTCGAGGCTTGGCAAGCTCGAGCTTGCGGGCCAGGCTCGAGCCTGCCACGCCGGGAACGGCGCCCGAGGCTCTGCGACCATCATCACCGATCATAAATGACTCCTCTGCGGTCAAAAAGGAGGATTCACTGCACCACGCCACCACCCACGCTGCGGAGAGGACATCGGTCAAATCCACCTGACGCGGTGGATTCTGATCTGACACGGCACAGGCCGGTCCTAGCAGTGGTACTATGCCAACCACTCCTTTGACTTCGCTTGCCTCGAGTGCGCTACCATCCTCGAAGGCAACCCTCGAAGGAAACTACGGAGCTTCGACCCGGACGCCGTACTCAAGTTGCCACCTTCGAAGTCCTGATCTGTCACAAGAGGAACATCACGTCAGCCACTGCCATGTCGTCAGCTGGAGTTGGAAGACGCGATTCCCGCTCGCATCGTGCGCGGCATGGGCAGCACAGTGCACTTAGCAGCGTCAGCACCACGAGCACATGTACTCTCACGCCCTCCCTCTTACGTCTATAAAAGGGGAAGGGAAGCCCATGCAAAGAAAAGGAAGAGCTTGAACACGCAGCAGGTTCACGCCACCGAACACACACGAACACTTAGCCAACAACATCCAAACTCAGGGACTTAGAGTACATCTCTTTCTCCCACCTTGCTTGTAACCCCCTACTACGAGCAACACGAAACCGGTGCTCCGCACCACTGCTGGAAGTAAGGCCCTGTGGCCGGAACCAGGATAAAAACTCCCGTCTCTCCACCCGCCATCGGGGCAACGAGTGGTTAGCATCGCAATCACTTGTTTGTGCCGGTGTGACCAAATCAGGCACCGACACCTGCGTGTTCGAGAAAAAAAAAGCACTAGTAAACCTACCTATCCTTATAAATCACGCACCCATGTCATATTTCAATGCACCAAATTTATACAAAGTAACATAATATGGAAGCATTACGGTTGAGATAGAACATAGAACACATGATGCACTGACCATTCTATACTTCATAATTAAAAGATGCTAGAACAGCCCTATAATCGTTGAGTAGACAAAAAAAAGCCAGCAAAATATTAAGTATGGTTCCCCATTATGTGCCTAGGATCCTAGTGCCTCTTTCACATATATATGTTTTGGCAACAAAGGGCTAACTCAACTCAAACTTAGCTAAATACTCATCAAATACTCATATCCACATTCCCAGCAATAATGCACGCAAATAAAATCGCTTACAGAAGGCTTGCAGACTCAGAGAAACTGAACTCGTGAAGAATTCAAAAGCTTACCGTGCCATGCTTGCGACTCGAGTTGGCGTGACTAGACATAAACTTCATCGTTCCATCTTGCTGGTCTGCAAATATTTTGCAACAATTGCAAGGCTTGTTCTTCCGGCAACCTTGCCCAGCCATGTAAACCTGAATTTTGAAACCTCTGCCAAATGCAGGTTCAATAAATGAATCACCACTGCGCTGTACATGCAACATATATAGCATAATATTGTCAAGAACGCTGTACTAAAATATGTAGTTTAGCAAACACATTTCCTTGGCTGTTAATTAGTAGAACTGCAAAGTGGTTCAATTTCAGCCGCCAAGGTAATTAATTTCAGTTATGTGGTTGTGTACTAAAAATTAGTCCAACGGCACAATACTGTCACACAGTTAATGCTACCTTCAACAAGAGAATGTGCATTATAAAGAAATTTGTTGCTTTGCCATCCAAAAGAAAGACTTATACAAGGAAATAAATGAAAGGGATTTCTATGACGCCGATGCCTCTAGGCGAATTCAAAATAAACCAGTCAGCAGTGAACAAAAACTATTCAGCAATAGGTAGTTTCAAATTTCAACATAGACTGCGACCAAGTAACCAAAAGCTTGTCACATTATCTGGCTAATATATATCTTTTTGTAGGAATCATGCGCAGGGAAAGAATCATGAGGTTGTTCGTATAGATGCTAACGACGAAAAAGCCATCATCATATGGCTAAACCGCAAACAGAACGGGGACTAGGGACAGAAGAAACTTACTGCTGCGCTGCAAGGGGCTCAATGGCCACAACCCCGCGAACCTCTTATTTATATCCACTTTGTTAAGCTCCTTTTCCAACGGTCACAACTCACGATGAGTCAAAGGGGGGTAGTTTGTGCATATTAAAAGCTGGAAGCTTTCACCAGTCCACGGTAGAAATGGTGCAGATTTTGAGCCTTCTGATCAATGCATATCTTATTTCCAATGCCTCCAAATCCACGGTAGAAAGACACGGTTTTCAAACTGCTAGTATTTACTACTCAATTTGTTAGCACAATCTCAATTTAAAAGTTACATAGGTCCTGTTTGGGATCCACCCAACAAAAATTTAGCTAGCTAATGTTAATAGTTTAGCAAATTAAAGAATGACTAGCTAGGGTGTCTTGGATCCACCGGCTAATTGAATTGTTTGACTGTCCTATATTCTTCACCTTCTCTTCCTTAATTGTGGACAGATATTGTTTAGATAACGAAAGTTTGTATAACTTCACTGTAGCAAAAGTTTGTGAGAGGACCATGAGTTTCACAAAAAAAAAAATTCTAAATTGGACCATGGCGTGGTGGTGATGAGAATTTTCTAAACAAGAAGGGTATTTTGGTCTTTTTGCTTGTTTAGTTGGGTTTAATTGGGTTTCAACTAGCTAAATTGATAGTGCACCTTTTTTACCAACAATTTAGCTGGATGTTTAGCTACCCCGCTTTATTTGGCTCATGGATCTAAATAGGATCATAGTAGTAGTGTACTATGACAATACTATGTCACGTAGACATCGCCTGAGATACTATGGCCCACAATGTACGAGGCCTAGTTGTAGCTGCAAACCAAAATCACTCAACTATATCTTCCTCATCTCTCCACCAAACCTCTGCCCCCCCCCCTCCCACTTGCTTATCATGTCTTGGTATTTGTGATATCCATTTCAGTGGATTTCATCTGGCTTCTTGAACTTTAGTTTCAGTGCAGGAAAAGTTCCTCGCAGGAGACCTGTATTTTCCGTTACTATTCTCTTCATTGCCACTGCCATCCTAGCAAAATGTTTCTATGTGGTAGCTTATTATAAACAATAATGACAGACCTAGGTTTTATATATAGGGTATGCCGTGCCAATGGTATGATCCATTTTCAATCAGGAATGTAACTCGATGATGGCATAGTTGCATAAATAATAAAACACAGGTTAACAATGCATGATGCAGACATCGAAACAACCTCGGTTTGTTTCCCAATAAATATACTACGTACATGACTCCAGATATCGCAAGCGTGACATCGATATATGGCCACCTTAACAAAATATAGAGTAAACAAGAGCTAATAAGCAAAAAAAAAAAAAAGGATGGCGTGTGGTACTTACTCTTACATATGGATATATGACGATATATCCAATTATTTAGGACAAGGACGACTTTTTAATCATGCTATAAGGGGGGAAAAAAAGAAGAGAGCCAACACAAGAACGACTTGGGCTTGCACTGGATAGCAGCTGGCTGCAACGTGAAATTCACTTGTATGCATGCACTTTTCTTAAGAAGTAAGAAGCAGCGGTGGTGGCAGCTGCATTGTCAACGTGCTTGGTGCAGAAGCGGTGGCATGGCTGGTCGCAACGGCCCAGAACGTCGCTCGCCTCTTCACTGCCCAGAGCCTTTATGTAGTCGCACACAGATGCTGCGCATCCCAGCTTGCAGAACTCAAGCGCGTTGGCTTCGTCTGCAACGTATATATATACAAAGCGAGCGTGTTAGTTGCATCGTCAGAAGGGATAACGTCTCTCCCGTGTTTTCTTACAGCAAACAAACTAATCACGAAATTAAAGTATTAAATCCAAAGAAAAGAATGAGTAGAGGTGAATTTCACCAGAGTCGGAGTGGAGGGAGTTGTAGTAAGGATCGTCGCATTTCCCTTGGACGATTTTGCAGCCTGACATTTTCGCACATACCGACTGAGGGTTGCCCCGGACACGGCATGCATTGTACACATTTCTTGCATACATGGATGGGCAGCAGCTCTTAGCTTCCACCTGGATCTGATGCCCTAGAACTAGCCCCAGGACGAGCACGACGGTGATGAAGCTCTTGATCCCTTTGCGTGCCTCCATGTTCTCGCGATGTGACTGTCGCAAGTGACTCTGCAACTAGCTTGTGTATATTCAGAGTTTCAGGTGGTGGTGAGTGACTAGCAACCAATGCAAGCATGCCTATTTATAGGGGATATGCTAAGGCTGTAGTACGTACAGATGGTCAAGTCGATCAGATATAGATAACAATTGTATCCACAAGTAAAGTAATTACGTCTAAAGACGTGTCTTATACACGTAGCAGAGTAGTTGCACGCAAAATATTATACTGTTTCTTAACCAAACTAGTCCAAGAGCTAGCTTATTAGCTGGTCACTAAACTACGACATGCACCCGTCCCGTCGTATATATGGTGACGGATGGCATATATGCGTCGTGGCAGCCGCGGGCGGAGGCGCGGAGCGCAGCAAAAGTACACGGGTGGTGTTTGTGGCGGACACAGATATGCTCTCGCCGGAGCGGATCATGTTCTCGGTCGTCTAGCTATGATGGTTGGGAAGCTGCATGCTCATAGATTAGCTAGTGCTGACTGCCATACGTGTGTTGTGTGCACGGTGTCGATAACCAGTCATGCAGAAAAAGGCCGACGACGTGCGTGTGTGTAGCATGGTCATTATCAGGCTTGTTTAGATGGGGGAGGTAAAGGTGGTGAAAGTTGGCGAAATGTCACATCCATCCTTTTGACACTAATTAGGAGTACTAAATATAGACTAATGATAAAACTAATTACACAGATGGACTCTACATCACAAGACGAGTCTATTAAGCCTAATTTAGGCCTTCATTAGCGTATTTTTAATAATGGGTTACTGTAGCATGACAGTGTCTAATGACGAATTAATTAGGCTTAATAGATTCGTCTCACGATGTGGAGTCCATCTATGTAATTAGTTTTTTTTACACCTATGTTTAACACTCCTAATTAGTGTCCAAACATTCGATGTGACAAGTTGGCAAAATAAGTTGGCGAAAGTTGGCGATCTAAACAAGGCCATCTTAGGACTGAAAAAGGCGACTAGAATTTGGTGAATGGAAGTCCATAAGGATTTATCTAGAACGAATGAGAAACTTAGAGGGCATTTGATCCTTAGCTAAAGTTTAGCCCATGTCACATCGAATATTCAGATG
Organism: Digitaria exilis; assembly: GCA_015342445.1. Taxonomy (NCBI): domain Eukaryota; kingdom Viridiplantae; phylum Streptophyta; class Magnoliopsida; order Poales; family Poaceae; genus Digitaria; species Digitaria exilis. Next base: position 1,362,989 of record JACEFO010001677.1, on the reverse strand, counting down.
CTGATTATGTGAATTAAATATGAACTAATTATAAAAGTAATTGCAGAAGCTTGAGCTAATTTGAAAGAAGAATCTATTACGACTAATTAATCTATCATTAGCAAATGCTTAATGTAGCACTATATTATCCAATTATGGGCTGATTAGCTTTTAATAAATTCATCTTGCAAATTAGCCTTCATCTATGTAATTAGTCTATATTTAATACTTCTAATAATTAGCATCCAAACATTCAATGTGACGGGACTAAAGTTTAGCCCGGAGATCCAAACACCTCCTTAGTCTATGTCCCAAAACCAATTCGATGGCCTTCTCTTCTAGCGATCATCAAGATCGTGTGGTAACAGTGGACTTAGTGTGTAGACATAATGCTAGGAAGCACGTCAGAAAAACCGGAACTTCCAGAATTGAAAACAAAACTTCCATAAATCCAGAAACGGAACTTCCAATTTTCGCTCTGAAGCACTTCTGAAAATTCGGAAACTATAGCAAATGACCTTAAAAAATTATGAGTTCATACTAGGGGTTTTCCAAGCCATCAAATGTCCCATGCAGACGTGTATCTAGTTTTTGGTAGTAACTTTTTGGGGTTCTAATTGAAATTTTTTTATTTGAATTGATTTATGTATTGTTATTTTTAATTGTCATATTATACATTATATCATGAGAAACGTGAATTTATGATTGTTTAAAACTAACTATATAGGTATTTTTCATGCATGCTCTGATGTGGTTATCCTAATTAATTATATTTGGTAGGGACTACAACTATTTTATTTCTCAAATAATTTAATATAGATTTTGTATACTCTAAATTTTCTTTCCAAATCATTTAGATTATATTTTGTGTAGACACCCTATTTAACTATTTCACATCCCCAATTATTTATAAATAAACTGCTATTTTATTATTTGAAACTAGTTATAACTAATCATTTTCAACATTAGTCAACTACTTCATTATTTTTAAATTCTGAAATTAAGTCCACGAGCTCCTTGTCTTCTTCTGATTTTTTTTATTAAGAATTTAGCTATTTGTATATTGTATGTGGCATGGACTCTGTGGCATCTAGACCGACCGTTAGATCATTATAAAATTTAATGGTAAAAAATCCTAATCTTTTCTGGAGTAACATGGGAATTCTATATGATATTTGATATATTTTCCTTCATTTATTATTTTTAATTCTATTTTTTAATTTAATTTATGTAGACTCTCTGGATTGATAAGCCACCAACTTTCATCATTTAATTTAAATGTCTATATTTAATATCTATCATGTTCATAACCAATGGTCCAAATCCTTCATTCTGGTTGATTGGTCACAGACCAATATAAAGAGTGTAACGACCTAGCCTAGGAAAGTTTTCGTCCTGGCTTCGCATAAAAGGCTTAACCAAAGGTTACAAATGCTTACTAGAGCTAGCTATTCAAACTGTTCTTCCCCACTTTAGACTAGCAAAGTGGGAGTAAATCGCGCACACACTTGCTGCCATGGTGGAGTGAGTTATCCCATATTCCCATGGCCACATTTAATTTGGCCCATGGGCCTCACAAAGAGTGTGGAAAACAAGATCTAATAAGCAAAAAGATGACACATGGTACTCACTCTTACATATATATGATATATCCAATTATTTAGGACATGGACGATTTTTTTTAGTCATGTTATAAGAAACAAAAACCAAACACAAGAACAACTTGGGATTAGTTCCATTATTGCCTAGCTGGCTGCAACGTGAAACACCCTTGCGTCCATGCACTTGCTTAAGAAGCAGCGGTAGTGGCAGCTGCTGTGTGAACATGCTTGGTGCAGAAGCGATAGCATGCCTCGTCGCAGCGGTTCACAGCATCGCTCGTCTCCTCATTGCCCACAGCCGGCTTTATGTTGTTGTCGCACAGAGATGATGATGAAGCGCATCCCAGCTTGCAGAATTCAAGCGCGTTGGTGGCGTCGTCTTCAATTAACGCATGCAAAACCGGCGTGTTAATTAACTCCGTCGTCGTTAGTGGGGATAACAACTAATACCGAAATAAACCCAGAGAAAAGAATGAGGGAAATTTTGTTTACCAGAGTCAGATGAGTAAGCAGGATAGTCGCATTTCCCATCGTCGATTTTGCAGCCTGCGATTTTTGCACAAAATGCCTCGCCGTAGTGGCCGTCCAGACAGTAGTTGTATGTATCTCTTCCCCTCATGGACGGACAGCAGATCTTAGCTTCCACCTGGATCTGCTGCTGCCCTAGAATGAGGCCCAGGACGAGCACCACGGCGATGAAACTCTTGAGCCCTTTGCCTGCAGCTTCCATGTTCTTGGTGGATCCCGCGTCTTACTATATATACGTGCACGATTTTCTCAAGGGACGAAGACAATATAACTCCTACTTGATAGAAACTGCAGCTTAATTGTATTCAGAATTTCAGATGATGATGAGTGACCAGCTGCAGCGCCAAGCAAAGTATTTATAGGGCTGGGGATGCACAAAACGTACGTATACGTGTATATACACGTAGTACACAGAGGAGTAGTTGCATCATTGCAATTGCATGCAAAATATAGGAGTACATCTTTTAATAACCAACTAGCCCAACAGCTGTTCACTAAATTAAATTTATTTAAACATGGGTGATTGGGAAGCTGTTCACGGTGAAGCCTAAATGATAAACATGCAGGCCGAGTGGCCGACGTACGACGTACGTGTGCCCACGCTGATTGCAGCACCGAATTCTTTTTTGCAACCGATCAGTCGATCGTAGCTCCAAAGAACCTACCACAAGTCGTTCCAAATAAGCCTCCTGTGTTTAATTGTGCCAGTTTTTTTTTATTTTTTTGCTAAACGTTGCTCTTCTCCTATATTTATATATAGACGACGGAACGTAGTCCCGCCAGTTCTTTTTTCTTAATAAAAAACCATTAAAACAAAATTAGGCAATTAATTGTGTGTACTTCGCCAAGATGCTGCAAATTAGGCAATTAACAGTATAAAGTACCCCTACCGATTTACCCAACAAAGAATGATCAACCAAAACCACCACCTAAATATAGTCGCACCGAAGAAAACTGAAGCTATTCTTAACTCTGTTACTTAAAGTACACTAGTAGAGTGCCCGTCCTAACGCTACGGCAAAGTTAAAATATTTGAAATGTTTAGAATCACTCTAAAAGAGATGTTTTTTAAGGGATGTCGGTGTTTCCTGTTAATCTAAAAAAACTGCTGCTTCCCTGTAATGCTACAGCTGCCACGGGGCCTTAAAGTTCAGTCCGGAACAACTGCCGCAGCAACATCACAAAAACTTTTCAGGCGATCTTGAGGGTGGTGGTCGTGGGTAATGTCATGCAGTTATGGCTGCAGGCTGCTACCGCTTAGTGTTTTTCTTTCTCAAAATTGAGCATTGTCAGGATGCAACAAAATAGTGAGGATTATATTCATCTTAGAATATCACATATTCATATAAGATAATCACCATTTAACATTTATCCTCATTGCAAACTGGAACCCAGAACACACAATTCTCCCACTTGCTAACCCAAAGATCGTGAAGAAAAACATTCAGAGTATTAACAATTTAGAGAAGCAGAGATTTCTAAAACATAAAAACCAGATTTTATCTCAGGGACCCTAAAGATCACGGTATAGTCCTCTTCATTTCCCCCTTGCACAGTCGCCATGCAATGCATCATTGCATCAGGAAAAAAATAAACTACGCTGCCAGCCTTCTGCACCATGCCACCATATAGCTGACTGTATTTTCTCCTTAACCAAGTAGATAATATAATATAAGAATAAGAACACCATAATTTAGAACTACCAATATAAAACATTAAAGTCTTACCGATATGGCATCATTGGAGGACATCTCTGTACACAATATTTTTGGTGCTCTTCCCTGTTGGATCCAATTCCTTCTTTGGTTTAGGAATATTCTTGTTGTTTTCCTTGACACACCTCTGGACAATGCAACATAAAGCTGGCCATGTGAGTATACAGGCTCTGGAAGGTAGATCCCAACATTTGGGATGGTTTGCCCCTGAGCTTTGTTTATGGTCATTGCAAAACTTAAGCGAATGGGGAATTGTTTCCTCTTGAACTTGAAAGGAAGAGAAATATCATCCGATGGCGACATAGGTATCCTAGGTATGAACACTCTTTTGCCTTCATGCTGGCCACCAACAATTTCAGCATCGATTGCATTATCTTGGAGAGCTCTAACCATGAGCCTTGTTCCATTGCACAAACCATTGTTTGGATCAAGATTGCGGAGAAGGATCACAGGACAATTGATCTTTAATTTCAGCACATGTGGGGGGAGGCCATTTGGAGTGAGTGAGTTCAGAAAGTCATTTGGATATAGATTTGTTGAATCATCATCCACGGAGTCAAAGCTATAATATATCTTTTCGTCACCCGGAAACCTGTCAATCATTCTTGCATTCAGCTGATCTACATGCTCATTTTTTGTTGAAAGAATGGCGCGAGTGCCCATATATGGTATGGATCTTGCATTTTCCTCTAGGGATGGGAAAACATCTTGAATGAGTTTGTTTATTGACTCTTCAACATCAGTATAACCAATGACAATATCTTCAGGTAGACGAACGTGGTCATCTCCAATTGTCTCTTCAGTGCCATTCCCAATTCTAAGGAGGTACTCAGAAAACCAGGGGTCAGTTTGAGCCCTCATGTTACATGACAATCTTATCTTTTTTATATGTTCCCATAGATAAGATCTCTGTAAAGTAGCATCAGTGATCTGAGCTCTTGTCCCACGTGTAAGAACAGGAAGTACTTGTCTAAAATCACCACCAAAAACCATAACCTTCCCTCCAAATGGCAATGAACAGTTCATAATGTCTTGCAGAGACCTATCAAGGCACTCAACTGCTTGACGCTTTATCATTGCAGCTTCATCCCAGATAATTAAGGATGCTCTACGAAGTAACTCCGTGGTACCACTTTGCTTTGTGAAACTACACATACTATTGTCAGAAAGTTTAATTGGGATTTTGAACCTTGAGTGTGCTGTGCGTCCTCCAGGCAGTATAGATGCTACTATCCCTGAAGTTGCTGTTGTAATGGCAATTAATCCCCGTGACCGCACTCTAGCAAGAAGTGCCTTGTATAGATATGTCTTGCCGGTTCCTCCTGGTCCATCGACAAAAAACACCTTGTTTTTCTTTTCACACACATGTTGTATGATCTCTTGAAATCCTGCAAGCTGCTCCTTGTTCAGGGATTTATAGATATCCAGATGTTCTTGGTCTACGCCCATAGAAAATTCCTCCATAACCTCTCTTAGAATGTCAGTAGAAAATCCACCTAATTAGCACAGAGGAATAGTAAATCAGGAGGCTATTTTTGTTGATAAATGGGTTGACATACAATTAGTTATCTCAATAATAAGAGATTATGAAAAAACATACCTTCATCATTAATTTCAGGAAGGTCATAATTTTTTATATCCTTCCCCATTGAGTGAACCAAATCCCTTATGTCCCTAAGAACCATTTGTTCTACGGCTGCTGCATTAGAATTGCTTCTGTTGTAATCCTCGGACATAGAATCCTTATGTTTGTCCCACATACCACGGATGTTTGTAGCCTCACAAAATACAAGAATAGTCGCGAATAGCCTTCGTAGAGCACATGGCATCTGAAAAGTTACACCTTCATCCAAGCAATCATGCAAGGTCCTGTCTGTCTCTATGAGTCCTCTGTTCTCACATGCTTCTCGAAAAGTAGCGCAAGTGATGCCATCCACTTTTCTCAAATTCTCATACGATGATGCACCTCTTACATGATTTAGAAGCACTCGCAAGAAATACCGCTCCCCTTCTGCAGGGTGTGTATAAACAATCCGCCCAATCTGTCCTCTCTGGTTCCTTCTCTGCTATTTCTTTTTACCGCTGATCCATCGGTAGTATTCTGGAAAATCTTTATATAATAGTGTCCTCGCAAAACTATCAGTACGGTTCATCTTGAAGTATTCTGTGAGTGTTGTCATTGAATTTGATGGATCATTCACAACATCTTCTAGATCTTGGTTCTCATCAATAATTACTGACTGCATGTTTGGAAGATGACACTGGAGTTGCAAAACAGATGGATATACACCAAATAGTGGGAAAGCAAAAATCCTATGTATAGCTTCCGGGGCAGATACATATCTCGCATCCCTATACTGACGAATCTCATTGATCACTCCATCTTCCGTGCTACCAGGGTTGACTGAAATCGATGCACGATCATGACCTTTGTATACATATTTAAACAGGTACTTAATAGCCTTGATGCTAGAGCAAGCCTCCACATTTATGTGGCAGTTATATCTCATAAGGAGACCAGGATTGTATGGCACGACCCACCTGTTATCTAATTCTGCACCTCTTATCCTGACACGACGTCCATCATCTCTTCTCCTGTATAGAGGGTAGGAGTCTTTTCCTTGCTGAGTTGCTTCATAGAACTGTCTTGGATAGCTAAAGCGACACTCTCCTTGGATCATACAAGCACAATTTTTATTCAGTACTCCACATGGTCCATGGAACATATGTTTTATCACCAAACTATGCAATACAGGATACTTGTCCTTGTCAGGTATCTCTGCGGAAATTTTCTTGTCATATGCATCAGGGCTTGTTAACTTATTGCCAGATCTCATGATCAATAGTATGTGTTCATGTGGCGGCCTCTCTTCTGAAACTCTGTCACATGTACATATGCTTGGACTTCCCCAAAATATTTTTTCTTGATCAATAAATCTTTCATGTCATGTAGTTTGGCCCTATATACTCTATCCACAAGGTCTGGCCTATCCTGTGGTTTCTGTCCTGGTTCAAGGTTGCTTGCAATCTCCTCCCAATACGGATTGCATGTCATGGTGATGAAGTAATCTGGTTTACCGAATCGTTGAACAATAGCCATTGCATTAAGAAATCTTCGTTGCATATCACGATCACCTCCTGGGAAGGTACGTGGCAATACAACTCTCCTGCCAACCTCTGATGCTCTTGTCTCCCCAGAAGAAATAACATCAACCAGACCCTAATTGAAAAAACACGGATGAAAGGATCAATGTAGGGATATAGGCAATCTTTGTTTGAACATTAGGAAACATGTAAATTAATTCACCTGGTATAGCTCTGCCCTTATGAGTTTTTGGTGTGCTGGGTTAGAATACCAATCTTGCCTCGTAGACTCAATCTTGATATACATGTCAACTGCCCATTGTTGGAAGAGCCTTTCTCCAAATAACAAAATGTTAAAAAGGCCCTTCCTAACTTGCATCAGGAAACAATAGTGTTCCCTTGCAGTGACAAACTTTTTAGACCGAGTCTCGTTATTCGGTGTATTGGCATTTTCGTCTTCCTGAATGTCGTCCTCTTCTTGTTCATGTCCTGTTTAAATATTGAGCAATATGAGGCAATATTGTAAGCAATTTCATTATAAAAAAACAACTCTTTGATAGGTACGATTTTGCATTGCACCTGTAGGGTTGATAGAATCCGCTTGTTCCGTGGAAGTCACATTAACTATATCATATTGGTTAGAAGGATCATACCCTATTTATATGATGCAAGTCAGTTCAATAATAAAATCAAGATTTCATACAATTAAGATTTATAAATTGGGGTGATCTGCACTGCACCTGTAGGGTCAACAGAAGTAGTTTGTTCCGTGTAAGGCACAGATGGGGATGGTTCCACACGATGATGAATAGGAGGTGGTGTCTCATACTGCTCACCACTCGCCAATGGTATATCATTGTATGGCATAAATTTATTCCAGCTAGTTTCTCCCTTGGGAAAAAAATAGAGGATAGGACAAAGGGTCGTAACAACCGTGGTATGCTTTGATATAGCGAGGACGTTCTCCTTTCGCGTATATCAGCACACTCCTATCAAAACACCTTTGTGGATCATTTCCTTCAGTCCAAATAGCAGCTACTTGTGATGTCGTAGGTGCATTATACCTATGTCACACATTAATAAATTAGTTTTGATGCTTAATAGATTAATACAAAGGTAAACAAGCATTCAGAGCTACAACACACCTTCTTTGGTTTGGCGTGACATTAGTATTGAGCTCGATCACGTAGTCATCCAGGTTTGGAATAGCACCAACTTTATTAAAAGTTTGTGCATAAGGGTTATGTACTGTGAATATATCTATAAGACTTCTGATCAGATTGATATCAAGGTCAGGGGACCTTTGTGCTCTGCGTGTTAATCCAGCATCTTCACTATCATAAAAATAAAGTTGCAGATGCCGAGGGCCCTTAGAACCCGGCACCAAATGGTCGAGACGGTGATACAAAGCACCATGCACCCGAAATGTGTAAACACCTGTCCCAGCGGCAGTGCAAACTCGGCGGTCCAAGTTGACCCCCAGGCTTGTGAAGGAGAAGTATGAGTTGAAATATCTTATGTGCTTTCTAAAATACCTTGCATCATGATCCACCTGGCTTGTAAACAACCTCTTTAGCTCAGGAGGCACATCAGGAATATGGACCTTTACTTTCCCTTTCCTGCAGCAGAATCTTGGTGGCTCAAATTGAAATCTAATGGCACCGCAGTACTGCCAATCTGGCACTTTTCTCAACACATGGTGTGTAACTGGCAAGTCAGCATACACGTAGTCATATGGATCTTCAATGTTGTTTTCATCAACACCACCCGCAGGTATGCGATAAGATTCGAAAGCACAATCTGTAGAGGTAAAGAAATGAAAAAAGTTAACTAAGTGTAATAAGCATAAAGTATACAAAGTTCACAATTAGTAAAAAAAGGTGACAATACCATCAGCATTAAGAAATAGTCTTGTTTCATCGTCATCAGGGATGGCATCTTCAATCCTCACGTTATTTTCTTCATACAAGTGACTTTCTACATGTGGGCATGAGAACATATGACACCAGGAAAAGAAAACGCATAAAGAAACACATATTGGATGGAAATTATTGAAAACAACTATATATTTGTAAGCACCTTCATCATCAGTATCATGTTGTGCATGCTCGAACAAGGTTGGGTCGTACTCTACATGACATGATTGGCCTTCTTCACCTACTGGACGATCTGTTTTAGAATTTAGATTCATGATACCAGAGGTAAAGAGAGTATTTCAGTGTGAATTGAGATCAGTGTGAAAGTCTCACAAGCTTTGTTTACCTGTGCCCATTGTTAATTCCGGAGATGGCTCACCATCAATATCATCTACCATGGACCTGGAATTCAGAGATTGGTTCATATTTTGGCTGCCTGCTCTGAACTTTTTGTACTCCCTTTGATGTTGTAATAACTGCTCCTTTTTGTCCTGTTCCATACTTTGATATCTTTCTCGCTTTCTTTGCAGATAGTCATTATGTGGCGCAACTGAATGTAAATTATATACGGGCCTCGACTGCGGGACATAGCTATCATTTCTATGTAACCATTCAGTTGGTTCATCTTGTCCTGAAATTTGAATTTCTTCTATTGTTACACATGACTGTTGAACTAAAGAGACATTGTGCCCACTTGTCGAAATTCGCCTGGTCACGTCTGAGGCACCTGCAAAATAAGTAATATACCCCTGTCATGTGAGAATGGTGTGCTTATAGAAGTTATTATGCATTGGTTTAAAGAATTACCTATGGTGTCTTGAATATGCGTGCATCCTATCTGTCCTGCTTGTAAAAGTTCAGAGCATATAGGAGTATTGGCAAAATCACCACCAATAGATGGCTTTGATGTCTCAGCTTTACGCCTGGCCCTGTACTCACGTTGCTTTTTATTTCTATCCTCTCTTTGCTCGATGGTTTTATCAGACTTTTTTCTTGCACGCCACTCACGTTGTTTTCTATTCTTCTCTTGCCTCTTATGCTCTTCATCTGCCGAAGTTGAAGTTTCTGGTTGAGGAAACACTTTGTTCATTAACGAATGTAGCAAGTATGCACATCGGTATGATTTCCTCCATGTAAGAAATAGACAATGTACCTCTATTGATGATGTTTGACACATCTCCAAAAGGAATTCGTCGTCATCCATTAGAGTCCATCGGTGGAACGGTTATTATCCCTGCTTTGGTGATAAGTATGGTGATCAAAATTAAATAGCTAAAACATGATATATGTTGGGATAACCAACACAGACAGATTTCATATTCACACAAAAAATCAAATGGTAATAATAGCTATTACAAGAGCCAACTATTGTGCCGGTATTACATGTTACCATAGAGAACCAGTTAGTAAAATATTGTTCAACCTTTTGCCCAGGCAATGCAAGAGATAACTGCAGAAGTTTAGGCACAAAATGGTTCAACCTTTTGTGATTCGCAAGTATAAATTGGTTCATCAAAACTAGAAAAAGAACTGCATGAAAGTTACACAGACATAAATCGACGCACTGTCACTTTGTTATTATTGTTTAATTATGCAATCCGCAATTAAAAAATTTGGGCCATAAGAGAACCAAACAGCGCTGTCAGAAAGGTACAGATATACAACATAGCATTTAATGTATGTTGTTCTCACTATGTTTATTAACCTTGGAAGACAACTTAATTGGAAGACACCTTTGTAATGAAACCTATTATTTGTTGTTCTATTCACAATATGCAGCAACTTATCGGAAACTAGAAAATATGACATCTCCATCCTAAAATGTTTAGTCTATCATGACAAGGTAAAAATAACTATAACATCTCCTCCTGGTTTAGCCACATTTTAGTTTAATGTGCTAAATAAAAGGAAAGTTGAAAATCTAAGCATGCTGCCAGCATTGGGAACACTGTGTGTCCTTGATAAATGATAAGTAAGAGTTTTAGCAATGATGTTTTGAAGTTATGTTCCTGCCTAAGAAAATCCACCGTAGAAAACTATAGTCCATCATGGAAAAAAAATCGATCGATCTCAGTCTGATCTGGATGCAATTAATGACGACGGTGGCTATGTACCTCGAGCAGGGGTTCATCACAGGCTATGTACCTCGAGCAGGGCGGCGGCGATGGCTTAAGACTGCAGGCGTTGTGTCACCACCAGGACAACGGCCACGTCGTGAGCAAGACGGCGCAACGATCGGGCGGACGCGACGGGCGGCGGCGGCGACCAGCGACGGTGGGAGGCGACGGCGATACGGCAGGGACGCTGGCCTGGCTACTGCGATCCGGCAGAAACCGCTGGGCGGCGTGCGTGACGACGTGCGGCAGCGACCAGCGACTGTGGGGGCGGCGGCGACCAGCGACGGATGGTGGGATGGTGGCGGCAGCGACCAGCGACGGATGGTGGGATGGTGGCGGCAGCGACCAGCGACGGTGGGGAGGCGGCGGCGATGCGGCAGGGACGCTGGCCTGGCTGCTGCGATCCAGCAGAAACCGCTGGGCGGCGTGCGTGACGACGTGCGGCGGCGACCAGCGACTGTGGGGGGCGGCGGCGACCAGCGACAATAGGAATTAAGTACTTGTATGTGCTAACAAATACAATGAACATGAATTTTATCAGCAAGTTAACAGCTCAATTAATTTTTGACATGAATGTAATTTGAATTACTACTTCCATGCCCAAATAACAACAAATATCCATTACCATCTAAATTGCCAAGAATAAAACTGCACGACAACAACAATAATTTATTAGGCACAATCACATCGGGGAGAAGTAGAAACATGCTGCTTCAGATTAATAATGTTGCTTCGATCTATAAAACATCCATACCAGCTGGATTCTCTAATGAATAAACAAATATAATCCCAGAGAAATTGTTTTCACCTGTCAAAAATACATATGAGATCAAGGTCTTCCGTACCACTACCAACATAGTATTGTGATTTCCATAATAAAAATTGTGGACGCCCATAGATGTGATAATTAATCAGATAAAATTGGTGCTTATTAAAACATCGAAAACAAGAAAAAAATATTGTGTTCACTCACTTGTTTTCTCCATCTGTTCTTCGTGGAAGCAACAAGCAGCAGCTTAAGCTTCTAATTCTATCTCCCCACCACAGGCAAGAAAGAGCACCAGAAATATTTTGGCAAACACATGAGCAACCACAATCATACCGGCAGATAGGTTCTCTTGTGGAAAGAAATATCTACGAGCACATGAGACAGTACAATCAAACCAGCAGGTTGGTTATTTTAATCTGCAGCTTCTTTTCTCCAAAAGCAGCAGCAATTCTATACGAGCAAGGCAGCAGCAACAGGGAGCCGCGTACAATCCTCCGCGGCGTCGGTGCATTCATGCTTAATTGAGACCGCGTGCACGAGCGGCACGCACCCTAATGGCCCTCGCCACCACTGCTCGCTACCGTCGCCATCAGGCACGCAGATGGATATGCATAGGGAGAGAGCGAGAGAGGTTGGCACCTTAACCGGATGAAAATCACCGGCTGTCATCGGCTGCGACAAAATCGGGCACGATGCACTTGGACGGCGCCAGCGACTTTGCCCTAGCCGCGCCCTTCATCGCAGGGTGACGATGTGGGGGAGACGTCGTTCACGCGGAACCGTCGCGAAGATGCGAAGTGCGGGCGTGGGACCGTGGGAGGCGGGAGGAGGAGGAGGGAGGGAGATCCAAATGACAATAGCCATTAGATTTGAGTGAGGAGATATTAGAGTTAATCTGGACCTTTAGTTTCGATGTTGTTGGTTTTCTGGGTGCACAAGTCTAGGTGGATTAGAATGACTCATCTCTGCTGGGGACACAAAGTTGGATGGACATAGTAAAGTTTTAACTGGCTGATTTAAGGGGTGGGGATTATGCGTATCAGAGGGCTAAGACGCCCTTACCTTTGCAACCGAAACTCCATCAGACAATGGCAACGCAGAGAACAAACCTCAGTGCTACTCTGGCACCTGAATGTATTGGGAGATGAGGCATATCCTTGCCAAACAAGGCAACAAACCAAATGCAGAGAAATCCACATCTTGATGTCCTGAAAAAGAACTCCATGGAAAGACAGTTCAGTGATAGCTTCCGGCAGGCACTATGAGAACGAAGCCAACATACACGAGCTGCCACGATTTTGTCTCCTAGCAACTAGCAGATGAAAACTTGATATGAAACGTTGCTGTGGCTCAGAGAACTAGAGAAGGCACCAAGGTCTGCCTCTTGTAAAATGGAAAACTGTTGATCGCTGCGTCAGAGTTGAAGCATTTCAGAATCCAATTCCAGGGAGCGTATTTGATGACCTAAGAGCATCCAGTGTTATAAAAATCCGATGCTCCGATAGGAAAGAGAAGGTGCAGGCACCGGTGATTGCCATTGCAGGTAAAGATGCTCGGACAAATTTTCCCAGCACCGATGAATGTACATGCACCGAGGCTTGGTGAATAAAGAAAGAAGTAAACTGCTGGCCAGGAGATAGAACTGACAAGAAATGATTGTTGCAAGAGAGAGGATATACACTATTTTTTTGGTTTGGAGCCCCGGTGATCGCTTCTCTCCACTGCGACACAAACCCAAATTCAAGCATTGTCAGTGATTTGATATTTGAAGCATCGGAGATCAGTGATCACACTGTAGGTGTGTTCGACTCCCACCCAGTAAATAACTGTAACTGAAAGAGCTGGCTGTAGTCGCATTCTGAATTTCTGATCAGTCCTGCTCTGGGCAAAATGGTAGCTACAATTTTAGTTGGGTGATTCCTTCGCCAATTAAGACAAAACAAGAGCCACTGAATCATCAGTGTCCTAAAATTTTCTTATACATTTTGAGAACGTAACATCGAGATCACCTACCAACGAGATGAGTTTGTAGCTCAGTGATAGAGCATCAAGTAGAGGTGCCTGCCACCCACGGCTTGAATTTTGGGTGCTGTACAATTCGAATTCCCCTCGCTTATACGCAGCCAGGGCCGGTTTGGTGTTTTTCCACTGCTAGCGTCTGACTGGAGCCGGTTTGCTTTCTTTTATTGAAGTATGGTGGAGGGCTTCTTTTCTCTCAGGTCGCGTTTTTTTTTCGCTTATCGGAATGTAAATAAAGAGACAAAAACACAAGCAAAGATGGCGCATGGTACATGTATATGCCATCCAATAATTTAGGACAAGAACGACTTTTTAATTTAGCCATTTTATTATAACAAACAAACACAAGGACTTGTGCTTGGAGTGGCTAGTTAATTCGTTGGCTGCAACGTCGATCCCGTACGTGCATGCACTTAGCTCAAGAAAAGCAGCTGCAGTAGTGTCAACGTGCTTGGTGCAGAAGCGGTAGCATGCCTCGTCGCAACGGTTCACAGCATGGCTGGCGGCTGGCCTCTTCATTGCCCACAGCCTCCTTTACGTTGTTGTCACACAGAGATGATGCTGCGCATCCCAGCTTGCAGAACTCAAGCGCGTTGGCGTCGTCTTCAACGCATGCAATGCAAAAACCGGCACCAGAAGTTCAGAACGGATATATATGTAACGAAACCCAAAGAAAAGAATGAGAGAGGAGAAATTTTACCAGAGTCAGAGTAAGGCTTGTCGCATTTCCCGTGGACGATTTTGCAGCCTGAGGCTTTTGCACACACTGCATGTGGGTAGTGGTCACGAAAACGGCAGCGGACGTATATATCTCTTGCCTTGGTGGATGGGCATCAGGTCTTAGCTTCCACCTGGATCTGCAGCTGCCCTAGAACGAGGCTCAGGACGAGCACCACGGCGATGAAGCTCTTGAGCCCGTTGCCTGCAGCTTCCATGTTCATCGATGGGATCTGTCTCCAGGGACGGCAGTAAATATAACTATATAAGAGAGACGACTGCAGCTTTTATATTCAGAATTTCAGGTGGTGAGTGTCTGAGTGACTGGCAGCCAATGCAAATATGCAAGCATCTCTACTTATAGGGGATGCCGCGCGGCGCTGTGCAGATAATGTTGATGATCATGCGAGACATATCAAGCATGCGCAATACAAAGTAGAGTAAATTAAGTATTTAAGTACTTGTAGGCTTGTAGCTATAGAGACGACGTGTCTTATACACGTACTCTCTCTGTCCAAAAAGAATGCAATTATGAGAATCGTTTCAGTCAAGGAATATTATGTTTGACTAACTTTATACTAAGTTGTATTAGTATTTGTGTTCTTAAATAATTAAATTATAAAAATATATTCTATAATTAATTTAATGACACCTATCACGGATGTTAATATAGTTTTATATGAATATAAGAATTATATATTTTTTTAAAACGGAGGGAGTACACAGCTAGCCGAGTAGCTGATCACTAATTAAAGCACACCCGTTGATGGTTGCATGCGTCGTGGCAGCCGCGG
Organism: Digitaria exilis; assembly: GCA_015342445.1. Taxonomy (NCBI): domain Eukaryota; kingdom Viridiplantae; phylum Streptophyta; class Magnoliopsida; order Poales; family Poaceae; genus Digitaria; species Digitaria exilis. The sequence continues at coordinate 1,347,750 of JACEFO010001677.1, read as the reverse complement.
ACGGAGCTTCGGCACGGTCCTGATCGTCCGGGATGACAGCGCGCATCGCAGCCCTTTATTTATACGTGGGCCAGTGATTCGGAAAATCTGCCCATGCATGGTGACGATAAACATGCAGGCCAAGTGGCCGACGACGTACGTGTGTCCAGTCCACCGCTGATGGCAGCTGCGAGTTCTTTTTTGCAACAGATGATCAGCCGTAGCTCCAAAGAACCTACAAGTCAAACACTAGGGGAAATTTTTCTACAACCGGATGTCGTTGCGTTACTCTTCTGTATATTAATATATGGACGATAACTCCTACCATTTTTTTTAAAAAAAAACATCTCCCTATAGCTGAGTCTCTGGTGAACAAGAATGACTTTGCTCATATTTTGTTCATATGCTGGCTTGTCTTATTTGTCTACGTATAATTATGTGGACAAGACTTGCTCAAATAATTTTGTTCATTGTGTGTGGGTTCAAAAAATATTTTTAGATAGTGTTTGGTTCGCGGTGAGTGCAAAACTGCAAATGCAACTGGCCGGTAATGAAATCGGGTTACACTGGGAGTCTGGGACCGTAAACCATGAATCTCCTTACATACTTTGTTTTGTTGGAGTCTGTAATAGAATAAAAAAAGCTTTCGTGTCCTCAAGACACGGCCCCCTCATGCTAGCGGCTCCGCCTGGGCGAACTCCCCATGGTCGTCACGTCGAGGGAGGTGATGAGGACCCACGACGCCGCCTTCGCCACGAGGCCGCAGACCGCCACGATCCGCGCGCTCACACGCGGCGGCGGCATCACCTTCGCGCCGCTCGGCGAGCACGCTTTTTTTTTTTTTTTTTTGAGTGAATGCCATCATGGCTGACTTTATTGATTATGAAATAAGATTACATCATTTGCCAAAGTAGCCATGAGAAAACTAGGCGGCTCATCGGCCCAAGTACAGGAAGTCCTATTGACGAAAGAATTTTTTGCTAACTCATGTGCTACTTGGTTGGCATCCCTATTACAATGCTCTATGGATATTGAACTAAAGGACATCCAACTTGATAAGCATTCATCGTAAATTGCCGCTGCTGTGGTTGCTGAGAAGCCGTCGAGTATTGAGTTTACAACCTGCACACAATCCGAGTTAACTATCATCCGGTTGCAACCGACTTGTTCCGCAAGACGAAGTCCATCCAGCAACGCATAAGCCTCTGCCATGGGTGCATCACCAACATGTGTTAAGTATCGTTGCCTCATGGCAACCACTCCACCTGTATGATCTCTAATAATAGCACCCGTAGCACCTGTGCCTGTATCTTCACAAAAGCTCCCATCAATATTGAGTTTAACAAAATCTTCATTTGGCCTCTTCCATCCCTCCTTCTCCCGGACCTCCTTCTTTGTGGAGTTAATGTAGTTCTGAGTTAGCACAACAATTGACATTGCTGACCTTGCAAAGCTTTGCACAGATTCTCCATGAACTACCTGTCTTCTTTCCCACCATATGTACCATCCTCCCGTCAAAATAAGCTCTGAAAAACCCACATTATTCAGTTCTGATAGCATTATATTTCTTCGAAGGATCTCCTCCAGAATAACTGAGCCTGAATGATCTTCAATTATTACTTCCCGGATTCGATCCCACACTCCCAAACAGCGCCAAATCGCCTGGGCTCTCTGACAAGTAAACAATACATGCCTCACATCCTCACAGCCCAAATGACAGATCGGACATGAGCTTTGACTTATAATATGTTTATTTGCCAAACTTCCATTGCAAGGAATAAAACCCCGTAAAACTCGCCAACCAAAGATCTTTACTTTACTAGGTAATTTCAGCTTCCAGAGTGTATCCCATACCTTCGTGGAATTTGAGCCTCCAGCTTGATCTAGACCTGGCCGACTGCCATATTTATGTTCCCCTTGCACATGGTAAGCAGATCGAACAGAGAAAAGACCACTCCGATTAAAGTGCCAGGCAACTGTGTCCTCCCTACCGTAATGCAGAGGAATTTGTAAAATTCGTTCCGCATCCACCTGCCAGAAAAGAGCACGGACCAGGTTTTCATCCCAGAGGCCATCTACCGGGCTAATTAACTCATTTACAGTTGTTACCAATCTTGGTCCTCTTGGAGTCTGAATGCGTAAATTATGGCTAGCAGGAATCCATGGGTCATCCCATATATTAATTTGGGTTCCATCCCCAACCCTCCAAATATATCCCTTTTTGAAGCAGTCCAAACCTGCAAGGATACTTTGCCAAGTAAAAGAAGAGCCCTGCTTTGGTTTAGCATTTAATAGATTTCCATCTGGATAATATTTTGCCCTTAACACCTTTGCACATAGAGAATCTGGGGCGCACAGCAACCTCCATACTTGTTTTGCTAGCAAAGCCAGATTGAAGCTCTGTAGATCCCTGAATCCCATTCCACCTTTCAGCTTCGGTATACACATTTTCCACCACGCCGACCAATGTATTCTCTTCTTCTCGTCGTCATCGCCCCACCAGTACTGTGATATGGTGTCAGTGACTCCTTTGTAAATTTTTTGGGGAAGCCTAAACACCATCATCGCATATACTGGTATTGCTTGAGCTATCGATTTGATGAGAATTTCCTTACCTCCTAGACTCAACAACTTTTCTTTCCAACCACTTATTCGAGCCCGAACTCGTTCCACCAGGTGCCAGAAACAATCACTCCTGTCGGCACCTACCAATGCCGGGAGTCCCAAATATTTATCATTGAGAGACTCTGTCATGACATTCAGAGTTTCACAAACCAGAGCCCTCACCTCCACTTCTGTGTTCCCACTAAAGAGTATGCTCGACTTTCCTTCACTAACTTTCTGGCCCGACGCAGCACAATATCGGTCCAAAATACTTCTCAGTGCCATAGCATTCCGATGATCCGCATGCATTAGAATGAGTGAATCATCGGCAAAAAATAAGTGTGATATAACAGGTGCCCCTCTACAAACTTTTATACCTTCAATTTCACCTCGTCGTTCTGCACCTTGTATCATACTTGATAAGCCCTCAGCTACCAATAAGAATAAATAAGGTGACAAGGGATCACCTTGCCTCAATCCTCTTGATGGTGTAAAAACTTCTGTTTCCATCCCATTAAATCGGATATTGTACTTGACCGATGTAACACAACTCATAATGATGTCAACCCATTGTGGGTGGAAACCCATCTTCAACATAGTCTGTTTCAAATAAATCCACTCAACCCGATCATAAGCTTTATGCATATCTAGCTTGACTGCACATAAACCCCTCTTTCCTTGTTTCTTTTTGATTGTTTGAATACTCTCATAAGCTACCAAGATATTATCAGTTATTAATCTGCCTGGCACAAAAGCGCTTTGATAACAACTAACAATATCTGGTAGAATCTTCTTTAGTCTATTAGCAAGCATTTTTGATATAATTTTATAGACTACATTGCATAGGCTGATGGGCCTAAATTGTGTTACCTTCTCTGGACATTCAACTTTCGGGATCAAAACTATTGTAGTATCATTCCACCCTTCCGGGATAGCTGCAGAATTAATAGCATCCAACACCTCCTTCTCCAAATCTTCACCCAACATGTTCCAAAACCGTTTAAAGAAAATCGCATGGAGCCCATCAGGCCCCGGGGCTTTCAGATCCCCAATACTGAGAAGAGCTGCTTTTACCTCTTCCCGGGTGAATGGGGACATAAGCTCAGTATTCATCTCATTTGAGACTCTCCTGCTAACATCAGATAGCACCTCCGGCCCAAGATGATTCACCTCTGAAGTAAACAGATTGGTGAAATATGACTGTACTTGGTCCTTCATACCTGATGCATCTTCGTGCTTCACACCATTATCATCAATTAGATATTTAATTAGGTTCCTTCGGCGCCTGCTAGTTGCAAGGTTGTGGAAAAAACCTGAGTTCCTATCCCCATGCTTTAACCAGTTTGCACGTGCCCTTTGCACCCAATAGATCTCCTCTTGTTCTAGTAGCAGCTCAATATTCAGTAGCAGCTCCTTTTGCCTTGCTGAATTATCGTCAGTCAATGGGCCTCTACGCACTTTTTCCAACTCTTTTTTTAGTTTTTTCATGCGCCGAACTGGTGCTTTCAGCACCTCACGGTCCCAAGTGTGTAATTCCTCATGGACTTGGCATGTTTTCTGCATGAGCGTAGAGCACGCTCCAGGAAGGTTTGCACGTTCCCACGCAGTGCGCACAATCTCATTGACAGTCGACTCTGTTAACCATCGTGCCTCAAATTGTTTCTTCCTTTCACCTACAATGGGCATATCAGCACCCTCCGTATCAACCACAATTGGTCTATGATCTGATTTGGTCATTTCAGCATTAAACAATCTGGATGAAGGGAATAGTTGGTTCCAGGCACCGTTAGCTACTCCTCTATCCAGACGTTCCCTTGTTCTTCCTCTTTGCCAGGTGAACCTATCACCTTCATAGCCCATATCTGCCAGCCCACAATCTGACAAAGCATCATGAAAAATTGCATGTATCTTTGTGGTCGAGGAGCACCACCCTCCTTTTCAGTATTGTATAAAATTTCATTAAAATCGCCTAGAACCAGCCATGGTCGATTCATCCTCCCATGTAGGTTTCTCAACTGAGTCCACGACTCACTTTTCTGATCCCACTTTGGTTCTCCATAAAAGCCTGTCAGTCTCCAGCTCACCTCATCTTCTACTGTAACGTCAATAAAAAACCTTGAGATCTCCTTTGCAACGATCTTCGTTTCCTTCTTCCACATCAGTAGAAGACCCCCACTACGTCCATCGCTCTCATGAAGGAGCAGATGATCAAAACCAGCTCTCCTCCTTAAATTTTCTGCCTTAACTTTCCCCAAATGTGATTCAGACAGAAAAATCACATCGGGTTTTTGACACTTCTGGATCTCCAGAAGTGCGCGAACTGCTCGGGCACTTGCGAGCCCGCAGCAGTTCCAAGCTAAGATCCTCATTGGGCCCGGCGACCCTCCTCGAGGGAGGACGCCGATGATGCCATCTTTGTGTCAGTGTCTTGTACCCCGCCGCTCTCCTCGAAAGTGAGTGTCACTCTTGCTGTTTGGTTTTGCTGTAATTCCTTCTCACCCAATTCCTCCCTTCTTGGTCTTTTCTTCTCTTGCTCAGCTAAAGGGCTGCTCTCACCAACTCTCTGTGATTGCTCTAACAGATTAACTTGAGGAACCACCCTCCCCACTTGTTCTCCATTCTCATTAATTTTTTTTCCTGGTCGACAACCATATCAGTCCCATCATCAGCCGCTATGTCCATCTCATATGTCTCATCATCCATCCATGTTCCACGCCCACCACTTCTTCCTCGTCCTCTCCCTCTCCCCCTGCCTCTCCCTCCACGATCATCTCTTGCTGCTACCGGTGCCATGAAGGGAACTTTCAGCCATTCCCCCCAATCACACGACTCTTTCGGATGGACGCCATCCCCACATTCAGTCACTTCATGCCCCAAGCATCCGCAATAGAAACAGAAATTGGGCAATTTTTCATACTGAACCAAGCACAGCAGCCTCTCCTTCAGCGTGATTGGCACCACTCGCACTAAGGCCTTCTTGAGATCGAGCCAAATTCTCACGCGCAGATATGGTGTTGTATTAATCTTTCCTTCGTTCACGATCACCGTAATAATTTCTCCAACTTTCATAGCCACCTTCTCAGCCAATTCTTTCTTCCTCATTAGTAGATCTGGGACACCATGTATCCTTGCCCAGATTGGAATCTTATCCAGTTTATACGAGTTTACATTCGAGTATCCATCATATTCTTCCAACACGATGGTTGCACCTCGGAACAGCCATGGCCTCCCCTCCATGACTCTCGTCCAATCCCCTAAACAATGGAATTGTACCATGAACAGATTAGGTTCTTGCACCTTGAACGTCACCTCCTTCGCCGCTGCCCATGCGTTCCTCAACGCACTGAAAAGGGCCGCATGGCTGAATTGCTTTGTCGTATGAACCCTAAATAGGGCAATCCATCTGACCTCCTTGACAAGATCCTCAAGTTCACTCGAGAAGTCGAGATCTTCCTCCTCTTCCCCATGGAGTTTCATCCCCTCCAGGTGCTTCTCTAGGCTCAGCATCCCTCCCTGCTCATCCTCTTCCTTCTCATCCTCCTTTGTCTTCCCCTTCTCCTGCCCTCCAGTATGCGCCATGTGGTGTGCACCGGTCGATCACCGGTGTTTCTGGTGGGATCACGTCAAGATCGACGTGAGAAATTTGACTCCGGTGCCGCCGCCGCCGGAGGACAAAGAAACCCTAAGTTAGGGTATTCGGTATGTAATTATCCGGTATGCTCGGCGAGCACGCTTTGTTCAACATAGCAAAATAATAACTGCAACGGAAAGAGCTGGCTGTAGTCGGATTCTGAATTTCTGACAAGTCCTCTGGGCACTACAATTTTAATTGGGTGTTACCTTTTCGCCAATTAAGACAAGGCAAGAGCCACTGAATTATCAGTGTCCTATTTTTTTAAAAAAACATGCAAAGAAAATACTATGATGCAGCTGGCAGCTGCCTGATAAATGTGCCTGGGCACAAGCAGTGCGACCTTTCGTATAAGATTATCATGTCATTCCTTAACTAGCGCTTGTTAAAGCTGTTAGCAAATAGAAAGAAACTGATGCTACAATTTGGTTTATAATGACTCCTGGTGATTATGCACGACCATGCATTAACCTCAGAGTACAAACAAGCAAAATCCCTAGGGTGCTAGCCGTAAGGAAATGGGCAACATTCTCTTCTATGGCAAACTAAAACTGCTCCTTGCGAATGATATGGACCGCCATTGTAAGCTTCTCCTCCCCCTCCTTCAGTTCAAATAGACAGATATCGCCGACACGTAGGCCATTGCCACGAGCAAAATTAGGCCAGCCTCCATTAATAAACCACCTTCTACCATTATGAAACATCATTTTGGTCTCCCATGTCTTTCCCCCACACTGGAGCATCATGATTTGCCCTTTGGTCGGAAGATAAACCGAACCAAATCGTGAACCTAATTCCTGTACATTTTGGATAGATGGATAGTTAGCAACACATTGCGAGGTTCAATAATTTTATGATTAGCCTTGACACCTCAGTTTTATATTGGTGGGGAAAACATGTCATGTTTATGACTTAACAATAGTTTGCTGATATGAACAGGTTAGCAATCATGACAAAATAGATGTCCACTAACACAAAACAAGTCTAAGATAACAGGAACCGCGACATTAAGAATAAAATAACAATCCAAGACCAAACAGAAAAAAATAGAATTAAGCTTACTAGCATCCAGCGCTGAGCAACGCCAACGTTGTTGTTCTTCATTACTGCTACACAAAGGGGAATTTCAGATTGGATAACTCGGGCTCGCTCTTCAACAATCCTCTTTTGGGATTTAGATAGATGACTCTGGCATGGTACAATGTATTCAAAAGGAATTTCAATGTCACTTTCCTGGGTAACATCTTTACCTGCAGAAAAAATTAGGTCATAAGGGGAAAAACTAAAATGTGCTGATTTTTCTAATGTTTTGCTATAGTACCGGTGGTCAATTCCTCCTCGATATGAACTTGTGAAGCCAGCTTTGCACCAGATCCACCTCTAGAATTTATTGCTGTTTCATGAAGTAGATAGACTGCAAAAATGGATCTCTTCCCATCCTTTGTTGGTGAAAGGACGACAATGTCTCCCTCCTGCACATGATTGTCACGGACAAAGTCCAACCACTGCCCCATAAGAAAGTTCTTTCTACTTTTGTCTTCTTTGTAGAATTTGGGATGCCACTTCTTGCTCTTGCCAGGCATCTCAAGTGTGACTTTTGTGGTTTTATCTGGGAAATATGCCAAAGCGTATTCCTTGGTAATACCCTGATAATGAAAAGAATCTGATGTCACAACATTCCTGCATATCATAGCTAAAGTTCCCGTATGACACTGGAATAGCTATCAACAAAAAAGTTGGCGTTGAGAGAAGTGAGTTACCAGGTAAGGACCCGGGGGTTGAACAGTGGTTTTCCGCATGGTTGCTATATAAACAGTGAAATCAGGTTGGATTTCCTGGATAAGCATCATTACTTTCTTCTTTTGTTCTTCAGATAGATAAGTTCTATATGATAAAACGTAATCAGCCCCTAGGGGTGATTTAAGAGCATCTGATTCCAAATATACGTTTTCTGAGGGAATGTATTCTCCTGTACAAAATTCACGACAGAGTTTAACAATCAGGGATGTATAATTCAAGAAAACAATATGCAAGTAACATGAATAATATTATAACCTGACTCATCAGATGATGAGGATGCTGAAACCATCTTCGAAGTCTTCCCGCGACGATGGGAGCCACCCTTCTGACACTTGGTGAATCTTTCACTGTTTTCTGATGCTTCTGTGGTACCATGCTGAGAAGTGCTTGAAGTGTCAACTGAATCGACACTTCTTTCTCGAACAGTTGGGATACTTTTTATGCCAGGATAGGGAAGCACTTCCTCACAACTACCATTTGGTGAATGTGGCATGACTTTGTCCACAGCATCATTTTGCATGGTGGACAGCTGTGATACAGTGGCAGCCATATTTCTCTGAGGCAGCACATATATATCCCTACAATCTGGTTGGAATCTGATCTCTTCCTTTTCTCTCTCTGGCATCAAGCTATCTATGATATTGTTATTACTATCACCATGTACTTCAAACTTGTTCGTGCTGCTTCTCACTGATCCTGCTGAGGGATACTTGTTTTTATCTGCACCAACCACAGTTTTATTTTCCTTTGCAGATGCAGACTTGACCTCAGTATTCTTGCAGCCAACTGAAGCATGTTCATTTATCTCATTGTCATGATTTGCAATACTATTCTTCATTCTGTCTGATGTGCCTCCATTTTGTTCAAAAACTGTGTTTCCAAGCTCCGCTGTTGAACATGATGACCCTGTTGATCCTAAAACCACATCCTCTCTATTCATAACTAATCCTTCGTTCTTGGAGTTGCCCATTGGTCGCATGTTTGATTTATTTTTAGTGATCTTCTTTCTTGAAGAATAAATTTTGTTGACTGATGCATATTTGTTCAAGAATGATTTATTTTTTCTATTTCTCCATGACTGTGCATCTCTTGTTGACTCCACTCTCTTGGTAATTGGCTGATGTATTATAGAACCCAAATGAGCATGACTTGGAGCCAGGGATCTTTCACATGGCATCTTCTCTAGAGATCTAATGCAAGTAACTTCACCACGCCTTTGTAGGCATTCATAACATGACCATTCTATTAATGAGGCATCGTAGACAACATTCTCCAAACAGTATCTACACAATGGCAAATCATAATAAGAAAAGGTCAATCATAACTAAACAAGCTGTAACAACATAATTAGACTACATAAGGAACTTCATTATTCTATCTTATGTATTATCTGATTTGCAAATACCCATTTCTTATTATAAAACAATGGAATGAAACGGTAGGGATAAAAGCATATATTCTGTCTCTGTCTACTGTACTTTCAAAATCAGACCTATATCTTTATAATAGTATGATTTATCACGTTTTTCAAAAGGAACAAACTATTGTTGGCTATGCCCATTAACAAGCATGACCTACTTTTTTTAATAAAATAGAGCATGATTTGGGTAAAGAGAACATACTGGTGTGTAGCAGAACAGTTGCAGTCTCTGCAACATAGCAAAAGTTGCCTAATACCAATATCTCCGCATACTTCACACACAAAATTCTGCCCAAATGCTAAAAAGTTTGCTGTTATGAATTTATACAAGAAACTCACAATATGATCCTTTTCTTCTTTGCTAAGATCACTTGTTTAGCTGTTCTTGCTGCTTGTCCTATATTTTTCCTCTTCTGGAGAGGCTTGTATAGACCTTTTATTTACTTTTTATTTATTTATATATCTACCAGAGTAAGGGCTTCCCTTACTGTTTTCGCTCAAGGAAAAAACTCACAATATGATCATCAAATTGCTTTAAAGATATTCCCATGGTTGCTGATAAAGTAGCTGGGTATTACATCAATAGATTAATCAAGAGTGTTAAGACTGCCTACAAACAGTAACAAAACGATCAAGCATTATTAAATGCACATGCAGTAGCACAACATGTTCCTCTTAATATATCCAATCCACATAATAACTGCGCTTAAGTTATCACTGCTGCCCATAAATCAAATATAATTGTCAATTTTTTTAGCACATTAGGAACACGCCCCCCCCCCCCCCCCCAAAAAAAAAAAACTATGAGAAAATAGGCGACATTGTAAATGAATAGAAATATGCACCAAAGTTGGAGTTGGAGCCCAGGAACCTGGGTATCAGTTGTGCTAGGATTAGTTTCCACATCACACCACAACAATGCCCTTGTATACGACACCGATCTTATTGCACAACCCCAGAATCGAATCGTTGCGCAAGTACAATGGGGCTAATTGATACCATAAGAGACAAAAATTTCAAGATGTTCTTTGATTCTTTCCATCCTGATCGCTACCTAAGAACGGGAACATAGCGAGAGAGAGGGGGGAAAAAAAGAGAGGACAAAGAAATCGAGCACGCATACCATTTTTTTTTCCCTTCCCGCTGCCACCACCAAACTTCTTCCCCTTCCGGCCGCCTTCCCGCAGCCGCAGCCAAGAAACACACGAAGCGCCTCCGCGCTCAGCAGCTCAGGCGACCAATACCGACCGCGGAATCTCCGAGAGACCGGCGGCGCTCCGAGCAGCCGGGAGTCCGCGCATTTGCAGAGGGCTTCGCGGACGAAGAGGGAGGGGGAGGCGGCTGTACGGTGGGCGGGTCAAGAGGAGGGCGGTGGAGACGAACCGCGGCGCGCCGTTGGATTCGGCTTCGGATGACCGGGCGTGTGTGTCCGAGTAGGGTGGAGATTCTTGTAGCGCCTTCAGGAAGAGACCTGTTTCCCGCATCGGGCCAGGTCGCCCCATCCTAGTCCCATTACCAAAAGAGTCCACTCGGGAAAGAAAAAACAGGGAGAAAGCGAACACACCGTATCTATATCGACGGAAATTAAAGCACGACCGGAAGTGGAAAACGAAGTACATACACGAGCAAAAAATCCACATGGACTGCATCCATGAGAATCATGGGTCCCCAATCTCTTCTTCAAGCGCATCCTTGCCAGAGGATTATGGTGGCTAGGACGCGGTTCGAATATGAGTATAGTTATAGGTTATTTGTAGTCGTGTGGGGTGTGACCGGGGTGTGCATGTGTAGAGTGTGGTGTGTGCACTTGTAGGAACAGATGCTACAACTGTACCCAAATGAGAGGCCAACATGCTCTGCAACGGAAGTGAACATCGGAGATGATACAAAAGGTTAATGGAAAAATTAAGAGGTGATGGTGACGGTGCGTGATGTATAAAAGGCAGTGTTCGCCTACACGGCAGTTTACGCCGTTCACACGACGTGTCAACACTACTCAATGGTAACTCGGGTAGGCCGATCAGCCGTGTAAAACCGTTCCAGCCTTTTAAACTGTCGTGTAGATCGACTTTTTGCTAACGATGGGTCACTGACCATTGACCATTTAGCATATAGGCTAACACTGATAAAAGGGAATGAGAAACCCTAATACTGACCTTTCCTTTCCTAGGGAATCCATTTGTATGTTTTATGTGGGTCCAATGTGCCAATATTCGAAGGCTGAGGCCTAATAGCAAAATACGCAGCAATTCTGAACAACGAGACTTTAAGGTCTTGACCTTCCTAATCGAGGCACTCATCAAGGATACACACCCACAGACCAAGTTAAGATTGATGGCATTACTTGTATTCCACCATAGATTTTGTTATGTCCAATCCTCTGCAATTCCCAATACCTCTAGCCCTAGCTCATAGTGGCCAGTGGAGGCTCCTTGAGATGGTATCCCATCTTGGCCAACGTTGCCATGGTTGCCACCTTATCGAGGCTAGCAAGCTCATCAATGGAGTCAAAGATAGGCGGACAAGGAGGTGATTGAGAAAATTGAGGGACAAGTGGTGGTGATGGATAGTCTAAGAGAGGGAAGAGAAAACAACCTTAACCTTGGCTTTATAATATGACGCGACCAAATATGATATGGGCCGAATGGGCTAATATCCAAAGGCCCATGCTTAATACATGACAAGGACCCTAAGAAGTCTCAAATTACATGAGGCATACAAATTTATTCAAACACACATATTTTAGCCCTCTTCTATGATAGATATTGGACTATATTTTATTTACCCATATAAATATAAATTTTAAACCCTTAATTTGTTAGAAATTGAATCAAAACATCTTTGAATTTTTTTTATTTCAATATAAAGTAATATGGGCTCATTTTACGTTCAGCGATGCGTAATAATGTTGTGGTTCATCGACTTGCAACTCTACACCATGCATCTACACTCTCTCAAATAACTTGGCCCCTCCCTTTGCAACCTCGTCATTTGATTAATTAAGTCGCGACGCCCAATCCTTCCGAGAGGCAAGCATACATATACATAGTACTTAGCACCCTATTTACACGTTGTCATCATTTCATGTAAAAGAGTCAACCCATAGGTGTTATGGCTGGGGGACAATGACTTATAAATTATCTTGACCATTGCTCAACTAGTAAGGACGTACATATAGCACCCACATGGGCTACAATTGAGCCATATTAAATTAGACCGATGTGACACTAGGTGGCTCATCTCTCATCCTCTTCCTCTTTGTCCATTACTTTCTTTTCTCCGATCCTGGCTTTTTCCGTACTCTGAGCTCCAACATATGACGTCACACTAGATTCGCCCCTACAATCATTCTACATTCCCATGTCCTTCGAACCAAAGGCTATATTAAAATTATGTGTTAGTCCCAAGATTGGTGTTATTCTTACAAATTGGGACACAAATTGAGTTCCAAGGTTGCTTGCGTACAGTACCGTTTGGTAGTTCATATGGTGCCACAGTTTTCTCCTTGTAGATTTCCACTGACATACTGTAGCCTGTCTCGGTTGCCATTAAACGAGCTGTCATGGTCAAACCATCAGCTACCTCTAAACGGTATGGATTGACGGTGAGTCGGTCATCTTATGTTCATGATAGACCTGTAATAAACTGCATGTTTGTTTGCTATTCCTAAAATGAAAGAGTTCTGCAGATCCAAATCATCTACTTTCCACCTGATTGTCACATTCTGAGGCAAGTCCTGGAAAAGCAGATGATTTGGAAAGCATGTTCAGGAAGGAATAGTATGAATAGAGAAAAGTTAGAATGAATAGTATTTTTACCATATTCGATCTCCTGTATATTAGATCTCATGTATATATCCTTCGTCTCTTTAGATCTCCTGTATATTAGATAGGCTACGGGGTTACAACTGGGCACCTGGCCACCCTGTTCCTTCTCTCTGTTCCTTAGGCATGAGAATTTTGGTAAACAAAATTGTTCTCTTTATGATAGACTCCTCTAATGTTCAATTTTAGAGAAAAAAACTTAAACCATTTCCCCCAAGCAAAAGACAAACCACAACTGCAGTTCATTTTTTTTGCTTCACAAGTGAAACAGGGCAAAAGACAGAGTACTTTCGCAGACTCTTCTGACTTCTGAGGATAGTTTTTCTACGTTTAGGGTACTGTAAAATTGTACTCCGTCTGTCCCAAAATAAGAGTAGTTTGAGAACTATGTTAACCTCATAAATACGGTTCTCAAACTACTGTTATTTTGGGACGGAGGGAGTACATATTAAGCACATCCTACCGTCCGCAAAAAAAAAATAGCGATGTCTTTTTTAAAAAAATGAACCATGCGAGAGAGATGCTGATTATATTAAAAAGGAGAAAAGCAATGTCATATTTCCCCGTATTAGATATCTTGTTCCCACTTAATCAGCACACACTAATATAATGTACCAGGTAGTAGCTAACAGATGCTGCAATCGCAACACTGAGAAAGTTCATCACCTATGCAAAAACAGCAATCACCAAACATAAAACCACTATGCCATCTCAGGATGGATAGCACATCGCCGTCAAAGAGCTGGCCATGTATCAATTTCAGAATAGAAAAAAAAACCCCTACGAGCAAACTAAATTGATCCCTGGAGATGATATGGACCTTCATTGTCAGCTTTCTCTCGTTCTTCTTCAGATCGAACAGACAGATGTCACCAACTCGCAGACCATTGTCACGAGCAAATTTGGCCCAACCTCCATTAAGAAACCACCTCCTACCATTATGAATCACCATCTCTGTTTTCCATGCCTTCCCCATGCACTGGAGCACCACAGTTTGCCCACTCTGTGGAAGATGTACAGCAGCATATCGTACGCTCAACTCCTGGTGGGTTATGGATAGAAAGTTAGCAACATGTTACAATGACAGGTCTTGTACCTTTGTGATTAAATAAGGAATTTTATAGGGTTTAACTTACTCGATATGGCTGATTACTTCGACAGAAACATGATATAAAATAATCACAGATAATTTGCTGACATAAAGGAGAATGAATAGTTGCATTCAGATAACAAAAACATGCAACACAAAAAAACAAGTTCAGACTACAGGAACTGCCTTAACAATAAAAATAATAATCCAATACCAAAGAAGAGTTAAACTTACTAGCATCCACTTCTGAGCATCACCAACATTGCTGTTCTTCATTACTGCTACACAAATGGGAACTTCGGATTGGATGGCTTGCACTCGCTCTACAACAACCTTCTTTTGGGGTTTAGATAGATAGTTCCTTTGTGGTACAATGTATGGAAATTGAGGTAGACTGCCAGAGTCTTCACTCTCCAGAGATTTGTCAGAAATTCCATGCATGTCAGTTTCCGGGGAGATGTGTTTGTCTGCAGACAAAGTTTAGGCCATAAGAACAGAACAAACTGAAATGCTACTAATTTTCTACTAGTTTGTCTATAATACCATTTGTTGGTTCCTCTATAATATACACTTCTGAAGCCATCTTTGTACTAGAACAATCAGGACATGGGCAACCCATTTGAAAACCATCTCTACCTATGGAATGAGTTGCTGATGCGCAAAGTAGGTAGACAGTAAATGTGTATCTTCTCCCACCCCTTGTTGGAAAGAGGAGGCAGATATCTCCCTCCTGCACATGATTGTCTCGGACAAAGTCTAACCACTGCCCCATAAGCATGTTCTTTCTACTGGCATTTCTTCTTTAGAATTTAGGATGCCACTTGTTGCTCTTGCTAGGCGTCTGAAGTGTGACATTTGTGCTTTTATGTGGGAAATGTGGAAATGCATATTCCTTTGAAATATCCTGATAACAGATGGAACATGATGTGCTGCTGTTAAAAAAAACCAAGGAAAACAAATAGTTTAAATCGACAAGCATAAAAGAAGTCATTTTGCATGTTCACAAGATTCATCATAACTTGAAGGTCACAGCTAAATTTCCCATGTAATTTTGTTAGAAACTGTCGACAAGTTAGTGTTGAGAGAAGTGAGCTGCCTATTCAAAATGAGTAATGAATTTACCAGAAAAGGGCCAGGCGGTTGAACATTCCTCTTCTCATGACTACTACAAAAACAGTGACTTTAGGTTGAATTTCCTGGATAAATGCGATTACTCTCTCCTTCTGTGCTTCAGATAGATAACTTCTATATGATAAAACATAATCAGCCTTTGGGGATGCCTGAAGATCATCTGATTCCAAAGAATATTTCGCAGAGGGAATATCTTCTGCTGTAAAATAATTCACAATGAACATATAATAATAAGTGATATAGAATTCGAGGAAAATATATATGCAAGTTACATTGGGATCAACGCTTCTCTGGGATAACTCATTGCTAGTCCTACATTCCTGTTGGAATCTGACCTCAACCTTTTCTCTTTCCAGCAACAAGCCATCTATGACATTGCTATTGCTATTACCATGTGCTTTAGTCACATACACTTTACCTTTACCTTTTCTCTCTGGCCCTGCATTGCTTGCTGACTCCACTCCCTCGATAACTTGTTGATGTACTGTAACTGTAGAACCAAAATGAGGATGTCTTGATGGCCTTTGACTTAACACCCTCTCTATAGATCTGCTGCAAGTAACTTCACCACGCCTTTGTAGGCATTCATAACACCACCATTCTGCTAACGACGCATCAAAGATAACTTTTTCCAAACAATATCTACACATAAAACTATAATAAGAAAATGACAATAACAATCAACAATGTACAAAAGGTAGAACATTTGGTGTGATTTACACAGCTTTTTTGTTAGGGTCAAAATTATAGTTTGTTTATACGAACTAATCTATTGTTGACTATGCCTAGTGACAAGCATTGAATAAAATCAAGTATCATTGGGGTGAAATCAAAACATACAGGTGCACACAAGAACACTTGCAATCTCTACATAATACCAGAAGATGTTTGTAACCAATATTTCCGCACAATTCACACACAGTGTCCTGCAAAAAAAAAAACAAAAAAAGGTTTTGTGTTACGAAATTATCAATTATCCAGGTAACTCATGAAACGATCATCAATTTTTTTTTGAGAAAAACTATCATCAAATTGGGTTGGCGATATGCCCCCAATATTTATGTGCAGACTAAAGAAAGTCAGGCCAGACCGCCAGAATCCTTCCTAGCCTCCTAGGTTAGGAGGAGAGCCATCAGCACCACTTTAAAATTCTTTTGTGACCATTTCGCAATTGCATGCGAACAATTGGAGAAGGACTAACCCTTCAGTGACTTGAACACGAATTCGATCCAGATTGAATACCAGAGGGCCAGAACTAAAGGGAGGAACGGTACACCATACCAATACTTCGCAACACTGATGCCACAACAGCAGTAAATTATATAGTTGCCCAATGGGATTGGGATTTGGGAGCAGTCTTGACATTTCAATACTAAAATGTTAAGGCCATGTTCAGATTTCTAACTTTCCATTATTCATTCCAACTTTTCACTATTCATTCCAACTTTTCACTGTTCCTCCCTCACAAAACACGTTTTCCAGCTAATGCTACAGTGTTTTTCTAATGCTACAGTGTTTTTTCCTACAATCTAAACACACCCTAAATCGCCTTTACCCGAATCCCATCCTGGTTCACAAGTCACAACCGAGCATTAAAACCGAACGAACGGCACCAGGGTAAATGCGCCTTACAACAGTAGCAACGCCCAAATCATTTTTGCGCAACGGGATCATCCAATGATCCCTCGTCAATCCATCGCCCCAAGAAACCGTCTTCTTTCGCGGGGCGGGGCGGGGGGCGCTTGGCTCATGCGCATTGCCAACCAAACTCACTCTGGCCACATCTCCTACATGGTGAAGAACCCAAAAAGAAGAAAAAACAAAAGGAAAATAGACGAGGTCTCCATACCATGCTCATGCCGATCGTAAACCCGGAATCTCCAGGAGACTGCTGCAGAGGTGGGGATTCAAGGCGTGTGGTATGGTGGAGAGAGGACAGGCGCTACCGCGGCGCGGTTTTGTCGAGCCTGGATGTTTTTTTTTTTTTTTTTTTTGGAAACCCTGGAAGACACAGTTTTTCATTTTTTGGGAGGGGGCTGGAAGACAGAGTTGGAGGCTCACCCCTTCTTGTTTCCACGTTGGACTCGCGGGGGGCCCAGCCCACCACGGTGACAGGCCGAGTTTTTTTTACCTGAGCAGAGCCGATTTTTGGATCCAAATGGTTTTTAAAGGGTTCAAATGTTGCCCAAAGTTCATAGTAAAAGAGCAAATATTCCAGAAAATAGGCTAACTGAATACCCTGTAGACCATGTATTAATGGAGGGAAGTTCAAGTGCACGATCGAGAGTGCTCTTGTACCACTATTTATGATTAAAAAGCTTGAATTTCCTAGTTTTGCCGCCCTGTTCTGTCGATATGTGACTATTAGGCCGGTCTCAGTGCGAGTTTGATGAGCATTAAATTAAATGATAGGCCAGTCTCAGTGCGAGTTTGATGAGCATTAAATTAAATGACATATCAGCAATTTTGGTGACATGTCATGATAATTACGAAGAAAGAGGAGAGAAGAGTGTCATCACCATGAAACACATCTGGCATAGTTACCAAATCCATGAAACATAATGAAACTCTCATTGCGAATGTTATAATTTCATCCATCACACATTTGACCATACATCATGCGAGAATTAAATGCTATAGCTTGTATATGAAATTGTGTCACGAAACAGTTTCATCCCATTAAAAAGCTGACGTGGCTGTTTTGGTAATGGTACCATGAAACTACCAGGGCGCAATCTGCAATCGTGTCTAGTGATATTCGGCTGATCCGTTCTAGTATTTGTCAGTGTCCACTGTCCGATCGCATGCGGCTACACTGAAATCATGTGTAGCTCCCAGAGGTTGGTGTCATATCTTCCATAAATTAAGTATACCTGTACAAATTCACGTATTTACGGTTGGTAACAGCTCGAATTAATATTCGGATACATCCCTTTTCTCAATTTCCTAATAACCCTTTGCGTCCCTTTACATTTTGTTTCTTCATGATGGGTTTTGCAAAAGTGTATTACATGCTTTCTTTAATGTTCATACCAAGCAGGAACACAATCTCTTCTATGAAACCAAGTTGCATGTCTTCTTAAGTGCTCAACTCAAATTTCTTCCAGGTGACGGTGTGATACTTTTCCAAGCCGTGTCAATGATTTCATTTTCAAATATCCCTTTTCTGAACAAGAAAAATAGTTTTTTTAAAAGCAAACATTACAGAACCAAACAAAAAAAATGCTTATGTCACTAATGAAGACAGGGCACCAAACAAACATTATATGTTCAATGCACTCCAATAGTTTTGAACATGAAAAACACAAGGTAAAAACACAAGCAGACTTTGCTTTATACCACAGGCAATAACTCGTAAAACATGTTGCATCGCATAAAAGTTACTAGGTCACCCAGGATGGTAGTGATACAGTGCATCAGAGTGTTCCACAGATAGATCGGCCATAACCGTCGATTATTTCAAAACAAACAAGAAAATAACCCACAAGGTTCCACTTCCACCATATACTAGTATACTACTAGAAACTAAAGCTGCTCCCTCGGGATGATATGGACCTTCATGACAAGCTGCTTCTCGTTCTTCTTCAGTTCGAACAGGCAGATATCACCAACTCGCAGACCATTGCCAGAAACGAATTGGGCCAACCTCTGCTTAGAAACCACCTGCGGGCTTCTTTGAAACACCATTTTGATCTTCCATACCTTCCTCATACAGTGGAGCACCACGGTTTGCCCTCTGGCAGGAAGATGCACAGTAGTAGCATACCGCGAACCTAATTCCTGATGGTTGCAGATGGAGAATTAGGAACACATTGACAGGTTGATATTTGAAGGAGTGTTTTGTATGTTTATATTATTGGACCTTGTATAATGTGGTAAAAAATAGTTTGCTAAATGAAAGATCAAGATGACAAGAACAGAACCTTAAGAATGAAAAAATAATAACTCAAGACAAAAATGAATTAAACTTACTTGCGCGGAACTCACGCTTCCTTTCTTCATGATTGCTACATAAATCGGAACATCACATTGGATGGCTCGCACTCTCTCTTCAACAATCTTCTTTTGGGATTTAGATAGACGACTCTTGTATGGTATCATGTAGGGAGATGGGCCATCAGAGTCACCAGAGTCCTCGCTCTCCAAATATTCATGAGAAATTTTGTTCATGTCACTTTCTGAGGAAAAATGTTCTCCTGCAGAAAGTTTAAGGTTGTCAGAGAGGAATGATTCAAAATGGAATTGATTTTCTACAATTTTGCTACAGTACCATTGGTTGGTTCCTCAATATGGACTTCTGAAGCCATCTTTGCACTAGGCCCAACAGGGCCTGGGCCAACCCTTTGAAAACCAACTCCACTCCTGGAGTCAGTTGCTGCTGTTGCGCGAAGTAGATAGACTGTAAACATAAATCTTCTCACACCATTTGTCGGTAAAAAGAGGCAGATATCTCCCTCCAGGACATGATTGTCACGGACAAAGTCTAACCACTGCCCTCTGAGCATGTGCATGCGTCTATCTTTCCTTACGTAGAATATGGGGTGCCACTTCTTGATGTTTCCTGGTATCTGAAGTGTGACATTTGCGTTTCCATGTGGAAAATGTGCAAATGCATATTCCTTGGTAATAGACTGATTACAGATGGAACATGATGTCATTAAATAAACAGAACACTAAAATGAAATAATTTTAATTCAAGAAAAGAAAAGGTGTCTTTTGCCCATACTCCACACATGTTCAGAAGGCTCATGAGGAAAAAAATGTTGGGAGAAGTGAACTTGCCACAAAAGGAGCCGGGGGATGAACATGGCTCTTCTGCATGATGGCAACATAAACAGTAATCTCAGGTTGAATCTCCTGGATAAGCGCAATCACTCTCGCCTTCTGTTCTTCAGATAGATGACTTCGACCTGATATTACATAATCTGCCCCTCGGGGTGTCTGAGTATCATCTGACTCAGAAGATTCGTTTTCAGACGGAATGTCTTCTCCTGTACAATTTTTTTGAAAAAATAGATGAATAAATAACACAAAATTTGTGGAAAGTATGCAAGTAACTTAAAATAACCGTATAACCTGAGCTACCAGATACTGAGGATGTCACAGCCATCTTTGAAGTTTTCCCACGTCAGACTGCAGTTACACTTCACACACCTAGCGACTCTTTCACTTCCTGACATTTCGGTGGTATCATATTGAGAGCTGCTTGAAATATCAACCAAATTTACACTTCTTTCTCCAACACATTGGGGGTTTTTTATGCCAGCACAACAAAATATTTTCTCACAGCCATCAGAATCAAGGATTAGAACCTCAAAAAGACAGTTATCAATGTTCCGGAACAGCACGGATTCATTCTCTTCTATATGATGGGCATCAACAAATGCCTCCCAACCATGTCTGAGAACCACCTTATTATAATGTTCCATAACTTCAACATCATATAGACTGCCATTAGGGGATTTTAGTTTGATAGTTCCGGACAACTTTCCTCCGAAATGTTTTAGAAATTTGTTTGGTACGATCTGTAAGTAACATCAAAAGGAATTGATGTAAATAGAGAAACTCCTGGTTAGACCGCCCATAAACAAACAATATAAACAAATACTGTTTACTTGCAGTTTCAACACTACAAAATATGTACTCATGAGATGCACAAAATTCAGAGCAGAGAAAAATTGTCGAAAAAAGGAATGTTGACAACATAATTTAGAATCTAAATATGAATAAATTAGTATTTTCCAAAGAAACATTGGGACCAGCACTGGACCTTGGCAAACATTTTAAATCGCTCAGAAGCTAATGTGAATATTGTTTTGTCAAATAAAGTTGAGAACTGCACTCCACTTGTGATCTAAAATATGAGATAAAATATTTAATTAAAAATAATATCTACATTATTTTGATTGACAGGATTTGCCAGCTATAAGAAGTTTCTAAGGAAAAAAAAAGTACGATGAGCATCGTGTGCATGGGATTGATGTAGATTTATCTATTTTGCTCAGCAGTAGTAGTAAATGTATGTTCAAGCAGGCTGAGATACACGAAACAAACTCTCCTTAAAAAAGGGAAATTGAAGTTTTGCCTAATGTTCCATGACCACTGTTTTGAGGCTTGGACATGTCAATGAAACACTAAATATACTTGATGAACCTCGGCAATTTAAATCATATCTTTCACTGTGATGACCACGATTGTATTGTCGTCACTGTTAGCAAGGTAGTTAGGGTTTTGTTAGGCAGGCCCTAATGGGCTTCTGTTGAGCTGCCGCACAGGCCTCTCCTACCCCTGTGCGGCTGCCAGGGTTCTAGGTTAGATGGATGACTAGGCAAGGATCCTACGGTGGTGGTGCTTCTATAAACCAACCCAAGGCTCCTTGCCTATATATGTGTAACTCCTTTGTACTCCATCTATCAATCTATTATTCCCAGCCATATTGCTTACAGTCACTCTTTCCAAATTTCAGGTAGTAAGCTAGTACCACTGAGTTCTGGCAAGCTCAAATCAAGTTAATCAAAAAGTACAAATAGAGCTCCTCTAAACTCGAATATTTTCGAAAAACAAATACAGAAAAAGACAAGGTATGAAAAGAAACACCTCAAACTTTGGGAACAATTACCATTCTATGCTTAGGATTGGAAGTCATACGCCTGAGGAAGCAGCTCATAGTTTGATTCTTTTCATCCAAATGGTCCAAGTATCTTTTGCAACAATCACAAGATTTCTTCATCTGGGAACCACCACTCCTAGCCATATCAGCTGGTATTGCAGTTTCTGTTAGATGCATATTCGATTAAAAAACTCTTCCTCACTACTCCCATTTCTAGTAGAACAAAACCTTAACACAAGGTAGTTCATTGTTAAATGAAGCATTACAGATGTTGTAATAACTCTTGTATATTCATTGTTCAAATAAGCAATGTGCATTACACTTAGATAGTTAGATGCCACCATCGAGTACCCAAAAATAATCCAATTTGGAATTCAAGTCAAAAGATGTGGTTCATATGCTACTGCCAGACAAAAGCATGCACAAAATCAAACAAAATTACCATGAAAAGAGCAGAATTAATCAAAGTTTCACTTCGCTCTCTTCATCACTGATGCTCATCTAAGAAGAGAGACGCCCTTGCGGTGATGCAGAGAAGAAACCTCAGAGCTACTGGGAGTCTAAGGCCTCTAGGGCCATATATACACGCAAGCCATGAAACCAGCCATTCCTCGTTACATAGAAACAAGTGAGGGATGCAGAGGTAATCATTTCTCTTTTGAAAAAAAAAAACTTGATAGAATGACAGTTCAATAAAAGATGGCAGAGAATTTGCAGAAGCTGTCACGATTTCCTTTCCCAGAAATCCTAAAAAATGGACTACACTTAAATTTGTAATTCAGTAATAGATTCTGCGGTACGATATAATAAGAAATTAAGAATTATATAACAGAAATGTTGTACTGTGGTACAGCAGATGAAATAACTTGAAGAAATGAAATGCTAATATTGAAAAGAAAACAAGGTACCTTGTAATTCAGTAATAGATTCTGCGGTACGATATAATAAGAAATTAAGAATTATATAACAGAAATGTTGTACTGTGGTACAGCAGATGAAATAACTTGAAGAAATGAAATGCTAATATTGAAAAGAAAACAAGGTACCTAAGTTACTGCGCCCTATTCCTATGCATGCCTGCCCAATGGTTGCTCCAGAGTTGCCAGCAAGCACCCCCTTGCAAACACGGAACGCGGATAGTACTGACCAGTGATTATTGGTGAGGAGAGAAGACATGGAGTCCAAGAGTCGGAAGCATTTCAACTTCCAAATGCTTCCAAATGCATTCAATCGTAGTATGAGTTAAAGCCCCCACAGACGTGATGATTAATGTGAGGGAAGTGGGAGGCACAAAAAGATCAGAAAATATGCTCGTTTTAACTCAGCCACGAGCCCATAGAGAACACTGACAACAGAGGAAATCATTTCTCTTTTGGTAATAACTTGATATTAAAACAAGTGATGGATGCAGAGGTAATCATTTCTCTTTTGGTCTTTTGGAAATAACTTGATAGAATGACAATTCAGGCCCTGTTTAGATGAGTTGGTGAAAGTTGGCGAAATGTCACATCCATCCTTTTGACACTAATTAGGAGTACTAAATATAGACTAATTATAAAACTAATTACACAGATGGACTCTACATCGTAAGACGAATCTATTAAGCCTAATATGTGCCGTCATTAGTGCATTTTTAATGACGGGTTACTGTAGCACGACAGTGTCTAATGACGAATTAATTAGGCTTAATAGATTCGTCTCACGATGTGGAGTCCATCTATGTAATTAGTTTATTTTTATACCTATGTTTAATACTCCTAATTAGTGTCCAAACATTCGATGTGACAAGTTGGCAAAATAAGTTGGCGAAAGTTGGCGATCTAAACAAGGCCTCAGTAAAAGATGGCAGGGAATCTGCAGAAGCTGCCATGATTCCCTCTTGCAAAGAAACTAGCAATCCTATTTGAGTACACACTTAAAATTTATAATTCAGTGATTGATTCCAGAGTTCTATAACGCAGAACCAATGGAACAATTTCAAGAAATGAAAAAGTAATATTGCAAAGAAAGGAAAGAAATATTTTACTCACTAAAGAATGGCTAGAGAACTTCATGTAATATTTTTCATTTTTTTGTTTCTTTTTTTTGTCTCGTAAACTTCTTTTCCTGCAAAAACCTTTGTTACTCTTAATTGATGCAATTAACCAGTAGAGGGAAACAAAAAAAAGATACATGGAGTCCATTTTTAAGAAGGGAAAAAACATGGATTCCAAGTGCATCCAATCGTACTTGAATCAGCTGAAGCCCCACAGATGTGATGATTATTGTAGGTGAAGTGGGAGTGTAAAAAATCAGAAAATATGCTCATGCCAACTCGCTCAGATACAAGTTCAGAATCTTTTGGAGGCTTCCTGCGCAGCAGAGATATGACCCATCAAGTCTGACATTAACCTGCATAGCCTGTGTATTCTGCTTGGAAAATACTAGTTGTGGTGATCGACAAGGCACTAGGGTACCTATCGTAAACCAAACAGAGTACAGTATCATATTTATTATTGTCTACAGAAGTTTTTTTTTTCAAGAATCCACGCTGCACTTTTGTTGAGTTTATGGCCCTTGTACCACTGTTTGGATTAAGAAAACTAACCCTCTGAGTTGTACTGATTCTAGAAAATGCAGAATGGAGGAAACTTTCATACTATTAAAACCATGCTGAACAGTTGATAGGCACTTGATGTGGCTCCGAAAAGATCAGAAAATAAGCTCAGGTGAAGTCTACCAAATGTTTAAAGAGGACAAGACATGATCATCGTCAAATCCCTACACTGGGTGAGTCAATCATAACTTGAGATGTTCAACTCATAAGTACTTGTTTGTGGTTTTGCAGTAGAAATCATAGAAACCCATCATCAGGTACATGTGTGAAACGCCCCAAGACATGATCAATCTCTAGATTGTTTCATGTTAAGATCAGCACTGGGATGAATGCCAGCATATATCATGTATTCTTCCATAAGAGAAGTTTGGAACAATGTCAGCCCAATTTCATTGGTTGACTTAGCATCTGAACCTACTGAAACTCCAGTTGCTCAATCAATCATAGGAATTAAAACATGGTAACAGAGCATGTATCCTAGTACCGGCACTACAATTTCCAGGAGAGCCCCCATCTACCTTACTACGATACACGAACAACGCGGCTCTCTCCAAGATTGCCTCCTTCCGGACTTCCCATTGCCGTCATCACGAAGCAGTGGGAGAGAAATCGACAACACATGCCGGGTAAAGTTCGGATTCGGACCTGGATTCCGGCAGCGAGCCTTCCGATTCCGCGGACCAGTACAGCTTGCGCCGCAGGATCACTGGTGCGCTGTAGTCTCTGGGCTGGGCTGCGCCTGAGGGCTCGGGCTCCTCCCCAGCCAACGTACAAGGCTGCGGCGGGAACCTAGCCCAGCGGTCTCGCGCGCTCCGGTCATCCTCTCCGCAAGAACCCCGCGGCGAGCAGCGCGCAGCGGCGGAGCGGAGGGAGCTGGATGGAAGAGCACGTCGGGTTGGGGGCTAACGGACAATTGTCAGGGGTTTCGTGGATATTTTTTATCAAAAAGCTCAAAACTCTCATTTTTATACCTCCCAAAGGAAAATATAAGATTTTTAGACATTGGATAAAATGAAATGGTACATGTAACTGATTAAAGTAGTCAGATTATTACACAATATTTATTGAGGGTCCTCACAACCTGAACTGGCCATCGGAGAACCGGGCAGACAAACTGAATTCTTACCCCATGGTTTAGTTTCAGAGTACTACAAATCAAGCAAAATAACTGAAAGAAAGAACAGGGGCACCATTTCTTCTACTTAATTTCCAACTAAAATTGCTCTCTAGGGATAATGTGAACCTCCATGGTAAGCTTGCTCTCGTTCTTATTCAGTTCGAACAGACAAATGTCACCAAGTCGCAGACCGTTGTCATGAACAAATCTGGGCCAACCCCCATTCAGAAACAGCCTGCGGCCATTACGAAGCACCAATTCGGTATTCCATTTGTTTCCGTTGCAGTGGAGCACCATTCTTTGCTCTTTAGCCGGAAGATATGTAGCATATCTTGCGCCGAATTCCTCTTACGTTACAGATTGGTCGTTAGAAACGCATAACAATGACAGACTGATGTTGTCGAACCGATTTCTAGAGTTTTTCATTCTTCAACTCTGTGTAGCACTTTTTCAGGTTGCTTATGGCATTTCTGCAGCATATATTAGTGGCATATAGTTTGCTGATATGAAAACGGCTTAATAGTTTGACATTCGGGACAGAAAAAAAAATGCCCACTTTCAACTCTATCTGGAGAATAAGAAATACTCTCGCCGTCCCAAATTGTAAGTCGTTTCACTTTTTTATCCTAACTTTGACCACTCGTCTTATTTAATTTTTTTAAAAATATCATATTCTTTGTTATGGCTAACTTTAGTAATAAAGGAATTACAAGAATGACTTAAATTTGACTACACTTGCATAAATTTTTTGAATAAGACGAGCGGTCAAAGTTGGGGTCAAAAAAGTCATACGACTTACAATTTGGGACGGAGAGGAGTAGGTCAATATAGATGGGACTTACTAGCAACTTCTTATAGACAGTGATGCTGGTTCTCCTCATGATTACTACGTAGATGGGAACTTCGCATTGGATGGCTTGCACTTTAGCTTTAACAATCTTCTTTTGAGATCGAGATAGACTGCTCTGGGCTGGCACAATGTAGGGAGGTTCAGAAGGCCCTCCAGAGTCTTTACTGTTCAGGGATTCGTCAGTAGTTTCATTCATGCTACTCCGAGGAAACATGTTCTCCTGCAAACAGTTTTCGACCATGAGAAAAGGATGATCCAAGAAGCTACATATTGTTGTTGTTGTGTTCATCTTTGATACCATCAGTCGACTCCTCAGAAGGACCTCCAGAGTCATTGCTGTTCAGGGATCCATCAGAAACTTCCTTACTCTCAGAGGGAACATGTTCTCCTGCAAATAGTTTCAATTTTCGGCCATAAGAAAAGTAATGATTTATAAAAATATGCTACAGATTGTTGTCGTGTTCATCAGTGATAGCATCTGCTGGCTCATCCTTAACGGGAACTGCAGAAGTCATCTCCGTACTTGATCCACCATGGCATGGGCCAACCCTTTGGGAACCAGTTCCACGTTCACCCCTGGAATGAGATTTTGTCGCACGAAGTATATGGACAGTAACTGTGAATTTTCTCCCAGTCTTTGTTGGTAGAAGGAGGCATATATCCCCTTCCTGCAGATGATTGTCACGCACAAAGTCTGACCACTGCCCTCTAAGCATGTACACTCTTCCATCATTTCGTATGTAGAATCTGGGACGCCACTTCTTGCTTTTGCCTGGCCTCTGAAGTGTGAGATATGTGGTTTCATGAGGAAAATGTGCCAATGCATATTCCTTAGAAATAACCTGATTATAGATGACACATGATTAGATGCTGTTGACAAGCCATCAAGAATACTAAACAAAATCATTTCGACCATCGAGCATAGTAAATGAAGATTATTTATCTACAAATATTCAGAAGGTTTGTGGTGCCTTGAAAATAGCTGGATTAGCCTTAGGGCATGTTTGGATCCATGTGCTAATGGATGAAAGTGCTAAAGGTTAGCACTTCCACATTGGCTAAAATAAAAGGTTAGCACTTCCACACATTAGCCCATCCAAACAAGAGTGCTAATGGATGTGCTAAACTTTAGCCACCCCCCAAAAGGTGAAAAGGCTTCAGCTGGATGAGAAGTGCTAATGGGTGCCAATAAGGACCAAAACCTTCATAAAAGACCAACATACCCCTAACTTTTTTTCTTTTCCACCAATAAGGGCATGTACAACCGTGGAGATGGCTGCTGTCATTTTACCCAAACAGACAGCTTGAACAGTCAGCTTGTACAACTGTGTAGACGGTTAGCTGTCTGCAGCGTGTTTAATTCAATGATTAGACACACAAATCAATCATGATCTAATACACAATTGATCTTTGTAGCCATTTTTGTTGCATACACGAGCAAATGCACAGTACATTCAAATATTCCGCAAGACTTGTAAATTTAACATGTATATAATAATTATATATATATGGATATGAAATAGTCTTTAGAAGTACATGATATGATATAATAATAAAGTCACCATTTCTTTATAACCCCATGGTTGGGAGCTTTGCCATCTCTTTTTCTTTATTTTTTCCCACTTTTTTTTCTTTTTTCCCCTTCTTTTCTCGGTCTTGCTCCACCCGTGCCCAACGCATCCCATCTCTATCCGCTTTCTCGGTCTATCCGCTCTCTCGTCCTCTCTGTTTCTCGTCCTCTCCGCCAAATTCCGAGCGGCGCTCACGCACGGACCACCTCCCAGCGGCGCGGCTCCCTCCCGGCGTTTCTCTGGGCCGTGCACGCGCCCGTCGTGCCGGAGAAGAGGGCCGGGGCGAGGCAGCGCTGCTCCCGGCGGAGGCCCGCGATGAGGGGCACCACCGGTTCCCAGTCCCAGCGGCGTTGCTCCCTCCCGCCGAGCTGCTGCGACTACGAGCTCCACCGCCAATCCCCCCTCCCTTGCTCTCCCCTTCTCTGATTCCGCATCGCCAAAGCTTCGAATCGGCCACCGCGGTCTAATCCATGACACCGGTGGTGGAGGTGGCGCCGGCGAGCTCGGCTCCGGTGAGGTGATGGACGGAGTGATGGGGACGCGGCTTGGGAAGATGAAGTGGACGTCGGGGAGTTCGATTTTGCGGCCGGTGTGGGCGGAGGATGACCGGAGGCGGGGGTTCAAGCTCGGCTCCGACGGCGGCAATGGTGATGACCGCTTGGAAGAAGTCTGGAAGAAGAAGTTGCCCGCGCGCGCAGTGGATCCGTGGCCCCGTCGTCTCCCCGCAGCAGGTCGTACAGCACGCGCCGAGCCGTCGCCGCAGCCTTGGAGCAAGCGCCTCCCTCGTCGACGAACGAGACGACGACCACGCCTCGGTGAGACGGGCCGGGGGGGGGGGGGGGGTGCTTCTGCAAATATTGCTTGCATGGCGACGGCAAGCAACGGCGCGTTGTACGTGCCCTAAGAGAGGCTAAGGCCAAAATAGTTTTTTTTCTCTCGCTTTTGCAGGTAAGCTTTAGCCATTGATAAAAACAAACATGTGCTAAAGTTTAGCACCTAAACTTTATAAATGCTAAACTTTCAAATTAAACCATCCAAACAGACCTTATAATATTGGCAAGACGTACATCGTCAACTATCAAGAAAAAATTAATGTTAGGAGAAATTCGTTGCCCAGAAGCCAGCAGGACTCGTGAACTTACCAAGTAGGGACCTCGGTTTTGAACATTGCTCTTCCGCATAATTGATACATAAACAGTGACGTGACGTCAGGTTTGATTTCTTTGATAAGCGCATCTACTTTCTTCGTTTGTGCTTCTGAGAGATACCTTCCACATGACAAAACATAATCAAAAGTTTTGCTTTTAGAAGGTAAGTCTTCTGCACATAATTTAACATGAAACTATCGGTATAAGTAACATAAAACTCGAGGCAAGATTGCAACTAAGTTAACAGCATAACCTGACTCCTCAAATGACGAGGATGTTGCAGCCATCTTTGCAGTTCTCCAACGGTAACTGGAGCTACTCCTCCCAAGTGCACGCCTTGCAAATCTTTCACTTCCAGATGATTCTGTGGTATCACGGCAAGAGCTGCTTGAAATACCAGCTGAATCCAAACTTTGTTCTTGAATACTTGGGCTGTTCCTTACGCCAGCACAAGGTAAAACTTTCTCACAGCCATCAGAATCAAGGATCAGAACCTCAAAACAAGTTTTTTCAATGTGACGGAAGAGCATGAAGTCATTCTCTTGTATGTGATTGGCATGAACAAATGTCTTCCATCCACGTTGAAGCACCGTCTTATTATAGCGCTCTGTGACTCCAACATCATAGAAGCTACCATTAGGGGATTCCAAGTTGATTATTCTTCCTAATAACTTTCCTGCAAAACGCTGCACAAGCTTGTTTGGCACGATCTGTAATAACCACAGCAAAAGGTTTTGATGTAAGTAGTAAAATAGGGGCAACTCCTGTTGTGACAAAGCCAGTATTCACTTACTCGTTCCAACATATCAATCATGTAAAACGAACCGGAAAAAACAATATGTAGGAGCACTTCAAGGTATCAAACTCACCAAGCTATGTTTAGAATTAGCATCCATAACGCTGATGAAATAGCTCACTGGTTGATTCTTTCCATCCAAATGGTCCAAATATGTTTTGCAACATGCACAGGGTTTCTTCCTTCGGGGACCACCACGTCTAGCCATGATAACTGAAACTCGCATTTACATGAAAATCAGATGCATCTTCAATAGAAAAGAAGAAGAAGAACGAAACACTGCCGCACTGTACAGCAAGCAAAAGACTATAATGTACAGTTTGCCAGTATCAATCCACGCCTTCACGGTATCCTTACTTAGGCCCCGTTTAGTTTCCCAAAGATTCCCCAAAAATCCACTATTCATCCAACTTTTCCCTATTCATCCCACCTCTTCTACTCACATATCACTATTCATCTACAGTGTTTTTTTGGTGAACAGTGTATTTTCGGGGAATCTTTCCCCAATCTAAACACACCCTTAGAATCAAGCAAAACTACTCTACCATGTAAACGCCAGCTGCTCTTGGCTTTCATATTTTTTGACTTCTCAGAAGAGAGGGAGACGTCCTTACCTTCGCTGAGAAACTTCAGAGTTCAGAGGATGCAGAGAAGAACCTCAAAGCTACTGGAGTAGTGCAAAAGACGTCAAGAGGTGATTTTTTTGCAAAGAAAGCATTCGTGCGTCAGAGTTGCAATAATCCACTCCTTGCAAAAATGCAGTGGGAAACGCATTGCAAAGAAATTCTAGGACGTGTATTCAATGTAGAATAGTAGGAGTCATATCTACCAACAAACAACTGGTTATAGCTATCAATGTGGGAGGAGTTGGTGGAAATAAAGTGCTCATGTGGGCTCGGCGGCACAAACAACAGAGAGAACACTGACGCTGCAGGATTCTACTAGGTTTAAAATTATTGCGCGGGCTTAGATGTGACCATACTCAAAACTTATGACGCAGGATTGAGGGTGCCCTCTCCGAAAAAGATTTTCTGAAAGACTCAAAACTAAATTGTTTATTGAGGAGCAGAGTAGTACTACAGTCTACATAGATCAGGGTAAAACTCCCTCGTTGAGCTTTTCGAAGGGCCTTTGGGCACGAGACACAAGTTCACCAAAATACACTTTTCAACAAAAAATACATTGTTCACCAAAAAAACACTACAGACAAATAGTGTTTTGTGAGTGGAAGTAGTGGGATGAATAGTAAAAAATTGAATGAATAGTATTTTTTAGAACTTTTGAATCTAAACGGGGCTTAAGTGCGAGTGTCGTTTCCTAGGTAGTTCCCTGGCAACGAGCACTGAAGTCATAGTATCGTATTCCTACTCTCTTGTTGTTTACGTGACACGACGGCACCTATTATTCGGGTAGAACATTCATTTTCATCTCTAAGTTTCGTCCCTAAACAATTAAGGTCTCCACCACATCCAATTGGATATAATTAGGAGTATTAAATATATAGTAATTACAAAACTAATTACACATTAGATGAAATGTAATTTGCGAGATGAATCTCTTTGTTAGACTATGATTTGATAATGCTGTGCTGCAGTAAAACATATATTAATTATGAATTAATTATGCTTAATAGACGTCTCGTGAACTACGGAGTACACTCCATCTATGTAATAATTTTTATAATTCATTTATATTTAATACTTTCCATAGTGTCCAAACATCCAATGTGACATGTGAAAAGTCATTACGTTGGAAACTAAACATGGCCTAAAATTGTCACCGCAACTCTCAAAGGTTAGGTCAGTCTCAGTGCGGGTTTCATGAGAGTTTTTCATGGACATTAAATTTATTGTCACATCAATCGTTTGCTGACATGGCAGGGTAATTAAGAGGGGGAGTTTCATGGGATGTGAGAAAAGTTTCATCCCCATGAAACTCCTATGGCACAGTTACCTAGTTTCCCGTCTAGGTAACTATGTCCACGAAACCCACACCAAGACTGACCTTATATTTAAACTCAATTTTATCTCTAAGCTATCAAAATGATCATTTCAAAATCTTAAATTTTACTTTTAAGGTCACTTTCACCTATGAACTATTGAAATGGTCATTTTTCTTTTGGGCTTGCCTTATATATTCGTTGGCATGTCTTATGTCCTCACTATTACCATTAAGAGAACTGTACGTCGTGTTAAGCGATTTTTTTAATTTTATTCTTTTTTTAATAATATTATAATAACAGTCGGTCCAGAACAATATTTGCACTGGGTAGCCGTTTTGGCCGCGCCACCTCGGCTGGCGCGGCCAAATCGCCCTGTCGCGCCAGTGCATGCGGCGCGGCAGGGCCGCCACGCTGGCCGCGGGCGCCAGCGAGGCGACAAGTGGGCCAGCCGCTGCCGCGCCACCCCGCCTGGCGCGGCAGGGCCTTACCGCGCCACCCCGCCTGGCGCGGCACGGCCGTTTTGAACTGGGCCGCAGGCTCCTCTTCTCTTTCTTCCTCCTCCCTTCTTTCTTCTCCACGCGCGAACAGAGAGGCTTTTCTCGCCGCCGGCCGCCGCTGCCGCCGGCCTGTTCCGGCCAAATCCGGCCATTTTTGGCCGGGAAAAGCGGGGGAAATCGTTCCCCTCCCTCCCGTGAAGGTATTCCCACCTTTTTTCCCTTGTTCCACCATGGAATTTGGAAGATATGAGTAGGTTTAGGTGTTTTAGGGTTTGTGATATGTTTTGAAATTGTAGTGATTTATACGTTTGTTTCTTACAATGTGATGGTTAGGATGAACGTAGTATTGGCTATGCCCTCGATTTGAACGTGTAGAATTTGTTGCATGCTTTTATTCTACGATGTTGTGAAGGGATTAGGTTTGTAGGGTATATTAGGAGAAATGCATTTGTGAAAACTCATGTTGTTTGTCTAATTCTGGTTGAAATGGTTATTTTGTAGATGGTTTGTTTAGTCCGTTGGTTTCATGGTGGGGTTGTGAAAGAGAATGGGGAGTTTGAGAATATGAAAGATGTCACGCGAATGTTTGAAGTTGCCCCGTGTTTGCATGAGATAGTTGAATGTGCTCGGAGTCATTTTAGTTGTGGGGTAGATGATGAGATCAGCTTGAAAGGCCGTGTTGATTGTGGTAGAGGAAGAGCGGCATACGCTCTAGTGGATTTGAAAACTGATGTGGAATGGGATCAATTTAAGAGATTAGTAGAGCAATCTAGTGTGCCTTATTTGGACGTGGTTGTTACTAGCCGAAAAACTGCCGGTAGAGAGGGAGGTAGAGAGTTAGTGGCTCAGCTTGGGACACAGGAGTCAACAATCTCACAGCTAGGTATTGGTGTGATCCAACAAGAGCAATTGCAATAAAAGGGAACAGAGTTTGCTGATGATTCTGATAGCGAGACCTTTAGCTTTGATGAGACAGAACCAGGCACGGCACATGATTATTTCCCTAATGATGTATTTGAGAGGGAGGAAGCTGAGGATGATGATGATGATGATATTTCAGAAGGTTCTGACGATGGGGATGACAATGATGGGTATGAATCTGAGGGAGAAGAGGTAGAAAGGTACAGTGCACCATCTCTAGGAGATAGTCATCATGTTGTATCACCTCCTGTACCAACCAACATTTGCCCTCCGCATGATGATGACACATTCGTGCGGCATATGACGGATGGTGCTCATAAGCGTGGCTCTGTGACGTACACTGCTCGTGAGATGGGGGACCGACTTTCCTAAGTTTAATTCGTAAAAATGAACCAAAATGGGGGTGAAGCTCCAGGCGGCGGCTGGGTGGCGAGCGGTGTCGCTCTGGACGGAGGAGAAAGAAGAGAGGGAGGAGGAGGAGGAGCCCGCGGTTGCAATTCAAAACGGCCGCGCGGCAAGGCCCTGCCGCACCAGGCGGGGTGGCGCGGCAGCGGCTGGCCCACTGGCCGCCTCGCTGGCGCCCGCGGCCAGCGTGGCGGCCCTGCCGCGCCACATGCACTGGCGCGGCAGGGCGATTTGGCCGCGCCAGTCGAGGTGGCGCGGCCAAAACGGCTACCCAGTGTAAATATTGGTCTGAACCGGCTGTTATTATAATATTATTAAAAAAGGAATAAAATTGAAAAAAATTCGTGTTAAGCCGGGAAGACTATGATATGTATGCAGTGGCAGATTCAGTATGAGGGTAGGGGGCTGGAGCCTCTCTTATCCCCAAGAACTCCATTGGATCCTCCATCCCCTCAGGATTTTTTCATAAACGAAGAGGAGGGAGAAGAAGATAAAGAGAGAAAGGAGAGAAGAATGGAAAAATCAACCCTCGCACACAAACGAGCTCACAAAGACAGGTAGGTAGCCACGGCACGCCGCTGCGGGAGCCTCGGGCTCACTGTGCGACGTGTTCAATGAGGCAACCAGCACCATGTCGCGGCCACCGTGCATAGCCTCCTCTGCTCCGAGTCCCACCACTCTCAAGGCGCTCTTTGGCGTCGCGCTATGCCCACCAAACCGCACCATGCTCATCTTGCTCGACGCTGTGTAGGCTCTCTTCGCGCTCGTCATGGCGGCCACCACAAGATCGTCGAGGACGCCACCGCCGTCGTCGCGCAGGTGGCCGGCTGCGCCGAGAGCCTCGAGGCCTTGAAGTGGATGTCCAGGGTCCAGATCCTCCTCGACCTCGTCAAGCCAGGGGGAGCAGCGACGCCGAGGGCCAGGGAGAACGCTGCCACCGCGCTGCCGCAACGATTTGCGGTGGCGACGGGCTCGATTTGTCGCCAGCGAGAAGGGGAGGGAAGGGGCGCCATGGCGGCAACAGCGCAGCTGGCCGTGGCGCGCGATGGTGAGGGGGTCCTGGGAAGAAGGAAGGCGGAGCAGGGGAAATTAAATTGGGGAGTTTTTTTTTTTGAAATGGGAGAACACCAGTTTATGGGGGCGTGACCAAACCAGTGGGTGGGTCTTTGTGTTTGGGTTCGCGTTGTTGGAGACAGAACTAATGAACTAAAAGCTTTTGTCCCCTTTTAGTCCTTATATTTGGGGCTTAGAGACCTGGAAAAACACGGTAAGTGTCGGTGCCTGATTTGGTCACACCGGCACAAACAAGTGATTGCGATGCTAACCACTCGGTGCCCCGATGGCGGATGAAGAGACGAGAGTTTTTATCCTTGTTCCGGCCACGGGGCCGTACGTCCAGCAGTGGTGCGGAGCACCAGTTTCGCGTTGCTCGCAGTAGGGGATTACAAACAAGGTGGGAGAAGGGGATGAACTCCAAGTCCCTGAGTTTTGGGTGTCGTTGGCTAGGTGTTTTCGTGTGTGTTCCATTGTGCGTCTCCTTGCCCTTTGCATGGGCTTCCCTTCCCCTTTTATAGGCCTAGGGGGGAGGGCGTGAGTACATGTGTTCGTGGTGCTGACGCTGCTAGGTGCACTGTGCCGCCCACACCGCGCACGATGCAAGCGGGAATCGCGCCTTCCAACTCCGGCTGACTGCACGGCAGTGGTTGACGTGATGTTCTTCTCGTGACAGCTCACGGCTTCGAGGGTGGCAACTTGAGCACGGCGTCCGGATCGAGCCTCCGTGATCTCCTTCGAGGGTTGCCTTCGAGGGTGGTAGCGCATCCGAGGCGAGCAAAGTCAAGGAGTGGTTGGCATAGTATCACTCCCAGGACCGACCTGTGCAGTGTTAGATCAGAATCCACTGTGCCAGGTGGATTTGACCGGTGTTTTCTCCGCAGTGTGGGCGGTGGCGTGGCCTGGGCTTGATAATGGGTCGGAGTCGGACGCAGGGCCTTTCTCTCTCTGGTAGAGAATTTGTCGGCCCACGTTGTGTGCCAGTTAAGGCCCTTGTGGCCCATTTGAATCGAGGGAGTCACAAACTCTCACAAAAGTGCATGCATGTGGGGCGGTGTACTACTATTGGAGGTACAGCTCCGTCTCAAAAAAAAAAAGCTGCTCGCAGACAAATTCGCTCAAGTTTCTAAAAAAAAAAATATGAATTCGCTAAGAAAAACCTGCTCCCAGACGAAAGACGTAAAAAAAAATATTGCCACACAGTTACAAGCGTCGTGTCAATGCCATGAAATAGGTTGCCTCAGTACTAGTCTCATTGCACAATTTCATGGACAAGTTCAGCATTTAATTATTCTAAGGTATGATCAAATGTGTATAGAGATAAATCAAAATCGTTTTTAATGTGATTTTCATGTATTAGTAACGGTAAATGGTGAGTGTCATGGTGATGAGACTCTTTTCTTCTCTCCCTTCATAAAGATAGTACCACATAAGCAATTTTGCTAATCTATCCTATAATTTAATGTCTATAAAACTCACTCTTAGGCTAATTCTAGTGCAAAATTTCATAGAGGTTTCATACCTATTAATTATTGTGTCATGTTAGATGTTTTGGTGATGTGCCAATGAGTTAATGAGGATAGAGGTGAAAGGGATTCATTGAAATTAGCCTTAGGCCAGTCTCAGTAGGGGCATCATCACGTAGTTACCAAGACTGTAAACTTGGAGAACCGTGCCATCTAAGGGTCATAGTGATGACTCTATGTAACATCCCTGATGTTTATACACTAATGGAGTAATTAACTGAAGAAAGGAGAGGTTAAACAAAATAATTAGTAAATGATTTTGGAAATATTCCTTAAATAATCCAATCTAAAAGTAGGCAGAATTAGTTTTCTTTCTTAAACACTCAAAAGTTCAATGAAACCCAAAAATTGGTCAAAATAAAGGTTTCAGAATATTTCAAACTTGACAACTTTCTTATTTGAGGTTTTGTCTAAAAACCATGGGAACATGTTCAAAAACTCCTAAACATTTTGGGAAATTTTAATTTTAAACTAAAATTCCCCCAGCTATTTCTAAATATTATCAAATTACTCCAGATTTTTGAACACAACTTGAAAATATCCAAAAATAAAAGTTGTCATAAATTTTATAGCAAACATCTTCCTTGTTTTGGGTTTGAGCTAATTTTGACCAGAGGGTGCTTAAAAAACCTCTGTTTCTGCCATATTACAATGCAGTGGCAACGCAAACTTCCCACCGCGTCACCTCTTAAACCATCCAGTTTTTCCTATGTCAAACCTTGCCATTTAGAAACTTTGGACTTCACTCTACAACTTTCATATTTGGAGAAATTTCAGATCAGTTCAAAGTATGGGCGAACGTGGCTCGTCAACTTGGTGGCCACGACATGCCATCGCGGGCCAGAGCGCGGTGACCAGCCGGCGCGTTCCCACGGCGCACCCTCTCCCTTGGGCCGCAAGGTGAGCTGCGCTGTTCGCGTTGCCCCTACGCCAAGCTTTGCCCCCTCGTCTCCTTTAGAGACCCCCAAATACCAGCAATCGCCCCCCCCCCCTCTTCCCTTTCTTCTTCTTCGCGGTGAAGAACAGAGCGGCGGCTTCCATGGCCGCCGAAGCTCGCGTCCACGCCGAGCCCCCACCTCCAGGCGTCCTAGCCGCCGTCCAAGCGCACGAGAGCCTTCACCTACCCCTGCTGCACCTCCCCAACCCCTCAAGCCACCACCAGCGCCTCCGCCCTCGCCGGAAACGAGCTGCCGGTCACCATTGACGCCCCAAGATCCACCTTAACGTCGGGCTCCACTTCCGGCCATCCCCGTTTCCATCCGACTGCACGATCGACTTCCCTACATCACACTGGTGCTCCACGGCCCCTCCAACCGCAGCCCTTCACCTTCCTCGCGCGCGGAATCGCTCGTCGGAGCTCTCACCGAGCGTCGCACGTCGAACCGCTTCTCCGCTCCACCGCTGTGTCGACCGACCGCTCGACCACCTTCCTCGATCTCCGCTGGTGCTCTTCGACTCATCCGTCTGTCGTCTTCACCGCTCGAGCTCGCCGGAAACGGAGCCGAAGCAGAGCTCCGCCGCCGCCACCGTCGAGACCCCCTCCCCGAGCCGTTTCCGACCCCGAGACCTACCCCAATCGGTTCGCGGTGAGCCCCTCGCCATTTCCCAACCATTGGTCCACGCGGTTTCGCCGGCGTTTGGCCGGAATCGCCACCGCTGTCTCCGCCGGGGACGTTTCTTCGTCTTCCTCAAAATTCCAGGGTTCCCTCTGAAAGAAACCGAGGGCCTGTTCATGAAAGTTTAAAACTTCTAAGGGCCGGAACAAAAAACGTATCTTCAGATCTAGGTTTAAAACTGGAAACTTTGAAATTCGATTAAATATCATAGAAATATCAGAAAAATGCAAACTAAATTTCTTTGGAATCCTGAGGATGTCTACTAAATTCAACTTTCAGCATGTGCATGCTTTTGATGCTTGGTTTAGCCTGTACAAATTAAAGTTTGAAAATGAACTTTTAGACATAACTCCTAAACTGCTGCTCTATGAATCTGATTTTTGGATATGTTATTGCCCTTGTTATCATTGCTTTACTGTATCAAAAGTGCGCTGAGTTCTATTTTCTAGCTCCACATATAAATTGTTTAGTTTATCTCTGCTGAAATCTTGCTTGAATTTTAATAATTAATTTATTCAACAAAAATTATCCAACTCTGACATGTAGTGTATACATGTTATGAACTATCTAAGAAAAATATCAAACCTCCTGTTAAGCTCTGGTAACATGCTTAAACAAATCAGAGTATGAAAATAAGGTAGCATTTGTTTAGTCCATGTTTGCTATTAAAACTTAGTACCCACTAGATAGATGAGCTAAACATGACTTAATTTTTCTCCTATAAATATTTCACCTTATTTTTCTGAGTAATTATTTTTCTAGGATTTAAATTGTTTTCCTAGTGGCTGAAATTGCTTAAATATGAGCAATATAATTTCTGGTTAATTTAAATTATTTCTGTTGCCGATAAATAAGTAAAATAATCTGAGTGCAAGTATAAGTCTCACCATAAATTTCTGGTTTTGAAAATTAAGAAACAAAAGGGAAATGGAATCTTGCCTAATCAAGAAAAGAAATAACCAAAAATCCTTTCACATGCTATGAAAGTAAAACAAGTGGAAAAAGTTATAAGTAAAGACCCAAACAGAACTAAGTTACTAAAATCAAGAAATAAATTGAGGACTTTATATGTGTACACAATCACCATCGAAAGAAAAAGAAAGTTAAGCATATGAACCACCTTTATTTTGAAGAGTTAGAATTTTAAAAATCCTTGTCTAGGTGAATACGACCACTCTTGCACCCTATATTTTTGATGGAGGGAAATTGTTTAAAGTTAAATCATCATGTTGTTGCATCACGTGTAGAAGATCAAATTGCTGACGGAAACTACAAGTTGGTGCCGCACGTTGACGAGGACGTGCCGGGAGGAGAAT
Organism: Digitaria exilis; assembly: GCA_015342445.1. Taxonomy (NCBI): domain Eukaryota; kingdom Viridiplantae; phylum Streptophyta; class Magnoliopsida; order Poales; family Poaceae; genus Digitaria; species Digitaria exilis. The sequence continues at coordinate 1,308,307 of JACEFO010001677.1, read as the reverse complement.
TGAACACCATCGTTGTAGAGCAAGCACCTTCTCACGAGACAGAGACTAGGGTCGAGCAAGAAGGCAAGCCCTAGAGCATAACCCAAGTTTATAACTCCTTGCAATTATTTGTTTATGTTTGTGCATTTACGTTTTTAGGAGTTGAATGAAAACCTAGATGCATGACTCTTATTACCTATGTTTTATATACTAGTATGATAGGTTCGCTAGTTGCCATGCTTTAAAGACCCGTTACAAGTCGAGTGATTTCCTGTCACTCGCGAGACATAGGAGTTGAATGTCTTCCTTTATGTTGGAATCATAAGGATTGACGGGTGGGATGGTATGTGTAGATCTCCCGTCCATGTATGATAATTGCTTAAGGTCGTAACGTGTGGTATTTGTGTGTCAAGTTTTTGAATGTACCACGCACATGCTGCCATATGGGACCCGGTAAGCCCGGTACCTGATTGAAACAGCTAGGACCGCTTGTCTACTTTTCTTTGAAATTTATTTCTCTTGCTGTACACATGTGGTTACATGCGTGAGATCGGACGGTATGTGTCCGCGAGTATCCGATAACCGTGTATCCTAAGGGAGTTGGCTCCGAATTATGGATTGATGGAAAATGTTGGGTAGTATTTGTGCATTTTATAGCAAATATTATCCGTGTGTGTTGGGTTTCTCTGGCCAGGTAGTGAAATTCGGTTCGAACTGTCCGCTTCTCGCGGTTAATGAGACTGCTTGACCGCTGTGCTGCATTGAGTAACAAGTGGAACTATGAGAATGATGAAGATGATGATTCAGTATAATTGTATTGTCACACTTGGTTGTTTAGAAAGGATGCTCATCTAGAATAATCAAATTACTAGAATTGGATGCTAAAATATTGAAAGTAAGGATCCATTACTAGTGCTTTTGGGCAAAACAAACCCCTCAGCCAAAAAGCCTTGCATGTCTAGAGGTTGGTGAAGTAGCTATCACCCGACGGATAAGACTTGCTGAGTATTAGTATACTCAGCCTTGCTTGTGGCTTAATGTTTGCAGGTAATGCTTTTGTCGAGTCCATCAATGCTGTTACTTGGCCAAGTCAGCTTCCTCCTGGTTGGTCTGTCGCTTGGGAGCCATCCTCGGGTGAGGATCGTGGGGAGTAGCGTCATGGGCAGCTTCACCATGATTGTAGCGATCTTACCCGAGAAATGGGCCCACTTAAGTATATTCCACCTTCCATTGGTGCTAATACACGAAAATGTTCCCAAGTGCGGATACGATCGTCGAGTCAAGCTCGACTAACTGCTACTGAAGATCGTCCGTCCATACGCTCACTCGAAAGTGAGTTCCAAAGATCACATCATTCCACAATTCAAATTACAACAAGTCTTAGAGTTATTACAACCAAATTGAAATGATAAATGAAATAGTTTGAGTTCATGCAGCGGAAAGTAAACGAGATACTAGCGGCGATCCATAGTATCGTCACGATGAAGTCAGCCGTGACGCTACTCCTCACGATCCTCAGGAGAGGTCGGCTCCCACTCGATGCTGTAACCAGGAGGAAGCTGGGAGGCCCAAGCCATAGAGGCAGCTACCTCCTGAGGGGACGGTCCTGAAAATTTAGCCACAAGCAAGGCTGAGTATACTAGTAATACTCAACAAGACTTACCCGACTGGTGATCACTACATCACCGACTCCTAAGATGAGAGGCTGTTTGGCTAGTGGGGTTCTTTTGCCAAAAGCGACTAAGCTGAGTTCTAGTTTATCCAATTTGATTTTAATTCCTTTAACCTATCCATTCTAGGTGAACCTAGCTAAACAATCAAGTTTTGCAATACAATTATTCCATACAAAGATTTCATACTTCCAAGTTTCACTTCATAATATGTCATACATCGGTCAAGCAGTCTCATTAACCGCGAGAAGCGGACAGTTCGAACCAAATTTACTACCTGGCCAGGGAAAACCCACACATACAGAATGGTTGGAAATGCCAACACACCCCAATCCTTTCTCCTCTCTCTGCGAGTGGCTCCCGAGTCCCAATGCCTCAGGGTAAAGGTTTACCACTACTGGGACTCACGCAACTACCCTCATGTGCCCATGGGATAACGTTTCCAAGACAGAGAGCTGTCGGACCTGCTCGCATCAATCGGATACCGGGACTTACCGGTCCCATAAACCGTGCATATGTGTGGTACGTTCAAACGCTTGACACAAAAGTACCACATGTTTCCAATTAAACCATCGATAGACGGGTATCTACAATCATCCGTCCATCATCTCTAGTGTTTCTGATATGAGTAGACATACAACTCCTATATCTCGCGAGTGTCGGAAAACACTCGACTTCTATCGGTCTTAAGCATAGCGACTATCGAACCTAACATACTAGTGTTCAATCAAAGGAACCTATGATCATGCAATCTAGGGTTTCATTCAACTCCTTGAAACTTAAATGCACAAACATATAATCAAATAAATCGCGTAAGTAAAGTTAGGTTATGCTCCGGGGCTTGCCTTCCGGCTCGAAGCGGTCCTCCTGCTCGGGGCTCGGATCCACGTGCACCACGTTCACCTCGGACTCCTGGGCGATCTCCTCGGCAGCGGGGACTAGCTCGTAGACTCCGTCGGCGAGACCCGAATCTACACGAAATGCATGAAATGCTTAAATACCGAGATTTAAATAGTTAGGGTTTATTTAAATCTTGGTTAATGAATTGGAAAGGATAAACATTAGTTATAAGTGAATATACCCCTTTTATTTTGAACCTGTACTTTGATTTTAGAGTTTTAGGTTTTTCTCTTTTCTTTTTCTTTTTCTTCTCTTTTCCACTATTTAAGTCCTTTTTCTATTATTCAAAAGGTGAACTTAGGAACATTATTTTTAGGTGTCATTTGACCAGAGGCTTGCTCATGCCAAGGCAGGAGCCTAGCCCAAAATTTGGCTCAAGTTTATTTTTCCATAATTTATTAAAAATGTTCTTATCTTTTTGCCTAAAAACAAACCAAAATCCTACAAAAATAATTACAAGGTTTCTGTCCACACCACTTGGCACAGTGACTTAAGTTACCAAGAGTGACCTCTCTGCAAGTTTGCATGTGATATTGATTTATGGTTATTTTGTGGAATTTCACCATGTTTAAACTACCAAAAATTATTTAGCCATTCTTCAGTGTCCTGAAGGAGGTGATTTTTCACTGAGTAAATTATTTTCTGTGATTTATTTGCCAAAACAGCAAGGTATATGTTTGGAAATTCATAACCCTAAATCCACTGGGAATTTTTGTGCACCCTTTGCGCATTAAGCTAATGACAACCACACTAACAACATATTCCAAGGCCAGCTCCAGTGCATGTGTTGATTTTGAACTATGATGAAAAGGGCTCAAACGGATTTGAATTTATATTTCAAAATATAAGGCTCGACTGTGACAAGTTATAACTAGGAGAATGAACTTCATACTTCAAGGTTTCCAGAGAAATTTAGTTTGTATTTTTCCTAGTTTTCTACCATTTTCTATGAATTTTACAAGATCTCTAGGAAAAATGGCAAAGGAGAAGATTCTTTTTACCCCGGGGACCCTGGAACTTTTGAAAGTCTTACGAAATGGCCCCTGCATCTTTCACTCGGCCCCCTGGAAAAACGAGGAAGATAGAGTTAGGTCCTTGGGCTCGCCGGCGTTCGTGCGCCGGCCAAACGGCGGCGGTTCCGGCCCGGGGAAGTGGAGGGAAACGAAGAGGAGCTCACCGTGAGTCCTTTGGGCAAGGTCTCGTGGTCGGAGAAGGTCGGGAAGATGGCCGTCGATGGTGGCGGCGTTCGGCTCTGCTCCGGCGAGTCGCGCCGGCGACTGCGGTGGCGGAGGAAGGTGGGAAAAGGCTCGGTGAGAGACAGTGGGGCACGACGGAGCTGCTGGTGGCGGTGGTTTGGCCGGGGGAGGCGCGGAGGAGGTTGTCCACGTGCGACTCGGGCGCGGCGGCGGAAATGGCGACTCCGGCGAGGGATAGCGGTCACACGAGCGAGGGATGGACCTTGGGCTTTGTAGGGAAGGGAAAAAGGGAGTCCAGGAGATGCTCGGGCAGGACCCTAAGGTCGGGCGCGGGCAACTGGCAGATGCGTGCCGGTCAGCGCCTGCCATGGCAGCCTGAGCGGCATGGGCTCGCGCTGAGCGGGCAGGTGGAGCAGGGCAAGGCCGGGCAGATGCTCGTGGGTGGCCTGGCGAGCATCTACGGATGCAGTCGAGCGCGGGGACCGCGTGACGGGGACAAGGCGGCCGGCGGACCGATGGTCCGAGCGCGACGGCGTGGGCGCGTCGGCGTGCGCTCGGGCGCAGGCGCGCGTGCAGGGTCGGTCAGCGAGCCAGAGCCGGTCGGACGCATGCGTGGTGATAGGGGACATGTCGTGCAGGGCACGGCCGGAGCACGGTTGGCAGCTGGCGGCAGGAGCGACATGGGCGGCTTGCGTGGGCGAGCGCGCGAGCTCCCGAGAGCGCGCTCCTGCGGCTTACAACCAAGTTGAAGAGCGAGCTTCCAATTCAAAAATTTTGAACAGAACTCGAAAAAGTTTGAACATGAAAGATGTAGAAGGGATTGTGGGACACATCTTTGCACTGGAGATTTTGAGAAAAAGTTGAAAACTTGGCTGTAATTCAAAAGGGGGTAAAACCCTGTTTTGAACTGAATTTATGAATTTCGAGGGGCTAAATGGCAAAATTGGCCAAAGTGCCAATTGAGGCAAAGTTCAGGAATGTGAAGATGTACAACTTTGCTTTTTGGAGATTTTGATGTTCTGTGGTAAAATCTTGAGATTTGACTAAGATTCCATTTCAGCTTTGAATTTGAATTGGAAAATTCAAATTCCAAGTTTTGGGTTTGAATTTTGAGATGCTTCCAAGCATTTTTAGGCTATGGTTTGAAAAGGGAAGTTTCTTGGTTTGACTTATACTCCAACTTTCCCATTTGCACTTTTTCAAGTTTTTAGAAAGTTTTCAAAGTTTCTTTATTGCTCCATTTAAACGGTTTTTGACTCAATTTGGATGACTTTTCCCCATTTTCCTTAATTTCACTTTTTGAATCTTCCTTAGTTTAACTTAATCACCATTTTAGTGTTAATTAACACCAGGGGTGTTACAATGATGTTACTTGTATCGCCGTCTAGATCATCGTTTACTTTCCGCTACTTTGAACTCTGAAACTTTATTTATGTCTTCGAACTTGGCTTGTAATAATTTGAAGTAAGATTTATTTAAATTTAGACCTTGGAATGTTGTAACCTCTGGGAATCACCTTCGTGTGGGCGTGTTGCTTCGATCGATAGTACGTGGTTTAATCGAGCTAGACTCGACGGTGCTCCAGCTTAATCTTATTTAAGTGGACGGATGCCTCACGGTGGTCCCTAGTGCACTTAAGTTGGATTAATTTAGGGGTAGTCCGCCACACTCTCCCCTCTCATATGTTGACCCTCTCCCTCCTCTTTCCTCATAAATAACCCTGCCATGTAAGTAAATTTACTGATGTGGGCATGATATTTAATGCCATGACACTTCCACTGATACTGGCCTTAGGACGCTCCCAATGCAGACTCTATTGTAGAGTCTAAAGCCATTAATTATGCTGTTATATAGGCAAAATGCTGATGTGACGTGTCATTTATTGAAGAGAGAGGGGAGAAAATGAAGAAACTAAGGCCATCTCCAACCCAAGACACCATCTTGTAGTGTCCATACATCTATATCAACTAGACACTACACATAGAAATCACCTCCACAATGCATAGTTTCCTGAAAATAAATCACCATCCAAACATATATCTTCTCTCTCCATTACTCTCCCTATCATCATAATTTCTTTCTTGGTTCTTGTGTAGACATGGTTTCTCATGCAAGACATCATGTCCTTCTCTCCCCTCCTTAAGTGATCTGCCACATCATCAAGTTGCTTATGTGGTAGCCTATTTAATGCTATGGACATCATCTTAGTCATTGGGTTGGGGATGGCCTAAGTCTAACTAAGAAACCAAGTCTTCACGTAAACTAAGACCATCTGTGAGAGAGACAAGTAGGTCCTAGAGTACATAGAAACCAAGTCTTACATTGTAGAAGATAGTTTCTTAACCTAATATCATAGAGTATAGAAACTACAATAATTTATAGCATTGGGACTGCCCTTATATATCCTTGTTGTTTGACCATACAATGGTTGCAGTGCGTAAATAAGAGGGACGTTTGTTTGCTACTGGCCTATAGTAGCACCTGTTTTCACTCGTGCCATCTGACTCAAACACTAGCTATTTAATTGGTCACGAAAAAAACATCTGAATATATACACGGGATTTCAAAAAAGAAAAAAAACAAATCCGAATTTAAAACTGACGCGTGTTGGCGAGGAAATTGGTCACGAAAGACTATTACATGGGTACAATAATGGTGTGCCAGTTTTTACTATACCACAGCCCTATCAGTGGTTACTGGTCACATATATAGGAGTCGATATATAAGTGGCCATGCGGACAATGCATCGGTCCATCTTTCATAATTTTCTAAGTGGCTATTGCTATGCCGACAATCCATTGGTTAATATTTCAGTCGTGTGCAGGTGGCGTCGGACATATTGTTATACTTACCGATCGCTAAATGCTCTCTCGAGATATACCAATTCCGACACATACACCGACGGACGGCCAATTTGTTATCGGTCTTTGTCCCAAATTATTGACTAGTACATGCGTGATGTTACATTGCCAATTTGTCGCGATGATAGTACTGTGCATATGCATGTGACCGCTAGACTCTCAACCCCCTATACCAACCTCGATCCGGCTCGCCGTCCGCTCGTCGCCACGGCCTCCGTCGCATGCGAGAAAGGCAGAAAGAAAGAAAGCTCAGCCAGCGTGGCCGGGTCGCCCGGCACGGCAGGCGCGGGCATATGGATGATCCCAGGCGGCGCCAAGCGCAAGGCGTCATGGGCGGTCTAGCATGCACCAGTAGCCAGCGTCGTAGCCGCAGCTACGTGCCGACCGGTCGGCGCTGCCATGCAAAAGAGGGGCCATGGCCATCCCTTGCCGTGCATGGCGTTGGGATGCTAGCCCGCCTTGCTTGTCAGGCGTGATCGATCGATCGATCGAGATGGCGACCGAATTGGCGGCTACAGTACGTAGTGCTAGCAGCTACGATAGGCTGCTGTGCTGGACGGGCCGCATGCATCGGAGTCGGCGCCGGCGGGAGGGCTTGTCACGGCGTGGCGTGGTAGGCCGCCAGATGTGACTGGGCGCGTCAAAGGCTGCATGGAGACCATGTTTGTTCCCTCTCCTGGGGCCTCCTGGCCTGGCTCTTTCCTTCGCTGGTCCTCCTGGAACCCATGGAGAGAAGAGGCCATCCATGCATGTCGACGAGATGCTCCTCTCCGGTCGTGGTCGCTGGTCCGGGGTGCATGGCAGTGACAACAACGCGTCAGCCGAGCCGGACATCGCCTGCGTGGATCAGTCAAGGACAAGTAGGGATCCGATCGATCGATCGTCGGTAATCTCTATAGGTAGCTGTCTGTTTGCCGGCCGCCGCGCGCGCGCCTCGGGATGCATGCAGCACTCCCTCCCTTTCCTTCATGTTCGTCCTCTCGTCCCGTCCACCTGTGCCTCACAGTACTGCTAGTACGATTCACATGCACCTACTATAGTCCTGTGTGGTGTCTAGCATCGGGAAGAAGAAGATTAAGAACCCAAGCCATGCATCATATGACGTGTTAATGTCATGTGAAGCGCCTGATGCCACCTGAATCCATACCAAGGGGTGACAAAGCTATCGATGATGTGGATAGTCAAGATAGCCACCTTACCTGAGCCGACGCCATGACAGCCGCGCCTTATCGTCGCTCATGCGAATTTGATGTGTTCAGTGAAAAAATATTTTTTAACTTTCTTATTTCTATCTCTCACAGAACACGTTTTTTTAGAAAAATTACTTTTCTAACTCTTCACTTTCTAAAAAAAAAAGTTCCTTTATCTTTTTAAACTAAACACATCATCAGTTACAGCCCACTGCCCACAACGGTCCACGGAACCTCCAGCTCCTGCGTCATCGACTAATCGTTCATTCCAGCGGCAGGAGGCGCCAAGGCGAACCCCACGGCAATCAAGATCATTATATTACGAGGAGGTACAATAAAATATAGGGTTCGGACGTCGTCTACTCGACCGAGATTCAGCCAGGCGATTGACATCATCAAAGAAGATAGGGCGATAGATGCACTAATGATTGAGCGACTCCTGAATGATGAGGCAGGCTGCAATAAGAAGAAAAACGTCACACTACACCTGCAGGGGTGAGACGATAGGACATGCATTCAAGGTTTGCGTTGCAGTTCTCTCTGTCTGCTTGATTGTTTTGATCGGACGGCGGCGCACAATTGTTTTGAGTGCAGAGGCACATCAGGTCAGTAGCTCTGTAGCTGTGAGTACAGGAGCGTCTTCAGATTGAAAGTAAAAAGTACTTTTTCTAGATAAATAGTCACTGGGAAGCGTGTTCTACGTGTGGGATGAATAGAAAAAACTTATTGGAGAACTACTTTTTCGTGAATGTGAACCCAGTATACTACTAGAATTCTTTGGCTGTGGATGGGACTGCATGCAAGGAAAGGAAAGCTACTGCTCGGCGGTCCGGTGTGGCGCCCCCGGCGGGCCGACCTCAGTAGTCCACTGTCACGGCTGCGCCCTACGTACTGGACCCGATCAGCCTTCTGTCACCGTTGTTCCCATCAGTCTTCCTCAATCTCTGTCTCTGCCTGCAGGCAGCCACTATAGCGTCCCAGCAGCCAGCACCATGCACGGCCGTCCGTATATATACCACCTCCTGCTCCGGCGTCCTTCCCGGAACAGCAACAAGCACCGAAGCACACACACAAAGGCACAAACACAACAACCATTCTGATCCGATCGACCTCCCGTATCCATTACACACCACACCAGCTTCTTCTCCAGCGGTAGGCAACGAGTAGGCATCCAATGGCAGGCCAAGTGATGGAAGCTCATCATCACCAGCCACGCCTGCAGCAGCCTCCCTCCGCCATGCCGCCGTTCGCTCACCTCCATCCCGGTTGCAAGAACGACGTCCACCACCACCAGTACCCCATCACCTCCACGATGCCGATGACGACGGCCATGGCCACGTCAGGCCCCAACGCCGCCACCACGGCCGCCGACATGGCCGCCTACCTCCAGCAGCTTCAGGACACCGCCGTCGCCGCCGGCGAGGCCAACAAGACCGGCGGCGCGGCGCGCGGGGAGCAGTGCCCGCGGTGCGCGTCGCACGACACCAAGTTCTGCTACTACAACAACTACAACACGTCCCAGCCGCGGCACTTCTGCCGCGCCTGCCGCCGCTACTGGACCCTCGGTGGGTCCCTCCGCAACGTCCCCATCGGTGGGTCCACCCGCAAGCGCCCCCGCCTGGCCCACCACCACCACAACCTCCACAGCCCGGCCAGGCGCGCCCCGCTCTTCGTCGGCCTAGGCCTCGGCGGCAACACGACTCCGAATCCGATGCCTCCCCTGCCGCCGCCGTCGTCGTCGGCGACGGCGTCGCAGGGCGGGCTCCTCGGCACGCTGTTCGCGTTGGGGTCGCCGCTGCTGGAGGGCCCCGCGGCGCCCATGCTGGAGGGCCGCGGCGCGGGCTTCGACCTGGGCCTCGGGCTCCCGGCAGCTGCCGGGCCCGTGGGCGGCGGCGGCGGCACCATGCAGATGCAGGGCTTGGGCCTCAGGGGAGGCGGCGGCCATGGCGGGGCGTCGTCGTCGGGGATGTTCTGGCCAGCTGGGCTGCTGGACAACGACAGTATTGACGCGTGGAAAGCGTTGCCCGGCGGTGGGGCGGGTGCAGCAATGTGGCCGGAGTTCTCTGCGGCGGCGGCGCAGACAGGCGGGCTGCTGCACGGAGGAGCCCAGCTCATGTGAGAGTGCACGGCATGCTGTGCTAGTGTGCTTCGTTTGTTCCTTCCTCGCATACAGTATAAGCGCGCTACTTGATCGTATGCCGGTATGCGTACGTAGTCTGTTACTATATCTGTTTTTTTAAGATGGCCTGCAAACTTGGTTCGTGTCGTGTCCTGTGTGTCCTGTGCGTTAGTAACGTAGAGTGGTCATCTATGTCTTTTGTGTTAATCCTACAGACTGGTGTCTCCTACTCTCGTGTATGTATGTGAAACTGGGAAGGCTAAGCTTATGGTATAATTAAATTAATTTATGGGGATTGGAAAATTCGGTTTGTTAATCATTTCTGCTGTGTTTGAGCAATTCCGGAAACAAGTACAGTATATATAACAATCATAGGGAAAGAATTGATCGCTCAAGTAGTTATGTCTACTACATCGTTAATTACTTCATTTTCGTTGCTGGATTCGACCAGACAATCAACATGAGGCTGCAGAAAGGTAGCTAGGTCATTTAACATTGAGGGTAGCAGAGCATCAAATCCCCGGCTGTGTGACGCTAAGTTGGGCCTTGGGCTGTATGCACCATGGCGGGCTGCCCACGCCTCCAAGCTGCAGCGTGTGGACCCAAATCCGATTCCGTGCCAGCGGGCCTGTCTCGAATCGCCGCCACAGGCCCACAGCGCCCCTGAGTCTCGGACCCAAAATGTTATTGTCTCATTTTTTTCCTGGTAATGTTATTGTCTCAATTAGATATTATAGTTTAAGAAAGGAGAAAAATACGGGACTTAAATTACAATATTAGTGCCATGTTAAACTTATACTATTACTCTGAACTGGAGAGCCAAACCGGGTTCAAACACGGGCCGCAGTTCCCTCTCCCCTTCTCTACTAAGGGTGAGTTTGTTTATTTCACCCAACTTCTCCTAAAAAAAATACTATTCATCCAACTTTTCCCTATTCATCTCATCTCTCCCACTCACAGAACACGCTTCCAATACGATCTATAGTGTTTTTTCTCCCAATCTACACTCACCCTAATTCAACCATCTGCGTAAAGCCGAATCCAGTGAATATATATTCACCGTGTGTTGTTGTCAGTTGTCACCACACCAAGTAAGAGTGTGTTTGGTTGCTCATGTCATCCTTGTCCTATGATCACCCATGATCACACAGAACGAACCAAACAACGACAACATCAAAGACGAAACTTTGTTGTTGAGTACAGTCATCATCTTTCTGCACATAGACAATCAGACAAAGACATGAAAACAAAGTTCATCAAAACACGTCTACATTCAATGAATCCAACCGGCCTGCGACCTCCATGTGGGCATTGGTCTTTGATACATTATGTTTTTCTTAATATATTTCAAAAAATCATATTTAAATCTCATAGAGGCAGGATCATAAATAATTAAATAAATTTTTTCACATAAATTGATCCACCGTAACAAAAAAAAAATTGTGCGAACTGAGCTGTAGCTCAGTTGGCAAAGTTTCTTGTCGTGGAACCAGCCCACCAGGGTTCGAGTCCTCGACTCGGCACTGGTGCTTGCATTTTCCTGGATTTATTCCAGGATTTAACCGGCGCTATTCTTTCAGTGGTAGGCGACGTGCCCGTCGATAGCGAAGCGCCTGTGGTGACTTCGTCAATTTGGAGGATTTCCTGGCCAGTCTTTCAGAGGTGCTCATAGGGGTAGGGTTCAATTTGGAGGATTTCCCGGCCCAGTCTTTCGGAGGTGCTCATAGAGGTAGGGTTGCGTGCGTATGTTTGTAGGGGCAAGTGCGCGTGCGTGTATGTGAGCGTCTGAGTCTGTACTGTGTGATTCGCAAAAAAATTTTTTGTCACATTTTACAAATAGGATCCTATTTATTAATTCTAATAAAAAATTGTAGAGTAGAAATATGTAATCATCTTTTTCCAAAACCACACACTGGGTTTGTTCATAGATGTGCCAGGAAAAAGACTATCTGTATAATACTCAGTGTGTTTGGAGGGCCTCCTAGCACTCAGGTTTTTTAGCCTCTGCCACTGGATCAAAGACCAATGCCCACATGGAACATGTATCCTTCTTATTCACTTTCCCACAAAGCGGAGAGCGCTTCTTCTCGGTTTCACGCCGTCGTCGCCCTCCACCGCGGCTGGCGCTAAAAATTGGAGCTCAATTTCCCCGCCGCCCTCCACCACCCTAGTGGGGGTCCACCGCCGGCAGTCTCCAACGGCGCTATCGTGCCGTCTCTGCTCCTCCGCCATCTCGATCGTCACCATTGTCAGCCGGCAGCCAGCCAACCGCCCAGGAGCTCCTTCTATAGCCTAGACCACAAGTATCCCCACCCCTGCCCATACAACCAACGCTGAACCCTAACCCGCCAGATAAGAAGAAGAAGTTGTGAATCCTATGTAAGCAAAATTCAAGTATGAGGAGAGATTAAAATGTTTGAGTATGATTTAGCAACCCTCAAAATTCAGATATGTACGAGAGCATGTATTTTCTTTGCTAAGAGCTAAACACCACGTACAAACCAAGTCAGCACTCACCAACAGACCCCCGAGCACCACACAAACCACAGCAACCCGATCGCTATGGGCGGCTTCTCCATGGACGAGTCCTTCGTGCAGGCCCCCGAGCACCGCTCCAAGCTCGCCGTCGCCGAGGCCACCGGCATCCCGCTCATCGACCTCTCCCCACTTACCTCCGGCAACGCCGCCGCCGTGGACGCCCTGGCCGCGGAGGTGGGCGCGGCGAGCCGGGAGTGGGGCTTCTTCCTTGTCGTGGGTCACGGCGTGCCTCCGGACACCGTGGCGCGGGCGACGGCGGCGCAGCGCGCGTTCTTCGCGCTGCCGGCGGAGCGGAAGGCGGCCTTGCGGAGGAGCGAGGCGGCACCGGTCGGGTACTACGAGTCGGAGCATACCAAGAACATCAGGGACTGGAAGGAGGTGTTCGACCTCGTCGCACGAGCCGCCGCCGCCAGCCGTGCCCGGCGGCGGGGTCGTGTACAAGAACAAGTGGCCCGAGGACCTGCCGGGCTTCAGGTGAATCCATGAATCCATCTGCCGCCTGTGCAGCCGGGATGGTTTCTGAATCGTCTCTGTTGAATTAGCCTTGGCAATCCACAGGCTTTGCTTGCTTGCCTTTCATGATCAGTAGTTCATCACAGCAGAAAATCTTCTTCGCCTTCCCATTAATTTTTGACTAGGACGGAACTTTTCGTTCAATATAATCCAAGAAATAAATGGAAACAAAATCGTACAGAGAGGCGCTGGAGGAGTACATGGGAGCGCTGGAAGAGCTGGCGTTCAAGCTGCTGGAGCTGATCGCCCGGAGCCTGAACCTGAGCCCTGACAGGCTGCACGGCTTCTTCAAGCAGCACACCACGTTCTTCCGCCTCAACTACTTCCCTCCCTGCCCGCGCCCGGAGCTCGCGCTCGGCGTGGGCCGGCACAAGGACCCCGGCGCCCTGACCATCGTGTACCAGGACGACGTCGGCGGGCTCGACGTCCAGCGGCGCTCCGACGGCGAGTGGGTCCGCGTCAAGTGCATCCCGGACTCGTTCGTCATCAACGTCGGCGACACCATACAGGTAGCATTAAGTAGATTGTTGAACGCCCTGTTACGTTCTGTATTGCCGTCGATCTTGATCATATCGTTGTTGCTTGTTTACGGATTGGTGATGGACGTTTTAGGTGTGGAGCAACGACAGGTATGAGAGCGCAGAGCACAGGGTGTCGGTTAACTCGGCCAAGGAGAGGTTCTCCATGCCCTACTTCTTCAACCCGGCGTTGGACGCCGTGGTGGAGCCGTTGGGGGAGCTGGTGGGCGAGGACGACCCGCCCAGGTACACCGCCTACAGCTGGGAAGACTTCTTCAGCACCAAACTCGGCAGCAACTACAAGAAGCTGGACGTGGAGAATCTCCAGATCGAGCACTTCAGGAAGAGCCTCGAAGCGTAGTGCTAGAGGGACACGGACAGGTCCGCCGTGGCCCGGCGAAGACAACCGGCCGTCGTCTCGACTCTAGGGGGAGGAGGACAAAGATCATCATGTATGTTGTCCAGTAGTTCAAGTACGAGACTACTAGTGTTTTTTTTTAAACAGTCATGACACTAATATTCGCTAATAATCTACCTATGCAACCAACTATCCTGGTTGGCTCTTGCTGAAAAAATCATGTGGGGCTAAACAACTTTCCTGGCCCTGGTTGTCCCAAAAAAGTCCACAACTATTGTACAAAAAAAAGCCCAGATCATATCCGCTGGCGGTTTCATGCTCGACGACACCTATATCCTCCTTAGAGCATCTCCAGCCGGGCCTCTAAATTGGAGCCTCTATATTCCTTTTGGAGGTTAGCCCACAAAAATTTATAGGCTTCCAACTCTAGTGGGGTGACTAAATTTAAATGACCTTCATTTCTAGAGGCTTTTGACCATAATTTGGAGCCCCCCCCCCCAATAGGGGCTCGTTTAGAGGCCCGGCTAAAGATGATTTCTCTACTGAGAGACTGAAAACAAGGGATATAGGCTCATTTGAGGGCCCAACTGGAGATGCTCTTAATAACCCTAAAAAAACCTATATCCTCCTTGGTACTAGGGAAGAGCGGCGATCGGCGATGATGACAGTAGGGGCATAGATTGGTCATTTATATTTTTTTTGGATTACTCCTCATCAAATGTTTGTTTTTTCCATTATCCATCAATCGCTCAGACTTATGCTAGAAACTGAACTAAAAATTAGAATTTAAGGTTAGGGTTGGGGGTTTTAGGGGCAAGGGTTACCAAGGTGACAAAGTCTTCCGGTCTAGAGGGAGCTCTGAGGAGGATCTTCAGTGGGCGGTGGAGGTGGGAGATGTAGCGGAGGAGCAGAGGCGGTGAGGGCGCCACCGGAGCTGGGTGGTGAGGGATCCTCGAGGGGTGGTGGATGGTGGGGTGTAAGGCTCAAACGGATTAGCTTAAGGCGATGGAGGAGGACGGCGGCGGACGCCACCGGAGCCTTTGGCAGCGGGGGTGTCGGGGTCAGGCGGCGTGACTCGAGTATTGAAGTCGTGCATCTACAAAACGACGAGAGGAAGAAGAAGAAAAGGGGGAGAGAAGGGGAACACCTGGACCTTTGGATTAGTATCTAAAGGACATAGATGGTGTAGATAACTGATTTTTCAATCATCTGATGTGGAGAAAGATATTTTCTTTGGAGCAACGGTGGCGGAGTTTGTCCACCTGCTAAAATTTAACTGAGATGTTTACAATGCTGGCGCGGGAGCTAAGATTATATCAGAGGGGAGCAAATCACTCAAAATCAGAAATTACGAAAAAAAGACAAGGTACCAATCATCAAAGGGAGTGAGGTCCTTGCCACCACCATGGTGGCGTAGTCCACGTTCACCCAATGGAATCCATCCGATTGTGGCCTTTTCATATAACCCAGAATCAGGGTGGCAACGGGGCGGGACGTGGTCGGGGAAGCGACCCCCGTCCCCGCCCCGATCCCTGAAATGCTTTCCCCGCCCCGGCCCCGAAACGCTTGATGGTGCAAAATTCGTCCCCGCCCCCGAACCCCGATGTTCCCCAATCCCCGCCGGGGCTCCGAAGATGGGGAATCGACACCGAGAAGGAAGCCAGGGACTCGGGAGGAGAAGAAGCAAAGCAAAGCAGGGACAGCGTGGGCGACGACGACGAGCCCGTGGTGAACAGTTTAAGAAGATCAGACGCGGGGTAGGTGACAACGACGTGCTCGCGGGGGGGGGGGAGTTGAAGCAAGTGGGCGATGACGACGAGCCGAGGAGCTGGCAAGCGACGGTGCCTGATTGGAATGACGGCGAGCCGCAAGCGACGGCTGAAGACGTTGCCCGTGACATGCTTCGTCGCTTGCTGCTCCACCAGATCACCACTCATCTGCTGCTGAAGTCTTGAGCCGTTGAGCGGCGGCAGCGGTCCGGAAAGAAGTCGTGGCTAGGGTTTTTGTTTTCTTATTGGGCCATCATGTGCTGGTTTGCCTGGTGTTGTATGGGCCATGCACCTTATTTCTTTCTATTGCTGGGTCCCTGTGGTGCTCCACGGGGAAAATCTTCGCCCCGGTCCCGCCCCGGTTCAGTTCGGGTCTCCGCCCCGACAACCCCCCGGGGGGAAAATGGCCCTCGTCCCCGATCTACAGGAGCGGATCCCCACGGAGCCCTGGCCCCATGGGGAAAATTGCCACCCTGAACCCAGAACAATACCGAACCAGCGGTGTGGCAGAGCATTCATGAAAGGAAGGAGATGACGTCATACCGTTTTGAGTAGCCCATGAGGAGGCGCCACGGGGATGACCTTAGCCAAGAAGGTAGCAACGCAGGGGCTGGTAAAGAAGTGTTCCAGGTCCATGATGCAGGACCGAGAAGAAAAACCTCATTTATTTTGGTCAATTGGGTCGTTTGGATTTATTACTAATTTTTAAGTAGTTCTTGGCTTACATTATTGCCCGGCGTCTCAAATTTTAAATGGTATGGCTAAAAAAGGCCACTGTATAAAAAATATGGGATCATAAGTAAAATGTTATAGTAGTATAGAATGTGAATATATGTTGGTGCTCCTTTGCTACACCTTATTAGTACCATTTAGGTAGAGTTTTTGAACTAATTCATATACTAACCCGTCACTTGGCACATGAAATAACCCCGTTGTCACTTATGCATATATTTTTGGAAGATGTTGGTTTATGCAGGTTTTTTAGCTATAAGTGAGCACATTTGGACGAAGACTGAGATCATGACCGACCACCAAGGATGTGCACGGGCAAAGGCTTGAAGAACACGCTCGGATGACTTCGGGATCGGAGGAAATCCAGCAGACAAATCAAAGACCCAATCATAACGCGAAGAAAATGACATCAAAAGGCCCAAATATGTGAAGGACATAAGTTACCAATATAGAGAGGAGTCCGCACGCAAAAGAGCAGACCGAGACGGGCCAGAAAAGACCCAGGCCGGCCGGCCCAAGCCCATAGGCCGGCCAGCCCAGCCTGTTTTCGTGGCGGTTCGGCGTCGCCTTTGACCTAGGGTTCCCTCATACTATTTAAAGCTATTTTATTCAAACCGGAGGCTAATTTCCACCAGAGAGCCGCCGTATCGACGAAACACACACCGGAAGAAGCCGACGGCCGCGACAAGATTGGAGGACGGCGAAGATCTTCGCCGAGGACTTCTGCACCATGAACACCATCGCCAAGACTAGCTTTATGGGATGAAGGCCTTGTTTGTCCACAGGATTATGAGGTGACCATTGGTTTGTAATCACCGACATACTTTGTGAATTTGATCTATCTTGTACATAGAGTTTGGTTCCCTAAGTTTGATGTGCTTCTACCCCTAGTGTTGTGTGACGAGTGTGGGGAAAACGACATCAGCTTTCGGAGCATCGATAGATTAGATTGGCGCTTTAACTCGGTGGTTGCATATCCTAGCGATCCTAAAACCCTAGGGGCAAACGTTCTCTATATCTTGTGCTCTCGCTAACCTAACCTCGCATTCTTAACCCTAGATTTATTTAGATTAACTTAGTAGATTAGATCTATTCATACACCAACCAAAATCCAAAAAGATTAATAATCAACATAGTTAGTGATTAGATAAGCGTAGCGATCTTCTTGTTCCACGGATTGATAACCTTAGGGAAAAACTTCAAGGGAAAAGCTACCAGCGACCCGTGCGCTTGCGGTACAAAATTGACGCGGCTAAGCGCCGTCAACAAGCTTTTCTGGCGCCGTTGCCGGGGAACAAGAAAGTTTTGCTATGTTTATCTTTGTATTAATTTTGTTGGTTTCTAACCCTTAATATTTTTCTAGAATTTTTCCTTTTTCTTTTTCTTTTTGTTTGACTAGATGGATCTTCTCATTCACCTTGTGGAGGAGAAGAAATCATTGAGGGGTTATGCGAGCCCAAGATCGGAGGACTTTGACATGCAAAAATCGGATTCAATACTCCAAGCCCTCAAGTATGAGATCAAGCCTCAAATCATCAAGATGGCGGCCGCAAACCCGTTTAGAGGAGAGGAGGCGGACAATCCATATAGCCACATCTAGCACTTCACGCGGATATGCAATATGGTGCGGCAAGATGGAGTTCCGTTAGATTGGTTCAAATGGAATCTTTTCCCTATTCACTTGCGGATAAAGCAAAAATATGGTATACATTCGTTTCCTTTGATGCCAAAGGAAATTGGGACGAGTTAATGAGAAAGTTTTGTGGAGATTTCTTTCCACCAAGCAAGGGTCACCAACTCCAGAGAGAAGTGCTCACCCTCAAGCAAGGGGAGAATGAGGGGATAGATCAAGCTTGGGAGAGGTTCAACATGTTGACTATACAAGGACCACGGCTTGGGATCCCTGGTGATGTACTATTGCAAGCTTTTTATTTTTCTCTAACCTCCGAATGCATGCAATTTGTCCAAGCGTGCGCAAGAGGAGACCTCATGGAGAAAACACTCACGGAAGCCGTCCAAATACTACAAAGGATAAGTAGGGGGCGGCCGTGCAAAGAGATTGGGAAACACGTAATTCGGCAAGTCGTGAGCAAGAATCTCAACCGGCGGTGCTTGCTGGAATTTTTGGAAAAGCTACCCCGGAGTCGAAAGAACAGCAACCGAAGCATAAAAAAGACGAAGATGCATCGGTCCAAGGTTCAATAAAGGAAAACTCGGGAGAAGAAAGAAGAAACTTGGCAAATGCAAGACCGCTAAAGGAGTTCGAGCAAATGGATTGGAGACCGATTGATTTTGGAGATTTGTTTGACAAGAGAAGACCTCATCAAAACCAAAAAAGATCGGTGAGAGCCATAGAACTGTACTTCCCATCAAATCCACACATATGATATGAATTGGAAGATGAATCGGCTGGAGGAACCATTCAACAACTTTTGAACAAAGAGGAAGAGATAGAACCAAAGTCATCACCATTCGCATGCATAGGCCAGGTATACGCAATTGGAAACATCCACGACAAAAGTATGTCATTACCCACTCCATATATAAGCTGCAAATAAATGGAGAACTAATTGACAAGGCTTTGTTTGATGGTAGAGCTCATGTTAGTATTATGACATTTGATATTTATAATGAGCTCTTTGCTAAAATTTTTAATCTTGCTCCTACAACCATCGAATTGACAATGGAAGATGGTAGAACTACTAGGCCTATAGGAGTGATTCGAAATCTAGATGTTTCCATTGTGGGTAAAATTGTTCCAACCAACTTTTTTGTGTTTGATAATGGCATGGATGATTATGATGATATAATTCTTGGCAAACCTTTTCTAAAGTTGGTTAATACAATTCTTGATGTGGAAAAGAGAATCTTAACTTTTGAGCTTGATCGGATTAAACATGACTTCAATTTCCTTCCAAGTGCTTGTGGTGCTTCACCTCTACCTCTTAATAACAAAGAGGTAGAGAGCGTCCGCTTTGTTCACTCTTTTAGGGACCCTCTCCAACAAGCTATGGAGAATGAAACTTCTCATGATGATCAAGATAAAGTGTTAATGGAAGCAACCGAAGAGCTAGAGATGCAACACAGATGTTTGGAAGAGGAAAAAAAATTGAAGACATAGAAGATTTTCATCACCTAGGGAAGGAATTGCAACAAGATTGTGGAGAACCACCTCCAGTTGATGTGATTGAATTGCTCTCAACTCTGACGGACGAACCAAAAACCCCTCTATATGGAACAACATGAAGGCTAAGGTATGCATTGAACTACCAAGATACTATTGGTTATGATGATAAAATTTTGAAGTAGTCATGTTCTAGTGATAGTATGAATGATGATTTAAATTCTATGCCTTCAACCTATGATGATCATCTTATTATAGGCTAGAATTTCTTGAGAATGATAAAGAGGCAATATTTGTGCTTGAACCCATTGATTCTGTGCCTAAAGAACCTTTGCCTAACAAGAACTAAGTGCTATGCGGGAAACATATGCTACATTTAATTGCAACATGCTTTGGTGCTACAATCTAGTTGTGGTTGTAGTTATGGATGCATATGTTTACAATAAGTTTTGCAAATCCCGATCTTGCTTTGCACTTGGTCAAGCTCATGACCTTAAAAAGAGCACATGTCCGGAGAGGTCTCTAATTTCACTAACCATGAAGGATATGAAATTCAAATAATGAGGAGAGGAACCACGCTCAAAATTTTGAACACAATCATCAACATCTCCAAGTTCCTAGAACGGATGTTGCTAGGCTCATTGATTTTGTGCACAAGGCCAGCAGGTTACAATGCAAGAAAGTTGAACATTCAAGACGTCCATCAAGTCCCGGTTCCAACGCATCCTTTATTGATGAGATGGAAGACCCATGGGAGGAGCTATGTCACAAACATCAGAGTTGCACGTGCTGAAATCAGCACGGGACAGATTGCTGTGCTGGAGTAAAACAGGCATAACTCCCTCGTTCGGAATGCGTTCTGGGCAAATGAGGACTTGTTGGAAAGAAGATTTTATACACTTTGCATTGAATCAACTGGTCGGCACAATTTCCATTCTAGTCAGAGAGGAAAAATCATGAAGATTAGGCAGCGACGAAGGACAACGAAGAAGGAGGTGGCGATGGCGTCGATGTGAGAGATGTTTGGGCGAGTTTTCCATTGAGAAAGGTTGATCAAGTCTAACATATAAAGTGGAATAAAAGCTTCATGGAACATCTTAATCTCTTGCATGAAGGACCATGGCTTCGCAATGATTTAAACGTATGTGAGAAAGTCAAGCTCTATGACTTTAAATGAAGCGCTTTGCGAGAGGCAACCCGGTCTTTAGTGTATTGGAGTTTTTTTATCTTTGTGTCTTCTTAGAGAGGTGTATGAAGCATGTAGGGTTGTTCGGATTTGTTTCTACTCCCGACCATCACCCCGGGGGTAGTGTGTGCTTAAAATGTTTTGCAGGCATAACGGCTATTTGACAACATGAAGAAGTTGAGATAAAATGAGGCAACGAAGGTGAAGAACATCCAAATACGTGGGGGAGGATCTCAAGAATTACAAGACGGTTCATCTTCTTCTTCCACACCTAGCATCATGCTAAGCATGAGGGAGGACTTATTGGACAAAGGAAAAAGCCCCACATAGTACATCACGGTTGCCACAAGATGCTTATATTTCTTCTTCCATGCTAAGCACAATGCTTAAGCATGGGGAGGCCGTGCTACACTTCAAGCATCGAAATACGGTAATTCTTTCTCAACTTTCTCTTTATTCGTCTATTTATAAGTGCTTGCACATATATGCCTTCAACCATAGGATGGAAATATTTGTATATCTCTCTTGTTAATAACATGGCTTATCGGAGGACAACCTAGTTTTATTTTTGTTTTTAATGGCCACCATCACAATGAGCTCATCACGATGATAGCTTTTGCTTATGGAAAATTGATGAAAGTTGCCACCTTGTTTTACCTATACTATGTTACGTATGACTTGACTATTTGCTCTCTTTTTAAATGAAATTAAATGGTTAACTACCGTCTCTTTTATTTGTGGAGGTTCAATGACTAAATTCTAGACCCACATACAAAGCATTGCCCTTTTAATTAAGTTTACCGATATCCTACATCTTGTATTGTCTTATTGAAAATTTAATTCCTATGGTATCTACATTTGTGAATCTCTTGTAAAGTTCTACCTACCAAAGCCTTATACATGCATGTTCTTCCATGATGAAACCTTTAGATTGCAAACTTGTATTTTGATGAGTTGGATTAAGATTGATTTCTATGGTACGAGACTAAGAAGCTGGTCATTCCTTTTATGTAAATTTTTAATGCTAGCCTTTTTGTCCATGCATTGTGGGTTTTCACATTGGAAATCTCACAAACTTCGCTCGGCATCCATCCAAAAACCCAAATATCCTTTTGTGATTGCCTCCTTGACTACAACCCAATTTGAGTATGGAATAAATTTTAGATAGAAAATAGAGTTTATACTTAACTCGATGGTCATATTTTTCCTCTCTTTTATGCTCGAGGACGAGCATCGTTCAAGCATGGGGGGAGGAGTCATTGAATATCTCCAACTTCCTTAGAGTAAGTATCATGTTATGAAAGTTCTAAGGAGCAAAAAGAAAAAAAATATATATATATCAAATAAAAGATGCATGCCCAAAGAAGGTATGCCACATACTTACAAGGCGTGTCAAAATGAAAAAAGAGAAAAAGAAGGAAAAGAAAAAAAATAAAGAGAGAATAAAATGCTCCTTAGTTCTTTTTGCTTCATTTAATTCCCAAGTGTCTTGAGGAGAAATCCATACTCAAAATTTTCCAACCATTTCCAATCCGATAACGAGAACTTTGTTTGTGTCTCAGGATCACCCATTTGCCATTTGCACATGTCCACCTACCAAAAAGTGTGAGTTCATCTCTCTCCCTCTCTAACATTATTTTCCATGACCTTTTTTACTAGCCTCGGTAATTCCAATAGATCTCTCTCTTAGTTTGACAATATTTCAAGTATAATGTTTTGCTAGGATTGTTTTTACCTACCAAGCTCCACATACGCTTTCTACTTTCATATATGAGTAGAATAGGTTGAAGATAATCTAGTATAGGCTTGAGTGACTTGATGAGTTGAGCGTTTCCATTAACTTTTGCAAGAGAACCTCATCTATGTTGGATATGTACCTTTTTGAAAACTCTTTCAACAAGGTAAAGGTTTGAAGTTCACTTAAGTTTGAGATCATCGCATGTAATTTTTGTTGCTTGTTCTTTATTGCTAGTCTATCTTCCATAATGAAAAAGTAGCCGGTCACGACTTAAAATTTAAATGCTAAATATGTGAAAAGAGCAATGTGTCTTGTTATGTATGACTAAGTGTAGGGAGGATATTGAAGGGCAACGCTGATTTCCTTATTACGCAAAGCTCTTGGACTTACTCGAGGACGAGCAAGGTTTAAGCATGGGGTAGTTGGCGATCCTTTGCTACACCTTATTAGTGCAATTTAGGTGGAGTTTTTGGACTAATTTATATACTAACCCACCACTTGGCATGTAAAATAACCCCATTGTCGCATATGCATATATTTTTAAAAGATGTTGGTTTATGCAGATTTTTGAGCTATAAATGAGCATTTGGATGAAGACCGAGATTGTGACCGACCACCAAGGATGTGCACGGGCAAAGGCTTGAAGAACACGCTCGGATGACTTCGGGATCGGAGGAAATCCAGCAGAATCATATCACG
The DNA here is from genome assembly GCA_015342445.1 of Digitaria exilis. Lineage (NCBI taxonomy): Eukaryota > Viridiplantae > Streptophyta > Magnoliopsida > Poales > Poaceae > Digitaria > Digitaria exilis. The sequence goes on along the minus strand of JACEFO010001677.1, from coordinate 1,285,217 downwards.
AAGAAAACAGCGTCAAAAGGCCCACATATGTGAAGGATATAAGTTACTAATTTAGAGAGCAGTCCGTACGCGAAAGAGGAGGCCGAGACGGGCCAGAAAAGGCCGAAGCCGGCTGGCTTGGGGCCCATAGGTCGGCCGGCCCAGCCGTTTTCGTGGCGGTTCGGCCTCCCATTCGACCTAGGATTCCCTCGGACTATTTAAAGCTTATGTTTTATTCAAACCGGAGGGTAATTCCCACTAGAGAGCCGCTGTATCAACGAAACACACACCGGAGGAAGCCGTCGGCTGCGACAAGATTGGAGGACGGCGAAGATCTTCGCCGAGGACTTCTACACCATGATCTCCGTCACCAAGACTAGCTTTATGGGGTGAAGGCCTTGTTTGTCCATAGGGTTATGAGGTGACCATTGGTTTGTAATCACCGATATACTTTGTGAATTTGATCTATCTTGTACATAGAGTTCGGTTCTCTAAGTTTGATGTGCTTCTACCCTAGTGTTGTGTGACGAGTGTGGGGGAAACGGCATCGGCTTTCGGAGCATCGATAGATTAGATTGGCGCTTTAACTCAGTGATTGCATATCCTAGCGATCCTAAAACCCTAGGGCAAACGTTCTCTATATCTTGTGCTCTCGCTAACCTAACCTCGCATTCTTAACCCTAGATTTACTTAGATTAAACTTAGTAGATTAGATCTATTCATACACCAACCAAAACCCCAAAAGATTAATAATCAACATAGTTAGTGCTTAGATAAGCGTAGCGATCTCCTTGTTCCACGGATTGATAACCTTGGGGGCAAACTCTAAGAGAAAAGTTACAACCGACCCATGCGCTTGTGGTACAAAATTGACGCGGCTAAGCGCCGTCAACAATATACAATGAACAAAACCGTCAATCGAAATTCACGAATTTGTAATGCTAATTTTCCATGCAAGGTTAAAACGTTCCAAACAAAATGGTCTAGATATTCTAGTAGCACAAAAAAATTTCATCTACGTGATCAGAGCAAACCAATATCAAATGCATCTTTGCTTGTGGTATGTTCATGTATCCATGACCTGCCCACTGGTCCATGAATCAAGAATCATCAGTGACGTCACAGACTAGAACACACCGAGCAGCAAAGCTGTGAACGATCACCATCATCTTGTGTACCCGGACACATCAGCATTCAGCACGGGAGAGATACCAACAAATCTCAACCTAAAATGCTAAAATCCATCCAGATTCATTGAATCCAACCTCCTCAGACGTCCCTTTTAACCACCTCACTCATCATATCTCACGTCTCCACTTCCCACCCCCTTGCGCTGCATGCTACGGCGTTCTAGCTAAAGACACAAGCAGCCATCGCAGCCTCACTGACCTCGACGCAGGACGGAAGCTTGTGATCCATCGCCATGGGCGGCCTCTCCATGGATCAGTCCTTCGTTCAGGCCCCCGAGCACCGCCCCAAGCCCACCGTCTCCGAGGCCACCGGCATCCCCGTCATCGACCTCACGCCGCTCACTGGCGGCGGCGGCGACGTGGACGCGCTGGCCGCCGAGGTGGGCGAGGCGAGCCGGGACTGGGGCTTCTTCGTGGTGGTGGGCCACGGCGTGCCGGCGGAGGCCGTGGCGCGCGCCACGGCTGCGCAGCGCGCCTTCTTCGCGCTCCCGGCGGAGCGCAAGGCCGCCGTGCGGCGGAGCGAGGCTGAGCCGCTCGGGTACTACGAATCCGAGCACACCAAGAACGTCAGGGACTGGAAGGAGGTGTTCGACCTCGTCCCCCGCGATCCGCCGCCGCCGGCTGCCGTCGCCGACGGCGAGCTCGTGTTCGCTAACAAGTGGCCTGAAGATCTGCCGGGCTTCAGGTGAATCAACTAAGGTCTAGTAGTACATATTGTTGTTTCTTGCATGATATATAATCGCGCCAGTTCTGTTTGACAAATTATTTTTTTGTGGAAATGTGTAAATCTTTGCTGAATTAGTCCAGGAATTTTCACGTCTTTTTTTAATCAAAGACAGAACATGATCAGTTACTGAATTTTTTACGATCCTTCGACAGAAAGTTAAAATGTTCATCTCAGTAATTGTTGCGACTGAATTCTCCTTAAAAAATATATCTGCTTTCCATGTTAACTTAAACGGGGGATTCTTTCTTGCAGAGAGGCGTTGGAGGAGTACGCGAAAGCAATGGAAGAGCTGGCGTTCAGGCTGCTGGAGCTGATCGCGCGGAGCCTGAACCTGAGGCCTGACAGGCTGCACGGCTTCTTCAAGGACCAGACCACCTTCATCAGGCTGAATCACTACCCTCCCTGCCCTAGCCCCGACCTCGCTCTCGGCGTCGGCCGGCACAAGGACGCCGGAGCACTGACGATCCTGTACCAGGACGACGTCGGCGGGCTCGACGTGCGGCGGCGCTCCGACGGCGAGTGGGTCCGGGTGACGCCCGTCCCGGACTCCTTCATCATCAACGTCGGCGACCTCATCCAGGTGTGGAGCAACGACAGGTACGAGAGCGCGGAGCACCGGGTGTCGGTGAACTCGGCCAAGGAGAGGTTCTCCATGCCTTACTTCTTCAACCCGGCGAGCTACACCATGGTGGAGCCCGTGGAGGAGCTCGTGAGCGAGGAGAACCCGGCGAGGTACAACGCCTACAACTGGGGCGACTTCTTCAGCACGAGGAAGAACAGCAACTTCAAGAAACTCGCCGTGGAGAACATCCAGATCGCGCACTTCAGGAAGAGCATCGCCGCCTAGATAAGATTTGGGTATATTTGACATGAAGATCGATCTATGCCGGCGTGCTGTGGCTGGACAGGCCGCCTAAGATAAGATTCAGGGGACGTACGGCCATGTCCCGTTTGTGTGGCAGTGTAGAAATATGTGTGCATGCTCTGTGAACCAGATGTGATGAGTACTTTGGCATGTTTGGAATAGTAGCCTTGCGTTTATCTGCATAGTAAAAAAATATATTATTGTACATTTTCGGGTTTGTATCATTGTTGGTGAGCAATGTTCAGTTGGGACTAGCTCTGGGTGCAGGACCAGCCTCTGATGGGTGATGACAAGGGTGATTCACGAGCGATGCCCAGTTTCTTTTGGTCTTGTTTGATGGTCATCTCTGCAACAGTTTCCCTTTGTCAGCATTTCAGCAAAGCTTGGGACGGGCTGCACCACAGGATGAAGGCGCAGAAAGGAGAAGGCGTAGAATGTTTGTTGAAGGGCGGCGTGTAGTGTTATTGGGCCAATGGGCTGTAACTTGACTCGGCCTGCCTGTTACAAACCTGACAGCTTGATCCAACCCAAACAGATACATCTTTCCCCTTGGGAAAAAGTCCTTTTCACCTCCCTAGACAATGGGTTGGGTTTAAATTTTCTTTTCAGATCACAAAACCGTCTAACCAGCCTCCTTGAACTTTTGAAACCGTATATTTCACCTCCCCGAGCTGGAGAAAAGCGGTTTTGAAGGCGATTTTCTATTTTTCTTTTTTTATTTATTTTGGCTGAAACTTTGAAAAATCATAATAAATCAAAGAAAAAATTATATAATCGAAAATTCAATATATTTGAATGTTCCAGTGAGTATAAATTTTTTTAATATATTTGAAGCATACAATAACTAGTCTACCCTAAAAATTTTACCCTGATTGGACCATAAAAAATGCATTTACGAATTATTATATTTAACTATATTAAAAAATAGATCTAAATCTATAGTAAAAAACTTTATACTAAAGTATATTATATTATATATTTTATGTGTTTATATACTTATATGAAGTCAAAAAAATTGAATTTTCGATTTTATAATTTTTCTTTGATTTATTATGATTTTTCAAAGTTTCAGCCAAAATAAATAAAAAAAGAAAAATAGAAAACCGTCTTCAAAACCGCTTTTATCCAGCTCGGGGAGGTGAAATATAGAGTTTCAAAAGTTCAAGGAGGCTGGTTAGACGGTTTTGTGATCTAGGGAGAAAATTTAAACTCAGCTTATTGTCCAGGGAGGTGAAAAAGACTTTTTCCTTTCCCATGCTTTCTCTTCTGGGCATGTAGCATCAGTTTTTTTTCAGGGAAACATATAGCATCACATGGCCTTGCCTCTCTGGGTCAAGACCATTTAGAAGCGACTTGGTATTCCGGCCCACATCTACTAGGCTCGGTTGGCTGGGCTGGAGCCAACCAGCTAATTCAGCCCGTTCAAAAACCAGCCCAGGCTGAAGGAACAGTCTGGTGGCTGGCTGGCGGTGCAAAGCCTACTTTCCAGCAGTCAGGGGCAGAGCTACATACAATGTTTGGGCCGCACCCTGTAAATTCTTGCAGCTCCTCATAATTTCTAAATGTTCACCATATGATCCTTAGATATCTGCACTCCTGCTACCACAAGATCTGCTTCAGAACCAGTAATATCTAGCTGTTGGTTCCTCCAGCAACTAGCAACAACAATACAGACTGCCCTACTAGTAAGAGTCTCCAGAAGACTGACCAAATTTGAATCTCCATATATTAATTTGGCTACCCTCTCCAAAAGATTCACTCTACATATTACTCAGGACTCCAGCAGAGTAGCCAAATCTCAACCTCCAAATCTCACTACCCTACAATTTATTATTATTCGATTTAACATGATTAAAATACTTTTATCTCATTTTTTGAAATTAAATTAGTACCCTGAAACTTCAAATAACAAGCCAAAAGAGTTCAACTCAAGGAAATTTTAAATTAAAATCTATAAGAGCATTTGAGTTGAACCTTGTTAAAATGGGTTGTTATTTATTCTACTAACATAGAAACGGTCATGATTTTAGGAGCTTGATATAATTACCTTTTGAATTTATAAAATAGTGGACAATGATGTTTTGTGAAGAACAGAGAGGAAAAGAGTGGGGAGGGCCCACGAGAATCTTAGTATGGCCAGGCGCTGGAGCTGGCCAGGTTTGGCGATGGAAAGAGGTCAAATGGCCAGGCTACAGTGTTAGCCAGGCAAATGACGAGCCTGCTGGAGACGAGTTTTTCTGGATTCACGAGGCAAACGACGATAGCGAGCCTGATGGCCAGGCCGCTGGAGATGCTCTAATATCTAGCAGTTGCATGGTTCCTCCTACCAGTAATAGAGCACGGTCGTTTTTGCCGTCCATGCATGGTCGATCGTCGTGACATAACAAATTCAAAATCGGTTGGACTGACACTGGAGACTGCAGCACTGGTAATCCTTGAACAACCACCATGATCCGCCAGATCTCGCTCTGCATACGGCACTACGCACTATACTAGTAAACCACCCTACGAACCTCACTCAGCTGGCGTCGCCATGGATGACGCCTCCGTGCAGGCCCCTGAGCACCGGCCCGTGTCGGCGTCGCCCGTCGCCGACGCCACGGGCGTCCCGATCATCGACCTCTCCCCGCTCATCGCGGCCACGCCACCGTCATACCGGGGGTGCTGGGGACGCGCTCACGGCCGAGTTGGACACGGCGTGCCATGAGTGGGCCTTCTTCGTGGCGGTGGGCCACGAGTGCACCTCATCGCCATGGTAGTCATTGTGCCCTTGCCCGCCGCCCGCCGCAGCCCACCCCTCCTCCGGCCGGATTTCGCCAATCAAACGTCCGGCCTGGCAGAGGCAACATTTCAAGGCCTGGGTTAGTTTTGGAGTTAAAAAAGTTGCTAAACTTCGTATGAGGCTGACATGCGGCCCCCACATTTTAGGTTCCACGTCAGCTGCCAATGCCATGTCGGTGTTACATGGCAGATTCGGAATGAATAAAGAAATGCAATTTTATAATATGAGGAGCTAGACAAGAACCGCTCAATAGTTCAAAGACCGGACATGAAATTTAATCCTATTGAGTATTGACCACAAAGACTTAGTTTTGTTGGAGAAGTGGGAAAATATACTTCTGGAAAACGTGTTACGTAAGATACAGGAATAGTAAATTTTCAATTAATAGTTAATTTCTGGAGAAATTTTGTGGGAACTAAACTACTCCATGTGGACAATAACCGTTCATGTCAGAATCTGGACCCCATACTGATCCAGATACTGAGGAGGAGAAGAAAACAAAAGATTCAGTTCCAAGCGCCGAGAAGAATTGTAGCCGAAATATTGAATGGAAGCGCACCAGATTCATCATCATGTGTTGCTAAATTAAATAAACGCCAAATTAACTTTCCGAAGGGCCGTGATAGCGGCAGTAGCGGCTTCTTTTCCCTGCCGCAACACGACCACCTCCTCGCCTCGAAAGAAAAACGCCCCCTCACAAAATGGTCGGCAGCCTTCGTCCTCGACGCTAGCTGGAGGACTGGACGAACTATTACATTTTCAATTGTTTCATGGTGGTGACAGTTTGCCCTACGGTACTGGCGAGATCTGAAAATGTACGAGCAAACAATTGCAAGTGTTCAGAAATTAAACTTGCAACAAAGCCAGCTACGTATTACAAGAGCACATGCAGATGTTAATTGTATAAAGAAGACGAAAGCACGAGGAGGAGGATATCGCTAGCTAAGACCTGTAGTGTAGAAGCTCACGTAAGGTACTATGGCGTCGTAGGCCTCTATGGCACCTACCATCCTCGCCCGCCTTGACTCGAGATCCAGCGCAAAGACCCCTGCTGCTCTGTTGATGAAGATGGTGTCCGAGCCCCCCGCGAAGCCGACCACTTGACGTGTGTGGCATCTGTAGCCTCTAGGGAGCACTGCCTTGATGTCGATAGCCTCGTGCTGTGCCCATGCTTGCTGCTGCTGCGTCCAGAGGTAGAGGAACCCACCGTTGGGCGATGTGGTGGCAAAGCCCAGCCTGCCGCCGTCTGCCTTCACCAGGACCATGCCCGTGAAGTCTCCAGGCGTCTCCATCACGGACAGCCGGTGGCCACGCAGGTCGTACTTGTGTTGGAGATAAAGTTAAAGAAGTGGTCAAAAGCCCATTAGTGAGGGGTTTGACGGGAATAGCGGGAAAGCCCGTGGGCCACAAGTGCATTGATCGGAGGCGCAACCAACCCATAGTTACGGCCCCAGATCGCCCAGCGCAAGATAAAAGGGGACGCCAGACAAGGTTTTGAGTTATCCCAGTGACACTAAACCCTAAGAGCGTCCCCACATCCGTCACTCCGATCCGGCGGCGCTGGAGCCATCTGAAGGCCGTCGCCACCTCACCGCCGTCCCAGGACAATGCCGGTGGAGACCAGAGGACGATGGGATCTCTGACGTCCTACACCAACGCCGGGAACGACTACACCGAGTCCCGCACTGGCCACTACAACGGCCGGATCGTCCCCGTGCATCGCTGCTGGTTGATGTTCTAACCTACTGTGTAGTGTTCATGTTATAGTTGCAAGATCCTATCATGTTTATGCCTAAGTCATGCCTTTAAGTTCCATCATTTGGTATCAGTCGCCTTTTCCATCTATTCTTGAATCATGAGTACACATGGTTAGTCAGTGAGTTTTAGATCTAAGCTAGGGTTTCGGTTTTCCCCATTTCTACCCAACCGAGCATCAAATCGACGCAAATCACAGTACAAGTCGTCGTTTTGTTGCGCAAATTAGACAAATTAGCATAAAGACATGATTAGAAACGCATATCTAAGACCCTTCTGTGCGGATCCATCATAACAGCATGCATACCGACGCAAAACCCCTCAAAAGTCGTCGATTTATGCACGAATAAGCATTGAGAAGAAACGAAATAGGCAAATCTCAGATCCAATTTGCAAACCCTTGAGAAATCCCCAAATCTTCGAACCCAAACCCTAGCAACTACCACACTCACCTTGCTTGCGCGCATGAGATGTTGGCGGTGCAGAAGCTGAGGAGTCGCCGGCCAGCCGCTTTCCACCGCCTGCCACCGCCATGAGTGCAACCAAGGGGAACCCCTCGACGGAGATGCGCACGACTTGGACGCACGCGCCTCCGGCGAGAGGGACCCCAAGGGCGCAAGGCGTACGGCGGTGGGATGAGCGTGCGGTGATGGCGCATGGCAAAGCGCGGCGACGAGCTGGGCGCCGGCGGCATGGGTCGGTGCGCATTGAGAAGCCGCCGGCGGCTGGTGCGGAGGAAGAAGGGGAGAGGAAAGAATGCGCTAGGGTTAGGGTTCGGTGAGAATAACTGCTCTTTTATAGTTAGGAAACGTGCGCTGGATCGTCGGATTCTAGGGTTTTGAGATCGACGGCTGAGATTAGTGCGGGCGTGGATGATGCGCGCTGCGCGCTGGGCCGATTCGGCGGCCCAGCCGTTGGTTTTTGGGCCTAAGGCCCATGAGACATTAAGCAGCCCGCCAGCGCACCTGAGCCGAGCTGAGCCGTGCATGAGAGCCGAGCTGCGCCCTGAGCCGCTGAGCCGCGATTTGAGCCGAGCTGCGCGCACTGCTGAGCCTAGCCTGAACCGAGCCGAGCCGCGCCCTCCCTGCTGCTTTGCATTTGGGCCGTGTGGGAGAGAATTTGCTGGGCCAAAAGGGGAGTTCGAGCTATAAGAGCAGTTCGTTTTGGCCCATCAAGTTTTAGGTTTTATTTATTCTTTGATTTCAGTGCAATTTATTTATTCTCTCATGAATTAAGGTTAAGTTTAATTTTTGCACTGATTTAAAGAAGGATAAATCTAAGTTAAGTTTCCGCTGCACATATGAGTTCCTTATTAAATTGAACCAATGAGATATTTTAATTGGGAATTCTTTATGCAAATTTAAATTTAAGTTCACAACTATAATTCTGACCAACGTTGATTTATAGTCATGTGATATAAGTGAGTTTTAAATTCATGAATATTTTACTTCTGCCCAACGGTGATGTAAAATTGTTTAATTTTCAATCAATTTGATGTTTGCATTTTTGTTTCTGCCCAACGGTGAAGCAAATTTGTTTAACACTAAGTATTAAGATTCTTTTGTTCCTGCCCAACGGTGATGCAAAAGTTATTAATGTTATTTAATTTTGTCTCTGCCCAACGGTGATGCAAAATTGTGTTATTCATATATTTGTTGTCATTACTGATTAAATCTATCATCATGTTGTTTTACTCAGATCCCACTCCCTCCAGCATCATAAGCTACATCCAAGGTGTTGAGAAGCTGGGAGGGAACAACTTCACTACATGGAAGGAAAACATCAGGTTGATATTGGGGATTCAGGATAAGGACCACTCTCTAAGAGAGCCAGCTCCCGTTGCTCCAGTCGCCGTAGGGGATAATGATCCTACCCTTGCGGTGCCCACTGCAACTTATGAGAAAGAGAAGGAGCGTTGGGAGCGCTCTGACAGGGTGGCTCTGATGATTATGGAGATGACCATGACCCCTTCCATGAGGGGAGCACTTCCTAAGGAGCCTACAAGTGCAAAAGCTTTCATGGACAAGATTGAGGAGTACTTTCAGGGGTCTGACAAGGCCAATGCTAGCATCCATCTCTTCAAGCTAATGAGCACTAAGTATGATGGGAATGGCAGTGTGAGAGAGCACATCATGGGTGTGATTAACTCCAGGGATAAGCTTAAGGACCTGGGTTGTCCACTTGATGATATGACTCTGTTGCATTATGTGTTCCTCTCACTTCCCTCTGTGTTTGAGCCATTTAAGATCAACTACCATGGTTCTGATGCAAAATGGAACATTGCCACGCTCATTTCTAAGTGCTCTCAGGAGGAGGAAAGGCTGAGGTCACAGACTCCTGACTATGCCAACCTCATTAGGCAAGAGGTACATAAGGGAAAGGCTAAGAAGGTCATGCACTCTAAGCATCCTAAGAAGAATCAGAAGCCATATTAGAAGCCAAAGAAAAATGATGGCGCTTCTTCCTTTAAGGGTCCTCAATGCTTCCACTGCAAGGACTATGGCCATATCAGGAAGGACTGCCCAAAGTTCAAGCTTTGGCTTAAAAAAAGAGGTAATGATGACATTATTTCATTAGTCGATGAGTCTTATTATGCTTATTTTCCATTAAGTTCATGGTGGATTGACTCTGGTGCCACTGTTTATGTCACAAATTCCTCACAGGGGTTGAGTGGCGCCCGGACTATAAGAAAGGGGGACCGAAGGCTGAAGGTCGCCAATAGAGTTGAAGCTGAAGTCGAAGCCATTGGCACACTTAGTCTAGAACTTTATACTGGCTTCATGCTTCAATTGAATAATGTCCTTTATGTTCCATCTCTCACGAGAAACTTAATTTCTATTTCGAGATGAGATAATGATGGTTATGCGTGTCTTTTTTAGAACAACAAGTGTGTAATAAGTTTAGATGGTGATATTATTTGTTATGCACCTTTACATAATCAGCTTTACTTGTTGTCTTTGAATAATGACTGCTCTGTGATGAATGTTGATCATGCCAACAATAAGCGCAAGAGAGGTAATGAGACCTCGTCGAAATTGTGGCACTCACGTTTAGGCCACATTTCGAAGGGGAGAATAGAACGTCTCATTAGAGAAGAGATACTTCCTATCTTAGACTTCTCTGATTTAGAACAATGTGTTGCTTGCATTAAGGGAAAATTTGCAAAAAGAATTAAAAAGGATGGAGTTAAGCGCAGTTCAAGAATATTAGAATTAATTCACACTGACATCTGCGGTCCATTTAATGTAAGATCGGTGGATGGTTTCAGTTCTTTTATCACCTTCACTGATGATTTCTCCCGTTATGGATACATCTACCCTATAAGAGAAAAATCTGAAGCACTTAATACGTTTAAGATCTTTAAAGCTGAAGTAGAAAATCAGCATAATGTTAAGATCAAAGTGGTAAGATCAGATAGAGATGGAGAATATTATGGGAGACATGCAACATATGGGCAAATCCCCGGCTCCTTTGCTAAGTTTCTTCAAGAAAATGGAATAGTTGCTCAATATTCAACTCCTGGTCAACCTCAGCAAAATGGTGTAGCTAAGAAATCGTACCCTCATGAACATGGTACAGTCTATGCTAAGTAATTCTACACTACCAGTGAGTTTGTGGATGGAAGCACTAAAAACTGCTGTGCACATTAATAACCGTGTTCCTAGCAAGTCGGTCCCTAAGACACCCTATGAGCTCTGGACTGGCAGGAAACCCAACATAAATTATTTGCATGTATGGGGGTGTGCAGCTGAAGCGAAGCTATTCAATCCATTACTTGGAAAATTAGATCCTAAGACAGAAAGCTGCTATTTCATTGGATACCCAGAAAAATCAAAGGGGTATCGTTTTTATTGTCCTAAGCGTACCACTAAGTTTGTAGAGACAAGGCATGCTGTCTTCCTAGAGGAAAATGGATGCGCTGAGGTTAGAACAATTGATCTTCAGGAAATGCAGACTCTTGATTCATTGCCGACAACTTAGGATCAATATGAGACTACCCCTCACATCGCAGTTACATCTTGGGTAGCTGATCCTCCAAGAGGAATTAGGGAGGAAGCACCTACCATAATTGAGCATGAAAATGCACCGGTAACTGATGAGCATCAAAATGAGATTGTGGAAGATCCTGCTGAGCAAGCACAGGATCAAGATGCTGACGGGACACAAGAGATTCAGCAAGAGCAATTAGCTAAACCTGTTCCAATAGCAGAACCACAACCCTTTAGAAGATCCACAAGAGAAAGGAAATCTACCGCATCCGATGACTTCGTGTACATAAGTGAAGAAGGTCATAATATTGGAAAGGTAGATGATCCAAAATCCTATAAGGAAGCCATGATAAGTGAGAACTCACATAAGTGGTGTGAGGCCATGGAAGAGGAAATGAGGTATATGAGTGCCAATAAGGTATGGGACTTAGTAGATATTCCTGCAGGAGCCGAAAAGGTAGGCTGCAAATGGGTCTTTAAGAAAAAATATGACTCTAAAAGGAAAATCGAAAGGTTCAAGGCATGACTTGTGGCTAAGGGTTACACACAAAAGGAAGGAATTAATTACAATGAGACCTTCTCTCCTGTCTCGAAGAAAGATTCATTTAGAATCGTTATGGCATTGGTGGCTCATTATGATCTTGAGCTACATCAGATGGACGTAAAGACTGCGTTCCTTAATGGTGACTTGCATGAGGATATGTACATGGTGCAGCCGGAAGGTTTCATCGTGGAAGGCATGGAACAAATGGGATGCAAGCTAAAGAAATCCATTTATGGGTTGAAACAAGCGTCCAGACAATGGTATCTCAAGTTTGACGGAGTAATTAAGAAATATGGCTTCGTCAGTAATAGAAAGGACAATTGTATATATGTTAAGATCAAGTGGAGCTCTTTTATCATCCTAGTACTTTACGTGGATGACATCCTATTAGCCAGTAGCGACAAGAATTTGTTGCATGAGACAAAGGGTTATCTCTCATCGAATTTTGATATGAAGGACCTAGGTGATGCCTCTTATGTTCTTGGCATTGAGATTCACCGTGATAGGTCAAAAGGTGCTTTAGGACTCTCTCAAAGAGCTTATATAGAGGAAGTCCTTAAAAGGTTTAATATGCACCAATGTTCAGGCACTGCTGCCCCAGTGGTCAAGGACGATAAGTTTGGGAAATTTCAAAGTCCCAGGAATCAATTAGAAATTGATCAAATGATGAAGATTCCTTATGCTTCAGTTGTCGGAAGCATTTCGTATGCACAAACGTGTACACGCCCTGACCTAGCATTCATTATCGGGATGCTTGGTAGATATCAGAAAAATCCAGAAATTGAACACTGGAAAGGTGGTAAGAAGGCTATGCGTTACATGCAGAGCACTAAGAACTATATGCTCACATATAAGAGAACTGAGAATCTAGAAGTCATTGGATACTCAGATGCTGATTATACGGGTTGTGTTGATGATAAGAAGTCGACATCAGGATATATCTTCACACTCCTAATGGGGCAATATCTTGGAGAAGCTGCAAACAAAAGATTACGGCAGCATCCACGATGCAAGCTGAGTTTATGGCATGTTATGAGGCCGTGGGGCAAGCTTTATGGCTTAAAGAATTCATCCTGGGACTAAGAGTGGTAGACAGCATAAGTAAGCCACTAAAACTACATTGCGACAATAAGTCAATTGTCCTCTATGCTAATAACAACAAGTCAAGTAACGCTACCAAATTCATTGAGCTTAAGTATCTTGTTGTGAACGATAGAGTCGAAGATCACACTATTGAGTTAGAGCATATAAGCACTAAGAACATGCTCGCGGATCCATTAACGAAAGGTTTACCTCCCAATATATTTAAAGAACATGTTGCCGCCATGGGATTATTGGAAAGCCTGTGATCTTTGAGAATATGGTCATAAGTCAACCACTCCTATTATGATAAGTGGTTTTAAACATTGTGGGTACTTGTGTTGCATTGGATCTTTATCGCCATTGTAACACATTATCTCTTTGAGTAATTCTACTTTAAGAAAATGGCATAAGTAATAGGCCTTTAGACCAAAGGGGAGAATGTTGGAGATAAAGTTAAGAAGTGGTCAAAAGCCCATTAGTGAGGGATTTGACGGGATTAGCGGGAAAGCCCGTGGGCCACTAGCGCCTTGATCGGAGGCGCAATCAACCCATGGTTGCGGCCCCAGATCGCCCATCGCAAGATAAAAGGGGACGCCGGGCAAGATTTTGAGTTATCCCAGTGACACTAAACCCTAAGAGCATCCCCACATCCGCCACTCTGATCCGGCGGCGCTGGAGCCATCTGAAGGCCGTCGCCACCTCACCGCCGTCCCAGGACAATGCCGGTGGAGACCAGAAGGACGACGGGATCTCCGACGTCCTACACCAACGCCGGGAACGACTACACCGAGTCCCGCACCAGCTACTACAATGGCCGGATCGTCCTCGTGCATTGCTGCTGGTTGATGTTCTAACCTATTGTGTAGTGTTCATGTTATAGTTGCAAGATCCTATCATGTTTATGCCTAAGTCATGCCTTTAAGTTCCATCAACTTGAGGATGCCCTCGCCGCCATAAAGCGCGAAGTGGAGCGCTCCTCCGGCAAGGAGGCTGGACCTACCGTCGAACAAGCGGTCCACGTGCACGGCGGCGCTCGGCGGGCCCCACGCGTCGGTCTCGAACGAGTACACGCTGACCCTCACGGCGTGGTGCTCGTCCGCCACCATGTACACCACCATGAACGGGCCGCCGTGGCAACCAAGGTGGTCCCAGCCGTCGACGGCGGCGCAGAGAACTGCCCCGGTGAAGCGTCGCTCCGTGCGCGGGTAGGTCGTCAGCATGGCCAGGCACCGCTAGTCGCCGGTCGCGGGGTCCCAGACGACGAGGGGGTCGTCGTCGGGGTCGAATAAGGCGCGGGCCAGCACGCGACCTTGGCGGCAGTCGAGGGCCCGCCAGCGCTCGCAGCCGCCGAGCGGCGGAGGCGGGGCGGCGGCGAAGGGGGACGTCGTCGTCGTCGTCGGCACGAACCGAGGTATCGGGCCCCGGGAGTAGAGGTTGTGGAGGTACCCAAGCAGCGGCGGTGTCATCCGGTGGAACACGCGGTAGCGGCGGAGGAAGCCGTGGTCGGAGAGGACGCGGCGCCATGGCTTGCAGACAAGGGCGGCGCGGACCAAGTACGCTGGCTCGTCTGGCGGGACGCAGATGAGGACCTCTTCGATGAGCTCCTCCTCCATCAGCTCCATGCTGCTTGCTTTGCTTTGCTGGGGTCGTGTCGGGTCGGCTAGGCGAGGCGATACAAAACAATGGACGAGCGAGACGATGGCCACCGGGGGGGTGTACGGGTACTTTGGGGTGTTTTGTTGCATGTACTACATAATGCATGAATAGATTATCCTGAATGGAATGATTCAACCAATTTGCTTGAACCACTTGGTTCACTCTTGCTAATACACCAATGTATTAAGTGGGATGGTTTCATCCTGGATGAGTTGGTACAATTCACCCAACTAAACAGAAGAATCTTTATTATTTTGTACCATTCCATACATGAACCAAATGGTGCAATCAACCAAACACACCCAAAGTGGTTACCAACGGCCTTGACGTATTCGCAAGATACCAACGCGACAAAGGAGAAGGCGTAAATCCTGAAGGGCGTCTCCAATGGCTTTTTTTTTTTTTTTTTGCAGGCTTGAGGGTTCCAGAGTGCAGTGTTATTGGGCCAATAGGCCTTTCAATGGGCCGAATGCCTGAAGAAGCCTCAGGCGTTGAACAACGACAGGTATTGTCGACGCCCGGTGCTCAAAGGATAGGTACTGTCCAGCACCCCAGCTACATCTGGCATAAGTGGAAGCAAATCGTGCTCTTTTACCACAATTGGTAACGGAAAGTATTCTACTGATTCCAGTAAGCACCACACATACAATTGCTACTCTTTGATAGAGATGCTGCCTACAGAAACGACACTAATTTTGCAGATTCAGCAGAAGAACTAATGCTTTCAATTGATCATTGTCGCTTCAACTCGTTCAATAAGTGGCCATCTAAAACGAAGCAATCTCATGCAGCTCTTAGAAATCCATGGAAGCAAACTGGATTTGTATAGCAAATTAAAGAAATCAATCTCAAACTTGATGCTTGTCAACGAAGAGATCAACTTCAAGTTCAGAGGCATCTCAACCCAAGGAAGGGCGTGCTATTAAACATCTCAACCCTAAACCCTATGATTTTTAGCTGTTGCTAGCTTCTACCACCATCATGAATCACTCACTCGGCCTCGTCGTCGGTGACCTCGACGAAGGCTTCGCCCGTGGCGAGGAACTGGCGGCGGATGCTGGCCTTCTTGTCCTGAAAGGCCTGGTGCTCCGCGACGCAGCTCTCGGTGATCTCCATCATCTCGAGGCCGATCCGGAGCAGGTCGGGGTCCTCCGGATCCGCGAGCCGGAGGATCTTCTCGGGGTCGAAGCGGGTGAGGGGCCGAGAGGCGGCGCCATCGCCATGTAGGCGTCGATCTCCTTCTGCGACAGCTTCACCTTCTTCTTCTTCGCCCGCAAAACCTCCCTAGCAACCTCGATGACCTCTGGTGGTTCAGCGTACAAACTCAGTATGCCGACGTTCGGTAGAGCCATGGCCTCCTCTCCTCTTCTCTCGCCCTTGCGCTTCGAGGGGCGATGGAGCGAGCACTCTGGTGCCCGTCCGAGGGCTTATATTGTCGCCCCCTACCGACCCAGTTCGGACTTCGAACTCGGATCCGTTTCTGGCCCGGGTTGGGCCATAGTTGGCCCAAAGTATTCAGCCCACGTATGTTCTCTAGTATGTTGTATATTTCATACAAGTGGTTTATATAAATTTGGCAGGAAAACTGGAACCACATAATCTTATCTTACTATTATTAGAGACTTATAATATTACTAATTAGAGCCTTCTTTTGAAGCCTCCAGCCTCCAGGTGATGCAACCTAGGATCCAGGTGGACAGTCTGGAAGAATAGAAAAATCTTATAAATTCTCACAAAAATTAGAAATATCAAGCCATCAATTCGTCAATTCTAACTGTAATAGCCATTGGATCTATTATGTTTTCTAATAATTACCCACTATTTTCATTATGAAAATATACTAAAGTAACCCCATAAACATATATCTAAATTGCCCACGTCTGCCATTATTAAAATAACCTAAAGTAGCCCTCTAATCTTCGTTAAATTAACCATCTCGATCATTATAAAAATAATCTATAGTAACTCCCTAATCTTCATGGAATTTTCCCACCTATGTCATTATAAATATAATACCACTAAACCCCCTAAATTTGCATTTAAACTATCAAATGATATCATTATTAAAAGTTAAAGTAACTCCTAAATCTGAACCTAAATTATATAAATATAGTAAAAATCTTAAAGCCACCCATATAAACGTTTAAATTACTATGTCTATCTTTATTAATATATTATTTATATTATCGTTTATATCAAATACTACCATAATGTGTGTCCAATACACCAATGGGCAGGCTTAGAATTCCAGAGTGTAGTGTTATTTGGCCAATGAGCCTTCCAATGGGCTGTAACTTGACCCATCGGGCCCGTCTGAAGAAGCCTATTCTGTCGCAGCTGTCTCTGTACAGCACAGGCCGTGGCAAGCGGATCTCCAGTTCGGCTTGTTCTTGCTCTCGGATTCCCGGCTCCTTTTAACTACTACTCGTACCTCAGTCCTGCACTCCTCTTGCTACCACAAATTCTGCTTCAAAACCTGTAATATCTATCTGTTGGTTCCTCCTAGGCTCCTAGCAAGTAGCAACAACAATACAATACGGCCATTTGAGCACTTGCGTTCTTGCCGTCACGTGCATGATCGATCATCGTGACATAACAAATTCAGAATCGGTTGGAGTGACACTGCAGACTGCACCAGTAGCAATCCTTGAAGAACCACCAAGATTCACCAGATCTCGCTCGCTCTGCACACTGCACTACACACTAAACCAGTAAACCACCCTACGAATCTCACACAGCACGCGTCGCCATGGACGACGCCTTCGTGCAGGCCCCCGAGCACCGGCCCGTGTCGCCCCTCGCCGAAGCCACGGGCGTCCCGGTCATCGACCTCTCCCCGCTCATCGCGGCCACGCCACCGTCACCGGCTGTGCTGGACGCGCTCGTCGCCGAGGTGGGCGCGGCGTGCCGGGAATGGGGCTTCTTCGTGGCCGTCGGCCATGGCGTGCCGGATGCCACGGCGGTGCGCGCCGTGGATGCCGGCCGCGCCTTCTTCGCGCTGCCGGCGGTGAGCAAGGCCGCCGTGCGGCGCACCGAGCGGGCCCCGCTCGGGTACTACGACGCCGAGCACACCAAGAACGTCAAAGACTGGAAGGAGGTGTTCGACATCTTCCCACACGAGCTTCGGCCGCCGGCCGCGTCGGTCGACGGCGAGCTTGTGTTCATGAACAAGTGGCCCGACGACGCCGACCTGCCGGGCTTCAGGTTTCCTCTCACTCCCTCCCCTAGTTTGATTCGTGAATGATCAATCAATCTCTCTGTTCACACTTTTTACACAGTTCTCTGCAAGAGCTTTGTTCAGGAAACAATGAAACGTGCCAAGAACTGACCGGAACCTCTTCTCTGTTTGGCAGAGAGGTGTTGGAGGAGTACGCGGCGGCGATGGAGGAGCTGGCGTTCAAGGTTCTGGAGCTGATCGCTAGGAGCCTGAACCTGAGGCCGGACAGGCTGCACGGCTTCTTCAGGGAGAAGATGACGACGTACATGCGGATCAACCGCTACCCTCCGTGCCCGAGGCCCGACCTGGCCCTCGGCCTCGGCCGCCACAAGGACAGCGGCGCTCTCACCATCCTGCGCCAGGACGACGTCGTCGCCGGGCTCGACGTACGCCGCCGCTCCGGCGAGTGGGCCTGCGTCAGGCCCCTCCCTGGCTCGCTCGTCATCAACGTCGGCGACATCATTCAGGTGACTAGTAGAGATTAGAGACTCTGGATGTTAGCAGCACGAGGCCCATCACTTTGACGACGTAGAAGAAACCCCAATCTGATGATGACGAGCTCTTGCTGATCATGGTGGTGTCATGGTGATCAGGTGTGGAGCAATGACAGGTACCAGAGCGTGGAGCACCGTGCGTCGGTGAACCAGGAGCAGGAGAGGTTCTCCATCCCCTACTTCTTCAACCCGGCGATGGATACGGTGGTGGAGCCATTGCCGGAGATGGTAAGCGAGGAGAGGCCCTCGAGGTACAACGCGTACGGATGGGGCGAGTTCTTCTGCACCAGGAGGAGAAGCAACTTCAGGAAGCTGCCGGTCGACAACATCCAGATAGATCAGCTCAGGAAGGACAAGATCGGACAAGAGTAGCAATGCCGGCCGGCTAATGTAATAACCGAAGGGCATCGATCGACATAGACTCTGCACTGCGCTATGTAATGGAGTACTAGAAATTGCCGAAGATTTCCCAACAAGTAGCTCAGTTTACACTCTTTTTCATGACATGAATGATGAAACTGAAAAATGTTCGTGAACTAGTTAATTATAAACTCGGTTGATCTTCAACGAGAAGAAGTGGGACTACACGTTCGTTCAACTTTGCGCACAGCCAACTACCCCGGGTTTTGTTCGGAACCTCCAATGTCTGACCTATAATGTTTTCATTTCCACGTCGTCAATTCGAATTCTCCGGTTCAACTGCTGTAGTCATCCTGGCGTGTGTATAGTCTTCTATTTCAAACTGGTATGGTTTATGTTAGACCATGTTCGAATTCTCCGGTTCAACTGCTGTAGTCATCCTGGCACGTGTAGTCTTCTATTTCAAACTGGTATGGCTTATGTTGGAGCATGTGTTGTAATATATTAGGATTATGATGTTATAGTTTTGAGAAATGTCTTCTTAGGCTCTGTTCAGATTCCTAAAAAATCACTATTCATTCTAACTTTTCACTATTCGTCAATTTTTTACTATTCACCTTCCTCACAAAACACGTTTCCCAGCAAGTGTTACTGTGTTTTTCTTTAGGTACAGTGTTTTCTACCCCAATCTAAACACAGCCTTAGTTTATATAAGTAGGAGTGTAGGACCTTTTTATGATCTGGTAGAACTAGTATTAGCCATGACTATATAATCAAGGCCCAGGTGCCCAGAGGTCAAGCCATTGTAACATGCCATTGCAATGAACGGCTGCAATAATTTCCACAGTTTAGATTTTAGAGAAAGTTGCTGTCAATTTGTGCTACATCAACAACAGCACAAATATAATCAAGCTGAAATGCTGAATGGGCCTGGCCCATCCCTAGTTAGTTTGACCACCAACCCACAGGCCGGCCACAGGCAGCCTGCCTCCTACCCTCCTTTCCCCTGTTCCGTTGTTCGCCGAACCCCACCGCGAGAGCAGCGGAGGCAAACGGGCCCACACGTAATCCGCCGTACTGCACTAGCACTACCAAGTACCAACCCCGCCGTAGACGCCGGCGCGCCGCCATCCACGAGCCCGGCAGCGGCGGCGGTCTCCCTCGCCACCTGCGTATTTATAAGGCCCTAATCGCGTGACCCTGCGGCATTCGGTGGGTGGCGCACGCTCTCCTCGCGTCCGCACCGCGCCGGGACAGGGGAAGGGAATGGCGGCCTCCTCCGCGGCGGCTCCGGCGCGCGCCGGGTTGGTTCCCCAGGTCAGCGGTGGCGCTTCCTTCTTTCCTTTCCCTCTCCTTCCATTTGGGCGGGACCGTCCGTCCTGTCGCAGTCTCTCTTTCCGATGGAAAATCCCTTTTGTGGGGGGACCTCCATGGCTCCATGGACTTTGCCACTCTGAAGCAAGCAATGAAATGTTTCTTTGATTGACGTGCAGAATGGAATCCTCGGGTCTAATTCGAAGCCATCCGCTGGTTTCATGCTCGAGACAGCTCGGCAGGTGAGTTTTGTCTGGTGGTTTCTTCCCAAGTAAGATTGACCGGCTGTTCTTGAAATGCCAATGCTAAATGACTTCACTGTAGGTTCGACCGCTGTCGCTCCGTGCGAGGGGATCCGTCGCCTCTTCCCCGAGGAAGCTGTTCTCCCCTAAGGCGGCAGCGGCAGCAGCTAAATCAGGGGATGAGGTCCGCATTGCAGTGCTAGGGGCCAGTGGTTATACTGGAGCTGAGGTTATTCCATCACCCGGTTCTCATTTTGCATGGAGACTTTAGTCCTTTCTTCTTTTTTGCTAATGTGTTTATTACTCTTTTATTAACAGATTGTTCGGATTCTGGCGAACCACCCTCAGTTTCAGATAAAAGTTATGACTGCAGATAGAAAAGCTGGTGAACAGTTTTCATCTGTATTTCCTCACTTGACATCTCAGGTGAGAATAACTTCTCTTCCTCCATTTGTGATTTTATCCTAGTTTTATATCAACAATCAATTGAACCTTTGGGCGCTACTATGTTTCTTTGTAATAGAGTTGATATCATCATAAGTTATCTGTTATACTTTTGTCAAATTTCTAGAGTATTGTTGATATTCTTGCAGGACCTGCCAAGACTGGTTGCAGTAAAAGATGCTGACTTTTCGAATGTTGATGCTGTTTTTTGTTGCTTGCCACATGGTACAACCCAGGTTTGTTTATAGCTAATTGTGTTTTTACATTAAAGCTTATTGCGGAACTATATCACTGTAATAGTATTACTATGATAGACTCTGTTGCGTAGTGTTTGGAGCACTAGTTTTTTTCTGAAAAATCAATGCACTACCTAATTATATTCTTTTTATCAGGAAATCATCAAAGGCTTACCCCGGCACTTGAAGATTGTTGATCTCTCCGCGGTATGCTCTCTGCACACTTTGTTGTTTTTTTTTTCTCTAAGTACAATCCCAGCTGTTGTTGAAAAAACTATTGCTTACAGGACTTCCGGCTGCGTGACATCAATGAGTACGCCGAATGGTATGGGCATTCCCACAGGGCACCAGAACTGCAGGTTTTTAACTACTTTCACCTTCATCCTTGTCCAGCAATTAGCACTGCCTTCGGTATTTATCTGTTTCTTAGTTCTTATGTTCTGATTGTGGCACTGGAGTTGTCATCAATCACTCTTTTGAATGATGTATGCCATCGATTTCTTGTATGGTACTGTTTTAAGAATTGTTTAGCTTCCATAGTGTACTTTGATGATTCTGTTTGTGTTACTATGTTATATTTCTTTGAATTTATCTTTTCATTGTATTTTTTTTTTGTTTCTTTCAGGAAGAGGCTGTGTATGGTTTGACCGAACTTCATCGAGATAACATAAGAAATGCACGGCTAGTAGCAAATCCAGGGTGTTATCCCACTTCTATTCAACTTCCGCTTGTTCCTCTGGTTAAGGTGAGATTTAATAGAAGTTAGCATCCTACACTTTTCCAGTTTGCAACTTAGACAAATTTCTCCTAGGTATGCCATAGAATCCAATTGAGTACAATACAAGCATAATCTTATATTCTGTAGCACTGAAACTGTGCATATGGAAGTTTGTTGATAATTTATTAGCATTCTCAATATATAACTTTTTCCTCATATTTTGTTTGCTTTGCAGGCAAAATTGATCAAGTTGACCAACATTATTATTGATGCGAAATCTGGGGTTAGTGGTGCAGGTACGAATTTATTTGAGATTACCAATTTTCCATTTCTTCTTAAACAAGTGAGATAACAATTCTACATTTTTTCTTGAACAATAAATGATGTGGTCTCTAATACACGCATCCATTTAGGACGTGGGGCTAAGGAAGCAAATCTTTACACTGAAGTTGCCGAAGGTATCCATGCTTATGGAATAACAAGCCACCGCCACGGTAATTCTTATACCCAACTGACTACATAATATTTTGATTATATCTGTCCTATTAGTGATAATATCTTACCTTACTAACATGAAGATACAAATAATGTCAGTTCCTGAGATTGAGCAAGGACTTACGGATGCCGCTGAGTCCAAAGTTACCATCAGTTTTACTCCGCATCTGATGTGTATGGTAAGCACTTAATCATGCACGTCCTCTTATTTGCTAATTCCAATTCAGTCACTGTATTTGCTTGTGTCTAACAGAAACGTGGCATGCAATCTACTATGTATGTTGAATTGGCGTCTGGAGTGACTACCAACGATTTGTATGAACACCTGAAGTCTACTTATGAGGTTTGTTTGCCTGACCAGTTAGCTAAACCACAATAACTTAGGAAGGACCATAATTTCCACTGAAGTAATCAATCTACTGTATGGTTTTACAATGTGTAACTCTTGTTAGCATCAGAGTTCATTCATCACTATATCTTTCCAGGGTGAAGAATTTGTCAAGCTCTTGCATGGTAGCAGCGCTCCTCACACAAGCCATGTCGCAGGATCAAACTACTGTGTCATGAATGTCTATGAGGATAGAATTCCTGGAAGGGCCATCATCATCTCTGTTGTAAGTACCTTTAGTGAAACTTATGATGTAGAATAATTTAGCAAAATAGCATCACATACTTTATGAGTGGCCCTTACGTGTTCCGCTTCAACTCTGCAGATAGATAATCTTGTGAAAGGAGCATCTGGTCAGGCTGTGCAGAATCTTAATCTGATGATGGGACTGCCTGAGAACATGGGGCTGCAATACCAGCCCCTGTTTCCTTGATCTTTTGTTTCAATACTTCATCCATGATGACAGTGCTTGGGAGCATGAATTCCATTCCATCAGTTTTATCTGGAGGCAAGGAGCCCCCCATTAGAATGCAACCAAGTCAAACTTGCTCAGAAGTGTAGCTTGGTTTGTGTCGTTTTAGCTTTTAGAGAACAGCGATGGCTTAGAAGTGCAGATAGGTGAGTGGCTTGGTTCCAATAAAATTATAAACCCTGTACTGCATTGTTTTTTGTTATAACCATCAATGAGTCAATATCCTGTAAACTCAATTCTGAGACAGACACCCTCACATCACTGGATATTTAGTGTGTCTTCTGTATTTTAGCTCGCTGCAGCTATACTTTGTGAAGACTAAAGTATCTTGTGTGGGCTGCACAGGTTCGTAGCATTGTTGTCACTGATCAGTGTAATTTCTCTTGTAGACGATCATAGGTGCCATGATTTTCATTTGAAACACAACTTTGAGTATCTAATAGGCCTCAATAATGCAGGTTTATGGTCGCACATTTTTATTTGTACTCTATAACTATAATAATACCATGGCTTTTGTGTAAGGTAAAATTTGGTCCCTTGTCTTGGAATGTTTCGAAAAATCTGCACTGGTTAGTTTTTTTGTCTGGGGTGATCTGGGCTAAATGTAGAGTTGAAACATGGTTCTTATGGCAACTTTCACTTTAGGTTAGGCCTGGTACATATGTACCAGAGGGGAATCTTGGTTCTGAACTTCTGATAGTATGGTGAGCATGCTAAAATCTAATGCCCTGGTTTAATGCCAAAATAAACTTCCTGTGTATCCCAGTGCCAATCTGGGAATTAGTTTTATTTTCCCTTGCTTTTATAACCATCAAGTGGTGTCGTCCTCTGCAATATGATGTGTGTATTTCGGGAACGTATCAGCAAGTGTGCATCCATAATGGACTCAAAAAGTTAATTTTATTCCATAAACTTTTGGTTAAATTGTTATAAGCACTCATGGCTGTTTACTTTGATTGTCTTGAAAATTTATGTGATGGATACAGTTCAAAGTGCTATTGAGTCCTAAATCAGGTACAGATAGACATTTTTAGGCACCCATTTCACTATGATAGGTCAACTCTTGATACCAAGAGGCAACTGTAGAAATCTGACTTCAAGCACAAGTAGGTTTGGAGCCTTGTAATAGAAGTGTTTTTGTATTCTGAGTTGAACATCATCTGTAGCCCTGAGATGATTCTTACAACTCGCCCTTCATAAATTCTTTTTTTTTTTAAAGAAGTTAGTATTGAATCTAGTTGAAGAATACATCTAGCAGTTTTTTGGGTTAAAATCAGTTGTTTGTGCTTTATTCTGATTGTGCTGATCAAAGATGCTGTTATGCTGTTTGACTTGAAAATAGCAATTGACTTATATATGCAGTGCAATAATGTATCTCTTTTTGGACTTTGACCTTTAATTGTTTATAGTCTTGCTTTACATTCATTAGTTAGCTCATAAAGGCTTCTTTTGTTTTGTTTGACTTCTTGCCTTACTGATGCATATGATATGTTTTATACTTTTTTTTACGGATTTTTGCTGTTTCTACTCATCTTATTTTGGGGCATTCTAGATAGTGCTGAATTTTAATTGGTCTCTTGGATGATTAAGACCCCCCCCCCCCCCCACGCACACAAGCAAAAAAAAATTATTGACTTCTGTAAGCTGACTGTAATCGATTAAGTGTGTACATACCTCCAATGGTCTCAGAATTCATAAAAAAGAAATTGTAAAGTACTTCAGAAAAAAAAAACTAAATGCAAAAGGCTGTCAATTTAAGCTACATTCAGACTCCAAGAGTTCAGTTAGCCTAACTTTTTGGAGACGGTTTATTGTCCATCTTCATATTGGTTTGTATTTGTAAATCCAATTATCCTTTTGTAGCCTTCCATCTTGCTATTTTTCTGCTCATAACCTCGAGAGTTCTCTATTGCTCCATAGGGATATTTGCAGAGATGTAGTTCTGATGGATTGAAGTGACCAAACTCCAGATACAATGCATCTACTACAGATACATATTCCATTATGCAAAGCATGTGTTCTTATTATCTAATAGATTCAGACAGTCGGCAATTTATCAAGGGTATGCTATCAACTTCAGTTTGTTGTTTTCCTATGCAGCTGTTTTCAATTTATCATCGATAATGTTTGGACTATCCAAGGGATCTGAGTAGATGAAGTTAACCTGCAGCAGGAAAGCCTATCAGAGTCTTTCTGGACCATGAGAAAACCTTGCTACAAATTCTCATTGATTCTAGGTAGATTGCTGCACTGGTTAACTTACCTATAGCAGTGTTGCCGTGCAGACATCGGCAATCGACTGTTGAGCGACTACGCGGCAAACTCAACTGTTTAGTTCAACATGTCTGAAGGGCTATTCTTCACAGATTATTGTCGTTTTGTTTCTCTCCATGTATTGCAACTTGCAAGCCTTGTATGCTGCTGCTTCCTGAAACTCTTCCTAATTAACTAGAAAGCTGGCAGCACAAACAGTTAATTCAATGTAACGTTAAAAAGTTTCATTAAACACTTTTGACAATTGAGTCTGATATTGCAATGGAAGTTCGTGTTGAATCAAATCAATATAATAATAACAGGAAACTGAACATACTAACCTTTTCCTATTTGTTGAAAGTGACATCATTTTCAAAAATATTACGGTATAAAGGGAACAAAAGATAATGGGTGGGATTCCTTCTATTATTTTTACTTGATGTTTAGGTTTCAGCATATTATTAAGGAAAAAACACAAAAGTTTTTTTTCTCCTTTTGTATAAGAAAAATGGGTTCAATCAAGTTCACTGCAAGTGGGAAGATGGAAAATAGAACAGCAAACATTGCTCTCCATAACTCCCAGATCAAAAACACTAATGTCTCATTTCATAACTATAAATGAAAATATTATTTTTTTCAGAATGGAAAATAACATAAATGAGAACCTGAACCTTTTTTTTTTGTTTCCAGAAACGATAACTGATTTCTACTGTCAACTTGTTTAGCTGTAGATTAGAAACCTTTATAATATATTGAAATAATTGGTTCTACTCTTAATGTTCTTAATAGGGCAGCATCAAAGCCATTTCTCCATACATAATTAGCTAAGATTCTGTCCTTCAAGTACACTTTAAGGGCATCTTGGAGATTAATCTGAGGCAATTTGGCTTCTCCATGATGCAAAAACTTGCCCTTCTGGAAGCTGAAAGATACACGAAGTGTTCATTTTCCTTTTCGGGTATCATCTGTGCCCTTGGTTTCTTTGCTTCAATGGACAATAATTGCTATATTGTCATTTGAAGGTACTATAATTTTTCATACAGCTGGAACTGCAAGCGACTTTAAAGAAGCCACATTGTTTCCTCAAGTCCATTTTTTTCCTTGCCAGCATTTTAGCTATATAGTTTATTCCCCTGTTGATCCTCTGCGTGGAACAGAGAGGCAAGAAGAATAAAGAACTTTTGGGAGGCAAAAGGATACTACAGAACTACAACTCCTCTTTTTTTTTTTCCCGAACTACGGCTAAGTGCTAACCCTAGGTCATATGCAGCTATCCCATGGTCTTTCAGGTCATTGCAATATGCACATTGTGCAGATTCAGTTTAATTGCATATGCTTTGTGAATTTGAACATGTCATAATTGAAACATAGTTCTACTGTAAGCCTCTGTGAATTTATACTTCTTTAAAATAGCCAGTTGTATTATAAAGTCATAGCTTTTTTTTAAGAAAATGGAAGAGTTCCAGCCTCTGCACTTGCACACAGCAAATCAAGTCATAAGAATGGCATCTGAGAATGGACTTGCTTCCTCTTTAGCATGTCTAAATCTTTTATTGAAATGGCTTTAGCACCTGAGGCATTCTTCTATAAAAAGCCTTCAGAAGATCTATGGTTTGATGCAATTCTTGTGTGCTAAAGGTCTGCAAATTTGATGCAAATCTTGTTAGTTATAAAAATATTCAACACAGCCTGCCGGTGGGAGTTATTGGTATTAATGTGTGGTTAGTTGTATGCCACAGCATTGAAGGGCAATATCACAGTACAGGAAATACATATGGCGAACACAGTGAAGTGATTGGCCAAGAAGATATACATTTGCAGAGGCACTGGCCAATCCTTTTTGAGCTCTTTAGGAAATCATGATTCCATCCACCAAGTTCGTGCAAGCCTCTTTCCTTTATTTTATTGGGTTATTTCTTCCCAATAACATTCCATACAATCTCGTAGCGCCCCATACAGTATTATTTGTAAGAATAAACCCATGCTTGTCCTGGTTTTGAACGTCATGCTCTTTTTTTTCTTTTTCCATAATGCATGAATGCTTAGGGAGATATCTTTGTAATCATTGAAAGCAGCCTTCAGACACCGGCCACTCCGACCTCTGATTGGCTTGACTAACAAATTGCGATCGCGATAAGTTGCTATCTTTCTTAACAACTAGCAGTTGAATTTTCTAACCTTATAATGTACACATCTTCCAGAGAGCATCTGGATCGGTTGCTATCACCACAGTTCATCCCCAGCCGTGGGGATCCATTTCTTTAAAGATGATTACGTTTGAAAGTAAGGCCACTCTTGTCGGTTTCTTCAACCTTGTCTTCAGTATAAATAAACCTCCTACAGCTCGCATTATTTCTTCATCAAACACGTCTAACAGCATAGGCCTCGCATCACTTCTAGTATCCTTTCACATCCCTTGCTGATAGCAATGGAGTCTGGAGGAGTGATTGCAGAGGCAGGGTGGAGCTTTGTTGGCATGCCATCGCAAGCCGAAGAGTCGGAGATCATGGAGCAGCTTCTTGGTACTTTCCCCTCCAGTTGTGATGGTGACCAAGAGTTGCCATGGCCCATTCAAGCTTCCAATACGTTCTACACCCATTGCAATGCTAGTTCTAGTACCTATAGCTCCACTAATAGCAATAGTTCTGGTAGTCTCACTTTCATTATGCCATCTGAATACGGGGGCTACTATTTGAGCGACTCAAATGAAGCCCTGGATCTCAACTCCTGCACTGCACCAATGCACCTGCACATGGTCCAGGAACAAGGTGAAACTGAGTTTATGGATACAATTCTTAACCCTCCTTACGGGAGCGGTGATTCAAGCTGTGAGGATATTGGGGATTCTGGCATGAATCTGCTTGATTCTGTTGGTATTTCTGTCAAGAGAAAGCATCTGGAGCAAGGCAAACTGGATGGCCCAACCAAAGTGAGTGTTTTTCTTCTTGTAACTATCTTACAACGAAAATGCTTATACATCTGTCTGACTTAAAAAATGCAATGTGGATGCTGATCGTCTGATATGTACAAAATGCAGAGTCGGAAATGCGCAAGGAAGTCTGAGTCAAAGAAGGCGAAGAAGACCATGCAACGGGAAGGCCAGGATGGAAGCATTGCTACGGCAAATGGGCAAAGCTCGAGTTGCTGCACGTTTGAAAATGAGTCGAATGCTTTTCCAGGACCTTCCGTTGTTGCTAATCCAAATTGCAAAGCTCAAGCTGACCGCCGTTCAGCAACCGAGTCCCAGAGCCTCTATGCGAGGGTACTATTGATGATCTTCCGACTCGCTGTTAAATAATGATAAATTTAAAATAAAGTCTCCATTACTTATGTTGTTGCTGCCTGTGTGCAGAAAAGAAGAGAGAGGATCAACGAGAGGCTGAGGATATTGCAGAACCTTGTACCAAATGGGACCAAGGTAAACTTTTGGGGCAACAAAAAAGATTTACATAATCCATACTAACTGTAAAAGCAAAGAAGGCTGACAACTCAAATGTCTATATTTGTGTTGTATTGCAGGTAGACATCAGTACTATGCTTGAAGAGGCAGTGCAGTACGTGAAGTTCCTGCAGCTTCAGATCAAGGTGAGAAGCTTTGCAGTCCAGTTCGATTCTGAATGCTCCATGTCAATGTGTTACTGAATCGTTGTTGGTTTTTTATGAATTACTCTTTGCAGCTCCTGAGCTCTGATGAAATGTGGATGTATGCTCCGATTGCTTACAACGGGATGAACATCGGGATCGATCTGAACCTCTCTCAGCACTGATATACCACTTCTAACAATCTGAAGTTGCAGAAAGTTCTGCAAATTCTACTTACAACATGATTCGGATTAGTAGATTTTATAATAACTAACATATTCATGGCCTAACCAATAAGCCATTCTGGAGAATCCAACATTTCGACAAAAATGAAGGTCGAAAACCTGTTCTTCAGTTGTTTTTGGCTCACCAGCCTGCAGTTACTGAAGAATTGGCTTGTGTGCCCGCAATGATATGGCAAAACGCGTAGTTAGTATACACCGCCACCGGGAGAGGCTCTGAACTTGTCAAGACAAGAAAGGGCAACAGACATGATAAACCACAAGTGGAGATTGTCGTTTCGTACTTTGTTTTGTTTCGTTATTTTCTTTTTTCTTTTTTTGAATATGCTCTGGTGGCAAATTTCTGTATACAGTCAAACAGAGTGTACGAAAATAAAATAAAATAATTTGTGTTTAGCTGGCACTTGGGGGCTTGATATACAGAGCAAGATCGTGCAACATAGTGAATGCTCACTTATCCTATGCTTCAGGAAGTATAATATCCTCGCGACATCCCTTGGCAGTTGCAATTATTTGTTCTTTAGAAACTCCATTTCGAGCCGTTTTCATGTCAGAGCGCGGCACATCTTGAGCTTATTATTTTCGTCATTGGAGGCTAGTGGAAGGATTTTGTATCAACCAATTGTTGACCTTATTTATGTTCAAATCATTTGTTCATCGTCCCAAATATAGAAAAGAAAAAGGACTAGCATAAGTTATACTTTCACTAATGAATTCCGCAAAGCTATATTTTTTGAAAAAAAATCTGATAATTACACCTTCAATCGGACCTGTTGAGCTGACAAACTTTTTTTTTTTTTGCAGAGGTTGCAAGTGCTATAATCCTGTAAGGCCCAAATACAATCAGAGTATTGCAGTAGCAACAGCTGCAGCTGTAGCCATATAAATCAACAGCCGAACGGTTGGATCTGACGCCAAACACAAAAATTTTCGCCCGACAAACTCAAATTCAGCTAGAAACATAGCTGTATGATATGACCCTATCTCAACAAACTCACCCTATCTAGATAAGCAGTAGGTAACAGATAGACCTTCCTATCCAATTCGGACAGATAACTAATGTCAAGGATAAAATGGATCGGCTTATCTCCGATCTGGCCGGTGCATAGGATTACTAAATTATTATAACTGCTTCTTTGTTTGGGTTCTCTCTTCTCTTTTTTTTTTTCATTGTGTGTGTCTTCAAAGGAGTGAATCGTGTAGTATTGAATTTTTGTTAGGGAAGCGAAACTGTAACTGTTGGATGGACACCGAGATGAATGGGCCGTAACATTAATACATGGATAGGCCTGTATGGTGGTGGGCCTAACGTTGTGCCGGGCCGAGTCAGCGTTCTTACCCCTGCATGCTGGGCTGCTAGCTTCCTTTTTTTTTTTTTGCGAGAAGCTTGTGTTATGTACTAGTATCTCGTTTCGCTCAAAAAAAAAAAAATGTACTAGTATCTCGTTGATGCCTCTCTCCTCGATGATGATGATTGCTACGGAGTATATGATAAGCCTCAAATGATCTTTTCAGGTTGCGCTACAGTTTTCCTGGAACGTCCGCTAAATCCTTTCAGCTTCAGATACCGACCACGTTCCAGGATGCATTTTTTTTAAAAAAAATGTCGGGGATTACTTCCCCTGCAACTAGGGACGTTACATCCAAAACTCAACCGACTAAACTAATCCAGGTTTCGAAGCGAGATAAATATACTAGAAATTCCCCCCAAAAAAAAATTGATATACTAGAAAAGAACCAACGACTAAACCAACCCAGATCAAGCTTTTCGTACTCGAATAAACAGCGCCTACTTGTGAGTACGTGACGACGATTGGCTGTCAGCCGCGGCATCGATCCCATAGCTAGCCTGATTATTCTGTCATCAGCTACAACTCCTGTACATTTCAGACGCATGCGGTCAGAGATGCACTCGCTGTCGGGCCTGAACCCGATCATGCTTACTCTGTCAGTCAGTCCATTGCAGCTCGACCCATGCTCGTCTCGCCACCGGTATGTTTAGGACTTTAGGTGGTGGTGATAGGCGTGCCGATCTTGTCACCGGGCAGAGGCATAGCCCACATGCGCGCGTGCCTACGTGCAAACAAAACAAGACGGACGCCGTATATTCATATCCGTAATCCATATGTGATGATCAGTCTCTGGCAAAAGCTTGTAAGGTAATACAAAATTGACGAGCGAGCTCTCCTTCGATCCCCAGATTTAGAAGTGGGTGGTCCCTTCTGCAGCTCGCTGTTAACTACGTTATCGCCTTCCGTTTCCTACTCTTTATCGCCGGCGGCAAAATGGCAGCACGAGCGCGAGGGCGGCGCCGATCCATTGGCTCGCCTCTCTGACTGACAGCCACCGGGCACCAAAGAGCGCGCGGCCATTTTCTTTGTTTCTTCGTGATGGAGTCCTGCCTGGCCCTTCGTGCTCGCTGATAGCTGCCGCGCGACTGGGATCTCGCGACGACCTGATCCACACACACACCAACAATATCCGACGATGCACATGCACCCAAGAGCGCTCTTTTTTTTTTCACTCACTTAGGGCCCGTTTGGTTGCAACTCGTTCCAGCTGGATCAGAGGAAATGAGGTGGATTTATTCCTGTTCAAACCACCTGGATTTTGGAACTACCGAACATGCCCTTGGTCTTTTTTACTTCTTATAAACTCGTAAGGAAATGATAGATCAGCGCCTGCTGCGTTTCATGTCGGTACGAGTGCTCCTTAATTGAGTCTTTTACGCGTATACCATTATAAAAGTTGCCAGTTACGCCTATACCATTAAAAAGTCCTCAGGCACGTGTATACCATCGCTCGAACTTTCTTTTACGCGCATACCACTTTGGATGGGATGATGCTAACAGACGTTAACTGAGCTGGGAAAAGACCGTTTTGCCCCTGGTATTGGAAAAATAAGAGAGAAGATGAGAAAAATAGAAAATCGGAAAATAATTATTAAAAGCCATAAAAATTCAGGAAAATGGAAAATAATTATAAAAGCCATAAAAATAATAAAAATAGGAAAAATATAGGAAAAATATTAGAAAATTCGGAAAAATGAAAAAATAGAGAAAATGGGAAAAATATAGGAAACATTTTAGAAAATTCGGAAAAATGAAAAAAGAATGTGAAAAATCACGAAAAATATAGGAAAAATTTTAGAAAATTCTGAAAAATGAAAAACAATGTGAAAAAATCGGAAAAATGGGAAAAAATTTTAAAAGGACAAAAACAGGTTCATCACCAATGCATACCAAGAAATAACTATATATGACATGGAACAAGTTCATATCACCAATATTTTATCACACTGAGTGCACACATAGAAATAAGTTCATATCACCAACATTTTATCACATTGAGTCCACACATAGCAAATAAGTTTATATCACCAACATTTCATCACACCAAGTCCACACAGAGCTAATAAGTTGAGTAGTTTTCATCACCAAATCATACATGTCTTAAATTACATTAAAAGAAGTAGTTCCCCCACATAATTTAGTCAAGCTTGAGTGTCTTCTTGCTTCTGGTATTTGAAGCTAGGCTGGATGGGTTACATATTTCACCTGGAGGCCTCTTTGGTGTAAGCCATGGATGCATTTTCATTTGGTAAGCTTCCAGGAGCATGGGAAGTCTGCACATAAAATCTCTTGCATGTTAGAATGGGAAGATGGAATTTTCGGACAGGGACAAATATGTATCGGCAGCAATAGCCCTGGCAATTGCCTCTATGCATAACATACATGGTGTACATGGTAGTAGTGACTAGTTTTAGAACAATCCAAGAAATCACCATCATTAAAGTAGTTGCAATGCACCTAGATTCTAAAGTGTCATTGATCTCTTTATAGGTGGACCTAGCAATCTGTAAAATATTAAATTGTGGAACTGCACATGGGAAGAGAAACATAAAAAAACTAAATATAACTATGTTGATGTCCTGATTGATGCATCATCTAAGAAAGTAGAGATTAGTTGAAAAACAACACACCTGTGGCCACTGGAGCCACTAGCTAGATACAGAGCACACCTCCCCTGAAACTTGTACCCGTTGTGGCGCTTCATTTTTGGGCACTAAACTACTGGATTTGTTGGTATGGGCTCATCATGGATCTGTGTGTTGCGGCAGCACATTAAGGGAGCGAGTGGTGTTGGAGGCATGGACGACCGAGGATGACGCATTCCTGCAAGGGAACAACGTCGGAGGGACCAATCGTAACGGATTCTGCAGCGGAGGAGAAGAAGCCAAATCTTCACCCTCCATGGATGTGATGGGCGGAAGAACAATCAGCATAGGAAAATCGAGAGGAGAGGGATAGAAGAGGGAGGGGGAAAAGCGAATTTATTGGCTGACCAGCAGAAAGACGACGCCGACGCAACGACAACCGGCGATTGAGGTCACCTGAAGGGTAGGGCCTCCTGGAGCGCTCACCTGAAGGGCACCTCGCCATCGCCGCCCTCGATCTCTTCGCCATCCCACTCCCTCAGCGCGGCGGCGGCGGGTCGGGGCTGAACCGGCGGCGGGGCGGTGCAGCGGTGGAGCAGCGGGGTGGTGGAGCGGCTGCGGGGCGGCGCTGGCGGTGGGGTCCTGGCGCGGCGGCGGGGGGAGTCGGAGCGCCGCCGGCGGAGCTAGGGTTCGGGAGTCGGGTCTGGCGCCGGCTCCCGAATCGACCGATTGGGAGTGAGATGAGAGGGGAAGGGGCAAATTAGACATTTCCCTATGTGGGTCCTACTTGTCATGCGCCTCAATCCGTTAAGTCTTGACAGATCATGGACGGAATGGTATGTGTGTAAAAAAAAGTTCGAGCGATGGTATACACGTGTCTGAGAACTTTTTAGTGGTATAGACGTAACTGGCACCTTTTATAATGGTACAGGCGTAAAAGACTCTCCTTGATTTGCCTGCAGCAGCAGCAGCAGCATCCCAGTCAAGAGCAAACGGTGGGGAACCACCACGGCCGGTGCGATCGTGCACCGTGATCGCAGGGTTTGCAGCGGCCGGGGGATTAGTGAGTGAGTTTTAAAAGTCTCAGACCATGGAGCTTTAACCGAACCATCAGACAGACAGGGGTCGGCGATCGCTTGAGCTTCAGTGCACGCAGGAACGTCAACTGGACTACTGTCTGTAAAGCCTGCCTGGAGCCTCTCCAGCTGGCCGCCCATTGCTGTGACAGGCCCTT
Source organism: Digitaria exilis (assembly GCA_015342445.1). Lineage (NCBI taxonomy): Eukaryota > Viridiplantae > Streptophyta > Magnoliopsida > Poales > Poaceae > Digitaria > Digitaria exilis. Next base: position 1,251,019 of record JACEFO010001677.1, on the reverse strand, counting down.
GAGCAGCCTTTTTATCGTCGCTAAGCATTGCTGGGGACGTACGTAGATCAAATAATAAAAAGGGCACATGTGACTTAAAGATAAGACGATCTTTGATTAGGGCCCTATCAGATAGATAAATGATATCGACCCTAGCTAGCAGCTGCAAGGCGAGAATGAATTCCATGAATTGAGTTTTTCATGACAAATTATTATTAGCTAGTGTGTTCCAACAAAAAACCTTCGACGACTCTGTACCTCTATTTTGTTAGAAATAAATGCTCACATACATGCACTCATACTCTACCTCTATGGATAACTTTTGAGAAGCTGATCAAGCATATAGAAAAGCTCATATATACTTTATATTCTCATTTTCAGCCCCCTAGCACCCAGGTTTTAGCACAGTTGATCATCAAGGTTCATGTTACGTTCTTTGTTTGTTAGTTCGATAACTTACCTCTCTTGTTTATTTATGTTGCCTTGCCTCAGAGCTTCTTCATAGTCGGTTGCCACGCCTTGCCCTCCTTTGATTATCTATGTCAACTCCGGGGCGGTGCACGCCTTGCTAACACATATGGTACCAGGATCGTGCCGACACCCCCGTCCAAATCCTTGCCAGTGCCCACCCCTCATAGAAGACAAGTGATCTGATCTTCAGCGGAATCCGTGATGGGGCGAGGATGTGGTGCTTGTCTGGCGCAAAACACCTCAAAATTATGTTGGCGCCTCTTTTGGGCATTTTTTTTTGCTTTGGGTGGGTACTCAACTCGTTGAAAGGATTGGATGCACGGCTTCTACATGTAAAAACTCTACTCTCTTCTTATTAATATAAGCCAGAATCATTATGGGTTTTTTTTACAAAAAAACACACAATGAGGCCCTGTTCATATTCCCTTATAAAACACTATTCATTTCAACTTTTTACTATTCACCTCTCTCACAAAACACGCTTTCCAGCAAGTGCTACAATGTTTTTCTTCAACTATAGTATTTTTTACCCCAATCTGAACACAATCTGAGTTGTGGTGCCTCCCTAACCTTCCATTTTAGCTTCAAATACATGGTCAGTTCGTGAAGAAACAACATTTTTTTTTCTCAAACCTTAACCATATACTTACCTCCGTTTCTAACTTTAACAAGCACGGTTATTACCAAGGCAACAAAATTTTTAATGGGTGAAACGACTAAAAAATACCCTTATGAAGGTACACCTTTTAAGTGTTTCTAGAATATTTATAGTATTCTTATAAGGGCAAAATAGGAAAGTGTTTCTCGAGTGTCTGAGAGACTTGAATTGACAAGTATTTTGAACATATAAAGTGACCAAAAGTGACAATTATTTGAAAACGGCCGGAGGTTGGTAATTTGTTTTATCGCTACCAATTGGACAGTTACCTTGTGATATTTTACAAATCACCCCCTCTAGCAACTTGCTGCTACCAACCTTGTCATCATTGTAGCGAATTTGGCCGGACGTGCCTATGCGCGCGGGGTTGGCCTGCCCGCAGGTTCGATTTTCAAACTATCTTTTCCAAAAGTTTATCTTCAAACAGTTTTGGGAAAGGGACTAGAGTAGAAAAAAAACAGTGTCAGTGTTATTTAGAAAATATGGTGATTGTGGTTGTGGCCGTGGAGACAAAACTTGCTCAAGTGCCAGCGCGCCACCTTTGCTTGTTTGCTTCGCTGGCGTCTCAGGCCGATGCCACGCGTGTCGCTGTGCCATTGGAGCTCGCCGCCGCGGCCCTGAATGCTGAACGAAGGGGGTGTTCTGGTGGAGATTGGTAGAGATTTACTGTAGCAGATATAAACTGTAGCAATGAATAATGAGAAAAGGATGGGAAATAATATGATGGATGTGATTGAAGAAACAGTGAATATCTATGATGACCGAAATGGAAGTTGGTGACACGGACAGGTAGGACGTGACCAAACATAGACTTCATTTAATTCAGCGCCTCGCTTGTTTGCTTGTGTGGAAACAGGAAAACGTGAATCCAAGAGCGAGACAATTGGTCAAAAAAAGGTATATGATCCAAAGGTCTCAGTACGTTTATACCAGATCTAGACATCGATACGGTTGCCAATGTCGGCAATTTCAGCGCACGCATGATATAGACTTATATATCCTGATAGAGTTTCAAGTTCAATACAAAGAATGGGGAACTATGAGAAGAATGCTAGTTTGGTACATGAGGTATTAAGGAATTTCTTGAAAAATATGTTCATTATATTTCAGTTTTTTACAATTTACTTTAAGCTTTAGAATAAAATGCTAAGTAAGTACTCCACTATGAGCATGGGCATGGTTCCTCTTATCCAAATAAAACCGATAAGTTAATTATGAAAATTCACGTTAAATTTTATTCCTTGAGACAAGTTTTGAGCGGGAAACAAAGGTCAGTTGAAAGTGCATTGCTGCATCAGCTACTGGAGACATTTTGAAGTAATCTCCAATAGCCAGCTCTCTGAGTTAGAAAAGTTATCACACATGATGTTAGCCCCTAGGAAAAAGGATTAAAATATGTATTTAACCGAGACGAAACAAAAGTTACCGCTGAAAAACTGCGGGCATCTATTTTTGTTTTTTGTTCGTTTGCTAGTAAGGCTGGGTCCAATACCAGCAGTACGTACTGGAAATTCACACTAATCAAGTCTTGGTTTTGCCTCCCAATTAAGTTCCAAGTACAGCTTTTTTAGGAATCAATTACAATTTAATTGTTTAGCAAAAGTTTCTTTTTCTGCATTAGGTTTTGCCATCTGATTTGAACTGAAGCCAAATCAGCATTCCTGAAAAGGATTTCATCAGTAGTGCAAAAAAAAAGGACTTGGATGTAGCGGTCAGAGGCATCGTTGTAAAGAGTGATGAGGGACAATAAGTAAAACAAAAACGATGTGGCTTCAATGTTGGGAAACAAGGAGGGGGAAAGCTGAATTAATGAACTTGATTCGATACCTCTCGGCTGCTTCGCGGCCTGTCAATTTGCTGTGCGTGATCGAACAATGAACAGCAGGATCGGATTGAAACCGGGGAGACTTTTTGGAGCCTTCTGCAGCTAGCGCTGCAACCTCCTCACCTTGACAGTTTAGGCCCTGTTTAGATGAGTTGGTGAAAGTTGGCGAAATGTCACATCCATCCTTTTGACACTAATTAGGAGTACTAAATATAGACTAATTATAAAACTAATTACACAGATGGACTCTACATCGCAAGACGAATCTATTAAGCCTAATATGTGCCGTCATTAGTGCATTTTTAATGACGGGTTACTGTAGCACGACAGTGTCTAATGACGAATTAATTAGGCTTAATAGATTTGTCTCACGATGTGGAGTCCATCTATGTAATTAGTTTATTTTTATACCTATGTTTAATACTCCTAATTAGTGTCCAAACATTCGATGTGACAAGTTGGCAAAATAAGTTGGCGAAAGTTGGCGATCTAAACAAGGCCTTAAATGCTTTGGTCGTCGGCCACAGTGGAGTCACATCATATCGACTCGGCCGCTCGCTCTCCGTCTCAGGTGTGTTTAGGCTCTCCGTCTCAGGTGTGTTTAGAGTGAGAAAGATTTCTTAAAAAAAACATTATAGACCTGAAAAAACACTGTAGATGAATAGTGTTATGTGAGTGGGAGGAGTGGGATGAATAGAAAAAAGTTAGATAAATAATGTTTTTTTGAAAAGTTTTAAAACTAAACGCACCCTCGGTCATGTCAGCAAGAATTTCGGTACAATGATAGCGCTGCCCGGTTACCCTTAAATGCAAGCAAAGCAAAGAATGCATCATCGTGCATGGCTATTGACACTGTGCTCTTTTAGTCATCTAGCGCAGCCTGCTCGATCGCATAGATCATGGCTTCGAAAATCTTCTCTCGACCCAATTCATGACAGGCGTCGGTTGAGAACTTGAGTCTTGAGACGAAATCTCGGTAGATTAGAGTACAAGGCCTTGTTTAGATGAGGAAGTTATTAGAAAATTGAAGATGTAAATAGTACATTGGTAAGCGTGTCTGTGAGAGAAGATGTGACTCGATGTGACTGGAAAGTTGGTGAAAGTTGGTGAACTAAACAAAGCCTAAGTGTCCAGAAATATGATGAATTTTCATTCCTTGCTACCCCTTTCGGTCTCGCTTTCAACAAAGTTCAGACAAAACGAGGGGATTTTCCAGGCACGATTCCCCGGTTGTCCGTTTGCCCGAATCAGCGTGGTCACGCGGGCATAAACTACGGACTACCTGCTACCCAGATCGCGTAGCAAGCAGCAGGTTAGGTATAGTAACCTTCTTATCGCTCGAAGATTGCCCGCGAGGCAGGTGGCCCCTATCGGTCCGAGGCTCCCGCGGTGTCGTGCCGCAGTAAAAATAGAGCACCGTGTTGCAGTAAAAAAGGCTAACCCGCTAAAGTGCCGTTGCATCGTCCGTGTCCGACGAACAACTCCGCCATCGGCGGGCGTCTTCGCTCTCCTGTTCCACTGTTTCCGTAGCCACCCACTGGCCGCTCCGCCAGGCCGCATCGCTCGCCGGAGGTCGTAGCAACATAGGAGCAGTTGCCGACGGACGGTGGTACCAGCACGAGAACAGAGGCCGGTGGACGGAGAGAGAGGACGAATCGAAGAAAAAATATCAACTCGAGCTTCAACAAGGCGAAATCAAGCTCCAATGTACCAACTCGAGCTTCAACAAGGCGAAATCAAACTCCAATGTACCAAATCGACAAGGCCGGAGGTTGAATCGTAGAAAAAAAACCCCCCCAAATTGGCAATGATGGAGATTTGGTGAACGAACGGAATGGAGATGACCTCGATTCGGCGGAGCCGACGCGGTGGCGGCGCGCATCCACTGCTGTTCGCGAGGAGGCCTGCCGCCGCCATGCAAGAACAGAGGACCAACAATCGCCGTGAGAGAGGAGGTGAAGGTCTCGCACAAATCGAGAGAAGGAAACGCAAATCGTGAGAAGGAAGCACAAAGTGGATAAATCGAGCATAAATTGATCACAAATCGAAGAAGAAACAAAGCCAAATCGAGCCTTTGCTCCTGCTGCGCTCGCTTGCGCGCCCGACGCCTTGCAGCGCCCTGCGCCGAATGCCTCCGGCCGTCGGATTCGGGCTGCCGCCGGACGCAAGTCCTGCTCGCCGGCGGAGAGAACAGAGGACGGAGCGGTGCGGCCAGCACCTCCTCCTCGTCGGGGGCGGCTTGAGAGAGAGAGCACGAGCCTCGCCCACGGCGTCTGCGGTGAGGCCGCTCAAATCGCTGCTCCTCCGCGTCGTGTCCCTGCCCACCTATCTCTGCGCGCGCCGCAACGGCAGCTGCTGCACCCTGTGCCTCCGTGTGCCCCACAGCCGCAGCTGCTGCACCCCGTGCCTCGGTGCGCCACAGCCGCAGCTGCTGCACCCCGTGCCTCCGTGCGCCCCGCAGCCGCAGCTGCTGCACCCCCTGCCTCCGTGCGATCCGCAGCCGCAGCTGCTGGCCGCCTGTAGCTCCGTGTGGGAGAGATCGATCCAGGGGCTGTGAAGGAGCAGGGGGGAGATCTAGATCAACGGGGAGAGAGAGGAACGAGATGCCTTATGGGAACATTCGGGAGAGTCTGGAGGCGTCGGGCGAGGTGAACAAGAAGAAGAGCGAGAAAAAAAAGAAAGAGAGGAAAAGGAAAGAAAAAAAGAAAATAAAAAAGAAAAAGAAAGAGAGAAAAAAGAAGAATAAAAAGTAAGAGAAAAAAGAAAACAAATATGTTGGTTAAAATAAAATGGTAGTTGGAGATAGTTGAATAAAACACATTTTGGTTATACATGGTATGAGATATATAGTATGACGGATGCGGAAAAAGTTTGGATGAAGTAAAGAATCTCGATGGACAGATAGGAATATTCATTTTAGGGATGCAAATAGAGTACCACGAGTGTGGATAGCCTTACTCCCAGCCATGTGGACTCACCGAGGAAGATACTGCTGTGCACCAGGTACATCCACGTTACTTCAAATTAGCATTCTTCAAAAAAAAATCCCTATAATTTTCTTTATTCGCATGACAAATAATGGTTTTCTAGGACGAGGACAACTGCTTTGAACGTTTTGTGAAAAAGTACATTAGCTTCTTTTTATTTATATTTCAAACACATGAAAAAGTGAAAAGAGTTTTTTTTGTGATTATTTGACCCTTCTTTTAAGAAATTTGATTTTTTTTCATTATGGGCGTGCGCCATGCCACCCAACTTATAATGCTTGGTGATTCAAAACTCATGTTGTTATTATCATAATTAAGGAGGAAAGCAACGCCTAGATAACAATGATGTTGCCGATCAACACTTAATAAACAAAATAATTCAAATATATTATGTTCACATCAAAATTTTAAACATATATTTTGGTCTAAATACACCTGAAAATAGTAGAAAGATACGCCAAAACAGCTAAATGCGCATGTCTACTGGCGCGGCGAAGCGCGCAGTCCATCCTAGTATACTGATAGGTACAAAAAAGATTGCTCAAAACGCAAGCTAGCTTGGTCCCTGCAGTACCAGAGTGTGTGTCTGTTTGATCCTGGCTGGGTCCTTCACCTGCCGTCCATGCATCTCTCTCCCTGTACATTCACCAGCCGCTGTGCACACTCACAACCATGTAGTCAGTACGTAGCTGTGACCACTGACCGCCACCATTCGAGCAATGAACAGTGCACCAGATCTTCAGGGCAGGGCATCGTATCGTATCAGAATAGCACACACTGCTCGTCACACCGGCTAGAGGCTGATGTTGGAGATCCTCCGCTACAGTGTCCGGCTGACCTTCTACAGTTCTACTGCCCTGCAATCATTTGCCTCACTTGCTGCAGTGCAAGAGGAACATAAATACAGTTTGAATAGAGTAATAATAATGTAGTTTTTTCCCTCTGCTTAATTACGACCCTTAAGTATTACGCCCCCTTCCTTTTTTTGTCACTTCTTATGGGGAAAAGACAATAGCCTTCCCTTGGTCCTATTCCAAACTTCTTGGTAAAAAGTGTTGATTAGTGAAAAATTACAAAATGATTTGGTTTTGTGAAATACTTTTCTTTATAAGGACTTGTTATGGAAACTTCAACCGATTACAAGACGTGAGCCATGCTATGGTGGTTGGAAGGTAGAGGAGAATAAACTATTTTGAAGAATTTAGAAAAAAAAAAGAAAAGAAAAACTAGAGCTCCTCAGCATGTGCCAACGAAATAGGTTAACTATAGTTGCTATTTCTACAAAAGAGCTATGAACGTAGTGGTATATCAACTAGTCAACTACACTCATACCAAGTATACTTTGAATACAGGGTGGCGCGTGATATGCTGGTATACTTTCAATAGCACATATAGCGATTCACATGTATCATTACAGTTTTTTTTTTTGGGGAAGATGTATCATTACAGTTACATTTGGCGATTCACATGTATCATTACAATTGTACTAGAATCGCTTAATGCTTTGCGTAAAAGTTTTACTGAAGATATCCTTCGATACTACATCTTGAGAATGGAATGAGTTATAATACGTCATGCTTTGCTGCTAGTGTTGCCCATACAGTCGGTCAGCAATCACATGGCGTGCATGAGCCCAGGCAGCAGCTCGAGCTGTACTGGATCTAGGGTGGTTATTTCCTACTGACAGTGTATAGACACGAGTAATTGGCGATGCAGACGGACGGCATCGAGTGATTAATGCCTGGATTTCCCTAGATTAACTATATAGACTCGATGATGCATCTATGGACCAATAGCTTGCTGGATCTGAAACTCACACGCTCCTTCGGTATAGTACTTGTCAGGCTTAATTTGTGGCGATCAAGATTGTATTTCTGTCACTGCTGGATCCTCATTGATTCCAAAACTTTTGACCAATCTCCGGATGCAACTGACTACTCGAGGTCACTATTAACTTTAATTTCTCAGATCAAATTGACCTGTAAAGAGACAGGATCAGGGATTGCATTTCGTAGTCTCATCAAGCTTGCATTTCATAATAACTTGACCGCACACAGCCAAGTTCTTACACCACAAATACTGAACAAGTCAGGTGGGGATTCTCTCCCTCGATGACCATTGAAAAAAAAACAAATACTGAACAAAGAAAATAGGGAAATGTGTATAGTCAATATCGGAGCCTATTATTATCATTTCTCCATCCACTCTTGTCGAATATATCCAAAGCTACGGTCTCCAATGCTCTACTTGCCGAATGGATGATCTCTCTTGTGTTCTCACACTGCAACTATGACCAACTCCCCTGAAAACGGCTTGCATAAACGAAGTGAAACAGTTTTTATCTCAAAAACTAAAACATTGCATGTGCACCACACATAAGAGCTGCCATGGCTTGCTTTACTGCGTTTGGCATTTATAGCGTATGACACTTAATGTATGGCTGGTCATGCGTTCAAAATCATGAGCTGATAATCAGCTAATGGTTAAAAAAGACAGAGAAAAAACCTTGGTTAACACATTAAAAATAAATAAGGGTTGCAAAATAGAGTTGAATATTCACTCATGCAGCCAATCTACGTGCACTGGCATTGAGAGAGATGGGGAGTGATTAAATCTATTGACCCGCTCTAGTTCACCTTTATTAAATACTTTTTCTTTTCAAATTGGCACCTGATAAACATTTAGATCATTAGGTTGAGCTAAGGTGAATCCATGGATCTCGCTTTGGAGCTGGGTGGGTGGCTTCTGCTATATATGATTTGTTCTATGATGCGTGGTTAAAATTGATCTGCTGCTCTAATCTAATCTTGCATAATTCCACATCACCCATTTCTAAAAAGGGTTTTGCTAAGGTACTCCCAAATGATTATAAAAGGAAAATATAAGGACATACTACCTCCTAATAGGTAATATGTTTAATGTTTATTATTACATATTTTAGTTTGAGAAAAATCTTCTTATTAGATCTAACTTGATTGAGTTAGATTTTTTTTGTGGGTTGATTGAGTTTGATTTAACTTTTCTTTTTTTTCAGTCTTATGGATTTACACGGATCTTTTGAAAAAAAAAGTGTCTCATGGCCGGCCATGGTGAACGTTTGAAAAAACGTGAAAATTAAGTGAACATGACATGGTCTTATAGTTTTATACGGGTCTTTTGGAAAAAAAAAAGGGTACATGTTTGCTCTTCACGTGACAAGTGAATGTGAAATAGGTTAGCCATAATTTTTTTTTCTAACATGAAATCGGTGGCTCGTAACGTTATTCAGTGCTTGGCCCATGCATTTGAAAGTACTACCTCCAAGTCATTTGACTTTTTGACCCCAATTTTGACCAGTCATTTTATTCAAATTTTTTTGCAAAATATCATATTTTTTTATATGGCTAGCTTTAGTAATAAAAGAATTTTAAGGATGACAAGGTGATTGGAGTACTTTAGCATAGCCCTTCTAAAAATAAGTCCACGTCATCACTAGAGCATCTTTGGAACAGATTGAAGTTTGGTCCCAGTAAGAATTGAAAAAAAAAATCTTACCACGTTCCTAATAACAGAGAAAAATAGAGTAATTTGCTAGACTAACAAGCTTAAGTATTATAAGGCCGGACTCCGGGGCTGTCTTTAATTCGTCAAGTGAGCCCCAAAATTACTTCGAGTCTCCTTTCAACTTTTGGAGATAGGCTTTGATATCCTGGGGCTACACTTATAAGAGGGTGGGCAAGTAGCTTTATCTCACACTAGGCACACTAGCTTGCACAAGAAACTAACCCCTACTTGGCTGCATCAAGAAGTTGATGGTTCTTAACTTCTTTTGTGGATGAAATGAAAGGGATGAGAGGTGCTAAAGGAGAAGAGATGCTACAAACAAGGTGGTTGGGATTACACTATCACTGACTGCCTTTATATAGGCTAATAAGTTACGCTTCTTTGATATAGTGCTTTGAATCACGCTCTCACTAGCACTAGAATAACTAGATTGACCAAGGTATATGCATTCTTTGTGCCTGTTGTGTACTTTCATTAACACTTTTATACATCTCATACTTTGTATACCATCAAAAGCATGTAAAAATAATGGAACTAGGTCTAATTAATCACTCTCAACTATCTTACTATTACTAATTGGAGGCTTATTTTGAAGCCTCTACGTGAAGCCACCTAGGACACTCTAGAAAAATAGAGAAATTTCATATAAATTATCTAATTATATCATTAAACTTGAAAGTAGCATCTAAATCTGAATCTATGTTATATATTATAGCAAAATCTTAAAATAATACATTATTTATATTATTGTTTATGCAAAACCATTATCCATGGTGTGTGTCACCATGGATAATGTATCAGGGAAGATATAAGAATACTTTCATGTTGTTCACATAACTCGAACAAAGGGTTCAATTAAGTCCATATCAAACACATAGGGAGGTGTATGCACCTAACTAAATCTATTATGGCTAGATAATGATAAATATGTATCGTTAGAGTATTATGTTATAATATCTAATAGATGAAAGAGAGCGTGAGATAGATTAGCCCGTGCGGGAATACAGTTTGATAGTATCCAAGAATTGTACAATTTTACAATATCCTTACCAAGCAACTAATTGCACTCTCCTATTATATTATCTTGCTCATGCACAATATCACTTACCAAACAAGTGCATATGACAATGGCTCGCGAGGGTACATGAAATTGAACATATGTATTGGTGTTATTGTTGAATGGCTGGTCATTCAAGTTCAAGCAAGCCAGGGGGGGAGGGGGAGTAGGTACAAAGTAGGATGAGAATGCATGACGGAGCAGTTTAGTCCTAATTACGAGCTTCATGTGACAAGTGGATGTCAAATATGATGTGAGCCACGTCAACGGCATTTGGACATGTAGATGTCACACCAGCTGGTGATATATCAAGTTATAAACCAAGCCATGAACGTCTCGAACCAGTGTATGTTTATAAGAGGTTTTTTTTTTTAAATGAGAACTGGCAGGAGTTCTACCGTTCATATATTAATAGAGTTTATAAGAGTTCAAGGGTTCAAAAGAGAATAGTAATTCAGACTAGCGATATAAAGAATTTTATTTCCAAAATAAACCTCTCCCTCTAGATCAACTCGAGTAGAATCTAGATAATTGTATCAACTTTTGCTTTGTCCTTTGCTTGGTCACCATTTTAAGTGTTTATACACTCCATATCTAAAAATTCATAGACTTATGGCATGAGCTTATTAATGCAATGGCGCTCATGAAAAACATTTTCATAGCATAAATTTATTCCATCCCATAGGTAACATCATTTTAGCATCCAAAATGTGTCTCACATAAACCGTAACTTTGTAGCATTCTCCGACTAATACTTACTTATGGCACCTAGTAATTGTAGCATTCCTTATTTTGTACCTATGGTGTAACTCAGCCATGTACGCAATCGTAAATGGAAATGGCAAGTAAGTAGGAGTAATAAAGAGGCGCATTTAGTTAGATGACACCAAATCAAATGATCCATTGATTGTTTTATTAGGAAAAAAAATTGCACTTGCGCCTAATCCAAATCTAACCTCACAAAGATGTCGGTCTCCCTGGTTCCGAGAGCTGTGCCCATCATTGGACTCGCCGTTGCCACGATTCCTCCAAGAATCTGCCTCGAAGTCAGAGGTGTGCAGAAGCGGACATGGCACCGCCCGGTCAAGCCCGGTGATTGAAGCAGCCCCGGGACTTCGAGTCCCCCGAGCCAGCCAGACAGCTCGCCCCGCACTCACTACGCCACCCCGCTCCTGCTGCCAACCTCTCGACATGAATTCACTCGAAGCGTAACCGATACTACACTGCTACGACTACTACATCTTGACCAACAAGCGCCTCGAGGTCATTCTTGAAGGAAAAATGTCGAGCGATTAGACAAGTGAAGTGGAGTGAGATTGAGACATTTAAATAGAAGCTGCTCAGCTCAAGTGGAAGCCACCACCTTGCTCGGCAACTCCCCCTCTCCTCCGAGCTTCCACTTCCACGGCCAGCTCCAGCGGCCGGCTCGTGAGCGACACCGATGGCTCTTTCTGTTTGACTAGCTTATCCATCGACCAGTAACCAGATTCCGTCGGGTAAAGGAAAGGAGAAGTGGTTGATCGATAATGGGAGATGCGGAGGGGGACTGCTCGTCGGCCGGCTGCTCATTCTCCCTCATGTGCCTGGAGGACGGCGCCGACATCGACGGCGGCGCCGGTGAAGAGGAGCTTCTACTCGTGCTGTGCGGCGACTCCGAGGGGGAAGACGATGAGGAGGAGTACGTGGGCCACCTCGTGTCCAAGGAGAGCAGCTTCTGCTGCTCGCCTTCCTCCTCCTCGTCCTCCCCTGCTTTCTCCGACTTCTCCGACGCCGGCGCCGAGTCGTCGTCGATGCCCTCCTCCGACGATGACTGGTTTCGCTGCGCTCGCCGCGCCACTGTCAAGTGGATCCTCGAGGTGAGTGAGCGATCGAAAAAGCTTCCGTCTTTCACCTACCGGACGTCCGGAACTCCGGACCGCCATGTCTTTCTATTTCTTGACCGGCCGCCGCCGCCGCCGCCATTATTGCAGACTCGAGCTTGCTTCGGCTTCTCCCACCGCACGGCGTACCTGGCCGTCGCCTACTTCGACCGATTCTGCCTCCACCGGTGCTTCGACGTGAGTAACCATTGCCACAATCGCATTGCCATCCATCAATCCATCCATGGCGATCTCCTCCTCGGTCTTAAGAACTGACCGCGACGTGGTTGGTTGATCTGTGCAGAGGTCGGTGATGCCGTGGGCGGCGCGGCTGCTGGCGGTGGCGTGCGTGTCGGTGGCGGCGAAGATGGAGGAGTACAGCGCGCCGGCGCTGTCGGAGTTCAGCGCCGGCGGCGACGACGAGTACGAATTCAGCTGCGTCTCCATCCGCCGGATGGAGCTGCTGGTGCTCTCCACTCTCGAATGGCGCATGGCCGGCGTCACCCCCTTCGACTACCTCCCCTGCCTCCGCTCCATGCTACGCCGACGCAACAACGCCGGCGACGGCGGCGGCGGTGGCATCGTCGCCGCAAAGGCCGCCACCCTCATCTTCACAGCCGCCCAAGGTTAGCACCGCCGCATCCGTCGTTCTCTGTTCTTGGTGATTTCAGGAGATTAATCTGAAACACTCACTTGGGTCCGTGCTCTGTTTTTTTTTTTTCGTCGCAGCCGCGAGCGTGCTCGATTACCGGCCGTCGACGGTGGCCGTCGCGGCCGTTCTGGCGGCGATCCATGGCGCCATGACAAAGGAGGCGCTGGAATCCAAGATGAGCAGCCTCTCCCCGTCCTGCCTTCTCGACAAGGTCAGTAAGGCATGCCCAGCGCCTGCTCGCCATTGCTCTGTTTCCGAGACGTCCTTCACGTATCAAACATTCCTTGTAGCGTGATCATGATAATTTTTTCTTGTTACTCCCGGTGATCAGGAGGACGTGTACGCGTGCTACAACCTGATGCTGAGCGAGAGCGAGAGGTCATCGGCGGCGACGAGCAATACAGCCAAGAGGCCGCCGCCATCAAGCCCCGACTCGATCGGCGCCGCCAGTTCATACGAGTCAATTGATGCAGCCACGGCGAGGTGTAGCAAGAGGGTGAAGCTTGTGGAGCTGCCGGCCATCGGGCTGTGAGGAGCACCGCCGGGACGCGCACGTTTTTTTGTCAGCCGTCCCTGCGGTGGCCGGAGAGCTCCTCCGATCGCACTCGCACGCGGCTAAATCTTCTTCACCGGGTTCTTTTCGTTTGGTTTTTCTACTAGTTCCTTGATCGCTGACCGGCACTGCCAAATAAACGGTGATTTGGCAGCGCCGCCGTGGTTGATTGGAGATTGAGAGCTTGGTTTGGTTTGGTTCTCGTGTGAGATTAGCAGTGCCAAGGTGGCATTAGCTGAGCTTGAGCTACACTCCTGATGAGGAGGAGTTCATGTGTGACTGTCAGTGTGTGTGAGACATGTAAGACACGTTGCGTTTCGCATCGCATCCCGGGACGATGGGTAGGCCCGGCCGCCATTCCACTCGACTGACTGGCTCGCGGATCGCTCGCAATGGCCCATAGCCTGCCGAAAGGGGGATCTGTACACGAGATGGTGACCGAGGGGTGGTTTCCTCGCAGGGTTGTACACAAGACCTTTTAGCACGTGAGAATCTCTCTTCGCTCTCGCTCGCTACTGGACGCTGGTTGCTACTGCAGCGTCTTTTGAGCGGGGCTGTAATTGTAATCGAGAATTGGGGATGCATGGGGTTGAGAACAAATCAGAAGTGTGTCTCTTGTGGCAACCTGCATGTTTGTGTGTGTAGTGTACTGGTTTGGTCACCGTCCTCTGCGTCTCCTCGCGGCTGATCGTGCCGCAGAGATATTTGGGTTGGCAGTGCCGTCCAGTTCAGAGCTCAGGAGGGCCTTTTTCTCGCTTCCTTGGGGCTTTGGTTGGCTGGCACTGCAGCATCCAAGGTGGCTTTTATCTGCAACCTGCTGGGTCGGCCATGTTTGGTCATGCTACTATGTTACTGTGACATGCGAGCGAGGTTCGCACTACAGACTTGACGAGATCACAGGAACTAAAGAACAGTGGAATGGCTGCACTTTTTTCACGTACTTTCGGCGTCCATGGGGATCGGCCGACTTGGGAGTCGGGACACGGCGCCCGCTCTCGTGGGGGAGACGCACCGAGTGAAAGGATGCACTGCCTACTCACAGCCAATCGATATCCCCTTGAGTCCACTTCCAATTTTAAGGAGAGAAGGAAGAGCAGCCCATGTTTAGATTTGGAAAACTTTATATTTTTTAAAACTTTCATTTCATTGAAAACTGTGATCCTTTTCACAGACATACTAAAATAGTTTGCTACAGAGAAGTTTCTCCAACTTTCTCAATCTAAATTAAAAGCTAGCTTCACCAATGGGGACAGGACGTTGAACTGCATAGCATCACTAGCTGAGATATACATGAATATATATAGTATCGTGAACAATACATGTACAATGGATGTAGAGAGTGCGGGGACTTCTTGGAGCTCTACCAAATGCAATCTAGGTACTAGAGGTTCACCAAAGCAATGCCAAACGCATATGGAAGTCAAGTGTGACGCAAAGTAAAAAAATACTTACTAAACCTATCATAATTATATAATGATAAATAATGTACTTTTAGAATTTTAATAGATGAAAAAAGGGTGAGATAGATAATCTTAGTTACTGCTGCCATCCTTAAATATATATTGTTTAATACAAGCTATTTGCTAAAAATGAACTGATAATTTCCTTATCCCTAACGACATATATTCATGGATGAATGAAGTATTAGCTATTTCTAACATATCTGTGCGGGAGCACGGTTTGGTATAGACGTATAGGGCCTGATTGGTTTGCTGGCCCGTCGAGCCTAGCTCGTATCAGCAAACCAGGCACCTGTCAGCCAGGCTAAGTAGATGCACTACTAGATGATTGGTTGGCTGTCTACGGTGAGCCAGGATATGAGAAGATTCTGATTGGATGGGCTGATGAGGCCAGTATCTTGCATGCTTCTCTCTTACCCCGTGCAGCGCGTGCGCTCGCGTGAGCCAGGCCCGCCGGAAACGAGAATTTTTTCTGCATGAGCTGAGCCATGCTGCGGCCACCCTTTTGCACCACGGGGGCCAGGCTCAGCAGTAATGCACCCAACCAATCAAGCACAGCTAGCATCTGGAGAGCCAGGCTCTGGCAAAAACAGCCAACCAATCACCCCATAAAGACTGATGTCATGCATTATAGAACTAGTAGAGTGCACTAAGGCCTCCTCCAACGACGGTTTCGGAGTCACCTCATAGATATGTTCAATCCATGAACAATATATGCTATCTCTTCCTATCTCACTTAGGCCTCCTCCAACGGTGCACTGTATGTAGCTCATAGGAATTTTGTACTCGTGAACAGTGTGTAAACAGTTTACGCTAGCGCGCCGCAGAGCGCTAACTCGCTCACTGCTCGATGCTTCTCCCCTCATAGCACCCCTTCCAATATCGTATTGTGCTGACATTTTTAATGTTCTCAAGAGCTAAAGTTGGCTCAACTTTTGGAGCAGGCCTTATCTTGGACACTTCCCTCCTCTCACAAGCACTCTGACCCAAGCAGCTGCGTTCATTGTGCGCCTCAGAGTCTTCTGTGCCATCAAGCTAGCAGTTGGCTCTTTTGTTGGAGAAGGCCTAAGTACATCAAAAAGTTGCAGGTTGTATATCCTATTGTATGTTGAATCTTAATCAGGACTAAAAAAAAAATATGATTGGAGACAAGGTTTAGTGAAACTTGTTGATTCAAAGGATTACGAATATAACACCATGTTACCTCAAGATCGATTTGGAGGTGAGCATGGCACCTAGAAGCACTTTTGTGTGTGTGAGAGAGGCCCCAAACAACAGTGTGTTTCCCAATATCCCCTTACACACCACGTGGATGGCCCAAAAACGCACATACACATGCGATCTGGCCAACAAGGCCAAACGCTCGCTTTCACCGGCGTGCCGTGCGCGCACATGATCCTGGTTCCCAATTTTTAACGTGGAATCATGACTGACTGCATCCATACCATGTGGAAACGCCGCAAGCGTACAATACAACACAGCTGTGGTCAAAAGCCTGGTGTCCCAACTGAAAGCCTGAGCACCGGATGGCCTCCCCTTTACTCGCGTCGACAAACTCACAAACAGCAGGGCATGGCCCGTGCGGTGCGTCGAGCACGCTCATGCCTCTGGCGACGGATTTGGCAGCCGTGTCCGTAGATTTCTGGTCTGGGAGGACAAGCGAAGGGAGTGAGCCAGCCAGCCCTCGGTCAAAGAATCATTGGCGTCCTTGCTCAATTTGACTATTCCTCTTCTCCTCTTCGATCATCTGCAGGTAACTGTAGGGGGAGCTGCGGATGACGCCGTGACGGCCGCGATCGCTGTGTGATTCGTCGATGACTGAAAGCTACGCCCTGCGGCGGAGCTCCGTGCACGCTTACGTCACCGGGCGGTGCTCCGGAGGTTCGGTCGGGCCTGCTTCGACGCCGACAAACGCCGGGCCGGGCATTGCAGGCTTACTAGCTTGGAGCTAGTCAACCACGCGATCGATTGAGATGGGCTCGCGCGCGCGGGTGGGGGCTGTACGGGGTGTGTACGTGAGCGATGGCAGCTTTGTTGCTTGCTGCATGCGGCTCCTGCCGATGCATCACCTGTCACTTCCCTTCGGCCTCTCCACAGGCACAGGAAACACGGGCCGATGGTCTATGTGGTCGTGTGTTTGGCTATCTGTGCTGCCATGGTTCTACGCTATCCAACATTGGGTCTCTGCAGCCACGGGTGAAGCAGGCGAGGCGACCGCGTGGTTCGAGGCCCAGACAACGCCGTGGACGAAAGGCTCATCAGATTCTCTGTTTGCGTTGGGGTTCTGCCAGCGGCACGCCATGCGGCACAGGGATATCACGGAATGACCGACGGTCTGGTTGCTGACCAGGCTGCATGCCCGGACGACTGCCATTCAATTAGGCTCAAGGCACACCTGAAAACGTCTTTACTGCCTGCTCAAAGCTAGCAGACCGCTGATGATGGGAGACCGAGACCAAACAAACAGTCACCGTACGATATCGGCTGATCGAGCGTTTATTTTGCTCAATGGTTGGAAAAAACCACCACAATAAACATCGTCAACCAAAATAATTTAATAATATTTTCTACAAACGTAGTTAACAAGTTTTTCAAACATAATACAACTGAACACATTCACATATAAACACTCATAGATACAACCTGACCCTTATGAGCACCTCAATAGACTTAGCCATCTGATCTCAAGATTGACAAAGTCAACACAGACAGTTCGCCACTGATGGATACGCCGTCTACCAATGATCGTCTAAATCTTGGAATAATCCATTTTAAAGGAACGGGAGGAGCCATATCAAGTCGAGGATTCAAACCCAGATAGACAGGGTCCACCACAAGGAGTCTTCTGAATTCTTTGTAAATTTTAAAAAGGTCGACCAGATCTAAATCTATAATTCCTTTTTTTTCTCGGGCTTGTGAAAATACAGCTAAGTCAAATGGAGGAAAAAAGGTGATATCTGAGAATGTACTATTGTCGTGCTAGATTTCTCCATTCCAACTTTTCATTTTCTTAGAAACAATTTCTCCATTCCAACTTTTTTTTAGAACATAGGGCTTGTTAGCGTCCGGACGTTCGACATCCGGGAGCAGCATCGGACGGGGAACTTCCATTGCTACAAATGCCCACTGCAACGTTGCAACAACGAAACATTAGGTGGAACATTGCAATATTTGGTGGAATGTTGCAACATCGAAATATCATTTTGAAGCATTTAGTGTAACATTGCAACATCAGACTATTCTTTTGAAACATTTAGTGGAATATTGAAACATTCTTCGGATATATCACTGCTTTTGAAACATTTAGTGGAACATTGCAACATCGAAACATTCTTTTGAAACATTTAGTGGAATATTGAAACATTTTTCAGATATATCATGGGTCTTGAAACATTTAGTGGAATATTGCAACATTGAAACATTCTGCTGAAACATTTGGGTATTAAATCACGGTTGAAACATCACGAAATTATTGGAGCATTGCGAGATCGAACGATGTTGCGGTGGGAATTTTCACTTGTTGCTTCTACGGTGCGGAATGATGCATGCAACGTAAGATTTTCACTTGTTGTTTCTGCGGCGTGGAATGATACGTGCAACATCAACCATGTTGCAACTGTCCGTTCGGACGACCGACCATTAGAACATTTCTCCATTCCAACTGTTGGAAGGAGTCTCTCTGGGTTCGGATTCGACTAACCGTCCACATTCCCCGCACGCCGTGGTTCAGCTCATTTCGGCCCCCACTAGGAGGTCCATCATTATCCATCTATTCTGTCTCTCCCATTTGGAGCTTCAACGGCCCATGTTGCTCGCCGAGGGGCATCACGACCCGACCCATTCTAATACGTGGGCTCACGTCCACACTCTCTCGCTCGCCGCCCGAAAGAGCCCAAACCTTTCTGAAAAAAAAGAAAGAGCCCAAGCCCACCAGGAGGCGATCGATCTTCTTCCTCAAGCCTCTCTTCTGTCTTCTTCTCCCTCCGAAATTCCCCACCGATCCCGCGCTCCATTTCGAACCCCCAATCCCCCAAAATCCCACATCCCCGCCGTAATGCCGCCGACGCGCCGCGGCCCCCGGCCCCGCGGCGGCTCCATCGGCGCCGGCGCCGACGACTCCGTCCCCTCCTCCGCCGCCGACCTCCTCGCCCTAGCCGGCACCCTCGTCCCGGCCGCCGCCACCGCCGCCCTCAAATCCCCTCCCCACCTCAAGCAACTCGTCCACTCCCTCCCCGCCTCCCACCCGCTCCTCCTCTCCCTCCCGCAGGCCATCGCCCTCGCCCTCGCTCCTCCCCCCTCCGACGCCGCCTCCGCCTCCGACGCGCCGCCGCCGCCGCCCCCGACCCCGCGGGGCCCCGCCGTCGTCCTCCACCTGCTCCTCACCCACCCGTCCCACCCGCCGCGATGGGACGACCTCATCCGCCCGCTCGAGCTCCTCCACGGCCGCCTCGCGCTCCTCGCCACCGCCGACCCGCCGCTCGCGGCCCACGCCGCCGCCTGCTTCGAGCTCGCCTGGCGCGCCGACGCGCCGGGCCGCGAGGCGCTCGTCGCGCAGACGCTGCCCTACCTGGTGGCCCTCGCGCTCACCTCCGGCGCCACCGCCAGGCCCGTCATCCGCCGCCTCTTCGCGCTCCGCGACGCGCTGCAGCTGCTCGACTACGACGACGACCAGAGCATCTCCGACTTCAAGATGCTCCTGCTCCGCTGCTTCGTGTCGCCGCTGTTCCTCAAGGCCGAGGAAGGGAGGAAGTTCCTCGCGCTCGTGCTCGGTGTCAGCGAGGGGATTGCTCGAGAGGGGCTGGAGCTCATCAGGGCGCAGGTGGGGATTAAGGGCGCCAAGCGCGCGGCCCTGGTGGCCTACGGGGAGGTCGTGTTCAGGGCGTGGAAGGATGGAGGCTGGGTTAGGGCGGAGGTCGGGGAGGCGTTCCTGCAGGGGATGATGGAGGCCGCAGTTCACGCTGGGAGCAAGGAAGTGGCCAAGGCGGCCCGGAAGATCATCTCGGCGTTCGTTGAGCAGAGGGCGGTTGCTGGGGTTGAAAAATTGGTGTTCCGGCTTGCCGAGCCTGTGCTGTTCCGATCGTTGCAGGTACATATGCCTTGTCTTATTCTTCTGTAGTGGCAGTGGCACTGTGTATGACTAGTAATAATTCAACAGTAGTAGAAGCACGGACTAGAAGTGCCGATTATGTTACACCATAGTTTACTATTGCTGACGCTTCACTGCCATATATAAGCTTGGTTGACCATAACAGAGTACTAAACAACCCTATGTGCTAGGTAGACAGGCAGACGGCAGGATGATACCCAGAGCCTAGTTTCGTTCCTACGTAGGCTAGACGGTACAATTAGGTTTATCAAGAAATGTAAGAAGTTATTGATTACTATGATACTCTAATGCTGTCAGCATTGCATTATATTCCTCACATGTCTCAATAAATCATGAAGTGACAATGACATGAATTGATAAGTGATTTGTTAAAAATGGAAGGAATTATCTGTTCAGGTTTCTGCTTTGCAGCTGAATATTGGAAGCATATATTTGTGTTGCATTAAGATTGGCATTACTGTATTGGCTATTAACGATTTAGCCAAATAACCTTTCCCTTACGGCCTTACCTGAACTGGATACTGTTTGGCAGGTTGCAAACTCCAATGTTCGCCATAATGCTTTACATCTTCTATTAGATTTGTTTCCCCTTGAAGATCCAGATGTGACAAAGGATGTTAATGATCCTCTCATAGAGAAGCAGTTCTTCTTGATAGAAAAGCTCCTCATGGATGATTGCCCAGAAATACGAACAGTTGCAGTTGAAGGAATCTGCCGTATCCTTAACCAATATTGGGAAATTGTCCCTGCCCCAACAATTTCAAAATTTCTGAGTACAATTGTTGATGACATGTCCAAGGATTCTTGCAATGAGGTTCGGCTGTCAACACTAAATGGTCTCATATACTTGCTTGACAATCCACAGAGTCATGAAGTACTTAAAGTTCTATTCCCACGATTAAGCGATATGATCTCAGATACCGCTCTGTCTGTCAGAACTGCTGTTGTTGATCTTCTCTTAGCTATTCGTGATCTTCGATCTTTCCAATACAATAAGGTATGACACTTGTTACAAGCTATGCAATAAACTTAAATATCCGTAGTATCCATAATTTCTTCTGTTTAAGATCATCAGAGTGCTTTTTTAATATCTTCTGGTAGGTTGTTTATATACGCTTCTCTGTTGCAGGTTGTTGGCCTGAGCCCTCTATTGTCTTCACTTGCAAATGATCATCCCCGTATCGCTCAAAAAATTACAAGGCTCCTCATTCCTTCTTATTTTCCATCAAAGTTGAGCACCAAAGAAGCATGTGCTCGCTGCATTGCACTAATAAAGAGGTCACCAGCGGCTGGGGCGAGATTTTGTGAATTTGCTCTGTCTGAAGGGTCATCCCCAAGGTCTATTGTTGACCTAGTCAAATTCTCTATTACTCTTGCATTATCCCAAACAGGATTTAACTCAGAACAGATTGATGGTCTTATTATTGCTTCTGTCAACCTTATAAAAAGCTTATCTGAAGAGCGCTCTAGTTTGGCTACTTTGCGAGAATTCTTTGCAAATGCGAAGTTGAGATTGGTTCTTCAAACCGTTGTTTCTGAGGGTGCTCGGGCTGCCCTTCTTAGTATTGCTCCAGATGTTTTACCTGATGATCTATCTGTGCTTCATGAGGAATGCATGGATATAGTTGTGAATGCTGCTAGGATTTCAAAACAAGAAGAATGTCAGGAAACAGCGCTTGCAGCACATAAGTTGATGGTTTTGAGTGGCTGGTCCGATGAACTGTTTGAAGCACTGGCAAATATTTTACAATCTAAAGCCTCTGATTTTGCTGAGATCTATGGACTTGAACCTCCTCCATGTCCCATTGCAAATTTAAGGAGGAAGAAAGGGAAGTCACTTAAGAAAACACCAGCACGCGATGTTGGAAAGGGGTCATCCAAATCAAAAGTCAGTAATGAAGACCTTGCGGTTGCAGCAGGGGCAGCATGGCAGATCAATCAACTAGTGAAAGCTGAAGACCTTAGAGATGCCTTTCTGCAATCTTCTTATTCAGAAATTGCATTTTCCTCTCTGAAGGTCATTTCTCAAGTATTCATCGAGCAGTGCCTATATTTGGACTCTTTAGACCTTGCACCTGTGTTGGCCTATTTGAGTCTGGCTACATATAACCTTCCAGACATTGATACTAGAAGTTGCTCTGAGGTGCGTACCGCTTCCAAATTTCCACCACACTTGGATCCCACAGTTTGTACTAAAATTTTGATAACTAGTATACTCATCAGTTGAAACATAACTGAAAACTGGTAAAAATATTTATTAATTCCACTTGTGGCCATACCTTTCTGATGGTCTTTTTCTTTTCACCTTTAATTGCTAAAGATCTACTTTATATGGGTGTATTTTTTGTTCTGAGTACATTTCATTGCTTCAGTAATCAACTGCAAATCAATATATTTTTTCTCATTAAATTTTGTTGTTTCAGTCATCAACTGCTAATCAATCACTGGATCATCTGCTGAATTGTTTCGACAAACTGCTAAATACACCTATTAAGAATCCACCACCACCATCAAAGTCGAAAGCTTCACGTTCAAAAGGCCAGCAGAAAGGAGCATCTGAAGGTATAACTAATTAACTATACCACATCTTTATCTTCAGATGTTGAAACTCTATTTAAACTGGCTCTTGTATTCAAAACCCTAATTTTCTCTAGTGTAATTAACCTATCCATTGTCAACAGCATGTGTAGCTGTATAATGTAATGAATACTGCAAAAAATTTCCTGATGCCTCTTGCCTAAATGGGTGATGAACTTTATGCAGGGAACACAGTGAAAGGCACACTTAATGCACTTATGCTGGGCACTTCAATTCTCAAGTTTATCGTTGACACAACAACCATCAAGCTGGTCAATGATGATAAAATAAGATGTCTCAAATTTGCATCATCCTATACAAAATATGCAATATCATCCATCAAAAAGCATCAGGAACAGAGCTCATCTTTCACAGGGGATGATTTGAAGGATGCCCTGGTGCTTATTAGAAGCTCCTTTACGTACGCAGCCAAGATAATCCATTTGGTGCTATCAAGCTCAACTGAGGAGTCAAGCCCTCCAGAGGAGGTCTTCTTCCTTGCCAATGATCTTCTTGATCTTGTGCCCTCTGTCGAGTCCTTTGCTGGTTCAAGATTTGCACTCAGCACAGTTTCTGTTCTGAAGCAGTGGCTACCTGTTCTCATATTGGGTCTTGCATGTCGCTGGCTCATGGGACCACAGAATGAAATGGCTGCCAATTTCTGCCCCTTTGGTGACTCTTGCTTACCACTATGGTTGACTGCTGTGGCAAAGAATGAGCTTCTTGATGGCAAAGAGCCTGGCCATGACGAGCAAAGCGAGCAGGCGGCAGAAGGTGAGGACTCGCCATCATCCAGAAAGCTAGCAGAAATGATGGCGATCCTCCTGAAGAAAGGAAGCCCCAGAATCCTCGACTGTGTGGGTGGAGTCCTCCTGTCCACCCTCCAGTTGATTTTGCAGAGATCAGAGTATGGCGTTGTCTTGGGCATTACACGCTTCGTTTGTTCCAGGTTGCTTGGGAACAGCACGTCGGCACTGGAAAACCTGCAGCTTACCCAAGACTCTCTTCGTGATAATTTCTTTAAGATTGATAGGTATGTCGGGGAGGAGCTTGTTGATGATGATGACAGGCAGATATTGGAGAGCACAAAACTGCTGATAAGATCAGTGCTTCCCGAAGACTGATGTACATAGAATTAGGTAGCCACTGGTGAGTGGCAAGTTGTACCAAGCACATGAAAGTATGTACTTAGAAGCATGCATAATGCTTTTTTAATATGTGCATTCATTATTGCTGTTCTTGGTACAATCCCAGGTGCAAATTTGAACAAGAGCGTCATCAATGTTAGGAACCGTGTTCGTTTGGATAGAAAGCATTGCTGCTGATAATAAAAAATTGTAACTATGCTAGTGATAGAACCGTTTTTCCATTCAATGTACGATCTGACTTACAATTGACGCAAGGTAGATCGTATGTAAAATCCCCTATTATTGTAACCTACACTAGATGCCATTTCAAGGTTACTATTTTTGAGGTGAAAAAAATGTAAAGTTAAAATATATACATTTTGGTATATGTCTGAGAACCAGCCGATAAGTTTCATTGCCTGGTAGGCTCGTGGCTGCTGATCCAGGTAGAGGAAAACTAAAGGGAACACAGATAATCTGTTGCACCCATTCCAAATGTTTCTTTGCAATTTGCTGTGTACTATTCTCGTGCAGCATTTCCAGGAAGAATGTTCCCTGGGAGTTTGGATCGGCTTCACCATAGTTGGGAACTGATGAGCCTGAATTGGGTCAATTCCCTTCATGCGGTTCCATGGGAATCAGTTTGATGGCAGCAGCAATGGGCATCCCAAGAAGGCCAAAGAGAACGCTGACGAGCCACTGGAGCTGGGTGAGAGGCGTGGTATCGGCAAAATCCCCTAGGAACTGGACAATGATGAACTGGAAGATGATGGTGCCAACAAGGATGCCCATGAAAATGGAGTTATCTGGAAGGCCCTTGAGAACGTTGATCTCCTCCATATCCCTCGAGCTTATCTCATTGAACACCTAGATGGCATGCACAGATTCAGCAATGACAGCATACGTCGTTCCACTTATATTGCAATGGGAATATAAAGAGTTAGCAATTTTCACTGGTTCCACTTGGACAGAGTGAACAAATGCATAGAGAGAATGAAACAATGTGAGGATTCCAACTCTATTATTAGTCTTTAGACATCTTCCTCCATTGTTAGGAAAAAAAATCAATTTTTACAGATTCCTACTCAGTCTTTAGACATCTTCCTCCATTATTAGAAAAAAAAATCAATTTGTACAGATTCCAACTCTATTGTTCTTTGTCCTATACTACAGAATGCTGAACCAAATGTGAGGATTTCGTAATGGTTCATTTACCTGGCAGAAGACAAAAGTGTTGAATATGACTGTATTGAGGACAGTATCAGCGTCAGGGCCTTCAAGCCCAAACAAGTACTTCCCTTGGGTTTGTAGATACCACATGACTGCAAATTGGAACACTGACTGACCAAAAGTATTCCTCCACATTACTTTCGTGATGAATTTCCCTGTCCTTCCAACTGGTGATTTCTTCATTAAGTTATCATCAGGTGGTTCAGTGGCAAGCGCAAGCGCTCCTAGGGTATCCATAATCATGTTGACCCAGAGAAGTTGAACGGCTGTCAGTGGAGCATCGCCTGGCATGAGAAATGTAAATCATGAGAAGGAGATGGTAAGTTTAACACAATTGACAAAATAGGAATATACCTGTAAAGCACGCAGACGAGAAGTTAACTAGTAATGCGACAATATTAACAGTCAGCTGAAACTGCACAAACTTTTGGATGTTGACATAAACAGAGCGTCCCCATTTTGCAACAGTTACGATGGTGGAGAAATTGTCATCCAGAATTACAACATCAGCACTTTCTTTTGCCACCTGTGTAAAGCAATTTATTGAGTCTGGGAGTAAATGCTTGTGGCCTGAAACCTAGACTCCTAGAATGTTGACCAGTTGCTTGGTAGGGTGTTTAGCTGTTTCGAGCTAATTTCTTTTGTAGCTGCTTGTAAAAAAGTGTAGTAATCACCACCCATAGTTGTAAGGGTTTTGGGCCTGGTTTTTTCCTTCAAAAACAGGCCGTTCCTTTTTATTCTAATAAAACTACAGCAAAGCTTTTACCACCTTTTAAAAAAAAGAATGTTGACCAACACTACTTATTCAGATTATGGAGGATACAGAACATGTTAATTTATAGGGTTAAAAAGAGCCAAAAAAAGGACAACTACAGCCAGCAGAGCTGCAAGTTAAACCAACCTACAACAATACAGCCTTATATAAACAATGGATTGGCCTTGGTCAACTTTTCATGGTTCAAGGGGGGAAATTGCAGGAAGCTCCCCAATTTTTCCTATTTTTAAAATAAAACTAGCATATGTTTATTTTATCCCTGTTTCACTGAGAACTAAAAAAAACTCGACCTGCGGGGGGTAAGACCGTCCCCACGGCTTTCATTTGAGAGAGAAGACCTTCTCACGCAGGTCAAGAAAACTCCCGAACCCCTGTCCCACCCTTACATAGCGGCACCGTTGCCCATGTAAGACGACCAACGACCTAGGCCGGGCCTTAAACCTATGCTTTGGTGTGGTGACAGACGAGGGGATTTTTTTAACCCCAGCTTGAAATTCGCTCCCACGGGGAGTCGAACCCAGGATCTGAGGAGTGCTACTGAGGCCATCTAACCAATCCAGCTAGAGACCCTTTCGCACATTGGTACCAGAAATCCAGCTAGAGACCCTTTCTCTGAGAACTAGTCGAACATTGGTACCAGAAATCCTTGACAAGCCATATAGGCCACTGCTTTCCTTGAATCAACACAATATAGCATATGTTGATGAAATACACCATCGGATGATGTGGTAGCTTTGTCTATAAACTTCAGCACAAGGCCTTGATTGCAGAATATGAAGATATGTATCTACATCATTAATAGGATTTCCTTCTAGGAAAATATTTTGCTGAGAATCCAGCCATTACCAGAATGCATGCACAAATTACTGTACTACTGAAAAATCAGTTAAGTAGGAAACCATAGTACCGAGGTTAAGAACTGAAGAAAAGCTTACACTTATGTTATTACCTCAGTCCCTGCAATTCCCATGGCAAGTCCAATATCTGCCTCACGTAGTGCAGGTGCATCATTTGTACCATCACCAGTCACAGCAACAACCTCATTAAATTTGGTGCGCAAGTGTTTCACAAGTGTATGTTTGTCAAGTGGTGAGGATCGGGCCAGTACCTACAGTGCACAGGCAAACTCCAACATGAGAATTTCCTAGATGGATAAAAACTTGCAAGCCAAAGATAAACATAAGATACATGGCAAACCTGCATCTTTGGAATCAACTCAAAGAGTTCTTTAGGATTCTTCTCTCTGAACTCAGGACCTTCAACGGCAAGACCATCCTCAGTAAGTATACCACATTCACGAGCAATTGCCTTTGCTGTATTTATGTTGTCGCCTGTAATCATTTGAACTTCAATCCCAGCAGAGCGGCAAGTTTCCACAGACTGCCTGACGCCTGGGCGAACAGGATCTTTGATACCAACGATACCAATGCATGTGTATCCTTCTAGGGGTATTTGCTCATCAAGGGAAAAGTCATCCTCCAATTCCCGATAAGCTAGGCAGAGTGTCCTAAGTGCTTCTTTAGAAAAAGTTTCAGTGATACTATTGAGTTTTTTTGTCGTAGTTTTATCAAGGTAAACAATACTACCTCTGGCATCTATGAATTTATCACAGGCAGCCAAGACCACTTCTGAAGCACCTTTACAATGTGCACGGTATCCTCCTCCAGGAAGCTCAAGGATGGTGCTCATCCTCTTTTTTGTTGAATTGAAAGGCTCCACCTTAACAATCTTGGTTTGCTGCCTCTTTTCTTTAAAATCTCCACCTATTAACAATGCAAAGTCCAACAAAGCCACCTCAGTTGGGGTCCCTAGTATTTGAGGGCGCCCATCTTGGTCCATCACCACTTCACCTGCAGTGTTGTTAAAAATAGATTCCAGAAGAATTTCCAGTGCAGTTTCTGAGAGTTCGGAAGAAATATTAGAAGGTGCCGGCGGATTGTTCACTTCCATGGTGTTCCCGCAGGCGCAGGCCTTCACGACAGACATGCGATTGGTGGTTAGTGTTCCAGTCTTGTCACTGCAAATGACCGTGGCTGAGCCCATAGTTTCACAGGCAGCTAATTGTCGGACCAATGCCTTGTCATTCATCATCTTCTTCATTGCAAAGGCAAGGCTCAATGTGACTGCTAAAGGCAATCCCTCAGGAACAGCAACAACAATGATTGTAACTGCGACGGCAAAATGTTCCAATATCTCCAGGACATCATCTCCGGACCAGCTTAAAAGAAGCCCATCAAGGTATTTTTGGGAAACTAACCCTTGAGAGAGGACAACAAAAGTCAAGAAGGCAAAAAATAGACCGATGTTTCCAATAATATTTGCAACTCCATTTAGTTTGACCTGTAGTGGAGTTTCATCATCCCCACTTTCAGTGATGGCAGCCATTAGTTTACCCCACTGTGTTCTCATACCTACTGCAGTAACCAGCATTTTGCATGAACCGTCTAGAACTTTGGTCCCTGACAGAAGAAAAGGGTTATCTTCATTTACAACAACAGGTTCACTCTCCCCAGTTAGACTGGACTCATTGATCAAAACTGAATACCCTGATATAAATAGGCCATCTGCAGGAACCTGATCTCCAACCACTAGGTGGACAACATCACCAGGAAGAAGATCGTCTATCATCATCCTTTGTCTGAGACCGTTTCTTGTAACTTGAACAAAGATTTTTCGTTTCTCTTTGTCCAGATCTCTGAATTGCAAAGACTGCTGATAGTTACTTGTTGCAGTAACAGAAACAACCAGGAGGATACTTGTAAAAATTCCAATTCCATCATGGGCACCTTTTGGCCATCCTTCCGTGGCAATGCCAACAACCAAAGATACGAGAGCACATGCTATAAGAATCAGTAGAGTGGCATCTTGCAGTGCTTCCCACACAAACTCCCATAAGCTGCGGGCCTCGCTCTCTGTGAATTTGTTCTCTCCGTATACGCCCTGCCTTTGATTCAGGCTGGACTCAGATGTATTAATCCCATCAGTCAACGATGTTGCCAACTTATCTGCAATTCCACCCAAGTCGCCGTGCACAGTCAATTTTCTTGTATCACGACTTTCAACAATCGATGCCAGTTCATCAGCAGAAATCTGAAACCCAGCCGCTTTGACATCTTCAGGAGCAACATACTCACTCTGAAGTGAAACACCTGAGTAGATGTGTTTTCGGCAACACGCTTAGATAACAGCAGCATTGAAGACTGGATTGAAGTCAGAAAATGTGACATCTCGGAGTCCAAGTTACATATGATGAAGCAAATGAGCCATTGCACAATTACCATATTCACTCTGCAGGGTGGACTTTGATACCAGCACATCAACACGTAGCTTCTCCTGCCACACAAGAAGCAGAGCTTATAAGTTTTTCTGCGACAAAACAGATGTACTTTGGTAATTTCTGATGAAAAGCTGTCGCTAAAAAATCTCAGATGATAATTTGACGTTACATTACAATTTACATGCTACAATTATCATACGCAGGAGGCGGGGAGATATTTTGGGGGTTCTGAGCTCGTAAAAAAGTTGTGGTGAACTGGCGGTTGCAACAAAAAGATGACACGCACACGGATCATGGAAAATCTAGCCACAGGGTGAGAGAAACGGACACGGTGGGCTCGCTTCGAGAGGTCGCCGGCGGCGAGGGGCCCGAAGCAGAGGCTGCGGCGGCTGTGTGGGCTCTTGGGCCGGCGCAGCGCGGTCCCTAGCCCCGACCGCGGCCATGGGACCCCGCCGCCGGGGGAGGGAGCTCGTGCGCTGCCGGGGACGAAGGGAATTCGCGGTAGGGGCCCCGGCCGAGCGTGGCCGGCGCCGTGCATTGCTGCCGCCTTTCCTTTCCCTTCGAGTTGGGAGAGCTCGCTCTTGCTCGCGGCCTGTGTGAGAATTCTTCTGACCACGTGTACTTCGAGTGGGAACTGGGAATGAAACGGACTGACAGGTACACGCTTTTGGTTGCGCTGGAGACCCTGCCAAGAAATGATAGACAGCACCGGATATTTCTTTCTTCTTCATCTGGCAAAATCTCTAACTTTTCCTTTGCAAAGACATAGCAAAAATCAGTTCTGCTATATCACAGGTGCCGGAAACTTGAGAAAACAGAAGCCGTGGGTCCCACCCAAGCGCAATTGCTTGCTTTGACTTGATCTCAACATAGAAAACTCGTATAAATTCGAAAATAATAAAAAAAATATCTGGTTTTACTAGAATTTGCTGTAAATTTCCTGAGTAAAATGTAAGAGAATGCATCATTGTGTTCTTGGACTTGGATTTCTGGACGAATTACATAGAGCTGCCCTTTCCCATCCAGCAGCAAAGAGCTGAACTGATATTTACATATCATTACTCTCATGAAGAATGAAGTTACACGTACAACACTTGGCTACAAAGCCGCCAACAAGTTCTGCCTTACAAGTTCTTATTACACTTTGTAAAGAAGGCATCAATGGGAATATGTTTTCCTTCTTTTGAAGACTTCAGCTTTTTCTTGGGTGTGGGTGTACTAGAGCATGGTCTTTCAGCCAGCCTGCTCGATACAATAAAGACGACAATGGAGCTATGAAACAAACATTTATGTTGAAAAAATTGTGGAAATTAAAGCTACTAATTAATGAAGCATATACTAGTATTGCAAATAGACTGCGTTGCAAGGATAAGGCTACCTAATGAGCGGCAGAGTAGTTGCAGCCAGTAAAAGAATTCTACTACAATGTAATTTGGAACAGCAGCGGTAAACAACTCATTTGTTAGGGCATGTAAAAAACATAAATACCTCTCGTTAGAAATGGTTCTTTTACTATCAACTGTTTCTTCCTGTTGTAGCGATTCAGCCAAGTGAAAATCTGAATGTTCTTGCCTCTCCTCCTCAAATCCTGGAGGTAGCTCAAAACCACAAATAGAGCAAATGTAGCCATCAATCCATAATTGCTGACCAGGTTTACATGATGAAGCTGTAGCTTCAGGACTGGTCAACACGCTAAGATCATCAAGCTTCTCAGTGTTCATAACCTGGATGAAAAGTAAAATTCACATGTGAATGTATGTACACATGGCAAATAAAACTCCACCATTTTCTTTGCTACCAAATAATAGAAATTTTATTCAGACAAACCTTTGCACTGGGAGTGAGAGTTACATCATCCAGACTTACTCCACCTAAGCCATCACCGATAACTGGGTTGCTTAAGACACCCTCGTTACTGTAATTGACTAGATTCCTTTGTTCTGGAATGAATATGCTCTCATCGTGAACAAAGAAATCCTGTTGACCTGTAGACGCATCAGGTCCAGCATCTGCTACCAAGTACTCATCCTTGGTTGTCATTCTAATAGGACCATTATCCTGCCCTGAGGTATTAGTGATACCATGAACAACTCCAATGGCATTTAAGTTACTGTTTGATGAGCGAAAAAATATATCCAGTGTCTTTTGTGTAGAAGTAGATGAATCATCCTTCTCATCATGAAGCTGAGACATCCGCAACCCTATTAGTTTGTAGTAGGATAACTGTCAGGTTGGCTTCCCAAAGAAACAAGAGCAAACAGATGCCAAATGCAAGTAATGCAACATACTCCATATGGACATAAAACATGGCGAAATTGTTGCAGTTCAACTTATAAGGTAAATGAAGATGCACCATGACAGAATCACTTTAGCTGTCAAAGCCATTAGACAAACTTGAGGATAAGAAAAAAAAATTGGAATAAATACTCCAATGGCAATAGGTTGTCATGTGACTGTAAGCAGTATTAGAGGTTAAAGGCCAAACTTGTAGGAGATCCACATAATTGGTGCTCATTAGCTTGACGAATAAAATAATTAGATGAGCAGAAACTTACCCATCAATCTCAAAGAAAGAGGCATTTCGGCCTTAAGCAACTTTGTAGCATAGATCAGGATGTCCTCTTTGGAGTTTATGAAGCCTCGTGTAGTTACTGCTCTTGTCCTAACCTGATTCAGTTTGTCGATCAAATTAGTAATCAATGAAACAGAAATCATCTCCTTTAATTATCTTCACAAAAAAGCAGTCAACAACAATACAGATGGGAGAGCCAAACCTCAAAATCCGCAGTCTTTAGTTTGAGTGTTAATGTCTTTCCTCTCAAACCCTCCTTTTGTAAATCACCCGCCAAGTTTTCAGCAAGGTTAGCTGAAAAATATATAACATTGTGGTGAGTCATGCATAAAAAAAATTTAACACGACATATCGCACTAGGCACAGTAGCACATGGAAGACATGATAATATCTATAGTGTTTTAAAAGGATTATTCCCACAAAATCATTTTTCTGAACACGAAAACTGTACTGGAATATAAACCCGCAACGAAACATTGGATCTACATATACATCATGATAGGAAATGGTCTGTTCACATGATATAAAGAAAAGAATCTTATTATTACTTCCATAAATTAGCGTGACATCGAACCAGCAACAGATTGTGTGTAGACGTTTCTTCTCTTAATGACTTAATGCACTCAGTAAAAGTATAAGCAGTCTTCACCAGCGAAATAGAACACACTGTTCAAACTGACCTCTGAAGGTGCTACACAAAAGCATCCATATTGCATTACTGATTGTGCTATCCCTAGTGGCTAGTACTTAGATTGATTGCATAGTGCAAAAGAATGCAAGAAAGAGAAGAAACTGATTATAGAACAATCAGTCTTGTGTAACAAAACCAAGTTGCTGAAGTACAAAAGATGTGTAATAAATTATTTTTACCTAATTTCTCGAAAAGCAAAGAAGAATCATTTGTTGCTGTGAAAGTTCGCTCACAACTGATGCTTTTCCTTTGCCTTTGCTCCGGAGTTTCTGTACCTCCTAATCCAAGACCAACCGAAAGAAAGAAATCTGAAGACATTGAATTCCAACTTGAGTTCTGAGATCTTGCCTGGAATAGACTAATATAGCTTTCTAAAAGCTTGAAACAGAAAATTTAACAGGTGTGATTGACATACAGACCAGCTGAGCCTTCAGAAAAAAGAGCGCATAAGAAAGCAGCCTTTTGCAGCATCTCCTGACATGTACTGATCCCAAGAACCTGCCGTAACATTTGTTCTGTCACCTTACCTATGCCACCTATCTGCATACAAAGATCTTCATATAGCAAATCAGATGTTTTTCCTTTTTCACAGATATCAAAAGACAGGTCAGCATCTGGAAGTGAACAATATTACATCTTAACAAAGAAATAAAATGTGAGTTCATAAATGCATAGATAAACTATTATCAAGAGTATGTACACTGGTTTCAATAAATCTTGCATACGTCATGAATAAATAAATGGCCAAATATGAAGAGGAAAACAGGAATAAATACGCCAGCAAAACAAAAGGGAACATTTTTTTATCATATATACAAAATTTGAAGTACCTTTCTTATAGGCAATGTAGATACAAATGTCAATACAGCCTCTCGATCATTCGGCAAAATAAACTGTCCATTGGGCTTGTTAATATCAGAACAAACCTGGCAAAGGGATAGAAGAGGCGATAGGAACATTGTAACTTTGCTCTAGTACACCAATATGAATAAGAAAACAAAACTGTTAAAAGAGGAGTAAACAGGATGGGTAAACAAAAAATGATCTCCAGTCATGCATCCTAAACAACAGCTTAAGTTGCAACACATATTAGTTATGCAAAATAAACACCCCTAGCAGCCCAGGTACAAGCCAATTAGGCTCTGTTTATTACCTAACTTTGTGTTAACCCAACAAGATAGCTAATTAAATACAGATAAAGAAAAGGCAGAGACTAAACATAACAAGAACAGTTTGTTGCCACTTTAGTGACGAAATCCAAACCAGAAAAGGAAGTAAAGAAAAGCTTCAAGTTCTGACCTTTGCAATCATGCGGTTTGGGGCAACCCCAGCACTACATGTTAGGCCAGTTTCCTGGTGAATGGCAGTCCTAAGTTCAGTAGCAACCTAAGAAAACCGGTGATGTAATAAGTAATTGTCACGTAGTAAGGAATGTTTGAAAAATATGTGAAGCAACTCAGTTCACATGCTCCTAGTAAGTAGAGCGCTGCGACAATATGAAGTGTTCATGTTTACCTCCTCTCCTGTAATGCTTCTCTCAATGCAGACATTTGTTATGTTGAGGTATGCTTCATCTAGACTCGTTGCAATGAAGTTGGGATCGTATCTCTGGAAAACTAAGGGCACCAATACTTCAATAATCAGTTCTTATCATCAAATTATCTAGCATTATAGTTCTTTCGTCACGATTCAATTAATATCATTTTACAAACCTTTTCTTGTCAGCTCACTGTAATGAGTGTATCTCTCAAAGTTTGGTCGAACAAAAACCAAACCAGGACATAGTTTACATCCAATAAAACCAGGCATTGCAGCACGAACACCAAATTTCCGTGCCTGCATCAGTTAATCAATTAAAGTATTCGTTAGATATCGGAACATTGTTTATACATTTACCAACAAGGATTAAAAAAACTAACACCACTTTGGCCAATCCAGTTTTCAGAATATAATACAAGCAAATTCAACATTAGGTTGTCAGCTATCATCTCAACTATAGCAACCAAACGCATTATTTAGAATAATTAAAATGAAAAGATTTTTGTTTATATTCCATGATAAGGTAGTATATTCACCTCATAACTGGCAGTAGCTATCATAGACATGCTACCAACCGCCAATGGTTTTCCTTTCAAGGATGGATCCTCCAACGTCTCAATAGCAGCATAAAAGGCATCCATGTCAGTGTGAAGCCATATCTTTGAAAGATCCCGTGAAGCCTCTAACTCCAACATTTTCTTTTCAGCAGCCTGAAATTATGTTGTCATGTAGGGGTAAAAAAACAAGAGAGGACAAATAAAATGCTATTAGTAAAACATGCCACACACACACATACATTGATAATTACATTGGCTTAGTGCAGTGTCTGTTTGATGCTATGGATCAAATAGCTTTATACCCATGAACCATAGCTCAAACGAGGTTAGGATGATAAATGTACTCGTGAAAAATTGAATATTTCTACAGAGCACAGATACACAAGTAAATATTGATGAATTGGCAGCTGATATTAACCTCAAAGATCACAAATTTTGGTTGTATTCTAGTTGTATTGAATACCAATATGTAGGAGAGCCAAGCATAATTTACAAACTACATAAAAAATTATAGAAATGTGTTAATCAATACCTTCTGAAAATGTGATATGTCATTATCAGTCAGTGCCGCACACTGTGCACGGAGATGTTCGATCTTTTGTTTGGTCAATGCCTCCTTCCTCTGCTCATTTTCAAAATACTTTGAACCCTTGCTCATTTCATAGATTACCTTCTGCACCTTCTCTTTGTCAACTCCCTCCATTCCTAATGCAATGCCACAAGAGAATAATTACAAACACCTCAAAGAAATGTTGGAACATAGAACACATCACATACTTAAGTGGCCATATTTAACAAAGTACTTGACTACTGGACAACAAAATCTTGTGGACAAAAGGGGAACACA
This sequence comes from Digitaria exilis, assembly GCA_015342445.1. Taxonomy (NCBI): domain Eukaryota; kingdom Viridiplantae; phylum Streptophyta; class Magnoliopsida; order Poales; family Poaceae; genus Digitaria; species Digitaria exilis. The sequence continues at coordinate 1,215,676 of JACEFO010001677.1, read as the reverse complement.
CTACTCGACTCAGATTGCCTTTCGAGGTAATCTGTAATAACTTTGCAAATTCTGATTCCAAATTGTGTAGAGAAGAAAAACACAATTTTTTGTTGTTTTGAAATGTGTCAAGATTCCACTCTTACAATTTCATCACTCATTGAACTTTCCCCCATGAACTCAAGAAAACAAATGGATTACTAAAACACAGATACACATGTAACTTCTTGACTCATCAGATGGCACAGTAAAAATCAGTACCAATTTGTTCCAGTGTTAAGGGATCCAAATAGTAAAGCATGTATGTAGGAAATTTATGACGTAGGGTTTGTCCCAAGCTGGGTGCCGAGCCAAACCCCCCGAAAACCCCAAATATTAAATGAATAGAGGGAGAAAGTGCGCCGCTACCAGCTTTGGCGTTGGTGTACGCGGTATGGTAAGACTGCCACGGCCGATCTCCTCCGCCTTCTGGTGGCGTCCCCGCTGCGGCCGACATCGCTGCGGACTCCGACGAGCAGGGGCGAATCTACCAGTGGGGCGGCCGGGGCTAGAGCCCCCCCTACCGGCAAGAAATCCTTGCAGCCCCCCCTAAGCCCCTCCTAAATTTTTCTGCCATTGGAAGAAGCAAAGAAGAGCTCGCTCATGTCTGGAGGTTGAAGATGGGCGCCGAAGAGCATGGCCGACACAGCTGGGCTGCATTGTGCTGTCGACTGGCCCAATATTTCTTTCCCGCACCAAGCCCAAATGTGAAAACCTAGCCAAAATCGGCCTTTCTTTTTTTTTTTCCCAATCGACCTCTCGTCTGCCCCTCTCTCTGGGCACTCGTCGTCTATCTCTCTCCTCTCTCTCTCCCTCGACCTAGGTGGCGCCAGCCAGCGGCTGCTCGGCGAATCACCTCAGCGCCTCGGCGGCTGCTCGGCCCAAGCAAGGCGGGGGAGGTGGGCAGCACCGCAACAGGCTAGCGTCCAACGATGGCGAGTAGCGCAGCTGGGGCGCACGGCGGGCGGTGAGCGGTGCAGCGCGGAGGCCGGCAGGGCGGGCGCCGGGCGGCCGAGCAGGCAAAGTCAAGCAGAGCACTGCCATCTCGTGGCCACCTGGTGTTCGACTAGTAAGGAAATTAACTCTACATAAATTATTATTTTATTTGTTCCAGCCCTAGCTGATAGCTGTATTAAATTCAAAGGTCTTGAACTAAATTACATAATGTCTTTTGATTGCTTTAAAGTCCTATATTTTTCATCTGAAATCTAGTATATAAGGTAGAATGTCATAGTTAAAACTCAGCCCCCCTCCTCTAAACTTTTATCCTGGATTCGCCACTGCCGACGAGGTCTTGACCAGGGGTTCGGTGGCGGATACGCGAGCGCGAGATGAAGTGACTCCCGCGAACCCTCCACGATCTGGTGTTAGATGCGCGGGGAGCGGAGGTTGGGGGCGGGGCTGGTTTCGGCGGCGAGGCCTGCTCAGCCGCCGGCGCGCGCGAGGGAAAGCGGTGGGTTTGTAGAAGTGCTACAGTTGCCAGGCTTACAGAAATCAGAATGAGAACGACCCCGTTTACGTTTTGTCATTGAAGAGACGGGCTAACATGAAGCCGTCTTTCCCTGTATATAACATCTAGTGAAAATTGCTTTATCTCTGGAACAGACATCTAAAAGAATATATTTTGTCTGTGATAAATATCTATATTCATTTTGTTAAAAATTTGAAAAATATTTTACTAAATATGTTTTTCACCTATATTATAGAGTTGTAGATATTAGAATATTCAGACATGGGTCCTATGCTAAGTTACATAGAGCATGAATGCATGATACAATCCATCGTTGTACTGAGAAATTTCATCGTGAACATGGTATAGAAACAAATGGGTATGCAGCCACGGTTCATGGATGATATGTCGTTCCATTAGTAACCTCGCTAGTTATGATACTCAGGGAGTCAGGGTCTCATATTGACGTGCGAGTGCGACAAATAGTTTCCTATGAAATTTGAGAGTAATAGAGAGAGAAAAGATAGGGGTAAAACTAACTGAGATCAGAGAACTGAGCTCTAGCTCAGCTGGTAAGATTCCTTGTGATGGAACCAACCCACTAGGTTCGAGTCCTCGACTCGGCACTGGTGCTCGCATTTTCTTGGATTTATTCCATGCTCGCATTTTCTTGGATTTATTCCAGGATTTAACCGGCACTGTTCTTTCAGTGGTAGGCGATGTGCCCTTGATAGCGAGGCGCCTGTGGTGACTTCGTCAATTTGGAGGATTTGCCGGCCTAGTCTTTCGGAGGTGCTCATAGGGGTAGGGTTGCGTGCGTATGTTTGTAGGGGTAAGTGTGCGTGTGTGTTTGTGAGCGTCTACGTCTGTACTGTGTGATTCGCAAAAAAATTAACTGAGATCAAAACCATATTTCTTCACTTATTCCTTTTTCTTATTTTTTTCTATATTTTAATTACATGAAAGCCAAATAGCATATCATCTTGTCTTATCATCCCATCTCAAAATCGCCCGAAAAAATATTTGATTCATATTCCAAAGTTTTGATCCATTATCTCGAAGAGCTATATCATTTTTATACGGAGAACTTCAAATGTGTCGATCCACATTCCGTGTACATATTCATCGACCCAGTCATACCGGGAACCTTTTTTTTTTTTTGAACGTTAGTCATACCGGGAACCTAGCTAGCTAGTGAGTAGAGTAGTGATACTAGTTCCAACTCTCATTTTTGGGCCCAGATTAAGATGCTCTTGCTCTGAAGTTTTCTGATCACAGGGTACATTTTCCGAAACAAACAAACACTACTTTAATGGCACTTGTTCAATGCGAATATCTGCATAGTTTTTATCTCGAAGGGCAACCGGTACCATACTTTCACGGCGTAGGAATTCTCCACGTGCATGGAACCATAATGTTCGTAGCTTCACCGTGTGCCCCCGTCCTGAGCAACGTGAGGTCAAGACAAAGCAGCATAGCAACTTGAGGTCTTATTTCGCATGATAAACACACGACGGCCAAACAAGCTTGTGAGGCGATCGAGGAGAACCTGCATGACTCAACCAAATCGACTCCTCACTCCTCTCTGTTACGAGCTATCTCGACACGCTCTCGGCACCCCATGCATGCAACACCGCCACATACGTCCTGACTCCTGAGTAACTTGCTCAGATAGTCAGATCCTGTGTTGCCGCTCTCTCTTCAAAACTCTTTGACACTTTTTACCCTTCTTCATCAACATTCAATAGCTGCCATGGCCAGAAAGCAGCTTGCCCCCTCCATCGTCGTCACCGTCGTCCTCCTCGTCATCGCCGCAGCCGCCTTGTACTCGGCAACCGCCGCCGCCCCGGGGTGCGAGAGCAGCCTGGGGTGGGACCTGGACCGCCGTCTCCGGCGGCCTCTCGTCGCAGTGCTGCGACGTGGTGCTGACGCTGGTGGAGCGCGTGCGGCGCACTACTAGAGAATGGAGCATTCGTCCCTCACACGTTAACACCGGTTTCCGAGGGCCCTCGGACCATTTAGTACCGGCTGGTAACACCAACCGGTACTAAATAACGCCATTTAGTACTGGTTGGTGTTACCAGCCGGTACTAAATGGTCCCGAGGGTTCCCGAGGCCCCCGTGCATTTAGTACCGACCCGTAACACCAGCCGGTACTAAATTTTGGCATTTAGTACCAGCTGGTGTTACGAGCCGATACTAAATGGGTCCGCGGGGTATAGTTCAAAAGGAAAACATATCCCACTCAATCACAACTTATGCATAGGTGGGATGGTAGAGGGGGTTACGCGCGAGGCCAGAGGTTGTGAGTTCGAATCCCACGAACCGCGCACGCGCATTTACGCGTGAAAAATTCGCGTGACTTGTGACGTTGCGTGTGTGGGAGCCTCCTGGTAAGCTTACAAATTTTTTTCTTTATTTTTTTGGCTCGAAACCCATTAGTTATTTTTTTGGCTCGAAACCCATTAGTAGCCGGTACTAACTGGTCCGCCCCGCCGACCCTGCGGCCCCGTTAGTACCGGTTGCTGCAACCGTTACTAACGGGGCTGTCCATTTAGTACCAGGAGCTCGGTACCGGGCGCATAACCGGTACTAACGCGGCTTTGCGCCCAGTACTAAAGGTCTCTTTCCTACTAGTGGCGGGATCAGGTGCCTGTGCCGGGTCGCCATCGACTTGCCCTTTCATCTACTCGGGGTACAGCGGCGACGACGTGCTCATCTGGTACTCCGCGACTCAAGCTTACAATTGGGAATGGAAGAATAGTTTACAATTAGGAATGGAGGAATAGTTTGGGATGATCAATGATCTTGTCAAAATTATAAGTTATTCCTGGTGTCTGATTTCTTGGAGACTCGCTCCATGCCCGCCCATTGGGGAAGGCGGGCCACCTTCGTTCTCACGGACACACGCGGCCAAGAAAGCATACATTCCATTGCCCCGAGTGGCGGAACCAAGATTTCAACATTGGGTGTACATACATATTAGCAAACAATTACCACATTACAAAGATTACATCATAAAAAAAGGGTAATGGTCCATAAAGAAAAAACAGTGCCAATCCAAATGGTTTCTTGGTTCAATATCAAGACAACATCTTAAAATTGTCACCTAATAAAAATTACAAATTAACTCAATGAGGTGGCTTTTGGAAACGGGAGATAATGTCTTCATCAAGAACACGTATGAAAAACTCCTTCTCAATAAATGTAACTGGACAATCATTTAAATATTGATCTCCCATACTATTCCTCAACTTGTTCTTCACAAAAATCGAAGCTGGAAATGCTCTTTAACACTTGTTGTTGCAACTGGTAGTAGCAGCATTAATTTCGTACACATCACTAGATCATCAGCATGTACTGTAAAGTAGTCATCACCAAGATAATCTATAATAAGTTTAGTAGTCTCTTAGCCACAACAATTGATGAACTCTTTTTGTTATTAGGCACAAAATTATTGGGTGTACAAATATACACCCATGCACCTCTACTGGTTCTGCCTGCCTGGAGCTACGAGATGCTAACAGTGGTGAAGGTTCTGTTCAATAAAATTTACAAGATGCTAACAACTATGAAGATGATAGCAAAAAAAAATGGCAAAAGCACCTGTGGAGAGTAAAGTTGAATGGGATTTGGACAATGATAATATTATTGGCGATGTCATTGTACATATATTCCAAGGATTTTTTAGGGTCCTTGGATTTTATCCTTACAAAGAGGGTATCTTCTTCAATCTTTCGCTTCGGGGAATCCATAGCATTTAGGACCACAGGGGGCTACAGCCCCCCACCCCCTACAAGCTCTCGTGAAGTTGAACAACACAACACTTAATTTATTCATTTAGACAAACATTTAGAGTCACAAATTGTTTGAAACTGTTCACACTTCGCATCTAAGCACACATCAAGTACCTCACCATGATCCAACTTGAAGCCCTGCATCCTAACGACGATCTTGGCGGTGTTAATGACTTGTAAAAGGCTGATCCAACTTGAAGCCTTGCGGTCTGACGAGGAGCTTGACGTTGTCAAAGACTTGTCGAGGGTTGGTGATGTCGGCCTCTACAAATTTCTCCAATTTATAGTTGCCCAAGAGGCTTTGCATGTGTGCGCTGAGTGTGAAGATGACATGCAGACGTTGATGACAAGTGCACCTCTTGACAACTGATAAATCGATCATGCTACATGTGGATGGTTGTTCACCATTATCATTATTATTGGATCATCTCGCTGGAACAGCCATGCTGGGATTGCTTGTTGTTGCTTAACCATGTCGGGCCCGATCAGTGGTGGATGCATATGTTATCTCTCTCTCTCTCTCAACCTTGGAGATGTTTTTTTCCCTCTCTTTCTCTTCTTCAACCTTTGATATTAGCATGCCAAGATTGTGCATTGCTGCTTAATCATGTTGTGCCTTACCAGTGGTGGATGTAGATCTTTTTTTTCTCTCCCTCTTCTTCAACTTTAAATATTTCCATTCTTCAACTATGGTGTCTAAAATTTAAGGAGAGATCAAGGGGTTCCTAGTATGCAGGGGGTCTAGACCCCCTTTAGATCCGTCAAGTAGCTGTTAGGTGATGGGTGGTGGTTTGTTGCCCACCTTCGTTGTCTCAACCGACAACCTTTAACGCCTACCTTGCAAATCGCGTACATTTCATCATCAACGTGAACGCTCCATTGTCGCCAACGCATGCACAAAGTCGTAGTCGATCGAGCTACTAGCAGCTCTCTAGCTTCAACTTAGATTAGGGCACTTACAATACAACCCACAATTGGCCCTTGTCTTTTTATGCCACCTCAGCTATCCACGCATACGTGTACATGATTAAATGAAGGAGGAGAATGGAGCCGGCGTCTTGTTCATCGACGGCATGGGCTCATGCTCCAAATCGAGATAATTCTCCGGTTGTGTGTTGCTCCGTCTGCTGCTTTGCTGCCAATGGTCTCGTGGATCCCATGTGGATAAGCAAGTCTTTTGATCTCGTGCTGCCGATGGTCTCACGCGGCCATTCTCGCGGATCCCGTTTGAAAATAGATATTCAACTTATATATTTATAGACTTCATCTCATTTGTATCAAAGAAGCAACAAAATAGTATATAAAGATTTATGTTATTATTCTTGATCATGGGTGCATACATGTCTCCTCTCATGTAAGCAATAAAATAGCTACAAAAATCAAACTATATACTTGATCACCATGAGTTATGAGTCACAAGATAAATTAAATAATTTATAGACAGAAAAAAAGACAACCGTCTAAATTATTGTATAAGCATGTGTAAGCTGTCTATTTTGTGTGGGAAAAATTGTAGACTCTCGCTCGGTGTTCCTGCATGTCGTCTGCGGTCTGCCTCTCGCCCAGCCAGCCACCTAGGCTTCTGTCGTCCCGGCGCTCTTTCCGACACTACGCGCATATTTCCGAAACGGCTGTCTATAATGACTCGTTCACTACTCTCATGACCAAAAAATTGTAAGAGAGTCTATGTTCTGAGCGGGCACTATTGCCTAGCGTCCATTCTGCTTTAGGATCTGGTGTATTCTCTCTGTATTCTCTTTTAATCCCGTATCCCCCGCGACGGAGTCCCCCGCAAGCCTGCATTCATCTCTCATCCTTCTGCCGCCGTTGCCGTTTCCGTCCGCCGCCGTCGCGCCGCCTCCCCTTGCCCCGCTCCACCTCCGCCGCCGCCGCCGGTTCTGCTCCGTCGGCGCCACACCTGCTCCCCTTTTCCTCCGCTTCACCTCAAACATCTTACAACACTGCATCTCAGTCCTGCCCCTGTCTTCCTCCACCACCGCCCCTAGACAAGCATATCCCAGTGAGCAAGATTCCAGTTGGACAGATGAAAGTCCCCAAGTTCAAGATATCCTATGGATTCGAAGCATCCAAGTTGCTCAAAGGTTTGGGGCTTCGGCTACCATTTAGCGCAGAAGCAGATCTTTCAGAGCTGGTTGATGCACCTGCCCAAGAGAATTTTTCTGTTTCGTCCGTTATTCACTAGTCATTTGTCGAAGTTAATGAGGGGGGAACCGAGGCTGCTGTGCATCTGCTATACTGCTTAGGGGCTGTGGTTACAACTCTTCCCCTAGGAAGACCACACATTTCATTGCAGATCACCCTTTCCTGTTTCTGGTCCGAGAAGACACGAGTGGTGTGGTGCTTTTCGTTGGTCATGTGGTCAATCCCCTACTTGCAACATAACGTGTTTGCTCTGGAATGCTACCTTGGTTTGGTTCCATCAATCCCATGCGAATGCAGGGTCGTGACAATTTGATCCCTGTGTAGGTGTGGCTCATATTTGGATGGATAAACAAGTGGCTTGATCGATGTATGTAAGGTCGTGGGGTGTACTCCATGATCTTCAGTGATTAATAGGATGGCAGGCGCGCTATCGCTGCGCCAGTAAGAAACATTTTTCTTTACAAAATTAATATTTTGATCATACATGTATCTTAGTTTCATGTTTATGAGTGGCCATATATTATATTAGCAATATCATAAATAATCTTATAGTTTTACTAAAATAATATTTCAAACAAAAAAGAAAATAGAGAAAAATAAAAACTGCAACGATATACCTTCGGTCTACAAATACATGGCCAGACTATGTCTAAGTGGTCTTTGAAACATTATTGTAACATTTACGCTAAGCATCTTATTTTGAGGTGTGTAGTGGCAGTAACTCTTTGTCCAAGAAATACAAAAGGTTATACAAAAATATAAAAAAATATTCACTCTCTCCTTGTAGAACTCCACCGGTAAATATAGACATTACGTTCATAATTAAGTAGGATGGACCACCCTGGCCATGCACTTTTTTTCTGACAGTGACATGTGAGCTAAAATCATAAAATAAAGAGGTGAGGTATTCCCGTTTGGCTTAAAATAAACTTAGTCGTATATTATGTTTGATACTAATTAGGAGTATTAAAAATAGACTGATGACATAATAATTTTCATGAGCCGTAAACATTTTTTGAGAGATGAATCTATAGAATCTAATTATGTCATGATAACTCCATTTCATTTTGTACCTAACATATGCTAATTTTGGGTTAATTAATCTTAATAAATTCATCCTCATGGGTTAGTTAACTTTAATAGATTCGTTTCACAGAGAAGTATAAGGCTTATGCAATTAGTTTCATAATTGAATTATATTTAGTCTTCGTAAATAGCATCCAAACATTCGATATGGAAAGGCCTATTTTGAGCCCTTGGGAACCAAAACCATATAGAAGAGCAGCTTGGACGGCTTACTCTTCGATTTCGTCGTAAGGCGACGATGATGCGAAAGTCCTATGGAGGTTGCAGGGGACATAGTACATTTCTCGAATAGGAAGCGGAGCGGGTGCCGTATCTTCTTTTACTACAGTAAATTTCACACATCGTCACCCGGCATGTGAAAAATAGAGATCTTCATAGGCTAATAAATTTTCTTAAAATATCGTAGGCTAAGAAATTTTCTCAAAATAAATATAAATTGAAAAGGGAAAAGGAAAAAAGAAATAAGAAAGAAGAGAGAATAAAAAATAAGAAAGAGGAAAAGTCACGTACGGAATCGCTGGGAGAGCGCCGATTCCTTCGGCAGTATAAACGTAACTACTATATGATGCTATACATGATGGTTATGTGCTTCTTGATGACCTTCCAAGCATCCACAATGCGGAAGGTACCCGACGGTACCGTGCGGTACTATTTTGGCTGATTAATGGTAGCCGTTTATTTCAGCTAGGTATTTATTTTTGAGAAAAAATATATTCAATTAGTATCTCCTGGTATCTTTCTTTGAGTACTTCCTAATACTGCCCGGTACCGTTGACCTTATGACCTATAAATCTTTAGAAATCAATTGTTCTCTTAAAATAATACACGGTTCTCTTAATGTAATTGTATTACTGAGAAAGGCTAGATATCTAGCGTTTGTTTTCTCGAAAAATAAAAAACCCATGGAATTGATTCATCATCTCTTGATTTTCCTCCATGCAAAATACCCGGCCACTTACCTATGGGGTAAGGCTGTTCGCAGTAGTGGTACTCTATTTCCCCTCCCAAAAAGAATATTCCTACCTGGTCATCGAGATTCCTTACTCTATCCCAACTTCTCCCGCACCCGTGGTACCCTATATCTCATACCCTATACCAACTAACATATATTTTATTCACCAATCTCCAACTACTATCTACTCTCTCCTCACTTTTTTTTCTTTTTCTATTACCTCTCTCTTTCCCTCCTCGTCACCTCCGCCATCGGCTGGCTCCCTCTCTCCCTCTCCATCTCCGCCTGCGCCATGCCTCCTCCCCGTGGCCTCCTCCGGCGAGCCTCACCGTCGGTGACCCGCCCGTCCCAACGCCTCCTCCTCCTCTCTCTCTCTCCGACTTGGCGGTGGGCGACGAGACACGCCATGGACGCGCCTCCTCGTGCTCCGCAGCCTCCAGCTCGCCGTGGAGGAGGAGGCGCTGTGGAGCGGCGACGGCCATGGCGGTGGTGTGGCCTCCATCGCGAGGTGGAGGGCGGCACGGTCAGGCAAGGTGGAGGGCGCGGCGCCGGAGCAGCAGGGGGACAGGAGAACGATGACCAAACCGAGGTGGAGCGCAAGGAAGGGCGCTGCCGGAATCCCCTGCTCACGCCTCTCTTGTGCCCATCCTCTGCTCGCGCTCTCCCTCATCCAGCAATAGGTCGATTCGTGGCGATTCCCCATCGATTTGTGTCGATTCAAGCTTGGTTTGGGCCTCGATTCTTCTTCCTTCTCCCCTCTCTTGATGGCGGCCTCGACTCCTCCCAAGCAGGGATGAGGCGAGCTTCGACGGCCTCATCTCCGGCGGATTCGAGCGCGACGGCTTCCCTTCGTCTCCATCCTCGGCGTGGGCGGGAAGAATCGAGCTCGACCGGTTTCGATGGCACAGAATCGAGCTCGAGCGGTTTCCATGGCCGCCGCCTCCTCAATCTCCGTGGCTTCGAGCTCACGGTGGAGGAGGATGCCTGCTCGATTTGGACTTGTTTTTCTTCGATTCGGCATTTTGTTCTTCGATTCGGGATTTTTTCTTCTTCGATTCGGCCTCCGTCCCCCTTGTTTCGGCCTCTTGTTCGCATTTTGTGCTCGACGCCGTCGCCTCGCTGGCCCTGGAGCTCCGGTCGAGCTCTTCCTCGAGTCATGGCCGCCTCCTCCTGGAGCCATGGCCGCGGCGAGCGGCTACGTGGCAAGGCGAGTCGAGAGGAGCAGCAATCCTCGAGCCGCCGCCGTCCCTGCTCTCTCTCTCTCCCTCTCTCTCCTGGCCTCCCTCTCCGCCGAGCTGCTCTGTGTCCAGCGGAGGCATGGCCTGCTGCACAAGCTCCGCCGCCTCCGCGAGTGTTGCTGCTGCTGGCCTGCTGCACGAGCTCCGCGGCCGGGTGGTTGGGAGAGCGCGCAGATGCGTGGGCCCTTCGTGCCACGTCGTGCATACCGTCCCAGCGCTATGACCCTAGATTTGGCGTCGGAAAGATGGAACGGGGAAATAGCGCTCCTTTTGGCGCACACCGCTGCGGGTGATTTTACGGTAAACTTGTGCTGCATCCAAGTTACCGTCTATGTTACCGTCCCCGCTGCGAGCAGCCTAAACGGGCCGCCCCACCGTCTCACGGACGCAGCCAACAAAGATCTCTTCATTTAGTCTGTTTAGCTTACCTCAACTTTGACTCCTCGTCTTATTAATTTTTTTTTCCTAAATATCATAATTTTTTTATGATAAAAGAATTTCAAGAATGATCTAGATTTGGTTATATTTACATAATTTTTTTTGAATAAGACGAGCGGTCAAATTTAGGGCTAAAAAAGTTAAACGATCTACATTTTAGAACAGAGGGAGTAAAATCATATGTCATGTGTGACAACTACGACGAAGCTTACCAACGCATGCGTGAAGCGGGCCAACCATAGAACCAACATCATCGAGCAGCTTTCTAGCTTCACTCTCGGACTTAGGGCATGTCCAACACGGGTGTCCCGTTGGTGGCCTTGTCAGGCCAACTAGGCTCGGATGCCACATGGCCAAAAGTTGGGTGCTGTAAACATGTCAGTGTGACCTGAAGAAGCCACACTAGACTCAGGAGAGAGAAAGAGCTAAGGAGAGGTAAAAGTTGTGGTCCAAATAATTGTGAGTGAGGGAGGAAAAAATAGAAGGTGACAGACTGTGTTGAGAGAGGTAGTGGCTTTGGAATGACGGCCCAACGTGGACAAATACTTTTTGCTAAGGCTATAGGTGCCTGCGTTGGCCTTGTCCTTATCGGCCACAACTTACGTCATCCCGGCGCTCTAGCCTCTAGCTTCCTCGTCGCCACGCGCTGCCGCCTCGATCAAGCATCCTCCTCTGGCGATGGCAACCTTTTGCTTTTTGCCATGGGCAACCGACGACAAACCTCACACGGTAAAGGTTTGATCGGCAAAGCAGTGTTTGTCGAGAGCATTCCAGGGGCACCCACGGCAAAGCATACACCGATCTCTTCCCTAGGCCTCCCCGGCAACGAAAGAGTAGCGTCTTTTCTAATTTCTTTCCGAAACGGCGGACTATACGCGTCTTGGTGACCTGTCCATAATTACACTGCTACTCTCGTGTCTCTTCTCGTCCTTAATTACCCCCAAGATCGAATTGCCATTCGAACTTCGCACTTCCCACCGGACCGGACCGACCATGGCCGCCGCCGCCGCCGCCGACGCGATGCGCCTCTCGATCGCGCACCAGATCCGCTTCGCACTCTGCCTCTATGCCGCGCTCAACTCCTCCCCATCCGCCACTCCCCCCTCCAACTCCAACAACGTCGTCTTCTCCCCGCTCTCCATCCACGTCGCGCTCGGCCGCCTCCTCGCCGCCGGCGCGGGCGGCGCCACGCGCAACCAGCTGCTCGCCGCGCTCGCCGGAGGCGGCGGCGCAGCCGACCGCCTGCAAGCGCTCGGGGAGGAGGTGGCGCGGGTCGTGCTGGCCGACGGGGCCGAGGCCGGCGGCCCGCGGATCGCCTTCTCGCTGACGCCGTCTTCGTTGACGCGTCGGTGAAGATCAACCCGGCCTTCGAGGAGGTCGCCCTGAAGAAGTACAACGCCGATATCCACTCCGTCGATTTCCAGAACAAGGTTAATCAGTTGATCCCTTTGCTTGCAAACAACTAGCATGGTTTGTAGGGAACTAGGGATTAATTGTTAGTTGTATATTTTCTGAAATAGACGATATTGCTAATTCTTCGTTCTGCAATAATTTCACCTTTGCTACTACCGCGTACAGCCTACGTTATTCTGATCTTGGGCACCCCATTTGGCGTGTATTTGGACAACAACAATGATAATTATGCTTGGAACTGATTGAACCGATGATGCAATGTAGACTATAGGCCTATAGGGATTCTGAATTATGATCGACAAATAAAGAAGTACAATAGTACATGTCATTGCGTTGAAAATTACGTCAAATAGAGTTAAGCCATTGTAGCCTTTGTAGGTTGCGATTACATTCTACATATGCAGTTGTCTCGTTTAGAGTTTACTCCTTGCATTACGCTGTTTGTACCCTCAAAAAGTTCTTACGCTTCCAATGCGCTCGTATACTGGGTAAAGTTGTTAACTTATACTATACTCAAGTGAATTCATGGGTAGAGAAAGTCATAGGTATATGCAATCGAGTTTCACAGTCACGTGTATAGGGCAAGGCTATATTAAAAAATATTTGTTAACAAATTGCTTTGTGCAAAGTTTTCTGTCCTGCTGGTTGCCTCCAAAATGTTGGTGTTGACTGTCGAGTCAATACTGGAACTATATAAGTATGTACATTCTTTTGGTGCGCGCAGATGGTGATTTTTTTTTTGTTATAAGTACATTTCCTTTCATCAAATTATACTTGAAGCGGTTTGTCGATATTCACTTTGAATCTTGTTTTAGGATTTGACATTTGGACTCGTTAGTTTACATGTATTGATATTTTAATCAGTACAACTTTGGGTTTCTAAATCTGCTGTTATTGCTAGGACATCTGGCACAACATATTATGATTTAGTCCCCTTTTTAGGATTTGCGATTTTATGCAACTTTTGAATTTTTAGGAGTAGCTGTTCACATGGTGCGAAACCTTGGTGTTTTAAAGCCTGAGAATCCAGTGATAATTTAAATTCAAGCTCTTTTGAATAATAACATTTTATGGAACATTTGTGGGTGCACATCTGAACGCATCACCCTTTTGTCTAGTTTGGTTTCAATGCGGACTATTCAACTATACCTCTATGTTGTATGGTGACCATTTAGATGAGATTCATGCGCACAGTCTCTAGTTGCATATAAATTCATTCCGTATGACTTGTATGCTTTACGAAAAAGAGGTTACTGGACTGATGCTCGGTGCCATTGTGACCATTAAACTGGACAGGAAATCCGCCTGCAGTTTTTGTTTTAGTAAGTTTGGTAGCACATTAAATATATGCTCAAGCCATTTCTTTTACAGAATATTATCCATGCACTGCTCCAATCAATTTTGAAACCACACACTTAGATTTTGTATTATGATTTATTTGCAGAAGGGACCCACATGTGTTCTCTTTTTTTGTCAGGCTGAAGAAGTTCCTGGTCGAGTGAATTCATGGGTAGAGAAAGTCACCTCAGGTCGAATCAAAGATCTTCTTCAACCAGGATCTGTTGATAAAGACACCATGCTGATTCTTGCCAATGCACTTTATTTCAAAGGAGCATGGGCCAAGAAGTTTGATGTGTCTAAAACAGAAGACAGTGAGTTCCACCTTCTTGACGGGAGTTCAGTTCAAGCACCTTTCATGTCTAGCGGAGACGATCAATATATTGCATCTTACAACCACTTCAAGGTGCTTAAGCTTCCGTACCAGCAAGGGGGTGACAAGAGGCAATTCTCCATGTACATACTTCTTCTAGAAGCACAAGATGGTCTCTGGAGCTTGGCTGAAAAGTTGAGCTCTGAACCTGAGTTCCTGGACAAGCATATCCCAGTGAGCAAGATTCCAGTTGGACAGATGAAAGTCCCCAAGTTCAAGATATCCTATGGATTCGAAGCATCCGAGATGCTCAAAGGTTTGGGGCTTGGGCTACCATTTAGCGCAGAAGCAGATCTTTCAGAGCTGGTTGATGCACCTGCTCGACAGAAGAAGTCTGTTTCGTCTGTTATTCACAAGTCGTTTGTCGAAGTCAATGAGGGAGGAACCGAGGCTGCTGCTGCATCTGCTATACGGCTTATGGGTTCTGCTCTCTACTCTTCCCCTAGCAAGACCACAGATTTCATCGCAGATCACCCTTTCCTGTTCTGGTCCGAGAAGACACGAGTGGTGTGGTGCTGTTCGTTGGTCATGTGGTCAATCCCCTACTTGCAACATAACGTGTTTGCTCTGGAATGCTACCTTGGTTTGGTTCCATCAATCCCGTGCGAATGCAGGGTTCTGACAATTTGATCCCTGTGTATGTGTGGCTCATATTTGGATGAATAAATAAATGGTTTGATCCATGTATGTAAGGTCGTGGGGTACTCCATGATCTTAAGTGATTATGATACTAGACATAATGGTTAAGTGCTTCTTGATGAGCAAAAAATAGTGATATACAATCCGGGTGAACCATATCGCTCTCGCTCCTAATTGCTTCGGTTGTATTGGTCTGCTTAACAAAGGTGCAAGTGCAGTGTTCCTCGTTTGCTCTCTCTTGAAATCTCTCTATATCTCCATAATTCAAATTGTAGGTAAAATACATTGAAGCTATATACAGATGTGCACTACAATAATTTTGGAACAACCTAGTGAACATTTTTAACAATCTTATAATCTGGTATTATTATATGCTACTACCTATGTTTAGCTAGAAATAGCAATAAAAATTATAAATATGGGCACCATAATAATTATTTTAATAGATTCATCATATTTTAGATAAATGAAACCGCTTTCTGTCATCATTTTTTCAGATAAAGGAAACCGGTCCCCATACGGTCTTAACTTTTTTACTTGATTATATTTTTAGAAATACTACTGGTAAATGTTATTAATGCATATCTATATTCTAGGACGAAGAGAATAGTATCATGTGCTCCTTTCTATGTTTCATATGCCCGGTCACTTGCCTATGGGGAAGACGTGGCGCCACCATCTCAAGGACACTCGGCCAAGGGATAAGTCCGTTTTTCAACCCTCAACTATCACGTTCGTCCGGTTTTAGCCTTTGAACTACAAAACCAGACAACCCACACCAACCAACTATCCAAACCAGACACTTTACCCCATGAAACCAAACTACCCGGTTTTCGAGATGATGTGGCAGTGGTTTTGCTTATGTGGCTGCTACATTGTACACATAAAACAAATACAAGAATATGACCCAACATGTCATTCTCGTTAGCCATTGAAATTTACCAAATCGACCCTAGCCGATTTTTTTCTTCTCTCTGCGACTCTGCTCCTATCTTCTTCACCGGCATGCTTCAACCGTGGCGCTGACCGCGGACCGCCACTGGCTCCGCACCCTCTGCCCGTCTCGTTGCATGGGCTCAGCTCCAGAATTGTGAGGAACCTCCAAGCTAAACCCCGTTAATTAGATCATCTTCCATTGATCAATCTAATTAAAAGGACTTAACCCCGGTCGTCCTTGAGATGTGTCCCAAACAATGCCCAGGACGACACACCTCACTAGCAAAAGTTGAGCATCTTCATCACACATAGCATTGCATACATAGAGTTCATCATACATAAAACATTCAAGTTTTACAAACCAGGTTCAAGTTTCAAGTCTAAATATAAGGTTTTTGTAGCGGAAGGTTTAAACATCGCTCTCATAGATATTACAACAAAATAAATGAGTTCACTTTCATGCCACAAGTGACTCATCAATCATAGGTAAACCATGGGCAGCTACCCCCTGCCCGCACCTTCGTCGGCGGAAAGGAAGTACCCAAAGATAGGCTCCGTTGGCGCCTCACCTGCACAACTTAAATATAGCACCATGAGTACGAAGGTACTCCGCAGGACTTATCCAATACAAGCCCGACTCTCAAGGAGTATGCATATGGTTGGTAGCAAGGATGGGCAATAGGTAGTTAGTTTGCATAAAAGAATATGCATTTGAAAGGGTTATAGAGGCAAAAGACTCTATCCTAAACATTCATCAATCAACTTATTCTATGTTATGAGATCCATCATGAGTAAGTTCAATCTTTCATGAACTTCAATCGGTAACTCTACATTGGAGCGAGCCTCATAGAGCATGTACCATGACCGAGGAACGCGGCTATTGCAATAGATTTAAACCCTGCAGGGGTGTACAACTTTTCCCACAAGAGGCGCAAGACCAACGACCATACCCCGTGCACCAAGAGTAAGTTGTAATTCATGCCGTCAACCGTTCACATACCCACACCCGGCAATGAGAGGGCGTCCGAAGATGTATAGGGGTAACGGACGCCGCCATCTACCCCTCATCACAACCCGTGTCAAACCGTCCCATGGCCAGGTCCGGCTTATGGTACTTGGCTTGCCTATCCCATCCTAGGTATGTGGTTTGTACGACAAAGTGCTTAAGAGGGCGGCTATCTATGAGACGGTCCTTAATCAACTTAAGCATGACTAGTACGCATGAGCTCCATCTCATGTGACCCTACATTTCATGCTCAAGTCTGTATCATCTTCCAATAAGTTCATCATTTAAATCAACTCTTGTCAAGTGTAATAGGAAATACATCCCTATGTCTCGCGAGAGGTGGTGACCTTATCACCCCTCGTCTTCTACCGGTACTAGGCTTGGCTAAGCATTATAACTCGTGACACCTACACAAGCATAGTTTGTCTAAAAGGGGTTCACTAGATCAAGAGTGGTAATGCATCAAGTAGGTGCTACTCTAATAAGCATACATATAGGTATGAACATGCGCAAACAAGACACATATACCGAATTGATCTAAAATAGGGTGAGAAATATGCTTAGGTGCCTGCCTTGTTGCTAAAAGGTCTCCTCAACTACAGGGTCGTGCTCGGTCTCAACCTCGGTGTCCTCCGGCGTCTCGATCTCTACACGAATTCAATGATACTTGATAAATAAATATGACATGAATGAATCTTCAAAATGAGATGCAAAAGATGTGACAAAATATGGGTTTAGAAAGCCTTAGAAACATGTATAAACATACTTTAAGTTGAAAACATAGGTATATAAGTCAACTGGGTGATTTTCGGATCTTCCGAATCGAAATATCGGATCATCCGATTTTACACAGAACGAAACCGGATCTTCCGATTCAGAAAATCGGAACTTCTGATTTTACACAGAACGAAACCGGATCTTCCGACTCAGAAAATCGGAACTTCTGATTTTACACAGAACGATACCGGATCTTCCGATTCAGAAAATTGGAACTTCCAGGCATGTGTTTGGAAGTTAAAATCGGAACTTCCGGCTCTTACCCGGATCTTCCTAACAGCCCGACGACCGGGAAAGAAAAGCTCGCCGCCGGCTGCTCCGACCTCCGTTTTGGGTGCCGTTTGTTTCTATGGGTTCGTGAGAGTGTCAAGCTTCTATTCCAAGTGATGGATTTGACGTGCATTGAGGTTTACAAGCTCGAGCTCATCAATGGTGGTTTTCTTCCAAGAAACTCCAAAACTCTAAACCTAGAGCAATGTGGAGTGGATCGAGAGGGGGAATGGCTCACCAGTGATATACACAACTCCAACAAGGGTCGCAGGTTGGTGTAGGGCGAGGAGGAGTGGGGTTTGCTTGTTCTTGACCTTGAGCTTGAAGAGGGGAGCAATGGGGAAGAAAGAGGAGCTTGGGGAAGATGACGACGTGGAGGAGCAGCTCGTCGGCGGGGTGCTCCGGCGAGGCTCCGGCGACGTCTCCGGCGAGCTCTTGGGTGCCTTCAATGGGGGAACCTTGGGAGCTCCTCCATGGTAGAGAGAGGAAGAAGAGAGAGGGAGTGGGAGTGAACTGTGAGGTGGGAGAAGGGGAGAGCTGCAGCTCAGCTCCCCTTTGGACATGTGTGCTGACGAATGGGACCCACGGGGACACGTGGCGGCTGTGCAGCTGTCGATGTGTCAAGGGGACTACCGGATCTTCCGACTAAGAGCCGAAAGATCCGGAAAATCCACAGATTTCTGGTAAAAAATATTTTTAGACCAACTAGAGGCCTCCTAAAAATAGAAAACAAATTTATAGATGTTAAAGATGATGCTTATGAATACCTTATACTATGCTTAGAAATTGTGGGTCGTCCCAAGGCACCCCTCAGGCCCTCACCCTCGCGCTAGCCGCGGCTGACCCAACCACCATCGGCGCCGCACAGGCAAGAAACAAATCAAAGCAAATTGATTCGTGCGGCAAAGATGCACAAATCAATCAAGCGCTGATGCTTGGGATTTCCAAAAAATGGAAATCAAAGGAAGAAAGGTGATGCTTGACTGCTTGGTCCGTTGATTGAGAGAGAGAGATACATACAGGTGTTGTTCGCCACTATTTGCTTGGCCAAGAAAAAGAAAAACGGGTGCAGATGCTGCTGTTTGCTTCACGGGAGAAGCGCTGGCAGACTTCGAAGACGGGTGTTCGATTTTGCTACCTTGCTCGAGCGGGGGGGGGGGGGGGGGTGTCGAAGTGAACTATTGCCGGCGGGGATTTGGTCCGGCGGCAATGGAGCTCTGCTCTGCTCAGATGTGAACCGAGGAAGAAGACGGAGGGAAAACCGGAGGCAACGTTGGGATGCTGACTGTGCAAGTTGCGCCACGTTGGACGATGACATGTACCAAAACATGAGTGATTTTGGTTGGAGTGAATAAAGTGTCCAGTTTTAATAGTTGGATGTTGCAGGTTGTCTGGTTTGATGAGTTGAGAGTGAAAAACGGACTTATCCCCTCGGCCAACAAGCCCCCCACCCCACACACACTGAGAATGCCTGCCTCGCGTACATAGTCAGCCACGTAAAAGCATACACGACGTTGTGGCAACGACGAAGAAGCTCGCGAACGTATGTATGCGTGAAGCTGGCCAACCATACAACCATCGTCGAGCACCTTTCCAGCTTCACTCTCGGTCGGACTCGTCGCCCACAGCTTCCCTATCCCAGCCGTGCCAGCCGCGTCTTGATCTTCTATGCTTAGCGGCAAAGCGTCCCCCCGACGCTACGCGTCTTTTTTAATTACTTTCCGAAAGAAACGGCGGCGGACTCTACGCGTCTTGGTGACCTGTCCAAGAATTACACTACTCTGGCTCTCGTCGTGTCTCGTCTAATTATCCCCCAGAATTGCCATTCCCACTTCACCACCGGCGACCGGACCGACCATGGCCACCGCCGCCGCCGCCGCGATGCGCCTCTCGATCGCGCACCAACCCGCTTCGCCCTCTGCCTCTACGCCGCGCTCACCTCCTCCACTCCTCTCTCCGCCACTGCCCCCTCCAACTCTAGCAACACTATCTTCTCCCCGCTCTCCATCCACGTCGCGCTCGGCCTCCTCGCCGCCGGCTCGGGCGGCGCCACGCGGGACCAGCTGCTCGCCGCGCTTGCCGGAGGCGGCGCAGCCGACGGCCTTCACGCCCTAGGAGAGGAGGTCGCCCGGGTCGTGCTGGCCGACGGGGCCGAGGCCGGCGGCCCGCGGATCGCGTTCGCCGATGCCGTCTTCGTCGACGCGTCGTTGAAGCTCAAGTCGGCTTTCGAGGAGGTCGCCGTGGAGAAGTACAACGCCGAGACCCTCTCGGTCGATTTCCAGAACAAGGTTGATCGCTTTGCTTGAAAATAACTAGCATGCATGGTTAGTAGCGAATTAGCGATTGATTGTTGTATGTTTGCTGAAAGAGATTTTGCTAATTCGTTCTGCTATAATTTCATTTTTGCTACTACCATCTACGTTATCCTGATCTTCGGCATCCCATTTGGGGTGTAATTGCCTATTTGGACAACAACATTGGTAGTTATGCCTGCAAGTCTGCAACTGGTTGAACAGATAATGCAATGTACAGTATGGTTTTCATGTCTCTGCATTGAAAATTACGTCCAAGGTCAAACGCAGTTACACCATTAGATTGCGATTACAGTATATGTATGTATAATTGTCTTGTTTAGAGTTTATTACTTCTTTCATTACGTTGTTTGTACCCTCAAACAGTTCTTAAGCTTCTAATGCGCTGTATGCTGTGGTAAAATTACTGACTTATACTATGCGATCGACTTTCACAACTTACATGTCTATATAGGCCAAGGCTATGTTAAAATCTACGGCTAACATATTGCTTTGTTTGAAAATTTCAGTCCTGGTTGCCTTCAATATGTTGGTGTTGAGTTAGTACTGAAACTATGGAAGTATATATGTGCTCATATTCTTTTAGTGCTAAGATGTTGATTTTTATTATATATCGCCTCTCATCAAATTACACTGGAAGCTGTTTGTCGATATTCAGTTTGATTCTTGCTTTTGGATTTGATATTATTTGGACTCGTTAGTTTACATGTATTGATATTTTAATCTGTACAATGTTTGGGTTTCTAAATCTGCTGTTATATATTACTAGGACATCTGGCATGGCACATTATGATTTAGCCCCTTTTATTAGGATTTGCGATCTTGTGCAACCTTCAATTTTTTCGGACTATAGGTTCACATGGTGTGAAACCTTGGTTTTTTAAAGCCTGGGAATCTAGTGATAATTCATAAATTCAATATCTTTTGGATATTGACTTTTTATCCAACCTAATTTGTCTGGTTTTGCTGTGTGGACCATTGTACGACACTAATATATTGTATGATGACCATTTAGATGAGATTCATGTGATGTAAGTTCCTTCCCATATGAATTGAATGCTTTACGAAAAAAAGATACTGAACTGATGCTTAGTGCCATCGTGACCATCTAAGCTGCACAGGAAATCTGTCAGCGGTATTTTTTTAAAAAAAAACATTGTGGACATATAGATATTTTATAAGAATAGGTCCCAGTACGTGTAGGTTTGGTAGCACATTAAATATAGAATATATGATTAAGCCATTTCTTCACGTAAATGTTATTATCCGTTCACTGCTCCAATAAATTTTGAAACCATACACTTAGATTTTGTATTATGATTTATTTGCATAGAGAGCCCATATGTTTTCTCTTTTTTTTGTCAGGCTGCACAAGCTCGTGATTAAGTGAATTCATGGGTAGAGAAAATCACCTCAGGTCTAATCAAAGATCTTCTCCCACCAAGATCTGTTGATGAAGCCACCGGGCTGGTTCTTGCCAATGCACTATATTTCAAAGGAGCTTGGACTAAGAAGTTTGATGCATCTAAAACAAGAGAAAGTGACTTCCACCTGCTTAACGGGAGTTCAGTTCGAGCACCTTTCATGTCCAGCGGAGACGATCAGTATCTGGCATCTTACAACAACTTCAAGGTGCTTAAGCTTCCGTACCAGCAAGGGGGCGACAAGAGACAATTCTCCATGTACATACTTCTTCCAGAAGCACTAGATGGTCTCTGGAGCTTGGCTCAAAAGTTGACCTCTGAACCTGAGTTCCTGGACAAGCATATCCCCAGTGAGTAAGATTCCAGTTGGGAAGATGAAAGTTCCCAAGTTCAAGATATTCTATGGATTCGAAGCATCCGAGTTGCTGAAAGGTTTGGGGCTCGAGCTACCATTTAGCCCAAAAGCAGATCTTTCAGAGCTTGTTGATGCACCTGCCCGAGAGGACTTGTTTGTTTCATCCATTTTTCACAAGTCGTTTGTCGAAGTTAACGAAGGAGGAACCGAAGCTGCTGCTGCATCTGCTATACCGATTATGTCGGGCTCTTCTCGCTACTCTTCCCCTATAAAGACCACAGATTTCATTGCAGATCACCCTTTTTCTGTTCCTGGTTCGAGAAGACACGAGTGGCGTGGTGCTGTTCGTTGGTCATGTGGTCAATCCCCTACTTGCTTCATAATGTGTTTTCTCTGAAACGCTACCTTGGTGCGATTCCATCAATCCCGTGCGAGTGCAGGGTTGTGAGACATTTGATCCATGTGTAGATCTGGCATATATTTTGGATGAATAAATAAGTAGTGATATACAATCCGGGTGCAAGTGCAGTGTTAACAAGGTTGTATCGGCCTGCTTAACAAGGTGCAAGTGCAGTGTTATCTCGTTTGCGCATCCTTGAAATACTTCCTCTACATTTCTCTACAATTCAAATTCCAGGTAAGATACGTTGTAGCTATATACATACGTGCGCCACAATAATCTTTAAACAACCTAGTGAACAGTCGAACAATCTTATCATCTGGTACGATTATCATCTGTTCGTTTTTGTGTTTCATATGGGGGTGAATGCGAGCCAACAAAAAATTAATGGATGAACGAAAATAAACTTGACCTGTATGTCCCCCAAATTAACCCAATGACCCTCTTTTCTAGCTATCACCAAGATCACGTAGTCACAGTGCTGTGACTTGCTGACCCTAGAAAAGATGCCCGGAAGCTTAAGAAGCTCAGCAGAAAAGAATTAAGAAGAACCAAGTTAAATGCTAAAACGGGCTACAGTTTGCTAGTTAAAATGCTGGGCCCGCGTGAGTTCTGTTGTGGAAGAGAAGGACGTCGGCCCACTCGAATCGGGCGATCTGGCCCAACAACAACTAAAGTGAGAGCCCTCTGGCTAAAAAACTGCGCCACAATCATCCAGCTAAGCCCATCTCCTCGTTGCTTCCCTAAACCCAGAACCCGAGAATGGCGCAGTGTCTCCGCGGCAAGGCCGCCGCCGCCGCCGCCGGCGTGGCGGCGCCGTGGCGGCGGGTGGCCTCGGCGTCGTACCACCACACGATTCAGGCGGTTCCGCGGGAGACTACCGGGCCCCGCGCCGCGGCGCGGGAGCGCCGCCACGGCCGCGTCCCGGCGGTCCTGCTCACCCTCGCGGGCGCCGCACCCGGCAACGGGATCGCCCACCGGAAGCTCCTCACCGCCGACAGGAAGCAGCTGGCGGTGATGCTCAAGCAGTCCCCGTACTTCCTCTCCACCCCCGTCCGCCTCCAGGTCCGCGCGGGCGAGCGGTCCAACGCCGTCGTGCACTCCGGCACCGTCCTCCCCATCAAGGTAACCCCGAGGATCTCTCGTGTTTCGGCCGAAGATTACACGCATTTCCCGTGTGGCGTTTAGAAATGAGTAGCATCTTTGTGATCTGCCGGATAGCTGGGGCTGCTCGTCTGCTCACCTTGTGTTCGACCAAATGCTCTTTAGGGAAGCTGTTGCTCGTAAATGTTGTTTGCTAAACGGCACCATGTAGGCTTTCATATAGTTACTTGTTGTCCTCGTGCTACCGTCAAATGAAATTTTGGTCCTACTTCCCTCCTCATCGTGTTTCCTTCCTTATTGGTTGGGCAAAAGAACCAAATGCTATGTGATGCGGAGACATTGATGCAATGTGATTTTAGCAGTACGTTTTCATGTGTGATTTTTTGTGTTTTAAATATCAGATGTCTATATCATCCGGCATACAGTGCACTGTATGTGATGTGTATGCTCTTTGTGTGCAGGTGCATCGAGATGAAGCTACAGGGCATATATTGAATTTGGTAATGGTGCAGGCAGATGAGGGAACAATGCTGAAGGTTAATTTGCCTGTTGAGTTCAAGGGGGAGGATACTTGCCCTGGGCTGAAGAAAGGTGTCACTTCTTTCTTTTCGTTTTTCAACAACATTTCTTTGTTTAGACGCTCAGCATAAGTGTAGATGACATGCCAATCTAGAAATGTCCTCTTTCAGTACTGAAAAACATACTTAGAATTACTGTCTTTCATTGCCTAAGTACATGGCCGTGGCCCGTGTGAAAATATTAGTCATAGAGCAACCTCTTCGTGTACCTGGCACTCTCTGGGACTCTCTTAACCCTTGCCACTGTTCATTGAAGCGTGAGAACTTCAATACTAACTCCAGTCATATAAACATAACATTTCAGACATACGGTACAGCTTATTTTCTTATTCTTTCCTTGTCTGAAGGTAAAGATTTCTAGGCCGGATGTTGTGTGACATGCCTGCCTAGGCAAATCCATTTTTTAGTAATGGAAGTCAAGAGCGCACCCAGAAACTGTTCTTCCACAAGTAGATAACCAGTTACTGGAAATATCATGGCTGCATAAGAATAGTAAGTCATAGTAGATGGTGTAACTGCTTAACTGGCCCTCATTGACCTACTGTTGTTCCATTACATTGATCAACTCTCTGAATTTATCATGTTTCCTTGCTAATGCCTGATGGGAAGCAAGAGTAAGGCTTGGATATGCCCTCTCATCTATCACATTTATTGAAGTGCTTGAAATTGTCTGTTTTTGAAAAGTAGCTTTGTCAGTAGACATGTATGTGGAACTAGAAGAGCTGTTGATTTTACCATGTTGCTGTTGATTTCAGAGAGCAATAAGCACTTAAGATTGTAGTGCAGGACATATCCATAATTTATAAACACAGTATATAATCTTACTTTTCTAAGACTTGAAAATAAAAACGAGAAACAGATTGTTACTTGAAAGCAACTTTTCTCATCCGGCAGGTCGCACTGATTATATAAATCTTGAGCCTGCCTGCATGTTATGCTGGGGAAAATTGGTGCTGGATGGGGAGCTAAAGAAATTGAAATACGATTTTTTTCAGCGATCATGTCAAGCGCCCATAACTAAGTGGTTTCTGCGAATTTGGTGTAAACTTATTTAAAAGGTCATGTAAGAAAAATTTGCATGATCATTTCTAAAAGGCGGTCGTGTCATGTGAGGGTTGACTTAGAAAAAAAATCCTGATCCAAGCCTTAATCTTAACTTATTAGGTCCAAAAGTACTGATGCCATGCATCCATGTTTTGGTGCATACACAAGTTTAATAGTTCATACAGGAACACTTTAATTATGAAAGAGACATCTTAATAGTTCATACACAAGGTTTGGTGCTTTGTTTTTTAAGCTCATCCATTTTCTGCAAGAAGCACGTGTATTCTCTGATATTTACTTCAGCATCAACTGCGGTCCTGGCTTGTCCGGCTGTCCCTTGTCATTGTTTGTATCGAAACCTCCGATATAAGGAATCAACCAGGACTTTGGCACTCCTGCAATGATAAAATGCAATCAATAGGTCCCAAATGTGCTTCTGATTATGAAAGCCAATTTGATTGTGAGAGAGACAACTTCCCTACTCGATTTTCACTGACCTGAATGCCGACTTCAGTGTGCTTTTTTCACTTTTCATGCGGTGCTTTAATCTTATCTGGAAGCCTCATCATAGCTGTTGTTATTATGTCATAGCTCATAAGTTCAAACAGTTATTGCTTATTCTCAAGTTTCACCCAAACTTGTCCTGATTGTTTAAGTATTCAGGTTAGTGCCAAACTAACACAATAATAAATAAAATATCAGGAAGCATATAGCTCACGGTTCATATTCACAGTCAGTCAACTCTGAGCAGGGTAGGACATGCTGATTGGCACATCTGTTTAAAATATTACAGGCTGGTGTGTCCCTCCCTTTGCATTTATCAGCTCCCTAAGTTACTGGAACTGCTTGTCCATCTACTTCTGGGGGTTTAAAGTCTTTCTTAGTAAGGTTTTGTTTAATGCTCTGTTGGCTTATTATCTGACATGCATGATGTTTACTACCTTCTGTCAGACTCAAATGTTGCTTTTGGCTTTTGGTAGCCATCATGATTTAACTTGAGTGTTGGTTTGTACCTTGTACAATCTGTGGAAGTTGTAAATAAAGATTGTGAAAGTATTTCTACAAGAAATATACTCATATCAATTTGAATATATCTGAACGTGCAGACCTTTTATTGTTTGAAGTTGCTCAGTTCAATTGCACGCATTGTATTGACACTTTTCAGTGGCCAGTTGATCAGACTGCATGAGTAGTTTGGTGGGAGTGACAGTTTATCTGACTGCAATAATGGTTTAATACATTTGGTACTTTCTTGAAGTCTAATTGACGATTTGACTCAGTATGCTAGCAATGTGCAGACTATTTGTCAGCTTAAATTTTTCCTTTATATGTGCACGGTGCACCTATATGTGATGCTCATTTATTATACTCTGCTTTCTTAGCTACAACAAACCACATTACTATACAAACCTGAGGTACACAAAACTAGCTGTTCATACAGTATTCCAGCACGTTCATTATCTTCAGCCATTTAGGTGCATCGTGTAGCTCATACTTTGGTGCTCTTTGATGTAATTTGCTAGCTTTTGAATTACTTGCTTTCCATGCTTGACCTGACTATCAAATTGGTTCACGTCGCAGGAGGCTTTTTGCAGAAAATTAGGACCAGCCTGGTGTATCTCTGTCCAGCTGAGCAAATCCCTCCAAAAATTGAGGTGGACCTGACAAATCTCGATGTCGGAGATAGGGTATTAATGAATGACATTCCCGTCCATCCATCGCTCAAGTTGCTGAGTAAAAACGAGACCATGCCGGTATGCAAGATCTTGGCCTCAAAGCCAGTTGAGTCGGAAACGATGCAAGAGTTGAAGAGTTAATAACATTATACTACCTGAGGTGCTACAACCATCCAAGAGTTCCACCCCTTGTTCTCAGCTCTTGTTTTTTGTTACTTTTTTGTTCTATTTCAATGTGGTAGTAGATTGGAACAAGTTATCATCTTCAAAATACGAATGAATGAACCGAACAAAGAACAATCACAAGAGGAACCTTGTCTGTATCGATTGCTACAAAATAACATCCTTTACTTCAGTTCAGGGGCGTATAACATGTAAGACATGTGGATTAATTACTAGTTTGCCATGGTCTGGGTGAGTTGGTGACCTGGGCTTGATGTCTTTTTTTTTTTTGTTTTTGAGTTGTAAGCTGTTTTTGCAATGGTTATTCATGTTCGGACTGCGTGGTTCCTGTCATGATCTTACGCATTGAATGTGGAATGCTTACGCTGCATGCTCTTGCCAAATAATTGATGTGGGTTGTGGCCCTGTACGGGCGACCTTTTCATCTGTAACCATTGTTGTAGAGGCTAAGTTTGTGGATCCGACTCCAGTCACCGGCCATCTGATCTTTTCTGGCCTGTCAGATTGGACCATTGCTTGCATGCATGCATGATTTTGTCCAGATGACGGCATCTGCATGCAATCTCTTTAGTTTTCTTCCACCAGGAAGGTAATAGCTGCAATGTTGTTCTTCACGTGTTCATGTTTCTGAGACACAAGATGTCCTAAAAAGAAGCACGCAGCATTGTATTCTGATGCGTCTCGATCAATTTCATGCTTTGATGAATCCGTTTCGTGCTGGATGTTTTTTTTCACTATATTTGTGCTCATATGCAGTCGTAGCTTTTATTATATATACATGTGTATTGTATCATACTCTCACGGTCCTTTTTTGGCCCAGAGAGCAATGCACTGATGTGTTAAAAGTCACGATGAGCAAAAGAACACTTGTCCTTTTGGACGAGTCCAATGATTGAAAGGTACTACTAATCTTTCCACAGGTCTCACAAATTACAAAGAGATGGCCGCAGCGCAGACTGAGGAAATGGCGACAACTCTCCCTACTGCGGCGTTGGTAACTGCATATCGCCGGCAGATAGTCGTGGCAATAACTCCAAAACCGCACCCAGGAGCAACAAACAGCAACAACAACTAGGGACTAAAATTCAGAGGTCCCCAGAGTTGGATACACCAAAGCTACCCCCGTCTGTTTCTGCATTCAAGCCATGGAGGAATTCCATGGCGGAAAAATGCTTGGCGAACAAAGGTTTTCCCACGTTAAACCGACGTGCGGTGTGGCTGACAAGGAGGGCCATCCCAGTCAGAGTGGGTTACTGGACCGGGTGGTCAGTCACTCTATTTGTGGGGATCTCCGTGTACACGTAGGGGCGCTCCTTCAATTCGTATAGTGTATATAGACAGTGGCGTAAATTCAAGGCTGTTGCATTGCTTACATTTTGGCATGTACTATCAACAAGGGATGGCGATGGCATACACTTTGTGTTTCTTCTACCGTGCAAGGGGAGCCCTACCACAACATTGGCCATGGCCCTGATTGGCGCCACTACTGTAGAGCTAGTACGTACTGTACAGCACTAGATCGAGTTCTGATTCCTGATCAATTTGTAATGTGGGTCAATAGCTTGGCATGGGGACCAAGGAGCTTAATTTAGCCTCTAGATTGCACGTACACCAAAACCTTGGTTTGCACTACATAACAGCTTGCACACTTGTGATGAGGATTAAGAAATGTGCATGGGTGGAGTAGACCTAGTTGGCCAGCTAATGGTTTTCTAGCTATGGGATCGGTTAAACAATGACACAGGCGAGCCATGGAATACGAAAATGAATTGCGGCCAGGTTGGGGAGTTGGGAAGTCAGCCCTAGTTGTCTGCGAAAGATCCATTGATTTTAGTGCAATCCATAAACGTCACTCCTAATGACTATTGCTTGTTATCCAAACAGTTCCTCACTGTAGCTGGATCCCTGCACATAGAAGAGTCTAGGGAAAGAATGACGCTTCAAGCTTTTATGTAATTAATTTACCTAAGTGAAAATTTGTTCTTGTAATACACTGTTATGCCATACATGATCTTTTGTTGCGGGACAGTGCCAAGACTTTTCTACAGAAAATAGTACAAAAAAGGCCAGTGTCCTAGACAAGAATTATTTCCCCATATCCTATTCATAAACTGTCAATGTAACATACATTTCCAATGAGAGATTTCTTCAATGAAAAATGTCGCCTCCATAGTAAGGAACTAATGCAAGTTTTTCCCACAAAAAAAAACTAAAGCAATGCAAGTTTTGTGAACCACATCAAATTTTATTTTATGAATGGAGGTAGTACATTATTAGATAAAATTGGTTTCTTCTCATATACCACGACAAAGAGACTTTTTTCTGTTTGTGCTTATACCATAGTAACTGGATATTTTGTGTTGATTTGAAAAATATTAACACATTTTTTTTTAAAAAAAGGCTGGCTATACAACTAGGTTTTCATATCTCTCCCGTTTATTGAATGATAAAGATTGGATTTGAAATTTACAAACAATCAAGATTTCTGGTTATCATCCATCGTCCTTTGTGTGTATTTTAGTATTAAATATTTTTAACTAAAAAAACTCTCTTAGCATGTGATTGCTACAGGGGTGAGTGTGTACACTGGGAGTAGCGGCCATGTGTAATGAATGAATGGGATAGCATATGTACTATTGGCAAGTCAAGTTGGACTGTGGTGTGACCGTACACATGCATGATAGGTTATGGTTTGTGAAGCTCCTGGAAGTGCAAGTGTAGCACTCTTCAGATCCATTTTTTGAACGTAAAAGCATGATATAGGACTAAAGCTATATGTGCAACTAATGCAAAGTACAAAATCGGCGCACTGCTTGTTTCGTATTCTTTCAAAGAAATATAACACCCAGCTTTTAAAACTGTAATTAATTATTATGATAATGGTGGGACAGGATGTTGGTAGGCGTGTAGGATCATAGCTAGCTAACAGAAACGAAAACAAGCCTCAGTTTTTTTTTCCCCTGTCCTCCATAGGCATGAAGTCCACCAAATATATCGTATAATACAGAAAAGTTCACAAGAAATGACTAGCTCCATCCATTTATGTCCAAATAAAAGGCTTCTATTTATTTATACACAAGATGGAACAAATGAATTTATGACGAATGTGAACAAGAAAAAAAAGAAAGAATGGAGAGAAAATAAAAGAATACTAATGGTAGCAGCAGTGAAAAGAAGATATATATGTTCAACAACAAATGCAAAAGTGTGAAGGAAGATGTATGCTTGCTTAGCTGCTCCTACTTTTCTTGTTAATTTCTTTATTCATTCTTGCTGCTCCCTAGCTCCTGCAAATTGCATACACTTTAATTTGCATGCATTTTGTTTCTCTATCTCACTTCACCATTTGATGCTCCCCTCCTGCACTGCAGCACACCATGCATGCTTCTCTCTGCTGTGCCTGTCTACCTCTATTACCCCATCTCGCTCCACCTTCCCACCATTAATTTCTCTGTGTTACACTGATCCATGATGAGTATCTGTCCCCACTCCTACCACTCATTCTGTCTTGCATTTATTTGGCTCTAACTCTCTTGAAGAAGAAAGGCAACTGATCGTGAGGAACCTGACATGGCATAATTCCAGGTGAATGATATGTCAGTGAGTGAAATGGATCAATGATAGGTGATAAACAGTGTTTATATATCATATGCAATGATGATGGCTATAGTGCATACACCATCGAGCTGATCTTTTTTTCCTATTTTTAGCCACGGCTAGAGGTAGAAAGAGGGAACATACGCATGGGAAGACTATTGTACATTACCCACAGATTAAATGTTAACCTAGAAGACTATTGTACATTACCCACAGATTAAAAATATAAGAATTGGCCACTTGTGTCTCTTCACTAATAACCATCAAACTGATGTATTTTGTCTACTCATGCTTAGTGAAAGTAACTAGCTAACACTGCAATCAAAACTGTTTAAGCAGCAAAGATAGTTTGCTGAACAACTAGGCAGGTTCATTGCATCATCCTTGGCATCAGTACATTATCTTTTGGGGATTGTCATGGACACACTAGAAAGTCAGAATCTCCTTTTTGGGGATCACCGTAAACCCACTAGTATTGTTTACTTTGTCAGCAGTTCAAGGCATATATGAATAATTTTTCTCATAATTATATTGAGCTGTATCAGCAGGGGCACACTGTAAGCACACAATCCTATAAAGCAACATAGCTGAGTTTAGCAATAAAGTGTATAAAAGGAGATGAATGTAATTTTAGGTCTCTTGTACATTTTACACGTCCTGCCCGGCCAGCTTAGCATTGTTTGTAAAATAAAGTGAAACGCTAGCTTGGACAGCTAGCTAGCTAGCTGTGACAAGACTAACAAGCTGATAATAATGTGTTAGCTTTTGTGTTACACATGTTGAATGACCTTTTAGTACTACAATGGCGAAAAAACCATATCAACCAACGAGCCCAAGCAGTTAGCATCCCATATGCAAGAATCATTTTACTATCTACTAGTTACTAATATTAATAACATGACATCACCAGGATAGTCATTTCATGAAGCCACAACACTATATATACTATTATGGGTGAGTGATTCACTCAATCAAATATAACTTTTAATTTCTCTAAATATCAATTGTTCATTCTACATGCATTAAGAACACATATCAATGCTATTACTTTGATTGGAGTTGGCACTTGCCAAGCAACTTGCAGTTAATATTCAACCACAAAATTTAGTAGAGGCTCACAAAAATGATAGTAGTCCTAGTAGCACAATTAACAAAGTAAAAACTGCTGACTTTTCTGCTTTAAGGATGAGAAT
This sequence comes from Digitaria exilis, assembly GCA_015342445.1. Classification (NCBI taxonomy): domain Eukaryota; kingdom Viridiplantae; phylum Streptophyta; class Magnoliopsida; order Poales; family Poaceae; genus Digitaria; species Digitaria exilis. The sequence continues at coordinate 1,183,916 of JACEFO010001677.1, read as the reverse complement.
AATGAGAGATCAGTAAATATTATATGTTCGAATATTTTCATGTTCTCTTTGGTTTAGAAAATAACCGAACCTTTTATGCACAAACTATCGTAGTTTTCAGAGAGTAGTCAAAATAACCAAACAGAAGTCCGGAATGAAGAAAAGGAAAAGGAGGGATATCTATATGCGAGGAGCGAGAAAAATACCTTCAAAAGGATCCACCTCGCGTGCCTTTGGGAGGCAGCAGGGATCCTAGATTGATCGATGCCGACGCCGATGCCATATGATGAAGAAGACGGAACACGAAAATCATAACGAACAAGAGGAAACACCAAATGGAAACAAAAAGGCTAAATAAAGGTCAAATCAGAGGCGGGCGGGCGTCCGTCCGTCAGATCAGGCCGGCGGCGGCACGACACCGCCACCGCCGCTGCCCTCGTCGCTTCCTTCCGTATTCTGCTGGTGCGACACCTCGGGGTGCGACTGCCCCGACGACGACGGCGGCGGGGACTGTTCCATCTGGTACGTCAGCGCCATGGCCGTCTGCGCCTGCTGCGACGGTTGCTGCTGCTGGAAGAGGAAACCGCCCTCGTACGGCACGGCGTCGGGCGGCACGACGGCGACGGTGGCGCCGGCGGCGGCGGCGCTGCTGCCCCCGGGCACGGCGTGCGCGTAGGCCGCGGCCTGCCTCATCATGAGATCCTGCTCCCTGGCGACCTCGACGGCCGCGGCGAGCTGCTGCGCCTCCGCCATCTGCTGGTGGTGGTGGTGGAGTTGGTGCTGGTGCTGCGCCGCCATGATCTGCTGGTGGTGGCCGTGCTGCGGCGGCGCGACGCCGATGCCGAGACCCATCGCGGCGGCGGCGGCGTACTGGTGGGGGTGGTACTGAGGCGGGGCGACGAAGGGCGCGAAGGCGGCGGGCCCGATGTACCCGGCGAGCTCCTTGCGTGCGGCGGCGAGCTCGTCGCGCGCCTGCTTGATCCTGAGCTGTAGGACGGAGATGTAGGAGACGCAGCCGTAGACGGGGTCGCGGAGGCGCGCGTCGGCCTCGTAGGCGAGGGAGTTGACGGCGTCCTCCCGCTGCGCCTGCGGGAGGTCGTTGAGGAGCTTGGAGACGTTGCTGGCGCCGAAGACGCGGTGCACGTTGGCGAACTTGGCCGGGTTGTCGGGCGGGAAGTAGGGCGCGAACACGCATCCCTGCGTGCACTTGCGCCGCAGCAGCTTGCACGCCGCGCACGGCGAGCTCGACAACGACATCCCCGCCGCCGGCGCGCGCGCGGCTCTTCCTCCTTCTACCTGGCATATTACACATACATGAAGGTCAGCCAGGTCGGAGAGAATGATATGGATCGAAGAAATCTTAACCACGACCTGCCGGCCGGGCGTGTGGATCCAGGCAGGAAAGGGAAGGGGGGATTATTCGGACGAAATCCGCGAAAAGGGGATGCTAGGGCACGATTATTCTTACCAGGGGAGGACGACTGCCGGATCAATCCATGGTCCGGCGGACCGCCGGATTTCTCTGCGTCACACGATCGACGCGCGTCAGCGCAGGAGCCAGGAGGGGGCCGCCCGAGGAGGACGACGCAGAAAGAGAGATGCGCGATCTGGAGATGGAGGCGTCCGTTCGGGTTGGGGTCGAGAGAGCGCCCCAGCCTCCAAAGGATCGGAGGAAGTTGGGATAGTATAGTGGGTGGTCGTGGTGGGGATACCCGGGCTAGCTGCACCGACTCGACTCGATCGGCCAAACGAGTGGGCCGCCTAGTGGGGTAGTTGGCCTCCCATTTTGACATCGGAACGAAACCATGCATTCAAAATGCAGGCCGTCATACAAATTAAACCTCTCAAACTGACACGATGTGTAAATCAAAATCACAACGGCCCAGTTTAACGATAGCGACGACGACTCCGTCAACTTGTGAAAAAAATGAATAAGGTCACGCTTACTGGGATCATATATATAAGGATAATCGACGTGCTTATTGCAATTAATGGCGTACGCTATCCAGGTTTTAGGGTGATGACGACGGGCTTATATCCAAATAATTGGCTCGCCCATAAATATCGGTAACCAAGAGTTGGCACGCCCTCGAAAATTTGGCATCTCAAGTACAATGCATGCGCCGCATGCATGCGGGTGAAATGCTGGCTGGCGAAAGGTCCGCCAAAAAATTACCGCTGCACCATACGAACACCCCTACCTGACGTGGCATGCTTCAATTGGATGCATTAAACGACACATTCTTAAAATAGCTATCTTCAAAGGATTTCATTTCTTAATCCGCTAATCAGATTCGAGAATGCTCTGCACCACTGTGTTGTCGTGATTAAATATACACATAAAGATCTCAATTGGCTATATTTTAAGGCATTTTCAGAAAAATGACAAGTGGATCCCACTTGTGATACTAACATTGCAAAACATTTGGCATGGTCATAATCCAAACAACACTATCTCTCCAAAGTGTTTTTTTGTGGTGGTGGTGTTTGCCATGTACTCCCTCTATAAAAATAAATTATAATTCTGGATTTTTACTAAGTCAATATACCTTAACTTTGACCCAACATACACAAATAAAATAATATCATTTATAATACAAAATATATAATTAGGTTTATCATGAAACATAATTTATAGAATATATGTTTAGAGTTATATATAAATGTTAATGCTAGTTTTGCTAAATTTAAGAAAGTTTGACTCTCTCCAACCTTCAATTGTAATACTTTTCTGGAACAAAGAGAATAGAGTAGAAGAACAGTGGTTGGCAAAAGAAAAGAACCATTTCTCTTAATCAAGACTGCAGTGCAATTTTGGAGAAGATTAGTTTGTAGTGTCACTGCCACCTTTGCTACCTAAGAGTGGCTTACGTAGGCAAGGGGAGTTCAAGCAGATCTATGCAGTGACTTGCAGGTAGAATCTTCATCACCAGCCCGCCAGGCTTAGTTTTAACTGTCGATGGAGGACCGGACATTTTCGTTTTTGACTGATATTAAGGGTGTGTTTAGTTTGGGAAAGATTCCTGGAAAAAACACTGTAGACCCAAAATACACTGTAGATGAATAGGGTTATGTGAGTGGGAAGGGTGGGATGAATAGGGAAAAGTTGGATGAATAGTATTTTTTCGGAGAATCTTTGTGAAACTAAACTCACACTAAGATGTTTCTGTCGACACCGCAGTTACTGTTCAAGAGCAACGAAGCATGAGTTGGCCTCGTAGACTTAAAGGAGGCAATTCATGTTACATAGGTGCAGTGCATGCAGACTTACGGTAGGCATCTGACAATAGACTGGTCTGAGAAATTAATGGTGTAATTGTTGTTTTCTCATCATCAGCTTCGCACCAGATTTTTTATCCTGCACCTGTCAACTATGCTAAACAATTGCTTGCGTAATTTTTAACAGTAAACCTCAGTGGCGCATTCTAAACGCTAAACACTCGATCACGTATCGTTTAGATATTTATTTATACTAAACGATCATTTAAACGAGTTAAACGCTGCTGATCAATCGATGTGTGACAGTTCAACTGAACTGATGAACAAAGAGCTACATGCTTTCATCAGCGGCCCTGCCGTTCAACGGGAGTTCCAAGTAATTGATCAGGAGCTCTGATGCTGTCAAGTAGGAACACAGTAGCCAGTTAATTACATGGCGACTTGCGCTGCGCAGCTGCGGGCATGTGCCTAGTTGATAGCCTATTTGGCCTGTGACGGCCTGACGGGGATGGCTGGCACCCCGAGGGAGGAGAGAGTTTTCGTGCTGAAACCAACCAGAGAAGCTAATTACTCTCACGAGAACGGAGAACCATGCCATTTTGCCAACTGCATCGATCACTCTCCGTGCTACTGTACCTGTTATAAAGGTCCCTGCAAAGTCGGTGGTGCTACTTTGAAGCACCATGATGCGACCTGAGGATATGGAACAGCATTTCATGGTCACTTGTGGTTTGATATTGAACACTGCCTCCTGAAACTCCCAACAAGTTTTCATTTTGCACTCACCTAAATGCCATGTTTGTTTGCCCTTCTGGGTTTTTTTTTTTTTGAGTGGTAGTTTGCCCTTCTGGGTGGGAGCATGGAAATTAGCAAGGATTCCAATTAGCAAAGGCTGAAATTTTCTAAATTTCTAGCCGATTTCAGGAGGCCCAGTAACTATTGAGAACCCAAGGCCCAAACACGGTGCTCTAAGAAAGGGTAAAGTTAGGCCCAGTAAAGGCAGAAAAGCCCACATGGTTGTCTTGGCAACCGGAGCGACAGACCCCCCCCCCCCCCCCCCTCTCTCCAAAAAAAAAAATACAGAAAAGGCATACCCACGAGGCAAGATGCTGCGGCGCCTCGCCGGCGGAACCGCCGCCGTGCGTTCGCTGCCGGCGGCGGCGGCGGCGGTCCGGCGGATGCTCCACATCGGTGGCCGAGGTGGAGCCGGCGCTGAGGAGCCGGAGAGCGTGGCGTACCGCATGTCGATGCTGCGGCGCCCATCTTCCGTCGGCAAGAGGGGGCTCATATGGAACTGGTGCAGTCTCATCGGCCGCCTCGACGCCCCCGTGCAGCCATACGACGGTAGCTCCGATGAAAAACCCGGGGCATACACCTTCCTCTCGGTCTCCCATTCGTCGCCCGCATCCTCCTCGAGCTCTTCCAAATTCACGTTGAGTCCCTCTCTCCTCAAGCCCTTCCAACTTTGCTTGCTGCATAATTTTTTTTGTGCTCCTACACATTGAATTGATTGTCTTACCTTTCTATCTAGTATTGGTGTGGATTTTGCTTTGCAGTATGTTCCTGTAAGGTTTATTGGGGTGGGGTGGGGGGGGGGGGGGGTTCCTGTACTCGATAGAAAACGTCCCTGTCCTGTTGCAACTAGGAAGGTTCAGCTATGGTTTAATCACTATTAGAGGCTATTGGGAACAGTTCTAACCAACTCGTCAGGAACTTTCTAGGATGCCATTTGTTCTGCCGCGGTAAGAATCAGTATGTGAGTATAGCAACATTTAACTTAAGATCTGTCCATGTTGGTACTATGAATCATAATAACTTTTTACGCCATGAAATAGCACTGTGGCAATTGACACCAACCGAAGTTGAAGTAGTATTTCCAAATTCTATGCATTGGGTAGCTTATGTTTGACTATATCTTCTCATGGTCAGAGTATCCACTTGGATTGTTTATTCAAGAAATTGGCTTTGATGGAATGCTTTTCAAATTTTACATCAGCAAAAATGCTTTTAGTTTGTTGAGTATTATAGTGAATATTGTTTCACCAACCTGCGTCACGCATTTTTTTGGTAATAAGAAGCAAGTCTACCATTGAAATAAAGGTGCATCTTCCAAACAAAGGAAGTATTAGTTACCAAAAACCAAACAGGAGTTCCTCAATGTTACCTGATTAACAATAGTTTTTCCAGATAGCCTTTCCTGGCATGAGCTAATAGATGTATTTTCGTGTTCAACTGGATGTTATTGTGATTTGGCCTAAATGAAAATGTGTTTGCCATTATACTTACAGTATGAAGAACTTGAACAGGGTGACGTTGCAGTTGAAAGGTCAGTTGGCCAATGTTAGCCTAAAGCATCTGAAGCTCAATGACCTTGTTTTCGTGTCAGGATTTCTGGAATCTTATCAGAGAGTTAATCCATATGGTGATCGGTACATTCTCTATAAGGTCCGACAGCTGCAACTATTTTGTTAGTTTTACACTTTTACTATCCTGAATATATACTTGTCGGGGACATATCTGGTGGAAACCAACTTCCCATGGAAACTCCAATCTGGACCACACGATGTTGATCCAAGGGTGAACCCAAATCAGGTAGAAGGGTTGATTTGCAAAGCTCAGGAGAGGTGCGAGGGGTGATTTGCAAGACGCTTTTGCAAATCACCCCTCCCACCTGATCTGGTCGCGCCCTTGGATCAACATCGTGTGGCCCAGATTTTAGTTTCCATAGTTTCCACGGAGACGTTGGTTTCCATAGGATACGTTGCCATACTTGTCTGCACAATACAATTAATGGTCCTTTATTGGTACTACCTACCAGTGTGCTGTGACCTTGTGTCTTATATACATCTATTGCTTATGTAGCCAATGGGTCTGATGTGCTCACATAACTTTGTATTGCTTGTACAGCCTTTGATCATAATTCACATCATATAGTTCTTATCATTTACCCGGCCTTTGATCAAATGTGATAATATAAATTCATATTAATGTGTGAATACTTGATTGTTGTAGACAGGTAAAATTTGCAAGTTTGATATTAATAAACAGAAAATTCCACAATGTTCACTTATTACATGTTAGTTTGGTATATCAATGATTTTTTAATATAACGTTTCAATGCATTATTTCTTTCATTCTTTTATAGTTTGAAATCCATCATGTCACAGATTGATGTCAAAGAGCTGAATTATGTTCTCGATCAAACTAAGAAGCTTCAGGATGTTGAAGGCCCGGTACATTCATCACTGATGCCATCTGCCACCTGTAAGTTTTGCCCATGTTCTTGTTCAATGCTGCATTGTATGCTTGCAGTTGCTTATAATCTTATTAAGTCTTCACCTCTTTTTTTTTGTCAGCTCAAATGCTAAAAGAGAACAAGTATATAGACCGGCTTCGCTTGTGGCAAGTCTTCTTTGCGAACCCTTATGAATGGTGGGACAATCGACAATCCAAACCGTCTGCCAGGTACCCTGATTTCAAACACAAGGACACTCGTGAGGCAATATGGCTCCACCCAGATGACCCTCCCTGGGTACAAAAGCAGCTTGAATTACATGACCTGGAAGTAGCAGAGAATGGTCACAAGAGTAATGGTCGACTGTTAATGTTAAAAAATCACGACTGGAAAACCCAAGATTTTGACTACTCAGATGATGAAGTACAGCATTCCTCTGAAGCATGAAAAAGGCACAAGACGCCATTGAAGAGACACACTTTTATTTGTCTGGTTATCTGACTGAATTGTATAAAAGGTATGCTTAGTAATTAGAATGTGGATATTTTGTAACACAACAAGTTATTGGGCTTTCAGGATTAGTGTGTAGTTTGTAATTTGACTTAAGTGTATAGTGAGGTGCAAATGCAATGGAAAATCAACACTTGAGTGAGCCCCTATGAATTAACATGCCTCAAAGTTTATTAAGCAATATTGTCATATCTCAGGCCTATATACACTAGGATTGCTGTTAGTTTTTCCTCTCGTGAGTGTGCTTTGCAACACTAAATATCCTGATCCAGTTCAACAGAAAACATGGTATTCTGGTCGAGATAACATCCTGTGCAAGATCTCGTTATCAGCAAGTTTTAGCATTTCAGGATGAAACTGGAGGAAAGTCCCGAGTATTCTGAGCTTCTGGGGGCTGCTCTTTCCTTAACTGTGAATCTGTGAGCAGTAACTGTCATTCTGTCCTCAGGATTTCCCCTTCTTTTGCAAAGAACCTAAACAATTCTACAATGCAAGACGCATCGGTCCAAACCTTTTTTATGGCAACGTGATTTTTCTTGTACCCGCAATTGTGCTGAAGCCACAAACTACTGGTGCAGCTCCTGCGTCCAGCAACTTGGAGCATGTTGCTGCTATGTCAGGATTATCAGCCATATAACGGTGGACCTTCATTGAAATCTGAAGAAATTTCTACTCTCTGAACATGATAAAAAATAAAAGGCATGTACGCTTCGTTAACATATCAGAATATTGTGCAGTGTTTGATTGCTCATATCAGAATATTACCACTGGATTTATCATGAAAAATTGTTACCATATAAACTGTAATCCAACAATCTTTCGTATTGTTACCATATAAACTGTAGCCTTCGTGCACATGGAAACATGTCAATGTCCAAGCCATCATTCATTCATTAACAGAGTAGGAAAGAATGTGTTCCCTTTGGAGCGCTTTACACAGGTAGGAAGTATTAAAAAAAACATTATACTTGTACAGTGGGGGAAAAAACTCAACCCATTATTAACTGAGAGCCATTGGATGATCAAAGAAATAGTTGTATCAGCATGATAGAATGGTATGATCATAGGTTTTAACCTGTTTGCTGGGTCTTTGTATTATTTGAGGATTGCTGCTTATTCTCATAAAAAAATGGCGAACACCTAGAGTATTGCCGGGTCTTTGTATCTCTTGAAAAGATCCTCAATGCCGGCAAGAACTTCTTGTGGTAGAGGCCGTGGAGCGCTGGTAAATGCATCAATGTTCTCCTTCAACTGATCCATATTAGTTGCTCCAATGATGGAGCTAGTAGTGAATGGACGGTCACGCACAAAGCCAAGGGCAAGCTGGACTGGAGTTAGCCCATGTTTCTTGGCAAGCTTTACATATTCATTTGTCGCTTCCTGTGACACAAAAAGTTCACCAAAGTAAGCTAGAATGCATACAAACACTCATAGGTACATGTAAGGGGGCACAGATACATTGGATGTGGTGGATCCTCGTACTTTAGCCAAAGAGGCATTATAGCGTGCCATGTATCCAGGGAAGAGATTTAGCCTGCTCCTATTTGAGATGTTAGCGCTAGCATCAAGATACTTCCCAGTCAGAACACCACCAGCCAATGGGGAATAGGCAAGCAGTCCAACATTGCAGTTATTTGGGTGGCAAACTTCAACAAGATCAACTGTGATGAAACAAAGTGAGGTTCACAGCCAGCATGGTCTTTCTATTTGAATGAGAAAAGGGGAATTCTCAATAATCCTGATATAATTTCAGAAATGAGGCCATTACTAAGAGAGTCCAATGAACGAAATGAATGGATTGAAGCAATTGGTTCACCTTCAAAGCGGCATCTCACAATTAGACTATTAACTGTTCTGGATGCTCACAATCTTCGGAAGCCCGTGAGCCTTAGCAGCATGTACAAACTCCATTATTCCAAATGAGGTCTCATTGGAAACACCAATATAGCGAACCTAAAACAAAGATAGTGTTTGAAGGTGATTAATAATATGACATTCTTCATTGTCTTCTAAAGTAAGCTCTCAGAACTGAGACCGATACTAAAAGATGCTAAATGTGCGTGTGCCTTTACGGCTCTACCTACACAGCAGTGGCATGCTGATAAGCTATCTTTTTCAGTAACGAGTACTTATATGTCCGTTATCAGATGCATATTATACATTTTTTAACAAACATATGTACCACTGTACCAGCACATGTCAAAAGTTGCATCCATGTCAAAACCAGATATGTGGCTATGTAATTTTCATATTTTTCCCATACCAGGAAAATTTTTACTAGTCATTACTTTGCTCGTATAAGAAATTAAGAATATCAATTATATAAATCTGACCTTCCCCTCATCAATTAGCTCCTGGAAAGCCTTCAATTGATTCTCAAAAGGGACGCTTGGTCTCCATTTGGTTGGATTATAACTAAATTCACCAAACAGCGCCACATATCTATCTGGCCTGAAGATATAAAGCAAAAACATTGGAACCAGGAATGTTTCTTTCATTCAGTTAAACTAGAAAATGGATGCCAATCTTATAGAATAATGCAAGCAATTGAAAAACTCATGAAACTGATAAAATATATATAAATAGGTGCCAATTTTGAGTCCAAAGAAAGCTGGTGTAGAAATAAAATATATATAAAAGTATAAAACATCTACTTTAAGCTGACAAAATAGGTGTGAACAGAAATCAACTGTATTTTACATAGCCCAGTATCTGGTATGTTCTACCATGTTTTAGATGGAACTCAGATTGAAATCCAAGATGAATAAACTTATTGTATAATCGTTAGTTATTTTCTTTCATGCCCAGCAAGCAGGAGAACCTGTTGACTGTTGTATGAAGAATGAGAATGGAAAGGCAAATCAGGTTTTGGGCCTATTTCACCAAACCTGATTTTTACATGACAAGATCTATAGGTTCTCCTATCAATACGTTTATCAGTATTTTTCCTAAAAAAGTGACAATGCATAACCATTATGGTTTATGCATACACTTGGCTTAAAGGAATGTTTGAGTGTATGCAAGTAGAATAATGACAACAAAAGGTTAACCTAATTATGGTTTCTGTCTTTCTGACAGGCATACAGCCAAACAAGTGAATCGAGCTGATACTGACCAGTGTATCTGAAGCAAGTCAATGTAGTCTGTAGACAATCGTTTAAGGCAACACTTTCTTTGATATTGGCTGCGTCAACACGCATCTCTTTTTCATTGTCCCGAAGATAAGTAAGTCGCTCTGAATAACCAGCAACTTTGGTCGCCACAATTATCTAAAAATCACAGAAACAAAATAGGCAAGATACATCTTTCAGTCAGATCTTTAAAATAAACATTAGTATAGTGTTATTAGTAAAATATAGGTTTGTAAACCCTAAACACTGCCATCAATTTCAAGGTAGGAAGCAAGCATATTATGTAAGAATCACTAGGAAAAAAACTAATCAAATTCAGAAATAACGATTTAATATAACAGTATCAATTTTTCATGCCTAAACTACTGTGTTGGCTAGATAATCCAAAACATTTTTGTATGAGATCATATTATGACATCTACTTAGTATACCTTGTCTCGTGGCTTAGATTGCATCCACCTGCCGATATATAGATCGGTACTCCCTTGAGTTTCCTTCTTCGCTGGAACTGGGTACTAAAGACCAAAATGGAAAAAAAAGGAAAGGAAGTTGAAAATGAAAAATTAGATCATTATGACCATCACTTTGGCTTCAAATTTCAAAATATAGGAGAGTTACCTAATAAAATTAAGCATGATGTACTGACCATTTCTGCAGTGTCAAGGATATTGATGCCTTGATCGAAAGAATAAGAGAGCATATCATGAGCTTCCTTCTCAGTGTTTTGCTCTCCAAAAGTCATCTGAAAAGAAAAGTATTAATCTTGAGATGCAGAAATAGTATTTGACAGCAATGAGAACAAGACCGTCCAGATTTGTACATACTGTTCCAAGAGTGACCTCACTTATAAGGAGGTCTGAATCTCCCAGCTTGTTGTACTGCAACTGTGCTTGTGCTAGTGCCTGGACTTGGCTGCGATCGCGTCTTGTGTGCAATCTTTGAGAACGATGGGCATGGAATGCAGATAAGGTTGGGGACGTGACAGCAAACGAAGTCATTGCTATTTGTTGCATATTGAAATTCCTGAAGTGCACATCCCAGCATCAAGTAAATGTTGCGCCATAAATTCAGTATACATTCAGAAACTATAATCCTAAAAAACATGCCCCAAGGATGCTAGTTAAATATATTACTTTGGCAATGTCCGCATAATTAGCAGTAGGCACAATGGTAGAAAGAAATGCAGGGTCAATGTTGAACCCTGCGGCCCCCATGAGGCCATGGAGTCTATGAAGGCCAGTGCCTTATCCTATTCCCACCTAGGAGAGCAATGCTGCAAACAAGTGCTTGTGCAATTCTTTAACTGGACCGAATCATCATACGCATTTCCACGACTACAGTACAGAGCAATCATCAGGGGACATAAATATGGATTTTGAGACGAGTTGTAACCTAGAGAAAAAAACCTTCAATGATCCCCACCTTTTCAGAGACTGAGAAGAAAATAAAAACCCAAGGGAGTAAAGGAGGGGAAGTGGATTGGAACGGTACCTGTTTCCTGGGTTTCCTCCCCGGCCTACCCAATCCGTAGCTCGACGGCGAACAGAGCAGAAGGGCTCTGCAGTCTGCACTGGAGTTGCAGGAGACGGAAAGAGAGCCGAAGCAGAGAACTGGTGCCTGTCCCAAGGGCCAAGGCTGGTCTCGGCCCCATCCTCTCCAAGCTGATGCGGCCGGTGATGCCGACGAGGCGTATGAGGTGGCCAACCCGCCGCGACGGCGCCTCGGACAGACAGATGGAATCAGCTCGCTAACGCGACGCGTAGTGGGCTGTGATTGGAAGCTACGCGTTGCACGGCCCACTATAGCCCATCACAGCGTCATGGCACACGCATACAGCAGTAGAGGTGTTTCTCTTTTTTTTTCAATTTGTTACATTCATTTTTATCTTTCTTTTGGTCCTTCAATTTTCGTAATTTTTCTTTCAACAACATGAAACAGTTGTTTCAATATTTTCTCTTACCTAATTCAAATATTATTTAATAAGTGGTCAACCTTTCAAGCGCGAAATATTGAAATTGTAAATTCAAATTGTTGATTAATTTTATACTTCGACATTTTGAAGCACTTAGTTTAACATTTGTGAAAACAGGTTCAGCATCCTGAGAAAACTTTTTTGACATTGATGCTAAAAAAACTTTTTGACATTTTTTCCAAGTGTGAAACTCGTCCTTTTATTGAGTTGTTGATTTTCAAAAAAATAATTAGAAAAAATTATATCCATATGAGAACTCATTTTATTGACTTTATTATAGTCAACATCATGCTTCAAATTATTTGGAAATGGACACATAATCAAGAGAAAATGCATTTGAATTTATGAAGTCCAACAAAAATACCATTAAGCCACGTGTTCCCACATCACCATGAATTTTTGTAATCTGACGTGGTTTTTCTGTATTCCTGACACATCATGTAGCCAGCGGTTAGGCCTCCTCCAACGGCCGGATAGAGAGGAAGTTGTCTCGGTACCGGAGCGAGCTAACGCTCCGCAGAGCGACCGTCTCTTTCTTTTGGCACTGTTTCGGACTGTTGATGCAATAAAAATTTTATGAGCTAACCTCTGTGTCAGACTTTGGAGGAGGCCTCATGGTGGAACTGCACACGATCTATAGACTGTTGACTGTAGCAGCATTTCTTCACTTGACCTTTGCTTTCAGCTGTGTTTCCAGACACGTCACTGCCCGTGGGCCCATCAACCATTAGCAGAGAGCAAGTGAGAGGAGCGAAAAAAAGGAAAAAAAACAAAAGAAGAAAGAATACCCAGCCGACCTAAAATGACGAGTCAGCTTGAGTGCTTGACCAATCCAAGCTCTTCGGCGGTCGGTGTCGCGAAATGACGAGACCGCCCCTGTACGTGGCCACCCGGCAATCCGGTCTCAGCCGTCAAGCACACAACAGGGACCCCTTCATAGCCGTCCGATCAAGTCGTGGGCCGTATACGGGCCTTTACCGCCTCGAAGCCCATCCTGGTAGCTCTGCACGTGCACTTTTTGACCATCACCGCCGAATTCTCCCGCCCCCTACGGCCCACCATCGCCCAATACGCTACTCTGACTGACAATTTGGTCCCACCTCAGTCTCCTCCCCGCCTTGTGGGCCCACAGTCCACGATTCAGTTACCTGCTGGCTAGGCTTGCTGCTACGTTAATTAAACAAAGAAACCGCCCCCCATCGGGCACCGACGTTGGACACCAATGTTTCGCGACCGTGAATGACAGATGGGTCCAGAGAGATATTGGGCCCACATGGCGGTGTGAGTTAGGTACGGGCGCGGAAGGCGAGGAGGATACCAGCCCATCGTCTTCTTCCCCACTGGAGAGTTCCGGCTCGCGTCGCCGCGACAAGAGGAAAGAAGGCGAAAACAAACCCATTTTTTTCCTTGCTTAGCGAAACAGGAGAGCAGTGGTAGAAAGAATATTTTTTTAATACTGTATTGGGAAGCGTGTTGGAGAAAATAGAAAAAATTTGTTGAAAAAATATTTTTCCAGCACAGTGAGAAAGAGGGAGGGAGAGAGACAAGAGGACAGAAAAATAGTAAATAAAGGCAGCAGCGAGCGAGGTGGGGGAAAAGGGCGAGGTGATAGGGAGGGGAGAGGGGGATCACGAGGTGTGCTCCCTCCTCCGCCCAATCCGAGCCCCCAACCAAATCCGCCAGCGCCGCCACCTTTACCTCTGTCCCCGGAGCTAAAAGGGAGGGAAGGGAGGAAAGGGCTCGCTCCTCGGGATCGCTGGGGGGTCACGGGACGCGCGCCGCGGGGCCTGGTTCTTGCTGCTGCTGGTGGGACGGCTGACTGATCGAGCGACCTCTGGCCGGCGCCGGCGAGCGAGGGAGGAGGTGACCGAGGATGGACCGGGCGGCGGTGACCGTGGGGCCCGGGATGGACATGCCGATAATGCACGACGGCGACCGCTACGAGCTCGTCCGCGACATCGGCTCCGGCAACTTCGGCGTCGCGCGCCTCATGCGCAACCGCGCCGACGGCCAGCTCGTCGCCGTCAAGTACATCGAGCGAGGCGAGAAGGTGCGTTCGCCGCCGCGGCTCGCTCGCTTGCTTTCTTGATTGCTCGCTTGCCTGCCTGCTTCTTGGGCCACATTTCAGAGGGCTTCCCCCCTGCAGATTGATGAGAACGTGCAGCGCGAGATCATCAACCACCGCTCGCTGCGCCACCCCAACATCATCCGCTTCAAGGAGGTCATCCTCACCCCGACGCACCTCGCCATCGTCATGGAGTACGCCTCCGGCGGGGAGCTCTTCGAGCGCATCTGCAACGCCGGCAGATTCAGCGAGGACGAGGTCCATTTCTTTCCGTCTTCTCTGCTCTCATCGCCCCTGCTTGCTGATGCTGTCTTCTGTTGCGATTCCTCTGTGCATGGTTGACCCTGTGAAAGTTCCCACACCTTTCAGGCGCGCTTCTTTTTCCAGCAACTGATATCAGGGGTCAGCTACTGCCATTCCATGGTACCCTTCTCTCCTATTTCTTTTCCTGTTCCAATATTACTCCTTTATTGCTATATATAGCATGTTGATCATCAGTTGGTATACTGTACTGTACTGTACTGGTCTGGTCTGGTTAAAACTGCACTATTGTGTGCCTACCTTTTTGTCAAGCAAGTATGTCATCGAGACTTGAAGCTGGAGAACACCTTGTTGGATGGAAGCACTGCCCCTCGCCTCAAGATATGCGATTTTGGCTACTCAAAGGTACTGCCAGATGCACAAAATCATTACTCTGTTTACATGCAAAATTTGGGGAAAAGTAACGGTAGTTGCAGTTTACATGACACACCTTTACTCTGCTAGTATACAAAATTGAATGGTAACTCCAATTAATGAGAAAAGGGTGCTGTTGCTTTAAAATCTATTACCCTTGTTTCTTTTAGGAAAACAAAACTGTTATCTGGCTCTGCTTATAACCTTCATTTTTTGCATTGCAGTCATCAGTTTTACATTCTCAGCCGAAATCTACAGTGGGAACTCCTGCATACATTGCTCCTGAGGTTCTTCTGAAGAAAGAGTACGATGGAAAGGTATTATACACATTTATATTGATTCTTCTACGCTTCCATACTGTTTCTGGCAATACACATGTGATTGCTCCCCACTTGAGCAACATATTTACCGTACAAAGCATTTACAATTTTTACACGCACAGAGTGTGGCTATGTGTGATAGGGAACTACGTTGGAGTATTAGTTCAGCCACTAACTCTTTGTTACTGAACCAAGGTTGCTGACGTGTGGTCTTGCGGAGTAACCCTATATGTGATGCTGGTTGGTGCATACCCATTTGAGGATCCAGATGAACCTAAGAATTTCAGGAAGACAATTCAGGTTCCATTTGCAGCCGTATTGCCATCAGTGACTCTGAATTGGCTGTACATTTTGATTGCAGATACTAATGTGATTTATTTGGCAGAGAATATTGGGTGTGCAGTATTCAATTCCAGATTATGTCCATATATCTCCAGAGTGCCAGGATCTTATTTCTAGGATTTTTGTTGCCAATCCAGCCACTGTGAGTACTTCTAGCTTTGTTATGGTTGAGTCATAAGGTTTTGCACATTGTTTCCATGGAGCCAATCACTGACATCATATATACAGAGGATCACCATCCCTGAGATAAGAAACCATCCTTGGTTCTTGAAGAACCTCCCAGCAGACCTAATGGATGACAGCACTATGAGCAACCAGTATGAGGAGCCAGAGCAGCCGATGCAGAGCATGGATGAGATCATGCAGATACTGGCTGAGGCGACCATACCAGCAGCCGGTTCCAGTGGGATCAACCAATTCTTGAACGATGGCCTTGACCTAGATGACGACATGGAGGACCTTGATTCAGATGCCGACCTCGACCTGGAAAGCAGTGGGGAGATCGTGTATGCTATGTGATGTCACCAAATACTCTGCAAATGCAATGTGTTTCATCCCCTGCGCTCGGATTAGTATGTTGCGTCTTGAGATAATTAGAGGGGGAAAAGGGATGTGAACTGAGCGTAGTAGTGCAGTGTAGGTTCTGTGGATGCTGCTCATGCCGCTGTGGTGATGCCCCTTTCATCATCCTGTTGTTTTGGCTGTTGTTTTGTGCACCTCCAGTGTTGTACAGCAGTTTAGCCTTTTGGATGTTGCTGCTGCTGTTCGAATCTCATCCATCTGAGAAGAACCCCTTGTCTTTGCGCACCCTAATGGACAGCCATCTGCTTGTATTATTCGATTGTGTTTGTATCATATTATGTATTTTGTTTTAGGCAAATAAAGACACGCTATAGTCTTCCTGTTCCGTGTGCCGGCTGTTATATACCTCTTGCAATGTTTTTTTTTTTAAGCCGTCAAGGGGGGGCTAAGGGTGTGTTTAGATTGGGGAAAGATTCTTCGAAAATACACTATTCACTAAAAATACACTGTAGATAAATAGTGTTCTGTGAGTGGGAGGGATGGGATGAATAGGGAAAAGTTAGATGAATAGTGTTTTTTGTGGGAACTAAACGCACCCTAAGGAAGCCCACCTGAAATTTCATTACTCCAAAGCGATGTTACAAGATCAAGCATTCAACACCCATCACTGGGAGTTGGCGATCAGGATGGATACAATTTGTGTAGAAGAAGCAAGGGAGCCACAGAAAGTTACAGACACAGTGCCCACTCCCCCAACATAGGATAAGCTAAAGCAAACAAAAGCGAACTAGTGTTCGTCTGTCTCATCCATGACAGCACACCAACAGATTGCTGGAAGGAACCATAGCGAAGTAGCTCAGCATCCAAAGACATCAGGACCGCAGAGAGAGTCGAGCACCAAAGGGATCCAATTCGGTTGCAATGAGCGTTGGCAACGAGGAGGACTGAGCCTCACCTGAAACAACTCATTGGGCTCCAATTAGAATCCCCGGATGATCTGAACAACCAAGGCGGCCACATATGCAGCGGAAGTTCGTGCGGAGGTAGAAACTCCCAGCGCACCGAGCGCACACTTTCGTTGCATGACCGCCGATGAGATGAGATTGCTGGAGTGGGCAGAAAATCATTGAGGAAGTGCAGAGGTGCAGGCACCCCCCGCGCACCGAGCGCGGCACTTTCGTTGAACAACACTCCGATTCTAAAGCACGGCCAAGCAACACGTCGCGCCTGCCATGTTGAGACTCAAGACCATGCCACAACCGCGCCGGAGGAGGACGGCGCCGGCCGATACGGAGCAGACGGCCGACAGAGGACGGAAGGGGCAGGGTCACCATGAGCTGCTACATGGCGAGAATGAGCACCACCCAGTTGCCGGTGAAGGGGTGGTGCTGCCGGTGGCAGGACTAAGACTATTTGCAACGGCACCCTATATCCCACCCCGAACCGCTACTATAGCAGTTTTTCCCCCCGAATGCACTGCAACGGCAGCCTGTATCCCATCCCCTATTGTCCAGGTCCGTTGCCGCCTCCCCCAAATCTCTAGGGTCGCCGCCCCCTCCCCCAAACGCCTCGCCTGCCTCCGCCTCTTCTCTCCGTCGGCGCCTTCCCTTTCCTCCTCTCTCTCCTCCGGTGGGGACGATGGCAGCGCCGCCCCCACGCCGTGCCTCCCTCTCTCGCTCTCGATCCCGCCAGCAACACTAGACTGTCGGGCGAGACGGCGCCGACGAGGTTCTAGTGCGTGGCCACCGCGGACTCCGGCGGCGGCGGCAGCGTGCTCCTTGGCGACAGCGCCACAGTCGAGCAGGTTGACCATGACACGGACAATCCTTTTGTCGGCCAGCGCTTGGCGCACCTCCCTCACAGCCGAGATGTTCATGAGCGCGGCGGCCACGGTGGAGTGGGAGATGGAGTCCCCCGCTGCAGATCTCGACCAACGGGATGGATGGCTGTCTGAATCTTTAGTCTGATTTTCAGATTTTGGATAGTTATTGAAAACTGAAAGATGGATGGCTGTGTGATCACAAGTAGTTTATTTTTCTTGCCGTGTGTATACCTGTGCTGATGGATCATTTCGGTTCCTTGAATTTGCTGTCATGAGTGAAATATGGGTTATTGAATTTGATCATCCGGTTCTGTAATTGATACTTTGGTTGGCAAGGCACTTGCCCTTTTTTCTTATTTTCTGGTCTACCCATTGGTTATCTGCAACTGCAATTTGTGCCTGAATGTGCAAGACACTCCTGGCATATTACTGGATTCAGTGCAATGAGATCAGCTTACTTGCACATCTCCATTTGGCATCTAAAGTCTGAACACCTTAATTTTAGTTTCTGGATGGCATCAGCGATGGATGAAGCATCTTCACACTTAAGTTTCTCTGAACTTCTGGATGGCGTAGCAGGAGAATTGCATTTCTCTGAACTTTATCGAAACGGCACCTCAGTTTTATCACAGCTTGGTGTATTGAACTCAGAAAATTATTTTTGCTGTCCATCTATGTTCATGTATGAAGCATTTGAATCCAAACTCAATTCAGATTCACAATGATATTGTTACAAGGTGAAGGACCCACAATTCAGATTACAAAGATCCAAACTCAACTCAGATTCACTTGATTGCTGATTTACATGGCAAAAATCTAAGAAATACATGTTAAAAGTAAAATGTCTGAACAATGCTCTATCGTATATTAGCATTATTCAGCATTGTTCTATCATATGTTACAATTAGAAAATAAATCGACCAGGATCAAACTGGCCCTGTCCTGCCAACGCCATCACGAGGACCGCCGGTGCTGGACAGCAGCGGCACTGCTGCGGCAGCTGGTCTTTCTTGACGACGAGCACGTGGAGGAGGCTGTCGTCGCACAAGTCTGATCCGAAGGGGTGAACCCGTTTCGCACAGCAGGAAAGGAAACAGAAAGGGAGGGCATACTCGGTGGGTGCTCGTCGCCGGCAAAGGACCTGGACGAGGGCGGCGGAGGCGCACGGTGAGGAACCGAGGGTGCGGGCTGCGCTGCGCAGCGAGCAAGGCGAGGTACCGGGGGCACGGTCCGGACTCCGGACGGCGGCGGCGAGCAAGGCGAGCCGAGGGCAAGCCGAGCAGAGAGATACAGGAACGAATAGAGGCTCCAAATATTCCTTTGGAGGATGATATATATAGGGTACCATAGCAAATAGTCTAAGCGACGGGCACTAGGCCCGCCGCGCCGAGGTGCGTCGCACATTCAGTGAGGGGGAGCAAAGTGGAAGGCGTTGTTGTGGCAATAGATTCCACCGCCGCCGCAGGGTAGGAACGGCTCGCAGGCAAGCCCACGGGGAGCGGCCCATGAGACCCCTTCCGAGAGCAGCACGGGTGGCGGCGGGGAGTGCGCCGTCGGCACACAAGGCCCAGACTGCGTCGGAGGCCGGGCACAGGAGGGGGCGTGGGGGAAGAAGGCGACGACGAGGAGCGCGAGCGTTGCCGCACGAGCTGCCGAGCGCCGTAGCCGTCTCACCGGGAAGGATCAGTTGCTCCTCCTAGCTCCCCTCCTGCTCGAGTAGATCCGGCCTCGGGGGACCCGGATCTGGTATCTAGGACCCCAGATCCGGCAATCCGGGGCGCCGCCGCCTCCATGGCTGGCCTCACCGGGCCACCGCCATGGCCAGACGAGCGATGAGAAGAGGAAGAAGAGCCCCGCCACCACCTTCCCAGCAGCCACGCGGACTTCCGCTGGCTTGCTCTGGCGGCGGTGAGGAGGTGAGGTGCACGGGAGGGAGGGTGGTGGTGGCGGCGGTGTGGTCTCCGCCCGAGCCGTTCCCCTGGGAGACGACGCGGGGGCCTTTCGAAAGACTATATCCTCTTGCAAGGTTTTGAGAACCTCATTATAGTAATTGAGGGCGCCGTATTCAGTTACAAGGTTTTGTTAACCAAGCCAACACAATGAAAACTGCTAAAGTGAAATGGTTCGTCGATCAGTTCCCAAAAATGTTTCCTCGTCAAGATTCAAGATTGCATATCCACATTTTTCCATCATCAAGAAGCACGGTGTAACATGTCATCTCATGACCAGAATGTAAGCAGGCACCACACATAGTCATTATTTTATCATCTCACAACCTTACATACATCGATCAAGCCTCCTTTTTATTCAGACACAAAAATATAGCAGATTGCAGCAAGGAATCACACGAAGGCATCGGTTCAGAACAAACCCACACTATGCAGCAAGCAGGGGATTCGCCACATGACCGACGAACAGCACCAAACCAGTCGTGCCTTCTCGGATCAGGAACAGGAAAGGGTGATCTGCGACGAAATCCACGGGTGGTGTATACGAACAAAGCACAATCCGCATAGCAGTTGCAGCAGCTGCCTCGGTTCCTTCCTCGTTAACTTCCACAAACGCCTTGTGAAAGATGGATGAAACACTCAGGTTCTGTTCCGCTGGCAAGTCAACCAACTCTGTCAGTTCTGCTTGTGGACTAAATGGAAGCTGGACTCCCAAACCTTTTACCAAATCGGATGCTTCAAATCTAAAGGATTTAACCGGCGTTATTCTTTCAGTGGTAGGCGACGTGCTTGTCGATAGCGAGGCGCATGTGGTGACTTCATCAATTTCGAGGATTTGCCGGCCTAGTCTTTCAGAGATGCTCATAGGGGTAGGGTTGCATGCGTATGTTTGTAGGAGTAGGTGTGCGTACGTATATGTGAGCGTCTGCATCTGTACGATTAAAAAAAAAACTAATCGAATGCTTGTATAATCTAAGCTAGACGCACGAATACAAGAGGCCAAATTGATAGTTTTCCTTATAAAGCCAGCCTCGCTCATGAAGCTGATTAATTACACACAAATCTTGTACAACATATCAATCAGCTCAAAATAAGCAATCCTGCAAGTTTTCCAGAATACAATGGTGCAAAGCACTATCCAAAGACCCGTCACAAAGCCCAAGGCAATACTAACGTCGAAATATGATCTGTCAGGCGTTGCATTTTTGTTTGTTTCATTGGTGGAGCAATTGTAGAGAAGAGCTCTTTCTGCTCATAGCTTTAGTCTTCTTTCTTTGTAAGTATTTCGTTACTCTTTTTTTATATAATAAAATCTCACTGCGGGGGCTTCCCTCGCCGTGTTTCAGTTAAAAAAAAAATTTGTAGAGAAGAGGAGGCCCGCAGAGTCTAGGATTGCCTATATATATATACTGATTGTTGAGTGTTTGCAGCTGTCGTCCTGAGGGGATTCGTCCCGATAAATCACTGTAGGACACGTTTAGACAACTTAAAAAAGTGAGGTCTGATAAAGTTGAGGGGATTACGCTAGTCAAACCATTGTAAGATAGGTCAAGAGACTCTAGTTCCCTTAAACTACCGATGGAATCTGGAATTGGTCCACTTAATTGGTTGCCAGATAGATTCAAACTTTGGAGTCCCTTGAGTAACGATATTTCTTCTGGAATCTGTCCAATCAAATTATTGCACGACAGGTCAATTAGAATTGCTGTTGGACCTTCGAATTTCAAGGTATAATGAAGCTGTTGATTTTTCGTAAACATTATTATGCTGTCAGGAAAATAATTACGTCCACCTCCATTTGAAATAGCCATGGCTTTCGAGTTAACTAGGGACGAAGGTATCTTTCCCGATATGTTGTTGTGTGCTACATCCAAATAATAAAGAGAATCCAGCTTCATCAACTCCTTAGGAAGATGACCGCAAAACATATTGGATCTTAGAATCAACACTTCTGTTAGTGGCAGTTTCTCTGATATCCATGTTGGCACACTTCCAGAGAACATGTTAAATGAGACATCAAGAAAACTTAATCGTGTAGCATTTTGAAGGTTGTCAAGGATTTGCCCAGACAAATTATTTTCTTCAAGTCCAATATTTCCAACATAGAACCAAAATGATTAAAAGAATAAGGATCAGACGCCGATGAGCTGTTTTCTGGACACGGTGGGAAATCTCCCGTCAGTTCATTATTTGATAGAATCAATTCTTTCAAACTATACATTTTGCAAAAATATACCGGGATGTTTCCAGTGATATAGTTGTTAGAAAGATACAATCTTTCTAGCTGAGGTGCTGTAGCATATACTGGTAGGGTCCCTGAAAAAGAAATTATTGGAGATACCTAACACCTATGCTGATTGTAGTTCTAATTTTGCTGGTAAAAGTCCAATTATTTGATTACTTGAGAGGAACAAGCTGGTAGCATTATGAAAAACAACCCAAAACCAGTCAGGTAAATGACCAATTATGCTTGTGTTTGAAATATCAAGGTGAACTATCTGAGGGTCCATCTCAGCCATGCAGGAAACTGAGGCCCCAGGACACATGATCTAAAATATCCAGTTGTTAATTTAAATGGAGGTATCCAGTCTTCTTCTAAATCCAATATCAGAGAGTTTCCTTCAAGGTCCAGAGTATCCAAGTTCACTAGGCTTGCAAAATGTTCTTCTGAAAGCAAGCCATTTAACTTATTTGAGCCAAGGCCAAGGTAGGTCAAGTTGCTAAGTGCTCCCATTCCAACAGGTACATGACCGGCTACCTCATTCGAATTTAGCTCCAGGTAAACGAGACTCGACAAATTTCCTATCCAAACCGGTAGCTCTCCAGTCAAATTTGCCTGGTAAAACTCGAGTGCACGCAGTTTACTCCATGAACACTTTGGTAATCTTTCCATCAGTTCGGCTATGTCTCCATCAATATTAACCTCCTCTAACCTCATTATCTGTATATTACAAAGACTTCCCAAGTTTTTCGGTAGGTTTCCTGATATTTGGTTACTGCTTAAATCTATGACTTCCAGAGAGGTCATATCTCCTAATGCATCAGGAATGGGCCCAGACCATTGACAATGCGAGAGAAAAAGCTCCTTAAGGCTAGTGAGAGCCCAAAACCAATTGTATCGGATTGAAAAGTTAAATGGGTTGTTTGACAGATCAAGGACCTCAATATGTGTGAGGTTGGAATGGGTTACCGTAGAGACTCTGCTGCTAAGCCTGCATGACGATAGTCGGAGAACTCGAAGAGAAGGAAGCATGTTCAGCCACTGAACCCAATCTCTTGCAGAACTGAGATCCGCTCCTCTCATATCAAGATGCCTCAGCAGAGAGAGATGACGCAGCCATGAGAGGTCTGTTGTGTTCAGATTATTGTTGCTAATGTCAAAAGATTTCAACTTGGAGAGATTTCCAATATGAGAAGGAATTCTGCCTTCGAAATTTGTATTTGAGAAGTTAATATATCTCATACTCCTAGCACCCACAAACAAGGGCATGCTCGCTTGCTTGAAGTCGTTGTTGCTTAGGTCCAGATACCTTAGATATTTCAAAGAAACAATTGAGGAGGGTATCTCACCTGTCAACAAGCTCAATCGAGAATCCTCACTCAGGCTGTCGTAGGGGTCTGGGTTTCGCAGGTCGAGCTTGATGACATGACCGGTCTTATTGTCGCACCGGATCCCCCTCCAATGGCAACAGTCTCCACCTCTCCATGTCGAAAGGCGACGAGAAGGGTCTGACAAGCTCGCCTTGAAGGAGAGGAGTGCGGCCCTCTCGCCTGCCTTGCAGCTCCCATCTTCTCCTCGCTCTCGCGCATGGGCAGATGAAGTGAATTGCGCTTGCGATGAGATTAGAAGGCAGAATACTGTTGCAGGTCCTAGGAGCCAAGGAGCAATCATATTCTTTTTGTTGAAATTGTGCCGGGCGTCTATTGTAGTGTGTAGCAGCTTATATATGTGTTTGTGTCATGCCATACACATCAGTGGCAAGCCGGCCTTGACTAGTTACGTATACAATGGAGAGGCCTTTTACAGCGCACAATACTATGTTATACTAGAGTTTAAAATGTAAATATCGGACGGTTGAGATTAATTGTATACTATACAAAATGGTCCTAGTGATACGAGTAGTATAGGGGAGTAGTATGAGTGGTATAGGGGTAATATAGGAAATAAATTAAAATGACATAGTGTAATATATGAAAAAAAAATAAATAATATTTTATAATGTATTACTAATTGATATATTTTATATGTTTAGATAATCACATTTCGACCTCCTTCTCTTCCTGCGTGGCTACGTAGATCGCAACTCCGGCCACGCCGAGTCGACGGCAGGCTCCAGCGGATCGATCCAATGCAGACGACCGGCGGCGGCCACGGGACCCACAGGTGGATCTGTGAGGGGCGGGCTGGGCACAGGGGCCAGCTGACTGGCGGCGGCCACGCTAGCCCTGTCTGGATCCCGGTGGGGCATCCAGGCCACTGGCAGCATCGTTGTGAGCCGAGTCAACCGCTGTCGCTGCTGGATCCGGGCGGGGCACCTCGGCCATCGGCCATGGCTGGCCACCAGGAGGTGGTCGGTGGCTCCGATGGCGTGCCTCACTTCGTTTTGTTTGATTCTTGTCTGCTGGCTTGAGGTCAGAACTTGAAATACCATCAGCTCACTACTGCATGCTTGCAGGAAATCAAAAAGACATTGTAGCAGTTTGAAGGGAAGATTAAAAAGGCATATTGTCTGATTTCTATCTATAGACTTGAACACTTGCATGATGCCAAAGCATGCTTCGTACAAGGTAATTCAGCAGAGACAGTGATGCAATCTGTCAGTACAACAATTAAGCAATGACTGTAATGGTATCACTCTTAAATTATCCGATGTCAGTTGAACCACATTCAGCTGCTACCACCTTATTGGACTTCAGATAAGCATCAGTGATTCAGTGGGAGGTCAACTTTGTATGAACAGATAAGCACTATCAACTGTGTTTTTCCTTCCCCTTTTCATATAACTGAGTATGCACAAAAATGACGGTTGGGATGCTACTCCTAACTGTGAAGATATCTCAATTATACCAGTACTATCGTCTTAACAAATTCCCTCCCGTTTAAATAGCTGCTCCTAAATATGGCATCCTCGACAAGTGCACCAAGTATGTCCAATGTTTTTCATATTTTCATTTTCATCTGTTGACCAAATACTGCCCGGTGCTTAGAAAGGATACTCTTTGCAGTGCCACAAGTGTGGATGTTGAGGAGCATTTGTACATGCTAGTGACCAACATGGGCATAACAGTCATCACCTCCTAACAAGTAAGTATTCACGCGTTATAAATCTTTGTTTCTCTTTCTCATGTGGAGTGCATGAAACTTAAGACCTCGTTTATTAATCTGCAGAGGCTTGCTCTGATCCCCTTCCATTCGTTGGAACTGAAAATCATTGTTGTCCAAGGCAAGTGGGAGCTATGTGTCATCCACCAATTTGGTCGTTAGTTACCTGTGTCATTGTCAGTGGTGTAAAGAGCCGTTGCCATGAATTGCTACTTCTTTAGAAGCCAAGAAGGCAATTGCAACAACAAAGATGGAGAAACTCTTTGCATTGGGAGATTAAAAATAATATTGGGAGTGTGATATGAAGTTCTGAGTTCTTTGATTATGACTACATATCAGACAATTTTCTGGAACTGGAGTACATACCTGTTGGGAGATACCATGTTTGATCTAGCTAACGTGGCTTAGGCATTTCTAGAAGTTTATACTTGGGGGTGATGCTGTCGAAGCTTTGTAAATCGGTTCATACTGCTAGAATTGTTTGTTTTAAGTGATTTGTTCAACTGCATGCTTGTGTTCATTCCTTGTCCTTATCTTTTTCAAAATGGTCTCATTTGACTTCTGCTGGCCACTTGGATAACGACACGTTGCAGACTCTAGTTCCCTTTGAACTGCCACGGTTTACAGTCTTTTCCTCTGCTCGAACATTTCAATCGACCAAGTGTGAGAATTGTAAAAAAAACACATTGACACACCAAAGAAACACTTAATTGCAAGTACAGGTTTATCATCTTCACCTTGAATTGGCAATAAAAAAACACTCCTAGTAGAAAATACTTTTCATACACATTTAGAAATCTGATAGTTGCGCCACCAGATTCAATACATTTCAATTGCCCATCATTTACATTTTCTCGATGTTGCATCAAGTGGACAACTGTATTGTACCAAATACATGAACAAGAACAGTTACAATCAATTTGATCGATTATGATCAACACAAAATTGAGCTACATTTTCCCCTGTTCCTCACATGCTCCCCACTCTGAAAAACTAGAGAGTGTATCATCCCTTTGAATTAACATAATCTACAGTACATTTATCTCTGGCTAAACACCTCTATCGGTCAAACTGCAAAAATTGTACAACAAACACGTTTACACTAGCTACATGTGGCTGACCTCACCCTCCACCGGCGGCACCTTGAAGGTGGGCTCCTCGTCAAGGAACGGTACCGCCTCCGGCCACGTCTGGAGGTCCCGGTAGAACTCGTACTTGGCCTCGTAATCGTGCAGCTCCAGCTCCTTCTTCTGGTTGGTGTGGTAATGGAGCTTCGCCTCCGCCGCCTTACCGAACCCGAGCAGGCTCACCTCGTCGCAGGCGCTCAGCGCCATGACCACTGCCTGCAACCCCGACGAGGAGTTGGAACGGGGATGCCGGATGACGGGGAAGTCCGCGGCGTTGAGGCCTTGCTCACGAACCAGTCCTAGGTGGAGCCGGAGCAGCACGGCTGCAGTGCGGAGCGTGCCGGCGAGCCGACGTTAGCTGTCCGGCGCAACGGCGGTCAGGACATATGCGCGTTATTGGGAGCACATGCGGCGGCCCATCGGCGAGAAGGACCGCCGTCGGGGGGAGAACGGGACCGCGCCGGGGAGGAGCAGGGGCGTCGTCGGGGGAGATGCCGCACCGCTGTGAGGGAGATGCGGACAGAGAAGGGCAGCCGTCGGGGGATGTCGCGCCACCGTGGGGGAGATGGTCGCCACCGGGGGCGATGCGGCGCCGCCGTTGGAGAGAAACTGACGTGAGGAATTGGCCGCCGGAATGACAGGATGGCAGTATCAAAAGAGAAACGAGCGGAAAGTACAAATTTGTCCCTGATTAATGGATGGCCAGATCTAATTTATACCATATACTACTGCACGGTAGTATTGTGCGCCGTAAAAGAGCTCTACTTGGCTGGAAGTTTGGCCATCTATATGGTTCATATATAGCAATTCTTTGCCGTCCGCAGCCTGGGCCTTTGATTCAGTCGCGCATGTTAGAATTGTGATTGCCTAATATATTTTGACATTGAAATGAAAGTATTTAAAGTGGGTTCAGGGGGTGGAACGTGGAACACGCAATCGCATGGAAATTTTGATCAGTGGAAATTATTGGTCCGGAAATGACATAGGAGTTAGGATAGATTACCGCGTCACGCGGTTGTGTAGCTGTCATTGACAAGAGGGCGTACGTGAAACTCCAAACCCCTTTTCCTATTTTAGGCCATGTATGGAGCCTGTAGCTTAAACTCTATCCATCCAGAAAAAAAGTCATCTTAGGATTTTTTTTTGGACGGTTCAAAGAAGAGGTCAAATAAACTTACACGCCCCTATTTATTAGGACATCTCTTGTGGAAACCATCGCGTGAAAACTATGAAAATTTCAATCTGGATCACACGATGTTAATCCAAGTGCGTGCTAAGAGGAGGTGGGAGGGTGATTTGGAAAGCTCAGGGAAGGTGAGAGGGTGATTTGAAAATGCGCTTTTGCAAATCACCCCTCCCACCTCCTTGAGCGCCAGGTTAGAAGGCTTTTATTTCTATGAAATGCGCTATATCTCCAGAGTGCCAGGATTTTATTTCTAGGATTTTTGTTGCCAATCCAGCCACTGTGAGTACTTCTAGCTTTGTTATGGTTTAGTCATAAGGTTTTGCACATTGTTTCCTTGGAGCTAATCACTGACATCATATATACAGAGGACCACCATCCCTGAGATAAGAAACCATCCTTGGTTCCTGAAGAACCTCCCAGCAGACCTAATGGATGACAGCACTATGAGCAACCAGTATGAGGAGCTAGAGCAGCCGATGCAGAGCATGGATGAGATCATGCAGATACTGGCTGAGGCAACCATACCAGCAGCCGGTTCCAGTGGGATCAACCAATTCTTGAACGATGGCCTTGACCTAGATGACGACATGGAGGACCTTGATTCAGATGCCGACCTCGACCTGGAAAGCAGTGGGGAGATCGTGTATGCTATGTGATGTCACCAAATGCTCTGCAAATGCAATGTGTTCATCCCCTGCGCTCAGATTAGCATGCTGCGTCTCGAGATAATCAGAGGGGGGAAAGGGATGTGAACTGAGGGTAGTAGTACAGTGCAGGTTCTGTGGATGCTGCTCATGCCGCTGCGATGATGCCCCTTTCATCATCCTGTTGCTTTGGCTGTTGTTTTGTGCACCTCCAGTGTTGTACAACAGTTTAGCCTTTTGGATGTTGCTGCTGCTGTTCGAATCTCGTCCATCTGAGAAGAACCCTTGTCTTTGCACACCCTAATGGACAGCCATCTACTTGTATTATTCGATTGTGTTTGTATCATATTATGTATTTTTTAGGCAAATAAAGACACGCTATAATCTTCCTGTTTCCTCTGCCGTTTTGTTGTCATGTACCTCTTGCAAAGTTTTGAGATCCTCTCTCTAGTACTTGAGGACGCCGTATTCAGTTACAAGGTTTTGTTAACCAAGCCAACACAATGAAAACTGCTAAAGTGAAATGGTTCGTCGATCAGTTCCCAAAAATGTTTCCTCGTCAAGATTCAAGCTTGCATGCCCGCATTTTTCCATCATCAAGAAGCTCGGTGTAACATGTCGTCTCATGACCAGAATGTACAAGCAGGCACCACACATAGTCATTATTATATCATCTCACAAACTTACATACATCGATCAAGC
This sequence comes from Digitaria exilis, assembly GCA_015342445.1. Classification (NCBI taxonomy): domain Eukaryota; kingdom Viridiplantae; phylum Streptophyta; class Magnoliopsida; order Poales; family Poaceae; genus Digitaria; species Digitaria exilis. The sequence goes on along the minus strand of JACEFO010001677.1, from coordinate 1,155,193 downwards.
CGCCTTTTTATTCAGACAAAAAACATATAGCAGATTGCAGCAAGGAGTCACACGAAGGCATTGGTTCAGAACAAACACACACTATGCAGCAAGCAGGGGATTGACCACATGACCGAGGAACAGCACCACACCAGTCGTGTCTTCTCGGATCAGGAACAGGAAAGGGTGATCCGCGACGAAATCCACGGGTGGTGTATACGAACAAAGCACAATCCGCATAGCAGTTGCAGCAGCGGCCTCGGTTCCTTCCTCGTTAACTTCCACAAACGCCTTGTGAAAGATGGATGAAACACTCAGGTTCTGTCCCGCTGGCATGTCAACCATCTCTGTCAGTTCTGCTTGTGGACTAAATGGAAGCTGGACTCCCAAACCTTTTACCAAATCGGATGCTTCAAATCCAAAGGATATCTTGAACTTGGGGACTTTGAACTGCCGAACTGGAACATCCCTCATTGGGATATGCTTCTCCAGGAACTCCGGTTCGGAGCTCAACTTTTCAGCCAAGCTCCAGAGACCATCTCGTGCTTCGGGAAGAAGTATGTACATCGAGAACTGCCTCTTGTCACCACCTTTCTGGTATGGAAGCTTAAGCACCTTAAAGTCACTGTAGCATCTCACATATTGGTCGTCTCTGCTGGACATGAAAGGTGCTTGAACTGAACTCCCGTCAAGAAGGTGGAACTCACTGTCTCTTGTTTCAGATTCATCGAACTTCTCGGTCCAAGCTCCTTTGAAATAGAGTGCATTGGCAAGAACCAGCCTGGTGGTTTCATCAAGAGAATCTCGTGACAGAAGCTCTTTGATTAAACCTAAGGTGACCTTCTCTACCCATGAGTTCACTTGACCAGCAACTTCAGCAGCCTGGAAAGAAACAGAATATATGTATGGCTCCTCTGTGCAAATGAGTCATAATACAAAATCTAAGTGGGCTAAATACCAACAAGCAGCATAGTCTGAGGCTGGAATAAATTTTCCTTTTATCTAAAATATAACTATGTGAACCATTAGTCATAAAAATTTGAAGCTTGCACATAATGACAATCGTCAGTCCTAAAATATGCACACATTCATACTTTGCCAGATGTGTTCACAGTAACAAAGGATTGGAAACCCTTACATTGTATTGATTCATGTAAACTAATGAGTCCGAATATCAGCTCCCAAAGAACGATTTGGACTAAATATATCAGACAGCTTCCAGCATAATTTTACTAGAGAACCTATACACTAAAAGACACCATCTTAGCTCCAAAAGAACGTAATATAATGATACTTCCATAGGCCATATCTCCAATACTCATGAATGTATATAACTGAAAACCATCATTTTTTGCTGCCAAAAAAACAACATTTTTACGCAATAGGGACATAAAACTTGCACAAACATGGATATTTGGTAACAATAGATTTTAGCGCAGCCTTGAGTTATATACATGAGCTGTCAAACTGGCATATTATAATGTCCCACCTCACAGCGCAGCATACAGTAAAGGTCCAAAATTAGCTATTATTTTTAAAGAAAAATTAAATGGTGCTCACTATGTCAACTTTGAATCCCTACATCCTACTAGATTGCAGTATCTGTCAACCAGATCACGTCATGATTGTTATTGGCGTATAAATACACGTGAAAACAGGATCTCCACTGGAATAAACTAAATGGTATTAGCAAGGCTGTCAAATTGCAGAATTTTTCAGTGAAAGCACAGCAATCGTTATTTTTCAGTGAAAGCATAGCAATTTTTCAGTGAAAGCATAGCTGTTTGCAAGCAAGGGGATCAAATCAACCTTTTTCTGGAAGTCGACGGACCAAGTCTCAGCCTTGTACTTTCCGACGGCGACGTGCTCGAACGCCGGCTTGAGCTTCAGCGACGCGTCGACGAAGATGGCGTCGGCGAACGCCACCCGCGGGCCGCCCACCTCGGACCCGTCGGCGAGCACGAGCTGCGCCACCTGCTCGGCGAGCGCGTGCAGGCTGTCGGCGGCGTCCGGCCCATCGCCCCCGCCGAGGGCCGCGAGCAGCTGGCCGCGCGTGGCGCCGCCCGCGCCGGCAGCGAGGAGGCTGAGCGCGACGTGGATGGAGAGCGGGGAGAAGACGGTGTTGACGGAGGAGAAACGGGAGGAGGGGGAGGAGAGAGCGACGGCGAGGCGGAGCCCGAAGCCGGTCTGGTGCGCGACGGAGAGGCGCATGTCGCCGGTAGCCATGGTCAGTCCTGCGGTAGTGGGTGGCTACTTGCACACGGTTGCACTCGGTGGAGAGGAAGGACGACGGGAATTGTGTGATTTTGAACTCTCAGGATGTTTCAGCTATTTTCAACTAGACGCGATCGAAGACTCGAAGAATGTCTAAATATAACTTTAATATCTTTTTTTCTCTCTCGATGAGGTCAGTGCGAACAGCTGGTGCAAAATATATAATATCTAGTGTGAATGTTTGATTTTATAAATCTGAGTTTACTCACAGTATGTACAGATGGGTTGCCTCGTGGCTGTCTGTTCTGTATATCGGCTCTGCCCAGTGCTAGCTCACGGATCTATAATGTTTGGTCACTCTAATGACGTGTTAAAGCCAACCCAAAGAAAAACTGAAAATAAAAACAACCGATAACACATGTGTATGATAGCGTGACTGAATTACCGTTTTGATTTCATCTTGTACGTAAAGGGTAGAGAACTGAAGACTACATGCTACCAGCCCTCAATGCAAGGAATTCAACGTCCGCTGTAGTCGTCTCCTATCCTTGCCTTCGCGCTGCCCGCAACACGTCCATACTACTCTAAGAGGATAATCTAGTTAAGAAGAGGGATCAAAATTTATAGATTAAGAGGAGGATCTAGTTAATCTATTTTTAAAAATAATATTAGTTTAATAAAAAAACATTGAGAGAAGTTCTTCTATCATGTGTCAGCCAGCTAATTGTGAAACTATTGACACACAAAACCTGGCTATTCTTTTGTTAAAAAAAAAGAAGAACAAGAACAAGAAGAGCGAGCATCACAATCTCACAAAGAGAAATTTTTACAATTAGAAGTACCTCTAAGTCCCACCAGTACTTTACAATCATTGTAAAAGAGCTCACAAAGAAAATATAGTTAATGCGTCACAGCGCGAAAACAGGACGCTAAACTTATATCCGAGGCAATCAAAACAGACAGGTGCCTCACAACTGCTGTAGTTAATAAAGCGCACAACAGCATATGATGTATTTGACTTTTGTTTGGAGAATTTATATACTCCTTTTATTCTTGAATATATGACGTTAACTAATTTGGCTGTCCTAAATGACCTATATTTAAGGTCGGAGAGAGTATTAGAGATCTCACCAGAAAAGATCACCAAACCAAGAAACCTCAAAGAGGGAGCGGAAAACATTAAGGACTATGATGCCAGCAACATGCATACCAATTCGGAACTACATCATCCCACAACCTTGCATACATCGATCAAGCCATCCATTTATTCAGACACAAAACAAAAGTCAAATTACACAGGAGGCATGATCAATTATCGCATCCCAGCACACATGACAGGATGGAATCGCTACAAGATGGCGATTTTGAACACACTTACACACACATTATGGAGCAAGTAGGGGATTCACCACATGACCGACAAACAGCACTACACCAGTCATGTCTTCTCGGATAAGGAACAAGAAAGGGTGATCCGCGACGAAATCCATGGGCACCGTGAATGACCTGAGCACAACTGTTGCAGCAGATGCGGCGGCAGCCTCTGTTCCTTCCTCATTCACTTCGACGAACGACTTGTGGAAAACAGATGAAACACAAAAGTTATGTCCCTCAGGTGAATCAACTAACTCTGATAGATCTGCTTCTGGGCTGAATGGAAGCTGCAGTCCTAGGCCTTTGAGCAATTTGGATGCTTCAAATCCAAAGGATATCTTGAACTTGGGAACCTTGAACTGCCCAACTGGAACCTTCCGCATTGGGATGTGCTTCTCCAGGAACTCTTGTTCAGAGCTCAGCTTTTCAGCCAAGCCCCAGATGCCATCTTGTGCTTCTGGGAGAAAAATATACATGGAGAACTGCCTCTTATCCCCACCTTGCTGGTATGGAAGTTTAAGCACCTTGAGGTTGTTGTAAGATGCGATATATTGCTTGTCTGTACTGGACATGAATGGTGCTTGAACTGAGCTCCCATCAAGAAGGTGGAAGTCACTATCTTTTGTTTTAGATGCATCAAACTTCTCAGTCCAAGCTCCTTTGAAATAGAGTGCATTACCAAGAACAAGCCTGGTGGTGTGATCAACTGATCCTGGGGGCAGGATCTCTTTGATGAGACCAGAAGTGATTTTTTCTACCCATGAGTTCACTTGACCAGCAGCTTCAGCAGCCTGACCAACAAGAAAGAATAGATCAGTGCTTCATACCGATGTCAAAAGCATTAAAAACTACAATCCTGAAGCTTCTAAAATAATAAAAAGAGTGCAAGGATACTAGTATGCAAATAACTGTGGTTACAATTATATAATGTGCCACCAAGATAGACAAAACAGAGTCCGTTTCTTAATCAAACAGACTTTAGAAAGTGGGAAGTGAACCAAACATCAATGTACTACCATCATCACATGAAATTCATACGAGGAAACTATATGCAACTAGAAACAGTGCACATGACAAAAGCCATCTAAATGGTCAAGATACAACCACATGTACGTATTACAAAAGATCAAGGCAGCAACCCTACTAGAGATAACAGTGATACATTCCAGTGAATATCCACATTTTCGAAATGCTCCAACTTCTAAACATTCATAATGATCAAAATCACCTATTTATCTGTAGATCCTGAAATTATAAAAGTTACTGGTCCTAAACCTTAAAAATCTCAAGGATGCATCCAGTATGAGCCACAAATCCTAAAAAATGGTCCTAAATCTTGAATTTGCTAATTATGCTAAAACAATATATCCATTAACAGTCTAGCGTCCACCGAATACCAAATGGAAATATCAAATCCCAATTCAAGATTCACACTGGACACTAACAAACAACGTTTAGCACAATTTAAAGAAAGAAGCTGTACATTAAAAAGCATCATCTTATATACCATCAGAAGGAAGTAAACATAACCGTCCAAAATTTATTGTAAAGGCTTAAACTTATTATTTTTAAAAATTAAAATGGTATATCAACGTTTAAGCACTGTTTGAGGCTACAAAGATAAGAGAATAAGTAAAGCTCCAAAAACACCCATGTAAGCATTTAGGCACTACAGATTACATTTCAATATCAGTCAAGCAGAAATCAGTCACTGATTATAATACTGACATGAGCCGAAGATGTACAAATGCACACAAAAATGAATCGCAAGGAACTAGCATATCTGTTCCATTGCAGAAATAGCAAGATTTGATTCATTCCCACTTTCCAGGCCAGACAATCTTGTAAGCAGTTCGGAAGTCTTAAAGAAGCAGCTCGGCAGGAAGGGGTTGGGATCAAACCTTATTCTGGAAGTCGACGGACTGGGTTTCGGCCTTGTAATTGCCCACGGCGACCCCCTCGAAGGCTGGCTTGAGCTTCAGCGAGGCGTCGACGAAGACGCCGTCGGCGAAGGCGACGCGCGGACCGCCGGCGCTGGACCCGTCGGCGAGCACCACCTGCACCACCTGCTCGGCGAGCGCGTGGAGGCCCTCGGCCGCGACGGGGCCGTCTCCTCCCAGGGTGGCTGCGATCTGATCCCGGGTGGCGCCCCCGGCGCCGGCGGCGACGAGGCTGAGCGCGACGTGGAGCGAGAGAGGGGAGAAGGCAGCGTTGGTGGCGGGGGCCGCGGCGGTGCCGGAGGGGGTGGAGAGCGTGGCGGCGAGGCGGAGCGCGAAGCGGGTCTGGTGCGCGATGGAGAGGCGGATGTCGGCGGTGGCCATGGTCGGCTGTTGGTGAAGTTAGTTACAGACTCGCCGGAGAGGAAAGCGGGGGGACTGGCCGCGGCCCGGGTTGTGTGATTTCAAAGTCTTGCGGGGTGTTTTATGTTATTTTGCCGGACAGCACGATTATCAGAGATTTTTTTTGTTGTTGTTTTTTGGCAACCTCAAATTGCTGCATCTGCGTGGGAAACTGGGAGTTTCCATGTGAAGATCCTCCGTGGCTAGCCCCTAGTAGATCATGATTCCTTCCGAAAGTTTTGCTCCCGTGTGGTCTGACTCTTCAAGGCGTTTGATCATTGCACCTAATTAAAAGAATATATTACAAGGAAATTCAATGTACTATGAAAGCATTTTTGAAGATTATGGAAATCCATATATGTAATTTTCAACTTATTAATCATGTATCTAAGTATATACATTTTTTTTTCAAGCGCAAACATTTAAGTGCGAAAATTTTTCTTTACGAAACTTTTGCAAATACACACTTACCTTATGAATATATGCATGCAATTATATTTTTATGAGCATGGTCTTCAAGAGATTGAACCGTTATATCTTACTTATTTTAAAGATATTTGATGGGATTCTTGTTTATTTTCACAGCTAAGCTGCTAAACAGACCTAGCAAATAGCCTAAATCCACGTAGCTAATCGATCTAGAAGCCATGGCCACATTTTCTATTCTTGTTGCGTTTTGCAGTTGTCTTGAACTTTCAAGCGTGTGATGCCTATCTGGGATATTTTTCCATTCAAGCGATGTGTCGTGGTGTCCATCTGAAACATATTTTTCTATTATAGCAATCTAACGCAACCTGTGTCATATCTTCGCGTGGCATAAGGAGGGATTGACAGGCGACATGGCTCCTTTGCTGTCAACCCTCACAGTAATACAGTAGCATTATCCTTCACACCAGCGTCATCACAAGGTATTCCGTCATTTTTACATATTTATCTTCTGTGAGAATGTACCGAATTCCTGGCCTTTGCCAGAAGGCATGCAAGACCCGGGTTGGAGGCTTCGAGCAGTGTGACCGGCTGACTCCAGTTCTCGGGTTCAACCTTCAACCACAGAGCTACATATTCATCTGCACCATTTTGATAAGCCAAACTTTCTTCCTTGATTCTCTTTCTATACCCTGCAATAATACTCATAGAGTTGCACTTTCAGTAAAGTGTATATAGCCGGCTAATTACAAATCTGGCTTCTAATTTATCTAGCTATGACACTTAGATCTCTATGCTTTCAAATTACAAATATGGCTTTATAAACTTAATTAGGTTCAGATGTCATATAGATCCATGTACCTATAAGATGTAAACATGACTCTGTAAACTTAGTTTAAGGTATCATATAGATCAGTCTACTCTCAACCCCACAATAAATCATAAATCATGATGTGATAAACACATTATGCTTTTAAACACACATTGTTTTCATTTGTCCATATTTTATAATTATTTTTGTTTTCACTTTACTTTATCTTAATATTATGTTTGGCATTTCATGATATTCATAAGCCACACGTTACTTTAAATTGGCAAGTACATATATAAGTTACACTATAATATGTTAGGAATTAATATATGAACCTATGTGACACCGAAGCCTACTTTAGAGGGCTACATCTGTGTTTTTAGAGCACATAAATCTAAATTGCACCAAAGGCTAAGTTTATGATTCATGTAAAAGAAACTATGTTTAGGGATGTATATCTCCAATTTAAGAATATATGATCAGCCATGTCTTTTACTCTTGCACTTTTTTATGACCGGTGACCTTTTCAATCCTCAACAACTTTAGCGGACCCTCTAATAAACATAAATCACACTCCAACATGTCCTCTACTAGTTTTCCTATTTTGGACAAGACTCCAAATTTCTTCATGTGGCCTATGTTCCTAGGGGTCTTTTGGGAGCATTCTATCCATAAGACCCCCCCCCCACACACACACCCTTCTTACTTTCTTTATCCCTTCCATTCGGCGATGTCTCTACCGTGCTCCATCCCATCCTTCGTCCATCGGCCTCCACACCCCCGTCCAACACCTACTCACTGGCATTTGTGGGTACACTCTTCCCTAGCCATCGTCCGCTCATTGCATAGAGGGGATAGATGAGGAAGAATGGAGAAAAGCGGAAAAAGAATATATAAGCTAATGGTTTCTTTAAAAAAATATATCATCTAAGGACAAATGGGTCTCACCCGTTAGATTAAATTGAGAGTGAGATTTAGAGGCTACTAGAGTCGAGGTAAAAGAGGGTTCTGGGATTCGAAACTCAAAAGATTTTGGTCACCACCGAAATGGGTGAATTTCAAAAAATTTGGACCGGTATTCAGTTGTTGGACCTGTCAACAAACTACAATTTAAATGGAAAATGGCTATAATTTGATGAAAATTTTAGCATTCAATACTTACTAAGGAGAAAGATAGTGAAATCAGACTGTTCCTATGTCTGTTAAACATTATAAAGTGTAAGATATACAAAATGAGCAAAGAATAAGGATTAATTGAACTTTTTACGTCTAGGGAAATATGCTGGTCTATATAGACCTTAGCAATAGCAACAAAAAATAAGTTTAGCCAAACGTTTAGAACAATTTGATTTCATCTTGGTCCTCACCAAAATGGGTGGATTTCAATGAAATTCGGTTGTTACGGACCGAATCCCAAATCCCTTTTATCCCCAAAAAACAAAGGAGAGCCCTTATTGAGAAAGTAGTGAGTCTAATTTAGAGGACCAATAGAGACACTATTACTTACAAAAATTCGCTAGATAAGTGCCTCTCACGGTGAACAATGGACAAAAGGTGATATCACCGCAAAACACATCGCGAGGCGAAATCGTTCAGAACAAAATTCATACCACATAAAAGGGTTGGATCATCATACATTCATATTACATGAATCAATCATTTTTTTGAAAGGAACAACAAGAGCATTGCCATAACTTTAATTAGAATAATGACAACCAAAAGTACACAACAAATAAACGGTGTGGAGCAAACAACTAGGGCTCCACAAACCAACCCGGGTTAGCTCCAAAGTGGAGAGAAAACAACCGAAAAGAAACTGCAAATAACTGCAAAAGGGCAACTGAGTAATGGTAGAGACTTAGAACTCGTAGGGGCCCTTGTCGTTGCTCTTTGGCTATGTTGGATGTTGCTTCTGATCATGGAGAACACCTCTCCTACTTTCAAGGAGCCACATTTTAAAATTTTCCTGTTTTGTTCCTTCTAGATATGCATAAATCATATGTATATATCCGCCCCCCCCCACCCCCACCCCCCAAAAAAAATCCAGACATGCCATCTAGCACATAATCCATGTAACTCTTGTTTGAAGCCCACAAGGGCACAAGGGAGGGGCAGGTGGTTCACGACTTCACCGAGCCAGCATCCCAATTTTGTAGTTTGTGGAAAAGGGCCTGAGGATCCAACTTATGGACCTGAAAAGTGAAGCTAAAAACAAAACATGATGGTGGCAATTTTGTAGGTCAGTTAGTGGAGTTAATTTTGATCGGTGTTAATGTCAAAGTTCGTGTAGGATGATGTATAACTAACTGTTCTTGACTGCGTAGTGTAATGAACACAATAGTTGTCAGTTGTAGTTATATATATAGTCGAAGTTTAGATGATATAGAAGGGCGCATATCATACTGATAGTAGACTCAGAAAGGATTGGCTGATCAGGAAATGTCGATCCGGTTGTAGTACAGCTAGCCTTTGCCTTGATAACATACTCATATATGTGTTAGAAACCAAGAGAGTACGTCTTACTCTTTGAAGTTTATGTGAATCTTCTGTAAGATGTTCAAGTACAAAGTTGAACAACGCATGGATGCTTTGGTAGCTGGAGCATCAGACTGTGTTTTGTGATTGGCTTATTCGTGATGGAGGGTATGCTCAACTCCATACATGGATCAAAGCTACAGTTCGTTCGTTGTGTCTCTACTCCTATCCCGATAGCAAGATCCCTTCGTGCTCGTGCAGTCGTGCTGGAACGTGGAGCTTTCAGAACGAACGCTGCATGATCAGTTGCTGCCGCACGCTGGGTGGCGCCTCGGGGTGTTCGTCGACCGTCGCCTTCCTCTTGCAGCTTGACACGAGCGCCGGGTTCGCCGTCGCCGTGGCGGCGGAAGACCTGAACAGCTTGCACAGGACGAAATCCCCGCCACCGCCGCCGCCTTGGTCGTCGTCGTCGTCGAGCGCGAGCTCCACCTCCACCATGCACCATCCTCGCCTGGTGACGGCGGCCCACGGCGCCGCCGTCCCCGCGCCGTAGGAGAGCACGCGAGACTGCCCGACGCGGCGGCCATCGGGCCCCGTGACGGGCCTGACGACCTCGCCGGCCTCCGAGGCCCAGCAGCGCTCGCCTAGGGCGCCCGCGGGGGCGGCGGGCCTGTAGCGGCGGCGCGCTGGGCAGAGGAAGTACCAGCAGGCGGCGGCGCCCGGCGCGGGCGCGTACCGCTCGGCGAGCCGAGTCGCATTCGGGTTGTCGTGCGCGTCCACGACAATGCTATGCAGCACGACTTTGTGGACGAGTTAGTCAGGCCCAATAGGCCTGCGTGTTAGATGGGGGTGGGAATGGGACTATATGGGCTGCACAGAAGCGCATGCGTCAACGCGCGCGCGGTGCAGCGTGACGCCGAGGCTGCAGGAGGTTTGTGGCTGGCGCGGTGATCCCGGCGCGCCGCACGCGAGCCGGCGTTGGATTCCGCGGCAAATCGGAATCGCATTCCGATCCCCAGCAAGAAAAGAGATGGAGCTAGCTAGGCTAGGCTACGCGTTCCGCGTAACCCACCACTGCAAATCAAAGCCCAGCCTCCGTCATCCGGACCTGACAAAGTGACAATAATACCAAGTTACCAACACTTACGCCGCAGCCACCAACAAGGCAACAACCCCGCACGCAAACCGCGCGCCCGCCCCGGTTCCTAGCCAAGTGGAGTACTAGAAACGTGACGCTGATAGCCGCCTGGCTCCAATCAGTGGACACGCAGCACGGGCTTTCACTAATCCGTGAACGTAACATGCTGGACGTACCAGTGGGCTGTGTGGTGTGGCTGCTTGTACGTAGAGACACCACTAGAAGAGCAAGTGCTGCCCTGCCCGATCGACTAAGATGCTGGCTGGCATTAAGGAGTGATGGTGCAGCTCCAGCTCGCCAGACGCTGGCCAGCTGATGGCGAAAGGGCCAGCACACGTCGCTGGTGCCCTGTTCCTGATCGATCAGTTCTTCCAGGAGGAGCTAGTTGCCCGCCCTAGCACTAGCAGTTTACTTCTAGAAAGCCCTCCCTCCTACTCTGCAGGTGGAAAAGCGCGCGACCATAGCGTGTGCCGGCCCGGCCGCGTTTCTTTCTTGGTTGGACGCCACGCGGCGACGCGTGGGACTCACAGGTTGCCGCCCCAGGCGGCGGCACAAACATGCCTTTCCTCGACAGCCGACCTCAACTACCACTACCACTCCATGCCCATTTGGCAGGCGCCACCGTAACCCGGCCATGCCAATGTTGCCCTGGTCCGCTGACGACGTGTTCGTGCTTGAATTTCCACGCACGGCGTAGACTCGAGAATCCGTCAAGGCAGCTAGTTAAGCCCTGCCACTGGTGGTCTTCGCTGTCCAGATTACATTACGAGCTGGTCTGGTCACCACATGGTAGGCATCGTCGTCTCTTCCTCGTTCCCCTCGCTCCCTAGTTGACCAAACACTGCGTAGAGTACTCCACCGCTCTTCATCCTTGGGAACCAACCAACAAGTCAACAACCACCAGTAGGAGGGAGTGTGTAGTGGTGGATGTGGATCAGCCCGGCCGGCACTCCAGTCGCTGCTAGCTCACACACCAGCAAGTAAGCCACCAACTCCCCTGCTGCTCACCTCCCTCTCTCCCACCTTCTGGTATAAGACCGACTCCAGTCCATCCTCCTCTCCGTCGACTCACACAAAAGCGCTGAAGCGCATCTCCTTTTCATTCTTCCACTTGCTTACTGCTACTCCTCCCACTGCTCGATCAATCCCACCTCCTGTGCCAAGACGTGCGCACGCATCTTATTGAGATCGGCAGCAGATCACAGCGAGGTAGGAAAATGGCCATGGTGGTGGAGGCGGCTCATCTCGACGCGGCGGCGGCGGCGATGCAGTGGCCTCGACACGAGGAGGAATCCGCATCGGCCGAGGGGTGGGCGAGGGGGAAGCGCTCCTCCTCAACCTCCAGGCGCCACCCACGCCGCGCGCCCACTACTGCCACCGAGGAGGAGCACCTCGCGCTCTGCCTCCTCATGCTTGCCCGCGGCCAGCGCGACGCCCATGCGCCGTCGCCGCCGCAGGCGGATCACAGCAAGGCGTTCCCGTCCCACCAGGCCCTCGGCGGCCACAAGTCTAGCCACCGAGTCGAGCCAGGGCCAGGTCACCGGCAAGGCTGACGACGACCGCAGCCGCCAAGGATCATCAGTTCCCTGCCCCTTCTGCCATGGCGCCGGTGTCCTCGGCGTCCTCGCCCGCCGCGTCCTCCTCCACGTCCGGCGGCGCTGGCAGGGTGCACCAGTGCTCCGTGTGCAACAAGACGTTCACGACGGGGCAGGCGTTGGGCGGCCACAAGCGCTGCCACTACGAGGGCACCGCCACAATCACAGGGTTCAGCCGCGGGTTCGACCTCAACGTACCGGCGCTGCCGGACATGATGATAGCCGCCGATCGGTGCAGGCAGGCGGGAGAGGAGGACGAGGAGGAGGTGCTCAGCCCCTTGGCATTAAAGAAGCCGAGGCTAATGATCCTCGCATAGCTTGCTAATTGGTTGCGGCAAGTCGATTTCCTCGTGCTGACTTGCAGCCTTGCACAGGAGTACCGGTCAAGTGTAGGTCTTTCATAGCTGTAGGCTTATGTATTTAATTTTCCGTAGAAAGATTTTTTTTTTAAATTGATTGCTGTAACAGTTTATGTGTTTGCTAAAGAAGTAGTGAGACAGCGCTACTATATTTTAAGCTCGATCGCCTTTTGAAATGGCACTGTATTAGCATGCATGATTGTCTATACTAGTAAAGCTTTTCTGAATGACTGAATGTATAATGGATTATATTGGGACTATAGATATAGGTAGTGACTGATGATCGTTAAGTTAGTTTGTTAGTACTCTTTGATGCCATTAGGCGAAGTGCTTCGTATTACACATGGTATATCCAACACTTGATAACAGAAGCATGTTACATAGACATGACATGAGATGAGGTGCTTTACAGCATATAAATAAATGACTAAAGGGAAGTTCGAGGTAAACAAACTAATAGCAACTTAATAAGGTGTGTAATGTCCAAATCAACACAAAAATTACGGCTTTGATTTACTCATTGGCTACCAGCAGTTGAGACCGTACCGTACTCTACACCGCCGGCTCCTGCTCGTCCTCGTCGTCGGCGACCTCGATCTCGGCCACGCCCTCGGCGAGGAACTGCCTACATATGCTCTGCTCCTCGTCGTCGTCCCAGGCATTCATCTGCGCCTCCATGCTGTCGAAGAGCTCCAGGAGCTCGGCCTCAAGCTTGAGCGCCTCCGGGTCATCGGGGTCCGTGGCCTCGCGGATCCGCTCGGCGCTGGGGCGCGGGAAGGGCCGACGCGGAGGCAGCGCCATCACCAACTCGATCTCCCCCTGCGACACCCTCACCATCTTCGTCTTCTTCCTCCTCTCCAGCGCCATCACCATTTTGGGACCCGGCTCGGGCTCGGGCTCGGAGCCTCGGGCTCGGACTCGGACTCGACTCCGTCTTCGATTGTGTATTCATGTCGGCGGCTAACCAAACAAATATATAATCGCCCAGACATAGAGCTACTCCAGCAAACAGAGCAGAGCCGGCCTGACGAGCTAGTCTGCTTGGTTGGTATAGGGTTTCGTCCTCGGAGCGCGTACAATACAAGGGCGAGAGGAGGGGACAATGGCGGCAACAGCCGAACGGGCGGAGCTGGAGGCGAAGGGGGCGCCGCGTGAGGAGGAGACGGGGAAGAAGAAGACGACGAAGAAGAAGACGGTGGTGAAGCTGTCGCAGAAGGAGATCGACGTCTACATGGCGATGTCTCCGCCTCGTCCCCTCACCCGCTTCGACCGCGAGAAGATCCTCCGGCTCGCGGATCCGGAGGACCCCGAGCTGCTCCGGATCGGCCTCGAGATGATGGAGATCGCCGAGAGCTGCGTCCCGGAGCACCAGGCCTTTCAGGACAAGAAAAAGAGCATCCGTGATCAGTTCCTCGCCACGGGCGAAGCTTTCGTCGAGCTCACCGACGACGAGGCAGAGTGATATATACTACTAGAAGCTTTTTCGTTTGATACTACTAGTATTCAGGCTTTATGAGAGAAGATTGCAATTGTTTGTTATATTGCCGATCGGACAATCGTGAGTGTAAAATAGCGCTGCGTTTAATTTGTTCAAAATAAAAAGCGCTCCGAAATCTCAGTATTCCAGAATGTCATTGTCGCATTGAGGTGAACTAGAATTTCGCTTTCTGATTTGGCATTCAGTGAGAGAGAAATTTTGTGTTGCTGATGTGTCTGACTCCTTATTTCAGTAGCTTAATTTTGGTGGCTCCTGTCTAGTTAGCATTTTGATACGTTTATTACCGACTTCAGATTTTCAGAACGAACTTACATAAGCTTGCAGATTAGTCACTATCAAGTTTTTCTGGTAGTCCCTGATTTTGTCAAACAATAATTTAGATTAATTTGAAAACGCATCATACCTTTAGCATTTGCAAGATGGCACAAATAAACTGCACTTAATTTCTAACTAGCAGTTTGCAGCAAGATCACTGCGTGCTGGCGTGTGATGGGAAAACATAATACATAGATGCGTGCGCGCCTAGGTTGTTGATTTACAGCTGACAGAGCTTGTTGAGCGAATTACTCAATTGATCAATCCTTGGCTTGCTTGGTTATATATAATAGGGAAAAGTCTATTTTTCACCCTTCAACTATCACTTTCGTCCGATTTTCACTCTTGAACTACAAAACCAGATAACTTACACAATCCAAACGTTGAAACTAGACAAGTCACACCCTTTGACCCAAACCATCCCGGTTTTGTTTCAACGTGGCACTTGGTTTTGACACGTTATCTTTAATAGCGGGTCCCACGTGTCACTGTCAGCCTTGTCTCTTTGCCTCATCGCCTTCGTCAAGCGGTGGCTCCAAAACTCTAGAAACGATCGTCGGAGCTTTGGGAAAGTGGTCAGCGACCGGTAGCTACACGATCTACTCGACGAGGCGAACCCAACTGTGGGTAAAAATCATGAAGAAACGGAGCTGACCGTGGTCGGCGGCGATGGCCTCGCCTCGACAAGCAGTGAGCTACGAAATCGAGCGGGGATACTCAAGGAACCCGAGGAGATAGAGCAACCACGAGCAGGAGCACCTCACCACGGGTTGATCTGAGACGTTGGACGATGAAAATGGTGGCTGGAAGTGGTAGGTCGACGTGCAGGTGGAGCTCGGGTGGCCGACGACAATGGCGGCTTGGGGAACTTCAATTCCCGAGCTGGCAAACGGTGGTGGCTTGTGAGGAGGGGTCAAGAAGGAAGCTAGGGACGTGCGGGAGCCTCGGTGAGAGGGATTTTGGCGGATTTGTCGGAGAACACCATCGACGCCTGCACGCCGCCGCGCCGCCTGCATGCCACCGCCCCACCTGCACGCCGCTGCGCCTGCAGGCGTCGGTGAAGGGGAGAGAAGCAAGAAGAAGATAGGGGCAATTTGGTAATTTCAACGGCTAATGAGTATGGCATGTGGGGTCCTTTTGTTGTATTTTTTGTTGGGTGTACACGGTGGCAGCCACATAAACAAAACACTGTCATGTCATCCCGAAAAACCGGGTGGTTTGGTTTCGGGGGGGAGGGGGGGTAAAGTGTCCGGTTTCGATAGTTGCACGGTGCATTGTGTCTGATTTTGTAGTTTGGGGTTGAGAATCGGACGAACATGATAGTTATAGAGAGTAAAAATTAGACTTATCCCTATATATTAATATGGGCTGAAAATCGGACTTATGTGCCTGGACGTGGTTGGGTTGGTCCGGCCCGATTTTGGCACCCGGCTCGGGTTCGGACTTTCGGAGAGTCGAACTCGGACTCGACTCCGCCTTCAATCGTGTCGACCGGCCCCCAACCTACAATATAATCGACCAGGGCAGGCGCTATGCTAGTCCTCTCCATCTAGGGTTTGGTACTTTGGTGTGCACGCACGATCGGAGCGCACGCAAGGGCGAGAGGGTTTTGGTACTTTGGTGTGCTCGACTCGGAGTGCACGCAAGGGCGAGAGGAGGTAACAACAGCTGCACGGGCTGAGCTGATGGAGGCGAAGGAGACGGGGAAGAGGAGGAAGACGAAGACGGTGAAGCTGTCGCAGAAGGAGATCGACGTCTACATGTCGATGGCGCCACCTCGTCCCCTCACCCGCTTCGACCCCGAGAAGATCCTCCAGTTCGTGGATCCTGATGACCCCGAGGTGCTCCAGATCGGCCTCCGGATCATGGAGCTCACCGAGAGCTGCGTGGCGAGGTATGATGCGTGGCAGGACAAGAAGGCGAGCATCCGCCGGCAGTTCCTCGCCACGGGCGAAGCCTTTGTCGAGGTCACCGACGACGAGGCAGAGTGACCTATCGTTAATTAATTGTTCCTGCACCCCGGCACGTACTACTAGCGCTTTCGATTAATAGTAGTATTCAGGGCTTTCTATGAGATCAGAAGACTGTATTTAGTATACTGTATTACCGATGGGGCAATATAATCTTAATTATCTGTGAGATCACTAAGACATCGTGACTATGAAAATAGCTCTGCGAAATCTCAGTATTCCGTAATGTCAGTAGCTTAGCTGTTGCGTATTGAGGTGAACTAGAATTTCGCTTTCTGATTTGGAATTCAGTGGAAGAGAATTTTGTGTTTGGCCGTGCACTATACAGCAAGATCACTGCTACAGTGCTACTGTGTGTGATGGGAAAACAGAAAACTGAATAGATGCGTGCGCTGTGCGCGTATGTTGATTTACAACTGAATTGATCGATCCTTTGCTTGCTCGATCATACTGTATATAATAATGGGCTGAAACTGGCACACCAGGTTGCACACGGAGACAACAACGACATCGCAGCTTTGCGGGCCAGGTTTGCCGGGGTATGTGGGCTGGGTCTGAATTATTAGCCCAAGGACTAACAATTTGCTTTCCATATATTTCTCTCCAAGCGTGAAATGATAAAGTTATTCACGTGAGTTATAACAAGAAAAAAAAAAGAGAAGAGATCTGGAATGCTAATTCCTGTGTTTAAAAATCATATATTACTTGGCAATTACATTAGAAAACAACATAATAATTCCATAAGTAATTTTATTACAACATAATACAAAGTGAACACCTTGATTACTTTAATAACGTTGATCATGGGACCGGGCCGGTCTAACACATCCTAAGCCGTTTATTGTGTCTCCCGGACTCAATGTCTCTATCTCCGTTTCAAATTGCATTATTGTAGGCCCTTTTGTCATATAATATCTAGAAACATAGTTTTTAGTATATATCTAATTAAACATAGTGTATATCGAAGCAGTAAAGCACATACTAATCACCATGTATCTGAATATACCAAAACGACTCCAATTGAAACGGATGGAGCGGTAGATAAAGAAGCCACGTCAATTTCTCGCCTACATACTTGAACCATTCACTGTGTCTGTCTCCAACCAGTAGAGTGTACGATGATGCTTTCCGAGACACACGCACACCTTAATTCAAGACATGACATGTGGACCCTTAAAATTTATAAGAGCGTAGCTACTCCAATGATGTATACTACGTTAGCTGACTCCATCGTTCCAACGGGACATTTGACGTCGAATGTCATCTAGACACAAGCAAGTAGATATATATGTCACCTGAAGAAGTCAATTGAACGCAACAAATTGTTAAAAGAAAATGTATTTTTTTGGTAGCCAAACATGGAGCGGAAGCCATGCATTGCTCTCTAGCCGGCAGCGACGTTCGGCGAGGCGCCATTTCCGGCCAGGTCGCCCGCCGCAGGGGACAAAGGCGCTCTTAATTTAAACCCTGGCGCCACATGATGTCAATTGTCAACCGATCCGGATTTAAAACTAACCCACAAGAACCGATCGAGAGCCACAAGTCAAGTTATAATTATTAGAGGCCGCACTGCTTATGCACGGGATTCCATTGTTCTCTTCTCCCCTCAGATTGAGGGCAAACATTGTGTTCCTTTTTTATTGTTCCTCGAGAAATTGTGTGTTTAGTCAGTGGCATCCTATGTGGAATCATCCCATGCTAGTGCGTGCATGCATGTGAATGCATCTCTTTTCACCCTCCTTTGGATGCTCATGTTTTTTTAGATGTTCTTTGTTTAAATTCCTTTGACGTTATAGAAAGGCTAAAGTTTTTTAATGTATGACTATGATAGTAGGTAGGTACACAGTTCGTTGGGCGGGCCCAACTGTAACTGTCCCAGGAAATAGCATGTCAACTATTTTTTAAAAAAAAACAAAATGCTCTTCTGTAGACTGTAGTACTAGTAATTCCGAGGTAGGATTGCGCGGCATGGAATTGGAACAGTTTTGACAACATGTGTTCTACACCGCTACACAAACAAGTTAGCGCACCTCTTCTGGTCAAATGCATGCTATAGATATTAGAATATGTATGGTAAGGTGATGAGTTCTATATGTTTGATGTGAGTGAGTGATCGAATGTGATCCAGATCATGCTTAATAGAGCACGTTAGACAAGAGCAGCAAATATATTGATCGTGACTCATGACTACAGATCTGTGATCAGGTGGCTTCATCGCTACTGTTTTTATTCGATATGTTTATAATTCTTCTACATGATTCATAAAAAAATAATTCGTTTACATAGTGCAATTTAATTTCTGGCCTCCGCTACGATTAAGGCCATCCCCCAACCCATCTACTAGGATGGTGTCCATAGCATTAAATAGGCTGTCACATAAGCAATTTGGTGATGTGGCAAGAAAATTAAAGAGGGGAGAGAAGGACATGGTGTCTTGCATGAGAAACTATGTCTACACAAGAACCAAGAAATGAAACTTGATGATAGGGAGAGGAAAGGAGAGAGAACATATGTGATTGGATGATAATTTATTTTTAAGAAACTATGCATTGTAGAGGTAGTTTCTATAGGTAGTGTCTATATGACATGGATGTATAGAAACTGTTTGATGATGTCTTGGGTTGGGGATAGCCTAGGAATGCAACCATTGTTGCAAACTTAAAACGAGGATGTTCACAGGTTCCCATTAGTATAATTTATCTCATGCCAACTCAGTAAATATGGTTTGCTAAAAAACTCAGTAAATATGGCTATATCATAGCCATATCATAGTAAATAAATTAACATATCTTCAAAGTATATATTGGATAGCTTTTGTCATATATAAATTGGTGCAACATTATTTCGTTAATCATATGGCCCACCAAAAACCTATAAACAATAAACTAATGACTTTGGCAACTGCTAGAGATCTCATTTTTTTGTCGCAAAAAAAAATCTCAGTTTTTTAAGAAAAATACCTGGATGTTTTCTGATTTTGTTAAAAGGATAGAGCATGAAAGGTACATCCACGTGTGTTTCTGGGTCTATTTACCCTCCAAATGTTGCTTCGCAAAAAGAAAAATCAACCCTTCTATCTCTAGTGCCACCCCCAAGAACAAATTGTATATCCCTATCAAATATAGCAGTTTTGATGACCTACTGTACCTAGTAGGTATTAATATTTCTATTGCCTATATGGAAATGTTGTAAACAAATAATCTGTGCTAGAACATGTGCTGACATTAAAAAAAATCATTGACTAATGCAATGCAAATTCTGCAAATACAATGTTTATGATACAGTGGATATGCCACTCTTCTCAATGAAAAATGTGATAAAGTATGGTCGCAAAAAAAAAAAGACCATAGCTATGTCTAAGGCATGTTATTAGCGTGTTTGATTATTTTCGTTCTTAAAGATTGCAATTGTACTACAAACGTTGTTGTCATCAATAAATTGGGGTTTGTCCTCCTCCACACAGAAATGGGCCGCCCAAGTTAATTATTGGACCGGCCGGCAAGAAACCAGCCAG
Organism: Digitaria exilis; assembly: GCA_015342445.1. Taxonomy (NCBI): domain Eukaryota; kingdom Viridiplantae; phylum Streptophyta; class Magnoliopsida; order Poales; family Poaceae; genus Digitaria; species Digitaria exilis. Next base: position 1,135,186 of record JACEFO010001677.1, on the reverse strand, counting down.
GCTGGCCAACCTGTACGCAAAGTTTATAGATAGTACTCTGCAGTCAAGCCGCTATATGCAATGCACTGCACACGCACGGATGCATGCATCGGGCCTGTCAGCTTTGCTTGCAGGTATCAATGATGTGCGCGCCAACCTACCAAACCACAGTGTGCTAAATCGCCATCAAAATCTGATGTGTTAAACATTTCAAAAGAGGGCTACATTCTTTACTAGTACTACTCCTATATATAAGAAGAGGAGTGCATATAGTATTATTGATAATTTGGTTTCATAGAGTCATCGATCGGACTGATTATTCATTATATTAAGGATGAACAAATTAAATGTCGTTATATTTTTTCTGTAATTAATTAAAAAAATGCTGTTGCAAAAGCGATATCATCGTACCGATGAGGGGCGATGAATTAGATGCCTGTGTAAGGAAATAAAATCCGCCCTTGTGTGCGTGGACACTTTAGGGCATGTAGGTATAATGGATATGGTTTCGTATCTATATTTCGGCCAAGGATGCTCGATGGTTTGTGCACCCCGTTGCCCTCCAACTCTCCAAGATCGCCTGGCATCGTTCTCATTCTCCTTCTCAATGGTTATGCGAGAAGCTCTCTTGCTAAAATTTGACCCAAACAAAAAAGAGAAAGACATTATTAGTATCTGTCACTATCCCTTGTGTTCCTCTATCTAATTAAGATAAACAAATTTAGTGCTTGAACTCATCTTGTATATTATCTAGCTCTCGAAACGTGGGGGAGCTATGATAAGGCTAATACCATGCATATAGAGGTCTCAAACGATTCGACTCCACTAGCTGAATGCCAAATGAAGCCATGCAGGATATGGATTGCTTCGGGCAGCTGGCCAGCTGCCTATCAATTCCAAACAGACAGGAAGAGTGATCCAAATCACACTTTTGACTTGGGCCACTCTGTGCCAACCCTGTCACTGCTTAGCATGCCATGTTCATGGTCATGGGCCATTCTATGTATCCCTCTCTAGTCACTGTTACGCTGAAACATACGTACGCACTGTATATTAATCACCTCCATCAATTCAACATGAATATATAGAGGAGACTTGTTGCTCACACGAGATAAAATGGATAAGAGATAAAGTCGTTACAAGTTCGCACGGGTTTTCATTGTTGATGTGTCATTTTCTGGGCCTAACTGGTTCAGGGGATAGTGGTAATGGAAGTGTGGTAGCATGTACTATGCATCTTTAAGCAAAAGTTCTCTGTTGAGACCCAGTGGAAATAGTACACACATGCAAAGATCCCTGTTGGAACGAGATGTTTTCGTTTTATATTCCAGCTAAATTTATGCACCATAGGCATGTTCTAAGTGGATTAGTTTGCATAGGATAAATTACTCATCAGGTCATGCCGTTCAAAAATAAAAGGCGCATTTTTTTTTGTAATTTCATGCTCTTTTTATATTTGGCCGAAACTTCATTATCAGAATATAATATATTTAGGGCATGAAACTATGGCAAATATTTCAGAATATTTCCACAGTAGATTATTGGTTAATTTTACAAGAAATTATTGCGAATTGAAATTCCAATTTGGAAGACAGTGCTGAAAAAGTAGAAACCATACATCTTATTTTCCCGAACAGTGTGAGAGCAGGGAATGCACACACATGTATGGATTTACACTTATACAAGAAGGCAAAAAAAATAGAAGTATTTTATCTCGGGAACGTATGGCATGAGAACCGAGTTCCTATGAGAACTATGAGAACTCAAATCTAGGCCGCATGATCTTCATCTAAGGGGAAGGTGTGAGGAGGGATTTACAGAAGTATAACTAAGGAGGTGGTGATTTTACAAATCACCCCTCCCACCTCTCCCTACGCGCTTCCCTTGGATGAAGATCATGCGGCCCAGATTTAAGTTCTCATAGTTCACACGGGAATCGAGTTATCATAAAATACGTTGCCTTTTATCTCTGCCTAAAATAATGAGGCCCACCAAAGATTCCTCATAAGGTATGCAGAGTCAGCACCATGTGTGTGAGTGTGTCTAAGATATTCACCGCGAGGTATACAAAAGCCAACGGCATTTGAAATTAAATAATGAGTCCCACCAAATGATGAACTGGAGAGAAGTAACCTCTGCGAAATTAAATATCTGATTTCGTTTTCTTTTGCGGAAATATCCGATTTTGTTTGAATTTCGACTATCTACAAGGCATAAAAACAAGAAAGACAGTTCCTTGGTGGAAACATAGCCAACGTGTAAAATGCATTGTCTGTTAGTATAAAGAATAAAGGAAAGAGTTAATTTCACTCTCCGCACCTATTTAGTTTGTCCTCTTAACGCGCGAGCAAATTTTAGGGTCACCTGAACTATTTCATTTGGTTCAATCTACGCCATAATTGGATTTCTCTTTTTTATTTCTTCACATAGAAGTTGAGTTTAAATTTCAGATTCTGTTAGTTGATTTATAATATAGCACTTTATGTTAGAAAAATATATTAAATTTTTCATGTTATTTTCACTTATAGTTTAATATATCTAAGATAAATTTCACATTAAATTTTCCTAACATATGAAATTCTGAGTATATTTTTTTAACATAAAACATCATGTTTTCTATCTGTTCAGAAAATTTGAAGTCAAAATTCAGCTTATACACATAGAAATAAATAGAGAAATCTAATTTGGGATAGAAGGAAAAAGTTTACATCACCCCAACCTATGGGGTCGACTACATCACCCTCCAACCTAAGAATTCGGATATTTTATCCCCTAAAATTTTCAAAATTGGCAAATTATCATTTGAAATGGACGGCGGTTTTGCTACAGTAACAAGGTTTGTCTTTTTTTTTCTTTTTTGTGTTATTTTGGCTTAATCTTTGAAAAATAATAATAAATCACAAAAATCATAAATTGAAAAATCCAATTTCCTTAGACTCCACGTGTGTAAATCTATGTAATGAACATATAATATGATATGCTTCTGTATAATTTTTTTATGTACCTTTTGATCTATGTTTTTCTGTAATTAATTCAAAGTTGTAAAAAATTATACTGAAGCATATCATATTATATTTTCATTGCGTAGATTTACTCATGTAGAGTCCAACAAAAGTGGATAGATGAGGGGAGTAAAGTAAACCTTTTCCGATAATAAATGCTTACGACGATAAAGAGCTATTTGTTTTCTAAAATGAAAATTTCCTATCCCTTACAATGACTTACCAGTAGGGATGAAAGTGGTATGGATACTATCCATCCGTTTGTTCAACCGAAGGGCTTCAGGCCTTAAATAGTATAGTTAGTATCCAACTTTCTTTCGGACAATCAATTTTCGTTTGTATCCAAATCCGCATAGCCAAAATTAAATATCTATAGTAGATATGTAATGTACATCAGTATCTGATGTATAACCCACACATTTTTTCATTGTTCGTACATGAGTCTAGATCCGATAAAAAATAAATATCTGCGTTCATATGCGTATATATCCGTTCGTATCCGATCCGTTTTCATTCATTTCTACCAACCAGCATATTTTAGCGCCAACAGCGCTCCAGCACAAACACCACTAACTAGCTAGTATGATTTTATTTTTTTATTTTAATTTTTTGAGATGCTTGCAGCCGGTATGATTTTGACCCATCACACAAAGATTGAACCGCCGGGTCATGTCCGTGACACCCCATTTACGACGTTACCTGGAGTCACTCTCGTATCCGATATGCCTTCCACTATAGGTTACGTTTCTTCTCCTGTCACTTGTGCAACGGCCAAAGGCGCCAAGTTGTAGCCGCTAGCTGATGCAGTAGCCGATCGAGGCTGCAGCAGGTTGCCAAAAACGATCAGACACAAGGCAAAAAAGCAAGGCCGGCCTAGCTGCACGGACGAAGGCATGTACACCGTAGAAACATGGGTGCGGCGGCGCTGGACCTCAGACGTCACCGTCAGCCGTGCCTTCCATGCCACCGGGAAGGTGAGGTGATCGAGATACCTTGTCTGCCACACACGATCGATATACATATCTCGGGGACATGACAACTATTCACCATCCGTCGTTCACTAAACCTATGTGCTTTCATTTCATTTGTTGCCAACACTATCGACCGATGCAGCACTGGGTGAGAATTTCGGCCAAACATTATATGAACACCTCCATCAAGATTTCAATCGAGAACGAATGTTGAGGAGACGACAGACCGTGTATGAATGTTAATAAATTGTTAATATTATTTAGGTACCTTTTCTCTGTTTTAAATTATAACTTATTTTATCTTTTTATTAAAGTTTGACTGCTTGTCTTATTTAAAAAATTATGCAAATATAATCACATTTGAATTATTCTTGAAAAACTGTTATTAATAAAGTATACCATAAAAAAATTGATATTTTGCATAATTTTTTGAATAAGACAAGTAGTTAAATTTAGAGTCGACTTATAATTAGAAACAGAGAAAGTACACCTCAATTAGGTTGCTTTGCAGAGAGATAAAACAAACAAAAAAAAATGAAATGTACAAACAGAACGGTATTGATAATGTAAAAATCTTTCCTGGGTTAAAGAGAAAAACAAAAACGAAAAAAAAATAAAGCAATTATCTAGCAGTAGTGTACTAGTAGTGACAAATTTTGACCAGCAGCGTCAATTGTCATGGACACCCTGTGTCCCCTGGTGGCAGCGACAGGGAGGATTGTGTCGTCTGCACACTGACGGCTAGCTACGTGCACTCTCATGTCACCATGCACGGGAGAGAAAAATCCAGGTTAATTATTAGCATACGAGGATAACTAGTTACTTTTTTGTGGCCTGTACATGCTGCGCCGACGTACACGAGATCGATGGGGGTGGGGAACATGTCAAAGACGGCTCCATATATCGGTGTCGATGGGCAACACATGTGTGCACACCATCCATGACAGCGTGCCTTTCGTCGAAAGCAATTGGGTTGAAAGTTGAAACGATCAACGACATTCGACATGCATGATGGGGCTTATCTGACGAACTGACTGATTAAGCTCTCGTGGAGTAATTAGGGCTGCTGAATATTGGTTGGACTCAAGTTCTTATGACATGTGCATCGCGATATGATATCAATGTTGTCACTAGTTGTTGAACAAAGGCAGCACACGGAACCAATGTGAGCCACTGGATGGTGTGGTCGAGCTAGGATTGACATGCATGTGTGACGTGTACGCAAAAAATGGATGTATTCAACTTTTAGTTCGCTAAAATTTATAGCTAAATTTGGAAACGGTTTCTTTTAACTTTGTGTTTGCTGCCATGCGCGCGGGCTCAACCACGCTTGGACCCACACGACAGTAATACAAAGTTAGAGGATCTCGTTCTGCTAAATTTAGCATGTTCTCGTGCTTGGTTTGTTTGAAAAGTCTAAGCCTGTGTCTGTGCCAAGTGAGGCTAGGAAAAATCATATTAGCACACTCCTCTGGTAACAGACGACACAACGGAAAAACGATAGTTTGTCATGTGCTTGAATCTTTACCATGTGCAAAACCTTGAACACACGGTAAAGAGGTTCATTGTCGTGGGCAAAATCAGAGCACACGGCAAAGACATGGCACACAACAAAGCCAATCTTTTGGGCTTCGCCGTGTGCTACCATCGGCAAAAGGCTTCCCCGTGTGCTTTTGGACTTTAGACACACGGCAAACTGTGTGGCTCCCGTAGTGCGACAAGTATTCACCATGAGAGGGAGTCCCAAATCTAGGTGTCCAGTTTCCTTGATAGGAAAAAAAAATCCAAACATATTTGGGTTGAATTGTTTGGCCAAACTTTACTCCAATCAAGTGTTCTCTTGATAAAGAACAGTAAACTTAGTACATGCAAATTCAAGGGTCCATATTCAAATGAAAGGGAATGATATCGTTTTTTTTTTGTTTTACTGGCAACATAATATTGCATATATGCTGGGAAATCTGTTTTTCTGTGGTTATTGGTTAATAACTGCAGAAAGTTTGCAGGAATTAGTGCAACAAAAATCAATTATATACAAGTAGCCGTGTGTAAACCGGGCACTCCATATATGCTGGGAAATCTGTTTTTTCTGTGGTTATTGGTTAATAACTGCTGAAAGTTTGCACGAATCACGCCACGGTTGCACCGAAAATCACATAGGACGATGGACGCTTTTGTTGCATGCAATTGATTGCCTTTGCGACAGCCTAATGAATTGTGGCGATTTCTCATGCAGATATTTCATCCTGGTCCCCTAATGAAGTATAGGGCTCCATCATATTGACTTCGAGTCTAATCACTCTACCCTACCCTTCATGAAAAAGATAAACTCTAACCACTGCTCTGATAATGCTGATAAAATTCCAAAGGAGCATTAGTGCAACAAACCAATTATATACAAGTACCTGGGCCTCAGCCCTCAGGTCGATCTCATATGAACTTTATTTTTCTTTTCAAGGGAGAGAAAAAAGAAGCTGATATGAATACCAAAAGTGTGCCTACTTTCTTCTCCTATGCATTAAATTATCCAACAGTAAGAAACCCATCACAAAATTAGACTAAACAAACAAAAGCAAGATGTAAAGCATGGACATGATAGTAAATAAAATTTGGCTACACGACCTATGAACTAGGAGAGAGAGAGAAGCAAAAGGATGGCCATTCACAAAAGCATGGACATGACAGCAAGAGAATAGAGAGCCATGAAACATTTTGGAGGAAGGGGCAAAACCGTCCATTCACAAGCCCACCCCCATGGCCATGCATCGCCACCCCACCCCACCCCACCCCACCACAACCCCCACCGCACCAGCTTTTAAAGATAAACCAAATCCATGCCCCCCTGCCGTGCGTCGCCGCCGCAGCGGAGCAGCTGCAACTTGTGCTCTAGAAGGAAGACACACACGGCTGATGAGCAGCGGCCAAAAGAGAAAGCGTGGCTTGATCGCTTCCGCCCCGGCCACTGAGCGCTTCGCCTAGAGCTGCAGTTCGTGTAGGGCGGCTCTGCCGGAGCCGGAGACGAGGAAGGTGAGCTCCCTGTTTTTTTCCCCAACAATTCTGAAGGGAAGAAATTGGAATTCATTTTCGCCTCGAGCAAGCCTGTGCCTGAAATTGGCATCGGTTTTTTTTTCTCTCTATTGGAATTTCTTTTTTTATAGTAACAAAAATAAATTTTGTCTGGGATCGGCTGGTGTTTTCTGGTAGTACTGGAGTTGGTTAGGAATGTTTGTTGATGATGTTGGTTCTGTCATTTCCTCGTCCTGAAAAGCTGCCTCTTCTTTTGCCCTTTGTCCACTTCCTCCTCTGAAAAATCGCAGTTTTTTCTGTTGTCATCTTTGGGGGGCAAAAGCTCCGTCCCAAGAAAACCCCCGTTTCGCTCCGCAAATCCTCCCACAAGCTGCCTCCTTGGCGCCGCCGGGACGCTCCTCTCGTTCCCCGCGCAGGTAGGTCGCGCCATTGCCGTCGCCTCCATCCGCTTCCCCCATATTCTTGGGGATCACTCGGGGTCGTGCAGTGATTTTTTTTTCTGGGGGGGACTAATTATCACAAATTCTTGATACTGAGTGAATTTGTGATTTGATAACATCGGTTGCGCACTCGGGCTAGCATTACTGCACCTGTGCTTCAGGTAAACTGAAAGAAATTCGCAAATTTTTCTTGGAGCCACGCGTGTTCTTCCTTTTCTTCCACGGTTGAGGAGGCAGGAGATAAAGTGAGTGTGTGTTGGGATGAGTAATGAGGATCAACCCACAGGAAATTTTCTCTGTCAATTTCCTTGCGCGCATTCCGATCCTGTTGTCTACGCGTTCTTTAACAAAAAAAAAAATCCAAAACCTGTGGTCTCTGAATTGCAATTCTTTAGTCACCGTTTTGCCTGCCTACATGTGCTAAGTCCTTAAAAAAAATTTCCTGTTGCAACCCGTTTTGCCATTCATTCATGTGCTTGCTTGCAAAATTAACGAGATAAGATTCCTCCCCTCACTGCTTGTTCCCATGGTCTCCCAACATCGAGTCGCCAATTATTCCCGCTGTCCCCTCACCACGAGATGCTGCCCTTGTGCTCTGCAGGTGCTGCTGCTCTCTCCGCCGCCCGCGTCGTGTGAGATCCATCCAGCTCGGAGGAGGAGGAGCTCTTGGCTTCTAGACGTTGCGACCCAGATCTTGATGCGGCAGGGGGAGAGTAGTTTACTGATCTAGAGGAGGGGTTGGGTTCTTGACCCGATTTGGTGGGGGCTTTGCCACTGGGGTAGGGGGACAGTTAGGCTTGCTGGATCTTTATCACCAGTTGTTGGTCCTGTCCTTTCCGTTGGGCTGGGGAAGCATTCACATGCTGGTGGCCACCGGTTTGGTACTTTCTTGACGGATTGGTTAAGCGCTGTCTGTGGGGTTGTTGTGCTCCTCCTCCTTGCTTCTCATTTGGTGGTGATTGGTGGGGGAGGAAGACAAGCAGGAGAACAGAAAGGAAGAGCAAGATTTTCTCTCTTGTTTTTGGGTCATTTCTCGGCGTGGCACGATGAAGTATATGAAGCTTGGATCAAAGCCGGATGCCTTTCAGGCAGAGGGCACTGATATCAGGTTAGTTGAATTGTTCCTGTCTTGGGTCCACAGTTCTTTCAGATTATAGATAGCTTGTTTTTGCTGGTCATTCTAAACTTCATTGATTGATTTACTCTGCTTCACCACTACTGGTCATTGTGCTGAATGTTAGTCCGATGAATTGTTCTAGGGATCTTATTGTATGGATTTTTAAATCCATTTCACTCTTTGGGAAGAAGTCTCAGCGAAATTGGTTCCGTTTTCCTGATGCATTTGTGTCTTTGTGTTCATCTTGAATCTGTTAGTGGGCCAACTTTTAGTGGATCTACTTTTGACTATTTTCAAAAAGAAAATTTTAACTCACGGGGTATTGCTCAATTTGCAAATCATATGTGTACTGGTCACATGTAAGATGAGCTCGAAAGGGCCTGATTCTGTAGTTCTCTGTGCTATGTTTCTTAAACCAAAAGAAAAGTAAGCACAATATACATAGGTGCTATTGCTTTTGTCTGAGTTTGGAATTCACTCATGTTATGATATTAGAACACCACTAACCAATTAAGTTTTTAAGTTTACTCCTTATAACAAACATTTGTTGCATCAGTTCCATCTTCTTAAAGCTATATAACTATTATCTTTCATAGCATGCACTGTATTATGTGGGATGTCCGCCAGTTATGAAGCTGTGGGTTGTCCTCTCATTTAGTAATCACCATGAAACTAATGGCCTTGGTCTAGTATGCTAAGTATCGCATCTTATGATGACATGCAGATGGTTAACTGTCTTACTGAGCTTATTTATGGGTTCAGTTGTCCTTGATTCTTTTCAGTGGCATATGTTCTTAAAGTTCATCTGTACTTTGGAGGCTTGTGGCAGTTTACTCATAGTTCTTTTCTCTGCATTGCTTAGTATTGACCTTTTTGATTAGTGGATTGGTTGGTGACATTGTGGTCCATCATGTAAATATAAATCTCGGAGCTCAATAAGTTCTCTTTTTGTTGGACCACATATCAGTTCAATTAGTTATACCTGTCATACTGTCATACACAGTACTTCTATATATCAAGTTGCTTTTGCCTTTTTTCCAGTTTTGCTCCATGTACTTGGGTAAAATCGCAAATGCTTTGTCATTGTTATCTCACCTTTAGATTCGGGTGATGATTTTGTTAGATGTGTCATTTGAGCTCTGCACTATTGCACTATTTAGAGTATAGGGATTCACCTAATATCTTTGCATTCTTAAAAAAAAGATTTTTATCCTCTAACGCATCTAACTTTATGAGCTATTGCTGCTTTAGCAATTTTCATAATTATGTTGATAATTCAGTATTTCACGCATTTTCTCCTATTGCTTATCTTTTATAAGGGTGTGCCTTTCCTCTCCATGTGCCACTTGCTTCCATACTCATGTTTACCGCAATTACGCTTTTCAGGTTTGTTGCAACAGAGCTGGCAACAGATATTGTTATCTCCATTGGGGACGTCAAGTTTTATCTTCACAAGGTATCAACTTTTAATCTTCTATATGCTTCACATATTATTAGCCTCAGAATGCATTGAACAAGCTAGAATGTACACTACACTGCCAAAGTAGCCCTTATTGTGGAAGAGACATATTTTGCGCCACCTGAAAATCTTGCTGTGTGTATGTGTAGATGATGATACCTTTTTTGTTTCTTATCTGCTAGTGCATATCCTACTCTGGTCTGGATATTTCATCTTCAGGTGCATGAAAGCTTTCATAGTTTCTGTCATCTTTGTTTTGTATGTGCTCTTGCATTACAACAGAAGGAAATGTTAAACATGTGTTTTACGACATATGCCTTTCCACAAATAGTCCTTTGAAGAACTAGTTATCTTTCTTAGAAAGAAGGGAAAAAAATTCAGCCAAGGAGACTCAACCCATGTGGTGGATGTACTGCACACCTTCTGAAAACTTTGGTTCAGTTCTGGCTATATTCATTTGATTAGCAGCTGGTTCATATGTAATACAGCTTTGTTATGTGTCAAATAACTCGTATAAATTATTTTTATGTACCACGCAAGCAAATTCAAAGTTGTGCAATTATTTTCAGTTCCCTCTTCTATCAAAGAGTTCGCGATTGCAAAGATTAGTGGCTTCAAGCAACGAGGAGAAAAGCAATGAGGTGGATATCTCTGACATCCCTGGTGGATATTCAGCATTCGAAATTTGTGCTAAGTTCTGCTATGGCATGATTGTAACACTCAATGCATATAATGTCCTCGCCGCCCGTTGTGCAGCTGAGTATCTTGAGATGTTTGAGACAATTGAGAAAGGAAACCTCATATACAAAATTGATGTGTTCCTGACATCAAGCGTGTTTCGCACCTGGAAGGACTCGATCATAGTTTTACAGAGCACGAAGTCACTGCTACCTTGGTGTGAGAATTTGAAGGTAATCAACCACTGCATTGACTCTATTGCATCGAAGGCTTCAATTGATCCATCAGAGGTTGAGTGGTCATACACTTACAATAGAAAGAAACTTCCATCTGAGAATGGTATTGATTCTCATTGGAATGGTGTCAGGAAGCAACCCATGGTCCCTAACGACTGGTGGGTTGAGGACCTTTGTGAGCTCGAGGTGGATTTGTACAAGCGGGTGATCATGACCATCAAGGCAAAGGGAAGAACACCATCTGTTGTAATTGGAGAAGCACTGAGGGCCTATGCATACCGGCGACTTCTAGGTTCCCTTGAAGATGCTGTGAGTAATGGAGTTGATTGCACAAAGCGTCGTGCTGCTCTTGAAGCTATTGTATTTCTCCTGCCCACTGAGGAAGGTTCAGTGTCATGTGGTTTTCTTCTTAAGCTGCTAAAAGCTGCATGCTTGTTGGAATCTGGGGAGACCCATCGCAATATCTTGATCAAGAGAATAGGGACACAATTGGACGGTGCTTCGGTTTCAGATCTTCTTATACCGGTAAATACAGATGAAAATAGTGCATACGACATAGATTTGATCATGGCAATCGTGGAGGAATTCATGTCGCAGAATAGTGATAATGGTAAGGCAAAACTTCAAGATGACGAAGAAATCGTGGAGGTTGAGAATGTGAGTGCCACGACTGTTTCCAGCACATCAAAACTGGCAGTTGCAAAGCTGATCGATGGGTATCTTGCTGAGATCGCAAAAGATCCCAACCTTCCTCTTCCAAAGTTGATGGCGCTTGCTGAAATGGCATCTTCTCTTCCCCGATTAACACATGACGGGCTCTATCGTGCCATCGACATGTATCTGAAGGTATCTCTTTCTGTTTCCACTTTATTTGCATTGTTGGTAGTTAGAAGTCTTAACAGTATTTTGCATTCTTACAGGAGCACCCAAGCCTATCAAAGAGCGAAAAGAAGAAATTATGCGGGCTGATGGACTGCAAGCAGCTGTCGCAGGATGCGTGCATGCATGCTGTGCAGAATGAACGCCTCCCCCTGCGTGTGGTTGTGCAAGTTCTCTTCTTCGAGCAAGTCAGGGCATCTGTTGCTTCTGCAAGGAGCGACCCTTCAGCTGAGCTACCACCCACTGTTCGTTCGCTTCTTCCCAGAGAGAATGGCAACTCCATTGGCAGCTCCAGGTCAGCTGCCACGACGACAACAGAGGAGGAGTGCGGGGTCCCGACATCGAGTGACATCAACTCTTTAAGGTCGATGAGGCTGGCCAACAAGAGCGGCGGCAGTGAGAGGAGCAGTGGCAGCAGTGACACGAACAAGAATGGCGATGACAAGAGCGCCACAGGGAAGGCAAAGGGTATGCTGATGCCGAAGAAGATACTGAGCAAGCTCTGGTCTGGCAAAACGAACGCCGGTGAGAACAGCAGCTCGGACACTTCAGAGAGCCCTGGGTCGGTGAACCCGGAGGAGGTGAAGTCCACGCAATCGCGGATCACAAGGCGCTCGGTCTCCTAGTCACCAGGGCTAACGGGTTCACAGGCACAGCCATAGTTTTGTTCTTGCTCTTGATTTGCCTTCCACTGGACGGTAGTAGCAATCTCAGAATGGGGAGTACTACTGCTGGCCTCAGTTGTGATATCGCCAATGATATTGTTTTTAGCATGGAATGCTTGTAATTGGGGTAGGATTGGTCATTGGTGATGTTTTCAGCAAATTTTCAGTAGTTATTTAAGTGATCTTTTTTTATGGTAGGAATACGAAAAAAAAAGTACAGGTCTTCATAACTTGTGATTTTTATGAAGGTGAAGTTAGGGTACATATAGTTTCCTTATTGCTACAGCAACAGTTCCACTCATGGCATCATATAAAAGCGAAATGGTCTTAGAGGCATATTAGAACGGGCTCATGATGGTTACGTATAATACTAACAGCACTAGTTATTGTGCACCGAAAGAGCTCAGATGCTGATATATTTTTAAGGTTCGAAGCAGTTACCAACCTGTCCTCTTTTTTTTTTTTTAACATTTGAACCTCTAGTCAAGTTAAACTCATTTTTTGGACCACGTGGTTGGACTCTTTGAATCACGGCGCCGAGCTAACACGTCTCGGTGCCTCATATAAAAATGATGTATGCACCATTCTAAACCAAAGTTTGTCCATGTAAATAAATTTTATAAACAAAGTATACACTGCCTGACTGAGTAGCTAATTTTGGTGTACGAGGTGCCGCATCATCATGTGGAGAGCTGTGGATGAACCAATCAACCACCCAGTGGTACGAAACAAAAACCACTCCTCCAGTCTTCCCTTCCGCCCGGCGCTGCCAATTCCCTCCAAACACCACCGTGCGGACGCCGACTGGAGCGCACGCCTTCCCCGGAGCTCTCTCCCGTCCGCCGCCGCCGCCCAGAGCGCGCCCCCGGAGGCCTTCTCCGCCCCAGCTCGCTGGCACCGGAGGCCTCTGCACAACCCAGATCCGGCCGGACCTCCGCTTCCCCCCGAGGTGAGCGCTGCTGGATCTGCACACCCAGATCCCACGAATGCGATCTCCCCTGTGGTTCAGGCTCGTCTGATGTGTTTGTGCCTCGTCGTCGTTGCCGCTGACCTGAATCTCGCGGTGCAGTGCGATTTGAGTGCTTGCTGCGAATCTTTTTCCACTGCATGAGTTTTGGGCGCTTTCTTGAACCTCTTGGGGGTAATGCAATGTCCCAATGCCTATCTGGTTGGCTGCAGGGTCAGTGCTGGATTTGAGCTTGTTTGTGGTGAAGTTAGTGCTTTGATTTCATCTATATGTGGCAAGCAAGACAAAAAATTTACTTGGAGCGCGAGTATGATCTAGCTCAGACACTATCCCTGTCTGTGGTTTGGTTACTTCCGCAAGCTATGTGTGAAGTATCTTATAGCAAAAGTTTGTTCCTGACCACTTGAATTATAGCAAGATCTGGCTGAGTGTAGGCTTCTGGACTTTTTTTTTTCTAGTCATCTTACAGAAGTAACAGTCGTTTTTCCTCTATAAGCCAAAATCAAAGTTTGTTTTATGAACTGTTTTTTTTTTCCATCCCTGCAATCCCTAGAATGTAGAGGTGTTGACAGTCTAAATCTTATGCCTGCTGAACACGTTTTTCTATTCCAAGCATGGTTGAGTCTTGTGCAAGATTACAACGCTTATTTTCCCTTCCTAGTTGGCTAGTTGTAACACAGTTTAATTGGAGTATAAACATACCCAGTTCTTGATTAATCTAACATGGGCCTCTTTGATCTTCGTTGAGCAGGTCTCTTCAGCATTTTGGGATTATATATGCTAGTTTGCTTATGAGATCAGTAAACTGAAGGGCATGTGAAGCGAAAGTGAAGAGGCACCAATGATCAATGTTTTGTCCCCATCAGATTGTAGGATCCGCTGAGATGGAAGGAAGAGAATCAGGCTTATGGTAAATCCTGGTGAATATTCATGGCAGGTCAGCAAGTTCTGGCCTGACTAGGACTGGTAAAAGATAAAACAGCGTGCTTCATCCCTGATCATCAATGATAAGAATGAAGTTCCCAAAACGTTATGTCATAGTATTGCTGACATTCATCTGCACAAATGTCTGCTACATTGAGCGTGTGGGTTTCTCGATTGCTTACACTGTTGCAGCTGATGCCATCGGTGTGAATCAAGCAAACAAGGGCATGATACTCTCTATGTTCTATTATGGTTATGTTTTATCACAGATTCCTGGTGGATGGGCAGCTCAGAGAATAGGAGGTAGGCGTGTTCTGCTACTGTCATTCGTACTGTGGTCTTTGATATGTGGCTTAATTCCGCTAGACCCCAACAGAGTAACCATTCTGGTCCTTTCTCGCCTGTTTGTTGGCGTAGCGCAAGGTTTCATATTTCCTGCTATTCACACTGTTCTGGCACAATGGGTACCACCTCAGGAGCGCTCGCGTTCAGTATCTCTTACTACCTCAGGGATGTATCTTGGTGCAGCCTGTGGCATGCTTTTTTTCCCAAGTCTGGTCAAGCACATGGGACCCCAGTCAGTTTTCTTTGTTGAAGCAGTACTGGGAGTAGCATGGTCTTTAATATGGTTGAAATTTTCCAGCGAGCCACCTCGTATTGATCTTCCAAAGGTGTCAATGCCAAAAGTGGCATCTCGAGACACCATCAAGGCACAAGCAGGAGGGGTCGTCGCACCTCGTACTGTAAAGATCCCATGGCGAAGAATAATATTCAGTCTTCCTGTTTGGGCAATTGTTGTTAACAACTTCACCTTCCACTATGCCCTCTATGTTCTTATGAACTGGCTCCCTACCTATTTTGAGCTAGGCCTTCAGCTTAGCCTCCAAGATATGGGTTCGTCAAAGATGGTTCCCTATTTCAACATGTTCATTTTCTCCAATATTGGTGGTGTGGTTGCTGATCACTTGATTACGAGGAGAATTTTATCTGTTACTAGAACAAGGAAGCTTCTGAACACCATTGGTTTTGTTGTTTCAGCATTTGCTCTCATGGCCCTTCCTTTATTCAGTACACCCTCAGGCACTATTATGTGTTCAGCGATATCTCTTGGCTTTCTGGCTCTAGGAAGAGCAGGGTTTGCTGTAAACCATATGGATGTTGCTCCAAAGTTTGCAGGGATAGTAATGGGGGTCTCGAATACGGCTGGGACACTGGCTGGAATTGTTGGTGTTGGCCTCACTGGGAATATTCTGGAGGGGGCAAAGGCTTCTAACAAGGATCTAACAAGCTCAGAAACCTGGAAAACAGTCTTCTTTGTTCCAGCATACCTTTGCATTTTCAGTTCTGTCATTTTTTTGGTCTTTTCGACTGGCGAAAAGGTCTTTGAGTAAAGGGTGATTATTTTTTACTATTATTTTTTTCTTGTTTATGGTGAGGCAGGATAGCGAAACGGGAATCTCACATGTATCTGTAGCATGGGTTACTAAATTTCACAGTTCAGACTGCGTCAGTGCATCCCACACATGATGAAAAGCTATGTTAGGAAAAACCACACATAATATTTATATGATATCAAGTCTATCTCATTGGCTCAATTGGACGACAGTGCAGCTAAGAAAATTTCCTGTGCGCCAAAGTTTGTCTTCTTGCTAGGTTCCCATATTTTCTTCTGCTATACAAACATATGATTCCAATGAGAATAACCAAGGTTGTTATTTTCTTATTCCACCGGCCATTTATTGAGGTGAGGCTAATACCTTGATTGATATGAACCATTTTCATTGGTTTTTATATTTGAGTTGCCGTTATAATCTTGACAACAAATTAACCCATTGGTGAGCATGTGTGTTTACTTGATTAATGGTGTACCCGGTGGATACTGCCCTTTCTATCCTATCAACTCTTCATCCATCTCTTGTACTGTTCTTATCCCGCCCTCCCTTTTTTTGCTGCACAAGATTTCTTGATTTGTTTTTGGAACACTGGCAATATCTTGCGTATTGGTTCGAAGCTCATTGATGGTTAGTTGGGAAGATACGAGCTTGTAACTTGTTTCCCAGTATCATGATAACCTTAATAAACATGGTTAAGGTTTACAATGACTCTGATGAAGGTATTTTCCAGCTGTTCATGAATAAGTAAATTGTGTAAGACCAATTTGCAACCGTTTTTTTTTCTAACTGTTTGCTTCTACTGAAGATCCTAATATAATCGTTTACGACTTTGAGAATGGCTGTTGTCATGCGTCTTTCCATTCGGAATTCTCTGGTGTTGGTTCGCGGAAGCAGCTGTGGGTGCACCTCCGCGGCGAACGCACGACAGCCTCGCGTTGCTGATCGCGGTAACCCGTAAGCTGGCTACAGTTAAGTACTACTTAATTTCACTGCTCAGGTGCTTAGAAATCCGCCTCCCTCTAATAGCACCTAAGTTAGATTGACCATATCTTTATTCTCAGTTGAAGCTCCACCACTACAGCCAAGATAAAAGTATGGAAAGAAAGTACCATGTGCAGGAAGGGAATCTTGATGAAATGCGATTGGCTTGAAGGGACTCGGTCTATTCGTGCAGGCTTCTGCATGGCCTTTAACCAATATATGGGCCGCATCTACATCAGTACTACTTGAAAAAAACCGCCTTCCATTTCCTGGATCGGGCCGGGGCCTATAGCGTGAGAGTAATAAATTCTTTTACCATGCTGGCTGTAAATAAAACTCAGTCTATATCAGTAAAATGGGCCCTGTTTTGTGCCTATTTATTCGTATTTCTTTTTGGAAAACCAGCTGTACTACCAGCTCGTGCTTATTGGAGTTTTTTTTTTAAAAAAAAGACTTGCGTGGTTGAATGCTGGGAGCTGGCACGACTGTCGACTGGTGTAGTGGAGGTACGTGCGTTGTCTTGTGTGTGTGTGTGCGCCCGCCTCATGAATGTAGTAATAACGACGCTACTAGACCCGGTGGCCTCTCTCGTCCGGCGAGAGGCAAATCTTGAGCGCATGCATACATGTGGCTCTGAATCGGCCTGTTGGGCCCGTCGTCATCGACGAGGTGCGGCCGGTGATCACCCACCGGCAGTGCCATGCCAAAAAGAGTCGCCGTCGACGACGTGCGGCCGGCGATCACCGGCAGTGCCCGGCCAAAAAGAGAAATCAAACCCAGAAATGCTCCGACCGCAGGCGGCCGGGGTGGCTGCCTGAATCCGATGGGGCCCCACGGATCGATGCGGCGCCACCGTACCGGCTGCGATTCCATCAATCCCGTCCCGTCGCCCGGCCCCGGCGACGTACGTACGTCACGCCGCACTCCCTCCAAGTCGTCGTACATACTCCATGGCTGCCACGCCTTGCCTGCTAATGACCCACACTGACACAGATTAATAAATAAGGCTGAAGCGAGCCCATCTGAATTAACAATAGCGGTTACGGCTCAACTAGGCAGATTATTAATTGTGGATCCGCTCGCTAATCATCAGTCCCAGAGGCCACAAGTTGCAGGAGGGGAGTAGGGCCATCCATGATCATCCAGCTCCATGGAAAAGGAAAACGCACGCAGCTGGGCGAGGTCGCCCCCGCCGAAAGGCACCCGCGCCAGATGCTACGTTACGTGGGTGCTGGGATGCGCGAGAGAGAAATAGAAGGAATGGCAGCAGCCGGCGAGGAGGCCAGAGTGAGTGAGAGCGTGCGGGTTCCACGGGCGCCGGAAGAGCCAGGCAACTTGAGGCCAGCCGGGGAAGCCAAGCCGGTTTGTGATTGTGGCGATGGCAACGCCGGCGACCTCAGCCCTTGGCGGCCGCCAAAGGGCAGGGCAGGCGCCTATGCGGCCTTTTGCATGCCCCACCATGCCCTGCCTGCCCCCCACTGGGCCCCACCCTCGTCGCTTTCCCGTCTTTTTCTTGGCGCTCCCAACTTTGTTCCTATCCACAACCTTCCTTTCCTCTCGTTTCGCGGCTTAGATTAGCCTAAACATCCGCACTAGTGATCCCCCCACACCCTCTCCTGGGATCCTCTGCGTCGGCCCCCCGCCTCATGCGCGCATCTGCTTGTGTGGCTGTGCGCGCCCGCTCGGCCAGTATATAGTTGCATCATTCGCAAGCATGCATGGCCAGATGCCGACACCCTCATGGAGGTGGGGTGACATCGGGCTGTTTAGGGTGTGTTTAGATCACCCAACTTCTCTCCAAAAAATACTATTCATTCAACTTTTTTCTATTCATCTCATCCCTCCCACTCACAAAACACGCTTGCCAGCACGACCTACAATGTTTTTTAGATCTACATTGTTTTTTCTCTAAACTAAACTCACCCTTAGAAATATGCATGCGTAGATCATGATGTATTTATTTATGGTCTAGATAGTAAAAATTTTCATGTAGCATTTCCCTTATTATTAGTAAAGAATGATGTAGCTATTAGTACTTGCGTATCATTTAGCCATGGAGGTGGTACATATTACTTGCAAACAACCTCGAATAATAATGTCGTCTTGATTATACTTTCTCTAAGTGGCATGGAGACAAATAGTTGTCTATAACGTTGTACATGTGGCCTTATTATTAGCCTCACGAGTTAAACCATAAAGATTGTGACACAAATAAAGTTAAAACAAATCTATCGGGCTGTTTGGATCTATGGGGCAAAAGCTCAAGAAAAGTGGGCAAATGTTTTGCCATTTCGGGTGTTCAGATCCAATGGCAAAAGTTTTGGCAAAACCCCATTTTTCCCTCTCCTATCTTTCTTTCCTGAGGCGAATTTTTTGTCCTTTTGCCTAGTTTTGCCGTAATTTGGAGGCAAGAGATTTTTTGCCATCTTATTACCCTTTTGGCAAGAGGGTATTTGGAGCCAAATAGCAAAAAAAAAAAAGACAAAATGGATGTCATTTGCCCATGGATCCAAACAGCCCATATATAACTAGTAGCGGTTTCTTTATATATATATATATATATATATATATATATATATATATATATATATATATATATATATATATATATATATATATATGTGTGTGTGTGTGTGTGTGTGTGTGTGTGTGTGTTATTAAGATAAAAAGAAATTGGTTTTCAACAGTCTCAAAGATAAACGTGGAAAAAGGTGCCATCTTAAATATGACATACTTTATGCACACATATCATATACAATTTAATTAGTTATATATGCATATATACCCCCCTCCTATAATTTTTAGCCTTAGATAAATAAAAAGGAAGAAGAAAGAGTAGAGAAGAAGAAATATAGCCCCGGTAGAGTCCCAAAATAATGTGGTCGGCAACTTTGTCGTCCTTTCCGCCCCTATGTAACGAAACGTCGGCAAACATGTAAATGGCTGCCTGGCTAGCCCGCGAAGCTGGCGTTGCTGGCCGCGCTTTTCTTGTGTGTGATAGTCGACCAGCGTAACAGGGAGCATTGTCTCTTCAGTCCTGCATGCGCAGAGGATCCTGGGGAAGTGACAAGAGGGCGGAGAGTGAGGGTGTCGCGGCAACACGCAGGCGCCAACGACCGCCAATGTCATTGGAGCGGAACCCCCTCCCGGCCGGTTTGCCCCCTGCCACCCCGGAGGACCGCCTCCGTTTCCTCTATAAAACCCACCACCCTTGGCCTCCTCCCCTCCTAGCTTAGCTATAGCTGCTTCCTTCCTGCCCCTAGCTGTGTTTACTCGGTGAGAGCTACACTAGCTTGGCTGTACGTTAGCAGCTGCTGTTCCCTCCTGTCCCCATTGCCGACAGATAGCTCCATCGTTACGGATCAGAGCACGGCCTGCAGCAGCCACACAGCGCGCTCCGCCGCTAGCTCTCCTCTCCTCTCCTCTGTGCGCGTACGCGCTGGCGGCTCCTCTGAGCTGACCGAGAAGGAGGAGGAGGAGTAAAGATTAGAAAGGTCGTCGCTAAGATTAGAAAGGCCGCCGGTGAATTGAAGCGGCGAGTGATCGAGAAATATAGTCGGGAATTAATTTGGAGGAGATGAGCTGCAACGGGTGCCGCGTCCTGCGTAAGGGCTGCAGCGACGCCTGCGTGCTCCGGCCAAGCATCGAGTGGATCGACGGCGCGCAGCCGCAGGCCAACGCCACCGTCTTCGTCGCCAAGTTCTTCGGCCGCGCCGGCCTCGTCGCATCCCTCGCCGCCGTCCCGCTCCACCACCGCCCAGGTAAATTAACTAGCTAGTTCAGTGTGGTAAATTAACTTATAAATTAATCGCTGCTACTACTACCCGGTAGCCGGCCATGAAATTGTTAGAGTACTCAAAGTTCAGGTCGATCATTTCATACTCTCGGTTAATCGTCTTTTTTTTTTAAAAAAAAAGTTGGGTTGAATAATTCAATGGCATGCATAGTAAGATCAGCCTTCCCTAGTATCTGTTTACTGCTAGCTGGTAGTATCACTTTGTTTTCGTCTAGTAGATCAAAGAAAATGTTATCTTGAAGAGAATGGACGACCCCTGACCTGACTTCGTCCACCAAGGTATCTGCTGCCCAACAACAAGTACCATGTCTTAACATTTCTTTATTGCGTACGCGGCCTTCCGACGCCCCATGGGACAAAGCCACAAAAGCAGAATCTTTTTCCCCAGGCCCAACCTAATGCTACCTCACCAAACCGAGCATTCGAATATGTGTGCCCTGGCAGATATGCTACATAATTAATTCATGTCATTTCTTTCTTTCTTTCTTTTCTTTTGTCATGATTTCGATCTTTTCGTCGTTAGGTCACTTGATACAGTAGTTAGTTAGCTTCTAATTTGACTTTCAACTGTGCATGACTCCTGAGTGTTAGCGTAACTAATCCACGAGCCAATCAGTTAACTTTCTGTACAAACTAGCTAACCTATGCATTTGAACATTTTCAAAACAAAAAAGAAAACTACTATATGCATTTGATATTATTTTGATGCAAATAAAGTTAACTGACGACTTGTGATTGTTTAAATTTGCAGCGCTGTTCCGGTCGCTGCTGTACGAGGCGTGCGGGCGGACCATCAACCCGGTGAGCGGTGCCATCGGGCTCATGTGGACTGGCAACTGGGACCTCTGCCAGGCCGCCGCCGACGCCGTCCTCCGCGGCGAGTCCCTCCGCGCCCTCTCCGCCATCCCCGCCGCCTTCACCGACCGCGACATGGACGGCCTCTACGGCAACCTCGGCGCCTCTCCCTCCTCGCCGGAGAACTCCTCCTCCGCGCCGCCGGCGTCCTCCAAGAAGCGCAAGGGCGGAGGCAACGCCGTTGTCCCCGGCCACCGCCTCCCGTTCAACGCCGCCGTCCCCGCCGCATGCCAGCAGCAGAAGGAGCCGGACACGGGGATGATGCTGTTGCAATCGTGTGGGCCGCTGGATCTCTGCCTGACGCCGGCGTCGCCGGTGGCCGGAGGCCAGCGAGGCTGCGGCGGCGGCGCGTCGGATGAGTACTCGGCCACCACGACGTGCGAGGACCTGCAGGCTATCACCGGCGACGTGGAGCCCAGGGCGCCGATGGCGCTGCTCAACCTCTTCAACTGACTGCTGATTGTGTCGTCGGCGTCGCCATTCTTGTTTCTTCCTTCCTTTCTTGTAAGAAGATGTAATTGTGCAGAGAGAGGGAGAGAGTTCATTATGGTACGTGCGTGTGTGTAGTAACTAGTTGGAGGGATTGTCGGATTGATCTGTGTTGGGTAACCAGCTAGAGCTTTTTTTGGGGTGTGAAAAATGGTTTTGAAGCGACCCAGCTGTTGACTAGCTATAGCAGTAGCACGGTCAATCTGGCGGCGAAGTAATTAACGGGTGTACGTGTTAATTTGCTATACACAAAAAGACGGGGTGGTTTATTGGCAAAGGCGCACATAGGTGGATATATTAACCTTTGAGCTGTTTGTATCATTGTATGGTCGTTATATATCTTCATCAGGGAATGCCTTATTTGCAATTCATCACTTCTTATTTTTGACTTGGGAAAGACCCATATGGGAGCATTTTTTAGTGAACCGAACGGCTCTCAGAAAGTTTTGCGTCGAAATAGTGGAAATCGCCTCTGGATCACAGAAAAATAAAAATATAGTCCGTCGATGAAGATGGAGCGCAAGGAGAATATTCATGAGGTGGTGTTGCGCGTGCTGTTTGCATACGAGAGAGAGCGATGGGAGCTGCAACTGACAGCAGCTCTATACGACGCCCAAGAGACGGGGCAGAATTTGGCACCGTCACCACCACCAAAAGCCCTGTTCGGTTCGCTGGAACCAGCCACGGCTGGGCTGGCACCGGCTGGTTCTGGCAGGCCGATGGGAGGCTGGCTGGTGGGCCAAAAACGCCCCAGCCACTCTCTAACCAGCCATTAACGAGAAAATATATACTCAGGTAGCTATTGGATCGATGATTCAGTCAACCAACTTGCAGTGCCCTAATTAATTGGGTTTCGTTCGTTGGGCACATCAGCACATGCATCATGGCATCATGCATGTCATGGCCCTTGAGCCCTTGACCTGCAGTTTGGATATCGGTCGGCAGCGGCAGGACTGGAGACAGCATGACACGCAACGAGGCAACGGTCTGCAACCAATGACCTTGCACTGATACTACCCACACGGCCACACTGCACGAGCCTGGAAGCAATGCAAACCGGTAGCACATACCATCGCCATCGCTCACCGTCACGTCACCAGGGTTCGCAATCCCGTTCAAAATCGGCCGGTTCCCACGGGAACCGGTCAAACCGCCCCGGACCGGTAGCGGTTTGGGGCGGTTTCAAACCGGTTAAATTAAAAATATTCAAATTTAAATTTAAAAATTGAAAAATATCAAAAAAATTTCTTAAAAATACTTCAAGGTATATGTAATCTATTGGTGTCAAAAATTTTCAAATATTTGCTCATTTGATATTTTTTGCAGGCATTAGAAGTTCAACAAAAAAAAGGAAAAGAAAAAAAATCGGCTCATTGAACTTCTAATGCACACAAAAAATACTAAATACACTAATATTTGAAAAATTTTGACACCATTAAATTCTACGCACCTTCAAATATTTTTAGGAATTTTTCTTTTATTTTTTTTAAATTTTTAGTTAAATTTGAAAACATAACAAATTATGTATTGAGCCAGCTTACCATCCAAACCGGCCGGCTTACCGCCCAAACCACTCGGCTTACCGGTCAAACCAGGCGGCTTACCGGTTCAAACCGATTGAACTAGGATTTCATATACATTTGAATTCAAAATTTGAATTTGTCTGGTTTTGACCAGTTCCCGCGGGAACCGGACTGGTTAGCCGCTACCACCGGTCGGCAGTTCGGCCCTTCGGTTCGGTTTTGTGAACCCTGCACGTCACCTGGCCGTCGTGCTCATATTGTTACACACACCACGTCACCACGTGACGCCTAATGAGTACCGGACAGGACTCCCGGAGAAGAGGGTTTCGTTGTCTGCAGTCTTGTCTTGCCACGGAAAGCAAAAGATCGGAAGGAATGCCCTACCGGGAACGGCGTCCAGATTATACAGATGCGAGCTGTTGGGATCTATCGGCTAGGATTGGATGGTTTCCTAACCAACCCAGCAGTCAGCAGAGCACACACGCGCGGTTATCAGTGTCCTTGATGAGAGGTGATTCTGATTGATGCATCTCTGGCTCCTTCCTTCCACCAGTCGAGCAAGCACGTACTGGTTGCTGCTGCTGATACGTATATCTCTATCTCTATTCTTATCGCGCGTAGCTTTCCGGCCACAAGAGCGCTCGCCGGCTGTTGGCCAATTCCCTAGGGCCGCGTGTTTTTTTACGTATGTTCATTTTTTTTACCATATCCTATTGCCTTGAGCTTTTGGTTCATTATTCGGCTGTTTTATTAGGCTTTTGCTTCATTATTCGGGCTGACAAACGGGTCTTCAGTGTGCGGTGAATATTTCCCTGGTCTGCCATTTTGTGGGCCAACTTCCTACGTTCTCTCTATTTTCCTCAGGCATAGCAGGCCCATATATCCCATTGATGTGATATTTAGCCGCTGGTCCGTTCTCCGTCGCCACCTATCTCCTACGCCTATCCCGCCAACGCATATCGCCCTCGCCACTGCCCTGGATAGGTTAGGGTTTGTCGCCTTCCTCGGTCATCCTCACGTCATTCTCTTGTGTAACCTTTCATCGCCGGAAGAAAGGGCAGCCTCTCAAGCCATGTTACTGTACATGTTGGTCCTGCCATATACCACGCGGCGCTCGACGAATGCGAGTTCGATGTCTAAAAAAACACAATTCCCTCGCATAGGATTCCAAGCGTTGTGCAGTAGGCTATCTGGCGAGGACGACGAAGCGAGTAGAACCAAGACCGACCACAAATCGCAATTGTATGTACTGTACAAATCGAAGCAAGAAATCCCCGATTGGCAGCACAAATATAAATCGACGGTCGCGGCATCCACCACCTTGCCATGCGCGAGAGAGAGTGCTCAAATCGAAGCACGAATCGAAGCAAAAATCCCTAATTCGACAAATAGCCGATTGAAAGAATAAATCGACTGTCGCGGCGTCCACCAACTCACCCTCACCAACCATGTGGAGGCCGACCTTGCCATGCTCGGAAGAGAGAGAGGGAGACACTTCTCAAATCAAACCACGGACTGAGGCAAAAATCCCAATTCGCTGTACAAATCGTCGATTGAAAGAACAAATCATCAATCGAAACACAAATTAAATCACGGGGCCCAAGGCTAAATTGAGCTCCACAGCCAAATCCAAAGAGAGGGGGGAAGAGAAGGGGGCTGTGGTGGCGGTGCCGACCTCCTGGTCCTGCCGCCAGGCGCGCACGCCTTCGCCTCAAGGACCACGCCGCCAATCGCTGACCTCCCGGGCCGTCCGACGCATCCGCGCATCGGGAGCAGGATGACTCCGTCCCGCCGTCCTTCCTACAAACAGCGTCAGACGCGTGGACTGCTCGATAGAGAGCTTGCTCATCGCTAGCAGTGGCATCTTGGTGACGGGCACGTGCGTGGCATCGTGGCCTTGCCGAAGCACCACAGCGGAGAGAGGCTACGGGACAGACGAGAGGAGATAGGCACAGGGGAGAGGCCTCGAGAGACATCCACAGAGAGCGACACACCGTTTGGGAAAAAAAGAAAATAGTGAGTGCTCGCCACCAACAACCAAATAATGTAATGGGCCAAATCGGCTTCTGTACCCAACCAGGCCCAGTAACTACCAACAACCGAAGAGGCCCAACAATACAGTGGCAGCCCAATTGGAATCGAACAAATCAGGCCATCTTCAATCAATATATACGACTGCGACCTCATGAAAATGTTCAGCATTGTTGTCATGCAATGTAACATAAACTAACTGTTTCAATTACCTCAATATACAGGGAGCCAAAACTAATCTAAACCAATCATTGTGAAGTACCTAATTTTCTCTTGGAAGAGAGGAACCAAAATGCCGAAAAGATCCGCTCTATTCGATATAACCACACCAGATTGCAGATAGGTAAACCGTAGAAATGAAATAGCATTCTGTTTCGTTACAGTACAAACGAGCCTACTAACAGCCGCCTCAAATAGGCCATCACATATTCACATTCAATGTAAAACGCACTACGTACTGTGACCTCTGCAAATTACAGAACAACTGTGTCAAACAATCAGGTGGGAACGCAAATAGCATGAAAACATCACATTGACACAATCAGAACCGCAACAACATTACAACAACATACACATCACGGAACCCTTTTACTGTATTAAATTGCACAGCACACGACACGACTCTGCAGGCGCGGCGAAGCGCGCCAGCCTACCTAGTTTCTTTCATTCTTTGGACTCCTTATTAGTAGTAGAAGAAAGGAAAAGGAATGGTGCAAATCAAAGCATTGCGCGCCGAAATGCTGGTGCTTAATTTTTCCCCGGCCCCAACTTCTTTCTAGTGGGCTGTTCCAATAAGAGAACGTTCTACTGGGCTGTGTCGTCCTTGGGCAACGACGGTCTGGCCCATGATGATCTATGACGCCTATGACATACCTGGCCCAACGCCATCCATAGTCATATCTATGATTGACCAGTCCATCAATTCGTATTGATTTGCTAACAAAAATTCAATTCGTATTGATCAATATGCACTCAATTGTGCTAAAAAAAATCATATGCACTCACAAAATAAAAACAAGTTCCAAGCCCTCCATGTTCACCAGCGGACTAGCTAGCCTAATAGTGTTTCTTGTTGAATTTACTTCCCTCTACTACTGCTTTAATTTTAGGAGCCGATACTATATATATTGACACTGGCCAATATGCATGATTAAGGATATGGAGGAAATGGCTGTGCCTAAATATAATGTCGAAATCCGTGCACAAACTCAATTATGTCAAGTGCACAGAACATCTCTCATTCTCTTGTACTCTTCCATTTTTCGTATAATGTTTCTCGATTTTGAAATATATTATATCTAGGACGAGCTAAAATAAAACTAGTTGAATGTGGATGCAGATCAGCACCAAGTCAGAAGCACACGGGCATGCATGACTTCAGCTCACTGTATGTGTCCAGAAAACGTAACATTTTAAGGATGCCACAAAGTGCAGGGAGTCTCCAGTGCGTAAAGATGGATTATTTATTTTAGCGAGCATGCATGTTATATACAAAACGGTATTTTCCTTGATATGAGGGTCTTGACCAAGACACTAAGAGTGTATTGAAGACCACATACGGTCAGTTATTCCCAGGTTTTGATGCGTACTTCAAGCACATAATTGAAGAAATTGGAACAAATTTCTTAGCAATACATAAGCATTCCTATTCTGTCCAGTATTCTGATATATAACATGAATGCATGTGGACTGACTGTACTCAACTTCTGCAAAGAAAATCTAGCCTTAGATTATTTACGACGTTGTCAATTGTCATATTATGTGAACTTTCTATAAGTCCAATATCCCTAAGATATGGATCAATTGGGTTTGGTGCTTATTTAATTATTTAATATAATCAATAATGTGTCTAACATGGTTTACTAGTATTGAAAGTCTAGTCTCATGGACGCTATGTATGGGACGGACTTGTGGTTACCAAATACTACCTCAAAAGGGATGAAATAAATGTCATATATGAGGAGATCATAATGGCGAGAACGTAACTTGTACAAGTACAACTTGTTTTTTTCTTCGGTTAGGAGGAGATTGGAGGGAGTTGAGAGGGGTTAAATTTCGTACAAGTAAAAAACCCCCCTCAATCTCCTTGGAAAGGGGATTAACCGAACAAGGCCTAAAGAACACGGAAGCACCGGATGATCCCGTAGGGGGAATAGTGATTTTTACCATGAATGTTGAAGCAACTTTATCATCAAACAGAAGAGCAACTAATCCTTGGGACCTCAGGGGAAAAATTGCTATGCTGGGTGTGTTCTCTGTATCCTGCATTGGTGTAATTTTCTATGTTTTACGATTAATTTGGCTCTTCTGTAGATAATTGTCGTGTTTAGTTTATAATGTTTTAATTATATATAATGTAAAGCTCTTTTATTTTTTATCGTATAGCACATTCATATGTAGATATTTTGATTAAGGATTTTGGTTGTATTGAGCGATTTTTTTTTTTGAAAGAACGAGCAATGTTAGTGCACCATACATATAAAAAAAATGAACTGATCTGATAATTGTTGTAAAAACATTGCAAGAATTAAGCCATGCTTGGTTGAAACTAGGATCTTATTGATTTGTTTGGAAGTGAAAAAACGTCACTTTCCTGCACTGCATGAGTAGATTAAATGTATAAAGGAGAGTGCCAAAATTTTTGAGGACAAGGGCTGGGCCACTGATAAATCCTACGTACTATGAAGACGTAGCAAAACGCCAAAACCAATGTGACAAATAAACTCTAATAATACTACAACAACATATATAAAGCTTATCATCATGCCTATGGCAATTAATAAACGAACTTTAGCAAATAGGAGGTAGATCAAGGGAGCTCCACATGTCGCTGTCCACAGCTTTCACGTCCTGCGGAGAGCTTGCTGCTTCCGGCGACGAGCTTGTCGCTTCCGACGAGACTAGGCTGTCGCTGCAGCTCGAGCTCTCCATCTCCTCATGCCTAACAACGTTGCCTCCCTCGTCTTCAACTTCCTCCTGCTTCTGCTTCCTGCACGCGTCCCTCAGGCCGGAGAGCGCCACCATCTCGTCGTGCCTCCCGGCACCGACATGGTCGCCGCCGGCGAGGCGCATGCGGAGGCACTCCGACACCCCGGTGAGCGCGTAGAGCGACGCGGAGAACTTCCTCTCGTACTTCATCCTCCTCACAACGTCGTCGTGGATCGCCCCCGGTGGCTCGCTGCCTGTACCTTCGTCTGCCACCGCCATCTCGAACGGCGAGTAGAGCCCCGCCGCGGCATCGACGGCCTCCCTCGCCGGCGATGGCTGCTTGTCCATAAACCCAAAGTCCAGTGGCGCCTCGTCGCCGTCGTCCTCCGTCGTTTCATGAGAGGCGCAGTGGGAGTTGGAGCCCTCCGCCTCGTGCTTCACGCCGTGGACGACGAGCTCGTCGGAGTTGCTGCTGCTGTCGTAGCTAAGGAAGTCGTCGACATGGAAGGTGTACTCCTCTTGCCCTCCATACCCTTGCAGCTGGGATTGCTGGTGGTGATGCGCCGGCACCGGCGGCGGTTGCGCAGCAAGAACAGCACCACCAGCACCGCCGCCGCCGCCGCGTGCTTTCTTGAGGCGGAGGAGGAGAAGGTTGGTGACCTTGGAAGGCAGGGCCGACGCCGACGATGGCGGCGGCGGCGTGACAGCGGCGGCGGAGGGAGGAGGGCGGGGCCAGAAGTTGGTGCGGGTGTTGGAGCCGCGGAGGAGGCATGCGGCCTCGTCGTAGGCGCGGGCGGCCTCCTCGGCGGTGTCGAAGGTGCCGAGCCACACGCGGATCTTCTGGATGGTGTCCTTGATCTCCGCCACCCACCTCCCCGACGGCCGCTGCCTCACGCCCACGAACCGCTTCCGATGGCCTCGCTGCGCCGCCGCCGTTGATGATTCCCACGACGAATCCCTCGTCGGCGCCGCCGCTGATTGCACGAAGGCGTTGTGCACGGTAGTAGCCAGGGGCGGCGACGCGCACGCGCGGCCGAAAGGGATCAGGTCGTCTGCAACTAGTCCGGGATCAGACGCCTTGCGCTTGAGCGCCATGGCTGGAGATATAGGATCTCGAGCTTAGCTTGCTAGATGGAGGCGCCGGTGAATGTGAAACAAGTTAAGCTGCTAGCTAGCTAGGTATAATTAAGGCGGTGGGTGAACGGAGTATAAATAAGGGCGTGGTGGAGCAAGCTCGGAGTCTGAGTGAGGAAGAAGAATTGAAGGAGGGGCGAAATGGCTTCAGTACAGTTGCTTGTGCAAATAGTGAACGCGTTGCTCCAGAATAGAATCGTGTGATGGGTACATGCCTTGGACTCTTGGGAGCTCTACAAATGGAAGCTGCTTAGGAAGAGGGCTGCAAATTAAATTCTAGGACCTGGCCGATGTTGGCATGACTTGGTTAACCCTGATGTAAGCAGATTTAGGGCTGCATAAAGCCTGGAGTTGCAGAATTCAAAACTGAAGGTTTGAATTGATGAGTTAGTTTCATAGATCCATCCTCATTTCTTTGTTTCAGCCCCTTCTCCCTGGTGCTTTACTTGCGGTTCAGTTGACAATTTCCACCGTTTAAATCCTATAGTAGACTCCCGTGAGCACTAACAGGGTCGTCATAGCGTGGCTGGTGTCCCACAGTAGCACCACAGTGATATATGGCGTGCCAGATCAGCCTAATAATTAAGCCCTAAACTGCAGGTGCCATACCATGTCTCCCCAAACTGCATTATTGCTCCATCAACAAATTGATTAATGTATCTGTATATATGGTGTGATTGGCAGACAAGAGTGGGAAAAGAGGCGAAGAGGAGGAAGGTACCCGGCCATCTCTATCAAACTCTGAAGCTTTGACAAGGTCCATAATACATCCAAATTTCATCTTTTGGTTGTTACTTGATGTCTTATTATTTCCTGTACTTTTAGGTGAAACCAAAATTAATTAATTGTTTATCTGATATTTTGTGGGCTTGAATTGGTCAAGTAGCCTTATTTGGTGCAACTTGCTCCATTGAATATTTACAATCCACTTGGGTTCCTACGTCAAAGAATGCTGGAAGGAAGGAAATTTTAATTCCCGCATTGCACCACCCATGAACATTAGTGTGACAGGGCCACAACTTAAATCTACATTTCATACTCGGAGCCTCCATACATATAGGCTTGGGATAGTCAGTGTTAATCAACTTTTGTTGTGAGTTGTAAAATCAGTTTCCGTTTAAAAACAAATCCAAATCAATGAAATCCTCCTATTCAAAGTTTGTAACACAGTTACAGGAAGCAAACACTATATAAACTTTGCATAAATAAAAAAAAAACTTCTTTTTCTGCATTGCAAATACAATATATTTATCTGTATAGGAGTTTGTAGCATAGATTTTAGGATTATGATGAAAATTTGGCACTTTCGGCATCACTGCTGGGACGATCAGTTCCAAATCTACACATAAGTGAACAAACTTGCGCCGTAATTTTGAAGCAATTTAATTTATGGTCACAAGGCATGTTGGATGGTTGCTAAGGAGACAGAATTAAACAAGAATAGACATGATAGTAATTGCATAGGCTGGATTCCCGACCCTACAGCTATTAGGTAACGCTTACCTTCATTTCTTCTTGATGTGCTTTGTCACGTTCCTTATTTGTTAAATCAGCAACGCTTTCTCATCTCCTCTGTACGTAGTTGTAATCGTGTCTGACGAAGTTATCCAGATGCTGACGGCGTATCCGATGCAGCAATGCCCTTTTCACAGCACCTTTTAGCCAAAAGTTGGTGTCTTCATCTGAGCCTAGTCTGAAACTTCTCTGATATAAGAAAGTGAAGGAACAAGCACAAAAGGTCAATCATGCATAAGGGATAGTTCAGAGTAAAATCAAATCTTGCAATCTAGTAGATTTGAGTTCAGAGTAAAATCAATGCCTGCATATCAACAATGGAACTTGAGGAATCAGTAGATTTGATCATTATGTGTAGAGTTTGTTAGATTGAAGGGTTTATGTTCTGAAATATTTGTATGTTTTGCAGGGGACATGAACAAATGGAAAAATGCATATAAAAACTGAAAGACATGACCTGAGGTCTTTTTTCCCTTTTACGAAATATAGCCCAGAACCCACATACGATCCTCACTGCCCGAAGCACGTCCAATACTTAATGCTCAAGAGTTCAGAGTCTATTACATGAATCATCTAAAATGCTCCGAATCATCAACCAATGTGCCTTTTTTTATCTTAGAGGTAAAGTGACAATATAATGCAAGATATGGGTATTAAGTAGTAACAAGTACTAAGTAATACTGAATATATGCCACTGAACTGGTACTATCCATAGGTCCATCGCTTTTCACTTGTCACAGAAAAGTGCTGGACTGTTGTTGACAACAGTAGACTTGGTTTTCATCTGCTTTTCAACTACCACACGTATTTGTATTCGTCAATTCTAATTGCCCTTTAAGCGTAAAATAGTCAAAGCAAATTGAGATCCAGGCTTATTGACCAAGCTCATCAGAGAGCTAGACTCCACACCCAGCATTTAGACACTACATCACTTCAGCCCCATGACAAGGAAAAGACATATGGGAGGGTGATCAGCAAGGGTGTTTCCTGAGTAATTAACTGACTGTAATATATATACAGCACCTAATACAACTATCAGGTCCGACCTGTCCAACAAGTTCAGAACCAAAAATTGTCAGCAAATTAAAGCCATAGTATACAGAAATAGGCATCAGGGCCGCGTACGTTAAATCAAACATATGAAGGCAATTGGCACACAGCAATGAGAAACGCCGTGAACAGATCGTGCGCCTAAATCAGATATGTTATCATCTTTAGTATGTTTTGCTCCAAGTGGCATCTCACCTAATGCTGAAACATAAAGAAAATGTTTCCATCCATAGCATCAGATATGCACTTAGGTCATATAGCAGTATAATATATGGCAGTTGGTGCAGCCTTTCATCTATCCGCAATATAGATGCTACGCCAGGAGAAAGTTACTGGACTCTACCCAGGGGCGACGCCACGTTGACCTACGGTGGCGCACTTGCACACGAAATACTTTTTCCCTTGTTAGACATACCCTTTTGTGCACTAGGCCTTGGCCCAAAGGTGTGCACCAGGCCTTAGCCTCAGCGTGGCCCAGCCATTCCTATACATCTAAATGGGGGCACTACTAGTTCCTATTCGCCCTGGCCACGTTGAGAAATTTTAAGATTTACGTCCCAAATTCGTATGCCTTTAAAAATTTGACACCGAGCCTACATGTCAATGTGACTCCACATGCCAGAATAACTAATAATGTGAACGTAAGAAGTACGACTAACTGACGAGTCGCATCACGCGCCATGGCATGACCAAAGGGCTAATTCTGGGAAATCTAGTTTGAATTTGGCTATTTTAAAATATTAGATTAAAAAGGGCTAAAAGAAAAGGAAATGGAAAAGCAACTTTCCTTTTTCAATCTCATTACCATATCCATGCCGGCGTGGTAAAACGGTAAGAGTCAAGGGAAACAGAACGGACCCAATTTATCTCCTCAACCCAACTTCTAAGGCATCATAACGTAAATTTTATTAATCCGCAGGCAGGATGTAAAAACTCTTATTGTTTCCAGCCATTAAGTGGGAGTTCTCTTTTTGAGGCCTCCCAATTTTTTTCATCGATTTTTTCCCAAAAAGAAAACATCGTGTGATAAAGGACTGAGCGTTTTTTTTTGCCGTAAAGGATTGGGCTTATATAGTATACTTATCATGGTCGAGCTGGCGCAAAGTCCTTCAACCACTAGTGAATTTTCAACGGATGCAAACGATATTACTAAAATGAGTTCTTGTTTAATATGTTGTGTTGACATGCGTTCTGTGTATGTACAAATTACCAAATAGGCTCCCATTCTCCCTAAATATAGATTTAACAGTGTAGGCCAAATTTTAAATGAGCCAGAAAAAAGGTGAAATATAACATTGGCCCCAATTTTACCCATCTTATTTATGGGCCTTGGTACGCCACTAAATATTTTGTGTGAAACGTTGACACGTTAGATCTAAATGGTCACGAAAGTGCTGTCACCTCATATCCTAGTCATTGCGACATCACTCATTGTTTTTTGACGTAGATCCTGTTCAGATTTCAAACTAATCACTATTTATTCTAATATTTCATTATTCAACTATTCCCCCCTCTTAGAAAACATACTTTTTAAGATCTAGCTACAGTGTTTTTCTAAAGCTACAATATTTTTTCTACAATCCAAACACACAATCTTTTATGACGAGATATTTTCATTGTAAATTAGTGGCGATACACAATTTTCATAAAATTTTATGACTTGAAACTTGTTGTCGTCATATAAGATGCGAGTATTACTGATTATGAAATATGACGACAAAATAGATTTCTGTGACAAAAATAAAATATTATAAAATACCATATTTATTGTAATGATCCCAGAATCTCAATCTATACTAACGTTTAGTTTATTGTCAGAAAGATGCTAGCTGTTTGTTGCTTATTATCCTGCACTTTGTAGATTAGCAAGGGATGTTATGCATATTAGCTGCCTGGGTCATGCCGTCATGGAGAGTGAATTGTATAAGAATCCAGGCACATACTGATACCATTATAATCCCATAGCGAGTGCAGTATCAGGGTAAAAAAGAAAGCTGCTTGCACGTTTTCTTCATTTTTTTATTACACAATACAACGTATGCGCTCAACACGCACGCACACTCACCCATGTGAGCACGTACGCGAACCCTTCTTCTTCATTGATCTTAGCGCGCGAGCGCACATGTTATGTTTTAGGTAAGATGCCTAACAATATGCTCCTAGGGCACTTGGAGAGCTTGGATTGGGGCGCTACTAGTTCCTATACATCCACATATTGGGGCACTACGAGCTCCTTTTCACCATAGCCACGCCGAGAAACTTTAAGATTTGGGTCTCAATTTTCACGCCTTTAAGAATTTGACACTCTGGCCCATTTGTCAATGACTCAGCGTGACCCCCACATGTCATTGTGATAGCGATGTCAAATCCTGAAAGACATGGGATTTGAGACCCAAATCTTAAAATCTCTCAGCCACGTCTACCAACGTCGGGCTTAGATGACCATGTCTACATGCTTTGGTACGACTTAGTGACAAGTTGCATCACCAAAAGGGTTAATTCTCGGAAATCTACTTTGCACTTGGCTATTTAAAAATATTAGATTAAAAATGGCTAAAATAAAAATGAATTGAAAAGAAAGTTTCCTTTTTCACCCTAATTATGAAACTGATATCCCTGCCGGCCAGGTAAAGGATTGAGCGTTTTTTTTTTTTTTGTGTAAGGGATTGGGCATTTTTAGTACACTGGTCATGGTCGACCTGGCGCTAACTCCTTCAACCAGTGGAGGCGTACAGCAGGAGACATGGATGCCAAACTCCCAGAATCAAACTCATCATGTTTAGTTTATTGTTTAGAAGAATTAGTAATAGCTGTTTGTTGATTGGCATTATTCTACATATACTCCGACGACAGTTGTCATAGCTCCTGACTTGTATTTATTCGTGCTTGCTCTCAAGCAGACTCGAAAAAACCAGTAGCCAGAGCATTCAGAGAGCTTGGTCGTCGGTCCTTGATCGCAGCTAAAATTCCACTATTCCAGATGCATAAAGTGATAGAGTAGAAGGATCAAGAGGATATAGGCCCTGGAGACCCAACCCAATCCCAATGGCATCAAGCCGGACGGTCTCCTCTACAACCCTCCTCCTCGCGCTGATCGCCACCGGCTGTTGCATTTGCATGGCCTTCACCGTTCCTGTTGCCAGTAATCCTCCTCGTCTAGAGGACATTTGCGTGGCGAACGGCGGACCGATCGGTCCAGGTTTGAGTGATCTTGTAGCCCTAGCGGAGAGCATATTGCGAAAATATGGTGTGACCAAGACTTATGCTGATGTGCTTGACCTTGATGCTGGGCTGGTAAAGATTGCAGGTGACATGCTGAGTATGCAGCGGGACGGTGTTCAGAAGGGCCAACCGCAAAATCTTGAGAATCCGCTGGAGCGAGTGGTGGGGCAGCTGGAAACAGTTGCCAAGCGGCTGCAGTCAATTGGGAGCAGTCCTCTTGACGAGCTTCCTGTCAGTGTGCTGTGCCAGATCATGGAAGTGACGAGCCAGCTGCAGTCAGTTGTGAGCGGTCTTCAGAAACTTCCGACGACTATTACCGGGCAGGGGCAGCTGCAAACACGTATGGGCACCCTTCAGGATCTGCTGAAGAAGAATGTGCAAGGGCAGCTGCAACACTGGGAATCGGCTTGCGCGCAGCAGAAGCCTTGATGCTACAGCCTACAGGAGATCTCTGGCAAAAGAAGGGTTGTTGATTTCCTTCCCTAGTCAACTCACCGTGCCTTCAATTCCTCTTTTTTTTTCTCTTGAAATAAACTGTGTCCTTGAATTCTTGGCTTTCTTCCTCCCCCGCTGCTGCTTCTCTTTGTTCCATTGTCGTTGTGTAATAAAGGAAGGGAGATGGTACTTCTCTATAGAAAATTATACACATGTTAAAGCAGCCCATCAATTCCAATTTCCACGGGGTCTCGATCGGTTGCTCGGGTCCGAGTACTCGGCAAATTTGAATCTGCCGGGCACCGCCCCTCCTCCTCCCACATGGCCCGTGTAGTGTACAATAGAGGGCTAGACAAATAAAAATTCATAGTAATTCACAAATTAAGCATCCAAACACTACTACATAATGTACCTAATTAAATGCCCCCTTACAACCGATTTTGAGCAAACCGGTTGTAAAGGGTCATCACAGCCGGTTCGAAAATGAACCGGCTGTAATGCTACTCATCACAACCGGTTTGACCATCCAACTGGCTATGATGAGTGCGCCGAGCAGCGCAGCCAGTTGTAGCCACGAATCAGCTACGTTGCTACCTCAACACAGCTGGTTCTAGCATCGAACCGTTTGCGTTGCTACTTTTGAATTTCTTAAATCTGAAATTTTAGATTTTTCAAACTATCTCGACTGGAGAAACGGCCAATATGAAAGTTGTAGATTTTAAAAAGTTATAAAACTTTGTAGTTGATAACTTTTTTATTTGAGATAATCTTGTCAACGCAGAGTACGTGTTAATTTTCTCAAATTTAAATTCAAATTTCATAAATGAGAAACGACCAATATGAAAGTTGTAGATTTCAAAAAATTATGAAAGTTTGTAGTTGACAACTTTTTAAGCTGATTTTTTTAAACCATCAAATTAGCAAATTTGACCCGGTATGGTATAATATAGTAGGAACCAAAGTGGGGTGCAGTGGCAGAGGAGGGCTACGCGCCTGAAGGAGGTCGTCGGTTTGAATCCCGCCAGTCGCGTACCATGCGATTTTTATGCAAAATCCCTATGATATTTTTTTTACAGTTTTTTTCGATATCCCGAAACCCCTCGTTAAAAAGGTTCCTTTGCCATTTGCCCGACGTATTTCTCTCGGCAAAGGTCCGTGCACACAGCAATTTTGGTTTTCCGATAGTGCTGGTAGTCTGGGACAAACGCGTGGAATCACAGGAGGCATCCAACTGGTGGAGCCATGCATGGTCGCACGTTCGTGTATGGATGCCGATCCAGAATCTCAATAATCTAATAACATTTGGTTTATTGTTTGGAAGATGGTAGCTGTAAATTGCTTATTACCCTTTGCATTATGCATTAGCTAGGGATATTATACTAGCCGCGTGGGTCATGCAGATTGCAGAGTGAATTGTATAAGAATCCAGATGCTGATCGATACGGATTTCCTTATATAGCAAGCAGTTTCAGGGTCAAAACAAAACTTGCTTGCACGTTCATCCTCCTTGATGCTAGCATCCTCCATTGAGATTTGCTCGTTGCACATCTGTCGAGTGTCGACTGAACTTAGTTTATTGTCTCAAAGATGCAAACTCCTTGTTGTTTGCCAAGTGCATTATACAATTTTACTAGCTGCGTGGGTCATGCAGAGTGAATTGTATATAAGAATCCATGCACATACTGATACGATCCCATCAGGCGCCGTATCAGGATCAAACAGAAAATTTGATCGCATGTTCATCCTCCTTGATGCCAGCGCACGTCACATTCTCGTAACATGCCTAAAAGTCAGCTCCTATGTTGTATAAATTCTCGCTTACTCTCAAACACATTCGTCGCAAAACCAAGTAGCTCGAACATTTGTCAGAGAGCTTTGGATCAGGGCATTAACACTACTAGTACACATCCATAGAGTGATAGAGTAGTTGAAGCAAGAGTCTCAACTCAGGAGACCCCATGGCGGCTATGTCGTCAAACAACCGGGCGGCCTCCGCCGTCTTCCTCCTCGCACTGCTGCTGGTGGTCACCAGCAACATGTGCCTGGCCTCCTCTGCCATTCCTGCTGCCGATGGCCGTCGCCTGCAGCAGCTCCCAACAATACCCGGCGGGAGGCTGATAAGGCAGCTGCAACTGCTCAGGGATGGTGTTGGGAATGTCACCTACCAAGTGTAGGCATCGCTGCAAAACATCAGTCAGTCTCTGGCGACGAGCGACCAGCCACCACTGCGGCGGTTGCTGTCCCAGCTGCAACAAGTTGCGGACGCCCTTGCCGAAGGGCAGAACCAGCTGCGAAATTTGGTGCAATTTCTCCTGGTCGAGCCGATTCTGCTGGCCATGTCCGATGTGCAGGCTAGTCTTGAGCGCATTCTGAGTGAAGTTGCGTTAGATCTGGAAACAATTGTGCCGCAGCTGCAGAGCGCGGAACCAGCTGGGGGCTGTTTCAGCAAGCTACAAACCTACTTGGTGAACTCGATCAGAGATATGACGAGCCGGCTGGAGGGTGCGTTCGTTGTTCCAGCCGGCGAGCCTTTGACGCCCCAGGCCCAGGCTGTTATCACCGCTCTTAAGAGTATCGGGGACGCCGTGGGCCAGGTGGACCCATGCGCGCCTGGGCTTCAGACCCTGCAGCGCAATGGCGAGGGTGTTCTCGCTGCGATCAGTTCACTGGCAGCTGGCATCAAGGCCCAGTGATGGGCAGGGGTCGAGCAGAATGCGAGAGATGTTGGGGGTAATTAAGAGTGTTTTTTCGTTTCATTAAGTCAACCATGTGTCCTCACATAGTCCCTTTGCCACTGCTCTTGCTGTTGTCTGTCTTACCGCATCGTGTTTGTCGTTGCGTTCTTCTAGTTGTTGATGTATAATTAAGTTCTGTTTTTATCCTTTGATTTTTCTTTTTCTGCTTTCGATTTTGTGCTTGGGGATCCAAATAGGTGGGCTAAAAGTGGTGTGTTAAAGTTTAACCCTACATTAATCCATTAGACCCGAGCATCTCCAACAGTTCTTAATATTTAACTAATTTTTAGATAACATGAGAAAATTATAAGCTCCAACAATGCCAAAAGCATTGCCCAAAATTTCCAAACGCCCAAAACAAGCGGCCGGTGGAGCCAAATTTGCGCTGCTCGTGACGTGAGTGCTCCCAATGCATGTCGCTGCTTTCTCGGTAGATTTCACGGTTAAAAAAAACCTAGTCTCACAGATTGCTGATTTTGGCATCATTTTAATGTTTTTTGGAACCAACTTTTTGGTAACTGTTGGGTGAGGAATTCTTTTATCCTCATTTTTTTTAGCAAGGTCCTAAAACTAGGTTTTTAGGCCTTTATTTTTCTGGGCACTCTTGGAGGGCAACATATCTGGTGCAAACCAACCCTTCCATGCAAACTATGCAAACTTGAATCTGGACCACACGATGTTGATCCAAGGGGGCGCTCAAGTAAGGTGGGAGGGTGATTAGAGACACTTTGCAAATCACCCCTCTCACCTCACCTGAGCGCACCCTTGGATCAATATCGTGTGGCCCAGATTGAAGTTTGCATAGTTTGCACGGATAGGTTGGTTTGCACATGATACGTTGCCCTCTTGTAGATGCTCAAAGGACACTAAATGGATTTAAAAGTGGTTTCTTGTGGGCAAAACTCTCCCTGCCCTCTATAGGCTCTACTAGCCGTTACTTGGCCAAACAGGTGGGTTAAAACTGGTATGTTAAACTTTTAGTCCTCCATTTGACAGGGCTAAAGCCCCTTGGATCTAAACAGGCCCTAAAATAGTCCACTATACCGCTGGCTTCTAAGAAATCCCATTAGACGAGCAGGGTCAAACAGAAAACTTGCTCAATTAATGTTACTGATATGATCCCATTAGGCGCACGATCAGGATCAGAAAACTTGCTCGCACATTCATCCTGATGCTAGCGTGCACGTCACGTTTGCTCTCAAACACATTCGCAAAACCACTAGCTCGAGCATTCAGAGAGCTTGAATCAGGGCACCAACTCTACTTGTTCCTATACATCTATAGAGTCCTAGAGACGTAGAGTTGAAGGAAGAGTCTCAACTCAGGAGACCCCATGTCGGCTGTGGTGTCAAACAACACCGGGCAGCCTCCGCCATCTTCCTCGCGCTGAGGTTCACCAAGAGCTGCCTACTGGCCTCTGCCAATGGTGGTCGCCTGCTGCAGTCCAGAGTCTGATGTACCATCTAGAAGCGCTCGCGGCTGGTGTTGCGGAACTCAGCAACCAAGTGCTGACATCGCAGCAAAACATCAGTGATCAGTTTGTGGTGACCAAGCTGTTTCGTGCTGTTTACCCAGCTGGAACAAGTTGGAGCTAGCCTTGCCAAAGTGGAGACCCATCTGCGAAGTTCCATAGTGCTAGGTATAATGCAGACGCCGACTTTGCTAGACATTCCGACTGTGCAAACTACTCTTGGGGGCATGCTGAGCCAACTTGCCAAGGATCTACACTCTCCGTGCCGTGCCGAAATACATGTCATTTTTGTTTTTCGAGAAAAATTAATCTCTTTCAACATTATCTAATTATATATAAAATAATATTAATATTTATACTATATCATTAGTATCATTAGGTAGATCTATGAATATAGTTTTTAACAAATTTATTTGGAGATATAAATATTGCACATATTTTCTACAAGTCGAGTAAAAGTTGATAAAGTAACAACCTTTCAATAACAAAACCTTTGCTTTGAAAGTAGTTCAAAGCAAGGTGCACGCATAACGTCATACTTTTATGGGACCGAGTGAGTACAAGCATTTGGGCCGCGGCTGCAGAGCCCGCCACCCGCTGGGGGCTGGTTCACCAGCCTTCAAGCCGACTTCGTGACCGCGACTGGCAAGCTGACGAGCCAGCTACAGGCAGCTGCGACAAAATGATCAGTGTTCTAGCCAACTTGCTGATCTAGGTGCGGGCTCTTATCACCGCTCTTCAGTTGCGACAACGATCGGTGTTCTAGCCAACTCGCTTATCCAGGTGCAGGCTCTTATCACCACTCTTTAGGATTTCGGGGAAGCCGTGGGCCAGGTGGACCCGTGCGCGCCCGGTCTTCTGATCCTGCAGAGCAATGGGAAGGGGATTTTTGCAGCGATCAATGAACTGGCTGCTGACATCTAGGAATGCTGACCGCTGTTGTTTGGGCATGTGTTCTCAACCTGTTTGTTGAGTTTTTACATGTGCGGTCATCCATATAATTTTTTTAAA
The DNA here is from genome assembly GCA_015342445.1 of Digitaria exilis. Classification (NCBI taxonomy): domain Eukaryota; kingdom Viridiplantae; phylum Streptophyta; class Magnoliopsida; order Poales; family Poaceae; genus Digitaria; species Digitaria exilis. The sequence continues at coordinate 1,094,272 of JACEFO010001677.1, read as the reverse complement.
TAAGTTTGGCGATTGACATTTGGAGCTATACAATGTGTGAGTACCATTTATTTCAAAATTCATGTAACATGAGGATGTGCTAAAATTTAATATAATTCTTCTATCGACTAAACTTTTTTTTATCACTTTTCCCAAAATAAAACATCGTGTGATAAAGGACTGAGCATTTTTTTGTGTGTAAGGGATTGGGCTTTTTAGTACACTGATCATCATGGTCAAGCTGGCGCAAACTCCTTCAACCACTGCAGGCGTGCAGCAGCAGACATGGATGCCAAACTCCCATAATCAAACTCATATTTAGTTTATTGTTTGGAATAATTAGCTCTAGCTGTTTGTTGATTGGCCAATGCACATATACATATATATACTCCAACGATAGTTGTCATAGCTCGTGACTTGTACATATATTTGTGTTTGCTCTCAAGCAGACTCGCAAAAACCAGTAGCCGGAGCATTCAAAGAGCTTGGTCGTCGTTCCTTGATCGCGGCTAAAATTCCACTATTCCAGATCCATAAAATGATAGAGTAGAAGTATCAAGTGGATATAGGCCGTGGTGAGCCAACCCAATCTCAATGGCATCAAGCCGGACGAACTCCTCCACCACCCTCCTCCTCGCGCTGATCGCCACCGGCTGGTGCATGGCCTTCGCCGTTCCTGTTGCCAATAATGCTCGTCGTCTACAGGACATTCGCATGGCGAACGGCGGACCGACTGGTCCGGGTCTGAGTGATCTTGTAGCCATATCGGAGAGCATATTGCGAAAATATGGTGTGACCAAGACTTAAGCTGATGTGCTTGACCTTGATAATATAGTGGGATGGTAAAGATTGCAGGTGACCTGCTGAGTATGCAGCAGAACGGTGTTCAGAAGGGCCAACCTCAAAATCTTGAGAATCTGCTGAACCAAGTGGTGGGGCAGCTGGGAAAAGTTGCGAAGCGGGTGCAGTCTATTGCGAGCAGTCCTCTTGAGGAGCTTCCTGTCAATGTGCTGTGCCGGGTCATGGAGCTGACGAGCCAACTGCAGTCAGTTGTGAGAGGTCTTCAGAAACTTCCGACGACCATTACTGAGCAGGGGCAGCTGCAAACACGTATAGGTATTAGGCACCCTTCAGGATCTGCTGAAGAATGTGCAAGGGCAGCTGCAACACTGGGAATCGGCTTGCGCACCGCAGAAGCCCTGATGCTACAGGAGGTCTCTATGGAAAAAAGAAGGGTCGTTCATTTCCTTCCCTAGTCAACTTACCGTGCCTTCATTTCTTCGTCTCTTTTCTCTCGAAATAAACTGTGCCTGCTCTTGTTCCATTGTCGTTGTGTAAATAAAGGGAGATGTACTTCTCTTCAGAAAATTATACACATCAAGCAGCCAATCAATTCCAATTTCCACCGAGTCCCGAATATCCAGGCCAGCTGCCCTCCAGGTACAGCCATGCCAAGTCCAGCAATAATATCTCCCGGTCCATTTTTGGTGCCAGCCATTCAACCAAGCGAACTGAGGCAGCAGTCCTCCTGGCCTCAAGCAGCAGTGGCGACTGGCGATGCTCACTTTACCGGCGTCGTTTGGTATCATAAATATTAATATTATTTTGTATAAAATTTGTTAAACTTAAAATTGTTCGACTTCTTGAGAAACGACAGTTACATTCTCTCATGAATGAAGGGAATATATAATGGTTCTTTTTCTGCCTTAGATTTTTTTCTTACATATAAAACCCCACATAAGTACATACTATCATTGGTCATAATATGTTTTGGATTCTAAATATTAATTTCATTTATTAAGAAGATTGTGAGCATCACAACTAAGAACAAACCACCTCTCTTTCCTATGATATTCTTGGCGAGACAGCTGATGAAGGCCAGCAGGAGTGGAGTGGCCAGCTGGCAGTTGTCTCCGTCGCCTGGCGGCCGAGAGCGAGAGGGGTGACAGAGTGAGGTGGAGTTTCCGAGTAGGGACAAGATAGAGAACGATTCCATGTAATTAGGGGAAAAGTGAAATCCCATCAATTTTGGCATGCCAATCTCCACGTAATTCCTGCGTTCCTTGTTTGTCAGCTCTGTTAGTTGATACTCCTTCTTTATTAGTTGTTAACTGATCGAATCTCACGTATGTCAAGGAAGTCTGTTGATGCATAGCCTTTGTACGTCACATAATTGTATACATCAACTATCAAAGACTAATCAATCCATTATTAGATCAACCATGTGTGTAATCAATCCATTATTAGATCAACCATGCGTGTTAGCCTACCATGAGAGCATGTCAAATTTTTTCCCAAAAGATCCATGTAAATCCATGAGACAAAAATAAAAAGGAAAGTTAAAAATAACCCAACCAAGTTAGATATAATAAAAAGATATTTTTCTAATATTTAAAAATATAAATAATAAATATTAAACCTATTACATAATAGGAGGTAATATGTCTTTAGAATTTTCTTTTATAGTCATTTAGGAGTACCTCAGCAAAACTCTTTTTATAATATATAATCTAGATTCAGATTTAGGGGTAGTTTAGATATGTACATAGGGGCCACTTCATATTTATTAGTTGTAATGGATAATTATTAAATAAAATATATTGGTGTACACGTAGGATCCTAGGTGGATGTTTTATTTTTTTTAAGAGAAATTCTAAGATTTCTCTATTTTTATAGAGTGTCCACCTAGGATCCTAGGTGGCATCACCTAGAGCCTTCAAAAGGAGCCTCCAATTAGTAATAGTAAGATAAGATGGCCTCCTCAATTTTTCTCCATGCACAATACTCACCAATTATTACTCTTTAAATTGTTCCCAAAACTTAGCCTATAGTATGTTATACTTGTATGAAATCACATTAAATAATACTCCCCCACCCCCAAAACAAATAAGTCATCATAGATTAAAATTTTGTAAAACAAAGTCATCTTAAGGTTTTTTATGTAACAGGCGGGGTTTCCCCCTACTGGTTATAGATATACATTACAGAAAATAAGTGTTAAAGAAAAAAATTGGCATTAAGTTTGAGCAAAAGCCAGCACAAGAAAGTGGGATGTATTACACAGCTACAAGCAAAGTAGAAGAGAATGCCACCAGATGGGTGTTGATGCTACCATACACTAATGCCTATATGTGTAGCCGTGCTATGAATTAAGTAGCACAATTAATCGGCAGTGGCAAGAGAACTGATCAAGATGTTGTTTTGCATACACGTCATACAGTGAACAATCAGTTATTGATAATTGTGAAGGTCACTAACGAAGCCACGGATAGACAGAACTGGATGTGGTGTTCAAGGGCCATGGTGTCAAGTCTATGTGATTATGTTTTCAAGTAAAGTAATCAATAATATACAAAAATTAATCTATGTGCGCTATTTGCACAGGCCAATTTGTTAGATATAAATTATAATGAATCATAACCTAAAATTTGGGAAAGCAAAATCGAACATGAGTGTTTTTTTCTTCACCTAAATCCCTTTCTTCTCCAACTCTAACGAGGTTTCCGGTGAGGTTTAATTAGGGTTTGAGGGTTAGGGTTCTGGGGTTGCAATTGTCGGGGGGACAAGCTCACCGCCGACCTTAGAGGAGGCCCATGGTCGGCCGGCTGGCCCGGCGGAGGTAGCGGCTGGTCGGGGGACGAGGTTGTAGTGGCGGCGGCGCCGGCCTAGGTGGTGGGGCTAGGGCACCGCCGGGGGGGCGCTGCTGGCGATGGCACTAGGAGGAAGAAGATCGAAAGGGTGGGAGAGGAAGACATAAGGAGAGAGAGAGAGGGGATAGATCTAAGCCATCCATTTTAAATCCAGTGGTTCAAAAATTCGAGTGTGGGGAGCCATTTCAACACTCCAGTATGGTACAGACATCCTCCCTAAAATTTGAGTCCCAACTCCAAAAGATGTAAGAACTCTATATTAACCTCCTGCCATGTGGGAGTTTTTCTCTCTTTTTTATCAATAAACTCTGATACCATAGGATAATCAACGTTTGCTCCAGTATCACTACGTATAAGAATTTCTTTCTTCTCCAATTATTAGCACCTATTATTATTATTATTATTATTATTATCATCATCGAAGTAGCTACTTTTTAAATTTAAGATTTCACCTTTCATAACAGTTTTTTGCAAATTGCCAGCAACATATAGTTTCCTTAATAAGCACCCATTATCTGAGGATTGAGCTTATCTATTTTGTACAGCAAGCATCATCGAGCTGGCACAAACGCGTGGTATCACAGGGGAGGCATCCGATTGGAGCCATCAGCCATGCATGGTGACACGTTCATCGATGCTGAAACTATCCCAGCTGATCTCAATCAAACATTCAGTTTATTGTCTGGGATATACTCAATGCTAGCTGTTTGTTCTTACGACTGTGCATTATACATTAGCTAGGCATATTATACTACCTGCGTGGGTCATGCAGACCGAATTGTAAAATGAATCCAGTCACATAATAATGATGCGATCCTATCGAGCACAGTATATCAGGCTCAAACAGAAAACTTGATCGCACGTTTATCCTCCTCCTATGCTAGCACACGTCATGTTTTTTCGTAAGATGCCTAGCTTAAAGTCTGCTCCTAGGTTGTATAAATTCTCGCCTGCTCTCAAACAAATTCGAAAAAAGAAAAGAAAAGAGAACAGAGTAGCTCGATCATTTGGAGAGCTTGGATCGGGGCCCTGGCACTACTAGTTCCTGTACATACATCCCTATAGAGTGATTGAGTAGCAGTCGAAGGAAGCGTCTCAGGCGACCTGACGATCGATCGATGTCGGCTGTGGCGTCAAACAACCGGGCGTCCTCCGCCACCTTCGCCCTCCTCGCGCTGATGTTCACCACCACCAACATGTGCCGTGCCTGCCCTCCTCCGCCGTTCCTGCTGCTAATGGCGGCCGTCGCCTGCTGCAGCAGCAACCGTCGGCGGGCTGCCGGCCCGGCTGCAAGCCCTCGTGGCTGGTGTCACGCAACTCAGCAACCAAGTGGAGGCATCGCTGCAGGATGCCAGTCCGTCTCTGCCAACCCACCCGCAGCAGCTGTTCCAGCTGCAGCAAGCTGTGGACAGCCTCGCCGCGGCGCAGAGCGAGCTGCGAACCTTGGTGCGATTTCTCCTGGTCGACATGGCTGTGCAGGGTACTGTTGAGGATCTGCTGAGCCTACTCGAGGTGGATCTGGAAGAGTTTGAGCCGCTGGATCTGAGGGCTCCACCAGGGGGGTGTTTGACGGACCTTCAAGCCAAGCTGGTGGGCATGATTGGCCAGCTGACGAACAAGCTTCAGGCAGGTGCGGATCGTGTTCATGTTCCAGCCGACTCGCCGATGCAGCTGCAGAATCTTATCAACGCTCTTAAGAATCTCGGGAGAGCCGTGAGCCAGGTGGGCCCATCATGCCAGCCCGTTCTTTTTCAGACCATGCCGGGCAATGCCAATGGCAAGCGTGTTGTCGCTGCGATCCGTGCATTGGCTTCTGGCATCAAGGCTCGGCGATGAGCAGAAACATTGACCCACGCTGTAACAGATGTGGGCCAAATTAGAGTCTTGTTCGTTTCCTTACCCTGCTAGTCAACCGTTCGTGCCCTCACGTTATTTCTTCTTCCTTTGCCACTGCTCTGGCTGCTGTCTCTCTTTTCCGTCGTGTTTGTCGTTCCGGTCTTCTGGTTCGTTGTATATGTTCGCTGCTTGATTTGATGTTGGATACTTGGATCGGCCACGCTGCTCTGGCCTCAACCTCAATTAATTCACTTGGCTTAAGCGACCTATATCGATGAAACGAAGGAACAAATGACGAACTCGTGAACATGAAACAGATGCACAGTGCGCGCCGCTGTCGTCATCTAGCACCTTCGTTTGGCAAGTCATGCTGAAATGAAGCAGAGTTCGGTATAGTTGATGCTGAAATCTGCCACCTCTTTGGGCGAACTATGTTGGAATATATACGTTTTTCACTTATTTCTAATAAAAAATTTAAACCCACTTATAAACGCAAATGTTGGATAATAATATGGTTTGTCCTATATGGGTAATTAAAATGATTTCAACCAATACATTGCTCATGAAGACAGAAGAGAATATTAGCGAGCCACATGTACTTGGTTGCTCGCTAAACTAGGCCGAGGCCATGGTGAGGTGTGACGTGACCAGGGGCGGACCCAGCCAGCTCCCAAGAGGGGGGGGGTCTAGCCTTCTTCCTTTTTCTCCACCTCCTCCTCCTCCTCCTCCTCTTCTTCTTCTTCTCTCCCTTCCTGCCCTTTGCTCCGTAGTGATGCAGTGGTCCGCTACTAGACGTGACATGATGCATTGTCTTACATACAATATGTATACATATTACCGCAAAAAAATATGTATACATAACAAAAAGTTTAGGGAGCAATGGATGTAAAAAATAAATAAAGTTTGCCGAACGTCAACCAAAACACTCAGCAAACACATAGGTTTGCTAAGTTCCATCCTCAACGGCTCTCGGCAGAACTCAAGTTACCGAATGCCCACCCATTTCCTCTCGGCAAAAAGGGTGCGGTCAAACTGGCCGGTGGGCGGGCACATGATGTGGAACGTGTTTTTCGAGTGTCGAGGGGGTACACTCAGCAAACTCGGCTTTTCGAGTGTCGGCCGTTTGACGCTCGGTAACATGCTAACGGCCATCGACCTAGCAAATTAAACGGCACGGCGCACGTGACGGTCACATGCCACATTCAAACAAACACTATTTAGTTTATTGTTTAGAAGAATTAAAGCTGTTTGTTGATTGCCATATGAATTATACATTAGCTAGTTATTTTACTATACTAGCTAGCTAGCTGCACTGGTTATATGTGGAGTAGCGAATGGTATAAGAATCCACGTATACTGATACAATCCCAGTGGGATATATGTCCAATATAAATTGGTTCTTTTACCATAATACACGTACATACTATCTTTTACCATAATATTTTTTTACTTCTAAAGATTTTTTTACCCAGAAGATAGCGAGCTAGCATCACGACCAATCACCTCTCTTCCCTGCGTTATTCTTGGCCTCCACCGCGCCCACCTAGCTCTACCACTTATTATTTGTGTGTCATCCAATTTTCTGTTACAACTTACAAGACCCATGGAGCATGGCTTCTGTCAGTCACCAAGAAATTAAAGCGTACAGTCAACTCTTTTGCTCCGGTATCTCTCCAAGAATTTCTTTCTTCTGGAATAGTTTCTTTTTTCATATGTGGTCTATATTGGTATTTTTATTGGAGTAGCTACTTTTTTTTTTCAAAACTGTTTTGGCAAATTGCCAACAACATATAGTCCCCGGAAACACCCACTATATTATCTGAGGATTGAGCTGATCTATTTTTTCCAGCAAGCAAGATCAAGCTGGCACAAACGCGTGGACTCACCGGAGAGGCATCCAACAACTATGGCAGCACGTTCATGGATTCTGAAACTATCCCAGATAAATTCTGAATCTAACATTCAGTTTATTGTCTGGGAGAATCAATGCTAGCTGTTTGTTGCTTACCACTATGGCACTGTGTATTATACATTATCTAGGGATATTAATAACAATAGGGTCATGTATAGTGAATTGCATAAGAATTCAGACACATACTAAACCGCCATTATTAGCACTTCATTAAGACTAAACGGCCATTTAAACATATTAATCAGACACGGTCAGGCACCGTATAGCGTGCACACAGGCTAACGGCCATGTAGGCGAACATGTTGTCGTAAGGGCGTCCTCAACAGGCAGCCAAATCGCCGGCTTACGTATGATTTCTGCTGACATGGAGGTGAGAGGAAGTAGAGAGAGAAGGCAGCTAGCTAGTTTCTCGTCGCTAGTCTAGCACAAATACCGAGACCGGTTTTCACGGACTGAGAGAGGCAGGGAGAGAGATGATGGGCCATGTAGAGGAGAGAGGTAAGAAGACATTGGATAAAAAAGTATTGCATGCGACCAAATAGCTAGCACTAGCTATTATTGTTGGAGAAGCCCTAAGATTCTTAAAAGTCAGCTCCTAGCTAGGTTGTATAAATTCCCGCTTGCTCTGAAACAGATTCGCAAAGCTCGATCGAGGGGCATGTTTAGTTGAGTGGGAAAAACCTAAAAGCTAAAATTTAGCTCAACTTTATCTAAACACATATAAAAAAAATTATATCAGCCCACCAAGAGATATTGTTGGGCCAAACGTGTGTGGCCCACTACAACCAGTCTATCTGTGAGCCTGCTCGTCCCCTAGAGCCAACAGCTGCAACACAAATGTGTGGGGACTACTTCGAAATTAGCAAATGCATCTAAACACGGTTTGCTAAAAAATAAGCAAATAGATCTAAACACCCAAGACAAGTGCAAAGATCTAATTTTTTAGATGTTCCCTAAATTCTAATTTTATAGCATGTATCTAAACAGGGCCGAGCATTCGCGGAGAGCTTTCTCGGTGCACTACCAGTTCCTATACTCCCTCCGTCCCACAATATAAGCATCTATTGATTTCCGTGCCAACATTTGACCATTCGTCTTATTCAAAAAAATTTAAAAATATAAAAAAAATTATTATATACATAAAGTATATACAATATATTTTATGTATATGGTAATTGTTTTTATATTTTTATAAATTTTTTAAATAAGACGAATGGTCAAATGTTGGCAAAAAATCGATAATGCTTACATTATGGGATGGAGGGAGTACATCCATAGAATGATCGATAGAGTAGTTGAAGGAAGAGTCTCAGTAGGCCCCATGTCGCCTGTGGCGTCAAACAACCGGGCGGCCTGCGCCACCTTCCTCCTCGTGCTGATGGTCACCACCAGCAGCTGGTGTGCGGCCTCCGCTGTTCCCTTTGCCAACGCTCGTCGCCTGCAGCAGTTGTCACCTCCGCTGATCAACCAGCTGCAGGCATTCGCGGGTGGTGCAGGCGTTGCTGCAGATCCTCAGCCCGTCTCTGGTGAGTTCCGTAGGCCTGTCCCAGCTGCAGCGTGTTTCGGACACCCTTGCTGTAGGGCAAGGCCGGCTGCAAGCCATAGTGCAAGCTATCGTGGGCGACCCGGATTTGTTGGAAGTGCCCACTGTGCAGGCTAATCTTGAGCGCATGCTGAGCGAACTTGAGACGGATCTGAGAGCGTTTGAGAAGCGGCTGCGGAGCGTGGCATCACCGGCTGTTGGGGTCTGTCTCACCGTCGGCCCTCAAGTTCAAGACGACGTGGTGGCCGCGCTCAACCAGATGGAGAGCCAACTACAGGCAGCTCTGGCCGGTGTTCCAGCCAACCCGGAGTTGCAGCCGCAGGATCTTGTCACGGCTCTTGATAACATCGAGAAAGCCGTGGCCCATGTCGACCCTTGCGCGGCAGGCCTTGAGACCCTGCTGGAAAATGACCAGGGTGTTCTCGAAGCCATCAGTGAACTGGCTGCTGGCATCCAGGCCCCGTGATGCCTGGCAGCAGGGGGGGGGGGGGCAGAAACACTACGGACGCTGCAATAGATTTGGGGCAAATTAAGAGCGTGTTGTTCGTGGTCTTGGCTTCTTGCTGTTGTGGTCGCTCTTACGGTCGATCGTCTGTGTTTCTTGTTCCGTGTTCTTGTTCATGACATGTATGTTGTTCTTCTTATTCATGTAAATCCGCTGCTTGATTTGAGCTAGTGCCACGTGTTCATATCCGGTTTATTGGTTGGAAGAATTTTTTTTAATCAAAGAAAAAAAATCCGGCCTCAACCAATTTCAATGAATGTCCACAGCTAAACTGAGCAGAAATATGGAGTACACTTAGGGGGTGATTGGATGGCTGCTTCCAACCCCAACCAGGCCCAGCGGATGCAGGTTTCTGCTGATTGGATGCGTGCACCAGATGTTGGCCTGGCCGGCCAGATGCAAGAAGGAGCACTCGAACCTGGCTCTGGAGATACGAATCTCATTCTCGTTTCCGCAGGACCAGGCCCCGACGGTGCAGATGGGAAGCGTTGACCCTTTGTGCAGTGACTGAAACTTGTACGTGGGAACTAACAATGCAAGTATCCAAACACCGTTCTGCTCTAGCCATGATGTAGGAATGCTGTCATCCAAACAAAGGTCACTTGCACGAGCTGAGCCAGGCCAGTGGGAGCCTGCATACTGGAAACGAGCAAGGCTCGCTAGTGAAGAAAACCAATCAGGCCCTTAGCCTGTCGCCAATGTATGACAGTACAAAACATTCAAATGAAAGAGAAACTAACGATTCTAGCACTTAAGCCTATTTTTGACTTACCAACTGAAATTGCTGAAATTCCATTGCTGTGGACAGTTTTCTTTTTCAGTTTAATCTTCTCCTCTTCTTTAGATAACAGTGAAAGTTTCTGGAAATTCCATCACTGTGACTTCCAGTTTTTGACACATTTCTTTTAGATTAATCCTCTGTTCTTCTTTAGATAGCAGTGACTTTCCAGTAGGCCCTCCTAAAAATGATCTGCATAAAAAAAGTACTCCCTCCATCCCAAAATAAGAGTAGTTTAGAAACCGTGTTTACCTCACAAACATGGTTCCCAAACTACTCTTTTTTTTTAAGACAGAGGGGGTACATTTCTACTCAAGTACATACTATCATTGACCATAATATTTTTGACTTTGCAACATTTCTTTTACTAAGAAGATTGTGAGCATCACAACTAATCACCTCTCCTTCCTCCGTTTTTTCTTGGCCTCCATCACCCACGAACCTCCACTTATTTTTTTTAAATGAAACAGGAAGGTTTCTCCTACTGGTTATATATTATATTTAGATTTGAAAGTCTATACAAGCCTACTTTAAGGAACAAAGAAAGCATGAAAGAAAATAAAATAAGTTACAACATTGTGTCTATCCATGTGGTCATAACAGAAGATAGATTCTTCTTTGCTCGAAGTACAACCAGAGCAAATTCTTTCTGAAGTAGACACTTGAAATTTTGAATTGAATGCTGCACATTCCTGAAGGTGAGATCATTTCTTGCCATCCAAATGCACCAACACATCAATTTCACGACGTCCATGAAGAAACGAATTTGCAATTGATCCCTGAAACCTTCCACAGAACTGAAAAGATCCATTGGATGAGAGACCTGCAAGGCAAAGAGGGCCCAACAATGCTGTGCAAAAGGGCATTGCAAGAACAAATGCGCTGCAGTTTCTTCATGACTGGCCACACACAACACACAGTCATAATAACTTGGCAGCTCCAGATTTCTCCTGCGCAAAAGGCCTCGTGCACTTAATCTATCCTTAAGCAACAACCAGAGGATTTCCATAACCAATTAAAACTGGGGTGAACAGTGTTTATAAGCCCTAGACGATGAAAATAAGCGTGAACCCCAGATGTATGACCATGAATCTACTCCAGCGACCTCAGAGTTCGCATTCTGCTCGAGGGCATGAGGAGTTCGTGAAGTTGCTGAAACGCTGGAGCCGAGAGGGGCAAATAAAACAGGTGACTCAACCTCCACTTATTTGCGCATCCATTTTTACCATAACCATGCACGGATCGGAGAACGGCTTCTGTTTGATATGGTACTGAGAAAAAGTAGGGTCTTGCTCCAGTATCAGACTATCGATACAAGAATTTCTTTCTACTCCCATAGTTTGTTTTTTGTACGTGTGGTCTGTGCATGGTATTAGTACTTTTATCATTGGAGTTGCTACTTTTAGATTTAATTTTGCCTTTCATAACAGTTTTGACAAATTATCATCAACATATTGTCCCCTAAGATTGAGCGTATCTATGTTGTACACCAAAAATAATGATATAGTGTTAGAAGGCTCATACCGCCGGTTCCCACCTGGCTGTGATGTGCTTACCATAATCGCTGAACCTTCCACTCGTACATAACCTCCTCTACCACTGCACCACGCTTACTCTTGTGCCTAAACTCCGTTTTGGTTTCTCAGATATTATACTAAATCAAATGTAAATTTCTTTTTTCAGAGCCTAATAATCAAAGCGAACTGAGCTCTAGCTCAGCTGGCAAGGTTCCTTGTGGTGGAACCAGCCCACCTGGGTTCGAGTTCTCGACTCGGTATTGGTGCTCGCATTTTTCTGGATTTATTCTAGGATTTAACCGGCGCTATTCTTTCAGTGGTAGGCGATGTGCCCATCGATAGCGAGGCGCCTGTGGTGACTTCGTCAACTTGGAGGATTTGCCGGGTTGCGTGCGTATATTTGTAGGGACAAGTGTGTGTGCGTGTATGTGAGCGTCTGTGTTTGTACTGTGTGATTCGCAAAAAAAAGCCTAATAATCAGTCAAATTTAAAAGTTGCCAGCTATAAAGTTTTATAATCTTTTGAAATATACAAATTTCATATTATCATTTCTTCACCCGAGGTCGTTTACAAGAATTTCAAATTTGACAAAATTTAAATAGTTTTCGTTGATAAAATTATCTCAAATCAAAAGGTTCTCAACCACAAAGTTGCATAACTTTTTAAATCTACAACTTTCATAATGGTCATTTCTCTATCCAAAACCGTTTTAAAAAAAACTCAAATTTGTACTTTACATGGGGCATCGCAGCCGGTTCTGGAACTGGCTATGATGCCTCCATTAACTCCTTACAACCAGTTGGTTAAACAAACCGATTGCCCATAACGAAGTTGCTAATTACCCCGTAGATGGATGTAGCATGTTCAATACTTATTTGCAAGCATTGACAACTCAAAAAAAATAAGGAACATGAGGCACAACATGATCAACGCAAGATTCCTCTTTTATACCTTAGTATTTTATTTTATTGGTTAGCTATTTTTAGCTTTTTAACCGTTTCTAACAGACATTGGAAATCGCCGACAACATATAGTTTCCTAAACACGAATTATCTGAGGATCGGGCGTATCTGTTTTGTAGCTGGCACAAACGCATGGAATCACTAGAGAGGCATCAAACTGGAGGCATGGTCGCACGTTCATGCATGGTTGCCGATGAGCCGATCGAAACTATCCCAGAATCTCAATCTACTAGAATATGCTAGCTGCCTAGCTGTTTGTTGTTTGCCCTGTGCATTATACATAAGCTAGGGATGTTATACTAGCAACTAGCACTGCGTGGGTCATGCAGAGTGAATTGTATACAAGAATCCAGGAACATACTGATACGATCCCACGAGGCGCAGAATCAGCGTCAAACAGAAAACTTGATCCCACGTCCATCGTCCTTGATGCTAATAGTTGCTAGCGCACGTCATGTTTTCGTAAGATGCCTAAAGGTCAGCCCCTATGTTGTATAAATTCTCGCTTACTCTCAAACACATTCGCAAAAACCAGTAGCTCGAGCATTCATCATAGAGCTTTGGATATACATCTATAGAGTGGTAGTCTGGTAGAGTTGAATTAGGAAGAGTCTCAGGAGAGAGACCCCATGTCGGCTGTGGCGTCAAACAACCGGGCGGCCTCCGCCATCTTCCTCCTCGCGCTGATGTTCACCAGCAGCTGGTGCGTGGCCTCCGCCGCTCCTGCTGCCAATGCTCGTCGCCTGCTGCAGCCCACAGAAACCGTCGCCCTGAAGCACCATCTGCAAGAACTCGTGGCTGGTGTTGTGGAACTCAGCAACCGAGTGCTGAATCTGCTGACACCGCAGCAGAACACCGGTCCGACTGTGGATGTGGTGGTGGGCGAGCTGCGCCAAGTTGTGACCAGCCTTTTTCATGGTGTTGAACCGGCTGGAAGATCTCGTACAAGGTCTCCTGAAGACGCCGAATTTGCTGGACATGCCGATTGTGCAGACTGCACTTGAGGCCCTGCTGAGCCAACTTGGGAAGGATCTGCAAGGGCTTGTCCCGCGGCTGCGGAGCCCGCCACCGGCTGGGGGCTGTTTCACGGCCCTTCTTCAAGCCGACTTGGTGGCAGCGGCCAGCAAGCTGACGAGCCAGCTACGGGCAGCTGCGGCGATCGGTGATCCAGACGACTCGACGATCCAGGCGGCGGCTCAAGCTCTCATCACAGCTCTTCAGGATTTCGGGAAAGCCGTGGGCCAGGTGGACCGATGCGCGCCCGGTCTTCTGGTTCTGCAGAGGAATGGGAAGGGGGTTGTCGATGCGATCAGCGAACTGGCTGCTCGGATCCAGCAGACCTTGTGATGGGCAGGGGCAGAGCAAAAACACTGACGCTGCCAGAGATCTGGGGATAAGTAGTGTTGTTCGTTACCTTACCCTACGTACACGTACTAGTCAACCGTATGTGTATGTGTCCTCACATTATATATTTCTTCCTTTGCCACTATGCTCTTGCTGTTGTCGCTCTTAGTTCCATTCTTCTCGTTCATGTATGTTCACTGCTTGCCTGCTTGATTTGAGCTAGTGCCATGTGCTTAGAATTTTCTAAAACAGTCTTGGACCTCATGTGAGAGTAATGATGGGCCTGTCACTCAGCGTGCCTTTGTTATGGGGCTAGATGAGCCCATGTAAGTTGGCCCAGGTGGGGGTTTATTTGAGCAGGTTCACCAACGCTGTTCCATTTTGCGCGAGGCGGTCCGCCGCGGCCTTTGCGTGATGATGGACATACAATACTTCTGGAGACTTGGCCGGTCTGATTACACAGTCATTGATTGCGGTCGTATTGGCACGGCCAAAGACCAAAAGTATAAAGACGGGTTGTTTGTTTGCGCAGACAGTTTTCTCTAATGGTTTCGCAACCTTCTTACAGGAAAAACTGACATGAATACAAGCTTAGCAGGTTTGCTAGCTAATGTAGCTGTTGTCTCGATCGTCCTTTGAGTCTCAAGTCTCAACCTCAACTTTCTGGCCGCCAGCCTGCCATGCAAGCTCGTCGTCCGGAAGAACAAACTGCCAGGCTATCAGTTCATTCAAAAAAAAAACTGCCAGACCATCAGCATCATATCATGAACGTTGATGAATGATGAGGGTGATGTGCTTCTTGGCTTCAAAATAATAATAATAATAATAATAATAATAATAAAGCTTGCAAATTGTATGTCGAGAAGAATGTGTGGGGGCGCTGCAGGAGAGAGGCCACCTTAACAATCAGCTGCGAGGTCTAGAGAAAGTTTAATGAATCTGCTGCCAGGTGCTGGCTGCAGCAAGGCATGGTGATCTGGCGTGTGGTGTGGCGCACTCCACCAGCATTCAATGTACAGCAGCGCTGCTCAGCCAATAGCAAGGGTGGTAGCGCCTCTCGGCTGGCTTCAGGCGGCGCCCCATTCTATCTTCTGGTTTCTCTCATCTCCATGTAGACATCCGCCTGCTTACAACGTGTTATTAAACTTGCTCTTAGGAGCATTACCACACCCGTGATGTGGAAGTCGATGGTGTCATGCATATGAGACGCCGTAGAGATGTCAGAGGAAACCACATGCATGAAAACCAAGATGGAACTGAAAGATGGAGTAGATAGCGAGATGTGTCTACATTTTTCAGGAAGAATTAAGCGGCCAGGAAGCGTCAAGTTTGAGCAAAAGCCAGCACAAGAAAGCAGGACATTAGTTGCTATGGCGTCAATTAAATGCAGATTTGGTTACGTATTACAGACACGCAAGCAAAGTCAAAGAGAATGCCACCAGAAGGGTGTTGATGAACCATACACTAATAATGCATATGTGTATCGTGGTCTGGATTAAGTAGCATATATAATTAGATCTCAATCGGTTATTGATCATCATGACGGCCACTAACCAAATTGGATGCAGTTTTCTAGGGCCATAGTATCTATAAGATTACGTAAATTAATCAATAACGTAAAATTTGGATCCCAACTCCCAAGAGATGTAAAAATTCCCTCCAGTTTCCCGTTTCCAAAAAAAAAACTCTCTCTAGTAGCGCAAAAGCAGTTTTATTTTTTGGAAAGCTAAATCACACTCATCAGGTATTATGAAGCCTCCCTACACTTGATTTTTTTGACCATCCAATCTAAAATTAAGAGTAAAATACATGAATGGTTATTATACTTGGCTTGTTTCAATTTGGCCATCATACTTAGAAAAATGTAAATTGTGGCCATCAAAATTGCTCAACTGAGTCGATACGGTACGTATTTGGACAATATAAATACATATTCGATCACTCTTTTTATCATGGCAGCTCACATGATGTGTGCAAGAATTTGAAAGGTGTTTTCTAATCAGGATCACAAAAATAGTACAACCATCGGTCACCCCTGTTAGGTGCATCTAAGATTTCAGACCTATGGAGAAATCCTTGTTTAATGGATGATTAAAGAAGTATGGTTGTCCTCCTAAGTTCGACATATTTTCAATAGGTCATGTACTCATGTGCAGAAGCAACCAACCATAGAGATCCAATATGTATTCACATCGTTCGAATACATATTATAGAGAGTTAATGGCCGTATTGACTCAGTTGAGCAAACTTAGTGGCTACGATTTATACTTTTCTAAGTACAATGGCCAAAATGAAACAAGCCAACAAGTATAATGGTCATTCATGCATTTTACTCTAAAATTAATGTCCCTGATCTACCTTCTCTTTACCTGAAAGAAGGTGGAAAGAGAAGGTGATGGGGAGGGGAAGACATAAGCTAGAGAGATTTAGATCTGGACCATCCATTTTGGATTGCATGATCCAAAAATATGTGTGTGCCCCCCCCCCAACCCACACACAACAACATAGTAAAATTCTCTCGAATTAAACAAGGATTGAGCATATTTATTATGTACACTAAGCTGTCTAAGTTTGAAGCTTAGTCTATCTAGCTTTTTTCTTCGTCTCTTTCTTTGTTGTCTTTTTCTCCTCATTTGAGACTTAGTATATCTCTTAGTTAAGTGGCCAATTATGTTTCATTGTGGTAGTAGACATTCACATGTCTGAATGCTCAAAATAGGATATGTTCCTCATTAAAAACTCCATTTTTACCGTTACAATCCATGGAACACGCCTTTCTGTCATCTGACACGGAAACGTGTTTTGTGATGGAGGAATAGTAAAAAGTTAGAATAAATAGTGGAAAGTTAGGAATCTAAACAAGGCCTTACTCTCTATTTACCTCCAGTCGTGTAAAGGGGAGATTTTCTGTCTCTTTTTTCCCCCTAGGCCCAGTCCCCTCCCCCTGAAAAACCACACACAACAAAATTATCACCAATTAAATGAGGAATAAGCTTATTCATTATGTGCACTAACTTGTCTAAGCATGATTAAGTTGACACAAACGCGTGGAACCACTGGTGGATGACTAAACTATCCCAGAATCAAACAAGCACTACTGATCAGTTTGTTGTTTCGAAGTCTTAAAGTTATCTGTTTGTTGATTGACATATGCATTATACATTAGCTAGTGATTTTATTATACAAGCTAGTAGCTGCACCGATCGTTATATGTGGAGTAGCGAATTGTATACGAATCCACAAATAGTGATCTAATCCCAGCGAAATATGTTCAATACAAAACGGTTCTTTTCCTGTCTTATTTTTGGAATAATAAAACCCCACTTTAATTTGACCATAATATTTTTTTACTTCTAAACATTTTTTACTATGAAGATAGCGAGCATCGAAATTCACAACCAATTACCTCTCTTCCCTGCGTTTTAATTCTTGGCCTCCACCGCCCACCTAGCTGGCCCAAATGCGTGGAATCAAATGGAGAGGGATCCAAGAGCCATGGGGGCACGTTCATGGATTGCTGAAGAAACTATCCCAGATAAATCTCAATCTAACATTCAGTTTATTGTCTGGGGAGACTCAATGATGCTAGCTGTTTGTTGCTTACCACGCACTGTGCATTATTCATTAGCTAGGGAAATTATACTAGCCGCGAGGATCATGCAGAGTGATGAATTGCATAAGAATCCACATACTGATCTGATCGCGATACGATTTTCCATAGCGACGAGCGCAGTGTCAGGGTAAAAAACAAAGCTTGCTCGCACGTTCATCTTCCTCGATGCTAGGGCACACGTCACGTTTTCGCGAAGATGCATGCCTAAAAGTCAGCTCTTATGCTGTATAAATCCCCCCCATTGCTCTCATACAGATTCGCAAGAACCAGTAGCTCAATCATTTGTAGAGCTTAAGGCTAGTTCCTACACATCCATCCATAGAGTGATATAGCAGTTGAATGAAAGAGTCTCAGGAGAAGCCATGTCGGCTGTGGCGCCAAACCGGGCGGTCGCCGCCACCTTGCTCCTCGGCCTGATCGTCACCACCAGCAGCTGGTGCGTGGCCTCCGCCGTTCCTGCTGCCAATGGCCGTCGCCTGCAGCAGTTCGCACCAGCCACCGGCGGCGTGTCGCTGTCCCAGCTGCAAGCGCTCGCTGGTGGTGTTACGACACTCAGCGACGAAGTGAAGAAAGCGGTGCAGACTGTCACTTCGTCTCTGCAGAGCAACACGCAGCTGCTGTCCCAGCTGCAACAAGTTGCGAGCAGCCTTGACGCAGGGCAGGGTGAGCTGCAAACCTGAAACGAACCGGACTTTTAATGACATAGTCCGACTCCCTGTACCCTTGCGATACTACCGCGTACAGAACTCATCTCAGTTGTATATCACAGTCATCCAAACGAATTACATCACATGTCATAAATATAGTAACCAGTACATGCCTCTGGAATAAGTACACATGCCTCAGGGGCCGAATGCAACATAAAGAAAATGTAGCGCAGCGGAATCTATCAAGCGTCCTCCAAGTGGTCTTCTCTCCACAGGCAATCTCCTGAGCGTAGCTGCAGCCTAGTCGTACCACCCATCATGGTTGAACTCGTGCTCGGACTCGTACCCTGCGAACTCACAGACTGTTCCCAAGGAGTGGAACAGTTTCACGTCACCATCTGTATGCAAGCTTTAGGTGGCCTAATTCTAAAGGGAAAGAAAATAGCAATGGAAAAGTATAGGTTTCCTAAGCAGCAGCGGTAAATAGTATCATCCTTCCCATATCCCTCTTTTACCACAACTCGGGCTGTCCTGGCTTACCAGGTCCCGTCTCAACTCAACACCTCCATCACTCGGGCGATGCGCGGGCTCCCATCCCCGGCATCTCAAGAGGTACGGGCGGATCGCAAGGGAGGCGGAGCTCAACCTCCCTCTCCCTGCCCGCACCAACGACCTCACACACTCTCCTATAGGGGAAGAGAAAGCATATCCCAAAACAATGGACGACCGAGACATAAACACTGCGCTTTCCGAGACCGAGGTCACGGCTATACGTATAGATCATAAGACTCTGCAGAGCTTGTACGCCTGTACCCAACTCGGGCTGCAAACCGGGGATCAACCGGTTGAGACACAGCCCACAACTAGTAACTCCTAACCGGAAACGGCATCCTCTTGCATCCCTCGGGTCTGAACGCCTCGGCACGCTAACCTTGGCCCCAAGAGCTGTGAAGACGTCCCCCGTGGGCTAGACGGGGAATAGCTCGCCGATCGGGGGTGTAAGGACGCATCCAGTCCCCCTGACACAAATACCACACTGTGGTCGCCAACAGTCCGGATACCGCTCCGAGAAAGGCTAGCTGGTACTCCTCCCACAAAAGCAAGCTGGTGCGTACGGTACAGTGATCACGAGGTCGGTCAACAAGGTTTAAGGTGCCGGTACGGGTGTCATCGTCCCAAAAGCGTATCCACCGCAGTGGTCCGCAACCGTTACCATCTCAGGTAACCGCCATACTCCTAGCTCCCAATCACAATCATAAGTCACAACCGTGCCCGCCACAGGCACAACACAGGGCTTACTCAGAAGCTCGCCCCTGGCTCCCCGAAAGCCTAAGTCGGGTTGTTATAAATACCCGCACCGACAAGGACCTACTAAGGTCAAAATCACCATACTCCTTCCCAGTTTTCCCACACACCCCACACAGAGAATATCTACCAATCCCACACATAGCATGCACAGCAATAGCAATATCTCAAGTATATAGTAAGTGGTAGGTCATCAAGGGGTAAAGGCAATAAAGGGCTATGCATGGCTA
The DNA here is from genome assembly GCA_015342445.1 of Digitaria exilis. Taxonomy (NCBI): domain Eukaryota; kingdom Viridiplantae; phylum Streptophyta; class Magnoliopsida; order Poales; family Poaceae; genus Digitaria; species Digitaria exilis. Next base: position 1,074,451 of record JACEFO010001677.1, on the reverse strand, counting down.
ATCATCATATAATCATCACGTGCAAACACTAGCATACTAACAGCATATGCCTAATGGGCATTCAAAAGATGGGATGGGCGTGAACCTGGAGAGTGCGGGTAGTTGTCGAAGTCCTCGGCCGGATCCTCAATCAGCTGCTCATGGTCGTCGTCTCCTGGATACGGAAGGTACGGTAAATCCTACGGTAAATGGCAAGAAATCCAAAGAACAGCAATATAGAAGATCCAAATGACTCCAAACACCCTCCCAAACTGTTACTCATATTTTTAGAAAATTAAAGAAACTGGTTTCATAATTTTCTGACTTAAATTGAATTAGTTATGAATTTTCCAAGTTTAAATCATTTTCTGAAAAAGATAAACGAATTCCCGAAAAGATTAAATCCGGAAAAACCAGATTGCGACACGTGGCAGCGCCAGAGCGCGCCACGCGGCCCTGCTGACGTCAGCATGACGTCAGCCTGACGTCAGCCGAGGGGGTCCGGTATTGATGACGTCAGCGTGGGCCCGGCTGACGTCATCACGACCAAGTCAACCTGACAGGTGGGCCCACTGGGCGGTGGGCCCCGCCTGTCAGTGGCTCGGTTCGGCGCGACAGCGCGCGTGGGCGCAGTCCACCGTGAGCCGTGAGTGCGGCTCACGTGGACCGCGTCCACCGGATCCGGTGCGGCTGCGCGCCGATCCGGTGCGGCTGCGGCCGTGTGGCCCAATCGTGCGCGGCTGGGTTTAAAATCCAAAGGGGAAAGTTCGCGCACGCGAGGTGTTCGACGAAACGCCGCACCGGCGTTCGCGACGCGCGCGACGCGACGGCTCGCCGTGCGTGCGCGTTCGCTTGCCAGCGTGCGGGTGCGGATCCGTGCAGCGTTCGTGTGCGAGCGGTGGAGGTCTGACGTGCCCGTGCTTGCGCGTGCGCGCTCGCGAACGTGCCAGTGCGGCTCGTCGCGGCGGCGGCGCGCGCAGAGACCACGGCGAGCTCGCCGGCCGTGCGAGACAACGCCTCGTGGCCGGGGCTGCACGCGTGCGTGCTCGTGTGCGTGTCGTGTGCGTGGTTGAACGAGTGTGTGCGTGTGCTTGTGTATGCGGGAGTGCGCGCACCATGGCTGCGCCATGGCCGCGGCGAGGCCTAGCAGCCCGCGGGTGTCCGGCAACCCGGTTCCGCGGCTGCTAGCGCGTGTGCACGTGTGCGAGGCTCCTGCAGAGAGAGATAGCGGCTCGATGGCCGGGCAAATGGGTAGGGGACTCCTAGCGGCGGCGCTACGGCTCGGCGGGACGCCGGTGATCGTCGGCGAGTGAAACCAAGGCGGGTCTCGGGGGATTAGCTCACCTAGGGGCTTGAGAAGAGAGAGGCGAGGCAGGGAGACCGTCGAGGCAGTGACGAGGTGTCGCGGTGCCGGCTCGGAGCAGCGGTCGTCGTCGACGTCGGCGTTCACGGCGGCTTCACGGTGGCGCGCGGCTCGGCGTCGTTGAGGTACGGTTCGGCTCCACTTCCGGGTTCCCTTGGCGGCTGCGGGGCTTCCTTCCGCAGCGGTGCTCCTCCTCCTCCCTCCTTCTTCCTCCTCCCCTCCTCTTCCCCACTTCCCTCTTTTCCTCCCCTGTTTCTCGTTCACGGCGGTGGTGAAAGGGGATAAACCCCGAGAGAGCAATTGGGTTCCAAATGAGGCGTGGGCGGCTACTTGTAGGCGAGGCAAGTGGGTGAGGTGGCTTGGACGAGGGGCTAGGCGGTTACGGGTCACGCGAATCGCGTGACCACGGCACGGCGATGGCGCGCCCGCGTGCGCGCGTTCCGCGGCGAGGTGGAGTGGCCGCCAAGGCTTCTAGAGGGTTCCGGGGTTTGGCTTGGGCGAGGGGTAGGTCTAGCGGGTGCAGCGGGGGTCTCGGGTGCGAGCGCGTGCGCGGGATCGCGGATCGCGCGAGCGCGGCGACGGAGGCGTGAGGAGGAAGAAGATGAACTGTGCAGTGTGTGGCTGACAGGTGGGCCCCACCTGTCGGCGCGGCGCGGCGAAGAACGGACGAGTGGGCTGCTGGGCCGGCACGAGCGAAGAGTGGGCCGAGCGCGCGGAAGAGAAGAAGGGAGTCGGCCCGCGCGGGGAAAGAAAGGGAAAAAGAAAAGAGAAAGAGAGAATTGGGCCGGGAGTTGGCCCAATTGCAGTAAGCCCATAGATTTGAATTTGAATTTATAATTCAAATTCAAAAGCATATTTATACTTCAAATAAAATCCAAACAAATCCAAATGAAATCCAAATAAAATCCAAATGCCACTCTAATTATATTATCCTTAAATAAAATAATGTTTTGCTAGGATTTAGATGAGAGGAGAATTTGACCTTAGGCAAATTTAAATTGTTGCACATTCATTCAAAAATTTTTAAATCCACATTTTTAACAAGCAAATTTTTAGGAATGTTACAAAACCTTCGTGGGAGCTCTCCAGGGCGCGGAGGCTCTGCTGGCCACGCCAAATGTGCAGACTACTCTTGTGATCCTGGAGGGCGAACTCGAGACGGATCTGCTAACGTTTGGGCCGCAGCTGCAGAACCCGGTCCCAGTTGGGGGATGTTTCAAGGACCTTCAATCCAGCTTGGTGGACGCAATCAGCAAGATGGTGAGCAAGCTACAGGCAGCTGCGCTGGCTTTTACTGTTCCAGCCGGCTCGCAGCTCCAGCCGCAGACTCTTATCATATCTCTCCAGAATTTCGGGGTAGCTGTGAGCAACGTGAACTCATGCGATCCGGACCTTCTGATCCTGCTGGGCCATGAGCAGGGTGTTATTGACGCGATCAATGCACTGGCTGCTCTCATCAAGGCCTAATGTGTCGTCGTTCGTTTCCTTATTACCCTGTTCTAGTCAACCGTCTGTGTCATCGTCACATTATTTTTCTTCCCTTGTCACTGGTCTTGCTGTTGTCGCTCTTACCATCGTCATGTTTGTTGTTCCGTTCTTGTGGTGTCTGCTTGATTTGAGCTAGGGCAATGTGCTCATCCCTGATGTAATAAGCTCTGGATGTTCAATTGTTGCGGTGAGATTTTATAGATCAGAGCAACTTGATTGTTTTTCTTTTTTCTCTTTCAGACTTTGTGCTTGCCACTCGGTGCATATTTTCCAGTTGGCAACAGAACTAGAAGCACCTCTTTCGTTCCCTCTCCACATTCACAGTGCAAAGTTCATACATGAATAATATGACACTTCACAGATGACAATGTACGAGGTGGCCCAATTAGCGGCTATTGGGATAAATCCAGCTAATAGCAGTCATGAACCTGTAGCGGCTAAGTGAAATTTTTAAGCGTCACCTTCACTAAGCAGCTATCCAGCTATAACGGCACTTGTAGCCGGAGATTTAATCAAACCACACTGCTCGCATCTCTATGCTGCCACGTTGCCATGCCCGAGAGAAAGCTCCACCAAGCAAGACAGGAAGGAACGAGAAGGATTTGCTGGGCTGGAGGCCTTGAGGTATTTCAAAACACCAATTAATAACCTTTCGGTCTTTTTTTCAATTCTGATCACTTCATTTATTTCAAATAGACCTGAGTATTTTTGCCCTGGCCCAAGCCCGACTGGTTTTGTCTAGACTCTTTTTGGGATAGGTTTGGACAGAGGAAAAGAAGCCCGATAAATATTCTCGGCTTCAGCACAAGAATCAATTAGCATCAAGTTTGAGCAAAAACCAGCACAAGAAAGTGGGGCATTAGTTGCTATTACCATCGAGTAGATTAGCAAGCAAAATTGGTTAGATATTACGCCACAAGTAGGGTCAAAGAGAATGACACCAGAAGGTGTTGATGCGACCATACACTAATGCGTATGTGTAACCGTTGTCTGGATTAAGTAGCACAATTAGATCTAGCAAGGGAACTGATGAAGATGTTGTTTTGAATACACTTCATACAATGAGCAATGGGTTATTGATCATCGTGAAGGCCACTAACAAAGTCATAGATGTGTTAGATTTAGTCATCATACTATCAAGCTAGTCTTTTGGGTTCAGTTAGGCCCGATGCCTTGGTTGTTGTTAGACTCTGTGGACCTAGGCCTGTGGGGCATCGGCTCGTTTGTACAGTGGGCCGGGCAGGATTCCGTAGCGCCACTCTAACAAGTGGTACCAGAACCAAAGGTTGGAAAATCGGTAACATCTCTGGGTCACATGTTGACGGGGGAGCCCGTTGATATCTCCGTTGGGTCATTTGACCATTGGTCACACAAGTTGACTGGAGAGTTTATACTCTGGGCCTGTGATAACGTCTTCTGTGAGATCACACAATGGTTGTTATGGAAGAGTTGGGTCCGATGTGTGACGGGGGAGATTGTTAGATTTAGTCCCACATCGATACGTAATTGATGGTGGGGGAGCACAACATATAAGGTGGGGCAGTCCTCATACTATCATACTAATCTTTTGGGTTGCGTTAGGCCCGAGGCCTTGGTTGTTGTTGGGCTCTGTAGACCTAGGCCTGTGGGGCATCGGCTCGTGTGTACAGCGGGCCGGGTAGGATTCCGCAGCGCCACTCTAACGAGATGGACATAATTGGCTGTAGTTTTCAAGAGCTGTAGTTTTCAAGAGCTGTGGTGTCAAGTCTATGTATTATGTTTTCAAGTAAATTAATCAGCACTAAGATCCAAAAATTTAAATAACATGTTTATGACGGTTGTACACGTGTGAATTAGTTTCTATGTACCGTGGGAATCATCAAGCTAGCACAAGCGCATGGAATAACTGGAGGCATCCAAGAGGAGAAAAAATCACAAGTTCATGGATGGATGCCAAAACTCTCCAAGAATCAAACAAACACTATTAGTTTATTGTTTAGAAGAATTAATATTTGTTGTTTGTTGTTTGCCATATGCACTATACTTTTGCTAGGGATACTATTATACTATCTGCTTTGGTTATGCGGAGTGAATTGTATAACAATATACTGATACGACCCCAGCAAGATATGCATGTGCAAGTCCAATACAAAATGGTTCTTTTCCAATCTTAGTTTTTTGGCTTATAAAACTCCACACAAGTAGATACTATCGTTGACCATAATATTTTTTGACTTTTAAACTTTTTTTACTAAGAAGATTGAGCATCACAACTAGCCACCTCTCTTGCGTTGTGATTTTGCAGTTCAGTGTGGCAATTTCTGAGTAATCTTGACCCAGCGAAGTCACCTCCCTTGATTCTTGAGGAGTACAAAGCAAGCATTGCAAAACCTTTCTTCATGGGGATCATAATTCTTATGTTCTGGAGTAGCTGGACGGTATGAAATAACTATATCTTTAGACAGCTAGCCTTTTCAACAGCAGAAGCTTAGCCCTTGTTCAAGAAAGAGTTCGCCTTGGTTATCCATAGAGCGAAAGCATGATACTTTCCTGAAATTTATAGAATGGCTCGATAATCTTGTATAGGAATTTTTCTTATTTTTTATTTGCATAAACACTGTTCTTTATTTAATATATAATCAGTTGGGCCAAACCCCTCTTGTTCTTTCAAAAATAAACACCTCTCTTTCCTATGATTTTCTAGGCCTATTAGTACCTATTAGTATTTTATTTTATTGGAGTGGCTACTTTTAATTTATTTTGTTACCTTTTCTAATAACAGTTCTCGCAAATTACCAACAACATATAGTTCCCTAAAACCCCATTATCTGAGGATATAGTTGACCATACCAAGCATGATACATAGATCTAGCTGGCACAAATGCGTGGAATCACACTGGAGGCATCTAACAGGAGCCATGGTCGCACATTCATAGATGCCGATCGAAACTATCACAAAATTTCAATCTACTAACATTTAGTTTGTTGTCTGGAAGATGTTAATTGTACGTTTGTTGTTTGCCCTGTGCATTATACATCAGCTAGATATATTATAGTATTATACTAGCTGCGTGGGTCAGGCAGATTTGAACAGTATAAAAATCCACATACTGATACGATTTTCCAGCGACCGCAGTATTAGGGTCAAAAAGAAAACTTGATCGCACGTTCAGCCTCCTTGAGGATAGCGCACGCCATGTTTTCATAATTAAGATGCCTGAAAGTCAGCTCCTAGATTGTATAAATTCTCGCTTGCTCTCAAATAGATTCGCAAAATCCCGTAGCTCAGGCATTTGTAGAGTGATAGAGTTCATAAAAGAGTCTCAGGAGACCCCATGTCGGCTGTGGCATTAAACAACCGAGCGGTCTCGGCTACCTTCCTCCTTGGAAGTACTAGAAAAGCATCCAATCGTTACCTTAATCAACCAGCATTACTCTTAATCGGAAGTTTTCCTATGAGCCACTGAAACTTAGCTTTATTTTCATTTAAGCTACTACTGGAGAACCCATCTTTAGTACCGGGCGCAAAGCCGGTTTAGTACCGGTTATGCGCCTGGTACCGAGCTCCCGGTACTAATGGGCAACCCATTAGTACCGGCTGCATTAGCCGGTACTAACGGACGCCATTTAGTACCGGCTGGTGGCTCCAGCCGGTGCAGTACCGGCTGGTGTTACCAGCCGGTACTAAATGGCGTCCGTTAGTACCGGCTAATGCAGTACCGGCTGGAGCCACCAGCCGATACTAACGTCACGCAGCCGGTACTAAATGGTTCTAGCCGTTGCCCCTAACACACGGGGTGTCGGTGGCCGCCATTTAGTACCGGCTGGTGCCTCCAGCCGGTACTAAATTGCCCGGTGACGTCGACGGAGGCATGTTTTGCACGTTAGTACCGGGTGAAAGTGCAACCGGTACTAACGAGTCGGGGACGAATGCTCGATTCTCCACTAGTGAGCCCTTACATTTTGTCTAGGGACACACCTTTCATTTTTAAGCGGTAATTACACTCTTGCGATTGTCGCAATGAGTGATATATTTTAGGATGCTCTATTTCATAATATTTTTATTTTGACCGATGACTCACACTATTATCGTTTGTATTTTTATTACTCATATGCTTGATTTGGATAATAATGCAGAAGGGACACAAAGCATGATATATTAATGTGCTTTTCAATTTTTCTCCATAATGCAATATTCAAATACAAATCAAACTTCAATTATTACTCTTTTAATTGTTCGAAAAGATATACATACTATAACGAATATCACTTTTATGAAAAGTACCTAATGATATTGGATCTATTAGTCATTATGTTGTCGGGTTCTTTGATATTCTATATGAGGCACAAAACATAGTTAGTGACAAAAATAAGAATTAAGAAGTTTTGTCACTAAGACTAACTAAAATTCATCGTAAACTAGTCCAATGTCAAACGCTAACATACTTTATTTTGTGATAAATATCAATAGTTGAACGTCACAATTTTTCAAAAGAAAAGGGCATTGCCACTTGGACAAGTGGGTTCCACATGCCATTTTAGTTCCTACCATTTTTCTTTTATATAAAGCTGGGCCACCTTTTTTTTAATCTTTTCAGCCAGAGCTCTGAGGCCTAGCGGCCTGTCTGCAACACAGCCAACCCAAGCGGCCTGCAGCCTGGCAAAAGCGGCCCAGCCAGCCCAGTGACTCGAGGAAGCAGCAAAGGGTGGCTAGGTTTCAAACTCGAAACAACCTGAGTGGGAGAGTGTGAGCTTACCATTACACGAAAACTAGTTTATTGTTGTTCTCGGTATTCATTATATTTATTTAGAAATATTTGCTGGCTTATTTCTTAGGTTGAGTGGGCTGTTAGCCGACTACTTTGACCAATCCTGCTCCACCATGATAATTAAAGAAGGAAATAAAGTGGGGATACCTTGCCGATGATGCAGGGATCATCCCCCTGCCTCCCCCCACTACCAGTTTCCCTAGGGCGGATTTGGCGGCTGCCGCAGTGGTCGATGGTGAGGTAGGCAGTGTTGGGCTGCACAAGAAAGAAAAAAAGAGAGAAGAGAGGAGGGGTGCGGCACATGCTTTGCCGCGCCAGATGGGGTTTCACGGTAGCCACGCCATTGCATGTGGCATGGCAGAACCCTGCCCTTTCAATGCCTCATTGGCTTCCCGCGCTACGTGCAGCGGCACGACAGAATGTTCTTTCCGTGTCCGAGTCCCCGGAATGACCAAAACGCGATCATGCCATGGAAATATAGTTTCGGGGTGTTCTTTTTAAAATATTATTGAAAACAAACAAAAAATCTACACCAGTATGCAGCGGGTAGGGATCGATATGAGTGAAACCTTCACGCCAGTTTCAAGCCGGGTACCATCAGGACAGTGCTGGCCTGGCCTTGATAGCATCCACTACAAGCTAGCCAGACAGCTCAATGTCTCCAATGCTTTCCTCCATTGGCACATCGATGAGCAAGTCTACCACCAGCAACCTGTTAAATTCGTCCATCTAGGTCGCCCTGATGATTTCTGTCTCCTCTCCGACGTTTGTCAAGCTCCACGTGAAAACGGCCACCTCCTCATATACGTCGACGACATGGTGCTCAGTGCCTCTGCCCTAGAACTCCTTCAAGCAATCACGGATCGACTAAATATTGAGTTTGCCATGAAGGGACATGGGCCCTCAACACTTCTTCCTGGGAATAGATGTTCAACCTACGCCACGCTGATCGGCTGATGGGTTGAAAGAGTGAGTATAAGAAACATGAAACCCAAGCTTATCCAAGAATCCGACCAGGCCAAGCACGCAGAGGTTGGAGGACTTTAATTGAGCGCGCTTGTATATGTTAAACTACAAGCCCAACCCGTCGTCGGTGGATGCTAACTGAAGAAAGTTGTCCGCCACGGTAGGTGTTGCATGTGCCAATATTGTGCAACTAACAAGCTTGTCTCCACATGCACCACCCATATAAGAACATCGCTTGGCATTGGTCAAGCGAATCATCTGTTACATCCCACCGAACGGTAGCATACGCAGTTCATCTCCAGGCATCCTCCTTACCAGCTAGCGATCGTCGGCGCCACTCTGATGCAGACCACAACACAAGGCGTTCGAGTGTTCGACCTCGGGATAATGCATCTGCCTCGGTGGCTTATTACATGCATGGTCATCCAAATGTTGGTTCAACAGTGTCACGCTCGAGAGCAGAAGCTGAGGGTGGTGCGGCAACACACATCACAGCCTGAGTGTACTCGATCCTGTAACTCCTTGACGAGCTGCACTAGCTACTCGCCTACTCGGTCAATTGAAGGACAACATCAGCATTGTTCCGCTCCAAATCCAAGGCATATATATCCGCATCGCTGCGCTCACTCACTGGCCACTGGATCGACTCATCTGCGTAGAATCAGGAGTAGGTTCAAAACTGGGGAACCACGTGCAAATCATGCAATCAAGTTGGCTCCTACTCTATTTCACGTATAGTACAACTGTAGAGCTCACGTTAGCCGTCCAAAAAACAAGAGGGGTTAAAACTAGTAGAATAAGAAATGGAAAAGAGCGCTCCCAGCCCCAGTTGTAATTTTGTGGACCTAGTGCACATGCCATAGCCCATAGGTTCATTTTCTCGTGTATTAAGAAACAAAACGAATGATTAAGGAAAATATATGATCGAATAACCTTTGATAAATAATTAAGGAACAATACGAATCATCTTTGACCGTTGGGTTTTATGAAAATCCAACAGTTTATAATGGCCCAAAAAGTCAATGTCCAGTACAACTAACAACAAAAGAGATCATGTTCAACATGACTAATAATTACATATGTATCAAAATGATATAGGCAAGAAAATCATAAGTCAATTTTTACACTGAAAAAATAAAATAGCAAAATATAGAAAAATGACACAAAGTATGTAACAACATATATAAAGGGAAAAATAAGACATCACGTGCGCCACTTTGAAATTAGCACGTTTCATGTAGGCAAAAAGTATTTATCACAGCTCGAATCAAAACTCAAAAAATAAAAATACACGGGGGGCAATTAAGTATATTGGATTGCATCCGTGGCTCACTCACTGTGCCCACTGGATCGGCTCTGCATAGAATCAGCAATTAATTAGTTCAACAAGGGGGACCATTTTGCAAATCATGGAATCTAGTACGGGATGTGTAAAGTTATGTTTTGATGAATACAATAAAGTTGGCTCCTACTCTAATTTCACGTAGTACAAACTGCACAAAAGTCACGTTATTAGCCGTCCAAAAACAAGAGGGGTTAAAACTAGAATAATAACTAGAAAAAGGCCGCGGCGTTGCCGCGGATGGCCAGTGGATGTACATGTGCTATGATTTTTTTAAACGTTTGGGGGTAGTATAAACTTTTTTTTGGAAAATAAATGGCAAAACGCGTTGAACCGGTAAAAGTCTACATGGAAATATTGTAGATTGGAATAGTGGGTATCTTTTATTTTGTAGTCTTTTGAAATATGAAAATTTATGCAAGAGAATAGCAAAGGAGCATTGAATTATGTTTGCTACGTATGAATTTTGTAGGTTTTGTGTTGAAATATTGTTTATTTAAAAGTATTTTTGGTGTTGACTTAAAAATATTTTGTTGTTTATATGTTAGCTATAATGGCGAAATTAGAGAAGTGAGTTCAATTTTTTAAGTTTGCACTAAAGTAATTTTTTTAATTTTTGAGCCATTTTCATGGTCATTTTTAAAAAATCTGGAGACATTTTGCCATCCAAATCATAGGTGGGAGTGAATTATGGAAACAATGTAAATTTGTTTTTTTTTGCATAGCAAAGATTTAGGTTTCCAAATTTTGATTATTTTTATGTTTAAAACTTTTTAATATGGGGATGTTCCGCTATCAGAATCGTAGGTACAATGGGTCATATATAAATATATGGCAAAATTGTTTTCGGTTTAGAAATATTTTCTATAGTAAAATTATAGATCTTGAAATTTTAAACAAATTTTATGTTGGATGTCTTTTTTTTCGAACACATTCTGGTGGTTGAATTATACGTTTATTGTTGTTTGTATGAAAATAGCTAATAGAACGGACTATTACGTTTAAGTATAATCCGAGGACTTTTCCATCAACATTCTTGTGAAAAAAAAGGATAGCGGGTTGATATTTAAAACATCCAGGGTTTCTTTTGAAAATGTGGCTTGTTTGGTTGGTTTGGTCGCGGGTTGATTTCTTGAAAATCCGAGGGCTTACACGCAAACAATCCTGTGAGAGAGGTGTGGACGGCGGTTTCTATTTCTATGAAGTCCGAGGTGTTTTGTGCAAAATGCCGAGAAATGGTACGATCTCGGCCATCCGGCCGTCCGATCCAACGGCCGGGATTTGCATCCGACGTGGCCTGCTTCACAGCTCGCGAAATTGACCAAGTTTCGTATTAAGAGATGGGAAAGAACGCTCGGTGGCTCACTCACTGTGCCCACTGGATCGGCTCTGCGTAGAATCAGCAGTTAATTAGTTCAACAAGGGGAACCACTTGCAAATCATGGAATCTAGTACAAGATATGTAAAGTTATGTTTTGATCAATACAATCAAGTTGGCTCCTGCTCTAATTTCACGTAGTACAACTGTACAATACTCACGTTAGCTGTCCAAAAACAAGAGGGATTAAAACCAGAATAATAAATGGGAAATAACGCTCCTAGTTGACAATTGTAAGTTCGAGGATCTACTGCACATGCCATAGCCCCACAGGTTCGTTTAGGAAACAAAAGCGATTATTAAGAAAAATATGCGAATAGCCTTTGATGAATAATTAAACAACATATTTTTTTAGCTGTTTTGGTAGACAATAACGAAAGAGATTTGCATTGGGGTGGAAAGTAACTACTAGTCCTGTAGGCTGTAGTGAAAATGCTACACCAATAATCAATGGGAGTGCACGCATTAGTCACTCTGTTAATCTACGTACGTTCTTAGGCCATTTTCAATGAAGTTTCATGGACACGATTACCTAGAGTGCCATATCATCTAAATATGTTTGAAACTATGAAACACCCCACTCTCATTGCATAGTGTCATTTATTGTTGTTCCCTAGGTTACATGCAAGATACAAGCTGTTTAGGTAACTATGTATGGAGAGTTTCATGGTGATGAAACTCATTTAACCTCTCTGCTAAAAAAACACATTTCACATCTCTCTTCATTAATTCACTGTCACCTCACAAAAACTGTCTACGTGGCACTCTATTTATTGCCTATGTAACTCCCACCGAGACTGGCCTTAGTACACTAGTAGACCAGACAGCTATATACCTATACATCATCTTCTTACAGACTTACACCACCAGACCAGCCAGCTATCATGGGTCAATAAAAACTTGCTCGCAACTTCCAAGTTGATTGCTTTCATGGTCAAAACTCAGCTCGCTCACTTCATGTTTTTGTAAGATGCCTAAATTAAAAGTCAGCTCTTGCTTGCAAACGTCATGCGTTTGTAAGATATGCCTCAAAGTCAGCTCCTACCTTCTATAAATTGCTGCTTGCTCTCAAACAGATTCACACAAACCAGTAGCTCGAGCATTTGGTGACCTTAGCTCGGATCGGGGCACTAGTAGTTCGTATACATCCATAGAGTGATAGAGTTGAAGGAAAGAGTATCAGTAGTACTGTAGTAGACCCCATGTCGGCTGTGGCATCAAACAACCGGGCGGCCTCGGCCAGCTTCCTCCTTATGCTGATGGTCACCAGCAGCTGGTGCCTGCTGGCCTCCGCCACTCCTGCTGCCAATAATGCTAGCCCTCTGGAGAGCATGCTAGGCGGCAGGCTAGCCGGTCGGCTGCAAGCACTCACGTCCTGCCTCGACAAGCTCGGCAACAACCTGAACATCCTGTTGCAAAACGTTACTCTGCCAGACGATCTGGAAGCCCAGCTGCAACAAGTCGCGCTGACCTTCGGCATTGCGCGGGCTGCGCTGCAGGAGGCTCTGCAAGGTGTCCTGACCCTGCCGCCCACGCTGGTCACGCCACAAGCACTGGGTGCTCTTGAGGGCATTCTGCACCAGCTTGAGGCGAAGATGGCAACATTTGTGAAAAAGCTGCAGAACCCATCACCAGCTGGGTCATGTTTCGACACGCTTAAAGCCGATTTGTCGGGCGGCATCAGCGACCTGACGAGCGAGATAGTGTCTCTTGCGAGTGGTGTTTCAGTCGATCCGCCGCAAGACCTTGTCACCGCTCTTCAGAATATGAGGGATGCCGTGAACCAGGTGGACCCATGTGCACCTGGGCTAGAGGACCTGAGGAGCAATGGGCAGGGTGCTATCGATGAGGTTGGAGGACTTGTTGCTAGCATCCAGTGATCGGCAAACCGTAAACCCTGATGCTAGAAGGGAGATCTAGCAGCAAAGGGTGTCAGTCGTTTTTATTTCAATTCCCTACTAGTCAACCGTGTCCTCAAATTATCTCTTTCCTTTGCCACTTCTCTTGATTATTGCTGTTGTCGTCGTGTTGATTTGCTATATGTTTGCTGCTTTATTTGAGCCAGTGTCATGTGCTAAACTCTGATGTAATAAGGTCTGCCTGTTCAATTAGATTGCGGTGATAAATTTTAATTCGTAGATCAGAGAAAGTTTTGTTAACATTTCCTTGTTCCTTTTTTTCAGATTTTCGTGCTTGTCACTCATTTTCTAACATATATTGCCAAATTAAAGATACGAGATATATCACTCGCATAAAAAAAACCAGGAATACAAGCAACAACGGATGAGATCTAGAAGTGCTAGAAGCGCATGGGATACGCATGAGAGTTATCAAACAAGATCCAAAGCAGAGCATTCATATGTTTGATCGAGGAGCTAACTTAGCTACTAATTGTTTTGAGATCTCGGAATGAAACTATTATTAATTATTTATATGATGAAGAAAAGATTGAACGCTTGTTGTATTTTAGTACTCCTATATTTATGAACAATCATATATCAGTCCTATATACTGACCTGTACCCTAGCTAGCTAGTAGAAATATCGACAATATACAACAACTTGAGTTGCATTCTCTGATGAGCTCTATCTCAATTGATCCAATATTCAGTTGGAAACACATTGTATCAAATTTGACATATGCAGAGCTATTTTAATTTTAACAACTACACACTGATCGATCACATATACTACCAAATAGACTCCTCAGCGGAGCAGTAAGGGATGCTATCGTTCACATAGAAAAATGTATCAGAGAGGAAATGCCTGTCAAAATGGCGGTTTCAATGCCAGCCCAAGCAGTGTAAATTTAAAAAGGTTATACCAGAGTAGATAATATATCATATGTTATGCATTTGTTTATAATAAAAAAAACCTAATATGCACACAGAGAAGACTGTGCACTGCAGAATGAAATTAAAACATCCATTTGTCAATTCTTTTAAACAGTCAACATCAACTTGCGTTTGGAAGCAACTAACTATAGTACCACTGGTACCCCCATCAATATTAACTAGTACATGTGGAGCCAGTGGGTATGGATGGTTCCCATTTTTGAAACGTCACATACATGCAAGAACCCCAATGAAATAGACAATAAAACAATGAATTACACATTTATCGGCTACTGGTCCAGATTCCAGCACGGAGCATTAAATAAAATATTTCTAAATCTCACACAGATCAGTCGAAGTGTTTTTGTGAAAGTTCAGTTCTATCTCAGATGCACAGCTATTATGTTCGTTAAAAAATTATGAACTAATAAATATTTTAGATTACATATTGAAAATTTCTTTTTCTAAACTACTATTCTAACAAAATCTGAAATCTAAACTTTTATCGCCATTTTTTAACATGATATAAGTCCATGAACTTCCATTCATAGAAGGGTATTTGTACCATCTGAGCAGCATATCTGAATTTTGCTTATACTATATGATGTACCTATAAAGTTTGCCCAGCTCGTTTTGATCATGAAAATACTTAATGTATAGTATAAAGTTAAAATGTGACTTGAGCAGTACACACTTGTCCTGATAACCTAAAATGTCTCCATGTGTTAATATTATCATTGTGATATGCTAATTCATTCACGACGGCCGCCGCCTGGGCGCCCTCAGCCACAAGTACGAGCCCGTGCTGGCACCTCCTCCAGGGTGCTCCCGCGTGAGGCAAGACCTGCCGTCATGTCGGGTGGCGCGGCGGGAAAGGCGGGCACGTCGGCCCAAGGAGAGGAGCGCACGCTGTGGGCACGGGGAGAGGAAGAGGAAAGCGAGGCGGCCCGTGTCCCGGCACAGGCGGCGCGGGGCAGCAGGCGGCTGTGGCGAGACACTGCAAGAGGATTTTCACTTTTAATTTGCAGGAGAAGAAGACTGTCATGGCTCATGTATTTTTTTTTTCCCTCAACACCTTCCTAATTTATTTCCACGTGTGAACAATGATTGAGCTTATCTACCGTGTACCCGAGTACCCCGGGCATGATCGAGCTGGTACAAACGCGTGGAACGGTGTGGAAACCACTCAAGGTATCCAACAGAGCCATGGTCCGCACGTTGGCACATTCATAGACGCCGAAATTGTTTGTTGATTGCCCCTGTATATTATACATTAACTACGGATACTATAGTAGCTGCGTTGGTCATGCGGAGTGAATTATGTATAAAAGCCCACATACTGAGATGCAATAATAATCCCGTCGAGTTATGCATGTAAAGTACAAAATAGTTTTTTTTTAATTTGAAGTCTTAATTGGTGATTGAGGGCATAAAACCTCATAAGCTTATAGCTAGTCCCTCAGTCTCTAAAATTAACTAATTTGGTTATCATAAACAACATATTTGTTTAGAACAGAGAGTATATATTATCTATACCATATTATTTTTTCAGTACTAGTAATTAAACTTTTTTTACTGAGAAGTGGGAAGATAGTGAGCACGGCAACCCACACATATCTTTCCCACGATCTTTTTGGACTCCTCCCAAGTCCCAAATGAAGCTCGACCGTTGTTCTTTGAGTGTGCTCCATTTTTACCGTTGTGGCACTTCTGCTCAAAGTATCCACCATTTTGTTTCATCAAAAAGTATCCACCATTTTATTAGTAAATATTTTTTTGGGCGATTGCTAGAGATATTAGTGTGTACCCATTAGTATTTTTTAGTTAAGTGGACAACAATTTTATTAATATAATTTTTAGTTTCTTGAAAGTTGTCAAGTTGCCAACAAGATATAATACCCCCACAAACTTATTTCTTGTAGTTTGTAGCTGGTTAAACAATAGGAAAAATAATATAAGGGCCACAAACTTACTATAACATAAGGGCCATTATTATATATAATAACTATAGGAAAAATAATTAGCATTGTAAGTGACCAATGCTAGTACCAACCAACTGCAGTGCGCGCGCATGCATTCGTCAAACAGTATTGCTTGTTCTTCTTACACCAGCTATCATCGTACCTGCTGAAGTGCTATGATGATTGCTGTTTCAGCTTCTGAACCATCAGTAGTCAACTTCAGGATCAAAACTTGCTCGCACGTCAGACAGTACAGTGCCTATCCAAAAGCGATTTAAAAACATCCAAAGAACTAAACAAATACTCCAAGCCTTTAGGGACGTCGTGCTACACACGGTGGAGAGACTAACTTGTATAAATTCTTGGTTGCTCTTAACAGACTCGCAAAAAACTGGTAGCTCCTAACAGACTCGGAAAAAACTGGTAGCTCCTGACATTTAGTGAGCTTGATCGGTCCTTTCCATTCCAAAGCTAGAGTAGTTTGTTGATAAATCGAGGAACTTGTTCCTACTACATCCATATAGTGATAGGAGGAGGATAGCTTTGTTATTAGCTAGCCTGAAGAAACCCAATGGAGTTTGTGGCTTCAAGCCGGACGGTCTCCAGCACCGTCCTCCTCACGCTGCTGGTGGCCGGCTGGTGCCTGGCCTCCACTGTTCCTGTTGCCGATGCTCATCGCCGTCTGGAACAGATTCCTTTCAATGTTGCTAGCCACAGACTGAGGATCCTGCTGCAACTTCCTACACCCGGTCTTCAGGATCTCCGCGAGCAAGTGCAGTCAGTAGCGGTCGATCTCCAAAATCTCCCAAAAAATGTGCAAGACCAGATCAGGGGACTGGAAAACCAGCTGAATTCAGCTCCTGTCAGTCTTCAGAATCTTCTGACAAATGTGCCAGGCCAGATTAGCGCACAGATAAAGCAGCTGCAAGGTCAGATCAGCGGTGTTCAGAATCTCCCGGGCAATGGGCAACGTCTGATCATCGATCTCACCAGCCAACTGCAGAAAACTGTGGAGGGTCTTCGGAACAATGTGCAAGCCCAGATAGGTGGACTCACAAACCAGCTACAGTCATCTGTGGGTGGTCTTCAGAATCTTCTGATCAATGTGCAAGGCCAGGTCAGTGGAATGACAAACAAGTTGCATTCAGTTGAAAGCAGTCTTCAGAATCTTCGGGCCAACGCGCAAGTCCATATCATTGGACTGACATACCGGATACGGTCAGTTGAGGACAGTCTTCAGAATCTCCCGAAGGATGTGCAAGCCTCGATCAGCGAACTCAGGAACCAGCTGCAGTCACTCCTGGACAATCTTCAGGCTGTTCCGATCAATCTGCAAGGCCAGCTGAGTGGACTGGAAAACCAGGTAGAGTCAGTTACGAGCGGTGTTCAGAATCTTCCGATCAATGGGCAAGGCCTCAGCAAATTGACGAACCAGCTAGGGACCATTACGAGCAGTCTTCAGAATCTTTCAAACAATATGCAAGGCAAGATCAGCGCACTGATGAACCAGCTGCAGTCGGTTGAGGGTGATCTTCAGAATCTTCCGATCAATTTGCAAGGACAGATCAGTGGACCAACGAACAAGCTGCAGTCACTTATAGATAGCAGTAATTGGAACCTTCAGCAGGGCCAGTTTCCAAATTTGCCTGGTCTTCAGAATCTGCCGAGCAATAATGGGCAGAGTTTTGTTACGGTTGGTGGATTGGCTCCTGGCATACAGGGATTGGCAGGTGCCCAGCAAAAACCCTGATTCTACAACCATCATGGCAAATAGTATCGTTCGTCTCCTTGCCTGCGTTATCTACTGTATCATCAAGTTGTTTCTTCATTGGCCGCTGCTCTTGTTTTGTTGTGTTGTTGCTTGTTTAGCGTTTGTTGTTCCATTGTTGTCGTTGATATCTGTATGTTGGTTGCTTACGTCATGTGGTGTTGTTTCCATTTGTTTTTTTGTTGCTATTGTGATTTATTACTAGTACTCTGTTAATGCACACCCAGCAATACATGAGGATATGTAGGACCACCTTGACCTCGTATATGCTGGGATCATCTATCCGCAGTTCATGTCAAGCGCATACCGGGGCCGTCTATGAGTGTGAGTTTAACTATATAGTATTCCAATAAACAGAAACTTGTCCAAATCGTCGACGAACCTGCCTTTTGGGTTTGCAAATTGAAATTGCTTCTGAGCTTAGCGAGAAAGAGCTCACTCACATACGTATGCATATTGGCACAGTATGATTCCATCAAAATACATTTGTGGCCAATTCATTTTTTCAATAATGTAAATGCTAGGTTGTTCATTCAAGCACCTCCAAAAATTATTGCAGCGTGCGAGGTTTGGTTCCGCTTGTTCACTGCAGTGGCCACACGTACCCGTGGTGCAGAAGAAAATTCCACGCATCCAATGCAAACTCGATGATGTCCATACCTGATCTTCTGAAACGATACGTGGATGCCACGAGCCGGGCCATGTTCAGATTCTAAAATTACTTTTTACTTACTATTTATCCCTCTCACAGAACACACATCCCTAAAAATTCTCTTTAAACCTTTCTTATTTATCTAAGAAAATATTTTTCCCCACTTCATCTGAACACAACCCTGATGGATCGTGACAACACATCCCAGCGGCGCAGCAGCCCAATGAGATCCTCCGTGACTTTGTCACTGATCATGATCAGTGGGCCAACAGCTCCTGAGCCCACATCAGTGGCAGAGCTACTCTGCAGTCGACTTCAAAGGATCTACTCCCCGCAACAACTCGGCTTCCATAACTGGCTGCTCTAAGCTTTGGCTCCTGTTGATGCCTCCATCTCTACCTCCGCTCCATGGCGCCCTGCGGTCTTGCACTCTTGCAGCCTATCCCCTGATCCCCTATTCCCACGCCGTCGTGCCCTGTCAACAGCTCCCTCACAGAATGTGCCCTGCCACGGCGCCTTGTAACACCCCTGGTGTTTAATTAAATGAAAACAAGTAATTAAGTATAACAATGGTTAATCAAACAAAAGAATTCTTGATAATGCAGAAAGAAAACAAAAAAGAAATTAAAAACACTTCAAAAAGGAGCAAAACAGAAACTCCACATTTTATATAAGAACTTGAAATTTTGCCAATATGAAGTTTGAAGAGGAGACCAAACCAAGCACCTTTCTTTTTCAGATTTCAGCTTGAAACCCTTTGGAAGCCTTTCCAATCTCAAACCGTAAATTGGAGATTTGATATTCAAATTCCAATTTAAAGGCTAAAAAGGAATCTTAGCCATAACTCAAAATTTTATCACAGAACCTAAAAATCTCCAAAAACAAAAGTTGTGTAGTTTCGTTTTTCAAGCAACTCCGCTGTTGTGAGCTTTTTCAGTGTTTGCAGTTCAGACCCCCAAAAATACCAAAAACCTCGAAACAGCCGTTTTAGCCCCTTTTGTTTTGAGCACAAACCATTCCCTTTTTCCTATGCCAATCTGAACCAAATTCATGTCCCAACAATTCCTTCACAACTTCCGTGTTCAAACTTTTTCGAGTTTAGCACGATAATTTTGAGTTTGGAGCTCGCTCACCAAATTGGTTTTGAACTGCGTCGGCGCGCTCTCGGGGCTCACGCTCGCGCTCACGCGTGCGCCGCGCTCGCCGCCGGCCACCGTCTGCCGTCCTCGCTGCTAGCCTGCACCAGCCCATCCCGCTGCGGAATGTCCCAGGCGCCCGTGCACGCTCCTGACTCCTTTCCTCGATAAGTCGAGCCCTGTCGTGGCGTCAGCGAGCTCGCCGCCATGCCATCGCCGCGCGCCGAGCAGAGCAGCGGTGCTGTGCGCCCGTGCCAGGTCATCGAGTACGCACGCGCACACACCCTCGACAGGCTATCGCCGTCTAGGCCTGACCCGGAGCTGCCCATCGCTGCGGAGCGCATCAATGGCGCCCGCCAGGCGCGCTAGACGACGCGCGCACGCGTCCAAGCCTCTCCAGCCGGGCACGAGAGCATCCAAGGCCCTTGAGCTAGCCCCTGCCTCGCCCTATTAAAGGATGCAGCGTCCCTTCTCCCGCGCGCGCCAAGAACCACTTCTTCCTGGACGCCATTGACGCCGAGCTCGAGCTCACCAT
Organism: Digitaria exilis; assembly: GCA_015342445.1. Classification (NCBI taxonomy): domain Eukaryota; kingdom Viridiplantae; phylum Streptophyta; class Magnoliopsida; order Poales; family Poaceae; genus Digitaria; species Digitaria exilis. The sequence continues at coordinate 1,054,302 of JACEFO010001677.1, read as the reverse complement.
AGAGCTCCCACCTTCAGCCTTCCTCCGACCAAATCGACCATGGGAACGAGTTCCCCTACCTCCGCTCTACCTTCCCCAGCTGCATCCCCATCACTCCGGCCACCACCCTCGCCGGATTTGAGCCCGCCGCCGCCGCCGACGCCGCTGCTCCGCCGCCAGGCCACCACCAACCTCCTCCGGCCTCCAAACCACCACCATTCAACTCGGGGTGAGCCTCTCATCGTTTCCCCCCGCTTCTCCCACCCCCTCTCGCCGGCGTTTGGCCGGAAACCGGCCGCCACCACCGCCAAGGGCCTCTGTTCATCTTCTTCGTTAGTTTTAGGGTTCCCTGTGTAAATAACCGAGGGCTTCGTTGCGAACGTGAAATCTTTTCAGGGGGCAACCTGAAAACTGCAACTTCAGATCTAGGTCAAAAGGCTGAGGTGTTTAAAAATTCGTAGAAATTCGTAGAAAGCTCAGACTCGTGATGACTTAAATAACAACCGCATGACAGAAAGTTTATACTTTACATGTGTACTTCTTGAACTAAAATTCAAATTCAGTTTGAGCACATTTCAACATAATTCAAAATCCACACATGATCTATATCTGCATTTTGGATATGTTGTTAATATAGTTGATAATAGCTCTGCGTAGAAAGGGTGCACAAAAATATGCTACAGAACTCGAGATATGATTTATTTTATGAATGCCATGCTGTTTTATTCTTAAAATCATATAAATTGTTTTACCATATTAAAAATAAAACCCTTTCAGCAGAGACAATTTAGAGGTGTTTAACATCTATGAAAAATGAGTTGCCTAATTTTTTAAATCTTTTTAAATGGTCAAATGAATATGAGTAGCTTTCTAGTGTAGAAAATATTTAAAATATTCACAACTCAAATCAAGTTGAACCTGCTCATAGAGGTTGCTTTATTTGACACAAGTATGTGATCTGAAAATCTTGGTTATAAACTATTTATTTATTTTTGTAGGATTTGATCTTTCTTCTAGCAATTAAAGATTCAAACATTTTTAATAAATAGTGCATAACTCAGAAAAAGTTAAATTTTGGGCTAGAGCATTGTTTCACCACTGAGTAGCCTCTGACCAAGCCTCACTTAAAAAAAATGAATCCAACTTGCCCTTTTATTAAAGTTGTTATGTATAAATTGTAAAAAGAAGGGAAATATGTTATCATCACAAGTAAAGAAATAAAATAGATAGAAAACTTCAAAAGCAAACGAAGTTACTTGATGAATAATAAATCAATAACTTAATATATATGTACACAATCACCATCACCTAAAACGAGCTATGCAACTCACCACCTTTTTGTTTTATGAAGAAAGAAATTGTTATTCATTTTGTCTAAGTGAATATGGCCTCAAGTGCACCGAGCTTTTATCTGAGCTTTGAAATCAAATTAAGCTTATGCATGTGCATTTCGTGTAGGATCTGCACTCTTTGACAAAACGCACACCCTCATCCCGGAGCTAGAAGAAGGAGCCCTGAAAGGAGAAGTGGACGTGATCACCGTTGAGCCAGAAGCCTAATAGCCGGACACTAACTTGAGCAAGAAGGCAAGCCCCGGGATATGACCTAACTTTTTAAATTATGCAATTATGATTCTTATATGTTTGTGCATTTAAGTTTCAAGGAGTTGAATGAAACCATAGTTGCATAATCATAGGTTCCTTTGGTTGAAATACTAGAAGGACAAGTTCGATAGTCGCAATGCTTAGGGCCGTTACAAGTCAAGTGATTTCCTGTCACTCGCGAGATATAGGAGTTGTCTGCCCTATCTTATGTTGGAACCATAAGGACTGACGGACGGGATGGTATGTGTAGATATCCCGTCTGTGTTGATGAACGGATTTAAGGTCGAAACGTGTGGTTCTGTGTGTCAAGTTTTTGAACGTACCGCACCCATGCACGGGCCATGGGACCGGTAAGCCAATTACCTGATTGATGCATGGAGGAACATTAGCCTGCTGTCCTGGAAATGTAATTTCCCTTGGTGCACACATGTAGGTATATGCGTGATGCCGTGAGTGAAGCGGTAAACCTTTGCCCTAAGGCAGTAGGAAGTGGAAACCAACTGAGGATCGATGGGAACGGACTGCGAAGTGTTCTGCTAGGCAGACCTTTCCGTGGTGTGGATTTCCCTGGCCAGGTTATGAAATTCGGTTCGAATTGTCCGCTTCTCGTGGTTAATGAGACTGCTTGACCGCTGTGCTGCATTGAGTAATATGTGGAATGTTGAGAATGAAGAATTGATGTATGAAAATAATTGTATTGCAAGAATTGCTTGCTTAGGAAGGATGCATATTTATAATAATTAAGAATACTAGAACTTGATGCTAAAATGTTGAAAGTAAGGATCCACTCTTAGTTGCTTTTGGCAAAACAAACCCTATCAGCCAAAAAGCCTCTCATGTCTAGGAGTCAGTGAAGTAGTTATCACCTGATGGGTAAGTCTTGCTGAGTATTGGTATACTCAGCGTTGCTTGTTGATTAATTTTTCAGGTATGACTCATGGTTGGTTCGTCGTTGGGGCACCTCCTCTGGCGAGGATCGTGTGAAGTAGCGTCACGGTTGGCTTCATCGTGATGCTACCTTATATCATCGTTAGTTCATCATTACTTCCGCTGCAACCGAACTTTAAGTATTCTTTCTTATTGTTAAGCTTGGTTTGTAATAACTCTAATTTGTGACTTACTCTGTATTGTTATCTGAGGAATGATGTAATCTCTGGGAATCGCCTTCAGGCAAGTGTGTTGTTTCGATAAGAAATACGGTGGTTAAATCGAGCTAAACTCGACGAGCCTCCAGCTTAATCCGATTTAAGTGTACGGATGCCCTAAGGTGTCATTAGTGCACTTAAGTTGGATTAATTTTGGACCAGTTCGCCACACGACTATTCCATCTCCAATAGTATAAACTAGTCAAACTAACCTATCAACCCGTGCTGACGCACGGGCTAATTAGAATTAATATAAAAATTAAAACTTATAGCTAATAATTATAATTATCTATTACACTCTATCTTTTATCTTTTAAATATCTTAAGCGAATTACTCTAATGATACATAGTTATTATTATCTAATTATAATATGTTTACTTAGTCACAATTTTTACACATAGCATCACACCTCCATATGTATTTTTTATTGTTTGAGCTATGTGAACAATATAAAAAATTATTCTTATGTCTTCTCTCATACATGAATATGACACAACTATGGTAATAATGATAGAAATAGTAATTTAAAATTTTTATATTGGTGTACCTTAGGATTTTTTTTAATAATATATATTCTAGATTCAGATTTAGGGGGTAAAATTTTTTCATTTTGGCCCTTTTCTCGTAAGATTTTTACATATGGACCGCTGGGCGAAAGATTTTGAAAAATGGACCCGAAGTTAGGCGCCAGGTCCCTTAGCGCCCAGGTCGCACGGGTGGGCACTAGGTCCCCTGGCGCCCACCCGTTAGACCTAGGTGCTAAGGCACCTGGCGCCCACCTTCCAGACTTCAAAACCGCCGCCACCCCTTTCTTTCTTCCTCTCCTCTCTTTCTTTTCTCTCTTCTGCTCCGTTAGGACGCTCCCAGGCGCCGCCGCCGGCGCCCCTTCTGCGGCCGCCGGCCCCCTGCGTCGGTGCCGACCCCCACGACGTTGGGGAAGGTAAGGTCACTCTCCCCCCTTCATTTTGGTTAAGGTTTTTTTGCTTGTCAATTGAAAAACATAAAACCCTAGGTCTAGTAATTTTGTTGAAAATAGCATAGTGTATGTGGTTTTAAGAGAAGTGAAGAGTGTAGAATGGCAACGTATGTGGTGGCAAATATGTATGTGCGTACTTGTGCTACATTGCTAGGTACAAAAGTGATAGGTATAGTTGTGAAAAATGAGAGCCTAATATGTTTTCTTTGTTTTTATAACCGTTAGTTATGGATGACTTGTGGCGTCAGAAGAAGTGGAAGGATCGTGCTCAAAAAAACTATCCCGATGTGTCTTCCAAGGATGCCCCAGTCCCTCCCGCTCTCCCTAGTCCGCAATGTGAGTGTGGTAAGCCCGCGCGGGTGACTCAATCGATGCATCCCGACACTGCTGCTCGAGCGTACTACAAGTGCGGTGATCATCATGTAAGTAGTTGTCATCCTACATTCGTACTTGTGGATACAATATTCTCTAACACATTCAGTAACCTTTTTACGTTTGATGCAGGACTGGGAGCAATGCAACTTCTTTCAGTGGATCGATGGTCCTGAGAAGGTGGATGAACGCATCCTTCTCTTTCAGCCATCTTCGTCGAAGAATTACGAGTCTTTTCAGCGATGGCTCCCTCCTCCTCCTAACCCACCACCTATGACTAATGAGGAGAAGAAAGAAGCCATTGCGAGACGTCTGGAAACACCACCATTATGCCATTGTGGTGATCCTGCTCAGATTCATCGCACCGTGAAGAATTGTTCTTTCACCCCAACGTTTGAGTGTCGCAACAGAACAGAAGTGAGTTAACTTAAACTTTGGTTACGACACCTTGATAGATTGACATGGATGTTTCTTCATTTGTTTGTATTCCTCAAAGCAGGGTGGATATCCGTTATGTTCTTTTTCTGAGTATGATTATGGCCCGAAGTCATATTGGCCTGTGGATGAGGAAGGTAGCAAGAAAAAGGAGAAAGAGAGGTGCAGTGAGTCAGGTGGAAAGTGTGAGTCTCTGGCCTCCACCTATCGATAAGCACAGTCAGTGCAGTTGGGTTGAACGGCGGCAGACCTCTCCTCACAATTGAGGAGATAACGTGCAGGCCAGCACGCTGGAGGAGTGGCGTGTAGCGATGGTCGTAGTGTATGACTCCGATGCCCTCATGGGTTCGGTGCCGAAGGATTGGAAGCGCCTGAAAGCAAGGTGTACACGAGGAATCAATAAATTTAACATGATTATATATGTTATATACTTAGTTTTTTTTCATACCTGGTCTGGGTTGGCCTCAATGCGCCTCGTGCGGTGCTTCTGGTCGTAGTGCTCGTCTAGGAGCCGAAACTGAGCCGCCATCCTGCATAGAAAAAATGTCAGTTACAAGGAGTTTGAGAAATATACGAAAAGTACAAAGACATAAAACAAAACATTAACCTGCCGTCGTTCACAAGTTCTCATGTTGTGACCGAGACCACCACACTTTCCACATTGTGTTTCTACGGGGTCGACTACAAAGGGATTCCCTTTTCCCCTACGAGTTTTCCCTGGAATCCGATCCATTTGCATTTTGTATCTTGTTTTTTTCCGCGTTCCTCTCCCCTGCCACTTGTGTGTCTCGTCGACTATGTACTTTGGCCCATCGTATGGTGGCCACTCGCTTTCGTCACGAAAAGGAAAACAACGAGCAGACCAAGTGTCCAAGTAACATTGGGCGGAGAAAACATGAGGGATCTTCGACTCTACAGACACCCGACGTGCTCTGCAAGCAGCAACCATGTGCCCACAAGGGAAATGAAACTATTGTGGTCGTCCACATGTGCATGTATTACTCAAGATGACAACGGTGTGCTTCTGACCCTCTGTGATGGAATAGATTGCATTCAAAACCATTGGCTGCTAACTTGGCATTGTCCAGATAATGCTTGGACTTCGGTGTCAAGGTTTCACCCTTGCTCAACAAATTCCTAGCCTGCCCTTCATGCTTTGCAAACCATTCTACAGACTTGTAAAACGTAAACGCAAGTATGGCAGTAACTGGCAACTGCCTGGAGCCTTTGAGCAAACCATTGAAACACTCAGTCATGTTGCTAGTTTGAAAATTATACCTCCAACCACCATCATGTGCCCTAGACCATTTCTCCACGTCATACAGCAATCCTCGTAGCCAATCTCTGCCTTCTGTGTTCGTTTTTTGTTTCAAATCCTCTAGTTTCTTTTCAAATGACTTAATAGTCAGTTGCCTTGCAACATCCTCAAATAATTCAAAGTTCTCTTTTACATGATCCTTCTTCACCTAATTGTCAGCAAGATGCCGACTACACCAACGATGCACAACCTATGAATGCCTTGGAATCGATTCAGTCACGGCGTTCAAGATACCGGCGTGTCTATCTGACAGCACACAAAAAGGCCTCCCAGGACCTACAACATGGATCCGAACCAAACGTAGAAACCATGACCAACTACCCTTATTCTCCTTCTCAACCAGACCAAAGGCCAAAGGAAGGAGATGATTGTCTCCATCGATCGCGATAGCGACAAGGAGTGTCCCCGTATACTTGCCTGTTAAAAATGTGCCGTCAATAGAAAAAAACAGGCCTACAGTGCCTAAATGCCTCCACACACTGACCAAAGCACCAGAATGCACGCTGAAAGATCTGTAGGCCATTCTTCATGACATTTGGAATGGGGTCATACTCCATACCGGGATTGGCAGCTTTCATTGCATTCAACATCACAGGCAATCGCTCATAGGCCTCCTCCCAAGAACCATATATCATTCTCAAAGCCCTTTGATGAGCCCTCCAGGCCTTGCCGTATTTGATTTTGTATTTCCACTTCAAATTGACAATCCCAATCACCGCATTAGTGGGCAACTGAGGTTGAAGCTTAGCAACAGGTAACAGGCGATTGGCAATGAACTTTGAAGTCAATTGACGATGCTTCTGATTTATCTCCGCCGAACCACAAGTGTGAGGTCCAACAACAGTATTGATCTTGAATTGTGGAGAGTCTTTAATCTTTCTAGCACACACTTTCCATGCACAATTACTATCCTCGCACAAAAGGGTGTACCGACGATCGGCTTGAGAGTTCTTCACACGGTGTGGCCTGTTATGCACGATAGCGTACTCCTTCAACCACATCTTAAGTGCATCAATATTCGGAAACACATGCCCCTTCTGAATCATTGTGGTAGACTCCAGCATCGGAATGACAGATTCAACTACCCCTCCATCAGCTACAGCTCTATGTGAATCTATGAGGTCACAAAAATCAGGAACAAGAGGGTCACGGTCACGAAGGAATTGTCTCATTATTTGAGCAGTTCGTGGTGACACAGGAGGCACGACACGGTCATCATCAGAATCAAGGGCACGTGTGGTCTCATAAGTCTCGTCATCGCCAGTCACTGGGATATTGCCACGATTCAAAGGGCTACCATTATCTGGAATTATCAAAGCTAGAGCCACAGGCACGTCTGTTGGCAATGCTAATTGGATAAGGTCTTCAGCACCTCCTGCTCCATCAGAGCCACCTCTCCTTTCATCTAAACCGCCTTCCCTTTCATAATCCGTACCACCACCGCCTCTGAGCTCATCCGCAATGTCACCTACCACATCATCAGCAAAGCCACCTCCCATATCATCAGCAAAATTACCTGCCATATCATGATCACAACCACCACCTCCCACATCATCTTCTTCCGGTACTTGCGTCAACGCAACCTCACAACGACCTATATCAGCCACCAAGCCTCGAGATAATTGTCTCACCACCTTCCCCACAATCAAATCCAACGCTCTAACTTCACTATTCATCACAAGAGTTACATAATTGTTCCAATCCACTTCACCAGCAATTGGGATCAGTCGTTTGTTATTTCTCCCATTCAACCCGACATCAATGACTCCTTGAACCTCAACATTAACACCAGACTCTGACCATAGCAAACTATCCTTTATTCGTCGCACAAGCACACCATACGACGGTCTAGCATTGAAAAACAATGAAACCACTTCCATCTTCTCAAATTCAAAATCCCCCATACGATTTGTCCTCATGTTACCACAATAATGCAATGTGACTAATTTATCCATCTATTGCAACAAAGACAACAAAGACAATTTAATTGCGCATGAACCTCAAATCAAACTTTCAATTTGAAATTCCTATATATTTCCAATAAACATAGGGGATTTCATATTTATTTTGCTAAACAACACAACAAATATCATAGAAATTGAAAAAATTGCTAGCAAAACGGTCACACACATCCACATTGACCATCTACACAGCTAATTCAACTTAATCCCCGCAATAATCAAAGATTCAACTCATTATATACTCAAAACCTAGGGTTTTATTTTCAACTACAAATACAACAAGAACTTGATGAAAAAAGAAGAGGAGAGGGAGGCTACCTTGCTCCTTGACGAGGGTGGCGGCGGAGGAGGCCGGCGGCGGCGCTGGAGGCCGGCGGCGGCGGCGCTCGGGGCGCCGGCGGCGGCCCTGGGCGACTCTGGTGAGGAAAGAAAGAGAGGAGAGGAAGAAAGAAAGGGGCGGCGGCGGTTTTGAAGTCTGGAAGATGGGCGCCAGGTGCCTTAGCGCCTAGGTCTAACGGGTGGACGCCAGGCGACCTGGCGCCCAGCTCCCGCACCCGATCTAGGGTTTCAGCCACACTGGAACCCATGTGGCAAAGGTGGCGTGCGACCTGGGCGCTAAGGGACCTGACGCCTAACTTCGGGTCCATTTTTCAAAATCTTTCGCCCAGGGGTCCATATGTAAAAATCTTACGAGAAAGGGCCAAAATGAAAAAAAAACATTTAGGGGGGCTTGCTAGTACACCTCTTTACCTTTAAGGAGGTAAGATTTTGATTAAATATATACCCTTCAATATACATAGAGAAAAATCAATTAGAAACTATGAACCACTGATTAACCATCTCCTTAACTACCGCCTGGCCACATACATGCATCCATGCCATTGCTCTAACTCCCGTCACGTTCGTGTAGAGGTTTTGATTTTTGTTTCCACGTTTCTTGTCATCCACAGTCAAGTGCGTATTATAGACAAAATGTGGCCATGTCGATCGCGTAGACAATAAAAATGTTCATTTTGGATGATAATAAATGGCCATGTCATGTACAAGTACAGAGGAAAAAAGATGAAGCATTAATAGAGAGAAAAAACATCCAGGCTATAGGCATGTCACATTCACGTTGAGTGGAAAAACGAAACATCAGCTAAGAAAAAAACGTTCAGACAATGGGCATGTCACGTTCAAGTCGAGAGACAAAAATACGTTAAGATGCAGAGACAAAAAATAGAGATGAAGAATCAGTAGTAGAGAACACGGGCCAGAGATTAAAAAAAAGAGGAAAAAAGAAAAAGTAACCACATCCCCTTTTTTATTGGATCGAGGAAGATATTTGCATAATTTTCTTTATTTTTTAAATTTAAGAGCATACAAATAAAAAACTATTCTAAGAGGTAATATGTCATCCTAACAATCTTGATCAAATTAAATGGATGGCTCATAGTTATTTTAGAGTACCGTAGCAAACCTCTTACTTAGTCACAAATTTTCCACATAGCATTACACCTCCATATGTGTTTTTATTGTTTGAGCTATGTGAACAATATAAAATTTATGCTTGTGTCTTCTCTCATACATGAATATGGCGCAACAATGTTAATAATGATATAATAGTAATTTATAATTTTATATTGGTGTATCTTAAGATTTTTTATAATATATAATCTACATTCATATTTGTCGGTAGTTTAGATATATACATAGGAGGTACTTCATATTTATTAGTTGTAACAGATAATTATTAAATAAAATATATTTATCCACGTAGGATCCTAGGTGGATTTTTTAATTTTTTTTAGAGAATTTCTAAGGTTTCTCTATTTTTTTAGGCTATCCAGTATTCCAGTATCCACCTAGGATCGTAGGTGGCATTACCTGGAGCCTTCAAAAGAAACCTCCCATTAGTAACAGTAAGATGGCCCGCGCAAATATATTCAGTGCAGTTAACCCAACCTAAATTGAAGCCGTATGAATTGTTTGTTGTTTTCTCTCATGCTTAGCGAAATACGTGCCACGGTGTGGTCCATAAAAAAAATTATTGCGGTGTGTAAACAAGGATTCAGCGACACCAAGCATGATAGAGCTGGCACAAACGCGTGGAACCACTGGTGGTCTGGAAGCATCCAGGAGCCATGATCCGCACGTTCCAGGATGCAGAAACTATCCCAGGATCAAACTGACTTCTCCTCTAACTATCCAACCATAATATTTAGCTTATTGTTTGGAGGAACTAATTAATTAATAATGCTAGCTGGTTTGATGACTGCCCCTATATGTATTCTACATTAGCTAGGGATATATACCTATACTAGCAGTGTATATATCGTGCGGAGTGAATTGTATAGAAAGCTGAAGTCAGAAACAGCTGCTACAACAATCCCAGCGAGATATGCATGCCCAGAATAAAATGTGTTTTTTTTTTCTGCGGTCTTGGTTTTCAAGCGTATAAAATCGCAAAATGTATGCTATCCTAGAAAGAGTAGGTCTAATTTCTGCCCTAAGTATCCAACCACTACGAATATTTTCTTCTTCCAACACATTTATTCATTTATTTTGCATAAGTAGCCAATACTTTTGTTAACATAATTTTTAGCTTTCTCAATAGTTTTGGCAAATTTCCAAAAACATACAGCCCTCCCCACAAGAACTCATTATTCACATTTTGTAGCTAGTTAAACAAATAAACTAGAAGCTGTTGCCAGCTTATTATAAAGTCTATATATGGGGCCGGGAAACGTAATTAGTCTTGTACGGAGCAATGTTACGAATTAATGCGAGCGAACACATTTCTCACTACTGTTAATGCTGCTCTTGCATCAGCGGACCATATAGCTATCTTTTCCGCAACCATGTGTGATGACCAGGATCTTAGTATTACTAGTTGGAGACTCCTTATGTATCCACGCGAAGCCAGTCTTGCCCAATGGCAGGGTCAGCTGCAAACTGTTTTGGACGTTATTCAGAATCCGACGATGACCGATTATCAGTAGCTCATACAAGTACTGCACAATCTTCAGGGCCTTGACAAGGTGGTAAGTCAGCTGCAAACAGATGCGAAACAGCTGCAGTCAGTTGTGAGCGACCCTGGGAATCTTCCAAGCAATGTAAGAGGCCAGCTGCAGACTCTTACTGCCAATCTTAAGACTCTGGTGAACAACGTGCAAGGTCAGAATTTACGTTTCTGGTACGCAGGAATCGGTGGATACGATGCACAGCAGAAACGGGCCTGGTGATAGAGATACCAATGCAGACAGTGTCGTTCGCTCCCTTCAATTCGATCCCTGCTACTCTATTGTGTCCTCAAATTCATTCTTCCTGTGCCACTGCTCTTGTTTGTTGTCAATGTTGCTTTCTCAGTGTCATTGCTAGTATGATGAATTTAAAGATCTGATAGCAAGTTCTGTTGACATCCCCTCGTTCTTCTTTTTTTTTTTTCAGAATACAAACATTCGTGCCCACATTGCGCTCTATATTCTTGTTGTGTTTTCCTAACCGCTACTGACAGGACAGTAGGAGACAGGTCGAATATGAAGTTGCACAGGTTCGGGCTTAAACTTCTCACACCTTCCAAACTCGTGGTTGTTAGAGAGAACCAGAGAAATTATGGTCATGCTGTGCTGGGCTGACTGCTTGTCAAAGCTGTGATGCACTAGTGTATGTCTATATATACGGTTTCGGTTGCAGCACTCAAGCAGCTGCCAAGCAACTTATCTTTAGAGAGCTCGGTCTAACTTTTGTTAGTGTGTTTAGCTCTGTTAAACTTGTGTTCATTTGATCAGTTAGCTTAGACTAGTTCCCAGTCTGTTTAGTTTCAATTCTGTTAGCGTTATCATCTTTCATTCTGTTGGAGCTCAGCGTGTTAATAGGAGATGCTGAGCGCGTCCTGTAAATGTGCCTGAGACGTGCGAGTTCACGTCGTGGCGAGTCCGGGTCGCGCGGCATGATCTGAGTGTGCGGGATGGCGCACGCAGGCACGCGCATGCAGGGGGAAGTGCTAGACCAAGCCCTGCCATTCCTTGATTCAGTATAAATAAAAGGCAAACAGAAAAGCTGCAAGTTGGTTCGCAGCACCAAATTCCACAGAGTAAATTTCCAAGTTCCTTTCCTAGAGTTCGTGAGCGCCGTCTGCTCTCGCCGGTCGATCCGGCTGACAACTTTCACTGTTCCAGAGTGTGATAAATCGAGGCACTCGTCCCAGCATCCATCCATATGGCGTCTGTGGCCTCCAACCGTCCTCATGCTGATCGTCACCTGCTGACCATTTCTGTTGCCACTGCTCGTCGTCTGCAGGGTTCTGCCATCCCTGAGAGCATGGTTGACAGCGGAATGCTGAGCCAGCTGCAAGAACAGAAGGCTGGTGTTCAGAATCTTCGTAACAAGCCTGTTGCAAGGAGGTGCTCCTCTGCCGAACAATGTCCAGGACCTGGTGAGACACATTGCGGCCAGTCTTGCCCAATGGCAGGGTCAGCTGCAAACAGTTTTGGACGTTATTAATAATTCGACGCTGACCAATGCACAGAAGCACGTGCAATTATACCACATTCTTCGGGGCCTTGTTGACAAGGTGGTAAGGCTATCCCCAACCCATCTACTAGGATGGTGTCCATAGCATTAAAACAGCCAGCCACATAAGTAATTTGGTGATGTGGTAAGAGAATTAAAAGAGGGAAAAGAAAGGATATGGTGTCTTGCATGAGAAACTATGTCTACACAAGAACCAAGAAATAAAACTTGATGATAGGGAGATAAAAGGAGAGAGAACATATGTGATTTGATGGTAGTTTATTTTTAAGAAACTATGCATTGGGGAGGTAGTTTCTATAGGTAGTGTCCATATGACATGGATGTATAGAAACTACCTGATGATGTCTTGGGTTGGGAAATAGCCTAAGTCAACTGCAAACAGAAGCGAAGCAGCTGCAGTCAGTTGTGATCGACCTTGGAATCTTCCAAACAATGTGAGAGGGCAGGTGCAAATTGTTGCGGACAATCTTGAGACTCTGCTGAACACCGTGCAAGTTCAGGATTTCTGCGGATGCACATAGAGATGCCGAATGCAAACAGCGTCGTTCTCGTTCCCTTCCCTGCTACTCCACTGTGTCCTCAAATTCCTTCGTCCTTTGCCACTGCTCTTGTTTGTTGTCGCCGTGGCTTTCTCAGTGCTGTGCTGTTACATTGTTGTGTTGATAAATGTTCTCTTCTTCATTTGAGCCAATCTTATATGTTTACGCTTACGCTCCGCCAAATTAGCTGGATTGGTGAGTGTGGTAAACTCAGAGCAGATAGCAAGTTCTGTTGACATCCCTGCCTCGTTCTTCTTCCTTTTTCAGAATACAAACATTCGTGCCCACATTACGCTCTACATTCTTCTTGTGTTTTCCTAACCGCTACTGACAGGACAGCAGGTGACAGGTCGAATATGAAGTTATACAGGTTCCGGCTTAAACTTTTCACGCCTTCCAAACTCGTGGTTGTTAGGGGGAGCTAGAGAAATTAAGGAAGGTCGTGCTGTGCTGGCCTGCCTGCCTGTCAAAGCTGCGAGGTAGTGTCCATATGGTTTCAGACTTTCAGAGTTTCAGTTGCAGCACTCAAGCTGTCAACTTGGCACTCAAGCTGTCAACTTGTCAAGCAGGTGCGACTGTGCGAGGCAAGGCAACAGAAACAAAAGTTTTTTTTTTTTGAGCAATTCATGGCAGGTGCTCTGCCCTTTCATTATAGAAGAAAGCAATCAGTACAATACATATACAGAGTTGGAATCAGCATTCCAAAGGAAGAAAAAAGAGGAACAAACACATACACACTACTATTTACACATTAGGAGACCTATTTGGATAATTACAGAGTGTCAATTGTCCCCTGGAGGTGAGCCTGTTTGTACATAGCGATGTCATGGCTGATGATGGCTGCCAAGTTCCTGCTCTGCCGCTGTTAGCAAGATAGGCATCCCAGACCAAGGTTTGGAAGGATCCGTCAATTTAAACCAGCTCCACCTCATATGCAAAGCTTGATTGAAAGTCTGCAGATCAAGAATGCCTAGGCCTCCTAGTCGTTTTGGCCTGCAGACGCGTCTCCAGTTGACCAAACATCTCCTTGCCCTTGCCTCCTCCTTACCAGACCAAAGAAAGTTCCTGCGTATTCTGTCAATTCGTTTGATCGCCCACTTAGACAGCGTGAAAGAAGTCATATAGTACACTGGAATGGATGAAAGGACGGCATTTATCAATGTTAATCTCCCAGCCATGTCTACCAATTTCCCTTTCCACCCTGGCAATCTTGCTCCAATCTTGTCAATCAACTCTTGCTCATCTGCCCTTTTCGTTTTCCCAATGTGTAGGGGGAGCCCTAGATATCTGGAGGGAAATTGACCTTGCTTTCCTTGGAATGCTTGCATAATAGGCTCAAGATCCAAATTGTCACACTGAATTGGGAAAAGCTCAGACTTTTGTATATTGGTGTGGAGGCCACTTGCTTTCCCGAACACTTCCAGAAGTCCCTGACATGTGTAACATCTGATATGGATGGTTTGATGAACAAAGCAGCATCATCGGCATACAGGCTCACCCTGACTTTAACTGGGTCGGCTCCAATTGGCGTTAGAATGCCCGTTTGCGTAGCTCTGTTCATTTTGTGTTGCAGGGGATCCATGGCAAGAATAAAAAGCATAGGTGAGAGAGGGTCACCCTGGCGTAGCCCTCGTCGGTGGTGGATTGGCCGACCTGGCATGCCATTGAGTAAGATCCGAGATGTAGTGCTTCCCCAAAGGATGGAAATGATGTCAGGCCATTTTTGCCCAAAGCCCAATTTTTGTAATACTTGCAAAATGTAGCTCCATCGTACACTGTCAAAATACTTGGCTATATCTAATTTAAGGAACAGCATTGGTGACTTGGCTTTGTGAAAGTGATTGACTGCCCCTGTACATATTGAAAGTTATCTTGGATGCTCCTCCCTTTGATGAAGGCACATTGGCTGGATAATACTATCCGAGGCAGGTGTGCTGCTAGACGGTTGGCCAAAGTCTTGCTTAGAATTTTGGCAACACTATGCATGAGGCTGATAGGTCTGTAGTCAGATGGAGCTGTTGGTTCTTCCTTTTTCGGTAGCAGTGTCACATTGGCCGAGTTGAGTAGCTGCCATTGCTATCCACGCAGATGATATATCTGGTGTAATGCATTCATAAGATCAACCTTTATTATCTCCCAACACTGTTTGTAAAATAAACCGGTGTAGCCATCTGGCACTGGTGCCTTTTCTGCCGGTGCTTCCATGATTGCCCGTTTGATCTCTGCCTCTGTGAATGGAGCATCGAGTTCCTCCAGATCATACCGTGGAATGCCCAATGTTTCCAGGTTGAGAGTAGTCTCACTTTGCTGTTGCTGCCCCAACAATGAGTGATGTACTGATACCGTTCACGTTCTTTGTCTTGGTGACTGGTGACCATTCTTCCTTGGGATAACAAGGCAGGAATAAAGTTTTTACATCTTCAGGCATTGGCACGTAGGTGGAAAAATTTTGTATTAGCATCACCCAGTCTGATCCATGTAAGTCGTGAGCTCTGTCTAATCTTGATTCTCATCAAAGCTGTGAGGCCCAGTATTCTTGCCTTTGCCATCCTGCGCAGATTCAATTCTCTGGGGGTGAGCAGACGTTGTTCTTGTGCCTAGTCTAAATGATAAACAATTTCAGCTGCTATGGCCGATGTGAGTTTGAGTGGAGCCATTTGCTGCCGACTCCATTTCGTCAAGGCCTTGCCTAACCGAGACAATTTGACATGCAAGGTTCGCAGTTTGTCAATAGAAGCAAATGGTTGTCCCCAGTTTGCCTGCACTAGCTCTTTGAACGCTGACAATCTTCTCCAATATGTCTCGAACCTGAAACTCTGCTTTCTGCGTTGGGGAATTGTAGAGACCAACATTGGGCAGTGATCTGAAGCCGATGTGGATAGTGCTTGTACATACCAATTTGGCCTGGAGAGTTCCCAATCTTTGGTACAGAATATATGGTCAATTTTGGTGAAGGTGGGGTCATCTGTTTCACTTGACCAGGTGAATTTCCGTCCATGCATTTTCATCTCCCTCAGTTCTAGATCATCGAGCACATTTTTAAAACTGTTCATAAGCCTCCTGTTTATTCTCCCATTGTTTTTTTGGTCTGCTCTAAAAATTAAATTAAAATCCCCCATAATGCACCATGCTGGGTGGAAGGTCTGCTCTAAACGAAAGGTTTAGACTGCTGGAGCGACCACTAGCTAGTTCAACAAAGCCAAGGCCGCCGAACCTTCAATAATGGCTGCTGGTGCTCCGTCATAGAGGGCGCCGGGTGACGGTGGCTCCGCCGTATGGGGCCTCCTGGCGCTGCTCCTCGCCGTCTGGTGGTCCCTGCGCCGATCGAGGTCACGCTTGATCAGAGTCAGTGACGACCGTCGACGACGATTGGTGAGGGCTCTGTTGCCGTCGACCCCGTCGTTGCGGTTCCTGATTCAAGTCAGCCCAAACTTCTCGGCTCGTTTGTTAGATTTAGTCTCACATCGGTAATTGAGAGTAGGGGAGCACAACATATAAGGTGGGTGGGGCAGTCCTCCTCCTATCAGGCTAGTCTTTTGGGTTGAGTTAGGCTCAGGCCTTGGTTGTTGTTGGGCTCCGGTGGACCTAGGCCTGTGGGGTGCCGGCTCGTGTGTACAGCGGGCCAGACTGGAATCCCCTGCGCCACTCTAACAAGTGGTATCATAACCAAAGGTTGAGAAATCGGTAATATCTCCGAGTCACATGGTGACGGGGGAGCCCGTGAACGTCTCCGGAGGGTCACACGAATGGTTGTGACTGGAGAGTTGGACTCAGGGCCTGGAATAACTTCTTTGGGAGATCACACAGATGGTTGTGATGGAAGAGTTGGGCCCAATATGTGATGGGGGAGATTGTTAGATTTAGTTCCACATCGGTAATTGAGGGTAGGGGAGCATAACATATAAGGTGGGGCAGTCCTACTCCTATCAGGCTAGTCTTTTGGGTTGAGTTAGGCCTGAGGCCTTGGTTGTGTTGGGCTCCGGTGGACTTAGGCCTGTGGGGCGTCGGCTCGTGTGTACAGCGGGCCGGGCCGGAATCCGCTGCACCACTCTAACAAGGCCGGCGCTAGAATCCGCTGCGCCACTCTAACAAGTGGTATCAAGAGTCAGATCTATGGAGAAGAACCACGTGGAGGCGCGATGGGTATGTTCCACACCGCACAAGGTCGCACAAGCTGTCCGTGGAGGGACAGGGCGCAAGGTGGAGCATGGGAGCGATCGACGACTCGATCGGTGGAGTTGGAAACTTCGAGCGGGTGGCTCGAACCGTCCAATGAGCTGCAATCAACAGGGATTCGTCCAGACGTGGAGATCAGGTTGATGGTGGCTAGTGGCTGCTGTTCGATAGGGGCTGGTCAGACATGATGGTCAAGTTCGACGGTGCGGCTGGAAGACGTCGCGGACAAAGACGACGACTTCGGCTCGCGATCAGATTGATGGAAGGTCGATCGTGATCGGGGTGGCTGTTGCGGACTCTGCAACGGTGGTGGCGAAAGCCACGGTGATCTCAAATAGAGGTGGCTTGTTGGGATCATGTGGTGCTTGCGTGCGGCCCAGAAGCATGCAGCCAGGCGTGCAGGTTGGCGGGTCGGCAGGTGGTGGTGTAGATGCGTACCGGTGGAGTCCAGATATGGCAGGAGCGGACACGCATGTGTTGGATTTTGCTAATCAGGATGCATGTTGGATTATTTTCCTTTTGTCCGGTCATGGACTTGGCTACGAACTGCAATAGCCTGTCAGGTGGACCTATGGTGCACGGTTCCTATTGTGAGTTGGATTAGTTTTACATGCTGCTCACGGAAAGGAAAAAAAGAAAGGTGCTGCATGTGTAACAGGGAAAGAGAAAAGGGTAATGATAGAAGTTTGACTCTATCAGGACGGAGATGATCTCTTTTGCCTCGGTGTGTTAACATGGGAGTCCATGGAGGATTGCGCACAGAATGCAATCAGCTGTTCAGTGGAACAGTGGGCGAAGCTCGGGCGGGTCGGCATGGTCGTGTGCGACGACCAGGAGGTCGATGAGGCTCGAGAGCGGAGCTGGCTGTGCATGGTCTAGTGTGCAGTGAGGCAGAGATGGTGACATGATCAGCGACGACAACATATAAGCGTGACGGCTGATGGGGTTATTGTTCTCTGTGGCGTGGCGACACGTGACGCGAGCTCATTATGCAGGTTTGCATGGGAGGAGTTTGCATGCTTCCAAATCAGCAAAGGCGCGGATCAATTCGAGTTGCATGTGTGGTGGTGAATCGAAGGGCGTGGTGATAGGCTGAACTGGAAGGGAGTATAGACTGTGATGTCTATGCTTGCAACTGGAGTAATCTGGTTGGTCAGGGCTGCAGGAGACTACGGTGTAAGACGTCGGGCGTAGTGTGCGGCAGAAACTGGAAGAACAATGCTAATATGGCAATTCCTTTGTGTGACTTGGTAACGATTGTGGGGTTCTCAATATCATGTGTGCAGTCGACAAAGATTGTGGTGATAGAAGAGAAAGTGCATCGTTGCAGGTGGAGTCACGGAATCTGGTGTTGCAGGATAGCAATGTTTCTTCGGGCTGTTTTGAGTGAGCAGTAAAGAGAGATGGCTCAAGTCTGGTACACGGAAGTTCGCGCATGGACAACTCAAGGTGGCGTGCATATTCGCCAAGGTGGAGTTTGTGAGATATATGTCGAATATGTGTATGGTATGGTTACGATTAGACTTGAGTTGTAACTTGGTAGGTTAGGGATAGAGTTGTAGTCGAACTTTGTATCCCTAGGCCCATAAATATGAGGGCACTACCGTTGTAACCGTGAGACGACTTGGCGGCTGGTGTGGGTGGCAGCGTGGCCTCGGTGGTGCCCGAATGCCGGTGTAGCTGCTGTTTATGGGGAGGAGCGTCTGTAGTCATGCCCCGAGGATATAGGCACATGGCCGAATCTCGTTAAAAAACATCGTGTCTCGGTGTCGTTCTCGTTTCGTGTGATCTTGCGATTTGGTTCTGTGATCTGGGTTATCGCTTCCGCGCTTTTATTCTAACACTCGTTAGCACTTAGCAGTAGCAACCCGAACCTTGCCCCGGGATCTAGGCTTAGTTTGGCACTCGAGGGAAATATACGTTTGCAACTTGTTGTACCAAAGTAAAACAATGTGAACATGCATAGTGGATGCACTTTCCTAAAAAAATCGGTACTCTAAAGTTAGACTTGTTAATAGGTAAATTTCTACTTGTGCGATATGTAAACTCCAAAGTTATGACATGTTAAAGTGGAATCTCCCTGCTAATGAGACACTCATTCTCCCAACAACCACCTTCCATTAATTCATATATGAATGCAGTCAGTTCTACGTTATTTAATGGTTATCTAAGGCTCATATTTAATGGTTTAGATTGATCATATAATTGGAACATATCACAGAGGAAATTTTTAAGCTAGGTACATCTGCATTCCAGTGGCATATGCAGTATCTACAAGAAATTTTCTCTTTTAACAGGGCTCAAGTATTCCAAAATTGATCAATGCAAGGAAATCCGGTGGACTAAATGGGGAAAAAAAAACTGAATTGGAAGTACGTTGCCATATAGCCTCCTCATTTTTCTGGAGGTGGACGTTTTCTACAATGTTTTAGACTGGCAAATACTCTAAAACAGCTGAAAAGGATAGGCTAGCTGTTTTTGCGAAACCCATTGATTGGGAACTCTCCAGGCCAAATTATTTTGAGACGGAGGGAGTATGTGTTAACCATTTACAACAGCACCCAAGCCAACCACCTCGTGGTCCTCCAGCCTCTATGCCACAACATTAATTCTTTATATGTGGGTTTAATATTTTAAAAAATATAAATACTTACGCATCAAGATAATATGGAGTTTAGAGCCTTTCAAACAGATGTGTTCACTTCTGCAGCAATCAACATTTGCCCCATTTCTCAAATGCTAAGTTCATGGTTTTCATGGACTTCTACTGGCATTTTTAATGGCAGGTTCAGAACTGACCAGTAATTATTCTGGTTCACCATATGAGCAGGTTTCGATCAATTACTTGGTAAAAGAGAGCACATGGAAATCTCCAAGAGCATGCACCAAATGGATTTGGTGAACTCAACTGTTATATGCTATGTGGCTTCAACATAATCAGTGATCATATTTGCAGCTATTCTTGAGCCTCAATTCATCCTCCACCTCCACACAACGACTAGGTTCAGTTTCAACAGAGTTCAAGGAGAACACATATGTTACAAACTTTTGTAACTGCATATGAAAGTTCCTTGGTATAAATAAATAGTCATGTTGTGATCAATATTTTAAGAAGGGGCGATCAAGGCCAGGTGCTACAGATATAGTCATTTTGTGTTCAATAAATAATAGGGGCAATCACTTTATATTAACTAGGGACTTTAACAAAAAGATGGATTTACAAACACAGCAAGTGTCAAGTGTGGAAGATAAAAATGTAATGCCAGACAGACTAAAGCTTAGTATTTAAATGACAAGTGTCCACATGGAAAAAAAGGTGCTCACCCAAAACGGACAATAAAATAAGATGGTTACATATAGTTTTGCACTATAGCTTATCACCAGTCAATCAATGCTTTTTTGACTTCGAAGCACGTGGTCGAAAAGTCTTAAGAAACTTATTCATTTCACTAAAATGTAATACAAGATTATGGCCCAGATCAGGTTCTTCACTACTACTGTGATGAGATAGCTTCCGCAACACAATCCCCATTACATGTCCAGTAGATGAAAATACAATGTCTGAATGTCCTATGGAATGAACATTTGCTACCTGAAAGTGCAAAGTACCATCTATAACCCTTTTACGGTGAGATACTTCGCCGACAGCAAAGGAATATAGTCCAGACACCTCATGAGCAATACAATACACCTCTTGGCAGGCAGTGATCTGCATAGAGTCATCTGAAATATCTGCATAGTCATATCCTTCTTTCTTTTTCTTAACTGGCTCCAAAATGAACATGGATTTACCATGTTTAATTATCTTCAATTCATGAAAGCTACTACTATTGATTTCTCGGCCAAGAATTGAGTCACAAGACTTTCCAACAACACACGAAGTTGTAAGAATATAACCCATGTTGCTGATGCAAAGTCCACAGGCAACATTTGCGTCTGATCCCTTTCCAATCTTAAGAACCCAGATACAAGACTTCATCAAACTATAGAACTGGCCTTGTTCTTCAACTGTAAGATCACGACCTCTCCCAATGTGTGTGAATGTTTTCAGGGACATGTTTACAATATCTGGAATAGACCATTGTCAGAACATACATAAAGTTTGCCAAAATAACAGTCACTTATAAGCTCATAATATCATTCAAGAAATGTAAGCAGAATGCGCGTTATATGTGTGGGCAGAATGCACAAAGTACCTGCAGTTACATACTACTCAAGTAACCCACATATTTTTGTACCTGTACACATTATACGTGAGTTTTAACGTTAAGTAGTCACAACTTCCCAAACTAAAACCCTAAACACGACAGAAAAATAGTGCAAATATTACTCTCCGGCAGCTCAATTTTCAATGCAGGTTTCTATTTAAAGAGTCAGGTCTTCTCCTCATTTGATTGTAATATACTTAGTTTTAAGTTTGAAACAAATGTAATACAAGAAATAAAAGAAAGCATGCTTCATAACATGACACAGAGTTTAGGACTTTAGGTGGACAGAACTTTGATAGTTACTTATTTCAGTGGTGAGACCTATATGCAATAAACAAGCAAAAATATAGAAACCACATTGTTGATCATAACAAAACATAGAAGACAGAGTTGTATTGATTCATAGAAGAGAAATATTTATCTGAAGGATTGGGGTCATGATATGGGTCAATTGTGATGCACATGGGACTATGGGAGACACAGCACACAAGGGGTTTTATATTTGTACAGTGGTTCAGCAAAGATGAAGGACTGAAGCCAGCAGCTTTCATCAAGATGTTCAATTTGACGAGGGAAGTGTTGCACAGGTTAAACAATAACACTTCGCAAAGCAAACACGCCAAATTATGAACTTTATGCCTCTTTGTTTGAGCAAGCTTAATAAAGATCAACAAGATTGTATAAACCTTTAAAGTTGGCATCTTTTCGTATGTCAACAATATACTTATCAAACCCAACCTTCCTTAAGCATACAATTTTCATTTAACAGAGACCATATGGCCTGAGCTTTATAGGATGCATATACAACCGAACTACTGGGACTACCAGTATACCAAATTCAATGCTCATAAATTTCTCCCTCCAACGCTAGCTCCACTGAACAGAGATTTTCTAATTCAACAGCTTCATAATATGACCCTAAGACTCGATTATCAACTGACCCCTATCAAGCACAATCCAAAAACCCATAACTCCAATGCTGGCATCACAAAACCAGACCTCGACCACCAAGTCATTCCAAACACCACCTCTACGAGATATATACATACAAATTAAGAATTAGAGAAAAGAGGATTGTGGATCTTTAATAATTCCTTACATTGCTGCCTGTGGTGCAGGTGCCTGTGCGGTGCGGATCGCCTCCTTCGTGCCTGGGGGGAGTTGGCTGCCCCGCGCCGGTGCGCCGCCGCCTGGACGCTGGCAGCCTCGATCCCCACTGCTGCATCAGCACGCCGCCGCTGTGCGCCACTCAGCCGCTACGGATTGGGGGATGCGAGAGGAGTCAGATCAATCGGGTCATGGGGGCGATGGAGTATGCGCCGCCGCCTCCGCCACTACTAATGGGCTTGGGGCCTATTGGGTTGTGATGTGCTGATTTCATGGGCCAATAGTAAAACAAAATTCTTTTGCACAGTACACTTTTTTAGTGGGTGTTAGTTTTTTTCTATCACTCGGACGCGGGGGACAGCAGAATCGCTTCCCAAGGAAATCACTGGCCAGCCAAGTAGTGACCTCGGAGGTGTTTAAATTGCTGCAACTACGCTATTTATTTATACTATTTATTTTATTGAAAATCACGATTTCTCTCATAAGTTTTTGTTACTGTAAAGTTTTGATATAGTAAATTTAGATAAAGTTCATGTATCTAACGTTGTTGTGTTGGATGGTCTGGAGCACTTCCTCATGGCGTACAGTGGAGTTTAGACCCCTGACATTCCAATTGAAGACTGCATTATTTTTATAATTGGCATACTCGTCTCATCTTTTCTATTGGTACTATCATTTCATACTAAACCCCGTGCATTTACCCACACGGGGATATGTCCACGTCGGCAACAAATCCCGACCGTCCGATTGGTCGGGCGAATGGTCCAGGTCATGCGAATCCAAGGCATTTTGCAAAACAGCCCTCAATCTTTTGTGAAATAAACCCGCAGTCCAACCCACTCTCTCAGCAAATTTTGCAAAAGAGACCTCAACTTTTCTCCAAATCAACCCGTGCTCTAGCCATAATGGTTCAGGGAAATTTCACACAAACATTTTAAATCTCCAAATAATTATGCTTTGCCCTCCCTGATAAATTATTTTTAACTCTTCTTTCACCATAACAATACAACAAATGTCATCTCCATTTCAATACCCAAAAATATATTACTTAAACAATAGAGTTATAATAATAAAACAACCAAATACAAACTGTTCGTGTCAATTACCATATGTATCATTATACTTATTCAATATGCTCTTTGTCTACGTCGCTTCCACATAAATCTCACAAATTTTTGCGAATTCAATTTGCACTCCACGAACAACAAATCCAAAAAAAACACCAGACTTTTGCAAAACCAACTCCCTTAATGGGTATCGGTGACGGGTTAAATCACCTCGCACATCTATACACCGCATACACCAAACACCTATAATGACTGTCATATATCTTTCTCGCTACGAATACATGGACGATCCATAGTCAATGGTCCACAAACACAATAAACTTTATAATCATGGATATATCTTTCGGTGGCGGGCCCCTTTGGCGCGCCAACAGAGCGGTATTTTTCTAGTTCTAGTACTAAAAGTCATCTAATTTCTCGGCCTCTTTCATGTTTTCATTGCATCTCCACATATTCTATTAAGCTGCTCCATTAAAAAAAATAGACACCCGAGCTGGAAGGCTGAAGTATCATCATAAAGGCTCTCGTACAAGAAACCTGCCTTCCGAGATCAGGAGTAAATTTCCTGACGAAGTTAAGTTGCTCAGAGTGCAGCACTACACAAACGACAACTGGTGCAGATTATAAGACTCAGTAATTTGAAGTAAACCTTGTGCAGATTTTTTTTTTGTTCGATATGACCATGATTACTTTGGGAGCTTGTGGATAATTAACCCAGGGATGGAAAGTCCCCTGTAAAGAACTAAATGATAACTAACATGATACCAAGGGAAAAGTAAGGGCCCCGGAGGGATTGAAGTTTCCAAATTAGGCCTTAAAGAGGGAAAAAAAACCAAGCATCCAATATACAAATTCGATGTCCATTACTACATAGGAACCATAAGCAAGCAATCAAAATAAAATCCATAGCACCTGATATAAGTGCGGGTATGATGTCTGACTTGAAACTAGTACATCATGTGGAAATACAAGAAATTCGTAGCACTTGAATTCGTATGTGCTGGACACATGTGCTCTGCTGTTCAGTTGTGGTATTCATGGCGAAGCAGCCCCCAATAAGTATTGGTAGCAGTAACACTTTTCTGTAAATAAACACCATCAGTTGTAATATTATACGTCTCAGTGTAACAAATGTATAGCACGTTAAAGAGAAGAGTATTGTACTACAAGATAGCCGTAAGAAAAACAGTGCAAACTTTCTGACAATATATGCTGTAGAACAAAAGCTACATAAAGAGAGAGAGCAAACAGGACTGGAGAAAATTAAGAAAAGGAATGTCTCAAGTTTCATGGTGACATGGCATGTTGTGTGTGGACCAAAAAAACTGGAGGTTGCAATGGACCAAGATTGGGGGGCGTGGGTGTTCTTTCAGGGGGAATTTCTTCGACTTACCAAGCCAAAATTCTCATAATAATAAAACGATTGGTTCTCCCATGATAGTAAGTTATTACAGATGATTCAATGTCCCCCACTTTTCCTCCTCCAATTTCCTTTCTTTCCTTTAAAAAGAGACAAGGAAATATCACTTCAGTATTTGTACCACTTCAGATAATTCCAAAATCTGAAACTGGAGTTTAAAAGCTAAATTGTTATCATTCAATTTTCTAAAAAAATGAATTTACATACATAGCATTCAAGATTATTGAGGACTAAAAATAAATTACTGCACATGATACCTCAAAGGAAGAGCACCAGTACCACAATAACAAGCTTAGGCAATGGTGCTATATGGCCCACCATTGAATCAAATTAAGCAGTAAAGAATCTTGTGTTTCAATTACCATTCCGGTACATATAAGGCATGTCATAACCAGATGTGTTTATTACACAAGAAACGAAGATTTTGTCCATATTCCATTAACTTTTTTTTGGTGAAGTTTTGCTTGTTCTCTGGATATCTAATGTCACAATATATATATACATCAATTAGTTGCACAGCTAAATTTATATGCTCAGGCATAGAAAACCAACACAAAGAAGGTAGGGTGATGAAAAATAGCACACTATTTTCTTTGCGTGCAATAGTACCGGAACAGCTGTTCGTGGAAGTTTAGAGGTAAATATTTTGGTAGTTTTGTCGTTTGGTCGTGGCATGCAATAAATCCAAACTACACTAATCCCTTTTCAGTTGTGAGCTTTCAAAATATCAACTCCCTATCTGCACCATTGTTTTTACCCAACAATAGGAATATATTAAGATATTACAACATCGTGAACTCAACCTAAAAAATGGCCAAAACTACAGCATTAGTACATGTAACTTCAGCAATCCTATTTTCCTATCCGTTTCAATACTGGTTCCAGCATTAGCAAGCAAAGAACAAACATAAATAACGAATTTTTTTATGAGTGTAACTGAACACTAAGCTTACCTTCATTGTCCACTGGATTTGTTTACGTCTGCGCTTTCCTGCTTTGATTGCTTGTCTACTTTGGCTAATTTTTCCACTAGCTTATCATACTTCACTTTCGCTTCATCAAATGCTATCCGCAGCGCAGATATATGCACAGCATTACTCCTTGATAACCCTCCAGAAGAAAGCATACCAATGACTTTTTTGGTGGGGAGAAAAATTGGACCACCAGAACTACCAGAGCCAAGATGAATATTCCTAATTTCAATCATTGGTAGGTCTTCATGACAATCACAAGAAACAGTTATCTCCCTATATGTACGGTATTCGGATGTTTTAGATGGAATACCCTTTGCTACTTTTTCCCCTGAGGACTTCGACGGCAGCTTACCAAATGACTTCACTTCATTCTTGCAGGGATAACTAATCTTACCACTAGAAAAAGAGTACATAAGGTTATGCTGATGTGATATAGCATATACATCTTGACCAGGGTTTAAGGTTCCATCTTCAGCCAATGAAACTAGTGGATAATCATTAGGGCCATTATCCTTCGGTTTTAACCCCTCCTCAAGGCAAAGAATTGCAATGTCCCATGAATCAATTTTGTGCAGAACGAAAGCCTTCTGAAAACTCTCGTCGTTCTGTCTTGCTACACGGCAAGTCCTGCCACTCACACAATGTGCACAGGTCATGATCAGTCCATTTGGATCAATACAGAAACCTGTCCCTGTTCCACTATAATCTTCGGTTTCTACACGAACCACCCAGACAGCACTTTTTAATTCATCGTACAACTTTTGTTCGTTTTGACCACGAACTGACTGTGTACTCCCAGTGTGATCCATCTTTTACACAAAAGGAAAGATATAGATATGTTAATAAAGGACATATCACTAATAGCATATTAAATTCACAGATGATGTATGTATGAAATATTGCAATGAATCGAAAGCACACGAACAGCAATGGATCTGAGTATCTGACAACAAATTAAACTCAGTTGACGAAACATTTGACACATACGTGTAATTTTTATTTTTTGGGGAAACAACACGTACGTGCAATCTGATGGCGATAAAATCCAAAAATATAATCTAAATAAACTTGTAACTTGTAAGCCTCACAGCAAGTAAGATTTAAACTTCAAGAAGAAATCGGCATTACCTTGGCTTAAGTGTCGGGGCGGACAATGCCTACTTCCCCGTCGTTCAGGAGTTAACGAAGGGAATGTGACAGCTTCAATAGCCGGGGCTGGCCAGTATCACTCGACGCCGGGATCAAAGAAAGCGTCTTTCACAATTCCCACGAGCAGGGATCACGAGGCGCCACCGCAGGGCAGGCAACCAACCATGGTCGCCGCCACCGATACAGCGATGAGGTGAGGGGGGCGGGTAGCCGGAGCCTTGCCGTGAACCCTGTCGGCTACCTCACCGAACAAGCCTGATGGTCGCCGCTCACCGGGACAACGAGTGGTGGCCGCTTGATCTAAGAGAGGACTGAGGGGAGACCCTAATTTCGAAATTAATTGGAGGAAAAAAAATCAAGAAGCTTTCGCTGAAGCTCCGTTTCAAAGGGAAAAAAAAGAGCGAAAAGGTCACGGACCAATTGCGAACTCACCGGCGACGCAGCGGAAGTTCCTACGACCGGCGAGGCCCGGTTAGAAGGGAATGCCCTAGTCGACCAGCGGAGCGGCAGCGGCGGCCCGGAGCGACGGAGAAGGCTGGTTAGGTGACCCGGGCAAGGAGACGAAGCCAGCACCCGGCAGCGACAGCCCCTGTGAGTGGGGGTTTTCATAAAAGGTTTTTTTTTTTAAAGTCACCGCCATACCGTTTTGCTAAAATGCTATTTTTCGTAAAACCAGTATTAGTATTTAACGGGCATTGGCAAAAACCATTGTTTGTAAGAATAATCCATCCTCACTGTATCTATTAGACTACTACCCATAATCTCAATAATGCCTCAAGCTTTAGGGTGAGTTTAGATTGGGAGAAACACTGTAGGTTACGCTGGAAAAGCATGTTTTGTGTGAGTGGGAGGAATAGAATGAATAGGAAAAAGTTGGATGAATAATGTTTTTTGGGTGGGAGTTGAGGAAGGCACCCTTAGAGCAAGTATAGTGGTGGGCCGGGAGAAGGCTAAATGCTGAGTTGGATGAGAGAGATGAGAAGTGGACTGTAAGCTTACAACCTACCCAGACACAAGAATCAAGAAAATTAGTGAGAGTGTCAGGTGGGTCATGTATTTATTGAATAGAACCACTATATGAGTAGACTGAAAGGTAGGCTATAAAAACTTATAAGCCAGCAGCTGGCTAAATTATTAGTCTCGCTCCTAGTCGAACGAAACAAACCCTAAATCGATTGGCACGGCCATTAACCAAAAACTAATTTCGGCTTGGTGGGGAGAGGAGAAGTCGGACTCGGGTGTGTGCCCCCAGGGCCTAAAACGCTTCCAGTTTTTACAGGGCGACGACGGCTCGGCAGTTTGTCCCTTTTCGCTCGCCTCTTCATCTTCCTCGAGCATCGAACCCGCGGAGCTGCCGAAAGTGTAAAAACCCCAATCTCGCCATGGCGGAGCGGGATCCAATGCTCGACGAGCCACCGGCGAAGCGGAGAGAGGTCGACCCCATTGCCCCAACCAAGCACCCTTGGAACCTGCCCGCGGGAATCGATCTCCCACACTGCTCGTGTAACCCAGGTTCGGACCTAGCCTTATTCTCCAAATGTACTGTTTTGCCTGATTCATGTCCCTGAAACTAAAATTATGTAATCAGAGGAGAGTTATGTGGCGATACCCCGGGAGGCAAACCTACCAATCGACGCGGAAGCTAGAAGTGCAGTGGCGCGGGTCTCCCTGGCAGTCGTCGCCGTCGCTTCCATTGACGGTAAGTTTATGTGCTAGATGTTCTCTTTTGCGTGTTACTGATTCATGCACTGTGTTAAATTTGCCAAAGCTTCTATCTTTTCTTTAAAAAAATATAAAGAAAAGAAAAAAAATATTGAACCTTGCCCCTTCTTGATGCGTGCGGGGCTTCAGTGGTCAATATTTCCGCTGTTTTTTATCCTCTCTCTCGTGTATATGCACTCTAATCTTAACCAGGGTGGGCAAAATTAAGAAATTTTGCACTTGTATTTACAACATGTCTTCGATTTGTTGCTACCTAATAGCTTAAAGGTTGAAGAATAAGAAAGATTACACCTTTACAGCATGTTCTTGATTTTTGGTTTACTAGTTAGTAGTGTCACCGAAAGGAACCCGTTAGTCCTGATGTAGCCAACACGTGAACACAAACAATATCCCGTAGTGCATCACACTGTATAGGACTTTATGCATCAGTGCGCGTCAACCACATTCTGTGTTTGGACCATGAGATACTAATGAGGCGACTAATCTAAATGTGGCATAACAAACTAGGGGAGTTTCGTGATCATCACAATTCAAACATAAAAGTAAAAGTATGTAGAGGATTCACTAGTTATTTTTTTAAAAGGGCCTTTATGTTTTAAATGTAAATAAATGTAATATAGAAGAGTTGTGTTGTTTCTTTCTCTCTGATACTATGCTATATCGTATTGATATTACTCATCTTTTATGAGGGCATGGGGTCTAAATTCCCGTGTGGATATTCAAATAGACAATAAAAGAAATCTATAATTTTATTTCGCAGGCCAAACCGTGGTTTTATTAGGATACATTGTTATAAGTTTTTCTAACGTATCAAAAATTATTCTTTTTACTAGCTGATGGCGATCAGTTGTGGAAAGCTTCAGGATTTATCGTTGAATTTGATGAAGCCAGCATGGTTGGAACAATATTTTCCTCAGCAACTGTAGCTAAACATGACCCGTTGTTCCCGGAGATTGAGAAGGTAATATGTTCTTCTCTACTAGAGATTTGATATTCTTGGCTATTGTTTGGTTTGTGGAGGAAATTCTTGGCTATTGTTTGGTTTGTGGAGGAAGTGCAAGTTGCTAATTTGTGTTATGCTTATTGCAGATAAAAATATATTTGTTTGATGGTACCTCTTATGATGCCACCATAACAGCGTGTGACTATCACTGGAATCAATTAGTTTTATCTGTTCGATTTGACCGTGTTGTCAAAGCCATCAAATTGGTGGAGATTAGTGAGAATAGAAATTCTAGGGATCCTCATCTGGAGAGATGTAGTTTTCTGCCTCATTTATCTTGTGAAAACCTTTATCCTGGAGATACCATTATTGGACTCGGTCGTCGGGCTCAAGAGCCCTTTGGCCTTCAAGCGAATTGTGGACTTTACAGGTATTTTGCGTTCCTAATTTGGCTAGTGGTTATCATAATACTTATAAGGGATGCAGCTTTTATTCAATACATGTATGCTGATGTCAAAGATAGTAATATAAACACTATGAGTGAAATAAAAGGCCAGATAGAAAATAAGAAAATGAACCAAAAGAAAAGAAAAGAAAAGAAACAGGATAGGAAGACTGCTTTTTTTTTTCACTATCAGGCATGGTTAGAGATATTATCAAATATAAAACAGTGGCACTAACTTTAATCACTTCTATTGTTCTAGCACTGAATGTTGGACTGCGTTCTTCAATCTTTGCCAAGAAATGCAGAAAGCAACATTTCTAAACACATATGTAAGTATATTGTTTATTTATATCGTCCAGGAAATAAATATTAATGTCTTGGTCTTTGTAATACTGCTGTTTCCTTGTAGACTGCAATTGGAGGCCCAGCTATAAATAGAAATGGGAGGGTTATTGGAATGCTTTTCCAAAGTGTGACTTGTACTCCATTCCTACCAGCTAACATCATTATACGATGGTGGGAACATTTTAAAAATACAGGGTATGCTTCTAACTTAGTATTGAGCATTGACATCTTTGGTAGTGTACGCAAAGAATAAGCTTACATGTGCTGATTGAAAGCTTCCGTTATGCATATAATATCTGTAACTTTCAATAGATGTAGAATAGATCGGATGCAGCTTACAAGAATATTTTACCTATGCAGAATATATAAAACTCATCCAAATTAACAACTTGCATGATTCTTGTTATGATATTTTTTTATCGGCAAGGCCTAAGTGCTCCATATGCTGTAGTGTATACAGACCTACATTGCAGAATCTACCGTGGCTTGTTTAGTCTTAGAGATTAAGTTCAGTTAGAGATAAGGTTGTCAGGAGAGGTAGCATCTTGTTCCACGGCTGGCTATACATATGGCCAGTACATATTCAGTGAAGCGAGACTAGTAAACATAAGCAAAGTTGAGTAGCATCTTGTTCCACGGCTGGCTAATAAACATAAGCAAAAACAAGACTAGTGATCTAATAAACAACCATATTGTTTACTGTATATTATTTTACGATTAAGGTGGGAGACAGGGAGAGGGATTTTGATATACCATATTAACAAAAGTTGAGTTGTGCAGCACAGCACAGGGATTGGGTTGGGGGAACAACAGGCTGGTGATGTGGCAAAGAGAGATATCAGATCATACATTTTAGATGTTAAAGATTGCATATACTATTGAAATAGTCAAAGATAGATCATACTTTTTGACCCAACATTTGTGTTAGATAAAGCCACAGGTAAAGTAGGTACCTCCTTAAAACAAGTGGAGTAGAAAGGAATGTTCATCATCCAATATGTGTATATGAGATGCTAAAGATGACATATTTACAACTTATGGTAAGGATAAGAATAATTTTACTGCATATATCCAAAGAAACTTACGGATAAGAGTAACTTTTCATCTTAATTATTTCTTTAATCACTGGGTAAAGCTCATGCCATCTGTTACCAAATAAAGAGTATAAATTGTTAATTTTATATGATTCAGTATAATTTTCTGTTAGGATAACCGAAAAACCTTTCACAAACTCTTACTTTATAATTTACTGCACATGCGTTGTGCGAGTTAATGACAAATTGTAACAAGGCTGCTCCTATAGCCTTCAAGAGTTAATTTGTAGCTTGGTAGGATTTAGTACATTAGATCATCTTATTTACGAGATTCTTTGGCAGGAACTATTGCCGTCCAACTATAAGAGTTTTGGCTGTGAATTTGCATAATGCCCAGTCTTCACCTTGGGTGGAAGTTCCCACAACTTTGCATGAAGGGTTGGATGGCCTTCTTGTTGAGCTGGTATTTCCCATGTTCATTATTTGCTTTGATTTACTTGTTATAAATGTGTACACCATGTTCATGTTTCACAGCTGTTTAAAATAGCAATGACCGAAATGACATATGTATAAAGAATATAAGTGATGCACGCGTTGACCAGCCTGACTTAGTGCAAACAATATAGGTGATGTTAATTTATAGTTCTACCATTTTTCTGAATTCTTACTATCTGGAGCTTGTCTCCTACAAGGCATCGCAAGCAGCTTTAGAAGCTGGACTACAGCAAAATGATCTAATCATTCAGTGCAACAGAAGACGTGTAGCTACAAGTTTACAGGTACTAACATATTTTTTTGTCATTAAACTAATTGTTATTTTGTGGTATTGGCATTCATGTTTGCTGGGAGGCTGCAGTCATATGTGCTTGATTTCAATTTTCGTTTGACTAGATGTTCGAAATCTTGGTGGAAAATATTGGAAAGATGGTGGAGTTGACTGTTATAAAGGCTGAGGATGGCACTGCACATTCAATTCATCTTCCTGTGGAGGAGGCCGTGGAAGAGAATTTCTACTCGTAGTTATCCTTCCCCTAATTTTATTTTGAACATTTTCTTCATATTCTTATGTACTTTATAATTGTGGCAGGGGGCCAATCTCAAGCTACCACGGAGGATTTCTCTAGCTGCCGTGGAAGAATCTTTATTATCTATTGCCTAATTCAGAACTGGTGTGTATGCTGTTTTATGTTTGCTGGAACCATTTATGTTTGTGTTGGACGCCGGTGAAGCAGACTCTTAGTTTTCTGTATTATTTATAAGTGTAGAATCCTTTTTAGGAACAAACAGAATACTTGCAGCTTAATGACTCCAACGTATCTTAAGGATGCCTCACGTGCATCAGCCCGGTGCCTCTGCCTGGAACTCAATCTATGACACCAGTTTTGTGTTGAGTTGTAAATAGAAATGGTGAGCTTAAGCAGCAATGCTAGAACTTTTCGGAAACTTATTCACTTCCCATCTCCTATATCAATCACATATGCTTGTATAAAATTCTCTTGACCAAGGAAGTAGAATAGTTTTGATTTTAGGTTTTGTGCAGTACTTAATTTACACAGTTCTTTGTTAGAATTGTGTTTAGTGGAAAATGTAATTTGACTAACACCAGCAATGGTTGTGACAGTGTATTAGATATGGGATTTACACAAAATAGTCAAAATATAAATATGTAAAACTTTATTACTGTATATTATTAAATAATCAAAAATAAAATAAACTAATTTGTCCTAAATGTCATATATTCAAGAATAGATAGTGTATATATTGTTAAAGTCAGGACTGAGGAGTTGGAAGGGATCAAATCCCAAGTCATGGAGACGGTGCACTTTAATCTGATAATCTTTCACACATTCATCCTTCTCATTAGTGGCAAATGGGTCACATTCATGCCTCTCACAAGTAAGTATGGGCATGTTTGGATGGAGGGGCTAATGGGCAAATTTGTACTAAATTAATTCCAATGGTGCCAAACATGTAGGTCAAATGTGTGGTGGGGATCGTAGAAAGATGATCAATTAGTGCCAACAGCAACCGCCTCTTTATCAGGCATAGTTTTGTTCCTAGAAAACTTTTCCAGAAATTCTTAATACAGTGTATTTCTCTACTTTTCTCCTAACTAAACTACTATAGCAGCGTACCAACATTTGCTCTCAATCCAAACACCTCAAGGAGCTAAAATTGTTAAGACCAAATGTGAGGCAAAACATTTGTGTTGGGCCAAATATTACCCAAACAAGCCCTTAGAGCAAGAATAATACTAGGCTGGGAGAAGGCTAAATGTTGAGGTGGATGAGAGAGAAGAGGTGAGAGAAGAGAGGTGGGTTATAAGCTTGCAGCCCGCTCAGGCACACGAACCAAGAAAATCTGTGAGAGAGACATATGTGTTGTATAATTATGATGAAGGCTTAACCACTATACTAATGGGCTAAGAGGTCGACTGTAAAAATATATACAACCAACAGCTGGCTCTATTATTAGCCTTGCTCTTCATCCTGATTAAGGATGGTAAAAAGAAATTGCCCCAGCCCCAGCTTTTGCTGTTCTTTCTCCGCCCTCTCTCGCACGGCGCACAACGTCTATCTACTGGGCCAGCTAGACCCCGTGCGGCTGCGGCCTGGGGGCTCTCGAACTCGTCAACCAAAACCCTATATCCTCTCGCCAAGCACCCCCTCCCCAGGCGGCCAACCGAGGACAGGCGGAGTCGGATGCAGCTGAATTGGTGAACGAGGGGTCTGCGGTGATGATTTGGTGCCGGGAGGAGCCGTGGCAGCAACGATTTCTTCCCTATGCAGCTGCGGCACACGGCTGTTTGGGCGCGGCAGGCGATCGAAGCTCTGCGACTCGCGATACGCTGGAGCAGCGCATTGTGAGGAAAACAGCATGAAAAGGTACACGAGTGCTCCTATGATGCTTGATCTGACCAAGTACTTGATTAAATATTAACTGCAGGTCTGCGGTGTTGTATTCGGAATAATGCTTCGTTCGATCAGGCTAAATCTAGATGGCATACTTTTCTTTTGAATGGACGACAAAATATCTGCCTAATTTCTATTAAATTAAAAAAAGAAGAAAAAAACAGAAAGAAATAGACATACAAACACAATTGACTCTAACTCGGGGCTCCCTGTGCTAAAAAAATGTCTATAGTTGTCCTGTTAAAAAAACGTGTGCTTCACTGTGACATTTTTCATCTCTTCCTCTTTTCAATTGAGAGTGTTTTCTTTGCTTCATGTCTATTGCTTTATGATAATATATGTACTGCATTGCTGAATGTTTACTACCTTGTACAAACAGTGTTTGTCAAAGGTGTCAGCCCAGTGGCATTTTGTTGGGTTCGAATCGATTGTGATGGCAAGTTCGCACTGGTGCTCGTTATAATAGCAAATATATAATTAATAATGATTCTAAATAATGGCAAAATTTCAAGCTGGTCAAAGAAAAAAGCTTACTTGGTTTTAGTTTGTATCCTTGTTTGCTCCATGGAAGTCCTTTGTGTAACTTTCTGTTTGCAATCTTAATTCTAGGTGTATGGTGTAAACAAGTTACCTATTACCTTTTTCACATTGGTGGAGACTCTGCTAGTTGATGATTCTGTGTGTAGAGCATGCTTCCTAAGTTGCACAATCTGTTGATTTAGTTATACTAAACTTGATCTATTGTTTGTTGTTATATAAAGTTTTGTTATTGTCCATGTAGTGACCCTATCCGAAATTGGTCCCACTTGAGTATATCACGACCGACATAGGTGGTAATATACTTAAATGTTACCAAGCTGGATATTGCCGTCGAGTCAACGCTTGATTAACTACACACTGAAGATCGTTCGTCCATACGCTCACCCGAAGATGAGGTTCAAAAGATTACAACATTTCACAATTCAAATTTACAACAAGTCTTAATAGTTATTACAATCCATGAAGAAATAACATAAATAAGTTTATAATTCAACGCAGCGGAAAAATAAATGAACACTAGCAATGATCCATAGTGACGTCACGTTGAAGTCAGCCGTGACGCCACTCCTCACGGTCCTCGAAAGAGACCGGAGCCCACTCGATGCTGAAGCCAGGAGGGAGCTGACTGGACCAAGCCAGAGTGGCAACTACCTCCTGAGGGGACGGTCCTGAAAAAATAAGCCACAAGTAAGGCTGAGTATACTAATACTCAGCAAGACTGACCCGTCGGGTGATAACTACATCACCAACTTCTAGACATGCAAGGCTTTTTGGCTAGTGGGGTTTATTTTGCCAAAAACATCTAAGAGTTGATCCTTAGCCTTGCTTATTAACTTCATATTTTATTTTATTAACTTAACCATTCTAGGTGGATAGCCTAGCTAAGCAATCAAGTTTTACAATACAATTATATTCAGTACATAGATTTCACTTTCTCAGAATTTCTCTTCTTACTCAATGCAGTACAGCGGTCAAGCAGTTTCATTAACCGCGAGAAACGGACAGTTCGAACCGAATTTCACAACCTGACCAGGGAAACCCACAAACACGGGATAGCCTACCAAACACCGTAGACGTCCCAATCCATTCCCGTCGATCCACAGACTGTTTCCAGATCCCACTGCCTTTGGACAAAGGTTTACTGCTTCACTCACAGCATCACGCATATGCCCACATGTGCCCATGGGATAACATATCCAAGAACAGCGGGCTAAAGGACCTATCCATATCAATCCAGTACTTGGACTTACCGGTCCCATGTACCGTGCATGCCTGTGGTACGTTCAAAAACTTGACACAATAGTATCCGCACGTTTCGACCTTAAGTGCATTCATCAAACACAGACGGGATATCTACACATACCATCCCGTCCGTCCATCCTTATGATTCTGACATAAATAAAGACATGCAACTCCTATATCTCGCGAGTGTCAGGAAAACACTCGACTTGTAACGGTCCTAAAGCATAGCGACTATCGAACCTGTCATGCTAGTATTCAACCAAAGGAACCTATGATTATGCAATTCTAGGTTTCCATTCAACTCCTTGAAACTTAAATGCACAAACATATAAGAATCATAATTGCATAATTTAAATAAAGGTTAGGTTATGCTCCGGTGCTTGCCTTCCTACTCATTGTTAGCCTTGGGCTTCAGGTCTTGCTTCACGTGCATCACGTTCATCTCGGGCTCTTCATTCATCTCCTCTGCAGTGGCACCAACTTGTAGACTCCCTCGTAAAGGTTCGTGTCTACATGTAATGCAAAAGAGATACAAATGTTTATTCGCGATTTAATGGCTATGGTTAGGGTAAAATCATAGGTGAGTTGAAATGAATGGAATAAACATATATTTAAAGTGATTATTTACTCTTTATCAAAGGTCATGATTCTGTTTTCTTGGATTTATTAGATTACTTTTTTCCTTACATGGCTTTATTTCTTTTTCTTCTCTTTTCCTCCATTCTAGTCATTTCCCAATATTCAACAAGTCAAGTTAGGTTCATTATTTTTAAGTGTGATCTGATCAGAGGATACTCAGCATTAAAACTGATTTTTAGGCCAAGTTTGATACAAAGATTATTTACACATTATTTAGTAGAAATGTTTTTATCTTTAAAGCTAGAAAAAAGATTAAATTATACAAAAATAAATAAAAGTTTTCTGACCAAACCATTTGGTACAAAGGGCAAGGTTACTGAAAGTGATCTTTCTGTAAAGGCTCAAGTTCATTTGACATATGGTTGTTTTTGTAGATTTTCTTCACTTTAAAGCTACCAAAAATTATTTAGCCTTTTTATTGTGCCCAAAAATTGTCAAGGTCATTTTTCCTGGGTTCTTTATGTGCCTTAAACGTCTCTGCTGCAAGGGTTTTATTTTTCACTGAGAAACATTATTTCCACGATTTAATTTGTGAAACAGCATGACTTTTACAAAACAATTAATATCTGGAGATATACAACATATTTTTGTGCACCACTTGCGCATTAAGCTAGTGACATTCACACTAACAACATATACCAAGCTCAGCTCAAGTGCATGGATAGATTTTGAACTATGATGAAAAGGGCTCAAACGGATTTGAATTTATATTTCAAAATCTAAAGCTCAACTGTGACCAATTATAACTAGGAAAATGAACTTCGTACTTCAAGGTTTCCATATAAATTTAGTTTGTATTTTTCCTAGTTTTCTACGATTTTCTACGAATTTTACAAGATCTCAACGAAAAGTGCCAAAGGAAAAGATTCGTTTTACCCCGCGGACCCTGGAACTTTCGGAGGTCTTACGAAACGGTCCCGAAATTTACACTTGACCCCCTGCTTCTATCGGAGAAGACACAGTTTAGTCCTCGAGTTCGCCGGCGTTCGTACGCCGGCCAAACCACGGCGAACCAGGGCTCCGAAAGTAGAGGAAATCGAAGAGGGGCTCACCGTGAGTCCTTTGGGAGAGGTCTCGGGGTCGGGGAAGTCTGGTAAGAGGGGTGGCGACGGCGATGGCGGCTCGGTTTGCTCCGGCGAGCGGCGCCGGCAGGCTGTGGTGGCGGAGGAGACGGTCGAAGCGGTCGTAGAGCATCAGTGGTTCTCGGTGGAGTTCCTGGTGGCGTCGGTTAGGGCTGGGGATGCGCGGTGGAGGCTGGCCACGTGCGAGCGGGCGCGGCGACGCAATGGCGGCTCCGGTGGAAGCTAGCAGCCACGAGAGGCTCGGCAAGGCTCGAGGCTTAAAGAGGGAGGGAGGGGAAGGCCAGGAGATGCTCGGTCAACGGGAGAATGGCACCGGGCAGCTCAGGAGATGCTCGGTCAACGGGAGATTTTGAAGTTTAGTTGAGAAATATTGAGATTTGGTCAAGATTTTATTTCCGCCTTGAAATTGGAGTTTGAATTTAAAATCTTCAATATAGGGTTCGAGATTTGAAAGGCTTCCGAAGGTTTTTAGGAGTGGGTATGAAAAGAAAAGGTTCTTGGTTTGGTCTCTCCTTCAAAGTTTGTATTGGCCAAAGTTCAGGTTCTTATATAAAAATTGAAGTTTCTATTTTGCCTCTTTTTGGAGTGTTTTTAATTCCTTATTTGATTCTTTTAGCATTTTCTTGAATTCTTTATTCTAATTACGCTTTGTTAGACTTAATTACTTGTTTGCAATTAATTAAACACCAGGGGTGTTACAGTCCACGTCATATTTTTTTAGATTCTACTAGGAACTATTCGAGGCAACACATATGTATGGCATTAAGGCTTGTTGCAAAACTACAGTCTGCACAAGTCTTTTCTTCTCTTTATATGCAATAAATTATTTTAAGTACTGTCTAGTATTAATGGTAAATACTGCAGTTGCAATAAATAAATGGATGTGTTCCTTTTGCTTTGAAATAAATAAAGAAAATGGTCACTGTGTATTTACTTGTTCGTTTCATTTGCAAAATTGTTTCAACCTCATATGCATACATATTTTTCAGATTAAATCATAGCGTGTAACAATTTTCAAACAAATGGCAAATCAAGTGCTTGACGGAGTACAAAGTGATACATGTCTTGACCAAGAGCAGAGACATCAGTTATCGAAGCAATTAGCCAATGTTGTTTGGGTCATTAAGGCAGATGATTCAACTAAAAATCAAGATATTGCTCATGTACATGTAGCTGGAGTTTGTATTAGTCCAATGGGATATATTCTGACATCATCTCATGTTATAAAATCTGGTATGAAGTACGTTGGTTCGTGCCCATCATGGAAAGCTGGATGGACGTCATTGAAGGTAGTGAAAACATCTCTGTCTTATGGTCTGTCTTTGCTTCAAGTGGAAGAAACAAACTCTAAAAGGACAGACTACACTGATTTAGCTGAGACAGGAGTTCTGAAAGTAAATCAAAATCTGTATGGATTTGGTCATCCGGATCTTTTTAATTTGTCATGTGTGAATACATTTGTTAGGGGGTCAGTTGAATATGAGTGTGAGGATATCATAGAGTTGCCACCTTGTACCAATGATTTGGACAATCCTCTTGCTCAAACACCTAAGAAATTAGATATGTTTGCCTCCAAGTCAAATGCTAAATTTGATTTAACGAAGACTCTTGTTTCATCCCTACGAATGTTCAAGCATCTGAAGTGGGCAATTAATGTGGACACACACGAAGATATCCCATTAATTCAGATAAAAGGCTTTCATTTGGGACATTGCGGCGGCCCAGTTTTTGTCTCCTCTGGCCATATTGTTGGTGTTGTTCTTTTCAAGCTGAAGGACATTAATTTCGCAGTTCATTTGTCATCCATCAAGTCATTTCTTAAAGATGTTGATCTGGTAAGTATTTCTTATATAGGTTTGTGATCTAAAATGTTTTTTTTTCTTTCACAAGGTCATAACTCTTGCGCTTTACTAACTTGAAACCCATTGTTATTATTGCCTCAGGCCCATGTCCATGCCTAGCTGGCTGCTACTAGAAAACTATCAGACTTTGAAAAATCTAAGGTAATGTGCATGTTGCTCTTGAACATCAGGCTTAGCAGAAACCAATTCATTATTGTGGCTTCTATGTTTTTAGTTGACGGGAAAAAAATATGAACATAGATTTACTTTTCAATTGTTCGATATATTGTTATACTGTTTGGGGGTGTATCATTATATTACTTATTAATTTGCACAGCATTTCCACACTGATAAATTTATTGTTCTGTTAGCAACTTCCTGTTCCTACCTTTGCCATTTCATAAATTCTACATGCATCCCTGGTTGTTGAGTCTTGTTGTTGGGTAGCTATAAATGTTTGCTGAGTCTTGTTGGGTAGCTATGAATGTTTGCTTTTTGTAAGGAATGGTAACTGCTTAATTTCAGGACAATCTTAGGGCAAAAATACTTCTATGTTCTTGTAGTGAGAGATAAACATGTTTTGTTTTCTGAAATTGAAAATTGGATTCATGTGCAGCCTTTGCTCACACCGGCCTTTGATGGATCGATGCTCTCAACTTTTGGAGATGTAAACGATTTTTTACTTGTACTGGATTGTGAGAAAACTACTAAGCTGTTTCAAAGCAGGGAGTCAAGCCAGGTCCTTTCAAACCCGTAGTTATGCAGCTGATTTCACATGTATGAACAACATGTTGTCTTTTAATTTCCTTTAGCTTGTGAGATCGGGTAGTAATATGTTCCCTTCTCAGCGTTGCAGCTGTTGCTGAGTGTTTTTTGGGTTGGCACTGAAATTGCTTGGAGAGTTTTTTTTGGGCTGGCACTGAATTTGCCTGGAGGCTTTACAAGTTTAGTAGGGTTGTGTGTTCAGGCTCATCTTTCTTGAAAAAATGGTGACTGTGATACCTTGAAGTTCTAGCTTCCTGGTTAATGAATCAGTGGCGGTAGGTCTGCATGTACATTTTTATTAATATGTTATGATCAGCAGACCCTCATTTGACAACCAGTTTTATGGTATGAAATTTAGCTAAAACTTGAAACATGTTTTAGTTTCAAAGCATGCTTTGGATTGATATGAATTGATGATTTAGATTTTACCCTGGTATCGTCATATCTCTGCAGAGCTATATTTGACACAATATGTTGTTTGCGGTGGATCTTAATTGCTGAGTTAATATGTACTAATGTGTGTGCATGTCCTTTCTTTTTTTTTGTGCAAAGAATGTGTGTATTTTTTTTTATATTAATTTGTTCAAACATCAGTAAGTTCATATCAAGTGGTGGAGGTTTTTTTTATTGGTTTTTTGAAGCTGTGCGCAGCACAACTCTAAGTCTCAGGTCTTGGAACCGTTCAAAATACCCTCGGCTACCAGAAACTTCAGTGGGTTGCTTGCACATTGTAATGTTGGAGTAGACAATTTGACACACCTGATGGTGAACTGCGCTGCACGTAGTGGTCAGTCAAACAACCCTGATCGAGAGCAGCTAAGAGCAAGATTAACAAAGTCGCCCGCTGCCGGCTGTGTATATGTGCCACATCATCCAACCGTCTTTACCAAGGCCGGCTAATATAGTAGGTAGGCGATTGAATGGCTGCCGAGTGAAATATTTAATTACCTCATCTCTGCATGCATTGGTGTCATACCCGGTTGTAGAAAGAAAACCGAGTACATCTCATATGTGTGCCAGGATCAAATTTCACACATATGATAGACCATGAGTGAATAGGAGAAACAGTACTCAAACAAATATTTAATAAATAAAGTATTTATTACACTCACGAATATGGCACAAAGGCCAAAATAAACTGGTTCACACGATAACTAAGGACGATAACTCCAAAAGCACTCCACAGGCATCTGACTGGTGGAACACACGCCTAGAACTCATCAAGATCGCTGAGGTACTCCGCTCCATTATTACCTTCTGATCCAATATAAGCAAGGATGAGTACACTTATGGTTGGTACTCAGCAAGTGGGGGAAATATGCAAGCTATCAAGGAAAGGCTTGGTTTGCAGCGGTCAGCATTTTAGTTGATCAAGTTTTATTAACAAGCAACTATTTACTAGGATGTAAGTATATACCAACCCATATTAACATAAAATAAGCATAGAATAAATCATGAGCATAACCAATAACATATGCATGCAATGATTTGATTTCATGTTTTGATAGATTAATCACGTGAGGGTCCAGGCCGTTCATGACCGCGAACACGGCTGTTATAACAGTTTTACACTCTGCAGAGGTTGTACACTTTCACCACAATTCGCGTAAAAGCTCCGAAGAACTTTAAACCCAACCATGCTGTGCTGATCAGGCACGTACCACACTTCCAAGGTGTGACTGCATAGGGACGCTACGAAGCCTTTATAAAGAATTCCTACATGTGTGTTTGTTCCCAGCACGTACGGTTTCAACAGAAGATAACCTCTTCCGATCCCCGCACCAACACATCCTCAAACAAATAACAACCCAACAGGCAGCACAAACACAACATGTAGTTCATCTAATTATTCAGCTAAGACCAGAGCCATATAGTATTGTGGTTGTACGGTAAATCCTG
This sequence comes from Digitaria exilis, assembly GCA_015342445.1. Taxonomy (NCBI): domain Eukaryota; kingdom Viridiplantae; phylum Streptophyta; class Magnoliopsida; order Poales; family Poaceae; genus Digitaria; species Digitaria exilis. The sequence goes on along the minus strand of JACEFO010001677.1, from coordinate 1,011,944 downwards.
GGTGGTTCTCCATGTTCCGATTAACATGGTGATCTTGTATTACCATGACAAGATATAACAATAATAAGAATATTTGTCAATGTTGGATAGAACCCATCATGAACCAAGGTTAAGCATCTAGCATAGCTACCCAACATAAAAGTAAACCCGGTGTATCAAGGCTTAGGTGTAAAAGACTAGTCATCCTTACATAGGACCCATCAAATTAATGCATCGCGAACATAAATATAAACTTTGTTGTCATGCAATGTGTATGGGTTCAAAAGAGTATGCAGAGGGGGAAATCCACTTGCCTTCCTCAAAGTACTGCGGTGGCTCCTCCTCGTAGACTTGATCTTGATCTCCCTCGAACGGACCGTTCTCTACACGATTCGCACAAGCATTCAATCAATAAAAGCAAAACCATACACCATACAACTTTTAAAGACGCAAAGACATGTCTAGAACTATTCTTGATGACGAGACGATCGCGTGAGCGCAAAGATCACTCAAAACGGATTTAAAACGGTTAAGATATGGCTAAAACAAGGTTTAAGGGCTTCTTTGAACTAAATCTAACTCTCCAGGGGCTTAAACAGAAGAAACCAGGGACCTAAAACGTAATTTTATATAAAAACATAAGGACTTTTGTGAAAAAGGCCAAACAGGACGGCGGGTTAGATTTTTAGAAAGATCAGGGGCTAAACTGGAAGAAACATGACCTAGATCTAATTATTTTTGAACTGGCTTGGACTGCGAGTTGATTTCTATAAAACCGAGGGGCTTTTCTGCAAAAGTGGCTGGCTGACCGACGTGGCTCGGTTTGACCCGAGTCGGGCTTGATCTGGACCGTTAGATCTCGATCGAACGGCTCTGGATCAAAGGGGCGAGCCAACGACTCGAGCGCGACTGCGCGCGGCGGCGCCTCGCCGGAACCTCGCCGGAGTCGGCGAAACTAGGGCTAGGAGGCTCTAAAGCTCGCCGTGTTTGGCTTGGGAGAAAGAGGGGAAAACGGGGAATCCGTTTTGGGGTTTCTAAACGAACATTGCGCAACCGAGGAAACTCGCGACGAGCTATGGCGGCTCGGCTACGACGGCGACGTGACGGGGACTCGAGAGGTCGAGAGAGAGAAGGAAAAGAGGCTTGGCGAGTTCCTCACCTTCCCGCGAACCTTGGCGACGACTTGGAAGCGACGAGAAGGCGGCGCGAGCTCGGAATCGAAACGGCGGCCTTGCCCTAGGGTTTGCGGCGGAAACTCGATTGCGATGAGGGCTGCGGCTTTGGGTTGAGAAAAACGAGAGCAACGACGGCGGCTTATAAAGGCCGAGAAAACTCGCCTTGCGCACGGGGAAACGGAGGTCGAGACGGGCGCGGCCGGAACTCGGCGTCGGAGTCCTACCCGACGACGGCTCGGGGAAGAAGACGGTGCTGACCAAGCGGGCCCACACGTCAGAGTAAGAGAGAAAAGAGAAGCTCGGCTGGGCCACGCTGGGCCGCTGCTGCGCGCGAATTGGGCCGAGAAAAAGAACTGGGCCGCGGCGAAAAGATTGGGCTGGGCTAGAAAAAGAGAGTGAAAAGAGAAAGGTTTGAACATTAAGTTTAAACTTTTGCAAACCTTTTTAAAATTCAAACAATCACTCAAAAATCTATGCAACAGCATGAATGCAACAAAAAACTTTATTGACTCTAATTTAAATGTTATTTAAATATTTAAGAGCCAAGATTTGAATTTGTAATTTAATATTCTCCTAAAACATTAAAAACTAAGAAAATTAGTTGCCTATATTACTTTTAATGTGATGAGCAAAATTAGGGTGTTACAATTGGTTGGCAGCTTCACTTTTTCTTGGTTCTGTAGCTCGCGCCTACGACTCATCAGACGCTCGCAGCTCTCTCTCTTCCTCACTCTCTCATCCACGTAGGCCTGTTGGATGACTAGGCGGGCGTTTCACCACTTGGAATACCTGCTCTCTGCACACAGGCTCGGGCAGTCGTGGCACCAACAACCCAGAGCCGTTGACGACGACCAGGACGTGCCTAGAGCAACAGCTTTGTGGCCGGCGTCCGTATCACGCACAAGCATGCCGAGCAGGCAAGAGGAACACATGGCTGCCGCCGCCGACACCGTATCGCCGAGCTTGCTATGTGGCCTTCGTGTTTTTTTTTAATCACGAAGAGCGTATCCATTTCATCATTGTTATGGGTCCATATAATCATATTAATACACAAATTTATCTTGATTTCGTTACTAAGAGAGCCCTAGTACTTCTCTCTCTCCGTTTCAAAACATGTCTATAACCTACACATTCTTTCACCATGTTGTATATTGGAATTATAAAATCCAGCAGTATATTTGCGCCTTAAAAAAAGGGAAGAAAAGGTTGTAAACTCCCCGCCGTCAGGTCGGCCAGGAGGGAATCAAAACAACCTGTCCTCACGTAGCTCATTTACATTGTTGATTTGTACATGACGGTCGAACCCATTGTGTGTGTGGGTTGCACGTATGGATCAGTCCATCGGCAGCCGGGCTACAAGCTAGTATGGAGACCTTGTCGTTCGGCGACATACCGACACAGCTAGCATCTGAGCACAAAGCCATAGCAAGCAGGGAGCATCTAGACAAGGCTACACCGGCGGCGACGACGCAAGCGAGCCATGGCCGCCGCTGGCGCCGCCTGGTCGTCCGGGAGGCTGTTCACCGCCGCCTGCATCCTCTCCATGCTCCTCGTCGCCTTCCAGCTGGCAGCCTCCCTGCCTGCCGCCGACGCTCGCCGCCTGCTGCTTGACACGGCGGCGGTGTCTCCGACTCCGGCGATGTCTCCGACCATGGCCCCTGAGGATCACCGCCTGCTTGACATGGGCATGTCCCCGGCGCATGCGCCAGCGCCTCAGTCGGGTGCGGACCCCACCGGTCGGGTAGCCCGGGGGCTGCTCGACAGCGGCCTTCGCCTCGCCGGGAGGATGCTCATTGGCCTCTGAATATCTCATCTGCATTCTGCAATGCAAGACAGATACACCCCATACACGTCCTTCGATTGTCTTGATGTGTCCTTGGATTTGATACCTATTGGCTATTACCTTTTATTTTTTCTAATATCATGTATGATAAATAATGGTTGTATAATTGTATTCAGATCATCGCCATGTTTATTAGCATCTCAAGTGAAATTATTTGTTGTTTCATCGATGTAAGAATTGATCTGCGATGTTCACATATATATGTTGTTTATACATGATCGATGAATACGTAACGTGGGCAAAACTTCCCTGTTGATCTCTCTCTCTCTCATTTTCTTTCTACGGCATTTTCAAGGAAAAGTGTCACGAGCAATTTATCGCCTCAAGCATCGGAGATGCCGTTACAATATTTAAGAAAACTGAACATACAAATTGAACGAAAACTACTCCTTCCATTTCAAATTATAGTTTGTTTAATTTTTTGTACCTAAAATTTGATCGGATGTCTTATTTAAAACAATTTGTGCAAATATAGTCAAAGTTAAGTTATTCTTCAAGGACATTTGTTGCTAAAGCAACAAGCCATAACAAAAATTATAATATTTTGCACAATATTTTAATAAGACAAATGGTTAAACTTAGATTCAAAAAGTCAAACGAGCTACAATTTGAAATGGATGTAGTACACATTATATTTCCTCGACTTTTGATGAACGCTTGGATGTCGACCCACAAATCACCTGTTTTGAACAGGAAGTTGTAATAAGATATAAAGTGTTCTGACATAATCAGTGAATTACGAGTCAACTTCAGAGTAATAAAGCAATACCATGATTAACCTTAATAGTTAGCCTTGCAGAATGTTCAAGAAAAAGAATAGCCTGGCAGATTAAGAAAAAAAGAAGACCAGGAATATGCATGTCCAAATCAGATTCGTAAGTAATGCATGTTTGTTCTTTTTTCCTTGATTCATTTCAACTTATAAAGCTCGAGATTAATCAACAAATTACTTTTGGGACCATTTCTTGTTTGACTTGTAGGAGCTCGACGGGTGAGTCCTATGTAGGAGTTCCACATCCAGAATGGCATAGAGAGCTTCAGATCACAATCATCATATAATGCAAAATATATGCCTTTCTTTATAAACCCGTATGCTTAAATATAATTAAATTTTTTAGAGGAGGAAATATAATTAAATGCAGCTCTCGTCATTTTGCAATGCACCAATTGAAAATTAACAATGCACTGTTGATATATCTTGTTGATCGGTCAACCAGCCAGTCCTTGTGTGGGTGGGTCGCTTTTCAACTGCATCGTACTACGCGTCTGTATGAATGCGCGCAACAGCAAATAGATCCCACACCAAACTCGAATGTACGTCCTTGCATTGTGCTCCAAAATGTTTGCATCCCGGCCTGCCAGAAGGCAAGAATAAAGTAACCAACAGCCCGTGCCGTCTATAACCCCTTTTTACACGTTGCACATGACGACCGGCCGGCCGGATCGTTCGAGTCGTCGGTCAACCTCAGCGCGTGCACGTTGGCCGACGCGGCAAGGATTGGAAACGTACTGGCACGCATGTAGTAAGTACGTGTGCACCAACCGCACGCACCGTCACACATAGTTGGTGACCTTGACGCGGTGCCCGATCCGCACCGACAGATCCCCACCAAGCGGGCTTGAGACTCTCGCAAACAACGCAAGATCGAGGCTGACCCCTGGCCGGCTATCCTATATATACGGTTCCAGACCTTGTCGATCAGTCAGCAACGAACGCACAGCATTTGCACACATAAACAAAGCTCGCGAGCTACGTACGAGCACTATAGCCAAGAATTGAAGACAACCATGGCCGCCGCTGCCGCCTCGTCAAGGAGCTTCGCCGCGGCCCGCTGCGGCGTCATCTTCGCCGTGCTTCTCGTCGGCTGCCTGGCGGCGGCCGCCGACGCGCGCCGCCTGCTCGCCACGGCGGCGATGCCTCCGGCGATGGCCGACGACGTGGACATGACGATGGCCCCGGCACTGGCGCCGTCGCCTGAGTCCGGCGCCGACGACGGCCTGATCCCCGGCCGGATGCTCTTCGAAGGCGGCCTTCGCCTCGCCGGGAGGCTGCTCATTGGCCTCGGACTCTGATCGTATGCACACGGCTGACACGATCTTCTTCTTCAACTCTCTCTCTCTCTCTCTCTCTCTCTCTCTCTCTCTCTCTCTCTCTCTCTCTCTCTCTCTCTCTCTCTCTCTCTCTGTGTGTGTGTGTGTGTGTGTTGATGTATCTGTAATCTGTTGATGTATCTTTGGATAGTTAATTCTTGCTCCATTTGTGCAGTTTGTCCCCTTTTTCCCCCTTTTGTTTACATTCAGTATAGTAGTAATGGTTGTTTAATTTTGGTGCAGTTAAAATCTTTGTTTGCAATTCCTCTCCGTGTCTGTTTTTTTTTAAGATCCTCTCCGTGTCTGTTGGCATCACAAGTGACATTATTTGTTGTTTCTTTCGCCTGCTTTCACATATATATCTTGTTTATGATTAATATAATACGGCTACGTGTACTTCTGTTTCTTGTAACATGAGCAAAGCTTCCCTGTTGGACTCGATCGCTGCATGCAGCTCATTCTTTCTACAGGATGGGAAGAAAAGTATCAGGAGCAATCACCATCCCCAAGCATCGGGAGATGCCGTTGCAATATTTTATTAAGTAAACTGAAACTACACAGGAAATGAAACTATATATTATGTTTTCTCATCGACTCCACTTGGATGTCAAGCCACGAAGAATAGCATGTCCTAAACAATGAAGTACCATGAGATAATCAATGAAACTGGTAAAATATTGAAACTTTTTTAAACATGTTTAACATTTTTTTAAACATGTTCACCATTTAAAGTTTAAAATATTGAAACTGGTAAAATGCAATATTGAATTTGACAAGATAAAATGTTGAAACTGTTAATTTACAATGTTGGGGTCATGGCTTCTTCTCGAGCCGGCCAGCCCACCTTACAGCCTTCACGTTCACCAGTTGGCCTTGGCCCAACTGTGGCCTAACACGTTCACAGCATGGATGCTTGGCCCAGGAGGCGTACGAGGGGTCCATCAGAGAGCAGCCCAGAGCCCTAGATCATGCATAATGGTCTTCATTACATCGAGTTGGAAGCAAATGTAAGCTAATGTATCTAGTTTGCATGATAATCCCTGCATTATCTGTTAGCAACTCCACAACATGTCTTCTATTTGTTTCTGTAGTCTGAAATTGGTAGCTGTGACGACCACTTTTTTGATACTCTGGACCTAATGGCCAATGATTTGGACGGGCTGAGAAAGAAAAATAGCAGCAGTTCAGACTGCAGTTCACTCTAAAACGGCAAAACAGAATATTGATTCTGTTGAGACTGGCAAAGTGCAGTGTTCTGACGGGTAGGAAGAAACCTATTTGGAAAATGAAGGCTGTGAAGGACAGCAACCTGATGAAACTGCTACAATGCGTAGAAGTCAGCCCAGGAAGCATGCGAAGGCACAAGGGACAGATTCTAAAGAACAAAACAAACCGTTCTGCTGAAATGACAGTGTATGACAGGACATCAGCAAGCATTTTGGTACAGGTAGTTTTACAACTTATAGTATACTGTGATGAATGACTCGTTCATTTGGTAGTCAGCATGTGAAAGGAGAATCGATAATATGCACAAAATGGCAGAAGATTTCATTTGATAGGATGTGTTTATGAACCAGAAATGCCTTGTACAACGGTACATGGTTAGTCTTATTTGACTTTCTGATCATGTGGTAGTGCAAGTAATCATTAGTTTTTTTTCCTATTCTATAGTAAATACTACATGTCAGGTTATCTTTTGATAGATAGTAGGATATTGTGTATTGATTTTTCCTACAAAGGGTTAAAGTGATAAAAAAAAATACTTGATTTGCATAGTCTCCTCGTGAAATGTAAACAATGGTAAACGAAACTTACAGGCAACAAACTATTCTCAACTAACTAAACAAAAGTTCAGGGTCATGCTAACGAATGTGCAGCTGTTTTTTTCTGCTTTGTCTTATACTTGTATTTGGTTCTGCAGTAATGTGGCTTGGGATTAGAGGATGTCCTAGTGGATCAATGGCTGCAACAATTGGCTTCCCTTATCAATATGTTGATCAGTAAGTACGTGATATTCTGATGTGCCATTGTTGCAGTAAACAGACAAAAGCTCCAAGACTGTGCAATGATGTGTGTTAACAAATGACTGAATTTGTTTTTTTTTTAAGAAAAATGTCTAAATTAGTGACAGTTGTATACAGATCCTGCATGGTAGTCCACTGTTCCAGTCCTTAGAACGTAATTGCATCGAATTCCTCTTTTTCTATCAAATTCCTCTTTTTCTAGGGGAGGTGGTACCTCCGTAATGCAGTCCAAAACATGTTTGACACTTAGGGCCCTCCTCCACTCTAAAGCAACAACCCACTCTAAAGCAACAACTTAGTTAAGAGCTCTGGTTTTCTTTTCCATTGCACTCTCTGCATACGTGGTGACAGATGAAAGCACCCGTTTACGGTTTACACTCAAGCAATGGTGGTGAAAGAAACCGACATTGATAGAGTGCCTTCTCTTTTGGAGAACTTTTACTTGCATTGTCCGTAACAGAAGGACCATGTGCAATCCTGTGATCAATGTTCAAAACTTCTAGTTCTTGAAGATGTTGAATAGCATGTGCGTGATTACCAGGATGTTTATTCGTCTAATTCTTCTTGTTGATTCATGTGCTTTCTGTATCCCCTAAAAAAATGTCATTCTATTTTTTGTCTTAAATCAAACAATCTAATTTTTAACCAAGTTTATTTAAAAAAACAGTATGAATACTTAACCGAATAGGAATTATTATTTGATCATTAAATATAAATTTTCATAGTATACCTATATGGTGTCATAAATGCTCGAGATTTTCTCTATGAACTTTCACTAGCACATTTCCTTTAGAATTGGTATCACATTTTTATACTTATAATGCCAATAGAAAGTAGCAATAATGATGTGCTTTCTCATTGATATTCTTTATCCTTCAAGGATTCTCTTTTTTCAATCTGTCTCCTTCTGATAGTGCAGAGCATCAGAATATTTCTGTTTCGCTTGCATGACAGATGAAACACTTTCGTAGGCTCTGGAACTCTTCTCTAAATTCAGGCATGATCGACAAGAGAACATTCTTTATGACATCAAAGTTGTAGAATATCTACAATTCCTGATGTAGTTGCAATCTTCAGAAGTAAATTTTAAAACAAACAAAAACTTTCTCCATTACCATTAAGCGTGAACTTCTTCACTGATATTTTTATTTCCCAACTGTAGAGAATCTTCAATTCATGAACCATATGATACTCCAATATGTTTATCGAAGACACCTGACATAAAGGAAAGATAACGTGTTTGTTAAAGCAAAACAGGATAAAAAGTTGGGAAGATGCCGAGCATTCTCATAAAACTCATTTCCGGGGTAATCAAGTTATCGATAATAATCGATGTCGAATCTCCTATGCCATGCACAACAACTCCAATCCACAGAACAAGCACCCCGATTTTAACCATGTGCGCTCAGTCAGGATCGGGCCTCTTGTCACTTGTCAGGTGCTTTAACAAAGCCACAAGGTAACTACCACTACTACTGAATTAAAGCTCTTGCCCAATGATCGTCGGCAGATGCAGACCTTGAGGACCCGTCTTTGTCGCAATGCGATTGGCGAACATTCATGAGAGGACAAACAAGAGAGACGTGCCCGATCCGGACACACAAGTTTGGCTTTCAGTAAAGAATGTAATCAAGTTCCCAATATTCTTGCACTTCATAGGACCATCCATCTGAAATCCCCCTAATTCTGCTCATTGCAAACTACTGTACATGTCATTGTCACCCCTTCTCTTTTGGCTTCTAGAAAGCATCGTAGGGGCATCCAATGCAAGCCCCCCATGGCAGCCATTGTGGCCAAACGTTGTCCAAGGAATCAACATGTAAACCTGTATGCGTGCACTTGATATATGAAAGACTTTCAGAGGCTTTAGCGCCCTATGACTGAGTGAACATAACATCAGTTCCTGCAGCTGCCAGGCATGTTCTTGCTTGAAAAGCATTTTGCCCTCTCGTGGTTTCCATGGGCCATTGCTCTGGTACTAGAAGCATGCAAAGTGGCAGACAGGGGTTGCCATCACCAGGAACTCATCCCAAATTCCCAATACAAAAGTATGGTTGCCTTTTGGACAAGTTGAACTAATCTCACTCACTTGCGATGCGAATTAGGAAGAGTACTGCTCATTTAGCACATGGCAGACAGCGTCCGATTCTCAAATAAAGCAGCAGGTTAGAACATTTTTTTTCGGCAAGTTATCATCGCCTAAATCGGTCTCATGAAAGGAATTACAACGCAAATAGGATTTCTTACAGTCGCATTCAGCTTGAAGCGGAAGGGATAAGGTCAAAACAATAACTGTACTTGACCTCAGCTTGCGGCAAGTACAGAACTGTGAAGTGACATCAGTTGATGACTTGTAAGTTGCAACAACAGGCCAACCAAACTGTACGTGTTCCTGATTGGCCATTTCTTAACATCTTTGTTGCATGGCTTATACTTGCTGTCTAATCACGTTGAAAAACTGCCGATGTATTGCCGTCTCCATTACGAAAGGAATAGCTGCACAGCAGGATCTCCCACTATGATCATGTTGAGATTATTGGGCCCCCAAAGTTTGAGAGCACAGGTCAAATACAACAGCTGAGCTGGACCACAGATTGAGTGCTCATGATTTGAGAACTACTCCATACCTAAATAACATGATGACAGGCAGCACTTGCAACAGTCGGCGAAACCGAACTATGTGTTCCTTCGTATTCAAGCTGGAAAAGAGGTTTCCTTAGCAACTTTTTCCCTTGAAGAAAATAGAAACATACAAGGTTGATTGTAGAACAGAAGAACTAGATGCCACTGCACTGGGTCCCTGGTCGATTGTGCTCTGGAAATGCATGTAGATCTGCATATCTCGCCGAAAGCGACGCATGTTGGAGCTGCCCCCTGCAGATATGGCTAAGTATGTGGAAGGAAGCCAGGTGCCTCTCCTTTTCTATCCTCAAAGCCCTGCCTGATCAAGTTGACTCAGGACCCAATGCTAACATCATCACACACTAGCTTTCCCAAGGAGTGGAATGGAAGCTAGGATGCAAGAGCTCAGCTCGGCTCCCAGCTGCAAACAGAAGACCACCCAATAAAAGTACAGCTGGTCCTCCTCTATACACCAGTGCACTTGTGAGTTGTGACAGCAACAGTCTCCCACTACCAAAAGGAAAATCCTGGGGGCATCATTGTACAATTCCGTTGCTGCCACTTGCCAGTCTAAGAGGATGGAGAAAAATACAAAATGCATGAGTGAGACAAGGTTCAACAAGTCATAGTGATTTAGTCTAAACTCTGAACTGTTAGTGTTCATATCAGTCAGCTCTAGTGCTGGTACAGAAAACGACAGGACCTGATGCGGGAAATCTTTCCAGCGCGCACTAGTGCGTACTACTACTGATGAACACATATGTATAAAATTGAAAAGAAAATCATGGGTGCTAATGGAACTTATCAGAGAAAACAGGGTGCAGTTAACGTCACGCGGTGCGTCCTAGTCATCGTGTTTCAGCGTAATTGCTAATCTTCAGACAAAGGTTTGCAAGATGTGTAAGTATGTAACTTGAGCAGGGTGCCATCAATGGCGTGATTGCTGCGCCAATGTGCGGGACAGGGTTTACTTCATGCATGTTTTCTGACTGTGACATGAACCCAACCATTGAGTAACTGGAGTTTGGACAGCAAAATTCCAGAACTCGTTGAATGTGTGTGTGTGTTCACGGATGGTTTATTATCAAAGAAGATCACTTTCACCACACCCTGTGCCACTGGTAAAACGACACGTATCCGGTGGACATGGTCGCAACCGGAGAGCAAGATTGACGTTGTCGTGGAAAAGTTAAGTTGTTCTACCAAGTAGTCAAGTACTGTGTTCTTTCAGAAAAAAGAGTAAGTACAGTCACAGATTGAGGTAGCTCTACATGATTACCTACTGCGACCTGTGTAAAATGAACCTGGCTACAGACCCGGATGAGCATGGACAATGGTATAGGATCGGAGACGGTGACGTGAGAAGGCCCTGCTCCAGGGACATGGGCCAGATGCAGATGGGAAAGCAAAGGAGGTCGAGGAAGAAGAGATAAGCGCGTAAAGGAAGCTAGACAGAGAGTGATTCGGAGAAGATATCCACCAATTAGTGGAGTGCAGATAGAGAGAGAGACAAACCATAGGTTCTCTATCTCCCTCTTTTCTCTCTCTACCTCCTGATTCCTCGCAGAGACCCTCCACAAGCCTCCATTACCCAAAAGAATTATTCTCTCTATCGTCTCTGAAATTCCTACGTTAACGTGCCCCAAGAGCCCTGGGTCCTCTGACCCTCTCCACTATAAAGCAAACTGCAAACCTCAAACCAGGCGTGGTAGTAGCTGGTAACTGATCACCATTCACCAGCAAGTAGTGATCCAGAGCCAAGATCAACAGTGGCAGCTAGTTTCAGTTTCCTTCCATGCAAGATTGGAACATGGCGTCAGTGAACGAGCAGAGCACGGAGCGACAGCCCATGGCGTGGCTGGACCTCACCCTGGCCGTGAAAGCCTCGCACGATGAGCTATCGGCTCCGCCGGCGGCAGCGACGGACGGTGACTACTCGTCGTCCTCGGCGGACGGAGATCCGGCCAAGCCTTCTTCTCCGTCTCCGGCCAACGCCGCCGGCGGCGGCTCAGCGGCGGCGGCGCCGCACAAGGTGTTCTCGTGCAACTTCTGCATGCGCAAGTTCTTCAGCTCGCAGGCGCTGGGCGGCCACCAGAACGCGCACAAGCGGGAGCGCAGCGCCGCCAAGCGCTCGTCGTCTTCCTCGGCGGCGGCGGCCTACCACCACCACCTCCACGCACAGAGGATGGTCATGGCCGGCCTCCCGCTCGAGGCGCACGCCGCGTTCATGCACGCCTCCGCCGACCTGCGCGTCAGCCCGGCGAGCTCGGTTATCCACAAGGCCAGCCAGGAGCTCGCCGTGGCGCGGGCGGCCGCCACCGCCGCCGCCACGGGCACGGCGCCAAGGTTCCACGACGGCGACAGCACCGCCACGGCCGCCGCGACGCCGTGGACGCAGCTCCTCTACGAAGAGACGGTTAGCTCGACATGGCCGGGGAGCTTCCGCATGAGGACGCAGCCTGAGCCGCCGAGCTCAGAGCAGCAGCCATCGGAGCAGAGTAAGAAGATAGACTTGGACCTCAGGCTGTGAAAGATCCTAGACACAGTGGATGTAGAGTTCATTTTCTAGCGACCTTGTACTTTGATTTTTAATTAATTTGACCAGTATATAATTAATTAAGAAGTTTTTAATTCCTCGTGATGTTCGAGTTCCTGAATAACAAATCATTCATCAAACGATCAGCTAAGTGAGTCTGGATCTTCAGATATCAATATATCATGGCTGAGGCATGAAGCCAGCAAGTTTCTGATTTCTGAAGATTTGGCTGTTCTTTTCCTCAGACGCGAAATCCATTTTGAGTGCATGCTGATACATTTTTATGAGCTAAAATCTTCTAGATGATCGTGAGCCAGATTCTGTCATAAGATCGGATCACGGAACGAAGAGTGCATTTCGAACTGCCTAATGGTGTGTATATGCATCATCGTGCTCTTTTGCCTAATGGTGTGTATATGCATCATCGTGTTCTTTTGTCATAGAACAATACAGAGCTTTCGACAAAAAGGAACGAGAGAAAAATATTAGTATATACTACTACACAAGACAAAGAGCTCTATGGAGGATTTTTATTTTATTGTCCGAGTCAACAGTTTACCGTGAATACTGTACTTCCCCACGATCAAAACCCATTGTTCACCGAAGGGGAGAAAAAAGGTATGAAAAAGGGTACCCAAATAAGAAAAACCAACTTGCAAGTCGATCGGTATCAACAACTTGTTGGCAGGTATAAAGTTTTCTTTAAAGAAATGTCTTTGAATTCTGAGTATGTCCAACCAAGCTAAGTCTGACATGGAAAATGTGTTTGTCAGATGTTTCCCTCCAATTCAGCAAGTGGTGGTTGCAGGTGCCAATGTGCCTCTACTCAGCACAAAGATAAGATAGAGAAAGATCAGCAGAAAAGCTACCAAGTTCACTATTTTTAGGTAGTACTATATACCAAAAGAATTTAGAAATGTTCAGGTTTTATTATTATTATTATTGACAAAAAACCTGATGCGTCATTTTCAACATGAGAGAATGTCAATTATCTATTTCAAGAATGTTCCTGTAGCCAAAGAGAACTTGTGCTGTGTTCCTCTTTAAAAAAGACTTGCAGATATTTTAATATGCGAACTCTCAAGTATAAACCAAAAGCATGACTACATGATCAAATGTTGATGCTATTGGTAACTCATGGCTCGGCCTACGTGACACGTGACTAATGGAACTTGGTAATTTTGGTGAACTTTTAATAGAAATTAAGTGGATAACCGAATGTCCATGGCCCAGTGCACTAGAGAAATGAGACACGGAAAAAGCTGAAAACATTATTATGACCCCCAAAACATCAGTTACGGCTAGAGAGAGTTCTTGATTGTTTTCTGTAAATCACTGTGCTGTGAGACTTGGAAGATTAAGGACTTGTGCTATGGGACATGCTTGAGCTGCTAAAAGGATTCTTTATGGGGTAAGGAAGTTAAACAATTTTATGAATCAACTTCAAGTAGGCACATGAAACATGAATGCACTTGACAAGAATTACAACAGCCACCAAGGCGAGGGAGAAGTATTAGCACAGGAAATGAATGAATATAGATGGGAATTAATCGATTTTTCCTTATTGTATTTTCTTTTTCAAAAGATGCACAGTGATCTATGACATTTGCTTGAATAATACTCTATATATTACAATTTACATCACTTCAAAACCAAAGACTAACACTTGAGAGTGATGAACACTTAAAAGAACGATCAGTCAAAAAAGAGTTTGAGACCAAAAGAACAAACAGCATCAAGGACAGCAACTGAGAAACTACTTAACTACACGACCAACTAACTTGGTCGCAATATCATACTTGGCCAGATGGGATATCTTCAAAGGCTGCTTAAAAAAATGCATCGATTTCTTTCGTTATATTCTAGCATGTATAGATAAAGATGTAGGGTAATCGTCGGATAAGGCTTTGCAATGGACACCATAGTCTCCTCCCATCAGCTTCAACTGAAGCATGGTTTGGCTGGAGCATATTTCTGAATTCAGGTCTATGCGGCCAATCTGCTACATGCTCCTGTGCTTCCATGCCTCTCCTGAAAACAAATTGTAGCCTGAGAGTGAACAGATTCTTGTGCTTGATCACACAGGATACATAAGCCATTATGTGCCAGTTTTTTCTTGCAAGATTGTCTGCAGTGTGAGTTTGTGTTGCAATGCTACAATAGCCAGGCAAAAAAATTCCACTTTGGTTCCCAAATTGATTGGCTCTGAAAGAGGGTAAGGACCCTTGAAATTGGATCAGATAGGCAATTACGTGCCATCCACTGTTCATCTCCACAAGATGCTTTCTGGGCTCTCAGGTTGCAGCACAATACCACCTACCCTTTGCAAGAGTATTGGTAGAATTCAGAGATAGGTATACACTATACAGTTAGGGAAAAATACAAATAACTAAACATGAGCATGACTGTTCAGTTAAGTGTATATGCTGTGATGTGATTTTGTTTGATATATAGTACCAATACACAAATGGCAGGACGAATTGGAACTAAATGGACATGAAACCACTGGAATACGCCAATTGTCAATTTTGTCAAAGAATTTCAGTACCCACCTCTGAACATGCGATCAGAAATATGTTTCAGCCACCGTAAATAATAGGTTAGCTTCCACTTGAAATGAACATGGTGAAGGCTGCCATAATCAGGCTTTAAGGGCCTGATTGGTTTGCTGGTCCGGCCTAGCTTGGCTCGTACCAGCGAACCAGGCTACCGGTAGCCAGGCTCGATGGATACATACGTTGTTGATTGGTTGACTGAATGAAAGGAACCAGGATGGGTAGAATCTGTGATTGGTTGGCCTGCTCACCACGTTATCCCGTATCACTTCTCTCTTACCTCATGCAGCGTGTGAGGTCGCCACAACCAGGCTCGCTGGAAACGGGAATTTTTCCCGCATGGCCGGAGCCAGGCTGCCGTCCCTGTTTTGCATCACAGGGGTCAGGGGCCAAGCCCGGTTAGCGCTACAACCATCCAATCATGGGCAGGTAGCATCTGGAGAGCCTGGCTCTGCCAAAAGCAGCCAACCAATCGCCCCCTAAAGTGCATACAAGCTTATTATACTATTACAGTGACTAGTGTAGCACTTATCCTTATTCTCTTATGATTGCATATGCTCAATTTAAGAGTTTCCAGATTATACGCTTTGCTGGTTGCTCTTCTGTATCCATAGTTTAGCAAAATATATACTGCCAACAAATTAAAGAAATCACAAATGTTATCATGAATGGCCAAACCATTTCAAAATGATAAGAATTGAGATATTCAGATATAGCCAATTTTCCAATTATGAACAGCAAATGTGTACGTCGTGTTACAAGTAATGATCATTCACATGTTGCTAATTTTCGTATCAATAGTAAAGTGCACATCACATTGTGTTAGAAATATGCTCATTCACAAATGTTCGAAATTCCAAGTCTACCATGAAACAATTCCTGTGCGAACAGTGTCTCACTATTATATAAGATTCTAAATACATTCATAAGCTACCCTACTGCTTACTCTCCATTCTGTGTTCAGGATTAGTAGAACAGTATGGGAAAAAATAAATCAAGGAGAAAATAGGGCAATGACAAATAGATGAAAATTCAGAATTGTGCCCCCAACAAACAAAAGCATCTGATGGTAATGTATAATTATGATACAGAAGTAAAATATTTGGCATTTCTAGCCTCCTACTGAGCTTCAACTTCAGATAAAATTAACTCTGAATGCTCCTACTCGAGGTAGACTGATAAGTCACTACTCAGATCTCATCATTGCGCATCTTGCTTGAGGAAAGCTCAAAATGAGTTTGGCATGACTAGATTATGCAGGAACATCTACTCCTTCAGTTTCTTGAAGTATGATGCAGGGATGTCCACAGGAGGTAGCAATGCCGATACACCTTTGAACTGTTCAAAAGATACATTCATAGTTAGGACACTAGATTATGCAAACGACGTGACAGCAAAACCAAGATTGGCTGCTAACAGGTTCACACTTACCTTGTGTTGCTTGTATTTTTCCCGGATCGCCATCATAGACGAGCATTTCCGGTTGAGCTGCAACATATGTATGGAAGTAACACAGTCCTTCAACTCAGATGGCTTGTAGCCTGTCAGTGTTTGCATCTTCTTGGTCTGCAGCCATACATAACAGAATCAGTTGGCATGTCATAGCAGATGATCCAGAGAAATGTCAGGATCGAGCAGATCTATATCATACCCATGGATTGGTATGCGGATCAAGGGTCAGCCTTGCAACAAACACCACCGAGGCTGCAACAAGTGAGGGCAAGAAGCGAAGCAAGCCATAGTCCAACAAGCTCAGCTCAGCAAGGTAGTTTCCCAGGAACTCCAACGAGAGGCTGTGATCCTGCAATATGCACACGACATAATGGATCAGACAATGATGTACACAAATAGCAGATATTTCAAACAGAAGCAGATTCAAGGTTAAAATGTAACAAATCTGAAGATGTTACTGTTCTATTACCTTCTTGTTGTCTTCTTGGGCAGATCTGATGAACATCCTGTGAAGAGAAGGAAACAGAGAGGACGAGGTATTTAGTAACAGAGTAATGCTGAGAAACAAGGTTAGGTACATTTCTTCAGATTGATTTGGTTTGTGATCTACCTCAGGAACGTCTTGGTGGTAGGACTGCCCATCTCAAACTTGAGGACATTCAGTACATCACTCTCCATCTTAACAACCTACAGATCCCCAAGCACCAAGTAGCGCAGGTCAATTACCGATTCAGAAACAAGCACTGGCAAGATCTGGACACAGGTCGCATTCAAAAGGCATTCAAGGATGTAAACACACACCTCCTGCTTGGTGTAGGTGTTATCGGTGATGTAGCAAAAGTCCTCCACATTCGGCGGGCTGATCTCCTCGTACTTGCTGCAGTCGATACATGGTGATGAGCATCAGAACTCAAATTCAACTATACAACCACTCGCAGGACTAGAATGGATACAGAAATGTGAAGGTAATCGGTGGAACGGGTGCTTACGAGGCGGTGAGCATGGCGGAGACGCCGAGGAGCTGCAGCCTCTGCCTGTTGAGCGCGTGGACGGAGAGGTAGCGGTCGATGTATGCGACGGTGAGGTAGAGCGTGTCGGAGACGAGCTTGTACTCCTCGGCGACCTCGACGAGCCAGTCGACGAGGATGGAGCGCATGTTGGGGGTGACGTCGACCTGCACCGCGGCGATGTAGTCCGTCGCGGGGCGGCGCCTCGGCTCCGCCTCCAAGGAGCGGAGGTAGGAGTAAATGTCGGAGGCGTAGGGCGCGCAGAGCTGCGGATCCCCCTCCTCCTCGCCGTCCGCGGCATCGCCAGCGGCGGCGGCGGGGAGCGGCGCCGCCGGCTTGGGCGCGGCGGCCCTGGTCTTGGTGGACTTGGTGGCGGGCTTGGGCTCGGGATCGGCGGGGAGGACGCGCTGCTTCCTGGCGGGCTTAGCGCCGTCGTCGTCGTGGTCCCACTCGTGCGCGGCGTTGGGGTGCCCGGACAGCTCGGAGAGCGCGACACGCTTGCGCTTGGCGGCGACGGCGACGGCGGTGACGGCGGCGGCGCGCTTGGCCTGGGCGCGAGTGAGGCGGAGCGGGGCAGCGGCGGCGTTCTCCTTGTCGGCCATGGTCAGCGGCGGCGGCGGGTGGTGGTGCTCCTCCGGCTGCGAGCTCGGCGGCGGCGGCGGGGGTAGGAGTGGTGGTAGCTAGGCGCCGGAGCGGAGGAGGCGGAGGAGGAGGAGGGGTTGAACCAGCAAGGGAGGATGCGGTTATGTAGCTGGGCATGGGCGGGGAATGGAGGATCGAATTGGAGGGAGACGGGGGCCGCCATTATTTTGGGATTCGAAGGATTCGCGAGCGCTCCCGTTGGAGGGAAGCCAAAGCCAGCGCGGCCGCGAGCCTCGGGTGCTTTCGCGTTTCGACCGCGGCGGCCGCCGATTTCGGAAACTCGTTTCGAGGGAGGGAAGGGAGGGAAGATTTGGGGATTTTTTTGCTATTTTTAAAAATTTGGGGAGCGGTTTCGGGGGAGAGACCAGGCCCCGCGCCCGGCGCGGCCGCCCAAGAGGAGGAAGGAGAGCGCGGGAGTAGTTTTTGGCGGGGGGAGGCACATGTCTGAGCGGGTGAGTAACGCGGGGAGGCGCTCGATTTGATTTGGCTGCGGCTGCGTGCGTGGCGCACGCGCTATGGTCCATTTTTCGGTTTTGGGGATTCGGGGCAGCTCGTGGTTGACCTGGCACCCGCGGTTTTCTTTCCTTTTTTTTTTTTTTGTTTCTCTCCGTTTCCCTCTGGTTCTGTACTGCTTGCTGGTTGGCCCCTGGTAAATGAGTTGCAGCCTTGCAGGACGATTTGGAATTCGGGGTGTGTGGCTGTGTTTTTGAAAATTAAAAAAAAATTAGGGTGTGATGTTGTTTGAATTCTGTGTTCCCCAACTGAGGTGAGCACAATAAAGTCGAGGTGATGTTTACTACGTATACTCCGGATTAAACTCGAGCATTTTGATCCGGTTGGGCATGAGCCCGATTGGTTTTAGTCCTATGGCCCTTGTCAGGACAGTTTGGACGAAGAAAATCGAGCTTCAAAAAAATTGAATCGAGCCTTGTCCAAAATATTTGAATTAATTGTTTTTTATGAAAAACGAGTAGAAAGTTTGATCCTGTCCTAGCCTAAAAAAATTAAACCCCCTCTTGTCCATGGGATCGTCTTTTACGTGTGGCTTAGAAAAATGCTCATGTTTGCCAAAGATTTAGCCCACAACATGGGATAGTCCCAAATCACCTCCGCTTGTCCACATGACGCTAAGACTCGTCGCCACACGCCGGCGGGGAGCCCCCATCCCAACCCTAGGGCCAGCTTGTTGTAACATAGTCCCACAGTCCACCCTAACACGTTCATCCTCCATCCACCACTGTGACGGGAGACCAATTGAGCCCAAGCTCGTGCATGAGTTGATCTCTCTCTCACACACTCTCCCATCACATGCCACCTCCACTTGTCCACATGCGACCAAGACTTGTCGCTACACACCGGCGATGATCCACCATTCTAGACAACCCTGTGGCGAGCTTGTTGTACAACATATAAGCATATTTGGGGTGCAAAACTTGGGGATGAGTTATGGGAGTGTTTGGTTGCCGGCCACCACACGCCACGTCTAACCTGCGGCAAGCCTTGCCACATCTTTGCTGTTGTTTGGTTCAGCAATAAGCTTAGGCACACCACAGCTTTATAGTTGATTTGCAGTAGAAAAATCCGCCACAGGTGTGGCTCCATTTTCTTACGCCACGGCTTTGGCGTCGCCGAACTTGCGGCGTGGCAGGTTCTGGCCAAGAACCAAACAACCACTGTATCACTTGGGGCACCGAGATATAATAAGTATACTTTGCCCCCCTTAATCAAACTATTGGTGTTTGTCTACGTAACCCCAAAACGTGCATTGGCCCCTATGTCTTTTTTTTGTGTGTGCTGATGATATTACATAATTAAGAAGTTAATGAGTTTATTGAGTTATTGATAATTCAAGATTAAATGAAATGATACAGTGCAAGAAATAAACCTCATATTTTAATTCAGGGATTGTGTTTGAGTATTAAAAAGCAGATATTTTATCATTTCTATTTTGGATTTGAGTATAGGAAGAACCATATTATTAAGGGAAGCATCAAGAGATAGCATGAAAGATCAAAGTACTTAATTGAGATGCTAACAACCCATGAGAGACAAGAATCGCACACTTGCGCATTTAGTTTCCTGCAAATTCTATGTGTGCCAGAAGTTTTGACACGGGGTCGGAAGTTTCAACACCTGTCGAAAGTTTCCAAAATGCGTTCCCATAGGGGGTCCTCAGCCAACATATTTTAATTATGTCTGAAGTTTCGGCGAAAACCTTAACTGTGCAGCAACGGATAGTTCCGATATTAAGGAAGGCTAATGAGGTGACAAATGAAGTTAGAGAGGGCAAGATGGGTTTGTTACATGGATAGCTAGAGCATTGTCATGCTTAATGAAGAAATCATGAGGCAAATGTTTGATAGATTAATGATCCTTGTGTCGGACATGAGTTCTCTTGTAAACACGAATTGGGATTATCATGTGAAAAACAAGAGCTTAGGGGCTTAGGGCTTTCACACTAAGGAACCTTTCTCTTGCCACGATGATCAAAAGAGATAAAAAATTTAAAGACCACATCAACTCCTTGGTGAAAATATACATTAAGAATTGATTAAGAAGGATGTGGCCAAGTAACTTGGCCATAAGATGAACAAGAACATTGTTCTCAATGCTAGCTAAAGTGTCAAGGTTGAATCAAAGTCCCAAAGCTCTCAGGTCAAAGAATGAAGATTCAAGTGATGAAGCAACCACCGATGAAGAAATGGATTTGGTCTTGAGGAATTTTAAGGAATTCGTGAAGAAGTATTTCAAGAAGTTGGTGATGATAGGAAGAGGTCATCACAAAGAAGATGTCATGAGTGCAAGGAAGTGGGCCATTACATTGCCGATTGTCCACAATTTAAGAACAAATAAAGGGATGATAAGAGGTACAAGGAGAAGAGCAAGGACTAAAAGAACAAATGTAAAGGTCATGCGCATGTGGGTCGAGAATGAAGTCTACTGATGAAGAGTCCGACAAATAATGTATAGCAACTTTTGCTATACCCAAGACCACTCCTCAGGACCAGGAGAGGCCTGAAAGTCCCCCCCCCCACCGACCATCCCTCACACCACTCCTTCCTACACCAAAAATCCCACGGTTGTTTTGGTGGGAAGCGTGGTGGCCAGCCATCATATTCGTGGATCATGGATAGAAACAAGATACTCTTGCACTCAACACCTCCCTACCTGGCGCGTCAATTGAAGGTGAGGAAATGCCAATCCCAAGAGTTGGGGTGTATCACCTTTTAGAGATCCAGCGCAGATCTTGGCTATCCGTATGTGGAAGGTGTATGCAAAGACTCGAGAAGTTTTAAACAAGTTTAGTCCAATGATGAGCGTAACACCCTATGATCTTTGAGTTGTGTTGATCTCTTGGACTAATGTTGCATATTTTCTGGTTTGTTTTGATCTGCCTTACGTGGGACCCTTGGAGGTTCTTTTAGTTTAGTTACCCCGGGGGTCCATTTCAAAATGGTGGTTACAATCTCCAGTCACCACATTCGGCGTGAACATGGTGCTTCATGTCAGCACTCATGTTCCAAGTTGCCCCAAGGATGGGAACCCTGTCTTGTGGGTCCCTCCACCCTTATCTCGGAAGCTCTCTCAGTGCCCCAAGGAAGCTTCCCTATGTCCTGAGCAGTCCTAGAGAGATCTAAGGCACCCTGATTGCCTTGGTTTGCTTGGTGCTCTCATCGGGCCGTAATGACGATTTCACCGTTCAAACGTCAGGTGGGTCATAGGCTACGCGGTGTCCATCTGATGTGATGTGTGGGTCCTATATGGTGGCGATGGGGCAAGCATTACTTCCTTTGTTACAGCGAGCCTACGCATTATCCCTGCAACGGTGTGTTTTACGGGTCCCTGCTTTTTGTTGCATGTCGTGGTTCTTCGAGGATGATGCGGTCTTCCTACACACTGAAGGAAACACTTTCCCAGGACGCCAAGGGATTGTTGCTAGGAAGTTATAGCCACCCCCTGGCCTTTTGAGGCCTCAGATGGGCATTGACATGCATGCTTCCCTTTGTCCCTTAGTGGGTTAGGCCTTCATTTAGCCCATCATTTGGAACCGCTCCTTGGATGCTGACAATGGCACATTAATTGAGTCCAACAAATGGTGACAACAAAATACTATGAAAAACTTGTCTATTCTAGACAGGTTTTTAAATGCTACCAACTATATGCTATGATATTCTGCACAAGTATCATCCATCTAGCAGGGGCATATATATTTTTGCCAGCGGTGTATCTTGGCAGATATTTAGTATTTTAATAAGGAATAAAATTTCATGTATTAATTAATGCTTTCCCATGACCAGGTTAAGAATCAAAGCTCGCGTATCTGTGAAAATCTTTACAGATACGCGCGATTTCTCAAGGCCGCCTATATAGTGCCCCAAGTAGTGTGTCCGGCCACCAATAGCCAACCAGAAATATTGTCATTTCCTGTACTCCTCACTCTTTGCTGGGCTTTGCAAATCCTCTGCATTTGCCTTTTTGTTGATCCATGGAGTTTCACATGGGTGAGAAGACTTCCATGCTCCAGAAGGTGTTTGAGAAGGTGAGCACACAACGTCATCTGTTTGGAATAAGGTCGAAGCATTTCCAAATATCAAGAGTTATATGTTCGGTGCTTTTATGCAGGATGATCAATATGGTCAACAAGATGTTGATGAAACTCATGATTTTCGAGTTCATGAGGTCGTTGGTCAAGCTAGCAATCTTAGGCAGGGTGATTACGTTCCTCGGGACACAACTACTGGATTTAGAAGACATGGAGGTGATCCCATCCAGGACATTCCTGGTGGCGAAATTCATGGAGAAATGATAGATTCCCTGGGCTCAAAAAATGTGGCCCGTAAGGCGCATGCTGCCCATTGGACTCATGAAGAAGATGAGTAAGTCCATAATGCAGTTTCATGTTTGTAGTAGTGGTTCTCTGTTGAATTTCATGTCATTATTATAGTTGTTCAAATTATGATGTAGGCATTTCAAAGCATTTTCATTTATTCATGTTTAACTATGCATTCATATGAGTTACACTGCTATATTATGTAGTAAAGTAGTTCACTTGCAGAAAGTTACGACGACGTATGATGCAGCACGGTAAAAGATCATGGTTAGATATCGCTAGCGCGTTACCAGGCAGAAGTGGCAAGCAGTGCCGAGAGAGATGGATCAACCATCTAGACACAAAAATCAAGGTACTTTTTTGTTTTTACTTACTGTAGATGTCAAGTTTTTCTATTGGTTACTCTTACCCGTAGATTTTGAATGTAAGGATGCTTGTACATGATACAAATCCATCCCCGGTATGAATTTGCAAATTATGTTTGTGTTTCATGAGTAAATATTGTGTCGTCCTCTATATCATTTCCTTTGTAAAATCAGTTATCGGTCTATCCTGAAATCAGTTGGGAATTTGTCCTGAAATCAGTGCAATTAAACAATAAATATGTGTTTTCATTTATCCTGAGGTGTTTTTTGCCTATTCCATTTCTTATGGCCATTTGTTTTGTAGTTTAGGATACATAGTATACTTTTTGCTACAAGAAAACAATATTTCTGTTTCATTGTGTTGTCGCGCATGTGAAAAAATGTTGTTGGCATTTGAATTCTAGGAAGTATTTGATAATTAGTAAGACTAAATCTCATCAAATAGGTAAGGCTATCAGTTTGAAATTCACTGGTTGAACCAAACCGTCGTGGTGAGCTTCCTTCCTTAATACCAAGGTTGAATTCAATGACCATTGTTTTGTTATTTTGCCCACCTAGCGGAGCTCTCGAATATGACCTAATGCGACAACGGCTTTTAAAGTGGTCCTTGGAAAAAAAAGGAGTTATAACCTTTTTTAATTCAGTTGAAAAGACAGGCTTTTATTAAAACCAAACCAAATGGAGCTCTAGCTTCAACCTTTTTCCAATCGAACTTATGATTAAGAGCTACCTATATTTATGCCATAATCAGAACACTGATAAACCTTTCATCTACTCCGTTCAAATTTGTAGGTTGTTTGACTTTTTTTACGCTAACTTTGACTGCTAATCTTGTTAAAAAATGTGCAAACATAGTCAAATTAAGTCATTCTTGAAAAACTTTGATTAATAAAACAAGCCATAACAAAATTTTTTGACATTTTGCATATTTTTTTTGAATAAGACAAGTGGTCAAACTTGAAATAATGGAAGAAAAAAAATCCTGACAATATACCAATTAATTCAACATATTTATTGTCTTAGTAAGCCTTGCCAGTTGCCACGGCATTAAAATCCTATGTGGAGGAGGTGTAGGTCTTAATGACTTGTGTAGTAGCATGGAGGTATTTTAGGAGGCATCCTATTGTAGAGATCGTTACTAAATCACCTGCAAGCTACACAATTGTTAAGCACATGGAAATGTATGTCTCATGTACGTGTGAAGTAGTATTTGCATGGTGTTTTTATTATTCCACAGTGCTTTGGTTTTGCACGATGAGTACTTGCTCCATGTTTTCAATCCATATGAATGCACTTATTTCATTTCATAATACTAACTGATGTGCTGAAATATGCCCTGTATATGTTCTGTAGAAAGAGTCCTGGACACAAGCTGAGGAAGCGGTGTTGGTGGACTGGCACAGCAAGCTGGGCAATAAGTGGGCTAAGATAGCCACGTAGATCCCTGGCCGTCCCGAAAACACAATCAAGAACCATTGGTATGCGACCGAACGCAGCGTGCAGACAAAGCTCAGGAATAACAAGGAGGATACCCGCCCCGGCATTCTGGAGAACTACATCCGCAGCGTCCTAATAAAGGAAGGGAAGGGCATCCAGCAGGGCGTCCTTACTGGCCCTGTCCACGCAGCTGGGAGCGGCCCCAAGGTCACCTTGCCATTTGCAGGCTCCAGTTTCGCCTGCTCTTCTCAGGCGCCGGCGCCGGGTGGTGGTGGCAACACGGGTCTCATCGGCGGCGACAAGTTAGCTCTGGAACCCATCTACGACAATTTCTTGTTCGGTAAGCAGGACTACCTGCCGTACCCATACCCGGTGGCGCCGGGGCACCACTACTCTGGCTATGGTGCTGAAGATCACCTGGGCGGTGGATACTCCTTCCAGCCGCCGCAGCTTCCACAGCATCCAATCTATGCTCAGCAGCAGCAGGAGCAGGCTTTCATCAACTACAGCGCGGCCGAAGAAGAAGTGTTTGCAGGTCGCTACTACCATAACGATGGCCGTGGCCAAATGCTGCCGGCTCTCTATTACCATCATGCTGGGCCAAGCCACTATGACAACAATGGCGGCGGCGGCGGCAACCGCACAGGATTCTATGAGGCTGCCGCAAATAATGAAGGGCCTTGGTCGTCCCTGAACCCACCTGCACCAGGTCCCGGTGGATACTTCTGAGAAAGGCTTCGGTTTCATTATATCAGTTTATTATCAGGCTTCAATTTCTTTTCAGGTCAAAAGAACAGTTTAATTTTGCATCTTGGATTGTATCTTGTGTTCCTCAATGTTTGCTTGTACTCCGTTGTCTGGAGTTTTTTTTAAGTTAAACCGTTTAATTCCGTATGGTTAAACTAGACATGTTTTGTATTTGCTTGTACTTGGTTACTTGAGTTTGTTTTGAATTAAGAAACAATCCCATATCTTTAGTTTACTTATTCCCAGTGCAAGTTTTGCTTGAATTTCTTTCACTGTCCTTGGGTTTCTACTTTGTTTTTTATTGTGGAGAGCAGGAGATGCTGAAGTAAACTCTACCAAACACAAATGTCTTGTCTGTTCTTTTTGGTTATATTACTTAGATGTCCATTCCTCTTTTTCGCACCTGTCGATTTCCATTGAAGACGTGTCACAATGTTGCTACAGTGGGTATGGACGGATGGAGCTAGTATTCCACTTGTTCACTTGTTCTTTGCCATAATGGAATTCTACGGCAATAATTGGCATATGCTGCTATGCAGAGTAGTTGGTCGAGTACCTCACGGTTTAGTTTTGAGGACCATGTGGCCGAGTTCTCTTCCCTCTTCGTCAAGCTTTTCTTCTGGGAGCGGTAATTGCTGTAGCTGTTGTACCTTGTGTTGCTTCAGGTTGATGGTTTCAGGTTGTTTCTGCTGCTGGTAGTAGTATAGTTGGTCGATGTGTTGTCACTTAGCAGTCTTGATGCCCCTATTGGTGTTACTGGTTTGTACACTGTCTGTTCATTTCAATTCAAAGAAAAATATATATTTAGTTTGAGGAATGAATGGGTTGATCCATCACTAACTTATTCCGCAAAAACCTGATCTGTATAAAAATGAGGAATATGATAGCTAATCGAAATTCATTCGATGAACTCATGGTAAACCATCCCATCTAGAATGATGTGACCCCTCAAACAAAACACCTATAAGTCCAAAACGAAAAACAAGCAAGCCAGATAAATGGCAAACATGATGGTACTTATGATTTAGCGCAAGGCAAAGGTTGCATCTAGCATCTACTGAAAACCTAGCTGTGTGCCGGTGCGTACTTGTTGATCCTGTCAAGAATTTTATCCTACTCGTCTGTAGTACCCGAAACCGACTTCGACTTCTTGATCCAATAGAAGTTCCCCCTTTCTCGCGCATCACAAAATGAGATCGTGCTCCAGAAACCGGCCATTTTCTGACAGCGACTGCACTTTCTCGTGTACCCGCATATTGTTCATTTCTTTGTGCAAATTGATTGTTTTTTATTATATATACTTCAACTAAGAGACATAGATACCATAGCAATCCAGATGTACTCTAAGACCGAGTATGAACTCGTGACCGTCAAAACGAAAAGTTCACCTTTATTCGAATAAACGCAAAGAGCGCTAAAAGGACAACAAATACATACAACTAAAATACAGGGTTGCCTATCAAGATACCACAAGATTAACAGAAATGTGCAACCAAGTACACTTTTATACCGCACAACATCAAAAAGAAGAAAAAGAGTAGTTCATATATGACACTAGCTTTACACCCCCAGTGGCTGTTTTCTGAATTTACAAGAACTACAACAGGAACTATATTGCTCAGCAGCGCTCCCTGCATTAGGGCGCTCTTTGGACAGGGAACGGCAGTGTAACCACCACCTTCGCCTTGTCAGCCAGAGATTTCCATTCTCTGGTGAGGAATGTCAGTGAACGTGGCATTCTCAAACAACACGATCATCACCACTAGCAAAAGAACCAACGTCACTGGATATCCTCAGAAGCCGAGTGAGCTCTAACCGGTACTCCAGACCCCGGATGTAGTGACCCAGTAGCATGCACCTAAACAGTTCAGAAAACAGGTGGTCAGTAGCCATATGGTATATGAATAAACAACACACCAATTAAGTTTGCTTTGCATTACCAGAAGAGCAAACGTGCAAGATAGTCACGGGGTACAGATATTAGAGGCTGAAATGGGAGGGAAGCATTCTCAACAAGCTCCGCACGGTCATCATCCTCACCCCCTAGGTTTAAGGCACCCCCAGAAGTATTTTCGAGTGGCGGAGGGGCTTTTGAGTGTATCTTCGGGGAAAGAGTAGCAAGCAAACCGTGAACTACAGAATGAATTGCTTCTTGCACACCAGGACACGTCGACTCTGATAGTTCAGCAACCTGTTCAGAGCAGCTAGGTTAGGCAACAGAGCAGAAGATAGCTTTCTAAGTTTTGTTTTACACTTGGGATTTGTGTTAAGAAAATTTTATCACAAAATAACTCGTTGAGCAGATGAAACGTGTCACAAAACTGATCCACAGCATTGTTTGTGAGATTCCATTTGGAACATACCTTCTCTGGTGTTAGGGATCTCAAATAGTCGAGCAAGTCGTTTTTTTCCTCCCCAACGAACTGTTGCATTTGTAGGGCAGAATTCTTTCTCCTGAGATCATGTAACTCCTGCAATGTCAATAAAAATCAAGAAGCATTCAAGTTTGATGCAAGACAGAAAACATTGATGTCATATGAAAAATGATCAAATCATATTTTGGCAGCACCAATTACACAAAATGGTCATAGGGATACGATTTATTTATATGTTTATTTTCTGATCCACTGAATTGTTGAGCTCAGATTGGGTATCTCTTAAGTTGGCATGCCAAGCTTTCTCAGCACAGCTGGGCTTCTTTTGCACAAGACACCTTGTCAAAGAGCATGCCGCGTTGAGCTCAAGCATTGATAGAGCCAACCTTGAGCTCACAAAGTCTGAAAACAAACTCAGGCTTGCTTAAGCTTGTTTCCAGTTGCGCCAAACTTTGTGTTGAGCTCAAGCCAAGCCTACCTGACCTCTATGAGCTTGGACCAGGCTACACAATCTCATAACAGAGAGAGAGAATAATCTATACTGTTTATTTTGCTAGGACCAGGCTATGGATTAATTAGATACAATCAATAAACTCAACATATTTGCAAAATGAATTCGCAACAAACAAACAATGTCACAGAAAAACAAATCAGATACATGCAGCACGAAAGAAATTCTCAATAACCTATTGATACATTCAATAGATCTGGTATGCATTGAGCATTCACAAATTATAGCAGCAAAAACTACAAACATATAGTGGATAACCTCAAGTTAATTAGAGAAGTACCAATGCTGGCCTTTGTATAATGATCATATTCCCAAGTTACTTACGACATTTCTACTGTTGTATATGCAACATTCTTATTTTACAAACTGAAAATATGTATGTTTACATGGAATGCGTTGCTACAGTAGATATAATGCAAAATAATGAATCAGGCTCGCAAATGAAATTGTTTGGGACTTAATCAAGCAACAGGCTGCATTACCTTTTTCATGGCATCCAAACGAGACTGCATCTGAATAATGTACTCTTCTGCTTGAGGTGTTAAATTACCAAGCTCTTCTCCCATATTTTCATGCGATGATTCTTCATCAGTTTTTACAGGGTCCTGGGGCATGTCCTCTTCTGATAATTTAAAAATAGTGACAGGTCTACCCAAATTGATATTATGATGATTGCCTTCAGTGGCATCACTTTTTGGACATTCTGCATCTTCTTCGGATAGTTCTAGGTTTCTTTCAAAAGAAAGCCTGTATTCAGCATTACGTAGAGTATACCTGGGGGCAGAAACGAAGTAAAGATCAGAATTTTACTCTTGCATGCTACCTCCAGTCAGAAATAGTAGACGTTTCAAACAACTTAATTGGCCTGCACATAGTTACATTTTTGCGTCTGAATTCCAACTATTAGTGACTGTATGTGAACCGTATTTCCATGAAACAAGGCATTGCTTCTTGTTACCTCAGTTATTACATTGATAGATTACATAGGTATAGCTATTGCAGAAAACAATATACTACGAGTTATAACATGCTAGATAGGTTCACCGTTCACGATATTAACTAAGTAGGTCAGAACCCAAAGAAAGTTTCTACAAGCAAATAGTTTTTTTTTTAAAAAAAAAGTAACCTTGATCAAACTTAATAGTTACTTAGGACAAAGCTACAGGTGCTTATATATTGGGACAGAGGGGGTAATTCAGAATGAGCTATCAAGCCTGGTCAACTTTGAGATGTGTCTATCAAGCTGGAAAAATAGCCAGATAAACATATTCTGACCATATCAGAACATGCGCTTATGGGAAAAGGAAGCCACACAAGCACAGTGCACAGAACATAGTCAACTCTACTTGACCCAAAAGAAGTCAAGAAGAAACCAGAAACCACCATGAAGTGCTACAGGTAGAAGATTTTTTAAACCTCACTAGGAGGTTAAGATTTTTTAGTGACCTGATAATGACAGGTCACTTTCTCGCACAGAACATGAGAGAGAGGTATACAACAAGTTGTTCATTATTTCTAGGTCCACATGCTAATAAATGCAAGATTGCAAGGGTTGGCATCAGTTTCACATGTTGCTTAAGACTGGTACACGTTGAAAGGTAACAGGTGTTGACTCAGAATTCTAAATTCAACAAAGGAAAATCACATGTCTAATAATGCAACTGAGTCTGACAAAATACTTTTCATAACCACCATTATAAAATAATCTTTCAGCTAGAAAGCATACCCAGTCATAATTGAAGATACCAATAACTTGAAGAAGGGATTCCAAAGGGCTTCTACAACGACACGGAACTGATCAGATGGAAGCAGACCCAACATGCCAGATATGGTCCTCTTCATTGCATCTACTGTTTCAGGAGCAACATCTTTCTGAATGACACTTAGGTCCAAGGGCTCTATATCCTGGATCAAGTTCCAGAGCATAGATTTCTACAAATAACCACATAAATCATAAGCAATCTTACAGATGCAAAAACAATGTGAATTAATCTCATAGTTCTAGACAGTAGATGAAAATGAAAATTTGTGAATACAAGCAAAGCAAGTTTACAGGCACTTTACAAAATATAATAATTACAAATAAGTGTATTGATCTCATAAATAATTTATTAATCTCACCCAAACAAGTGTTCATAAGCCAAAATGTTCAAAATCATGCAGTCACATGTATACGCGCAATTAACATGTAAAAGACAAGTGGCAGCTAACTGGGAAAAACTCCTTGGCACAGTATCCCACTGCTTCATTCAGAGAGTGAAAAAACCATGGCCCATGACAAGGAATATTTTCAAAATACTTTGCAAATAGTGGCAATAACGACTGCTGCTGCAATTGAGTAGCATTGATGACAGATTGCTACTTCTTACAAACACAGTGTGAACTGCTCTCCATTTAAAAATACAAGGTGTATTACATTTCGTTAGGAAGGTTTGACCAACAATGACCCCATTAATATGTCATTAAAATTTAAGTATGATCATTTGGAAGTATTTTGTAATATGAATCTAACAACATCAAGTTTATATCACAAAATTATGTAAATGGAGTAATCATCGATCAAAGCCTTGTCCTAACGAAACAAATACGCCTTATAGTTTCAAATGGAGGGAGTATACATACAGAACCTAACATCCTACAGCAAGATAGTAAGACAACATGTTCAGAAGGACCCTGCTCAATATTCACAATACTTTCAAGAATTCATCTCAAGCTACCTAACATAAGTTTGATGCCAAAGTATAAAGTCATTGTTTTTCCATCCAAACATTAACTCAGTCAATAAGGACTACAAAAGCAGAATTCCAATGTCAACAATATATTAGCTCAGCATTAGCAATCAGCAGTACGCAGTACTAATACAACAACAACAACAACAGAGCCTTTAGTTCAAAGCAAGTTGGGGCAGGCTAGAGATAAAACCCAAGAAACAAAGGTCAAGGTTTAGGCACGTTGATAGCCAAGTTATAACCCAAAATTCATGACGACAAGTCATAGTATATAATGTTTTTGACCTACGAATATATAATGGTAGGTCGTTCAAACCTTAAACTCATGGCTTGTCATGTCACATGGACCTAACACGTTTTTTTAAAAAAATTTGAAACGACATATGACCCCACCCCCCCTCCTTCTCTCTCTCCCTCTAATTGAACTAGAGAATCATTCTTCCTAAATGACAACCCTAACAAAAAAACAAGGCATAAAAATGGAGCTTATAACAAAACAAAGATCCCCATCAGCCTCATGACCAGTCGTGCATCATCCAACTAACATATGCTTAAGTGAACATGGTTGCTGATGATTTTACCGGGGCTAAAGCTATGCTCTTGCAGCTAAACCCCCATCACTAAAAATCACAACTTTCTGTACACAGAAACAAAACCAAAGATAATAACTAGAAGTGCATGAGCATAGAATGAATCATATTTTCTCCCAATGATTCCGTGAACCCAGCTGAAAACAATCCAGCGCTTCGAAGCGCCTCGCCTTTGATGCACGAAACGTCCGCGCAATTAATCCTATAATCTACCGCTTGAGCTGATGCTACGGCAGGAGCCAGGAGCTCGCCATCATAAGATCAATGGTTTACTGGAACCCAGATCTTATTCCCCACCCTTGCATCAAACTCCAAACGAGAAATGATTACTAACAGCACCCTTTCCGCTATCCAAACCTCAAATCAGTCGCCAACGAAACAACCGGGAGACTAATCACGTAGCAGCGCCAAATACTACTCGCCAGACGTCCAGACTACTATTCAATTTGGGGGGAAAACAAGAGGGTGGCCGTTTGGGCGATGAGGCCGAGGCGACCGTAGCTGGCTCACCTTGGAGGGCCCACGCACGGGCCTCCCCCGCGCGTGGAGCTCGTCGAAGGGCGACGCGGACGCGGCCGCCACCCCGACCAGCCTCCTCCGCCGGGCCGCCCCGGCGTCGGGCTGCGCCGCCGCCGCGAACGGCGGCGGCGGAGGGGGCAGCCTGAGGCCCTGCTGCGCGGCGGAGGGCGGAGCTCGGAGGCTGTAGGCGATCGGCATGTGGACCGCGGCCGCCGGTCGCTTCCCTCCTCCTTCCTTCCCCCCGGCCGACCCGACCGGACCCTGCCTCTGCGGGCGTGGGCGATTCCTCCCTTCCCTTCCCTTGCCCTCGGACGGAAGCCTTGGGGGCGATAGGAGATAGGCCTTTTCAGCTGCCCCGCTGGCCGTCTCTCTCCGCGTCCGCTTCTGCCGTGCGTGGTAGTAGGCGAGACGGAGCCGCGGGATGCTTGGGTGGCTGGCTGGTGGGGCAGGCGGGGAGGGGACTCGTGGACGGCCGCGGCTGGGCCCAGCACCCGGGTGGGTGGACGTGGAGCCGGGGCGTAATTGCGTGGATGACACCCACGTGTGCTGCTCCTCCACGTGAGCGCGCCCCCTCCGCTGTGTCCGCCGTCGGTCTCGCTGGGTGTCACTGGACGGACAATGAACCTGGACGAGGGGCAGTGCATTTATGGGCCTACTAATGTTGTTGTACTCCGGACTCCTGTGTGCGGCGGCCCAACAAACTGAAGAGCAGTGAGTGCAGTACTACGGCCCACAGCAGCATGTGTGACCACACGACACGAATTGACGAATCAGCACTTCACCTGCAAAAACAAAAGAAATTAGGCTAATTAACAAAACAAAATTAAGTTAGCATTATAGGAGCTCCGGCAACTGATGTAACTATTTTATCAGATCAATAAAGACTGCCAGATGGCTTTCCCTCAAAAAAAAATTAAGTTAGCAATACAAAAATAAATTACATAAAATATCAAAACATTTAACAAGATAATTAACACCTGGATGGTCCTCCATAAAACAAAAGTGAAGGGTAAAGGTAACACAAAAGAGAATAGCCCGTAAAAAAACAAAAAAGAATGGGAGGGAAACAAGTGTTTAGAAACGCTAAATAACAGATAGAGCAGAGCTATATGAGAACAAACCTTAAATAATTCAAGGTTGATCAGGAACTAGTCAAGCAAAACACTAGTAACATCAGTACAGAAAATTCAGTCAGAAAAAAAAGTCAGGTTCCTACAGCCCGAATTACAAAACCGAATATTCCTTCAAGGATTTACATTGCAAGCAAATTTCCACAGCCTCAATCATATTAAAGTGCATTAGATAATCAATATTGGAAGAACATAGAAAGGAAAATAGCTGAACGTAAAGTTTAAAAAAAAAGTAAACAAAATAACTAAATAGGATGGGGCAAAAAGAGAAGCGACGAACGTTTATATGAAAGTACTAATTCAGAATAGGCAGTTCAACCAAAGTTACGAGTTACAACAAGGTCCCATGAAACTGAATTCATACTACAAGACATTTATTCTGTGCATCTAAGGAGTCTCACATCCCTTCATAAGTCTACAAAGAAGGAAGAGGAAACTCTGGTTACAGTTTTTGTCGCAGATGTGAGTGGTTCCAGTCAGTTTGCAATGGTACATGTTCCCAACAATGTGGTCATTCTGGCACCTCTTGTCACACTTGTGACTAGGGTTTGACCCTGCTGTGTTAAGAATGGCGGACAAGAAAATCACATTGCTGGGCTCAGCAATCACAGATTTGCCAAATACCTCCATTGCACTGGCGCAAAAAAAAAAAAAAAAAAAAAAAACCCTCTTTAGACTCCTTTCAGTTTCTGAGATCGGAAGTTTCTGCAACCCAAAACAAGAATTTGGTTCAGAGTTTCAGTTTGGAGCTACTGCAAATGACCAAAATATGCTATTTCTTGATGCTACTGTGAACCAGATCATGCGAGTAATACGAAGAAAAACGCTAGGCACTATGTTTTGGTAATTGTTTTTCAGGATAACAGAGTAACCAGAGGTTATATAATCTCGCATAATTATCAATAAATTACAGCAAAATGCAGATTTGTGAAATTTCCATCGAATTCTCTGCGTCATACTAACTCATAAGTTTGTACATGTTTTAACTCAGGTGCCTGATACTAACAATATGACAAGATCCACTAAATTTCATCATATTTATGGCCCAATCTGTAAGAGTTTCATGTCACCAAACCGAATCTTAGCTACGGGCAGTACAGTTGACATCGAACCATGAGCGATTATAAAATTCGCCAAAGTAGAAATATAAAATCTCGCATATACAAACAAAAAACAAGACCTTTACAAGTCATCACCCATCCCTTTCAACCTTGTAGGTGGATGAGAAATCTTCTTTACCAAAAACTAAACAAAAAGTGAACCAAAAAACTATCTGCCCCACTCCTGCCTTTACCAGCACCGCTGCAAATTTTTTTCAGTTCTGAACGGTTAAAAAAACCAACTACCTCACCATCCACAATGAATCCTCATATGCCAGCACCTCCCGCCAAAATCCACGCCGAACGAACCGACCGGTATGAAGTAACAACTGCTAATCCAAACGGACCCTCTTCGTTCCTCACCCCCAAAAAGAAGGGGGAACTTACCAGCAAGGTCGAAGGCGAAGGCAATGAAGGGGTGGGGAGAAACAGCAGGGGACGATCCAGACGAGGGCTCCGTCAGTCCGCCCTCTCTCTCCAACAAACAGTTTTAATCATCAGTGTTACTATGAACAACTCATCTCATGTAAAATGCTGCCTTCATACACTGTTACTCATAACTCATATACAATAATTCTGTACAAGTTGGAAAGCCTAGTTTGACAAATGCTATAGCTTCACAAAGGAGCAGTGACACTTGATGTCGCAAGCATCTAAAACCACATTATGGCTGTCTGTTCCTTGTATATGTTACCTAGTCATCCAGGTAGGTGTCAAACTGTTGGTCACCTCACCTTTATCAGCTGCTCCTGACCTTTTCCTAAAGAACTGGATCAACGGGACAACTGCTAACAGAGCTACCTCAGTTTAGTCTACTTGTTTTTCATAGCATATGTATGGATAGATATGTAATCAGTCAAGTCTATATTTCAGTCACCAAATGTTTAAACCTGCTTTTGTTGTGAATGAAGGTAAACAACTATGACAATTTCTTTAGCAAACAGAGTGAACAAGAGAGAAAGAAACTAACTGACATCCTCAGTGCCCATTAAAACTAGTTCAAGCTTTATCCAATTACTGTACAATGCCACTGCTTCCCGATAGTCTCTCCAGATGTTCATCTAGGAGTTCCTTCCTAACAGCTGAAACATTGGTCCAACGACCAGCATCAGCATAGATATTAGACAACGCTACTTTGGATGCACCATGGGTTTGGTCAAGCCTTGCCAATTCTTCTGCAGCTCTCTCTCCTACTACTACATTACCTTGTACTCTTGCTGCTGAAAGAATGCTGCCCCAAATTACCTTATCTGCTTTGATGGGCATCATTGCTATGAGCTGTTCTGCCTCTTCCAAGTACCCAGCTCGACCAAGAAGATCAACCATACAACCATAGTGCTTAATCATAGGTTGGATTCCATATACTCTCATCATGGACTCAAAATGGTGTTTTCCTTCGGCTACCATCCCAGTATGACAGCATGCATTTAAAACACCAATAAATGTAATTGAATTGGGTTTAATGTCAGTCCTCTGTAATTGTGAAAAAAGGTCAAGTGACATATGCGCATAACCATGGACAGCTAAACTACAGATCATAGCATTCCAGGGAGAAATTGAAGAGAACTTGTCACTGTAATGATTGAATAAGTGCACAGCATCAGCAACACTTCCACACTTGGCGTACATGTTGATCAGACCAGCACTCAGGTTATCAGTAACCCGGAATGATCTGTTGATTATATAGTCATGGATCCATCTACCTTGAGCCAATGTGCCAGATTCTGCAACTGCTGTTAAAGCACTAGCTAATGTGATCTCATTTGGTTCAGCACCAGCATTCAGCATAGAAAAGAAGAGCTGCAAAGCAATGTCTGAACATTTATTCAATACATACCCAGATATCAAAGTACTCCACGAAATGGTGTCCCTCTCAGGCATGTCATCAAACAGCTGCTGTGCTTCATGCATTAGGTTCTTTCTCGATAGACTAGCCAAAAGAGCATTCCACGAAGCTATGTGTGACTTGTCTGACAATGTGAATTGCATCCGAGCAAGCCCAATAAGACCACAGCACCCATAGAAATGGATCAGAGTCGCTTGCAAAAATGCATGGGCATCAAAACCGTTCTTCAGAATAACGCTGTGCAGCTGCTGGCCTTCTGCGACAAAAGAGTACTGAGCACATGCCTTCACCAAATCAACAAGCAGTGTCTCATTGCCGTTTGAGCCTACCTCACCCACCATGTGAACATATGCTTTTAGTGCATCCGTTATGAGATCTGCACGGATATAACCATCAACCATTGTCAACCAAGATACCTCATCTTTCTCTGGGATTCTCCAGAACACCTCCGCAGCCATTTCCATCACCCCTGCCTTCACATATCCATTGAGCATTGCATTCCAAGTTACTGTATTCCTATCCAGCATCTGATCGAACACAGCACGGGCAGAACAAAGCTCCGACACCCCTGCGTAAGCATGAACCAGGTTGGTGGCTACAATGACGAACACATCCAGGCCCCGCCGCAGAGCAACCCCATGCGCCACCCCGACTGTCGCCGGTGCCCCATGGCAAGCAAATGCCGTGACCACGCCAGCAAGAGTAACCTCATTGGGAACAACATGCCCAGCGAGCATGCGACGGAACACATCCACAGCTCGCCCGGCGTGTCCCGCGCCCGCGCGAGCGAGCGCGGTCACGACCGTGGTGTACGAGACGGCGTCCCTGTAGCCATGCGGCATCTCCTCGAGGAAGCGCTGCGCGCGGTCGAGTTGCCCCCCACGGGCTAGCGCCGCGAGGAGGATGTTCCGCGCGGCGGCGTCGCGGAGCGGCCGGGGCGTTTCGTCGAACAGCTGCTGGGCGCTGCCGGGGGAGGACGGGAGGCGGGAGTAGAAGGCGAGCACGGAGTTGCGGACGAAGGGGTTGGAGACGAGAAGGCCCGACTTGGCGGCGAGCGCGTGCAGCTGCTCGCCGCAGCGGAGGCGCGCGGCGCGCTTGAGGGATGTGACCAGGAACCGGGCCAGAGAGGAGTCGGCGCCGGGCATGTGGGCGAAGCCTGCCTCTACTTTGAGCTGCCGAGCAACGAGGAGGAGGGAGCTTAGAAAGAGGCCCGTTTGGGAGGGGCTTCTTGAGCCGGTTTTGCATGAGCCCTCCCAAACAGTGAGAAGGAAAACGGCTTCCCCACAAGAGCCGGTTTTCCCACCAGCACTCAGCAGGGGACCTAGCTGTCAGACACCCCTCCCTCGTCGTCTCTCCTTCCAATCAGATAAGCTTCCATTGGCAGCACGCACCAGGCAGTCCACCATCCACCGCTCGTTCAAGCTCGCCACCCGTGAACCTCGCTGCGTGCCCTCCCGCTAATCTCTTGGCTGCTGCCTGCTGCAAATCATGTTGGCCGCCGGTCGTGCCCCTGCCTGGTGAGAATCAAGCTGCCCGCTGGCCGTGTCGCTTCCCGCAAGTCGACAACAAATCAAGCCGCCGCAACGTCGTTCGCTGCGCATCAGCCGCGCCGCTCGCTGTAGGTACCGGTGCTCACCGCATGTGCATCCCGGCGCACAGCTCGCCGGCTGTGTGGCCGACCATCACCCGCACCTGGAAGCTGAGTATGTCCCATCGACGCACTAGAAGATGGCAGGCGCGTGGATGAGGAAGGGAGGTGACGGAGCGCAACGGCATTCGCGAGGGATGGCCCCGTCCGGTCATTTTTTCGGGACGAGCCTATCCCAAATCTTGTGAGGATATGCTCTTTTCTGGGATGTCTCCACTCATTTGCTCCTGAACCAAACGCTAGTAAAAATAGAATGGGATGGCTCCATTCTATGCCATCCCTTGAACCAAACACACCGTAAATGGATGACGAGGAGGCCGCTCAACGGTGAGGTAATTGGCATACAGCGCTGGAAATGAGAGCAGCAAGGCGATGGTTGGAAGTGGGCGCTTGCGGCAGGGAAGCGATCGAGTGCTAGGGGTGGGGCGGACGCTGGGAGGCAATGGTTGAAGATGGGAATAGAGGATGGTAATGTGAAAAAAAAGAAAGAAAACATGACACAATAGAAATATAATTGTTAGCCTAAATGATAAACGGTGAACGGTCGGTACCCAACGTTTAGCAAAAAGTCGATCTACACGGTTGTTTAAACGACCTTTTAAACAGCTGAAACGGTTTTACACGACTAATTAACCTCGGTTTACCATCGAGTAACATTTACATGCTGTGTAAACGACATAAACGGTTGTGCATACAAACATTGAGAAATACACGCAGAAAACAGAGGTTGACTATACTGAATATTACGGCCGGGGATAGTAAAGGTGCCTCCTCATTTCATCTAGGCAAGTCCACAACGTTTCCAAGCTGGCATCCTCTCATTTTTAGCATTTCTTCACGTGGTCTTCACAGCGGTTCGTGGACGCATGCAAAGGAACACTCCTCCAGGCTCTAAATATAGGATTTCCCAAAAACACGCCGCGAGGAGATCGTCTCGGCATTTGATTTTCGCCACGAGCCACGCAGGGCCGCCGACGTTTGCACATCCGTCAAACTCCGAACTCGATGGCCGCAGACAATGACGCCTCCGCCGCCGGGGATCCCGCCGCTTGCATCTCGCCGCCGTCCGCCGGGGCCGAGGGGCGCGCCCTGCTCCGGCCATCGTCGTCCGTCTCCGCCATCTCCGACGACGACGAGGCCGGCTTCGAGGAGCGCGCCTTCGAGCCAGCCGAGAAGGTCGTCGTCTCCGTCTCCGGCGACGCCGACGAGGAGCGCCGCTTCTACGCCTCGGGGGACGGGCGCGCGCCGCCCTTCTCGTGGCGCAAGCTGTGGCTCTTCATGGGGCCCGGGTACCTGATGAGCATCGCGTTCGTGGACCCCGGCAACATCGAGGGCGACCTCCAGGCGGGCGCCACGGCCGGCGGCTCGCTGCTCTGGCTGCTCCTCTGGTCGACGGCCATGGGGCTCCTCGTGCAGCTGCTCGCCGCGCGGCTCGGGGTGGCCACGGGGAGGCACCTCGCCGAGCTCTGCCGCGACGAGTACCCGGACTGGGCGCGCCGCGCGCTCTGGCTCATGGCGGAGGTCGCCTTGGTCAGCGCTGACATCCAGGAGGTCATCGGGAGCGCCATTGCCATCAAGATCCTCAGCCACGGCTTGTTGCCGATTTGGGCTGGTGTTGTCATCACCGCATTGGATTGATAAGCTTCTTTGGTAGCCTCGTCGACTATCGGTTATGGATTAAAATGTTGTCAAATCTCCGGTAGGCATTTCGCATAGACGGTGAATGTCCTGGTGATATTGCTGCTGCATCTCAAGGTGCTTCGCTAAATTGAG
Source organism: Digitaria exilis (assembly GCA_015342445.1). Lineage (NCBI taxonomy): Eukaryota > Viridiplantae > Streptophyta > Magnoliopsida > Poales > Poaceae > Digitaria > Digitaria exilis. Next base: position 972,417 of record JACEFO010001677.1, on the reverse strand, counting down.
CTTTTTTTAAGTAAATCATATAAAATTGAGTACTTGGTCTAGTCATTGCTAAATTATACAAAGATATTTCCTATCTGGGGTGAAAAGGTGCAATTTGACATAGTTGTTTCAATTTGCATGGGCAAAATTTTAAATTGGTTAATCGTGAATTATGGTTTCTTAGAGAGGTTACAGAGGCCCTCTACAGAACTACAGATAATTAGCAACACTTCTCTAATCAATAATATATTTGCAGTTGCAGCATAGTATGTGTTTTTTTTTTGAGGAAGCATAGTATGTGTTGTTGTTGAATAATGTAGGTGATTTGTGACTAAAACCCAGTATTTCTTGATGAATACGTAACATGGGTCAGATATGGTGAATACCTTGTCAACACTTTGTTGTCTAGTCAGCTGGTAAAATGTAAAAGATTTGTTGCTCGTACTCCAACAAAGCTTTTGGCCAATGTACTAGCAGTATTGCTCGTACTCCACAAGCCACAAATACAACACACGATACTATCTTCTTTTAACTTCCACCATCAGAACACTAGTTCTAACCTAGTAGCATATATGGATTTGTGGACCTATGGTGCACATCAGCTCATGTCCAATGTATGTCTAGCTAAACGAGGGTCATACAAAAGCATATGAATAACATTGAATCCAAGTTTGATGTTATTTTATTTTATTTTATTTTATTTGGACTTGTAAAGTGCTCGTCAATAGCATGGCTTGTGAGCACTGATTTTGTTGTCCTTATTGTTTGAATAGCCGGAAGTATTTTTTTAAACAAGAATAGCAGGAAGGTTGTATCCTACTAACCAAAACGCTCTTTTCCATCAGTTTCGTTTTTCTTTCCCTCGAGAACTATGGGGTGAGGAAGTTGGAAGCTCTGTTTGCAGTTTTAATTACAACGATGGCATGCACGTTTGCATGGATGTTTGTAGAAACCAAGCCCAGAGGGAAAGACTTAATCATTGGTGAGTATCCCAAATGATTGTTATTTGTCTTCTTTCTTGAAACATGGCGAGGAGAGCCCAATTAAAAGATGGTGACATATCCCAAATGAGGTTTGAACCCTGGTGGGCATCGGTGCATCAAGTGCCTCTATCACATAGTCAATTTAGTTTTGTTGTCTTCCTAACCTTTGATCGTGGATTTCATTTTTCTAATATAATATTCTCTAGACAATCATACTATCATTTATGTGCTACAGGTCTTCTGGTTCCAAAGCTAGAGTCGAAAACAATAAAACAAGCGGTTGGTCTTGTTGGGAGTGTTACCACACCGCATAATGTGTTCCTCCATTCCGCTCTTGTACAATCAAGAAAAATTGACCAAGAAAACGAATATGAAGTCCGTGAAGCGTTGAGGTACTATTCCATTGAATCCACCATGGCATTGGTAGTGCCCTTCATGATAAATTTATTTGTCACAACAGTTTTTGCAAAAGGGTTTTATGGTACGAAAGAAGCAGATAATATTGGTCTTGAGAATGCTGGGAAATATTTGCATAAGAAGTTTGGGGGAGACTTTTTCCCTATCCTCTATATTTGGGGTGTTGGGCTATTAGCTGCTGGCACAAGTAGTACCATAACTGGAACTTATGCTGGACAGTTTATAATGGGCGGATTTCTAAATTGGCGAGTGAAAAAATGGCTCAGGGCATTGATCACTAGAAGCTTTGCGATTGTGCCAACTATTATTGTTGCTCTATACTTCAACACATCTGACTCTGCACTTGACGTTCTCAATGAATGGCTCAATGTGCTCCAATCAATCCAGATCCCATTCTCATTGATCCCACTAGTAACGCTGGTATCTAAGGAGGAAGTCATGGGAGTTTTCAAGATAGGTCCAGTAACAAAAGTAAGTCACAAATATTCATGCCCATTGTATATTTCATGTTTTTATTCATTTCTCAACCAAACTGTAGAGGTGTAACATAAGGCTGATACAAATCAAGGTTGTGAATCATAGACTTGGGAATCTAAACTCAGTTAAACTAAGCTATATGAACCTATGGAGCTTATCCCACCAAGCTAAAACTAACTTATTAGTGGCATCTGAACTCCAAAGTTTCCCATGTAAAGGTGTTGATCTTAGTGTCATGGCAAATTGTCTGGTAAATTGAAGTTTGGGGTGTTGCTATTGACTTTTCACTTGATAATCATTTGGGTTCTACCGGATAATGCATTGAATATAACTAGTTATCTTCAAATGTACTCCTTCCGTAATTTGTCGATTCTGCCTTAACTCAAACTTCTTTAAGTTTGACCATGTTGGCACAAAACCTTAACAGCATGTACACACCAATTTAGTTTGTTTAATTAGATTCATTATTAAATAATAAATATAATAATATATTAGTTGTTTAGTATTGGAAATATTGCTACATTTTCTATAAGTTTGGTCAAGTTTATGTAGTTGGGCAAAATCTAAAACACTTACATTTTCAAACAGAGAGAATAGTTATCTTCCTTTGAGAAGTATGCTTTGCAAATGGTTGACAAATCATGAGTACATTTGTTTCACTGTTGCCAAACCAATGTATTTGTGTAACATTATAAACTAACCTTGGCATGTTTGTTGTAGATTGCTTCTTGGACAGCCGCATCTGTACCAATCGTAATAAATAGCTACATGTTGCTGGATTTCTTCTCTTCCGAATCAGGAGGCCTATTGTCTACTTCAGCTCTCTCTGTGGCCATGTTTGCTTATACTATGTTCATATTGTATCTCATTTTTCGAGGCACGTGATTCTCTAACCAGTCCGCAACAGGGATACACAACCTCACATGACAAAGAACAAACTATTGGAAATAGTGGTATTGGAGGAAACATTGTACATATGAAAATTCAGTTGTTGACGCAAGATGTACCCTTGACTATTGTTTCGTAGTTTGTAAATTGAACTTTAGATGCATCTGGAAGTAGATGATGGAGATGAATAACCATCGTTGTCGACATTGTATGTGGCTAGAAATAGGGTGAGAGAGACAACGCACTAGATTTCAGAAAATAGAGCTATGATACATGTTTGTATAGTAATATGTTCAAGTGTATTAGGTCACTATTGCAATGTAATTAATTAGAGTAGCAACTCTCATCAGTTACACTAAAGCTCTGATTAAATTTCAAAGACTTCAAGTTTTGAATATTGTTATGGACCTAAAAACGTGTTAGTTCTTTTTAAGAGTTAGTATTAGAACAAGACTGGGACTAGTAGAGACTTGAACATGTCTTGTAGTCCCAATATCGAGGACAACGAGGGCCATAGCTAAAGATTGGCGGAAACAAAAAGGTTTAGTAACAAGGTTCCTAAAGGTAATAAAAACAAAGGTCATTATTATCTAAAACAAGCATCAATGCCAAATTGCTAACTATATGTTAGAATAAATCAGTTTGGATGATTATCAATGAAAGGAGTAGCTTCTTTTCATAATTATTCCTATGTGCTTATGGTTAATTATTTCCATATACTTGTTTACCATTGCGAATTGTTTGGAAATATCTCTAAATTTTTAATAGAGAAGTGAATAAATTTACATTATATGAAAAACTAAAGCATAATTGATCTGTGGTCTCTATACAATTATTTATTTACTTTGTTAACAAAACAAGGAACCAATAAGCTTTGAACTTCACACCATAGCAATATGTGCAGCCGAAGCATCCTATGAACATCTTAATCATCCCATGTGTCAATGCAAGTTAGCCTTAGAAAAACAAGAGCGGTTCAGATGTTGCTCGCTGCAGAAGTAGGAAGATTGCAGGGTATCCCATATCCCCATCAATAGGTCTACCACCACTCAATCAAACAACTAAATGAGTGGAAGACCAAAGATCTACAAACTATATATGATACGCATTTGATTTTAGCTTATGCTTTGCGATGACTCATGGCGACTTTTGTCTTGTTTATACACTTAGATGGACGATGACCTGGTAGTTATGTTTTATAGAATACATGTGAGGCCTGAAATGAGTTTGTAACAAGAAATTATTAATTGAACTTTTTTTTGCGATGGATATCTTGGACTCTTGGTAGGAGCTACTAGTGTACTACTACAATTCTAGGTACTCTACGGCCATAAATAAATGATACTTTGAGATTGTACCGTTGTTAATTCTTCTTCGTTTCCAATAGTCCCCACCAAATTCCACTTCCCCCGTCAACATTTTGGTACCTATTGGTGTAGATTTGGCCATTGTTGACAGTAACCTCACTATATGTTCTATGGATCTAATCCCCTCATTCTGCGGTTATTGGATCTCTCTTGTTATATTTTTGGCAATGCTGATCTTACTCTTCCACTTCTCACATATATCCTTTGTTGAGGGATTAATGTCTCTACTTCAACCCTGACTCTTTCAAAAGGTAAAACCCCTCTCACCTCTGTGACCATGCTGATGCCACTCAACTACGGCGAGCTCATCGACATTTTGATCTTAGACTCGATTGCTTGGGTGGTGGCAATTTTTTCCCTCACATGTGCCCTACATGTATTATGTTTCGGTCTCGAATGTTACCTCCATTGTCTTCGAGGCAACAAGACATTGTTACAATATAAATACATATACTTATCTTATTTAAAAGAAGTATTTTTTACATCACAAATATTTATTTTCTTAAGGCATGCTGGAAAGGTTTTCTTTTTTATTTTAAAAAAGGTTTTCTTAAACGCTAGACATGTTGAAATGCACTCAGCTAGCTTCATGTCTGTTTGCTAGGAGCTTTTGCGAAACCTGCTGGAGTGCTGGTAGGACATGATCCAAGCCACTGGTACACGATCCGACGGCTCAAATAGAATTTTCTATATTTCCGGACCATTTCCAGTGGCCGGTGCGTTCTCTTCTCCACCCCCAGATCCCATCGTCCCCCTCGAATCCTTCTGCCCCTCCAAAACATAGATCGCTAGCGGAGCAGCTTGCTCCGCAGCAGGATCGAGCTGCTGAAGGCCGGCAGCCAGGCGGCGGGCGGCCAGACGGAGGGGGTGTAGGGGCAGGGAGGACTCCGCCCAGACGAATTCGGCTCACGGTGGCAGCCACATAAGCCCCTGATGCCGGAGCAGCCCAGATCCGGCGCTACGATGGAGTGGACGACGGTGCAGCACCTCGACCTGCGCCACTCCGGAGGCCGCCGCGGCGCCTCGGCCCGCCCGATGCAGCCGCACGCCGCCGCCTTCCGCGCCTCCCAGGCCATTGTCGCCGTCGCCATCGGCACCCACGTCGTCGGTAAGTCCTCTCTTCCGCCGCTTCGACTACCCCGCCGCGGTAGCCTCGTCCTAGGTACTTTGGGCTTCGACTTCAACTCCAAGGGGATGCTCGTGCCGTGCGTGGGTTTGTACCGGCTCTGATCTGAGGTGGGGGGACTATGCAATCGGGTTCGCTCGGGTGATGGAAACTGATGGAGTTGGTATCGTGGAGTCGAATCTCCAACGGCACCCCATTTTAAGGCTATCACGTCACTCTGGGTATTCCCATGCTGAATGGAGTACCATTAACCTGCAGTAACAATTTAGTTAGTTTGTAAATGAGTTGCCTAGCTTGATCTGTGCTTTGTTGATGGTTTTGGCAGTTAAAACACCTGGGTTTGGTATGAAGTACCATTTAACAGCATGAGGTCTAGATTCAAGTTCCCTATGTTTTATGATTCAGTTGCTGTACCATGTAGGCCACGGCGATTATCTGTGGAAAACCGGGAAATTATTTGTTTAGGATTCTCAAAAACATGGTATTATAAGGATAAATTGGTCTTGAAAACCGTGAAAAACTGGATGCTACAACAGTTAGTTTGTTGGTTCATTTCATCTTTTTTACTCTTCTGTTGGGCAAATCATTCAGTTGGTGCTTTATGATAACCAAGCTGCTTATTCTTAGCAAATATGAGAGTGTTAAATACTGGTAGCACATAATTAATTACTGCTGAAGTTTGTTGGAGAACTCAATAGAGTGCTTTGTTGCTATTTGGCTCATGTATGATGCACATGGATGTTTTGAGTTGCCTTAATTTTCTTATCTACTTGCAGAATTTGATGCTCTGACGGGAAGCAAGATAGCTTCGATCGACCTTGGTGCTCGCGTTGTTCGTATGGCGTATAGCCCTACGACTAGTCATGTTGTTATTGCCATTCTTGAGGTGTGCCTAAGCACTTCACTCTCTGAAACAACAATTTCATTTATTTATACAACTGCAAATCGCCCTTTGTCACTTACTCTAAATAAAGCAGATGCTCATAATGAGTGCTTTAAAGGCGGTAAGGCGATGCAAGGTGACCTAGGTGCGCCTTATCACCTAGGCGACAAGGCGTAACTACGACCTTAAGGTGCCCTGGATATGACTAGACGCCTAGGCGACGCCTTTTAAACACTGCTCATAATACTGTGCACAAAGTTAGAAAACTGATGATGCAACATTCTTGTTAGTAGGAAAAAAAAACATATTCTTGAGCCCTCTTAGTCGTCTTCCATAAAGATTGAATAGTATCTCTTAGCAAGTTCTGGGTGCGAGCACTAATATGGTCTACTGGCTGTGAGTTTGCAGCTTTTATTAATAGCTTGTGCTACCATTGACCCCCTCCTGTATCTTTTGCTGTGCAGGATGCTACAATCAGATCATGTGATTTCGCCACAGAGCAGACACTTGTGCTGCACTCGCCTGAGAAAAAATCAGATCATGTTTCAATAGATACGGAGGTCCATCTTGCATTGACACCGCTTGAGCCTATTGTCTTTTTCGGTTTCCACAAAAGAATGAGTGTAACAGGTTATTCTCTTTAGCTTTGCTGTTTTTTTTTCCTTGAGAGTTGGGAGGCTTATAGTGGCTGTCCATTTTTTCGTTTTGTTTCTTTTTGTGTGTTTCAATTCCATGTGTTAACCCTTTTGGTTGCTTCTAGTTGTAGGGACTGTTGAAGGAGGGAGACCGCCAACTAAAATAAAGACTGATCTTAAAAAACCTATTGTTAACCTGGCTTGCCATCCCCGCCTCCCTGTCTTGGTAGACAACCACATCTTTACTTGCTTGTTGTTGATTGCATACAGCAATATTCTATGTTGTCATGTATTGCCTTTTCCCATATCTGACATACAAACTTATGATTTTAGTATGTAGCTTATGCTGAAGGCTTGATACGTGCCTACAACATCCAGACATATGCTGTACACTACACATTACAACGTAAGATGAGATGCTGTACTCTATACTCATGTATTTTAATATGATTATCCACACATTAATTTCTTGATTTGCACAATGTTTCAGTTGCTGTTGACAGTACAATCAAGCTAATGGGAGCTGGTGCATTCGGGTTTCATCCGACCCTAGAGTGGATATTTGTAGGTGATAGAGGTGGTACTCTCCTGGCATGGGATGTATCAACAGAGAGGCCAAGTATGATTGGCATGTGAGTATCCTTGTATATTTCTTGTTATTGTCCATTGTTCCTCCCCTTTCCAATACAAGTTGCTACTTTGATCTCAGTGCTAATAAAATGGGCATATAATGGATATTGAAATGATGCATACCTTAGTTGGTGTCTCTATTTTTGATGATTTCAAATCCTCATCCTCTTTTTTATTGACGTAACCATCTCTGTCTATTTTCCAACTGATTTGTACCTTTCACTTTTGTTTAGTACGCAGGCTGGTTCCCAGCCTATCACATCTGTATCCTGGCTTCCTACGCTGAGGTTGCTTATTACTATTGCAAAGGATGGAGCACTTCAAGTATGGAAGACACGAGTTATAATAAACCCTAACAGACAACCTATGGAAACTCATTTCTTTGAGCGTGCAGGTTGGTTCTTCTTCTTCTCATCTCTTGGGGAAATTGAGAAATCCATTAGCTATTTCTTCTCCTCCTCTCAAGCTGCCTTTCATTATTTACATTTACACAGTTTGTTTACTTGCTTCCTTGAGAATGATTTTCTGCAACCATTTTCTTTCTCAATGGTGCAGCTATTGAAACAATGGATATCACAAAGGTACTAACTCTTCAAGGAGGAGAAGCAGTGTACCCATTACCCCGAATAAAAAATCTGGCAATACATCCCAAGTTCAATTTGGCTGCTGTAATTTTTGCTGTAAGGCCACACCAACTATGAACCCAAATAAGTTTGGTACTTGAATTTCGGGAAAACGTGACATCTTTGATTTGCAGGATATGTCTGGGACAGAAGCTGCAAAGAACAAGGCTGCATATACGAGGGAAGGGAGGAGACAACTTTTTGCTCTTCTTCAGGGAGCTAGGGGATCAACTGGTAAGCTTCCTTTTCCTTTAGTTATGCTCATGTTTACTTTAATGAGGCCCTTGTGGAAATGGGAACCTTGGTTCATACTGGACAAAATACTGTAAAGTATCACCATGCTTATGCAACACTAATCTGATTTTATTTTGCTCCTTGGATGACTTGCTGCTGCACCATGGTCATACATGTCCTAATTACATTATGGTTTGCTCTGGTACTACAGCTGCTGTTTTGAAGGAGAAACTTTTAGCACTGGGATCATCAGGAATATTAGCAGAGCATCAACTTCAGGCACAGCTGCAAGAGCAGCACTTGAAGGGGTAAAATTCAGCATTTCCTAATAAAGGATAGAAACGTTCCATTTGTATGAATTTGGCATTTTGGTGATCCGTTACTTGTCTATGTTCTTCATTGATTGTCCTATTGATCGTTGGCTTGATTTCACTTGTTTTCTTATTTGTCAGCCAGAGCCAGCTAACTATTTCGGATGTTGCAAGGAAGGCATTCCTTCACAGTGTAAGTGACATAGTGACATTTCTGTTCTGTTAGCAGTGGTTGCAAATTTTCTTTTCTACTTTCCTTCTAGTGGCTCAACCTGAACTGTTACACCGTCAACACATTTATTGAACTCATCAAGGTTACAGAATATGATTCAAGACCTACCCCACCCCCCCACCCCCCACCCCCCGGCCCCTGTACAGTCTCAGTGCTATAGAAATAAATGAATTGGGAGTGTTTGGCAATAAGCCTCCCAAAGAACCTTGTATGTATTTTGATGCTGCCATATTGCCGCATTCTAGCAAAGGCTTTGAGCAGTTATGTTTTTTTCAGCCTTCCATTTTCCTTAATATGCCGAGTCCTTAACTCCTTATCCATTGGTTGATTCTACCAGCTCAGTCAATACTTGCGTTTATATTCAATTTCTAATTTCTTATACATAATTGTGCAGCATTTCATGGAAGGGCATGCTAAAAGTGGTCCAATTTCTCGCCTACCTCTTGTTACAATTTCAGATTCTAGCAACCTTTTGCGAGATGTTCCTGTTTGCCAGGTAACTACCCCACTAATTTATCTTTCCACTAATGCTCGCTTTTCACTCTCTAAACAGTTCATTATTTTTGCGATTCCAGCCATACCATCTGGAGCTGAATTTCTTCAACAAGGAAAACCGTGTTGTTCAGTATCCAGTTAGAGCTTTCTATTTGGATGGATTTAACCTGATGGCCCATAACTTATCGTCCGGGTCTGACAATCTCTATAAGAAGCTTTACTCAACGGTATTGACCGTCCATTAGAACAATACTTTCTTGCTTGTTTTTCCTTTTATTTGTTCTCTAATGTAATCCATTCTCAGATTCCCTCCAACATGGAATGCCATCCCAAGAGTATGTCATACAGTCCAAAGCAGCACCTGTTTCTTGTTGTGTTTGAATTAAGTGGTCCAAATGGAGTGGTGCATGAAGTTGTTCTTTACTGGGAGCAGACTGATCTACAGACAGTAAACAGCAAAGGAAGTTCAATAAGAGGTACTCTCTAACTGACATGCATCTTACTTACCTATGCTTTAGTAATTTCTACCTGGTTTGCTGACGACTTCATTATTTGTCTCTTTATTAGGTCGTGATGCTGCCTTTTTGGGCCCAGATGATAATGAATATGCTATTCTGGAGGAAGATAGAACTGGCCTGAATCTCTTTAGTCTGAAGGCAGTAGCCACAAAGGAAGCTCTTGAAAATAATGCTGCTGTACTTGAAGAAAACACTTTTGCTGATGATGCTGCCAACTCAACGGAACGCCAGGGTCCTCTGCAGTTTACTTTTGAATCTGAGGTTGATCGCATATTTTCTTCTCCTCTAGGTAGGTTTAGTGAACCACTTTCCTCTCATCCTTCTTCTAACTCTTGACATCCTCATTTTCGTAAAAAAAAAATGCTAGTTTGCCCTGTTTGAAAATTTTATCTATATGGAACTCTGGAGAGTATGTGATCAATGGCTTGTTTGGTCTTGTAGAATCAACATTGTTGTATGTAATTTCGGGAAAGCATATTGGACTTGCGAAGCTCCTGCAGGGATACAGGCTGTCTACAGACAATGGACTATCCATTACAACAAAAACTGATGGGAAGAAGTTTATCAAGTTGAAACCAAATGAGAACGTTCTTCAGGTGTTTTATCCTTGCTAATTCTTTCTTTATGGGCCTTTCCATGCTTTGAAAATTAAGACAATAATGCTTGATCAGGTTCAAAATTTTGTATCTGTTTTCTACAAATATATTTTAAGGTGATTATTAGTTTTTTTAAGGATTGTCGAGTTTAGCTTGATTGTCAGTACATAAATAGGGACAGCAACTTGATTTTCCGAGGCGACCAATTTCTGAGTGTTTCAGATTTTTGAACTTGAATTTTACTATTTTAGTTCACATTTGCATTTGTGATGTTTTCTTTCGGTTGAGTTGCAAATAGCTAAGTATACAAAAAAAGGTACACATCTTACACTTAAAACTGTGCTATTAGTATGAGATATTATGTTTTTTTTAACAAAATTTAGCCATGGGCTGTAGTGAACTTTACTGCACATGGGCAATCGTCATTGCTATGCATTATTTTCTTGAAATGAAAGGAATTTAACTTTAAAATTGCTAGTATTTAAGGGAAAAAAATGCTGGAGAAAGTATTTGGGATCTTAAAATTCATGTGAAATGAGAAACTGCAGATCCAGTTTCACCACCAAAATCATAGGCACTGCTAGATACCTAACTGCAATTGACTGTAATCAATTTTGTGCACTATGCAGGTCCATTGGCAAACAACTCTAAGAGGTCCTGTAGTAGGAATACTGACAACTCAGAGAGTATTAATTGCTTCTGCTGATCTTGACATACTATCAAGCAGCTCTACCAAATTTGATCGTGGTCTCCCATCAATATCCTTTTTTGCATGTACCTCCCCACTCCTCTTTATCTTGTGATACAAAGCTTTGCTAACACATTTATGCATGTTGTAAATTGCCACTTTGCTTTGTTGAGCACTTAACCACTTTGTACTATCGATCAATGTTGTGGGTTGGACCAGCACTTATATTCTCAAGTGCAACTGCTATAAGTATGCTTGGGTGGGACAACAAAGTCCGATCAATCCTCTCCACTAGCTTTCCTCGTTCAGGTAAGATCCATACCAGACAGCTTATTTTAATACAGCGAACCTACATATCTTGTGATGCTACCAGTTTCTTTTAGCATGCTATCGATACGTTGTTTTTTGTTCGACCGTGGTTTGTGCTGAACTAAACCATATGTCCTTGTATCTGCAGTATTACTTGGTGCATTGAACGACCGGCTACTGCTTGTAAATCCGACAGATATAAATCCAAGACAGAAAAAAGGAGTGGAAATAAGGAGCTGTTTAGTTGGGCTTCTTGAACCTCTTCTAATTGGATTTGCTACCATGCAGCAGTACTTTGAGCAAAAACTTGATCTTTCAGAAGTGCTGTACCAAATAACCTCAAGGTACTCTTTTTTTTTTTTCCTTTTCTTCTGGATTCCATTGTCCACTTTTTAGTATGACTCTTGTTGAATTTTAGTAGAGGTAGTGCTATGTGTTTGTTAATGATTTAGGTTGCTGTTCTGGTGAGTGGAATCTTCCTCATAGTTTCTGTATTGGTTGGATCTCCATGTTCTGATGACATTGCATATGTTGGTTCTCATTCTTGCAGGTTTGATAGTTTGCGTATTACTCCAAGGTCATTGGACATATTAGCTAAAGGTCCTCCTGTTTGTGGGGATCTTGCTGTATCTTTATCTCAAGCAGGACCTCAGTTTACCCAAGTGAGCTTAATCTGTGCTCTTATTGACTATTGACAGTGTTTCTCTTTCACTTGTTCTAATATTTCCCTCACTGTTCAGATCATGCGCTGCAATTATGCAATCAAAGCTCTTCGGTTTTCTACTGCTCTGTCAATTTTGAAAGATGAGTTCCTGCGCTCCAGAGATTATCCTCAATGCCCTCCCACTTCTCATCTGTTCCAGCGTTTCCGAGAATTGGGATACGCATGCATAAAGTACGTTCTGCTGGCATTTCTACCTGATATTAATAAGGATTAAGGACATTGTGCAATTGTATGGCTAAACTGCAAATATTCACAATATCCATCCAGTATATCATTTTCCTAGTCCCAAATCTGAAGTATTTTAAAGGTTACATCTTATGACAACCAATGCCCTAATACTTTCGACTTGAGACATGCCCTAAAGTTTTGAACTTTCACAATTAGTGTCAACAGACACTGTTTAAGTGGGTTAGAGGCACTAAATATGCGGATCAAACTTCAGAGCCTTCTAAATTTAATTTTTTCCGTTCCTGTGTTGCCCTGCACCAGACAGATCCATAATCCATTCTAGTTGGTTTAGTAAAATGTTCTGTGATGGGCTAGATACTCATCTGGCAAATTATTTGGTTATCAAAAGGATTAGCAAAGTTGTATAGAATTTTTGTTTATTCAGTATAAGGCAATCTGTGCAGTATGTTGATGTCTATCAATATATTATTTCCATTATTAATACCTTTTACAGGTTTATATATATTTTTCTGTATTTTTTTTTGGCTCTTCTTCGTTTCATCACTAGCCTACATGAACTTGTTTGGTAGTAAAAGGCTCTGTTGTTGTTCTGTGGAGACTAAATGATTTCGTTTTTTCTTTGATATCATTCAACTCTTTACTGGTTGGCACAAATTACTTCTGTTGTTCTTGTTACTTATTGTTCTACGCTGATTCGAAAAAGAGATATGATCTCATAAGAGTTATAGTGTGACATTCAATACATGTTTTCAGGTATGGTCAGTTCGACAGTGCAAAAGAAACGTTTGAGGTTATTTCAGATCATGAGAGCATGCTGGATCTATTTATATGTCATCTGAACCCCAGTGCATTGCGACGCCTTGCACAAAAGCTGGAGGAATCTGCTACAGATTCTGAGCTGAGGCGATACCTTGAGAGAATCTTAAGAGTCCGTTCAACTGGATGGACGCAGGGTGTATTTGCCAATTTTGCTGCTGAAAGTATGGTTCCTAAAGGTCCTGAATGGGCAGGTGGAAACTGGTACATCAAGACACCTACTAACATCAAGACTATACCTCAGTGGGAGCTTGCCGGAGAAGTGATGCCTTACATGAAGACCACTGATGCAGGTATCCCATCTGTTGTTGCAGACCATATTGGTGTGTATCTGGGGGTGATGAAGGGCCGGGGTAACGTGGTGGAAGTAAGTGAAAAGAGTTTGGTTAAAGCTATAGCAGCAGCTAGTGGTGAGAATGCCCAATCGGTGCCTCCCGTATCAGAAGAGAAAAATAAGGCAATTGCTGGTCCTGATTCAGTTGGTGATACTCTGGCCAGGCAGCTGGGTGTCCAAATTGCATCTGCTGATGAACAGGCAAGAGCTGCCGAAGAGTTTAAGAAGACTTTATATGGTGTTGTTGATGATGGGAGCAGTGATGAAGATGAGTCAACCTCAAAGACTAAAAAGATACATATAAGGATACGTGATAAGCCGGCTGCATCTACTGTTGACGTTAACAAATTGAAAGAAGCTACTAAACAGCTAGGCTTGGGTCCTCCACTGAGTAGGACAAGGTCATTATCAGGGACACCGCAAGAATTCAATCAGGCTCCTATGCAGCCAGGAGGTCCAGCACCAGCTGTTTCTGCAGCAATGCCAAATACTGCAATTGATTTGTTTGGAACAAATACTTTAGTTCAACCACAAGCACCCTCTGGTGCCACAGGTCCAGTTATTGCAGGCATGGGAGTGACGGCTGGCCCTATCCCTGAGGATTTCTTCCAGAACACTATTCCATCACATCAACTTGCGGCCCAACTACCCCCTCCTGGAATAGTTCTGTCTCGAATGGCTCAACCTGTTCCTCCTGGAATGAATCAAGGCCAACCAGTACCTAATCAAAATATGATGCCTAATGTTGGCCTTCCCGATGGCGGGGTGCCGCCACAAGCACTACCACAACAGTCCCAGTTTCCTCAGCAGCCAGGCATTCCTATGGGCAATATTGGCCTGCCCGATGGTGGTGTTCCTCCACAGAGCCAACCACTTCCTTCGCAACCCCAGACTCTTCCCTCACAGCCACAGAGCTTTCAACCTGGCATTCCTGTTCCATCACAGCCAATTGATCTCAGCGCTCTGGTGGAGGGTCCTGGAGCGGCAAAGCAACCTGCTCGTCCTCCAGCACCTACTGCTGTGCGCCCTGGCCAGGTACTATTTTTTTTTTCTGAAAAGAAATCTGATGATCAGGATTATTTCCTTGACACCCTTCATACATGGTTACAGGTACCACGTGGTGCTCCTGCTGCAGAATGCTACAAGATGGCTCTTGCTCACCTTGAGCAGAATCAGCTTACCGATGCACTATCTTGTCTGGATGAAGCATTCTTGGCCCTCGCTAAGGACCAGTCGCGTGAAGCTGATATCAAAGCGCAGGCCACCATTTGTGCTCAGTATAAGATTGCTGTTGCTCTGCTACAGGTAATTTAATTTCTGATACATCATGAATTTGTGCTTAATATAAGATTGCAATTGCCCTAGCTTAGTTTTGATTTCCCTGCAGGAAATTGCTCGACTGCAAAGGGTTCAAGGCGCTGGTGCTCTCAGTGCTAAGGAGGAAATGGCCAGGCTATCTCGGCACCTTGCCTCCCTGCCCATCCAGGCCAAGCACCGGATCAACTGCATCAGGACCGCCATCAAGCGGAACATGGAGGTCCAGAACTACGCCTATGCCAAGCAAATGCTGGACCTCCTCTACTCGAAAGCGCCACCGACGAAGCAGGACGAGCTCAAGAGCCTGATCGACATGTGTGTCCAGAGAGGGCTGACGAACAAGTCCATCGACCCGTTCGAGGACCCCTCGCAGTTCTGCTCCGTGACCCTCAGCCGGCTCTCGACCATCGGTCACGACGTGTGCGACCTCTGCGGTGCCAAGTTCTCGGCGCTCTCTGCACCTGGGTGCGTCGTCTGTGGCATGGGGAGCATCAAGAGATCCGATGCCCTCGCTGGTGGACCTGGACCTGTGCCCTCGCCCTTCGGCTAAACCGCAAACCTTTCCCTCTATTGTTCTGATTTTGTATCTAATAGTGTGCAGTTTGCATTCCTTCCATTCCATTGTTGTAGCTTGTATGTAGCCTTTTTTTTTTTTTTGACGTGCAGCACGTTGGCGTGCAGAGAGCCTTGTATACCTGTACACTTTGATTGGTTCTGATTATACACACGGTGTTGAGCTAGCAATGTGTAAGACACGGCACTCGTTTGGATCTTGCTGATCTGGGACATGAATCGTGAATGTTGTATGTACTCCAAAGCTAGAGTAAATGCGCTTGTGCTAGCTTATGAAAAGATTAACGGTGATTCCCCAGTATTGGCGCATGCTGTTAGGAACACTCACTTGTCCGGGTGCTGCTCCAGTTCTTCTTGCTTTGTCGGTGGCGCCCAGAGCCTCAGTCGAGTCAGTGGAACTGGTAGGCGAAGAAGCGAGTAGGGTTTCTCTGGAAAATAAGAAACGAGCGAAGGGCAACGAGCGATTCAGGAATCCCATAGCTCCTGGACTCGAAAGCTCTCGAACTACATTCCCACTGCGTTCATGTCTATCAAGAGTTGCTGGGGAGCCACCCACCGGCACATATCCGCGCGCCAGCAATGGGGCCACGGACACGCGCCGTGCGGGCGTCAGGCGCGACCGCCCAAGCGCGCCAATCCCGGCCGTGCACCGTCGGGGACGGGGATGCTACGCGACCGGAGGCGGGCGTCACGGGTCCCCGTCGGATGATCGTGCCTGGCCCGGGGTCCCCGGCCGGGTAACATGCAGGTTAGCACCGAATAGAGCTCGCTGCCACGGCGTCGCCCCGCGCCAAGGCCCACACCGGCCGCGTCGTTTTCTACTCTCTCAGCGACATCGTCCCGCTCTTATACTACAGTGACAATCACATTTCATAGCGGGTACAGTAGCACGTGACCGCGCGACACGTCCCTCGCTCTCCAGAGGCTTCCCTGGCCCTACCCTCTCGTGTGGTGTCCGCCAGCCACTGCCACTACTACAAAGGGGAGCCCAGACCCGAGAGAGCATGCTTGCTCGCCCGAGCTCCGCCCCCCTCATCAACCTCTCACTCACCAAACCTCACTCACTCTCCGTGAGGTGCCGGCCAGCATCGCGCGAGGAGCGAGATGGCCAAGGCCCCGCTCCGCCCCTCCGCGGCCCTCACCGTCGTCCTCCTCCTCCTCCTCGTCGCGGCCGCGTCGTGGCTCCAGACCGCCGACGCCGCCTCAGGTACGCCGCCATCGCGCAATCGGCGGCCGACCGGCCGTGTTCCTTGCTGACTCCTGGCCTGATGGTCGCGCAGGGTTCTGCTCGAGCAAGTGCGGGGTGCGGTGCGGGCGTGGGGGGAGCGCGCGCGCGCGGGGCGCCTGCATGAGGACCTGCGGCCTCTGCTGCGAGGAGTGCAACTGCGTGCCCACGGGAGGCCGCGCCGGCTTCAACGAGTGCCCCTGCTACCGCAACATGCTCACCGCCGGCCCCAAGAAGAGGCCCAAGTGCCCCTGAACTGATCCCCAACCAAACCCACACCATCCACTACTGCAACCACATCTCGAAGATGATCTGACGACGAGACGGGCGTACCAGCTGCCATCCCTACGATGACCTTACGACGTACGTACGCGTGTATGTGTGTACGCGTGTGTTTGTGTATAGCGTCGTCCGTGTGATATGTAATCTTCTAGTACCTGGTTGTGTTCTGTATGTGAGATCTACTACTAGTAGTGACAAGTATGTAGCTGATCATATGGGTGAGCCAAGTCTTGGTTACTGAATCTTAGGTAGCAGCCTGCATTATTAGCAGAGCTTTTGTACCTGATCAGTACTGATGTGCATGAACTAATCAATGTCATATGGGATGTAGTACTACTAACGACCGCAGAAATTTTACCGAGAGGCACGCAGTAGAACTGTAGAAGCAGGGGACAGCAGCGTTACGTTCCATGCGCTTTGCTTCCCGTGACACCGACTTTTCTTGTTGCTCCACCCGTGAGCTTGTCGTCAAGTTACCCATGGCGCGTGTCTTTTTTGCTCGCGCTCCCCCTCGAGAAGTGCGTTCGTTACGCTTGTGCCGGGTACTGGAATCCGAGGAACAACGGCACGAGACCGACCCTAGGACAGTGCATGTGTGTGTCTGTGACTCTGTTAGGCAGTCCCAACTCATAGTTTCCCTCTATAGTTTCTATCTTGCCAAATCAGCTAGACACTCTATTTAGAAACTATATCACCCAACGCATAGTTTCTCTAGGCGGGCCCTTTAGTAAATCCCGTTGATCTGCATTCTCTCTCCTGTCGAGTCTCTTCCGTGGCATCTTACCCGTCTTCTTTCTCCGTCCTATCTCATGTCGCCTCTCTGCGTCTCTCCAATGTCCTCTCAATCCAGCGCAAGACAAGCTAAAATCAATCGCAATGGATGTCGCAGACCATTGGAGCAGGTGGGACTCGCAGACAGCCCCATGCTTTTTCTAGGACCATGAGATGCAGCGGGAGCGCGCCGTCGGTTGCGGCGAGGCCGAGCTCGAGGCGCGACATGGCCATGGCGAGCTTGACCCTTCTTCCCACCCTCTCCTGCGTGCGGCGAGGCCGAGCTCGAGGCGCGACATGGCCATGGCCCATGGCGAGCTTGGCCCTTCTTCCCACCCTCTCCTGCGTCGGCCAGCTACCGTCGGCGAATTATGCTGACTAGATTCTCGAGGGGATGCCCCGAGAGAAGGGTTCAGGGAGAAGTCATCGAGAATCTAGAGCCGAAGGTGACAAGAGACGATTTTAGACAGGTTCAGGCCGCAATGTGCGTAATACCCTACGTCCTGTATGATGTGTCTTGTATAGATGAGATGCGATGAATGGGGTCCCTGTCTCCCCTTATATATGCCGGGTGATTGGGTTACATGGAAACCGTATAAGATTAGGAAACTTTTACAAGTTTATCTCTAATTTCCTAATACAGCTTATCCTAACCGACTAGTATTAATCCTTGCCTTGTACGTCAAGTCTTGTACTTGGGCCGGCCCATAGGATGGCCCGCCATGGTTGTTTAGTCCATTAGGACTCTACACCCACAAGCCCCCGAGCACCTTATCTCCTGAAGAACAGCACTGTTGAAAATACAGAGTACTTTGAGACCCGCCAGGGTTGTTTGAAGCCCGCAGGGTTCTTTGCTTTTTGAAGCTGCAACCATGCTGTTCAATAGGTAATGAAGTGCTCATAAATCTTCTTGAAGTTTGGATTGGTGCGCACCGACTAGGTGCGACCAATTGGGCAGCCCTCGAGCCTCGTTTATCTTTGAAGAAGAAATTCGAGGCTCTTTCAAAGTCCGAACCCAAAGAGAATCAATTTCCGAAAAAATCCGAGTTCTTTTATAACTCCTAATGAATTTACCAATTAAAGCCAAAAAATTTCAGAAATATATTTCCTGAAAATATTATCGCAGCCCCCGAGCCTAAATTTGAACGAATTCAAATATAGGATCAAGGAAGGGCCAAAATTGAAAAGTACCAAAGTAACGATTCCAAGAGTCAATATAAACCGTCCGCCTCCCTTGTATCCGCACGCCTTTTGCGAAACAGATCTAGGTTTAGCGACAGTTGCTCTGTTAGCAATCCTAAGACTGCGCACACACTTCCGCAACCTCCTCGAGCCCTAATCCCATCCACGCCAAGCCTCTAGAGATTGCAATGGCCGGTGGTGAAGGATCCAGCCGAAGCAAGAGCGCAAAGAGGAAGGCGGAAGCCATGAAGGAAGTCGTAACGACCGATGAAGCGGCGCCTGGTGGAGACATTCCATGCATAGAAGATCCAATCAGTGACTGGCCAACCAGTATACTGAAGGAGAAATATATCAAGAATCTGGAAGCAGATGGTTTCCTGGCAACCCAAGAGATCAGTCGGTGGAGGTGCGCTCACGGGCATGAGTACCCTCCTGAAGAAACCGAGGAGCTCAAGGTATGGAAGGCTTTTTATGAAGTTGGTTTCGGTTTGCCAACTTGTGACTTCTTCCGTCGAGTGTTACAGTTCTATGGGATTGAGTTGTGTCACTTGAATCCCAATTCTATTCTGAATCTGTCCATTTACATCCACTTGTGTGAGGCATTCCTCGGAATAGACCCGCACTTTGCCTTGTTCCGCCATATATTCAGAGTGAAGACCTCAAGCGGACCATCGTAAGTGGTGGGGAAAGTTGTAATCCAGTTCCGTCAGGGCATGAAGCCAGTGTACCTGGATTATGCAACGAAGGAGAGCCTGAAAGACTGGCAAAAGGAGTGGTTTTATGCATGGAACCATCAACCTCAACTGTCCAGCCGCTCAGAGAATCCTCCAGTGATGAAGCCGTTCTGGAGCGAAACCGTTGGAATCAATCAAGCCATGCAGATTCCAGAGTTGCTGAATATGATCAGGGACCTGAAGGCACAAGGGCTGACCGGAGCTATGGTATATCGGTCATTTCTGTTGAGAAGGATCCAGTCGTGCAAACAACGCTGCAATCCAGGGTACTCTTACTCCGGAGAAACCGATCCCTCACGGAATGCCACCGGGGACATGCCCGATAAGAGGATCATACAACTGTTGAAGAAGTATCTGGTCATCAGTGATGAAAAATTTTCAGAGATAATGGAAGTTTCAGCAGTCACCATGACACTCGAGGTATGAACCATATCTGAAAATCAATACGTTGTCTTCGTCTTGAAAGTATAGTATTAACTAATTCCATGTATATAACCGTATGAAGCCCGGCGATCACTATACGTGAGTCTGCCTCCCCTGGATCCAACCAATGCGGAAGAAGCAACCCTGTTGGCTCGCTGTGTGGATCCAGGGGTAAGGGATCAGGTGCGCCAACACAAGCGTCGTACTGAGAATGCACCTGCTTCTGAAGAGCCTGACGAGCCACATGCCTAAATTGAATAGCAGGTATCTGAAGAACCCCAGACCAAGGCAGGGGCAACCTCCAAGAGAGGTGAAGGGTCAAAGAGGGCTGCATCATCGGAGTTGAATGCGCCTGTGCCCAAGAGAGCAAGGACCCTGCCCAAGCCTCGGATAAGGGTCATCCCGGAGGAGAAGACGAAGATATCCCTACAGCCAAAGATGCCATCTTCAGTGGGGATAGCCATCGGTGAGACCGGAATCAGCCGGTCACAACAAAGCGGCATTGCCCAGCAACCTCTATCAGAAGAAGAAATCATTCATAACATCTACAACCCTGTCTTCGCGCCTTTTGCAAGTTCAGTACCAGTGGTAGAAGAACCCTGCCCAGCTCGTCCATCGGCGCCGGAGCAGGAGGTTGAAGAGGAATTCACCTTGGGAGAGCCGGAAATCCCAATGCGGCCTTCCACCATGGAAGGGGCAGGAGGCTCGAATGGAAGGAGGGAGGAGACTGGAATGGAAAGGGGAACAAGCAAGATTGGAAGGGGACTCTGTATAGCGCTGGAAAATTGGAGTAGCCATGGCGGGAATGGATTGCCACGCGGAGATCTTCGCGCGCGCGCTCCGCTGGGCGCAGCGGGGATCCCGGATGACCTTGCGCGCTCTCAGTCGAGGGTCATCCGGTTACCAAGATCTCGTGAACCGGATGACACCCGGATCATGGTGGTGACTCTGTAATTTTCTCTCCCCTCATTAATCCAGTGCCATATCACCAAAAATGCCTATGTGGTACCTTATTTGTTGCTGATGACCCCTGCATTGAGACTGGCCTTACACCAACTCCAACAGATCTTGTAAATCAAGATGAATCGGTAAAAAACAAAAACTTCCGCTCAAACTCACTTCCAACAGATACGCTATCTTTCTCTGTTATCTTTCTCCTTCTGCATCCCGTGAAATTCGGTCGTCATCTTTGCCTATCCCCGGCAGGTCGCCATTGCAAAATCCAGCGCGCCTCCAGCCGTTCCCGCGCGCGTACTCCAGTCCCGCGTCGCGCTGCCCCGCCATCTCTCCAGACGCAGCCGCGATTTCCCGTCGTCGAGGACGGAGGATCCCGCTCCGGGCGTACGACACGACAAGTGCAGTTGTTGCAGCTGTCGAGGCGGTCTGGATCTCCAGCTTGGCTTTCAAACCGTCGGAAGGAAGCATAGGTACGAGCACGGAGCTGGACCGGCTCGGCGTGTCAGCCACCGGCGAGAATTGCTCAAGGCCGTGCGAGGCATGAGGTTACACGTGCTGGCCGGGAAGTTGAGGCTCTCGGACGGGCAGCTGCAGTCGCGGACGTACGACTGTACGAGATCGTGGTCTTCGCCGGAGATGGCTTCAAGATGGTAGGGCTCTGGACCAGAAAGTTTGGGATCTCGCCGGAGTTCGCCGCCGATATGGACGACAGTTTGATAAGGGAACTTTTCCCCGGCGTGGAACAATTAGATATTCGGATCCTGAGAGCTGGAGGTTGGGCTTTCTCGGCTTCTCGCCGATCAGGCAAGAGCTGATCATCACCGGGCCGGTGAAGTGTCGTTGCCAATCCTGACATGAAGCATGGGTTCCAGCAGTTCGTGCTGGTGTCAGGCTACTGCATCGATGTGTTCGACCTGGCCATCAAGGATCTGATGTATATGTCGCGGCCACCAACGGAAGAAGCAAAACGCAGCCACGGTTGAGATCGACTGCAGGCCATGAAGAACAAGTCGCGGCGGCCACGACTCAACGTAGGTGAAATCGATCGGAGGAAGGAGTCCCACCAGATTTGAATATAGATGGTTCATCTAGTCTAGTCTGTTGGTTTGCCTTCTCTTTTAGGAGTCTTTCTAGTTTTTTACAAATCCTCCAAATAGCTAAATTTATTTAGGATATACCTACTCTCTTGGAGTTGCTCTTACCCTCCCAGCCACGTCCCGACTCCCAACCTCCCCTTTGGGGCGTTGGCCTTGACATTAGTTGACACCCTTTTCAAGCTTGGCGCAAGGAAAGACCTTTTTGTTTGAGGATAACATATCCTCTCTCCGATCGCCAAAGAAACATATGCAGGAGCTACTTAATTATAGTGTGAACTGTGAAGGGATCATATGATATACTCCTCGAGTAAAAAGCCTATTAAATCCAACTTGCTGAACCTGTCTCCACATTTTACCACGCGCTATCCGGTGTCTTACGTTAGCGTCAATCCCATGATGTATGAAACTCAACTATCCTTCTCTGTTGGGCCTCCGTTGGGCAAGGTGCTGAAGATCCTCCAGTTTTTACTCCAGAATTCGCTAGGCCCAATAGCTCAGTAGCCCTTACTCCCAAATTCCCCAATCCACCAAAACCCTCCACCACCACCCCGCCCAGGGCCGCCGCCGCCGCCTCTCTCCCCACCACACCACCCGCCCTGCCCACGTCGACGGCGCCCTCGCCGCCATCGACGAGCCTGAGAAGAGCGGCGATCGAGAGCGAGATTGAAGGCAAGCGAAGGAAGAAAAAGAAAACCCCTCGAACTGCTAAAACCCTAAAAGCCCTCGGCGTCGGAAGGGGAAGCGAGATGAGGAACCTTCATCTCGTGACGAGGCTCCCGCAGCAGCTCCACCTCCAGCTCGACGGCGAAACCCTCATCGCCTCCGCGGTCGACGCGGAGCGCCGCCGCGCCTTCTTTGCCTCCTCCGACAACTTCATCTACACCGTCCAACTCCCCGCCTCCTCCACGCAGGGACAGGTCTCCGATTCCATCCCGTCCCATCCCATTTGATTGCAGTAGATGCCGCATCTCGAGGACTTGATACAAAGCTTTTGTTTCTTCGCATACATGCTGTACTGCACTACTGCTAGTATCCTACTATCCCTGCTTTTATCTACGCTAGCAAGCAAGCAACACTTGCTGATTGCCTTAGTGCCTCTACTAATGTTGCTGCATAGCCCATGATTTTGTTTCCAAATTAGGAAATGTTCTCTATGACGCTGACTTCATCTTTGCAGTTTTACATGTTGTGCTGACTGTCCTGCTGTCGTCGAACGTTTGCAGGAACCACTGCAATGGAGTAAAATTGCTACTCAACACTCCGACGTGGATGAAGTTGTTCTTGAGCCTGGAGATTGCATTGTTGCCATGGATTATCTCATGGAGAGGGAGTCACTGCTCCTTGGTTCATCGGCTGGTTGCCTGCTCTTGTATAATGTGGAGGAAAAAACAACTGAAGTTGTTGGAAGACTGGAAGGTGGTGTCAACGCCATTGCCTCTAGTCCCGATGGGGCCCTTCTTTCTGTAACCACTGGACTTGGGCAACTGCTTGTCATCACACAGGATTGGGAAGTGCTGTCTGAGACTTCTCTTGACCCTCAAGTATGCTTTCTATATTGAAGTCTTAACAAAGATACAAGTTCTCTGCTTTTTGTTCCCTGATCTAAACATGCTTCTTTGTAGGATTCTACCTCAGGCGACATCAGCAATACCAGTTGTCAGATCCAAAGCTCAATTTCTTGGCGGGGAGATGGGAAGTATTTTGCTACACTTGGGGCTCTTGATGGCGCTTGTGGCCCCACAAAGCTTACTATATGGGAACGTGAATCAGGAAAGCTTCATTCATCTTCAGATGCCAAAACTTTTATGGGAGCACCATTAGATTGGATGCCTAGTGGAGCCAAGGTTGCCACAGCCCATGATCGGAGGACTGAGGGAAAATGCCCTCTCATTGTATTCTATGAGAAGAATGGTTTAGAGAGGAGCCACTTTTCTATTGATGAGCCAGCAGAGGCTGTCATTCATGCTTTAAAGTGGAACTGCAATTCTGAGATCCTAGCTGCTCTAGTGTCTTCTGAACAGCATGATGTTATTAAAATATGGTCCTGCAGGAACAATCACTGGTACTTGAAGCATGAGCTGCGGTACACAAAGGACGAGAGAGTGAAGTTCTTCTGGGATCCAACAAAACCAATGCATCTGATTTGCTGGACACTTGGTGGCAAGGTCATTATTCACAGGTTTGCTTGGAGTACTGCAGTCAGTGAGACTTCAGTTGCACTTGTTATCGACGGTTCCCATGTTCTTGTTACTCCTCTTAATATAGGCCTCATGCCACCTCCCATGTCTCTGTTCCAACTTGCATTTCCTTGTGCCGTGAATGAGATTTCGTCTGCGTCCAGTAACTCGAAGACCCTCTTGGCTGCTTATCTCTCAAATGGCAGCTTGTGTGTTGTGGAGCTTCCGGCACAAGATACTTGGGAAGAATTTGAAGGCAATAAGATAAGTGTTGACCCTTGCTGTTCTGACTTCACTTTGGATACTTGTATGCACCTCACTTGGATAGATACGCACACCTTAATTGGTATCTGTTGCTATAGTGTACAGTACTGTTCAACACCGATTGGTTCCATTGAAACCAGTAACATGGTAGACAAACATGATCCACTATTTTCTGTCAATGAAGTTGAACTTGTATGTTCAGAGGATTATATGCCGGGTTCAGTGAGTGCATCTGGTTGGCAAGCTAGAATATCAAAGAAAGTGCCATTGCAGAGTTCAGTCATGGGAGTCTCTCCAAATCCGGCAAAAAAAGGTTCAGCCTTCTTTCAAATTAGTGGAGGAAGGATTCTTGAGTACTGTTCAAGTTTAAATCTGTTGAAAATGTGTGTACCAGCACAATCCAGTCAGGTTGATTCTGGCCATGGTTTTCCAGCATCATGTCCTTGGATGACTGCAGTCCTGTGCCATGAAAATGGTATGGCTCAACCCTTTCTCTTTGGACTTGATGATAACAGCAAGCTTTATATGGGTAAAAGGTTATTGAGCAATAATTGCAGCAGTTTCACATTCTACTCCAGCGCTTATGGAACCACTGAGCGCATTATGAGCCACTTGCTTGTGACTACTAAGCAAGATCTTTTGTACATTGTGGATGTCAGTGAGATCTTTCTTAAAGACAACGAGTTGACAATTGGCAGCCATGGCAGTAGTCATCCTCGAAGAAAGCAAAGCAAAGAGCATATCACTGTGTGGGAAAAGGGAGCAAAGTTGGTTGGGGTTCTCCACGGCGATGAAGCAGCTGTGATAATGCAAACAACACGTGGTAACTTAGAGTGTACCTATCCTAGAAAACTGGTCCTTGTTTCAATTTTTCAAGCACTGGCTCAGAGGCGTTTCAAAGATGCAATGGACATGGTGAGGCGGCATCGGATAGATTTCAATATCATTGTTGACTATTGTGGTTGTAGTGCTTTTATCGAGCTAGCAGCAGACTTTGTGAAACAAGTTAATAACCTTAGCCACATCACTGAATTTGTTTGCTCAGTGAAGAACAGCAATGTCAGCAGCAAACTGTATGAAGCCTATATATCTTTTCCTGATCAGGGTGCGGTCCCAATGGGTGATGCTAACAAAGTCACTTCTGTATTGATGGCAGTTAGAAAAGCCCTTGAGGAACAAATAGAAGAGAGCTCATCAAGAGAACTTTGTGTATTGACCACTTTGGCCCGTAGTGAACCTCCATTATTGGAGGAAGCACTGAACAGAATAAAAGTAATTCGAGAATTGGAACTTCTTGGCCTTGATGATGACAGGCGAAAGCTTTACCCTTCTGCTGAAGAGTCTCTGAAACACTTGCTTTGGTTAACAGACACTGAAGCTGTTTTCGGTGCTGCTTTGGGGTCGTACGATCTGAATCTTGCTGCTATCGTTGCTTTGAATTCTCAAAAGGATCCAAAAGAGTTCCTTCCTTTTCTCAAAAGTCTTGAATGCCTTCCTCCTGCTGTCATGAGATACACGATTGATTTAAGGCTTGGAAGATATGAGAGTGCTCTCAGAAACATTGTTTCTGCTGGCAATGAGTACCACAAGGATTTCATGAAACTGCTTCATGCTAATCCTCAGTTGTTCCCATTGGGCCTCCAGTTATTTAATGAACCAGATAAAAGGAATGAAATTCTTGAAGCATGGGGCAACCATCTTTCTGAAGAGAAATGCTTTGGAGATGCCGCATTGACTTACCAGTGCTGTTCTTCATATCAGAAATCACTGAAAGCTTACCGTGCTTGTGGGGACTGGAGAGGTGTGTTTACCGTTGCTGGTCTTTTGGAGTTAGAGAAGGAAGAAATTACTCAACTTGCACATGAGTTATGTGATGAGTTCCAAGCGCTTGGCAAGCCAGGAGATGCTGCTAGAGTAGCACTGGAGTATTGTTCAGATGCTGAGAGAGGTGTAAGTTACTATATCATGGCAAGGGAATGGGAAGAGGCTCTTAGGGTTGCTTATATGCGTAGCGGGCATGATCTAGTTGGAACTGTTAGAGATGCTGCTTCAGAATGTGCCACATCGCTGATATCCGAGTACCAGGAAGGACTGTTGAAGGTTGGTAAATACTTAGCACGTTATGTGGCTGTGCGGCAAAGGAGATTGTCACTTGCTGCCAAACTCAAGTCAGAAGATCGGTTTTATGATGTTGAAGATGACAACATTTCAGAAGTGAGCACTAGCTTCAGCGAAATGAGCGCATATACCACAAGGTAAGACTGCACCATTTTGATGTTGCACAACCCATGTTATCTCTGCTTGTTACCCTTTCTCAATACATAGTTTCTCTCTCGCTTCAGAAAGAATTCTGTCTCAAGTTACCTATCTGTGGAACTCTGGATTCTGTTTTGACAGGTCAACCAATCAGTCGAGTGCCTCGGTTATGTCCAGCAGCGCCAGTAAATCACGAGGTGCGAGACGGCAAAAAAAAGTTGGCAAGATACGAGCTGGAAGGTTGGCAACCTGCATTTCTTGTGTCGAATTGGGTTTTTTTGTTGTGTGGACTGTGGACTGACCTTGTCATTCTTTACGTGTGCAGTCCCGGGGAGGAGATGGCCCTCGTGGAGCATCTCAAGGGGATGGCGCTGACAGGCAGTGCTGAAAAGGAGCTAAAGAGCTTGCTCGTGGTCCTAATACAATTGGGGAAAGAAGAATGCGCCCGTCAGTTGCAGCTGGCCGCAGATAACTTTGAAGTATCTCAAAGGGCTGCAGTGAAGTTGACTGAGGATACAGTATGTAACGACAAGGTAGACGAGAACACTCACACCCTTGAGCATTACATAAGAATGCTGAGGGCTCCTGGGTCGATTCATAGCCAGACTGGTTCCTGGCGAATCAAAGCATTGTCCTCACCTTGATGGCATTTTCGGTTAGCCTGGGGTTGGCCCCGTAGCCAGCTTCTCACTGGTAAGTTTCTCATCTCTCACTTCCCCTTTCCTCTCCCATGTCCTAGGGTCCTTGGCTCATCGCATAGGGTTCTTGTTTTTGGTTCTTGATTCTGCTGGATTCGTTAGATATGAAGGAAGCGGGGATTTCCATTCAGTGGCAATACCTGGCATCACATTCACATTGGTCTTTGGCTCGTTTGGAGATGGACAGATGAAGAAAAGGGTGGCGATTCAGTTGTTGCTACAGCACACCATGTTTTAATACTGAATCCTGATGTTTTTTCTTTGAGACTGCCATCACCAACATTGATGTCATCTAAATTTGACATGTGTTCCCATCTTCATTTCTGTTCTGTTTATGCCTCCTTGATCCATCTTTTTTTCTTTTCTGAAGTCTGAACAAAGCTACCTGACTACCTTGCTAGTACTGCCTCCCTGTATTACTACTTTCTGTATGCTATCAATTTCAAAAGCATGTCTTCTTTCTTTTGATTCTATTTTTGTTCTTCATTTGCATAGTTGTTAGTGAGCACGATAAGCACATTTGGCTTTCTTGGTAGTGAGCACACAAACTGAATTAAAACACTGTTTGATCAGCTTTCAAGCTTGACTGGACTGGTGATGAATTGATCCCATTCCAGGACAATTGGCGGGGCGGCCAACGACCATGGCTGCTCATCTGCCTTCAGCAAAACTGAAACCAGTACTGGGCCTATAGCAATTTATTTCTTGATTGTTCACAAGTTTATTGATTTAGTTTATTAGGTTGTGGTCCTTTTGTACCACAAATTGGCTCCCTATATCATTTATCCTAAGGAACTTACAATTTTTAATAAAATTACAAAATTACCCTGATCACTAGACCTCTCCATAGACTTTGGCATGTTTTTGCTAGTAATCGTATAATTTGTACACTTGTTCCTGTATCCTCCAGTGAGAAGCTAGGCAGAGGCACATCTGATCGTTCTAGTACTGCTGTGAATACAGTGAACCGAGAAATGGAGTGCAAAGAATCTGCTGCTTTTACTTGCTCGCCTGAACTATTGTGACTGGAGGTCCCCGCGTGTTGGAGGAACTAAATATTACCCCGTATGTCTTGTTTGGTAAAATTGTAAAGTTGGACTCAAAAAGTTTTCCTTCCACATGTTTGTATACCAGATGTTGATCTTTGTTTTGTTGATAAGCATTACCTGGTGTTTGTAGGAGGCTGCTGCCAAGGTCAAGGCTGCACATGGGTAACAGGACCATGATATCCGAAAATGACTACACTAGAGTTTAACTTCTGAGGGTGGCTCAAAGTGAAAGCGAGCGCGTGTGATCTAGTTGAGTTTTGAGTTGTAATTTATACCAGGTTCCTTGTTCAGCTATGTGAGACGATCAATTGACTGTACTTCATCAGGCCCGAGCATGGCGAATTTGTTGCGTCGATGGTTCATTTGACTGAAATGCAGGGCTGTACTAATTTACACTTGTAATTTGCTTGCACTCGAGATGCTCATGATTCATCAGTAAAGGTTTCCTCAGCAAGACAGCAGGCAACTGTACCGGCATGCCATGGACCTTGGCACCCGGAAATGCTCGGTCGGAGAGGATTTACTGGGTACCGGCGTGCGGCGCTGGATCACTCGCCTGCGGTGCACGGCGGCGGCGTGCTCGGGACAAGCGCTAGGCCGCCATGGTCTGAGCGTAACTCATGGTGAGCGCCGGGACTGGGAACCTACCGCCGGTGCCGAGATCTTTTGGCCTCGTCGAGCGCGATCGGCGGCACGTTCTGTAGGTGTCATCTGCAAATTTGGGTTGTTCCCATACCTTCAGTTTCAGAGAGGTCTGGTGATCACTTGAACAGACGTTCCAACATGATCTGCCAGGATTTCTGTGTGTGTGTGTGACACATGGGCCCTCATCGGTTTGTGCGTGAAGCTGCGTGTGTACGGGCCAGGGTCGGTCCGTGGCGGATCATCTGAGTCCATCTAACTAGCCACAACCGTGGCTCCTGCCGATGCCTAAACGAAGAGAGAAGGTTAGGGCATCGGAGCAACTGCTATAGAAATGATGCTTCAAGCCTTCAACAAAAAAACACACGGCGCCAAGAGACTATGCTGATAAATAAAATAATATATTTTAGCTAGCTGGTCGTTGCTCCAAACAATTGTTGCTGGCTTCCGATACGCATGGCCGTTGCTGGCTTCCTTCCTCTACACATGACCGTTGCTATAGATGCACACGTTCTATATATACAGAGAATGCATTAGTTCAAACATCATAGGACATCTACAGACATGGATCCAAATAAACAACATTCTTCAGGCAATTTCACGAATCTTCTCAACTCAAGCATGAGTTCAGACCCACTAGATCCAAGCACCCAACACCACCAAACATTCTATCAACCAGAACTACCCACCACCAAATTTCTATGATCATTATCCACATGGCATCACCAATCCCTTCGTTACTCCATCAAGCTTCCAACAATTCTCTTCCACACCAACAAACTATCATGGAGGTCTTTACCAAGGCAACATGGGGCAGGACCTACAAGCAAGAATGCCTAGTGCTTCTCCAATAGGATCTATGGCCTTTTGGGGCGAGTGGAGGCGGCAACTCACGAGTTGATGAAAAGCAGCCCAATTGCCTCATCTTCTTCAGTAGGAGGCCATCCAATGCATCCAACTCTTGTTGTTCAAATCGCAGAAGATAGTGAGAGTAGCACATATGATAGTGGGAACAATGGACGGCGTAAACTTTGGGCTTAAGAGAAAAACCTAAGGATAGTTAGTGCTTGGCTGAAAAACTCAAATGATCTGATTGATGGCAATGGAAGGATCACAAGGCTTGTGATCGCTATTCGAAGGAATTTGCAACATAATATAACAAGCATGCTCCCAAACAACAAAGAAGAATAGCAATGCAATGCAAAGAACACCGGAACAGGAATATCCATCACATTAACAAATTCAATGGTATCTACAATGATGTGAACAACACATATGCTAGTGGTCAATCCGAGGATCAACTCATGGAGAAAGTTCGTGCAAAGTGGAAGTCTAAAATTGTGCAAAGTGCAAAGAGGATCAACACATATGCTAACGGTACCAGCGTACGTGTCTAGGGTAACATACTCCTTGGCATCGAGTTCGTTGTGGCTAGTCTAAAATCCCACATCTTCTACACCCATAGTGTGCTAAAACCCGATGCTGAGTTTGAGAAAAAGAGGAACAGAGCATTGGTTCACACGTTGTGTGGTACGATGCTTGGACATGAAAAACTAGGCATCAAAGACTCTTCTTTCCTTGATGCTTGATTCGAAGAAACAATTTTTCGTGACCGTGGCCATAGCATGGACCCTGGGCTTCGTGTGATCAGATTCTCAAGTGCAATAACAATCTAGTACATTTTATTTATTCAGCTATGGACCCCCATAAGTGATGTTCACACTGCAGCCTGTGGAGACGATGCCGAGATTCCTGTCATCCAGTAAAGAGTTTTCAGACCTCGATGACCACACTGTGGGTGATCAAGCCTCTTTGGAAGACCACATATGGATTTCTGCATGTAGGCTATAGAGAAAAGAAAATACTAATGGTACAACTTTCTATAAGAATTGATTATGTTATTTTCGAATGTTAGTGTGATTATTTTAAGTTGTTAAATTTGCTATATTAAAATGTTAATTTATTTAGATTACAGTGCCGTTTCCGCTTTCTCTCCCACGAAATCGATCGAACCGGCAGTGTGACGGAATGAGATTTTAGGGCTTGTTCGGTTCCATCGGATTCAATCCGGGCCGGAAATGATAGATATAATAAAAAATTTATGATAGGTACATCTAAAGATCGGGATTTATTTCGGGCCATAAACTAATTTATTCGTGATGGATACATCAAGAGACCCGGAATGATTCCCAACCTCTTGACTAGTGGATTGATTCCTTGTCTTTTGGTGTCACTATGGTAAATAAATTAGCTTTTGACCCGGAATAAATCCCGGCCTCTTATTGTACCTATCATAAATTTCTTATTATATTTTTATTCCCGGCCCGGATTGAATCCGATGGAACCGAACAAGGGCTTGTTCGGTTCCATCGGATTCAATCCGGGCCCGGAATGATAAATATAACATGAAATTTATAATAGGTACATCTAGAGACCGGGATTTATTCCGGGTCATAAACTAATTTATTCATGATGGACACATCAAGAGACCCGAAATGATTCCCCACCTCTTGACTAGTGGATTGATTTCTTATCTTTTGGTGTCATTATCGTGTGTGAATTAGCACTTGACCCGAAATGAATCCCGGTCTCTTATTGTACCTATCATAAATTTTTTTTATATTTTTATTCCCGACACGGATTTAATCCGATGGAACCGCCCTCACGGTTGCTTCGGGTGGTTGACGTGGGGTCCGGGCCCACACGTCAGTGTGCTGTTGTTTTCCTCCTCGCGCGACGGCGTCTGGTGTAGTTTTCTTCCTCCCCCGCGATCCCATCTCCTCCCTTCGCCGCCCCCCCCCCCCACCCCCAGCGCCCGCCGCCCTCCACGCGGTCGGCCCGTGCGCCGCTCTCCACGCTCCCCTGCCCAGCTGCAGCTCGGAGTCCGGCTGGTGCGGCAGCACCCTCCCTTCCCACGACTTCTCTGTTCTTTCTCTTGGCCTCGGTCTTCCGGGCGCCAACAGGGCGAGTTGCGCTGCCCGTTGTTCATCGAGCGACGGGGGATTCAAAGGCGACGAACATCCTACAGGGGTATGCCTGCCTATTCCCCTCCTTTCCCATCCTGCTGCGCGAAATCAAACACCCAAATCCCTAACATATCGTATTTGTTTTCGGATCTGATCATGATTTTACCTACTAAATTCGATCTTTTTGCAGCAGTTATTTGATCTGATCATGTCCTACCATGGTTCCAAGGACACATCGGTCGTCGTCGTCGTTTTGGAGACGACCGAGGTGTACATTGTGATCAGCTTGTCGACGAGGAGGGATACTCAGGTCGTCTATGTTGATCCAACCACTGGTGCCCTACGGTACCTGGGGAAGCATGGGGAGGATGTATTTGATTCCGAGGCAGCGGCATTGAACTACATCACTGACGGATCAAGGATTCTGTCCAAGAGCACCACATATGCAAAAGCAGTGCTGGGCTATGCAGTGTTAGGAAGCTACGCTTTGCTTTTGGTTGCGACACAGCTGAGCGCAACAGTACCAAATCTTCCTGGCGGTGGATGCATATATACAGTAGCAGAGAGTCAATGGATAAAGATTCAACTGCAAAACCCTCAACCTCAGGGGACTGGGGAGCAGAAGAATATCCGTGAATTGGCTGATCTTGACATTGACGGGAAGTACTACTTCTCTGAGACAAGGGATATTACCAGGCCCTTTCCAAGCCGTATGACACTATGGGAACCGGATGAGGAATTTGTTTGGAATGAGTGGCTGTCGAAGCCTTTTAAGGACATCGGCTTGCCAGGGCACTGTGTCATTCTTTTGCAGGGATTTGCTGAGTGTCGAAACTTTGGAGGTGCAGGGCAGCAAGGTGGGTTAGTTGCCCTTATTGCACGTCGTAGTCGGTTGCATCCTGGAACCCGCTACTTGGCTCGAGGACTGAATGCATGTTCAGGCACAGGCAATGAGGTAGAGTGCGAGCAACTTGTTTGGGTTCCTCGAAAGGGTGGACAGCATGTACCTTTTAACTCATATATCTGGCGGCGTGGAACTATACCGATATGGTGGGGTGCAGAAATAAAGAATGCTGTTTCAGTAGAAGCTGAAATTTATGTTGCTGATGATCCTTACAATGGGAGCTTACAATACTACCAACGACTGAGTAGAAGATATGGCAATAAATCATCTGAAGCGAATGTATCTAGGCAAAAGAAATCTGGAATTGTTCCCATTGTTTGTGTTAACTTGCTTAGATATGGTGAAGGAAAAACTGAGTCAGTTCTTGTTGATCATTTTAAAGAATCTATACAGTACATGAAGTCTACTGGAAAGCTTGGAAGCACATGGATTCAGTTGATAAATTATGACTGGCATGCCACTGTGAAGTCAAACGGACAGCAGAAAACAGTTGAGGGCCTATGGAGGCATCTTAAAGCACCTACAATGGCAATTGGCTTAAGTCAAGGGAATTACTATGATGTACGGCATCAGCTTAAGGAATGTAAAGGATCAATTATCTGCAATGATGACATAAATGGGGGATTTTGCATGGAGTCTATTCAGAATGGGGTGATACGTTTCAATTGTGCAGACTCGCTTGATCGGACCAATGCTGCTAGTTACTTTGGGGCACTTCAAGTTTTTGTTGAACAGTGTAGTCTATTGGGTATCTCACTTGACATAGATGCAATGTTTGGGTTATCAAGCAGATATTCTGAATATGACAGTCGAAATGCTCGTTCTTTACCCCCTGGATGGGAGGAACGCTTTGACTCTGTAACAGGAAAATCATTTTATATCGATCATAATACACGTACGACCACGTGGGAACATCCATGCCAGGAGGCTCCACAGAAGCCATGGAAGAGATTTGATATGACATTTGATCAGTTCAAAGGCTCAACAATGCTTGGTCCAGTGAACCACCTTGCTGAACTTTTTCTTTTGGCTGGTGATATCCATGCTACGCTGTACACTGGCTCAAAAGCTATGCACAGTGAGATTCTGAACATATTCAAGGAGGAAACTGGAAAGTTCAGTAAATTCTCAGCTGTTCAGAATGTGAGGATTACGGTGCAAAGAAGAGTCCACAATTATTTTAACGATAGTTCCCGCCAAAAGCAGTTGGAGATGTTCCTTGGATTGAGGCTATATAAGCATCTCCCATCCATTCCTATGTTCCCTCTCAAAGTAGGTAAATTTACCCTTTTTTACCAATATATTTATTTCAAATTTATGCTGTTGATCTTGATTTTAGTGTTTACTTATATTATACTTTTTTTGTGGTAACATTCTTGATCTTGACAACTTAGGTGCTATCAAGGCCATCTGGATGCATGTTGAAACCAGTTCCTAGTATCACTCCCATGGCTGATGGTGGTTCTAGTCTTCTCAGCTTCAAAAAGAAGGATCTTATTTGGGTATAATTCTTTTAAGTACACTGTCCAGTAATTCCTTATAACTATGTTTTATTTAATTATGTTAATTATCTTTTTTCACATAGCATGTTAAGGACTTCCGCTTCTGCAGGTATGTCAGCAAGGTGCAGACTACGTTGAACTTTTTATATACCTTGGGGAGCCTTGTCACGTCTGTCAACTGCTGCTTACCGTCTCCCATGGTGTTGATGATTCGTCATATCCAGCAACTGTAGATGTTAGACTTGGTTCAAGCATAGATACCCTTAAGCTCGTGGTTGAGGTCCTTATCTTTATCTTATATCTCTGGTTTATTATCATGTCTTTTCTTTTCGTTCTCCAACTGTTTCATCAAGTTTCTTTGCAAATAAAAATATTTTTTTCATATATTTATGATTTGGCTTGATGAACTGTCACACTGTACCCAAAGTCAAGACTGCAGACACACAGATATTGCAGTCCTTGCTAAAATGAGTTACATCTGATGTGTCATCAAAATCTGGGTTTAAGACACCTTGCTATTTTCTGATTCCAACAATGTGAACCATAGCACAGAACCAGAGTTGAACTGCTTGTTGATAACTTTTACTGAACTAAGATTAGCTAACCGAAGGGCGGCCCTGGTGCAGCGGTAGTGCCTTACCGTCTGTAACCGGAAGGTCCAGGGTTCGAGCCCCAGCCTCTGCACTTTGTGCAGGTAAGGCTGTGCGCATACATCCCTTCCCCAGACCCCGCGCAGTGCGGGAGCCTACGGCACTGGGTACGCCCTTTAAGATTAGCTAACCACAGTTACAGAGTTTGGCCTGGATTTTTCTTAAGTTGCCAATCATTTGCATATATTGTTCAGGTACTGTAGAAGTGTAGATATTTTCATGGGGGAATACGTAGGAGAGCTGTGCACCATTTGTATTAATAAAAGGAGAAAGTTTGTTAGGTTGCAGGCCACCTACATTACAGTTATAACATCCACACCATAGACATGTAAAATATTCAACCATACTACCAAAGAGAAAGAAGGATCCTGTCTAGCTAAAAGCACGCAGAGATCCCTAGCTTAAGTCATGCACACAGATGGTGGTGTTGATTTACATTAGGTTATTGCCCCATCTGGTATTGGTTTCATCTGATATATTTACTTCATGTTAAAGTACTGTTTTGTATTTTCTACAGTTACACAGTTATTTTGCTAGACATTTTGTGTATATGCCAGCTGCTTTGGAATTTTATTGAAATCGAATTAAAGCATGCAGATGCATTAAACTATATTTTACTTTTCAGTAGAACTTTCCTGTTTTCAGGCAATTTTCCATTCTTTACTAGCCAAACAAGGGCCTGCACCTGTTATTGTTTCATTTGTTCCCTCTGCTGTATTATTGAACTTCATGCTTATAAGTTATAATTGGTACATGAATATGAATTGGGAGATTACTTGTTTAGGGTGCTAGCATTCCACAATGCTCGAATGGCACAAATTTATTGATTCCACTCACTGGAAGAATGGATCCAGAGGACCTAGCTGTTACAGGGAAAAGTGCCAGACCCAATGTTCGAGAGAGCACTTACCTTCCTTTGTTATATGACTTTGAAGAGCTAGAGGGAGAAATAAACTTTTTGAATCGGATTGTTGCATTATCTTTTCATCCATCTGCTGTATCAAGGACACCCATTACTCTTGGTGAGGTAACATTTTGATGATTTTTTAGACTGACTTCTTTTAAAAGGTTATTTTGACCTTTTGGCTACAAAGATTCCTCTATCTTTTGTTGATGAGTTTGATAAATTTCTTCAACAGATTGAAGTACTTGGAGTTTCTCTTCCCTGGGCAGACATGTTAAACAACAGTGGACGTGCTCCCCAATTTATGGAGATTCTCCATAAGAAACAATCAAATACTCACTGTGATCTAGGTTTGAAGTCTTTTGCAAATTCTTCTGGGCCTGGGAATGATTCTCATGGCAGTGAAGGGTCTTATATGAAAAGTTCATCATCAGTTCAACCAGGTGGTTCGGAAAATTTGTTGGATTTTCTCACAGGTGATTTTAACATATCGAAACCACATATAACTGAACATACATCATTTGATAATGGGGAACAAACAAACTTCTTAGATGATGGATTTGATGTTAATCCTTTTGCCCCTGCATTGGAAGTGCCTGTCCCTGAAGTGAATAACCAGGTCGAAGAATGTGGCAGCACACAGCTTTACCTTCATTTTTTTGAATCCCTGTCTGCGTATAATAAGGTATCCATTTGTAAGAAAATCACCTTACTTCGTTTCTGTTTTCTTGTTCTTGGTAGATTTTCTTGTATCTGTGTTGAGCATTCCTTAAATAAAAAAACAAAATCATTGCTGAGCAGAACATGTCCTGAAATTACCAGTAAACCTTGAGCTGTTGTTTCTCATCCAATAAATGGGCAAGAGGGTAGTTTCTAGTAACATTACGAAAACCTTGTATGTGGCACTATTACTATCCTTGCCTTTTCAATGTGTACTTGTTTATTCTGGAAAAAAATAGACCTATTTTTAAGAAAAAAATGTGTACGAGTATAATCCAGTATAGATGTAAACTTTATTCATGTTTTCAGGGAAAGGGTCTCAACTTTGAGGAAATGATGAAGCTTGAAATTAAACGTCTCCATCTTGGTCTTTCTGCCGCTGAAAGGGATCGAGCACTGTTATCAATTGGTGTAATTCCAGCCACTGTAGATCCAAACCATTCAGTTGATTACCCTTACTTGTTGAAGTTGTCGAGCTTAGCTGATAATCTAGCGCTGCTGGGCCATGCAGTCCTTGAGGATCGTGTCAATGCTTCAATAGGGCTTGAGGAAGGTAGTGAACACACCATAGACTTTTGGAACCTCAGTGAAAATGATGAGTCCTGCTATGATGGGGCATGTGAAGTCCGTGTTCCGTCTTCATTACAATCTTCAGCCACTGGAGAAAATCGGTCTGTATTTGTGGAATGTTACCAGTGTGAAAGGACAGTTTGCAAAGCATGCTGTGCTGGGAGAGGGGCCTTCCTTTTGCTTAACACATACAAGGATCTGAAGATATATGGTGGCAGCCAAGGTGGTGGCTATTCAGCACTTGCAGATAATTTTGTGTGCAAATCATGCTGCAGTGAAATTATCAAACGTGCATTGTATGTGGATTATGTCAGGGTTCTTCAGAGTTTGCGGAGAAAAGATCGTGCAGAGAAAGCAGCACTGAATGCTGTGAATCAGGTCTGCCAACTAGAATCCAGCAAAATATCTGATTTATCTCAAAGTATTCAAAGCGGTCAGAGACAATTGAAGCAGATCCTTGATGGTGAAGAATCCCTCGCAGAATTTCCATTTGCAAGCTTTTTACAAATGGTATTTCTCAACTTTGTACTATGCTATCATAACTTGTACTCCTGTATGATGTGCTGCACTCTGTTTTCCCTACATTCAGCTGTAATTGCAGCACTATTGTGGTTGCCCATGGACCATGGGAAGACAGTTATAAACTGGCCTCATGCATACCATTTTTTTCTTCTTCTAAAGATGCCTCCCATCACCCACTTTTTCTTCTTCTATGAAGTTTTTCTTACCTTTGATCAAGCCCTCATGTTCCATTACTCAGGTTGAAAGTGATCATGACTCTGAGCCACTGTTTTCGTTACTGGCACCTCTTGGTAGTGGAAATTACAAGTCTTACTGGAAAGCTCCTGGGGATAACACTTCAGTGGAGTTCTCGATTGTTCTTGGTGGTTTATCAGATGTTGCAGGGGTTGCCATAATTGTCAGTTCTTGCGGTTACTCAACATCTGACTGCCCTATTGTAAGATGATCTATCTTGCTTTCTCTTTCTTCTTCATCTTATCCTTATTTTATCTAAAAATCTGTGCAGACAATGTTAGCCAGGCATACATTGATATTGTATACACAGGATCCCAGCTATATGGATATACGTCACTAGACATTTCTATTTTCTTGATGATTGAGATACAAGGAGGTTGAACTTGAGTTACTGAAATCATATTTTTAATCATGAAATCATGTAGCTTGATCAAATGAGATATTTGATCAAGATACATGATTTTTAATCATGAAATCATGCAAGAGAAGGAAAACATTTTAGTTTAGCTGTATGTGAGCATGCTACATGTTAATACAAGGGAAGCAATGTGAAAAATACTTGCTATACTCTGTACAGAATGTATGCCACATAAGCTTGAGGGACATGTCATGCATAGCCCACTTATTTCCCAGAATGGCCACAAAAATGATGGAAAAAATTGTAAAGAAGAAAATAAGTCTTAACAGGGGCTCTACCAAGAGCGACATCTGGTTTTGTTCAAGGCAATGCTAATGTGCTTTCAGCTATCTGGAGTTGCATCAGTACTTCGGTTAACTTCTGAATTCACACTTGAGGATTGCACTTATGCTCTTTGCAATTCAATTATGAAAGCTAGTAGAACAGTGTTTCAGTCTTATGATGATGTTTATGGCTTCATAATTTCGTGACAGTCTCCTATCTTTCCTATGCATGTACCATTAGTGTTGCTACGACGACGCAAATACATATAATTTGTGTACATAATCCTGTTGTGGGGTTACTGCAATGTGCATAGCTGACCTCTTTTGCATATAATGCAGAGTTTATCTATGCATAACAAGAGGTCCATTCAAACTAACCTGTTGGGCTATTTTTGTTCTGTCTGTTCTTTAGGTGCATAGTTTGGGTTCTGCAATAAATGCAATGTGCAACAACTTTGAAACGTCTTTTCCATAAATAATCTGGCTGAGTTAGCTATCTGTGGATAACAAGACTATTTGAACTAACCTGTTGAGCCGTTTCATTCTCTGTTTCTTTAGTGCATGTTTTTCTTTTAAGTTTGCTTCATATGCTAATATTCGTGCTGCTTTTCCAGGTAGAGATATGGGCCAGTAATAAAATACAACGAGAAGATCGTACATTCATAGGAAAGTGGGATGTACAAGATATAATATCCTCATCTCCACAGTTTTGTGGACCTGAAAAATCTAGTAGCATGAGTGAAGAACCAAGACACATTAAATTTCATTTCCCAAATCCTATCCGCTGTCGTATAGTTTCAATAAAAATGACACTTCACCATACTGGTTCTCGTTCAACCAAATTTAGTGAGGAGTTTGATCTTCTGTCATTGGGTGATAGCTCATTTTATGAATCAAAGCCAACCAATCAACATAATTCATTTATCCATGCAAAAAGAATTATTGTTTTCGGCAGTTCTTTGCGGAAGGAGATGGGGCCTGACACATCTGGGGCAATAATGAGAATGAACAGTTATTTAGACAGATCACCACCCTTGGGAAGATTTAGGGTAAACACTGTTTTGCTGAACAATTTCTAGCTTTCTGTTATAGCTATGACTGAAGCTTTTCTTCTGGGTTTTGCAGATTCCAGTTGAAGCTGAGAGGCTGAGAGATAATGATCTTGTTCTTGAGCAATATCTCTTACCTAATTCACCTGGAATAGCTGGATTTCGGCTTGATTTTTTCAATGTTATAAGGCCTCGTGTGACCCATTCACCTTCCTCATCAGAATTGGACACGAGGGAGTTTTCATTGACACGCTTGGAAGATGGATATGTAAATCAAGCAATTCTTTATATGCAGGTCACAATTGTTAAGGTACAAAGACACTACCTCTTCTCAATTTTGTTACTTTAGTGGTTATATGGTTTTGATAATTTCTGCTTCTTGTGATCTCTTTTAATAATTGTCCCTGTACAGTCCAAACTGCCATGGAATCAGTCTCTGATAGGTGGCATGTGACCTAGTTTTGCTGATAGGTTTTGTTGCATACAGTTTTGCATTTTGCAAAATATAGTTTTATATTTCTTGTTCATGTTAGTATGGAATATTCAAATGAGTCTTCTCTGAAACTTCACCGTCTCTACAGCGGTGATCTTCAGAGAAGCTATCTCATCATATCTCGAATAACTATACACAATATTGTTAATTCACCTATGCGATGGTGTGTTCTAAGTTTGTGCAAACCTATCATACAGATGAACCTATACTTACAATCTTTTCAGTGCTTATTTTATGTTTGCGTGCATAATTTTTTTTTTTTTGGGGTTGTGCTCATGATTTTCTACAGGAGTCTGGCAAGCTGGTTGTAGAGGAATACCGTTTACCAGAAGTAAAAGCGAATACACCACTATATTTTAATTTTCCAGATCTACAACAAGATGTCCGTTGTGTTATCTTTAGATTACTTGGGGATGTCACTGCCTTTGTTGATGACATTTCTGAGCTTGACGGCCTGAACTTTCGAAATCTTCCTTTGGCCTCTGGACTGTCTTTGTCAAATAGGATCAAGTTGTACTACTATGCTGATACATATGAGATGGGAAAGATCGGCAGTTTTTCAGCAGTATAGTATATCTGAGGTATGAAGTCCTAACATTCTAATTGCTATCTTATGAGTCTGTCTTATCAGAGTTCTTAACTTGGATTTTTGATAATCAAGTTATTATATCTTCACTTCTTCAGCAGAAAGTTTCAGTTGATAAAGTATCTATCATAAATTTGAAACACGACATAAATTGGCCTGTTACTTGTGGATGTATCCTTAACATCCTTGAGCTAACCATGTTGTCAGCCTGATATGGCCTTGGTCCAGAACCCACACTCTAATTTCGAATTAGAACTAAATTTGGATGGGTATGTATGCTTTTATTTTGAGCCCCTCTTCACTGGAGTCTACCTCTGGACACACAGATGGATCCCAAACATCCTTAATTAACCATGCAGCACTGTAGCTAGGCCATCATGGTCTTGGTTGTGATCCTACACTAATTTCGAATTAGAATTACACGTGGATGGGCGTTGGATCCAGTCTATACTAGCTTACCCATGCAAGAACTTAGATAGGGATTAAAAAATTAAAAACCTCACGTCTCTAACCAGATGGTCAGCCTCATCAACAAACATTAGGTCTGGCGGTCTGGCCCTTGTGAAACTTATGTCAACGTTTTCCTCAAGCATGAAACTTTGAGTAGATGTGGGTTATTGCGTACTACAGCCTGTAGCTGTTTAGTAGATTGTCTGACACTGCTCTTTTACTTGGTGTTTACCTGTGTGTAGGTTGTACATGCCAACATGGGATGTTGACAGTTGGTACAAGGTTGTTGTAAACTATTGTCTCTATGTATTGATGCGGAAGGGGTTTGCTGTTGTGACAAATACATGGATGTCTATTTTTGGGACATACATTTGCTTCAGTTTTCATGACCAGATGATCCATTTAGAGGGATCCAGGGATTGTGCCTTTAGGATTTCTGGAAATTCATTTTTCCGTTGAATGTCTGGAAATTCAGTACGATTGCAGTTTCAAAAACTGGCAGGTACATTTGTCAATACCTGTATGGGACCTTTGTAGGACTAGGAACTGCATTTGCATTGGGTTCTTTTTTATTTCACATATTTTTAGCACAGAACTTAACCAGTTCATTTGTTATTCATATGATACACGGCAATGCTGAGGTCACCACAACTGTTATTGATATTGCATTGACGCTGTCGTATCAAAATGGTGTTAACCTGTTGTTTAATTGCAGTGTTCGGCCTAAACTGCTATAAATATAGTATGTGCTAGGAAAGGGTGATTTTATATTGGTTTTGTTGTAACCTCAGTGCTAAAGGTTATAGACCAACAAACAATATTTTGAGAGGGAATTGCCGCAAAAAAAATATTTTGAGAGGGAGAAAAACACAAAATTGCTAGCCAAAATAGACTGGTAAAATACTGTTGGTTACGATCATACTGGCGTGGACCAGTGGACTTGCAAATTTTACTCCCTAGATTAGTTTTCCTAAGGAGGTGGTGGTTTTTTTAGGTCCTTAATATCCAACATTTTTTTAGTACGACAATAGCTTGTAGTAGCATTGTAATAAATTCACAAAATGGTGGCAAGGTAAGAATATGGATAGCATG
Source organism: Digitaria exilis (assembly GCA_015342445.1). Taxonomy (NCBI): domain Eukaryota; kingdom Viridiplantae; phylum Streptophyta; class Magnoliopsida; order Poales; family Poaceae; genus Digitaria; species Digitaria exilis. The sequence goes on along the minus strand of JACEFO010001677.1, from coordinate 929,993 downwards.
GTGATTCTCAGTTATGTATGATAACATAAGAAATAACAAATCGTGAGAATCAAGAATAAAGCCCTTTCTCTAATACATACCAATGCTCAGAAAGACAATTCACTAAAGGGAATATAATCTCATGATATATGTGGATAACTCGAAATGACCTACTCCTAAGTTCATTGAAGGATTTTCTCTACCACTTCCCAATATATAGAAGACTTCTTTTCAAGTCTCATGAAACACGCTTCCCAACAGAATCTCCTATAGTGAAGTTGCACAAACTTTCGCAACTAAACACCACATGTACAACTAAATAAGTATAGTGATGTAACTTGAAAAGTATATATTCATAGTCTTTTTAGCTTTTTGTGGCAATGTGAATGAGAAATATGTGTTTAGAACTTTAAATTCCATATGTTTAAAAATCGTACTATATGAACAATTGGTGTACTTCCTTCGTTTCAAAATGTAGCTCGTTTTAGCTTTTATTCATATATGTTATTATGCATTTAGAAATAACATATGTTTAGGTGCATAACAATGTTTATGTATCTAGATCTGTCAAAATGGCCTATATTTTAAAACGAATGAAGTATATACAGGGTGTATTCCGGCGGGGCTGTGATCGGAAACATGGAGATGTGCACGCGGCGTGCCGACACGTGACGTGAGCCTCCGCAGTAAGTACTGCATCTATCGCTGCGAGAGGGCATACACTCCATCGATGGGCTGTGCTGTCGAAGGGGATGGTTGGGTGTTAATAAATTCAGTTCGTCTCCTGCATGCACTACAGACTACAGTCGTCATACTGCTCCGATCCGCGTCTGAAGTCTGAACTATACACTTCGCCTCCCATGCTTGGGCGTACGGCAAGTCTCCGCATGTACTTGTTTCTCCCTAAAAAAAGTCTGAGCATGTACCACTCTGTGCATCCTACAGTATGCATGTAAGCTGTAGGCAAGGGAGCCGGCGTACTGATGATGCATGCATGCATGGTGACTGGTGAGGTGTGTAATACATTTTCTTACCGTACCAGTTCCATCGTTAATGCCGTTTGCGTTTCAGCGGCTGCATGTGCATGATGCATTGTTCCCACCTTTATTTTTCTAGCTATTCTGCTCCACAGTCACACGCACACTACGCGCTAGCGTGCGCTGCCTTGTTCTCTCTATTTACTATTTTCTCCATTCTAAATTATAATTTATTTGACTTTTTGACTACTCATTTTATTTTTAAAAAGTTATATTTATCCTAATTTGCTCGTACGGAAGCATGGATTGATAGGCCAGTGACATACAGATGATCCAACACATGATTAAACCTTCTTGATAGCGTCTCAGCAACTGGCCTTAGACTCATCACGCAAAAAAAAAAAAATATAGAGGGAGTATTAAACAAGCTAGCTGCTTGTAAGTCTTCTGTAACACGCTCGCATGTACAAAGATGCATATGGGCTCTAGCGGCTTTATCTCTTATGATCAGCCATTCTAAGGTACAATGAAGAACGACAACGAAGCATATGTGTATCTATCTAACTACTCTCCATTTGAAATTATAAATTGTAGTATATTTAGATTTTAGGTATATAGTTAATACTAAGGGCATGCATGATGTTTAGGATCATATCCATCCGTATGTGGGCAGTGATTTGTGCACTTAGAGAAATTAAAACAACCTATAATCCCGGAAAGAAGTATAGCATGCAGGGTAGTCGGTTTTGGACCATGGGATGCATCGCGCCGCCGGTGTGCAAGGTGTACGGGCCTCGACAAATACTAGAGGACATGTATGCTACTCGGTCGATCGCTTACGCATGCTGCATTCCGTATCAATATATCATGCATGCCCTTATTAGTTTGTCTCGTTGAGTTTGCCAAGCATGCAGCATGCCATTCCGGCTGCTGTGGAAGTTAAATTTACTGGCGGTCCATGGTGCATTCGTGCCCTCTATCGATCTCTGTCTACCTACTATCTCTAGCCCCATCCTTCTCCTTTGCTCTTTATGGAATGAAGGACCAGAGCAACACACGCGCTGGCCGTTGTTGCATATTGTCGGTTTAATTTGTCTCGACGCGACGTGAGGATTTTCTGCAATTTTCCTCCGCATAGGATTGGAGGAATAGTATTATTTCGATGACAGAACTAATATACTGCTACCTAGCAGCAGTATTACATATATATCAATATATATGCCATCTGCAGAAGTGCAATAAAATGCCAAAAATATTGATTATATGATCAAATATAATAAGTCTGTCGACTGCAGCTCATATAGTAAGTAATAATAAGGACGCACGTACTCTTGAGTCTTACCGTGCGTCTGAGAGCTAGCTAGGGAGTGTCGTCGTCGTCATGTTCGCTATCGCTAGCTAGATTTGCAAGAGTGGAAATGGCCAGCAAATAAAACTCGCTTAATGAGAAAAAGCTAGTGATAAGCTAAGTGTGAATTCCATATATAAGGTATCGGAATCTGCCGTCATTGTTGGTAGACTGAAAAAGGATCGATCTATTAAAACTTTATTTCTTTCATCACCTACCATTGTTGAAAGATTAACTAGCCAAAAATACAAACAACTGAGCAAGGACATACTTTTTTTAGATCCAACCCAAGAGACCTAATTTGGGAGTAGTAGTTATTAGCAGCTCTTGATGACCTTCCTACCACTTGAGTTTGTCGTTGCATGCAATTCAACAAAGTCCAATCATTCTGCTCCGGACGTACAGTTGCGTGCCGGGCGGCCGCCGGATGGACGTACGTTCCATCCCCACGCGCGCTGGACCAGCAGCTACCAATTCAGTGTGCGTGCCGGCGCGGCGCTAGGGTGGGTGCGCAAATGCATATGCAGTTTGTGCGAGCGTGAAGGGCCTGACCTCCACCTATTTCTAACCTCCCCCCTGCTTATAGTACCCCAATTTTTGGGCACTAGCTTCATTACCCACTCCTACCATTGCCCCTCCATTTTCAAGTATTCTTTGGACACTAAGAAATAGTTTATGTTTTCACATTGTTGTTTTTAGCATATATGGTGATTAAATGGCTTACCAACCGCCACTAGCTAGCAATGGCAGAGGGTGAGGTGAAATCAATGGAGGGCCAATTAGGTACACAACTTATTGCATCTAAGCAGATTAGTGCTATTTAACCAATCGTCGTATACTCTACAAAAGATTTAGAGAAGCATCAACAGGCAATCTAGTTTGCTTAAGGTTTTGCTAGCTGATGAAATAGTGTTTACTCAAGGCTTCAGGTCCATTCAGTTATCAGGTTTAATTTAGTTAAAAATAGAATAGTTTTGGCAAAAGCAGGGACCGGATCCCAGATTCACCTCCAGACCAGACCTCCACTGATCTGATTAGCATCGCCCATGGGCCCTGGCCACTAATAATATTTTATATGAGTACTAATTTGTGTATGCTATTGGACTTTTCTGACAAATATAGATGGATCAACTTGTACATATGTGTCCACCAGACAAGAAATAGGTTGCGGAGGGGAAAATATATAGTTAGGACCTGATGATAAGATTAGTAGTTTAACTGCCATCTTGTTTTTATAAACCAGAATGTAGCCGGACCGTATCATATATAATTCATTCTGATTTATACAAGCAATATATCCAAGCATCTGAAACAGAAATGGGATAATCTCGAACATATCGAATACACACATGCATATGGATCTTAGACCCGGCCGGTCTCCCAGCAAGCTTGCTGGCTATCTATTGGATAAGACCAGAATCTTACCTGCAGCAGACATTTTAAAACACCAATCATCTACTCATGACTAGCTATTCGCTGGTATTGAAAATTTAAAACATGCATGGGACTAGCTAATTGCATGGCATGCATGATCTATCACTAAAGATGACACGAGGTGAGTACCAACTACAAGCTGTCCTCAGTTAGCCTGCAGAGCGGGAGCGATTAGCTAGAGCGAAGACAGAGATCACATGAATTTGGATTTTATTAGCCGCAAACACGTACGGATCCAGGCAAACTAGTACTAGCTACACCAGCTCAAAGAGGCCACGTACCAAGAAAAATAATCGATCAGTGGGATAGCACTTCCATCGGTAATGAGATTCGCTAATATAATTGGTGTTACCAATCGTACGGCGTTTCGTAGTTTCTTTTACTTTGGGACTTTCACAAAAAAAAAAAATATACACCGGCGCCGCTTGTCTAAAGCTTTTGAAGCGCAGCTGGTGGCTGAAATGGCCAAACACGCCATGTTCCTAATATGGGAATTTTTAGGATCAAGTTTTTTTTTTGCGGTTTTTTAAGATCATGTTGTTGTGCGTCCGTACCAGATAAAGCATAAGAGTAGCTGTGATGCAAATACGGCAAAAAGCTCCGACATTCCCTTGGGGCACCAAATTAAGGTTGTCTTTTCCAAATATACTCCCAGTGATCCAAAAACTGAAAGTTGTTCTAGACATGGGCGCAACAATTAACAGCAGTGTGTGAAAGGGTAGAGCACTTGTATTTTTATTGTACTAGTATTATTATTATTTGGCTTTAGACAATATAATGGAGAATAAAATTATCTCGACCTTTGCGTATCGTTATGCACACAACCGTGCATTATTTAGAAGTTCAGTAAGTTTACCAAATGATTTTATCAACTGATTTCTATGAAAACAACCACAAAGCATATTTGGTGAATTACACCCCCCTGGTCCTATACTATTACTAATTGGAGACGCCTTTTGAAGTCGTGAAACCATTTTGAAAAATAGAGAAATCCTTAAAATTATAAAAGAAATTAGAAACAACCGTTAATCAATTCAACAAACTCTAATCGTAATAGCCATTGGATCTATTAATCTTTTATGATAAACTACCCACATATTCTATTATGAAAATAGGCTAAATAACCCCCTATGTGATTATAAAAAATAACCTAAAGTAACCCCCTAATGTTCATGTAAACACCAACATGTGCCCTCATACAGATAATCCAAATAACCCCTAAATTTAAATAATTTATAAATTATCCAATCATGCCACTATTAAAAGTGCAAGTTACCTCTAGATATAATTTTAAACTATATAATTATAATAAAATCTTAAAGCGTACGAATATAAAATTATAAGTTAATATTTCTAACAATTTTGATGTATTTATTTATGCTATTATTTATATAAAAGATTACACATGGTGTGTGTCATCATGTATTCATGAGTGAGTGAAGAGATAAGAATATCAATTTTCATGTTGTTCATATAGCTCAAACAAAGTGTTCAGTTAAATACATATGGAGACGTGATGCAAAGTAAAATAAAAAATTATTAGTAACAAAATCTATTAGAGAGAGAGAGAGAGAGAGTATTGTATTAGAATATTTAATAGATGAAAGTAAGCGTGTGATGTAGACAATGTGAATCATTATATGTAAGCCTTATTTTTACATTGGTTTTAATTAGCCTGTGTGGGAGCACCTATTGATAGGCTAGTACTATATAATAAGAACAATTACATTGTATGGGTTTACATTAACTGAAGGGTATTAATTCTGCACTAAAAAATTCTTGCTAAAATGGTAAATTTTATCTTTTATGTGTCGTACCGTCGTACGTAGAGCCGTTAGAGGGATGTTGAGCCGCAGGTCTGCAACTTTTCCGACAAGCAGTATGCATGTCACAGCGAGGTAATTGGATGGCAGTAGGTTATCCGCAGCGGAGGCCTGTATGGCAATCTCCGGGCCGCTATAGGGGTAAAATTCCCCGCAGCGGGGGACTGGGAGCGAACCGGTAATCTAGCGGTCGCTCCCGTGACCCCCAAATCTGGAGGCATAGCACGTGGCACCGCGCGGGACCCACCTCGACTCCCCTCGCCGCTGCGATCAACCGCTACGCGCCTGCTCTGCCTACTCCGACGTCCTGCCGCTCGCCGGCGCAGTAGTCCCATGACCTCGGCAGCCACCAAGAACAGAGGAGGAGCTCGAGGCCGCACGGCCGCGAGCAACCCCCAACGAGCATGGAGGACGGAGACCACCAATCGACAGGGAGGAGCTCCTCGCCGCGATAATCCCACACAAATCCCCCAAATCGAGCACAAATCGACACCAAATCGATTAATCGAAGCACAAATCGCACAAATCGAAAGAAACCAGCAAAAATCGAAAGAGGGCTCGACGCGAAGCTCCCGCACGCCGGCGATGCCATGGCGGAGGAAAGAGGGCCCGAGGCGAAGCTCCCGCATGCCGCATCCTTCGCCGCTGATGTGCCGTCGCCGTTCCGCGCGGCTGCAGCAGATTCTGCTCCTCCACCGCATCGAGATGGGGATTTGGTGGAGGGAGAGAGAGAGGTCGCCTCCACCGCAGATCCTGCTCCTCCACCCCAGCTGCCGGCGTAGGGAGAGAGAGGACCGGAGCATGGGATAGAACGGAGGGAGCTCGCGGCGGCGGATGCGGAGAGAGAGGGAGAGGCAGGCGTTGGGCATGGAGATGGGGATGGGAGCGTGGAAGCAGGGACGCGGTGCGGTGGTGGAGCAGGGACGCGGTGCGGTGGTGGAGCTCCGTCGGAGCTGGGCGTCGGGGACGAGGGCGATGCAGACAGAGCTGGGGAGGGCGACGGACGGCACTCGAGAAAAATCTGGAAGGACAGAGAGAGGGGCAGCGGATGGCCATCGTAGAAAATGAGGGGCAGATTGAAAAAAGAAAAAGAAAAGAGGAAAAAAGAGAATAAAAAAGAAACAAAAATAAAGAAAGAAAAGGAAAGGAAAGAAAGAAAAAGAATAGGAGGAAAAAAGGAAAAGGAAAATAGTGGGGAGAGAGAAGATGGTAAGTGGGGATGGGTGAATAAAATATAGATTAGTTGGTATAGAGATTGAGATATAGAGATTGACAGATGCAGAGGATGTTGAAACAAAGATTAAAATCCTGATTACTAGCTGAGAATATTTCTTTAGGTTAGAAATAGAGGTTGACAGTACATATAACCGTATGGCACGCCAGGCATGTCGAGACTTCAGAGACAGCACGTCCGGATCGGTCGTACAGTACACACTGAGCAATAGTGTAGCTAGCTGCGCAAAAAGAAACATCCGGGACATGTACGGCATGCTTTTATATATCGATATGCCACTAGAGGAATGTGTCACAGGTTCACAGCTAACTGTCCGTCAAAAGCACAGATAATCAGCTAGTGACGGCAGAGATGGCCACGTGAGTTCAGCTGTGCCAAGGCTAACCAAAAGTGGTGCAGCACAAATCACGGGAGAGCACAGCACATGCCCATATCTATGCCATGTTCAGATTCCCAGCTTTTTACTATTTATTCTAACTTTTCACTATTCATTCTAAATTTTCACTATTCCTCCCTCACAAAACACGTTTCCCAGCAAATGCTACAGTGTTTTTCTTATGCTACAGTATTTTTTTCTACAATCTAAACACACCACTAGTATAATTGGACGGAAATCTTGTAGCCCAGATTTTTTAAAAGGCATTATTGTACGGTGTTCAGAGTTGTTTTATTTTCCACCTTTGTTTTGTTTTTTTTTTTCTCAAAAGATGATACTATAGGATTTGAAAGTTTGGGAAAGCGAAAGTGATCTAGATTGAAACAATAATGTTCGCACAATGGTATCTTTTGGAACTATAGCAAGTGTGGCAGCACAGGGGGCAAGTACTGGTGGTACACATGTATGGTCACAAGGTTTTAATATAGAAAATTTAACTGAAAGATCAAAGTTTTAGTTACAAATCCTAAACTTAACTCCTTATTAAACACCAAACGGCTGCCTAAAACTCACAATATGTTAGACTTCGAAATTAAAGTTTTTCTTATCATGCATTAAAAATGTATGTGAATTTAATTTTCAAATTTCGAAATAATAAAGATGCAGGATTCAATCAGAAAAAGGAAATAATCCAAACTTCCACATCACAAAAGAATGAAACATTCAAAGGGTGCGAAGAATATGATTTGCCTTCTAACATTACTCTCTATTTGATTCTGCCACTAAGTTTTAAATTTAGCACCAATTATAGACATTCTAGTGCCTGCCCAATAAAGCAATTATTTGTTATTGCTTTCGCCATAAGTTTAACCACATGCTTAGCTTATTTCATTTCTGCAAATAAAAAATGTTGCAAAATATCATCATTGTGTCAATATGTCCTTCGCAACCGACGGAAATAAAAATAAGTATCTCAGGTATATATGACTAATGCTCAAGCCCATGTGACCCACCACCTTAATTATTCTATCAGTTGGCAAAAAGAGTGGCGTAAGCTAAAATCCACCTAATAAGCAAACGCTGTTAAAAATGATGAAAGTTGCCATTTTTCAAAGGAAGTAACAAAATATATAGAGAGATTCGTAGTTGTTGGTTCATGCATGTATATGTATTGCTTCAGGCTATTCCCAACCCATAGTGTCTATGGACGGTGTCCATGTTGCCATATCGTCAAGACACCACCATAGAAACTATACTCCACAACCCATGGTTTCTTAGTGTGGGTCCATAATAAACTCACTCTCCATTCTCCTCACTAATCATAATTCTTACTCATTTAATACGAAGACATCATACTCTCTCAATGCATAATTTAGTAGTGTCTATTGCATAGGTTCTCGTGTAGACACTGGGTCTCATGCAAGACCCAGTTTCTTATTTTTCCCATTCTCTTTCTCATTTATTAGGGTGACACATAAGCAAAGTGTCCTATGTGGCAGCCTAATTAATGCTATAGAAACCATCCTAGTTCGAGGGTTGGGAATAGCCTCCAAATTAAAATGCCACGTACGCGCGCAGGCCCAAGTAGTACCTGCACTGTAGGCATTGGTCCAGGCCGCCAGTGCCTCTGGAGAGAGGGGTCACATCAGCCATGCATGTAGCCTTCATGAGTGGCACCTGCTATTCTCCATGTCGATTACGTACATTTCTGTGCGTAGGTCATGGCTGTCTGCACTTAAGAGAGCTACACTACAAACTACTCCCTAGGGCAAGTTGCCTCGCTACTGTAGCCGCCTGTGGAGATCGATCAGCTAATGCCTGTGTTCAGTTGTTCACATGCGCATGCATATGCGTTGTACCGCGACTATGATCGATGCGTGCAGCAGCATACGGATGGCAATATGGTACCGAAGAAGCCTTCATTAATACGAGAACATGCGTCCACGACAGGATGCTGCTTCTTGATGAGTAACTACCAAGTACTGTACGTATCAACAAAGTATCACCAACCGTTTCCTTGTTGTATATGTATGCTGTACATGTACGATAGATTCTATATACCTTACGTACTACTGCACATGCTGCTCGACTTCTGGTTGTGTATACGTACGTACCAGCTGCAGTAACGATATGAGAGCAATTGGTCATCATGCATTGATGCAATGATGCGCGCGCTAGCTGCAAAGCCGGAGCTACCGCAAGATCTGTGCATGTATGCATGTTCTGATGATCCGAAACTAGCAAATAGCTGTCGCTACTTGGATCTGAACTTTAATTTACCCGACAGTAAGGCGTTGGATGGGATCGGACAGGGCTAGCTGAAAATGTCAGGGATCAGAGATGTCCTGATACTCTGATTATTACTATCTCGCCATCACTAGGCATTTGCATATATAGTGATACTACGGAAGTACATAGCAGCTGGCAATGACAATTTAGGCCACCCATCAGTGAATATCAATAACGAGTTGCGAGGACATACTTCTTTTCATTCGAGTATGGCCTCGTCCTCGTCACAACAGCTAGTTTTATGCTCACTTGTCTGGATCCACCGCTACTGTTACTGAGAGTAACATGACTAGCTACACTGCTACAAGAATGGTCCTAGGCTACATCGAACAATATTGGTTAGCTAAACCGGTTGAACAGACATAAATAAATAGCCGATCAATCGAGAAGACCCGACAATGATACTCAGATATCACTAGTGGAGTACCGGTTCTTTTCAATAAATGAACAGACAACTGATTATGTTATCAGAGCAATTGCTGAGCTTTACTGAAAAGAGAAGGGCAAAAGAAATCTTAATTATTATTATCTAAGAACATTATAAATGTTGAAATGATAACTAAAAAGGATGGCAGGAATACCATATACTACTCTGTTATGTATTGTTAATTATAAGCTGGTTTTGGCTTAGAACAAAAACTGTTAAGTTAGGTTGCATTTCATTTGGAGCATTCAGGTATATATGATGAGTAGTGTTCTCACCAGTTTTACATGCTAGCTAATTCAGAGTCCATAGAGATAGTAATGCGTACTACAAAACTGGCAGAAAACTAATAGTCAACTCAATCCAAGAACGCCGACGAAGAAACAAGTCTGTCATGGATTAATTTGTCTTGAGTACTTGCACGCCTGACATAGAAAATGCTAATAACAAAAAACAAGAACCTCAATGCAGCGCCTAGCTACTAGTAGTAGAGGCTGCTGCTACTCGTCCATATGCAACAAAATAGGATGGAAGATGCCTATGTACTAATATTCATGGAAACATCGTTATATATAGAGACATATCCACTATTGGAGATTCTGATATTCATATAATAAGATGAGGCTGAATATACTCTCTCTGTGTCCTACCACTTGACATGCTCAGATCCAAGAGTAGTACGGTCCTTGGTACTGCCGGCTGCAATATAATTTTCGAAAAACACAAGGACGCTTACAAGCAGCTTAGTAAATTGCGATCGAATAGGGGCTTGTAGTTGTAGTTAGATATGTGCATAGGGCCGTAGCCAATCACCATGATTATTTGTCCCGGCCCTTTTGGTTGTTTGCACTTTGCAGTGTAGTCACATTGTTGGTGGAGTCGCCATGTTAGGTTAATTATGCCCTTCTCCATGCATGCATGCCCTGGATCACTCCAGTGGTTCTGTTCCTAAACACCATAATTTGATATGCTCTCCACACTCTGGGAGCAATAAGCCTATAGATACCATTGCCAGTGATAAACATATATGAGATCAAAACATGTTGATTGGCTTCTGTACATAGAAATCTATCCCTTTGTTCACATATATGTATTTGTCATCAAAATTATTTTGCTATTGTTACCAGAATAAGCTAAGAGCCAGTTTAGGTATCCAACAGACAACTTATCAGTTGATAACGAGATCTGATCCATGCGGAAATTTTATCAATTTTAAAGTTCTGCTAGCCTAGCCTGTCCAGAATTAAGGTAATTTTAAAGATCTGATCCATAGGGGGGTCAGTATGTTTAAAAAAAGTAATTAAGGTGGACGAGGTGTCCAGAATTCTATTGGATAACGTTGGGGAACAATGTCAACTTTACTGTACTAAGTCATATAAGAAGTAAAATTGCAACAAAAGACTTGACAACCCATGCATGTATATACCAAATAACCTGGTTAATTCAGAGCATATTCATGCATTGAGCAAGGTTGTTCCAGAAACAATTTATGATAAGTGATTTTTGTAATTACGGATAATAACTAATAAAGGAGCCTTTTGTTTGGGGAGTCAAATAAATATAATTATATTGCTTGCACACAATATCTAATATAAAAAACTACAGACTAAAAGGCAGCCTATTTTTGGATCTGTTAGAGCTTTTTTAAACGGCTCAATATATAATGACGTGTAAAAGCTTAAGAGAGGAACTTGTAGATTAATGGAAAAGGATAGATCGAAAGCAAGGCTAGCTATTTTGGATCGGTTAGAGCTTTTTATTTAAAACGTGGAGTCTACAATTTTGGATGGATCCAAACAGTCGCCCTGAGGAACCTGGAGTAGATCGAGATGGGACCTGCGGGTGTAAAGCTTAATAATTAGTTCTGCGAGGAAATAAAGTAGTAGCAGGAAGAAGAAGAAAAATGGAAGAAAAGGAAAGCAGCAACCCCATAACACCTGGTGTTTGCACGAGGTCTGATACTAAACCCAGGTAGGCCCAACAAAGATGGTGGCAGCATATAGTGCTAATAATACTTATGGTATGACGCTGCCTCGATCGTGTCCAACATGGGAGGATTACTATATGTGTGTAGACCAACCAAAAGGATCTTATGCATGCTCGATGTATTATTATACCCAGCGCGCCAACCCACTACACGATGGTGACGCTCGGCAAATCCCACTACTCTAATTTATTTTCCTAGAAGCAAATCTCTGTGCATACTAAATTAGTAACAAAAGATCTCCAAAAAAAATTAGTAACAAAAGATATCGGCACTGCAGCAGATCGACCTCAGCAGGGGTCTCCCCGTCGTCCTAGAATAATTAATGTACCCATAGCAATTGTTAATTAGTATATACTATCACGCACGGATTAATTTCTACTAGGTACTATGAACTCATCTCGGCAACCACTCTCGCTTGTGCGAGGCACTGACGTACGAGAGGTTGCTGGTTCGTAGGTGCCATGCGTGTGCAATAAGAGAAATTAGACCTCAGTCTGGCCGTATATCCTTCATGTGTATTGGGAGGAGACATCGTTAGTTCGTCACTAGCTCCATCCACCTTGCTTTCCAGGCAATGGATTAGTGGACACTAGTGTCTGATGTCACGCAACGAAGTCGCGAAGAAAAGCCTTTTTTTGGGGGGAAAAAAACCAAAAGAGAGAAAACTTTGCGAGGAAAAGGCCAATATATGCCACGCAATAGTAAACTTTATCTACAACACTAACAAAGAAAACAAAAGAGAGAGAGAGAAGAAGCCCCGTGCCACGCCATGTATCCGTAAGCAAGCAATGGCCGGCGCGGAAGAGACGAGACGAGACGACGCAGGCCACTGCAGGAGCTGCCGTAACGCGACGCCGCCGACGTTCCCCCAAAGTTTGTGTCCGGCGTCCCCTTTACACGCCGCGCTCGCGCCGGTCCGATCCAACGCCGCGTCGGCGTGACCTGGGTGGGATAGACGGCCGCGAATGAAGCGGACGATCCCCACAACTCTAGCCGGGGTGACGCGAATCCCGGCCGGGGGAGAAGCTAGCTAGCTAGCTACCGACACACGCGGACGCCATCCTCCAACCGCACGGCTTGTCTCGTAGCATCGGAGCGCGGCCGGCGAGGGCGAGGGGCCTTGTGGTGGCCGGGCGGGGATAGATAGAAGATAGGCTAGAGATGGCGGCGGCGGCGGCGGTGGGCTGCTGCGATAAATGTGAGCGACGGGCGGGCGGACTCGGGCCACGTGGCGCGCGCGCGCACGGCCGGCCTTTCCGTCGGGGCGGGCGGGGCGGGCTGGCCTGCACGGCTGCCCGCGCGAACCTTCCTCCGCTTCGCGCCTTCTCTCGTGCGGCGCGATGGGCTGCACCTGCTTTTCCTTTCCGTTCCAAGAGCCAGAGGAGCAGAGCCTGAGATAGAGCCACCAGCCACGAGATAGATAGAGCCATGGGAGGGGAGGCATGGGCTGCGCCCCTGCCTGCGGCTACGGCTGCGGCTGCGGCTGCGGCTGGCCGACGGGGGCCGACGGCTACGCTCGCCGCCCAGGGTGGTGCTGCTACACTGGTGTGGATCTGTGGGCCCCGAGGATTACACCCAAAGTAGTAGTAAAACAAGTTTTTAACGAGAAAAAAGATTAGAGCATCAAAGGCCACCTTTGACTCAAGTTTTAGCTGGCAGTAATTCTTTGTATTGCCAATGAGCTCAAATGGTTCTATCGAAAACTTGGCAACTGTGTGTTTTTACTGCTGCGTAAAAATAGTAACATCAATTTTGGATAGGCCGAAAATAAACGCAAGGGCTTCACACATGCATAGAAGTCGCATATCAAATACCGTTGCCAACATTTTTTTTAAATGGTCTCGTAACTTCGAGGTTTGTCGTAGAGCATAGGTGGCCCATCTACCCTACACCAAAAGTGGCGGAACAAAGGGTTTCATGGAGCCGAGGCGATTTAGGCCCATTTGGTTGTCTCGCCCATCGAGTTTGCCTTGCATCTCTCCCTTGCCAACGCGGGAGTGCGGTCTCTATCTTGTCCGGCCCACACCAATAGAGATCCTTGAAAATAAGGCCCCAGGACAATAAGAAAGGCGGTCGCTCCGCTAGACAAACCATAGCGCAACAAATTATCCAACAAAGTGCATAGGTGAGCTTAGGCCTATTGGACTTGAATTCCAAAAGCCTCCGGGTGAATCGGGATTTAGATCATGGGTCGCGTGTCCGCCAATGTCCACACATTGATTCTTGGTATTTGAACCCTAAATCTTCAGATGTGTGCCATACGAACCGTCCAAAACCTTGGATACTTTCGCCATACAGACCAATAACGCATTGCTAACATTTTCGGGATTCGGTTATTGATGGGCACCGTTACAATCCAACAAATATGGACTAACTGATATCCGTTTTCCATTATCCCGCTCGTAACGTCCAGAGGATAGTCACGCGTTGCAACCAATGGCACCGCTGGCTTTCCTTTTTTCTCGCGCACAACCCGCCAAGCATCATTCATCGTCACGCTACTCTTTCTCCAATCCACTAACTTTTGTCGTTACACATACCGCTCCATTATGTGGTTTGTAACAATATATGACCTGACTGTCTCTCATTGCAAACCCCAACCTCTCAAGCTCTACGTATAGATACCATACAAGAATTCTAACCAAAGAGAAAATGTTAATTCTGATAAATAACCATGCCTTCTATCTAGTGGTAAAAAGGAAAAGGAAAAAAAAGATAAACCAGCATATCAGGAAAAACCACTAGTAGTGGCAATGAGCCAATGACTCACAGAGAGCGGTGAGCTCACCAAAGGAGGTGAGGAGAATCGGCAGCCGACTCGCGGCCGTATATGACCACCTCTCGCTGTCACACGTCCCAGCAGCCTCGGTGCCTGCAAACCGGCGTCCAGCTTTGCCCACCATTTTCGCCACCGCAGCCCACACCTTCCGTATAAATTGGCAACCACTCCTCCCCCCATCCCTGTCACATTCCTCGGCCACAGAGCCTTCTCGCCGGGCGCCCCCGCAAGGTTCTCGCTATTCGCGAACGGGTCCCTGTCCTGTCCTGTCCATGGAGAGGCGGCAGGGCTTCTTCGCGGCGCTGAGGGAGGAGGTGGCGCGCGGGCTGTCGCCGGCGCGGGCGCGCCGCAAGGCCGAGGCGGCGGCGGACCTGGCCGCCGCGTTCAGGTTCACCGGCGGCGGCGGGGAGATGCTGGCTCCGCTCATGGAGGGGCCCGATCCGGACTCCGGCGACGGGGAGGGCGGCGGCTGCGGCCGTGGAGGCGCGCGCGGCGGGAGGAAGGAAGGGTGGGGGAACTGGGTGCGCGGCCAGCTCACGCGCGCCCCGTCCTCGGCGGGTGGCGCGCCGCGCAACGACCTCAGGATGCTCCTCGGCGTCATGGGCGCGCCCCTCGCGCCGGTTCACGTCTGCACCGCCGACCCGCTCCCGCACCTCAGCGTCAAGGACACTCCCATCGTAAGCGCTTCTCTTGCCACTCTGCGATGCTCTGCTCTGCATAATTATTTGTTTCGTTTGCTCCGGATTTGGTTTCGATCGAGTGTTCGACGAAATGCCGGAGCCAAAATTCTCATGATTCATGAATACTTGTTTGTTGTATCCGCCGGACTTACTTAATTTGGGTGATTACTGTGCTGTAAAGAGTGATTCTTGATGTCTGATTCTATCTCTCTGGTCTTGGGACCTTTGACTGCTCCTTAGGACTGATTTGGGTGGGCCTTTTTTTTTCAGCACTGCGATTTGTTTTATTCATCGATGTTACCTGCCTGCTGTAAAAACATTGCTATTTATTATGGTTACGACAAGTGTGTAAAGAATTGCTCGTGAGTCGTGACTCAGTGACTGTGCTTCTCCACAGGAGACCTCGTCGGCACAGTACATCCTGCAGCAGTACCTTGCGGCCTCCGGAGGGCACAAACTTCTGGCGTCTGTGCGCAACACCTACACCATGGGCAAGGTGCGCATGGTGGCCACTGAGATCGAGAAGGGCAGCCGCCTCACCAAGAACCGCAATGCTGGACGTGGCGGCGAGCCCGGTCGCTTCGTGCTGTGGCAGATGGCGCCACAGATGTGGTATATCGAGCTGGCTGTCGGTGGGAGCAAGGTGCACGCAGGGTGCAATGGCAAGCTCGTGTGGCGCCACACCCCATGGCTTGGTGCCCATGCTGCCAAGGGCCCTGTTCGCCAGCTTCGCCGTGCTCTTCAGGTATGCTCTTGTCCGTGCCACACACTGTGGTTGTCGTTGCTTGATTCAGCCATATAAGCTGGTTCGGGCTTGCTCAAGTGTTCTGGATGATGTTCTTTCCAGGGCTTGGATCCACTAATCACAGCAAGCATGTTTGCTGGTGCACGGTGCGTTGGTGAGAAGAAGGTGAATGGAGACGATTGCTTCATCCTGAAGCTGAGCACAGACGCTGAGACCCTCAAGGCGCGTAGCGAAGGCCTTGCAGAGATGATCAGGCATGTCATGTTTGGGTATTTCAGCCAGAGGACTGGGCTTCTTGTACACATTGAGGATTCACATCTGACCCGGATTCAGTCAAACACTGGAGGGGATGCAATCTACTGGGAGACTACTATCAGCTCATTCATGGAGGACTACCGTCCAGTGGATGGTATAATGATAGCTCATTCTGGGCGCTCGACTGTGACCCTGTTCCGGTTTGGCGAGGTGGCCATGAGCCACACCAAGACTCGGATGGAAGAGGTGTGGAGCATTGAGGAGGTTGCATTCAACGTTCCCGGTCTGTCCATGGACTGTTTCATCCCACCCACCGATATCATCAAGTCTGGATCTGTTGACGAGACTATGGAGCTTACTCAAGGCGAGAGGAGCAGGGCCGGTCCTCCCCCAGGCCACCGAGCTAAGGTTGCTGCACTGGAGAAGGCAAAGGAAGATAAGGTGGCTTGGGGTGGTGGAACCATACTTGAAAATCACAACTGATCTCAAGTCTGTTCATACTTGGTTCTCACACCGCAGTTGCTGACTCTGTTGGATCTAGTGTAGGAGAGCAACAAGTGCAATGGGAGCATTTGGAAGCTTATTAAATCCAAATGCCTCCTGTGTATAGGGAGAAGCATGAGAGTTTCACAAGGTCTTGCATATGGTGGAAGCGGATCTGTGTGAAGCATCCTTTTCTGATCTCATCCAGAGATATGGAGTAGGTAGCCTTATTTGCTGCTTGCTTCAGGCTTTTTTTTTTTTTTGCCAGTGCCTCTTAGGTGTGTTCTCCATCCCCCACCACATGAGAAGGCTCACTGTGGTTGGTTCTCTTTTAGCTATACTAATTGGTCGCTGCCGTCAGTGGGGAAGAAGGATTTCCTCGCCGGCAACCGGCAGTGACTTAGCTGTCATTTGCATCCAATTGGCGGTGGTTCAGTGTGCTTTCCTTGGTGATGGGATTCAGGTCAAGCTAGCTAACCTCTCAGAGAAAAAGAAATCTGAACATCTGAATGGTTGTTACTTGTGTTTTTGTACTGAGTAGAACCAGGTAGATGGTTGTTACCAGTGTTTCTAAGTTTTATTTTCCTTCTGTTCCTGAACCTCCACCGTTGGCATCTCTCTGTATGTTATCATGAGATGAAAGGATGTAGTAGTGTTAAACAAAAGGTCGATGTAATCCCAAACATGTTTTATTTCGAGCGTCATGGATTGAGCTGTATGCCTGTGAATTGTGACTGTCCTTAGGAAGAGATGAAATGATTCAGGCTTTTAGAGCGTTGAAGTGCAAACAGTGTGGCGCCATCAATGTGGTTTTCTCCAGGCCTGCTCGTGTTTTACTTTGGTCTGCAGTATGCTGGAGGGAGTAATGATCCTTAACTATGATGGCACGGCCCCCATGTGGCGCCCCTATTGCAGCCTCAACTTCCCCAGGTGCTGCCTGTCATTAGAGTGACACTGATGAGCGCAGGGATATACTACTCGTACATGTCTTAGCTTACTATAATCTGTAAAGCGCTGGGCTTTGCGACCATGATGGTAGCAGGACGGGTAATACAGTACAGCAGTGTATTTTTTTTTATTGCCTTTGTGTGACAGTGCAGTGTGACAGTGAGCTCCATTCCCTGAAGAGAGGGAGCAGGTTGAGAGCCATGGAGCTGCCACCTTGCCCCTGTTTGGCAGTAATGGCACTGCACGCCGTTCCTTGGAGTGAGGAGTAGTTTTATTCGTAGGGCCGTGTGTTCTTCCTGGGAAGAAGGGGCCAATGTCTACGCCGGAGGAATTCTAAGGTCCACCACTGTCTTTACGCTAGTGCTTGCTCTTTCTAACCTATCCGGGAGGTACTTGGGAACTCACAAAGCCAATCCTGCAATGTGCAAGGTCAAAATGCTTAGCAGCCTCAAGGTTCGCAGCGGTGGTTTTTTTTTTCTGTCCAGGAGTGAAAGATTTTTTAAGCCTTCAGTAGAGACGACGCCGTTCATTCTCCACTTGTTTTCCTCCTATCCTTCATGAGCATCCGTGCACCGTCTAATAGAGTATTTCCATCTTTCATGGGTACTTCATTGCATTGCATTGTGAAGGTCTTCCATCCAGGTTGGCATTGCAGAAGTGACAGTAGTAGTAACATACTTCAGACTCGATTTAAAATCTTTCACGAACGCAGGTTTTCACGCGTGCAGCAAGAGCTGGCAATGGAGTTTGCTCACTCATCAGATCAGTATGAGACGGCATGAAGCCTGATGGCTGATGCAGTGCTACCGCCTACCGGACTCGCAATGCAATGCAAAGGAGTAAAGCAATGCGGCCAAAGCAGCCTGAACAAAAGGCTAACCAGAAGAAAAGGGTCGGTGGTGTAGGCAGCAAAGCAAATAGATCGCCGCGGCCAGAACCTCTAGTGGCCGTGCTCCTAGCTAGTACTAGCTTCGAGCAGGAAAGCAGGGGAGATCGACCAAATCATTGATGTTCCTTGTACGCCGGCTCCGCACGGCCTAAAGCCGGGCCTACACAGTACCAGGAATGCAGGGAGGAAAAAAAAAAACAGAGAGCAGCGATTTGCTGACGACCCTACTGAATGTTATATGTGTCCCAGCAGCATCCTGCAGCTTTCTGATGTGTGCCGCCCCTCGCTCGCCTCGATCATGAGGCTTTGGAGTTGGACCACGCTTGATTAGCAGATACTGGAGCTAAATACTGTAACAAACAATCATGGTGCATGCGTGAGCTAGCGTGTTCTGGCGTCATGTCATGTTGGCGCCAATTGTATACAGCAAAAAAACCAGCGTACTTTTCCGTTTCCGGAAGCTGGCCCTGCCCCAGCCGGCGTGTGAAACTCGACGGAGAAAAAGAAGAAGTGCAGAAGGCAATGGAGGGACGACGTCGGTATCTGAAAAGAAAAACCCCAGAATTGGAGTCGAAGCCAAGGCGCTCTCGAGTCAAGGGATCGATGGAACGGAGGAGAGTGGATCAACCAGCTGCGAGCGAGCGAGAGAGAGAGAGAGAGAGAGAGAGAGAGAGAGGCAGGGGAAACAGCTGCTGACTTGTCTGCCAAGCAGGCAGTGGTCGGCCAGCCGGCGCAGAGCTGCGCGGCCGTCGGCGGCCGGTCCGCCGTTGGTTGCCCCGAGCCGTACGTGCGTTTTGGCAGCGCTGTCTGTCGCTGCCGGCACTGGGGCGCATTCAGCAGCAGCAGCAGGAGATCGATCAATGGCGGCAGGCGTGGTGCTCAGTTTAACTGGCGAGGCTGCAGGTGGCCTGCTGGCTGCTGCCGCGAAACAAAATGAGTGGCTGGCGTAATTAACAGGCCGGCCTGGGGGGACCTCTCCTGACACCAAGGGGATTATTATTCAAATTAACCGCTTTTGAGATGTGTTAACAGCAATGAGCAGCACGCACTGACTGACACTGACAATGGCAGCATCTGCTTGACTGCTAACTGCTGCAAGTCAGGTCACCTCCCCACAGCCCAGCACCGGCAGGTCCGGCGGGGGGCGCTTGACCACTCCAGCAAAGCATTTGCATTGCTGCACTCACTGGTCTGGTGACGAAGGAGAGGGGGAGGGAAAAAGGAAATCCCAATGCAGACAGAAAGAGAGGGCCTGACGCAAACTCCGCAGAGCCCACGTAGAAAAAAGAGGCCCATCTACCTCATGTGCCCAAAGAACAGAGAGGGCCCCTCTAGCCCAGTGATGATGTCCACGTGACCACGTGCATGTAAGAGGCCCGTTTCTGTTTTTTTATATAGAACAGGCCGGTTTCTGCCTTGTCGTGTCCAGTCCACCACGTACATGAAAAAGGCCCATCCTTAACTCTAAACCCACCGGGCTTTCTTACAGGCCGAGACCAAAACTGCTCTTGTGTTGCTCCATATTGTGGTTTAGTTTCTGAGTCCGCTTGAACTACCCGGGGCCATTTTCTTCGTGATACCAAAACAGACAAACCGAACCCGTTTGTTCAAAGGTACAGAGGCTTTGCGACAGCTGAAGTAAAACTAGGTCCCCCGGGCGTACATCGAATATATGGTGCCAAAATCCAGAACAGATCGCATATATAGCGCATAAATCCCGGAGAGATTGCGTTGCGGGAACCTTTTCTTTTCTGCATTATTCTTGGTGTCAAGGCCACTATCTCCTTTGGGCACCAGGAGGCATGCCAGCAGTCCAGCACCCACCCGGTTTTTTTAGAATGACAGTAAAATCGAAGACGCTCACACAAACGCACATACACTCACCTCTATGAATACATGTACGTATCCCTACTCCTATGAGCACCTCCAAGAGACTGAGCCGGCTAATCTTGATACTGACGAAGTCACCACAGACGCCTCGCAATCGACGGGGACGTCGCCTACCACTGAAAGAACAATGCCGGTTAATCCTGAAATAAATCCAGGAAAATGTGACCCGGTTTCCAGGGGTGTGAGCAGAGGATTACACGGAGAATACAAGATCAGAATGCAGACAGCTAGGTACGCACCGGCCGTCAGATCGCGTTGAAATGAAATGAAACGCCTCGTCATATCATAGGGACTGACCATCGCCCAGCCAAATTGCGCCGCGGTTGCCGCGTTAAAATTGTTTCTCCGCCACTAACGTGATCGGTAGTGCTTTCAGGTGCCGACTTCGTAGGTGTACTCCAAGAGTGACCCAGCCCAACTGCTAACTCTTAGCAGCAAAGGCAGCCTAACTCTTTGGCCGATCTTGCTGGCTACCACTAGCTTCTCTCTGCCTGTTGTTGTAACTCCGGCTGGCTGCGGTCCTGCGGATGAGGATCATACCACGTTCGTTGCTCACAAAGAAGGTCGCACGACGCCTGCACTGGGTGCACCAAAAAAGTATCTGTAGAGAAGGAATTGATCAACCGTGAAAATGATTGATCTGTTGAGTGGCTTATATACTAGTACAACACACACTCTATGAGCTAACTTCCTCAGCTAGATTACACGCGGTACGCGAGCTATGGCGAGCGTGCGCCGCGCATGACGCGCGCAGAGCGTGTCAAGCGCTAGCCATGCATGCACACGGAAGACTCGTTCCAACACCCCCCGCAGTCTCAGCTCGTTGATCTGACGCAGAGACTGGACCTGAAGTCTTCGAACAACGCCGTAGGAAGACCTTTCGTGAAGATATCCGCAAATTGGCGCGCGCTCGGAATCTGCAGGACGCGAAGCTCACCAATGGCCACCTTCTCACGAACGAAGTGGATATCCAGTTCAATGTGCTTGGTGCGCCTATGGTGGACGGGGTTGCGGGACATGTACACGCTGGAGATGTTATCGCACTAAGCCACCGTCGCCTTGGGTATAGGACAATGGAGCTAGCCGAGAAGCTGGCGAAGCCACGAGCACTCAGCCACGGCATTGGCAACGCCACGGTACTCCGCCTCAGCTGACGACTTGGACACCGTCGATTGTCGCTTTGAGGACCATGAGATCAGGGAATCACCAAAGAAGATGGCGAAGCCTAAAGTTGAGCGGCGGGTGTCGGGGCAGCCGGCCCAATCAGCGTCGGTGTACGCGGTGATCGAAGGTGAGGATGCAGCGTACAGATGAAGACCGAGCGTCGATGTTCCCCTGATGTACCGAAGGATCCGTTTTAGCATGGCGCCGTGGCATTCCCTGGGCGCATGCATGTGCAAGCAAACCTGTTGGACGGCATAGGCGATGTCGGGCCGTGTCAACGTGAGGTATTGCAAAGCACCCGCCATGCTTCTGTACCAGGATGCCTCCTTCATGAGCTCACCGTCGCTACTGGAGGACTTGGGCTTGGTGTCGGCTGGAGTGGTGGTTGGCTTGCAGTTGGTCATTCCAGCGCGTTCCAGGATGTCGTTCGCGTATGCAGACTCGGAGAGCACGAAGCCCTCCTTTGTCCGGCAGACGTCGACGCCAAAGAAGTAGCTGATCGGGCCCATGTCCTTGAGGGCGAACGCGGAACGAAGGTTGGTGATGAGCTGCTGAAGGAGTGCAGGCGACGAGGCGGACATGATCATGTCGTCCACGTACAGGAGGAGGTACGCCATGGCGCCGCCACTGTTGTAGACGAACAGGGACGAATCCGCGCGTGACTGCCGGAAGCCGAGGGAGATGGCGTGATCGGCGAACCTGGTGAACCATGCGCGCGGTGCTTGGCGTAGGCCGTAGAGAGACTGGGAAAGGAGACATACATCGCCGGGACGGTGTGGATCCTCGAAGCCGGTCGGCTGTTGGCACAGAACGTGTTCTTGGAGGCGATCAGCGTCAGAACCGTACGGATCGTGGCCGGCTTGACGACCGGAGAGAATGTTTCGCCGAAGTCGATCCCCGGCCGCTGGTGAAAGCCGCGCACGACCCAACAGGCCTTGTAACGTTCCAGCGTGCCGTCGGAATTCAACTTGTGCTTGAACACCCATTTGCCGGTGATCACTTGCGCGCCTGGTGGTCGTGGAACGAGAGTCCAGGTTTGGTTGCGCTGGAGAGCGTCAAACTCAAGCTGCATTGTGGCGCCCCAGTTCTCGTCCTTGAGCGCGGCGCGAACGGACGTGGGAACGGGAAACATGGCCGGCGCGGTGTTGGTCAGGGCGTAGACGTCCTTGGCGTACTTCGGGTTCGGCTTGATGATGCCTGTGCGAGAGCGTGTCAACATGCGATGTTGAGCGGGCGGAGCTGGCACCGGTGCTGCACGAAGCGATGGCAGCGAGGCTGCAGCCTGTTGTGGCGTGACGGCGTCGAGAGTTGGCGTCGGAGGCGACGGGGATGGTGCATGTACTGGATCCGTAGGCGATGGAGACGTTGCATGTACTGGGGCCGTCGCTGTGTCGTGATGCCGGACTGGAGGAGCAGGTGCGTCGTCGTCGGAGCAAGGCACAGCAGACGGCGGTCGCGACGGTGGGGCGCTTCGGAACGGGAAGGAGTTTTCGACGAAGGTGACGTGACGCGAGGTGTAGACACGTCGCGTCTCGAGGTCGTAGCAGCAGTAGCCGCGGTGGTCGCCGGGGTAGCCGAGGAAGACGCACGCAACATATCACGGACTGAGCTTGTGGAGTTGTCGATGCGATGTTCGGGTAGCACAGGCAGCCGAAGACGCGGAGCTCGTCGTAGCGTGGTGGTGCGCCGAGGAGAAGGTGGTGCGACGTGACTGCACCAGTGGTGCGACAGGGGCGCCGGTTGATGACGTATGTTGCCGTGTTCAAGGCTTCGGGCTAGAACGACAAGGAAGCTACACTATGGATTAGTAACGTGCGAACACAATCGTTAATGGTGCGAAGGACACGCTCCGCTTTCCCATTTTGTTGTGATGTGTATGGGCACGAGAGACGGAATGCAGTGCCGTGGGCGTCGAGGAACTGGCGCATGGTGTACGTATCAAATTCCTTGCCATTGTCAGTTTAGAAAGCTAGAATAGGAAGTCTAAATTGAGTATGAACATAGGAGAAATAGGAGCGAATGATATCCTGGACAGCAGATTTACAACGAATCGGGAAAGTCCACACATAGTGAGTGTAAGCATCAATCGAAACGACATAATACTTATAACCCGAATGACTATAAACTGGTGAGGTCCAAACATCCGAATGAATTAATTGAAAAGGGAAATAGGTAGGTGTATCTGAAGAAGAAAACGGCAATCTAACATGTTTGCCCAATTGACGGTGAGAGCAAGAGTGAGGTGCCGATTTGTTACACTAAAAATCAAATGTGTTGAGAATCTAACGAAGGGGGCGAGAGCCGGGGTGCCCAAGACGGTTGTGCCACAGCTCCAACGACGATGGAGACGAGGCGGTGAAGGCGTGGTGTTGTGGCAGCCGTAGAGAGTAGAGGTCGCCCGAGCTCTCACATCGGAGCGTCACCGTGTGAGTTGCCAGATCCTTAACAGAAAAACCATGGGGTCAAATTCCATGGAAATGTTGTTGTCACGGGTTAGCTGTTTGACAGAGATCAAATTCTTAATCAAAGAAGGTGTGACAAGGACGTTATTAAGGTGAAGAGGGGAGGAGGATGTAGGAATTGTGGCGTCAGTTTTATGAGTGACATGCAACCGTGCGCCGTTTCCAACAGTGACAAAGGAGGAGACAGGGAGAGAGCAAGGAGAAGACGTGATACCAGGGTTGGCCGACATGTGTGTAGATGCGCCGATGTCGAGGTACCAATCGGCGGAGCTTGGAGGTTGAGTGGCGACGCTGGCGTTGTTCAGGGTGGCGTAGAGAGCACTGGTGTCCCAGCTCGACGCGCCAAGGGAGGCAGCATCTGGCGTTGGAGGGAGTTGGGCCAGCATGGCCTGTTGAGGCTGGAACGTCGGGTGGGTGCCCAACACACCAGAGCCTGGTGGGCGAAAAGGCATGGACCAGACCTGGACAAGGCCCGTCCACGGGTTGTAGCCCGCTGTCCAGGGAATGGACGGAGGGCGCTGCAGCGCGCCACCGCCGCTGTTGCCGCCATTGCCGCCGCCGCCGGATCCGGAATAGCCGGAGGAAGACCCGGAGGAGTTGTTGGAGCCCTTGCCGCGATGTTTGTACTTGTTCTTGTTACGGGAGCCGCCATCGTCGGAGGATCCGGCGTTGCCGACGGAACCGGTGGGAGCGCCGCCTTGGCTTGAAGATGATCCGTGACTGGCGGTGAAGGCCTGACCAGCCTCGGCCTTGTCATCGTTTGCGAGTGGATCTCCTCGAGCAGCAGATAGGAACGAGCAGTCATGAAGGTGTGGTGCTTCGAGGTGATCGCCGGCTTGACGTGGCGGTACTTCCTGTTCAGGCCGCGAAGGAGGTTGAGAACCTGACTTGCTTTAGAAACAGGTTGCCCGACGTCGCGCAGGCCGTCGGCGGGCTGCTTGAGGCGGGAGCAGTAGTCGTTGATGCGGAGGTCGCCTTGGTTGAGGCTGCGGAACTCGGCCTCCAGGTACACGGCACGCTGCATCTCGTTGTCGCGGAAGAGGCCTTCAATGTCCGACCAGACGCAGAAGGCGTAGGTGTGGGGCTTGTAGACGAGGTCGAAGACGTTCTTTTGGACGGTTGTATACATCTAGTTGACGAGGCAGCAGTCGATCTGACGCCATTCAGCGGTGCACTGAGCGATGGGCGTCGGAGACTTGACGAGGGCATCAAGACCGAACTTGCCAAGAACAGAATCGAAGAGGCACCTCCACTGGCTGTAGTTGGGAACAAGGAGATCGAGGAGGATGGGAACATGTGAACGGATGTTCACAGTCTGCACTACGTCGACCGACGCGGGCTGTGGCGAGTCGAGGAGGACGTCGGACTCGCCAGAGGAGGAGGAGGAGTGCGCCGGGGAGGCCATGGCGCTTGGCAGAGAAGCAGGCGGAAGCAGGAACTTAGGATCTAAAGGTAACTGATACCATGTAGAGAAGGAATTGATCAACCATGAAAATGTATTGATCTGTTGAGTGTGCTTATATACTAGTACAACACACACTCTATGAGCTAACCTCCTCAGCTAGATTAGAGGCGGTACGCGAGCTGTGGCGAGCGTGCGCCGCGCATGACACGTGCAGAGCGCATCAAGCGCTAGCCATGCATGCACACGGAAGACTCGTTCCAACGGTATCATTTTATCGTGACTACTTTTTCTCCAGTGTTACTTTCGGAATTTCCTTGAGTATGCCTGCCTGATCACTGATCAGCGGGTCTTCGATCCCACAAGAGGGAACTTTTAAAGGTAGGGTCGTAGGGGAATAACAAAGCGAGGCTAGATGTTAGGATTTGCATCTGGCCCTGTGATGAGTGGTGACACATAGATGCCCGCCAATGCATACGGCCAATGTCCCCGTGAACATGTTGCGTATCCAGTGCTAATATATATATATATATATATATATATATATATATATATATATATATATATATATATATATATATATATATATATAT
The DNA here is from genome assembly GCA_015342445.1 of Digitaria exilis. Taxonomy (NCBI): domain Eukaryota; kingdom Viridiplantae; phylum Streptophyta; class Magnoliopsida; order Poales; family Poaceae; genus Digitaria; species Digitaria exilis. The sequence goes on along the minus strand of JACEFO010001677.1, from coordinate 903,832 downwards.
ATATATATATATATATATATATATCCATGGTGTTGGTTTAAAAATAAGAATTTTATGATAGTTGAAGGGTGAAAAATATATTTTCTTCCTCCTGTTTGATTGGGTTATGTCTGTATCTATGAAAAATGTTGTTGCGGGCTGTGAACGATGGAAAATGTTATCGTGGGTTGTGAGCTGTGAAAAGGCTAAAAGCCATCTGGTTGAATTGGCTGCGACTGTGTTGATTTGGTAACAATTGCCTGTAATGACTATAAAGTGCTTATACGAAAAATGATAGTAAAAAGATTTTAGAAAGAAAAAAAATCAAATTTAATCTTGTGCCATTAATAAATAAAAAAATTATTGTAAATAATGTTTGCAATACCTTTAACAAATAAAAGTTTTTTTTCGAATAAATGTTTGCTTTCCTTGCCATCTGCCAGTGGGCCCTATTGTCAATGAAAGCAATGCACAAATGAAATCCCACTTGTAGCCTTTTTCTTTCCTGGCCAAAACAGAGTAGACAGAGCACCTCTGGCTCATCGGCAAAATTCTAAATTCCTCTTAGTTCCGCCACTGACCAGTGGTGCTGGGCGTTGTCGTGGGTGGAAGGGGAAAAAGGGCATCAATACAACATAACTGATGATAGTGGATAATTTTGATGAAAGTTTTAACTCACAGCCCGAATAAAGCAAGGCGGGATGTTGTGAAACTTGAACTCGTAGAAAGCTGCCTTTTGCAATGGTTGTATGTGGTAGCTAAGCCTTTTGGTTGGATTTGCTTTCTCGAGACCGCCGGGGAAAACAGGTTGGAAGCCCAACCAATTTCACTAGCGGGGAGAGTTACTGGAGAACCCAACGGTTGCCTCTCCCTCCGGCCGATTCTATAAATTTTGGAAATTAGCTGGTCCAGACCATAAACCACCGGCGACATCAATCAATTGCGGGGTTTACCCGTAAAACCCCCCAACCTCCTCAGCTAGTCAGCTCCGCTCAACAAACAAACCGCCGTAAAAAGGAAAAGAAAAAAGAGGGGCAAAGAGAAAGCAAAAGCGGGCATTGTCTCCACATTGGGCCAGGCAGGCCAGCTGGACGACCAAAAAAAGAGAAGCCCACCCAGGCCGCAATTTTCTAACTCACGGGCCCATACCGATGATGCCCTTGCCTAGCAAACACACACAGGCAAGAACATTTCGCGCCTCAAAAAAAAGAAAAAAAGAAAAAGAAAGCAAACACACACAAGCAAGAACAAGGATCATCGTGTCGTGCAGACAGCAGCATTTTTTTTCCCATTTCATTAGCGCCGCTTTATTCGCCTGTCTACTGTATCTCTCTTTAATCTCCTCTCCTTTTTCCTCTTTCAACCCCTGTACTGTACGACGTACGTACTAGCAGTTTTATTAAACGTAAACTTCCGTAGCAGGCGTGGTGTCACGAGGACGCCACCACTGCTCAACCAAATCGAAAAAGGCGCTTAATAAACCGGCCATCTCCATCTCAATTTTTTTTTCTCACCGGCCAGCGGCCGTGCTTTTACTCGCCACCTTTCTTCGTCTCACATCTCATCTTTGATCTTTTCTTCCGTTCCGTTCCGTGCCTCCCTCTCCCTGTCCGGCTCCACTCCTGCCTCCCTTTTACCTTACACGCATTTGTTTATTACTGACACTACTATAATCTCTTTGCCAAAAGAAAAAGAAAACTGTTAGTATCACAGAAAGCCGGATGGAGAGGAGCTTTGAAACGGCGACGAAGGGTTTCAGGAAAAGCAGGCCATCCCGCCATTGAACGGACGAGAAGGACACAGACAGACAGACACAACCTACAGTCGGGGTGCCCCATTTTGGTAGTGCTACACTGATAGTGCACCATGTCTCTGTTCCTGTCTCTTCCCATTTTGTTCTCACATAATTTATTATTTTTTCTTTCACAAAACTGAAAACCTGAATTAACCATTAGGCTGAACATGGTATTTTTCTTTACGTATACTATGTTATTACCTCTTTCCACACATTGTGATCATTCCCTGAAATTTCGACATGATATTTCCATATGTATCATGCTCGATCTGTCTTTTTTCACTCTGCAAACAATTGATGGCCATGTATTGCCTCCACCGCCGCAAACGAGAAAGGCCACGGCCTCAAATGCTAACAGAAACACGTCTCTATCGTGCTACTCCCGACATTCTCTTCTGATAGGCATACTTTACCATGATTACTTTGATGCGCTGTTATTTTGGTAGTTACCTCCTACTTTTTCAGTTCCAAATCTTAGGTGGTTTTGGTATACCCATATACATAATTTTTACTAGTATGTATCTATATCTAGTGTATATCTAAGTACATAATAAAATCTATAAGCATAGAAAAGCTAAAATGACCTACAATTTAGAATTAAGTAGTACGTGAGGTATTTACTATCAGCCCATATATCATCATGTTCGCCGTCAATAATAATATTTTAAACCAACAATGAAAAGCATCTTTCATAAAAAAAACAATAAAAAATCATCATGGGAACATAACCACAGTCCCACATTCCAGGGAATGCCAGGAAACAAGAAAAAAAAAGAGAGAGAAAAATTTAAAGTAAAACATTAGTGGACAACATTGCTGATGGCCTCCCGACAGGTCCAAATCAGTCATTGTGAAGCTGCCCTTACACTTGCAGCGTCCCAATCAGGTCCAGCCCTCGAAAATAATTCCATTCCAATCAATCTCCATCCTGCCCCCATCACCACCACTATTCCACACTCCAAAATCACAATCTCGCATCGCAGCTACTAGACACTTGCCACCATTAATGACCTTATTAGCATTAACACATAAGCAACCTCCAATTACCTCCTTTTTGTCCTCCCTTTCTTTCAACCCCTTCTCCAAACCCCAAACCCTCCTCCAATTTTACACTCCAACCCTTCGATCCACCGATCAAGGTAGTGTACGTGGCCATCACTTTGCCCGTGACACTTTTACACACACCATTTTGATGAGACCCCAAAAATCATGGCCGTACGTGGTGTCCATCAGGTCCACGTGAACGCGATCGGGCTCGCCACGCTGTGCTTGCCGTCCGACCACACGAGCCGCCCGAACCCCGACGTCCCCGACGGCTGCGACCTCGACGTGAACCTCACCGTGTAGCTCTTCTTCTCCCCCGCCGACGTGAACGCCAGCTCCTCCGGCTCCACCTTCACGTCCACTCCCTCCGCCGCTGCGCCGCCGCTGGCCACCGTCGCCGTCGACACCCTGTACTTCCCCGCGCCGCCCACGTTGGTGAGCGTCCGCGTGTGCGTCACCGTGGTCGCCGCCGACGACGCCCCGCCGCCCTCGCCGCTCGCCGTCGAGAACGCCACCGCGAACGACGGGTAGTTGAGCCTCCCCACCGAGTAGGTCTCGTTCTCGGCGCACGCCATGTCTTTGCCCCTCCTCGCCACGGCGGCGATCATGGCGGGGGTGTACTTGAGCGCGCACAGGAAGTCCACGTAGTCACGTGGTCCCAGGTCGTACACGAGCCCCGGGTCCACCGCCCTCGCGGGGTCCACATGTCCTGCGCCGTAGTCGAACGCCGTCGCGGCGGCGCCCGTCGCCGCGTCGAGAAGCTCGCCGGCGCCGGCGCCGGAGTAGGAGGAGTAGGCGGTGGTCATAAGAGCGGAGCGCACGGCGGCGGGGCTCCACTCCGGGTGGGCGCTCCGGAGCAGCGCCGCGAGGCCGCTCACGTGCGGGCACGACATGGACGTCCCCGAGATGATGTTGAATCCCACGCGGCGGTCGTCGGCGGCGAGCCCCGTGGGCCCGACCTTCCCCGTCCACGCCGCGAGGATGTTGACCCCCGGCGCGATGACGTCAGGCTTGAGGATCTCCGGCGTCACCGTGTTGGGCCCACGCGAGGAGAACGCGGCGACCACCGGCGACGGGCGCACGCCGACCTGCGTCCCGGCGACCACGATCGTCGCCGTGGGGTTGGGGACCGACGCCACGTAGGACTTAATCGCCGTCCCTTCCCTCTCCCCGACCCCCGCGGCGGGGAGGATGTGCGCGTCGGCGACGAGCTCCTGGCCGTTCGCCGCCGTGTTGGAGAGCACCATGCCCGCGCCGCCGGCGTCGCGCACGACGAGCCCCTTCTGGACCCGCGCGCTCACGCCGCGGTCGCACACCACGATCTTCCCGGCGACCTTCTCCGGCGAGAGCGTACCCGCCATGCAGAGGTTCCCCGCCGTGGAGTTGGACGCGTTGGCCGCGTAGATGATCGGGAGTGGCGTACTTGGAAGGGGCTTGCCGGAGTAGAGGGAGACGCCGGTGAAGTTGTGGCCGTTGCCGAGGGAGACGTACGCCGGGAAGTCGCGGTCGAGCGTTCCGGCGCCGACGGTGGTGATCCATGGCGCCACGTTGGAGAGCGTGGAGCTTCCCGGCCCGGCGTTCCCCGCCGAGCAGGCGACGAGGACGCCCTGCTCCATGGCGGCGAACGCGCCGATGGCGACGCTGTCGCGGGAGTAGTCTGCGGCGCCGCCGCCGAGCGAGAGGGAGAGGACGCCGCACCCGTCGCCCACGGCGGCGTCCATCCCGGCGAGGATGTCGGAGCTGAAGCAACCCCCGAGCCAGCACACCTTGTACACCGCCACGCGTGCCCTCGGCGCCATGCCACGTGCCGTGCCGGCGGCGAACCCGAACAGGCTGGCGTGTTCCACGGCGGCGCCGGCGGCGGTGGATGACGTGTGGGTCCCGTGGCCGTCGTCGTCACGGGGGGAGTTGGACTCGCGGGAGGTGTCGATGGGGCCCATGGCGGCCTCGTAGCCTCGGCTGTAGAACCGAGCGCCGACGAGCTTGCGGTTGCATGACGAGGAGTTGAAGTTGGAGCCGGAGACGCACTGGCCTTTCCAGAAGGGAGGGACCTCGCCGAGGCCGGCGTCGGAGTAGCTGGGGCTCTCTGGCCACACGCCGGTGTCGAGCACGCCGACGACCACGTCCGCCGCCGTGCCGGACTGCGGGAAGAGTCCGGCGCCGGCGCCATCGCCGGCGATGCCGAGGAACTCTGGGGTGCGTGTGGTGTGGAGCTCGTACCGGGCCTCGGGGAGGACGGCGAGGACGCCATCGAGGGAGGCGAGGTCGCCGGCCTCCGTCGCCGTGAGGCGCGCCGAGAACCCGTGGAGGACGGTGTCGTAGGCGTAGAGCATCTTGTTGCTCGCCGGCGAGACGGAGCGCAGCGAGGCGCCGTACCACTCGCCGTGGTTGGAGTATTCCGCTGGCATCGATGATTTAGCCATGTGGACGATGTACGTCTTCCGCTCCTCCTCGCCGGCGGCGATGGTGGTGGCGGCGGCCACGGCGAGTGCCAGCGCCAGCGCGCGCAGCATGACGGTGTTACCCATCTTTGTATAGGTAGGTGGATAGATTTTGGATCGATGACTCTATATATTATATCGCGGACGATCGAGCTGCTAGCTCGCTGATACAAGAACGTGTAGAGTTATATATATACGCAGTGAGAGTGAGAGAGGGGGAAGATTGTGAGCAAAAGATGGGCGGTTGGTGGTGCGAGAAGGACTGGAAAAGGCAAGCTAGCTAGTAGGACTGGAGAGAAGAACAAGGTGGATATGGAGAATTGGAAAGGTTGGAGAAAAAAAGAGGTGAAGGTTTTGTGTGGTTAAGCGATTGCTTAGGGGTAAAAGATGCAATGAGACGCGTCGTCGAAGGAAAGGAGTGAAACTAAAGACGACGACAAGTTGACAACGATGAGTGTACCATGCACTACTAAAAAAGAGAGCTAGCTGGTCGGTCGATGGGTCACATGGATTTGTTTTTCTCCGCAAACTTTTTGGGATTTCCGGCGGACGGATCGAGCGCTGTGTTGCCTCCCAATCTCCCATGCTAATTTAATTCTGCTAATCCCGGCCGTGAGCTAGCTGATGAGCTGGGGAGAAGAACGTGCAGCGACAGCAGCTCGGTGTTCACATGCCGACATGCAGTCGTTTTGTACGCTTAGCACAGACCACAGAGGCTTAGAGTATGACATGCGAACGCATTTTTGTCTCGCGCGCACGTGTGGTCTCCGGCCTGGCGTCTGATGGAATGATCGGATACACGGATGAAGACTCAATTTTTCACCCGGAGGCGGCTTATTTTGGAGCTAGTAGAGTCAAGGAATCATCTAATAACTGACTGATGAAAATCGCGACTTAATTTCATTGTTAATTGTATTGATGACTTGATTTGCGTATTACTGATTGAATGACAGCACACACAACCAGTATTAACTGGGAATTATGTCTCGCCCTCTTCCCATGGATTTTAGTCCGCACCACCTATCTTTGAGAGAGACGATGTTCTCGTCATCGCCAATAATGGCCGTCCAACCAACCCATGGCAATCACGTACACCACGGCACCTAAGGACCGGCCGATAATGCGGGATGGGATCGAGGTCGACAAATAATCCATGGCCACAAGAACATGCATGATGAACATCCTAATTACAGGCATGTGTGATCAATTATCCAGTCGATATTCTGAAACTATAGTAGACCAACTACGTACCGTATTCCTACCTGCGTGACGTGGTTGGATTTGCTTGAGGACGATCAATAACTTGAGCGTGCGCGATTAAGATAGTCCAGTTCTTTTTTCTAAACAAAAAGGAAGATAAAGTGTGCTCTTACACTAAGAGATGAAGTGAGCTATCAGGGTACTCAACAATCCATCTCCCAACTTGCACACAAATAAATCGCGGCATGATTGCTAGCTCTTTTTTACCAGCTGTGCCTGGCGGGATGATGATGCAACCAACGTTGTGTGGACCTATAGAAGATGGACAGCTGCTAATATCAAATCCGATAGCGAGAGAGGATAAAGAGGGAGGAAGAAGAATCCAGCAGCTGGCAACAATCACTACATGGAATCAGGATCGGAATATATATATATTTTTTGACAAGACGTCGGCGTCCACTGCTTGCTCATCACACTTCTAATATCCCCTACAGAATCTTAATTTACCCCCTCATTGCTACGCTAATTAAGACTGAGATGAGAAGCTGAGAACGCGAAGGTAAGCTTGTGTGGCAAAATGAGGCGGCGACTATGCAGAGTCTTTCAGCGCGTGGAATAAGCAGCCAGCTATATATGTGGTCTTGTACGGCTGTGTACCATATGCAGTGGAACACAGTGGCAGAGAAAGAGGAGAGCGTGCGGCTGATGGGGACGTCGCGCTTCCTAGTCGTTGGAGGTAGCAGAGTCCCGCGGCAGGCAGTACAGGGAAAAAAAACATAGCTAGTAGCTACTGCATGGGATATGATCGATGTATGATCGATCCTTCGTTTATTGGGGGGGTAAGCACGGCATGCACGCAATGATCGACGACTGTTACGACTTATGACTGGGGCATGCATGCAGCTTTCCAAGTTATCAAAAGGCTAATGAGTGTGCAGTGGTCCTCAGAAATTCCTCATCACGGGCTCATGTATGCCTGCGGCGCTGCGTGGTGGGCCAGTGGGTGGGTACTGGATCGTGTTGTGTGAGGGATAAGATATCTAGGGCGACCATGTGGAGGAGATCAATCAGAAGGAGCAGGGGGCAGCCAAGGTACGCGATCAAACCGACAAGGGTAGAAAGGAAATCCGTGGAGCTAGCTCTTGTTCGAATTGAGCGCATGCATATTTGCATATGTATGCTCAATTGCTCATGCATGCAAACCGCTGAAATAAACCAGCCAATCCGTGCTCCATACGTGTACCGTGTGTTTACAGCTAATTCGTTCAGTTCGCTCACTGTGGGCTGTGGCAGCAAGATGCGTGCAGACAAAGATATACCAGTCCTGACTACTAGTAAGTAACAACAGAACTCCACCGTCGGCATGCAGTAGTACTATCAGTCCACACCGTGTTCGATCTGCATGCCGTCGTTAAGCTACCTGGAGCTATTTTAAATTCCCCTTCTCCTTTTCGTTCTTTCTACGCTTGGTTCATCATCTTCCAACCACAACCAGGTCGGCCATCACGGGTCGCTGCATGCCTGGGTGGCTGGGGTGTGTCGCCGCAAAGCTCCAAGCCGGAGCAGCTAATAGCTCCAACAAAGTGTGGGACTCCCCGGGGGCGTCGCGGCTTGCCAACCTGACGCGAGATGATGCTCCACTAGTACTCCTGTCCAGCCAGCTATATATGCAGCGCTGCAGGCCACCACACGCACACGCACTGCACCGCCGCACCTTCGTCTTCCATCCATGCATCATGTGCATGGATGCACCTATGTGTGGTGCACGAGAGAAGGGCCTAACTCGATCACGGGGACTCATCATCATCAGTCAACTGTCAGTAGGGCTAGCAGATTGCAATGCCCAAAATATCTTGGCACGAGCTAATTTCTCTTTGTTTCTTGTGTAAGTATGCCGCTTGCATCATCAAACATTCAAACCTGCTAGCTGGATCTTGTTGTTTCTACACGTATGTATGTCTTTGGTTGCGTACTAAACTGTGCATGCATGCATGGATGATATTGTGGTGCAACCAATTTCCTCACGCCTATATATATATCAATTAGTTGTTTCCTATGTATTTGGTTGCATGCATGAATCATTTCTTATGGCGTTCCTCAACAACAATGCGAATTGCTTGCACCCACATGTTTTATATTAGGAAGAGAGAAAGTTTGAACAAAGGTTGGGTTTCTACTCAGAATTCATCGTCGATCGAATGATACGATGCCATGGACGACGCGATGGCTACCAGTCTTTTTTTTTTTTTTGGAAAAGTTTGTTTTTCACCCTTCAACTATTACAAAAGTCCGATTTTCAACCTTAAACTACAAAACCGGATGCAAAAGGCCATCCAACTATCCAAACCATGCAAAATTGGCCCTTTAGGTGGTTTTGAGGGTGATTTTAGACTTTATAGAAATAGCAAAAATGTTATTTAAACTTTAAAAAACCATAACTAATTCATTTCAAACCCAAAAAATATAAAATCAGTGCAAAAAATTCCCCTAAAATGTAACCAACCAATTGGCACACTATTTAATGTTATTTGGGTATTATATGTTTATATTACTAATGTCTTATTATTTTTCTAAAAAATAATTAGAGTAAAATAAATAATATGCAAATAACTTCTAATGGTGCACCAATATATAGGTCACATTTTTAGAAAAACATTGGCACTAGTTTCATAGTTTTTCTAATTCAAAATAAATTAGTTATGAATTTTTTAATACAAAATTATTTTTAATTTTTTTGAAAAATACAAAACCACCTTCGAAACCACCCAAAGGGCCAATTTTGCACGGTTTGGATAGTTGGAGGGTGTCCACTGTCTGGTTTTATAGTTGTAGGTTGAAAATCAGACTTTTGCCAATGTCCAAGCAAAGTACCTAGCAAATCGTCCGTCCTTGCATATATATCGGGGCCACTCTGGCTGTGGCCTGTGAGCTGCAGTAGCGATTAGCCTACGCCTTGCAGTTGTTGCTTTAATTTGGTGACCTGCAGGGCTGCATCAACGAATGGACAAGCCGAGGGGCTCTCTGGGCTCGATCCTACAAACACAGCACATGCTGCTGAGGCATCGTCGACCAGTAGGTGAGACGTCCGTCGTCGATGGAGGCGGCCGGGCCGGCGCTCCCTCGACTCCGATGGTTTCCTGGGCCTCCGTCTCTATAGCTAGCATTGCGAACTGTGGGGCATTGATTTCAAGTCGTCCGACTAATCACAATTAGTCGTGATTAGTCGGCTTGATCGGTCTTATGTCGACTAAGGTCTACTATGTCGACTGGAGGACTAATCATGAACGTCATCCTAGTCGACAAGACCATTAGGGTCTTACGATTAGGTTCGCTTATACGATTTGAAATCATTGCTGTGGGGCCACGAGCGTCGTTAATTAATTACATCTATATAATCATCGTTAGTCTGTTAGAGCTGCTCCCGAATCAGGATTAATTTTGTCTGCAAAAGAAGAGGAATTTGGACCAAACTAGCTACTGTAGCTGACGAAGAATCTTTCTCTCCCATTCCCACACGGCCCCACTACAGCTTCGCGCTTGACGATAGAAGCTGCTTGCGTGGATGCAACGGGTCACATGAGTGCCCACTTCCCATAATCCCAGCACACGATCGATATGTACGTACGTCGTATAGCTAGCCAGACAGTGACACGGCAGCTAGCTTAGGCAATACGATATAGCGATATATATGTATATATATATATATGTATATATATGTATATGTACGTATATATGTATAGGTATGTATGTATGTGTGTGTGTGTGTGTGTGTGTGTATATATATATATATATATATATATATATATATATATATATATATAGACACACACACGACTGAAGGTGTATGCATATGTAATGAATTGATGATCCTATATATGTTCTGATCCACATATGCAAAGATACAAGCACCCGTGGGATCGAGGGGCGCCTGTTCCGGCTCGATTCCTTGTGTGTTTCATGCTAGAGGCTTGTTTTCGCCAAGGTTTTTTTTTTCTGTGCATATGGGTACACTGGTACTTTTGTTTTCTTCAGAAAACGAAAACGAGACAGAGGTTGGGATATTATTGAACACACATATAGTACTTATCTTTTGTTCAGAAAAAAGAAAACACTTCGGTCAGAAAGAAGTTCACGAGATTCCCCTGATGACGACGCCGCAATTGGAAAACATCTGGCTGGTATCGACAGGGCGGCGTACTGTATTGCTAGCTAGGGCGTTGTGTGTTGAGGCCAGGCGAGATCGACTCGAGTACGGTGACCGTGCATTAATAACGAACGCCCGTGTAGGAACTCAACTGCTGGTCGTTGCAAAGCGCATGCACGTACGGAAAAAGCACAGCACGCTGAGAAGCGGTAGTGCTTATTAGTCCATGGCTTGATGAATTACATGATCCATTTGTGAATTATATTGCAGCTTTTAAAAGCTAGTATCTCTAGATGGTCCAGAGTTTTCTTTTTTGTCCAGCTTTATTTCACATATAACCCCCCACATGCTACCTCCTCTCAGCCTTTTTATATTTATCATAATCCCGTACATAATCTAGCTACCAACCTGTTTCACAATCTAGCTTTAGTCTATCCAAATAATAGACCTTTTACATAATTACTTGTGTGGTCTTTGATGAGGTAATGATAAACTTGTGTCTTGAGCCAGACACTAATTGCAAGACATTGTATACATACATATACTCCGGTCCTAGACCCACGACACAAATAAGGGCACGACTGCACGACGTACATGTTGTCGTGTCACATGTGAGTGCGAGCACGTGGTCCTGTGATCAAATGATAGACGGCGCGATCAGACCGAGGACCGAAATAAATTAGAGGACCCTGAAATAATCTCGCACAGATCGATGACGAGGTGATGATACGTCGCTATGCTTCTAAAGTTTCTGTGCACCGCGGAACCCTACCACCGCGCCACCGCCGTTACGATGAAATGGTCCTGAACTCCTCCTGATGATTGATACTATATGGTCCTCTGTTTTTTCAGTTAAGGTACGGCACGACGGTTCCAAGTTGCCTGATGCATCACATCCACTTTATAATTAGTCGGTTATGTGTCGACTGTCCAGCACTTCAATTCATGAGCTAATCAAGCCCTCGAGAGGCAGCTCCAGCTGCCAGGTTGACGAAACGCGATGAGGGCATGCGTCAGATTCATCACGATCTCGCGCGATTGGACGACTGGTACAGCGTTGCTTTATCGGACTCTGGAACTGAACGCCCCAGTCAGACAGATGTCTCCAGTTTATTATTGGAGTGAACTTTTGTTTTGGAGAAAAAAAAATATTAGAGTGAACTGGGGACATCTGTATGAACCGGATCATAAGGGCCTGGCCTATCTTTTTTTTTTTTAGCATGAAGGGCCTGGCCTATCTCATAACCGCTGTCTGAACCACAGCCCATTTCAGGTGGGCTGATATCCGAAACAGCCGTAATAAGGCCCAAGATCGACGGGTCACTAGATACAGAGGGGAAACTCTTCGAACATGATTGATTGATGTGAATCCATAGCACCTCCACCGCCATCAGTAAAGTTAAACAAGCAATTCCCTAGTTGGCTGCTGTTTTAGCATGCAACTTGTCCAACGTTCAAATGCTTTTGAAAAATAAGTTCGGATGGGTTCCAATCGTGTCTTTGGATGAAAACCAAATGCTCCAACGTGACGCTACGCACGTTTCTAAAAAAAACAAGGTTTCGAAACAAAACCGGACAGAATTTAATTATAACCTACTGCGATCCCAAGAATTAAATACTCTCCTCCCGTCTCACGACAACAGCACCAACAAAAGAAAAAAAAAAGGAAAGAAAACCAAATGCGAGGCCCAAATCCGACGTGCCACCGTCCGTAACGGCTACTTCTCCCTCCCCCGATCCCCTCCTCTTCCATTCGAATCCGATCCAAAAATCCCCCACCCTCCTCTCCTCGCCGCCTCCGCCTCCCCCCTTCAAGCGCCTCTCCCGCCGCCATGACCGCCGCGGCCGCGCCTCTCGCTTCCTCGTCTCCGCCTCCTCCCAGCGCAGCTGACGGCGACGGAGACGGCGTCGGGGGATGCGCCGCCCCCCGCTGCTCCTCGCCGACGCCCAAGCCCCGCAGGAGGACCTCCCCCAACCGCAGCGCCGGGAGATCCCGCAAGGTTCGCCTGCTCGCTCTCCTCGTTCGATCCCTTTCCTTCGACCTAGCACCTCAGTCGACGACAACTTCGTTCCGTTCGTGCGTGGGATGGGGGATCGGCTGGGATTTGGGGGGCCTTTGCGTTGCGCCGCTGTTAGTTATCGACTGGGAGTGCGAGAGGCGAGGCTCCGGCTTGGAATGCTGATCTGTGCGGGTCTTTCCTTCTGTGATAAATCTTTGCTGACACGTATTTCTGCGATTGGTTCATGTAGAGTCCAGGGTCAAGGGATTCTGGAGGTTCAGTTTTGAAGTCTGTGAATAAGTCAAAGGCGCAGTTCAAAAAATCTAGGAGTCGCAGAAGTGGTTCACCTATCAGATGGTCCCCTCGGAAGAAGACCGAATCGTTCATGAAGAGGAAGATCAAGCAGCTTCAGGTATCTAGAATACTGTCAAATCATTCTTCTCTTTGTGAAATGCTTGAGTAGGGATTTTCAATGTTTTCTCAGTGCCCTTTAATGCATTGCTTGACTATAAAACTGCAATCTACTCCTGTTAATGCGTTGCTTGACTATAAAACTGCAATCTACTGCCGTTAATGCATTGCTTCACTGTAAAGCTGCCTTACTGTTTTTTGGCCTAGAGAGGATATAGAAAAAAAAGGAGAAAAATAAGGACAAGAGAAATCAGATTTATAAACCTTGTAGCTTCAAGGATTATAGCTCTGCCTTTTTGTATTCTGTAGGAAACTGATGGAATGACTGCGTCCCTTCATGAGACTCTAGGAAATGCCAATCCTCACTATACTAGGATGGCGAGGGAGAAAATAGCAGCTAGGGAGGCTGCTAGAAAGGCGACGGAAGCTCGGAAAGCCGCTATGGTTGAAGCTTCATGGTGCAGAATTCTTCGAGCAGCCAGGTGAGACTACTACCTAATGCTCTTTTTTAGTCTCTTATGCTCGACCTGATGCATCCATTCTTTATCTTGATTGTTCTTGAGGCATTCTTTTATATTGTTTCGATATAGGATCCAAAATAAAAGTGCTGAAGAAGTTCTGGAAAAGGCCATGCGTAGAGCAACTGAAGCATTTGAGGAAGCTAGAGCAGTGGGTGTGATGATGTATGACAAACCAGATTGTCCACATCAGCAGTATGAGGTGGAATCATCATCACATACTGGAGGACAATCAACCCATAAAGTTACTGCATCCTTTCAGACTGCTTTTCAGGTTGATATGGAGGTTTCTGCTGCAGTTAAGAAGGCATTTGTTAAACTAGCGAACTCTCCAGATTCAGCAGAGAGAGAAGAGTTTAAGGATCTATTATGGAAAATTAACCAAAATCCTGATTTGGAAGAGTCTGGTGTGAATTCTGACGACAAACAACAGCAGCTTGGTGACTGTGGCGATGAAAGTAATATGGAACTCAATAAAGGAAACCTCACTGTCAGCGGTGTTCCTTCTGATTTCAATACCACAAAAGTTAAAGAATCCATAGATCTAGTTAAAATTATGCTTGAAAGGCTTAAAGCTCTTCATGAAGATGAGCTTGCCTCCCTGGCAGTCATTGTAGCCACATCTGGCCTTAATGCAGCACTTCAAAGTGAAAGGGGCAAATATCATGAAACAGATCCTGTGAACAGCACTGGTGCTAGGTCACTCAGATCACAATCAAGGAGGTACTCTACTGCAGTGAGCTTTGTTGATGTTCAAGGACCAAAGGAAGAAGTCACTTCTGAGCTACCAAGTCTGGACAAGTTTTTAGTAAAGCATCTTTCAAAACTTGAAAGAGAAGTTCAGGAAGCAAGAGAAACTAGCAGAAAAGCCACATTTATAAAATCTGTGGCACAAGAAGGTGCGCATAGCCAAGTTCTCAGCAGCATTGCAAAGGCAGCAGAATCCACTTCAGACCTAGGCAGCATTCTTGTGAAGCATGTGTCTAAGCTTGAGAAGGAGGTCCTAAAAGCAAAAAAGAACACTCAAAGCATTCATTCGCTGGAAGGAAACTACAAAGATGTGGAAGCAAGTGTGTCAGAAGCTGAAAATAAGAGTGAATTAAATGGAAGAGACGATTCAAACATATCAAGTGATGGCCGCAATCACATCCAAGAAGATAAAGAGAACATAAGTTTATATTCACATCAGCTACCACCCTCTGGTAGAACGGGCAGACAGGGTGGTAAAAGATTAACTCGAATAGAAGCTGCTAAACTGGAAGCGCTTAAATCCTTCTGTACTACAGATGTAGATGCTGGTCTGGATAAGATTTTTGTTAAGCCAATCCATAGATTGGAGAAGGAAAAGAGGGAAGCACGTGAAGGATGGACCAATGTGCCACATGATCAACGAAAGATTGGTAACAATGTCAAACCATCTGAAAGTCTAGACCAAGTCCTAGTGAAGCATGTAAGTCGACTAGAAAGGGAAAAGATGGAATATGGAAAGAGGAAAGCATTGGGAGAAGGAACCAACATGCAGAATGACAAGCAAAGGTCTGGTAACAGTACCACTGCTGTGGACAGTTTAGACCAAATCTTAGTGAAGCACGTCTCCAGGCTTGAAAGGGAGAAGATTGAACATGAAAAGGAAGGGGGTATGATCTTGCTAAAGAAGACTCAGACACAATGTGCTGATGGAACTGCAGAAAGTTTGGCTGACGTCTT
The DNA here is from genome assembly GCA_015342445.1 of Digitaria exilis. Classification (NCBI taxonomy): domain Eukaryota; kingdom Viridiplantae; phylum Streptophyta; class Magnoliopsida; order Poales; family Poaceae; genus Digitaria; species Digitaria exilis. Next base: position 888,593 of record JACEFO010001677.1, on the reverse strand, counting down.
TGTCAAGCGTCCATCAAAACTTGAGCAGGCTAAGCTAGCGTCTGCTGCCGAAGACAAACCAGCCAGTGGTTTAAATCCTGTTGCAGAGCGTAGAAGAGCGAGGGAGAAGGAGCTTCAGGATGCGTGGGGAGGAATGGGCCTGGGGAACTCGATGAAGCCCCATGTGTCCAAGATTGAGAGAGCTAAGGTAATTCTATTAAACCAACGCATCATCTGAAACATGTAAAAGACAAATCCTTCCTTTCAAGTTGACATCTAAAATCCTTCTACTGTTTTCCAGGCTGCTTGGAGGGCTGAGGAAGAACAGAAGCAGATGAGTGCCGCAGAGGGGCTATGACTTCAATGAATTGTATTGTGCTCCAGCTCGGAGGAAAATGCAAGCTCTGTACTCTTTTGTACTGCCGAAGACAACTAGCGGTTGTTTGGGAGGGTCAAATGATCCAGGGCGTTTTCACCTGTCAACAATGCCATAAAGTTTGACATTGTCAACAGGTTACTGGATCGTATACTATAGATTTGCTGTAGCCCCCTCTTGTTGCCCCTTGTAATAGCGTATAAGTTATTATTTTTGTGCATTAATAAAAGGGGGTCTGATGCACTTCCCAAGTTGTTGTCCTTTGACCTTGGCCATGATTGACTGTTTGCATAGAATTTCTGTGCATTGTATTTTGCCCATGGCTTGTGTTCTGGATGATACACAGAGATGTGCCCAATCCCAGTGTACCTTTGGTACTGTTTGCATAGAAATACTGGTACTGTTTTCCATGACTGCAATGACTTTTAGTCAAGGGATCCATAGCTTCTTTGAAACTTTGAACTGTCACTCTTGCTCCCTCCAGTAGTCCAAACATTTTTGCATGCCAGTGCTGTGTTCAGATGCAAGGAAGGAAAAATACTTTTTTTTTTTCTTTCTGGGATGCGTGTTATGTGAGGGGGATGAATAGAAAAGGTGAAAAATGAATTTTTGGGGATGCGTGCTCTGTGAGGAGGATGAGTAGGAAGTAAAAAGTACTTTTTGGAACGTGAACACAGCTCAGCTCTTCTGAAAGTTTGGTGAAAAGCTGGAGAGACAGGTGGTGGACCTAGCTATTGTCGTGTCGGCCGGAGGGGAAGCACGTTTATTGCGAGAAGCTTTTCCTTAATAAAGCACAGCCACATATGAACACATCCAGAGATACTACTACAGTTATGTGAAGAAGTTGATCTATTCATTTTGCAAGCTGCAGTTACGAATTCTATTCATTTTTGCAAAGCTGCAAGCACACTTCACACAGTTAGTCTATTCAATTTGCAAGGTGCATTTGAGAATTCTGCCAAATTATGGACTTTATCTTATGAATTGTGTAAAATTTGATGTGCTTTTCAAGATCAACATGGCTACATCTCACAGAATCATCAAGCAGACAGCCTGCAGCTGCATTGCATTGCATTGCATTCTGACGACTTTTTGGGCTTAGAGCTGCTTTTCCATGCTCACACATGTTAACTTTTAAATCATGAGCTACATCAAGCGTGATGATCAACAGCACTACTAAAAACTGACCTGCAAGTAGTGGTTAATCAACAATAATTGATCAAGGAAGATTACTTGGCATGCATGGCATGGCCCCACCAGGCTACTAATTAACCACAGCCCTTGCAATCCTACTACAACCATGACCAAACGCCATGGCCATCTTACGCCATCTTGAGGCTGAGGCACTGCACGAGCCATGGCGACTGCGGCTGCGGCTGATTCACCACCGCCGTCACTTCCTGGAGACGGAACGCCGCCAGCATCGCCCTCCGGTACGGCGGCGGCGACCCGCCGGCGGTGACGGTGGACGTCGTCGTCGACGCCAGGCTCCCGCCGGAGCAGTCCGACCCCAAGGGGGTACCGGTGCCTTTATCCCGCCGCTTCTTCCTGCTCTCGCCGACGGCGAGCGTCAGCTCCAGCCCGTCCTCTTGCCTCGACGGCGGCGGCCCTGCGCTGTCCGCGCCGGCGCCGGAGACGAGGACGAAGTCATCAGTGGGGAGGCGCAGGTCCAGCACGCGGCGGCCGCGCCTGATATGATGTCGCCGGCGGCCGATGAGCTCCGATGGCCTCGACAAGCCGCCGCTCATCAGCTGCTTCTGGACGCGGTAGAGGCGGTGCAGTTCGTGGACCTATTTTTTTTTAGTAAAAGAGAATGGCAAAGTAATTGTGAAAAGTTCATCAGACGGAGTGGATTAACAGTTTAACACGGCGTCGTCGAACTCGTGCGTTTGAATGTGTGCGCTACCTGCTGCCTGAAGGTGGCCTCGTGCCTGAGCATGGCCATCTTCATCAGCTCCATGTCGCAGTGATTCACAAGCTTCTCCATCTGCACCATTATCCTCTGTCCTTGAGTTGAGTAACGTTGAAGTTGAGTTTGCTGTAGCCAGAATTTTAAAGGTATAAAATTCAGAAACCAACAAAAAAAGGAACTTTTTCTGTTGCTCTGAAGGAAGATCCATGTGTGTTTTCTTGGATTCAGGGCTGATTTAACTTCGGGGAACAAATTACAATGAGGCCATATATAAAATAGAAGGCAAATGAGATATGCCAAGGAATGGATGTGCGTTCTAATCATACAAGCAATGAGCAAACCTTCCTATAATTATATGCAATTACAGAACTCTGAAGCCTGATCTGGGAAGATGAGAGGGCTGCGACTACTGCACTATCAACTGCATATCTAGAAACATGCTTGTGTCGTTTACCTTAAAACTCTTCTTTGTCTTCTTGTCTTCAGTAGATTCTTCTTCAGTCAGTAGATTTCTCTTGGATCATTCAGTGGAAGCCAATAGCATGGGACAAGAGAAGAAAGGAGGTGTCTGAGATGCTGCAGCCACTATTGGAGAGCAAACTGAGGAAGGGGAGAGGGTGATTTATAAACTAAACTCGGGCAGCGCCATCTCCAAAAGGTTGCAAAAAATGCAATGATGCCACGAGAGAATATCTGGGCTGGCCCTTTTGGCATGCCGAACTTTGAGTGTGACATCGGCCATGTTTGGATAGGGGGTGCTAAAAATTGGCACCCCTATTTGGCCTCAAAATTAGCCTATTGTATCCAAACATGGGGCCAAAGAGGTGTCAAAATAGTTTAGCCCCCCTAAATTTTGTGGTCACCAAAAAAGGTGACAATTGAGGCCAAAACCTATTCCTCCCTCTCTCTCTCCTAAATTAGCCCCATGATCCAAAATGCCTATGCTAAAACTTTTGGACTTGTTACTGTAGTAATGCTACAGTGCCACCAATTGGCCCCTATGCCAAACTATCCAAACCTTTGCAATGGCATGAGCTGCCCCTCCCGGAGCAGACAGCATTGGCAGGAGCCTGGTTTGGCCCCACACAGGCCATCAGTGGCAGCAGGTCGGTACCAGTACCAGTGCTCTGCGTGGACATGCAAACGCAATGCATGACAGTGCTTGTGTACGTACAGTACATCTGAGGCAACTCGGGCATCCCAGCCCCGAAGGCCCGAACCCTAATCTCGTCGGAGGATCAACAGAGTTGGAGAAGGGAAGAAGAAAGGTTTGAGTGAAAAAAAAAACAATCTGACCGAGAAAGAGCCTCCAAATTAGTTATGTGAGAGTTTCAGCTTTACCCTTTCCGCCTTATGTTCCATGAAAATGTTTGATAACTTGATGTTAGTTTGGAAGGAAATAGTCACGGAGCCATGACGAAACACGTGGCAGCGTTCAACACGCTAGTAGCTGTAGATTTTAACATAGCCATAGATACAGTCATACAGCATTGTCCTATAGCTCCTTTTTATCCTCATTAGCTACAGCACTGACAAACATTAACAATGATCACATGCCTTGACTGCAAAAGCCTTTTTGAATAATGCATCTACTCCTACGTGGGTCCCATGACATAGCCGCCTTTGACCATCCGTTTGGTTGGACCATGCATGCATGGCCGGCCCGGCCCGGCCCGGCCCCTACCACCACCAACAGTCTCTCTGCACGCGCCGACCAAATCATCGTCAGATACAATACACTACCGCGCTTTGAGCGCGCTAGCTTTTCCGTCACCGAAAACAAGCAAACGGCCGGGCAATGCATGCACGGGCATCGGGCCTGTGACGTGTTGATCCATCGATCATGGATCCTAGGTATGCCTAGGGCGTCTCTAATAGTCTAGCTATTTGGAGGAGAGAGAGGAGGTGTAAGTACTCAGAAAGAGAGCTCGTGAGAGAGAGCTGCATCAGCAAACGTACGAGCTAGCTAGAAAAGAAGAGCTAGCAAGCATTGTATATCAACTGTTCATTGATTAAAAAAATCAAATAGCTAGTCAAATAGTCAGCTATTAGAAAAGTCCTTATATATCTGTCCCACTGGGCGAGACGCAGAGCCACGCCAAGGTGCGTGCACGTATAGCACCGCATGCTCGCACGCATGCAGGAGTCTGTCTCTCTCATGGAACAAGGATTATGCATGCAACCGCGCATGCAAAGCGAGCTCGCTCGCTCGCGGCTGTTTCTAGGGCTCGGAGTTGGAGCTTAGCTTCATGCGTGGATGTGGCAGCAGGGCATGTGGGATGCAGGCCATCATCTATCGACATCCCGATCCCTTTGGGGACAAGCAAAGCATCTCCGATAGTCCTCCGATCCCCCCGCATATTTTAGGGATCATTTGCCCGCCCCGGCTCGTGATCCCAACCCCCAAGTTGCTCGATCGCCCATGTTCAGTTAATTAGAGCAAAGCTAATAGACTAAGCTTGGACGGGCTGACGAGCGGTGGGTGAGGGACCCGCGAGTAATCAATGCCGTGCTCAGACTTGTGTCTCTACGGTAGCCAACCAGGACTCTAGCAGCGTAAAAAAAAATGCATGCCCGCTTTTAGCTACCGTCTCACGAAACGGCCGCTCCTTTCTCTCTCCACTTCTCTCACTCCTCCACCTCAGATTTAGCTTACGTGTATCCCTCAGTCGCCAACTGACTACACGGACGGGCTTCACATCGACTTCCCAGTCTCGTCGACCAGAGTTCCAGGTCGTCATTATTAAAGCTGTTTCTTCTCCTCCCCGATAAAAGAAAGGGGGAAAAGTAATTTTATTTTAACTTGAAAAGAAAAGAGAAAAAGCTGGATTCAAATTCAAGTAAGAAAAGAAACGAAAACTGAATGCACCTCCGATCCTTTTCTCCTCTCCTCTCCAGAGAATGATATGCATATGCTACTCCTTTCAAACACTGAATATTCAGAGCTGCAGATGCCTTTCTGTTCTGAAATGACAGGGTCTCTAAAACTTCAGTGCCGACCGGCCTTAATTTTCTGGTCAAGAACGGAAGCACGTACGCCTGTCTCCGTGAAACAAGCAAACTTTCCCGAACGATCTTGTGTTTCCTCGTGCTGATCCTTGCCGGGTAACAGTAAACCGTGCACACATGCAGAGCTGCGGGTCAATGGTTTGGCCATTCCTTTTTCAATTTTTTATGTACAACCTCTCAAAACAGGATCGAACTTACATAAACCGACTTCTCCAACATCTAGAGCGAAATTAGAAGCATTCAGTTGATTATTGAAAAAAAATTTGTATGCTCGTATTTTCTTTCTTGCCAGTAGAAAAATCAGGAACCAATAAGTAGCCCGGCCCCTCCGGGCTCCCGTCCTTGCTCAGGATTATATAACCGGTTAACCGCTACAAAACCTAGGAGATCCAACTTGGAACACGCCCGCTCGTATAATCACATCACCCAAAAGGCAACGAAAAAATGAGTATAGTGATCTTCAAAGCCATTCATGCATACCAAGAGCCATCTTTTTTTCTGGATTGATGTCGTCTTTAATTTGACCTTAGTTGTGGCCTCCAATGGTGTTTGAAGTTTTGTTATAAAAAATGAGGATATTTACTGTGCTTGAAAATAATAACAGCCATTTATTATGCTAGATCTAATGGTTAAAAAGTTAAAAAGAATTTGTTACGAGGAACCAAAATGGTGGGCCAGAAACTAAATTTATTGGACCAGGAACCATTTATAAAATTTATTAGAAGGCTATATTAGTATCTGTAAGGTTTGGTCTTTTTCTAAGGCTATCAAATTCTACGCCGAAGGTCGTGGCTGGAGCCGTTCGGCTCTCAGCTCCAAACGCCGGCGGCACAGGTCCTGGCTGGAGTCAGCTTGCCCCATGCATCCGGGCATCCGGCCATCCCTCTCCGTGACGGTGCTACACCGTCCCCCCTGCTGCCGTATGGATGCAGGCGCGAACGTTCAATTCATCAAGTCATCAGCGAACTGGTTTGTATCTGTCCGAATCCACAAAAACAGACGCAGGTTCAATTGAAAAGAAACCAAAAAAGAATGTCGATTCCCAAGCACTGCCAGCCTGATACCTGCTTGTGACGACCTAAATGATCTGTAGTGGTACCTGCTTACTGCTTCTGACTACCTAAATGATTTGTAGCGATGCCAAAGGAAGGGGTGAAATCATTGCAGATAATTCCTTGGTAGTAAAAAATTCCTATTGGTATTGGACCCAATTTTTCCTTCTGATTCTCACAATGATCAGGAAACGATAATGTTTCTGCACAAACTGAACATCTGATGCTATTTAGAATCAAAGCCAAGCATGCTAACTTATCTCCGTTCACTGGGCGTTGTGCCAGGCGAAAACATGATTCTACGGCCGAGGAAGGTGACAGCTGCGTGCCGGCGAGCCGCCGAGAAGGGCGGCTGCCGGCTGCACGCCGGCGAGCCCCTAGGCGGACGTCCCTGACTGACGAGCCGCTGCTGCGTTGTGCCGGTGTGTCAGGTTCTTCAATGAAAATGAAAATGGGACAGGTTCTCAACAGACTTTCATGATCCTCCCTACTCTACAGCAGCTAGCGCCTCTGGTGCAAGAGTTCCTCAATCTGAGTTGCAGGGCCAGGATGATCATCTTCAGGGTTTTGGTACATGCAAGTTGGAAGGTTCAGGATCAGGATTATTCCCGGTTCCAATGGCTTGAATTTGTGGATGGGCTACTTCAATCAGAATCGGGTCCTTGAAAATCTCCAACTTGAACCAAGCATCAGCTCGGCCAACTCTGACGTCGAAGGAGGGGCGATGTCGTCGTGCCCCTCTGTTTGGCAGTATTGCCAAGCTTCGTTTTCTGGAAAGCTGACCGCCCGCGTTGGAAGGAGATGCCGGGGTCTCCTTTGTTCCTCAGAGAGACCCAGATCTAGTTGTGCACTTGCTTGTGTTATTGCCTCAGCCTATGATGTAAACACGGGGTCGCAGAGGATAACTAACAAGGCCCATCCTGTTGCTTCCCATGCCTAAATCAAATATGACACCGATCCTTAGCCTAACCATGCCGTCACTGCTCTCAACCCCACCGCTCAACTACAAAAGCTCAAAGCGATTGTACCAACAGCCACAACCATGAAACGTGTGCTCCTTCCGATACACATATATGTAATGGGGACGTAATCCCAACACACGACAGTCCAAGTATTTTACAATTACCCACCAGAACCATACTTTAATAATAGATATAACCCTGGCAGTTTTCATCTGTCATGCATTTTGTCAGACCATCATATGCCAACATTTTGCCCTTTCATTTTATCATAAAGAGAAAATAACTCTTCCATTCATTATTGTCCTATTCGGTCCATTCATTTCGTTTTACGTCGCCATTAGTTAGAGCAAGGCTAATGATTTAGCCAGCTGCTGGTTGTATGAGTTCTTATAGTCCACCCATATAGTGGTTAAGCCTTTTCAATAAATACAGGGCCCACCTGTCACCCTCTCAGATTTCCTTGGTTCTTGTGCTTGGGCGGGCTGTAAGCTTACAGCCCACCTCTTCTCTCTCTCCTCTTCTCTCTCATCCAACTCAGCATTTAGCCTTCTCCCAGCCCACTACTATACATGCTCTTAGGTGGGGTTGGGGGGGTTGGGGGGGATCATCCAGTGCAAACTACTTTAAGTTATCAACATTGAGTTTGTTTCATATGTTGAAGAAACAACTGATAAGTAATGTCTCCAAGCATGATAGTATGTGATCCAACTGGAATGTTAAGGCCCTGTTTTGACCATGAACGTAGGTTGCAAAATTTTCCCAAGGAAAAATGAAACTATTTTAGCCGGATAAGGCTTTTACAAGAAAAAGCGTAGTAAATTTGGCAAGGAAAATAGCTTGGTATAGTTGGGTTACAGCTACCATGAAGGTAAGCGTGACAACTTGTAACGTCCCACGTTCTGGTTTTTCGAAGAAATTTTTGCCAAAATCTTCGAGCTTGTTTGTTGTTGTGCTGTTTGCACATTCCTGAATTTATTGATGTGTTTGCTAAGTTCTATCATAACCAGAAATTGTTTTGCTTAGTCTTCATTAGTTGAAGCACAGGCGCCCACGTTGAACAAGCCCGACGGGATTTAGCCCCGGGAAGGGGACGATGGTTGCCAAACCAGCCCAAAAGAGGTTTCCCAACCCTATTGGTACTAAAGGTCGATCTCTAGACTCAAGCGTTAGCTCGAAAGGTGTTTAAAGTTTGTTATTAAAAAAAATCATGTTATGCTCTCCATTGGCATGTTAATGGGTTATGGGTACTAGCCTATCAACCCGGGCTACCGCACGGGCTAATTAGAATTAATATAAAAAATTAAAACTTATAGCTAATAATTATAATTATCTACTGCACTCTATCTTCCATCTCTTAAAAATTTTAAACACCATACTCTAAAGATACATAGTTATTATTATCTAATTACAATATGTTTACTTAGTCACAATTTTTTTACATAGCATCAGTAGTGGAGAACACAGGCGGGAGATAAAAAAAGGAAAAATAAAAAGTAACTACATCGCCTTTTTTATTGGATTTAGGAAGATATTTTCATAATTTTCTTTATTTTTAAAATTGAAAAACATATAAATAAAAATTATTCTATTACCTCCTAAGAGGTAATATATCATTCTGACCATCTTGATCTAATTAAATGGATGTCTCACTATTATTTTAGAGTACCATAACAAACCCCTTACTTAGTCACAAATTTTTCACGCGACATCACACCTCCATATGTGATTTTTATTATTTGAGCTATGTGAATAATATAAAAATTATTCTTACGTCTTCTTTCATACATGAATTTGACACAACAATATTAATAGTGATAGAAATAGTAATTTAGAATTTTATATTGGTGCATCTTAGGATTTTTTATAATATACATTGTAGATTCAGATTTAGGGGTAGTTTAGATATATACATAGGGTCGACTTCATATTTATTAGTTGTAATGAATAATTATTAAATAAAATATATTGGTATCCACGTAGGATCCTAGGTGGATGTTTTGTTTTTTGAGAGAATTTCTAGGATTTCTCTATTTTTTTAGGACGTCCATCTAGGATCCTAGGTGGCATCACCTGGAGCCTTCAAAAGGAGCCTCCAATTAGTAATAGTAAGATGCCATTGTATTGTTTTGTAAGCGTTTTCCTTCTATGGAGAAACATCATTCCATTCAAGTTTATGAACAAGCTATGAACTAGCTGGAACAATTTAGAGATCCTCGTCAGCAGGCTTCGGTGGATCATCAGGCTACAGGTTCTATAGCCCTTGGTGCTGTGTGTCCTCAACAAATTTTCATGATCCTCTCGGCAGAAACTAGCAGCACCTCTGTCCTCTGGTGCAAGAGTTGCTCGATCTGACTTGCAGGGCCAAGATGCTCATCTTAAGGTGCAAGTTGCACAGTCCGGCCGGCTCCCCAGCTCGAACGGCTCGAATCCATGGATGCTCTTCTTCATTCAGCATCGGGTCATGGGTGCTCTCCAACTTCACACTCTACACCTGCTCCGTCAATTCCGACGATGTAGTCATGGCCCAAGTATTGCCAAGCTTGGTTTACTCCACAACTGGCCGCCCGCGTTTGAAGCAGATGCTTGGACCTCCTTTGTTCATAAGAGATTCTCTGCACTGGCTGTGCACTTGTGTGTGTTGTTGCCTTAGCCTATGATGGAAACATGGCGTAGCAGGACAAAACAAACAAAGCCCATCCTGCTGCTTCCCATGCCTAAATCAAATGACACCTCCTGACCATGCCGTCACTGCTCTCAACTCCACCGCTCAACTACAAAAGACCAAAGTGATAGTAACAACAACCACAACCATGAAATGTGTGCTTCGTTCCTTCCGGTGCATTTATATGTATAGTGGAAACATAATCTCGTACCATTACCAACACAAGAAAATTCAAGCATTTTGCAATTACCCACCGGAACTTTTAATAATAGATATAATCCTGACAACTTTCATCGGCCATACATTTTGTCATACCATCATATGGCAACATTTTGCCCTTTCATTTTATCATAAAGAGAATATAACTCTTCTATTCATTATTGTCCTATTTGGCCAGTCACCGTCTGATCCTATTTTTTCATTTCGTTTTATTATAAAGAGACAATAACTTTGCCATTCATTATTGTCCTATTCGGTCAGTCACCTCTTTGGTCCTATTTTTTATTTTGTTTTATTATAATAGACAATAACTTTGCCATCCATTATTTTTCTATTTCGTCAGTCACCATCTACTACATATACTAAAGTCCCAAGATTTAAGGCTTCCTCATGAACTTTGGCCCCACGTGGGACCCACACATGTTCATTGTAGGACCCACATGGGACCCGTAGATGGGACCCATGAGGTGTGACCCACGTGGGGTCCGCACACTAATTATGTGGGACCCATGCATGTTCATTGTAGGACCCACATGTGACCCGCAAGATGGACCCATATGGGTCCCACACACTATTTATGTAGGACCCATGCATGTTCATTGTGGGCCCACTTAGTGGACCTATGGTACTATTAGGAGCCTCTATCATTTAAAAAAATCATCGATTTAACTAACTTTATATACTATTTCATCTATGATAGTTCTATATTTTTTTTTACTTTGCTTCCATTTCATAAATTCAAAAAATAATATTCAATTATTGATTATTCATTACTAATTTTATAGTAATTTTTTTATCAAAAATAAGTGTAAGATAACACATAAATCCATTAGTTATTTTGTACTACCACCTAAAAGTCAACAAGTTTCTAAGAAAAAGTGATATAGTGCCTAGATGACCATTAAAATAAAAAGTTGATCTAATAGTAAAATAAGATAACAAATTACAATTTATCATGAACATATTTCGTATAGACGCGGATCGCGCGTCAACCTAACTAGTTTGATCCTATTTGCCCTTTAATTTCTTTACAAGTAAGTTATTCTCTCTCTAGGATAAAAATATAATGAAAGGCAAAAACGACTCTGAACCTGTTTGGTCCTTATGAATGTATTCGAATTGAGGTTGCCCCTGGAATTCTAAAATAATATAGCAGGAAAAGAAAAAGAGAGCGAAAACTAAATTTACCTCCTTTTCTCCAGAGATATGCTGCTCCCATAAGAAACGAGTGTTCAGAGCTGCAGGTGCCTCTCTGCTCTGAAACTGAAACGCATGCCAGGCGTTGCGTGCCCTGCTTTCGAAACTTCAGTGCCCGCTGAAGAACTCTTTGAGGCCTTCCGTGAATCAAGCAGTGCTCCCCTTCCGGATCTTCTGTCTCCCAAGTCCCAACAAGTTGCCTCCTCGTCCAGGTGCGTGCTGGATAGACAGCAAGCGTGACGCCATGCAAAAACGCAGTTCAGAAACACTTGGTTTGGGCGTTCTTTTTCGTCACCTCTCAAATCAGGATCGAAGGTCTATGCAAACCGAGCTCTCCAACATTTACAGCCATAAATTAGAAACAACCAGTTGACTATTGGAAAAAGAATTGTATGCCCATTTTTTTCCACCAGAAAAAATCAGGATTACCTTTCTAGTCCTCCCATCATGTCCTTGCTTACGAATTACAATGATGCATGGCACCGCACCCTCGCTCTATCAACCACCAAGCACCGATTACAATGATGCATGATGCAGAGTACTGATCTCTCCGGGTCCTCTTGTTGCTTGTAGAAATGCAGAATTGCAGATCTCATTAGGCTCCTCATGTTTAGGTGCGACCTGGAGCATCGGGGCATGCTTTCCAGCTCCAACGGCTCGAATCCATGTTACAAGGACGTGCTGGGAACTCCTCTGTTGATCCAAGTGATCGAGGCCTGGTTGTGCACCTGTTCATGTCGTTGCTTTAGCCTATGTTGGAAACACAGTGTCTCTGTAAAAGCGAAACGAAACCCATCCCGCTGCTTCCCATGCCTAAATCAAATGATATATATATGAAAACACCTAATTAGACTTAGCATGTCGTCAACAGCTCTCGACTCCACCGCTCGCTCAACTACAAGGGCTCAAAGCTATAGTAAAAATCAAAACCATGAAGCGTGTGATTTCCTCCGATGCATATATATCACATATATGTAATGGGGACTTAACTCTAAGCCATCACCAACACACACACACAAAAGTTGAAGCATTAATTTTGCGATTACCTACCAGAACTGTACCTTGTTAATAGCTATAACCCTGATATGTCAACTCTCATCTGGCATATATTTTGTCACACCGTCATATGGCAACATTTTCCACTTTCATTTTATCATAAGAGAAAATAACACTGCCATTCATTATTTTCCTATTTTGTTAGTCACCATTTGGTCCTATCTGCCATTGCGTTTTATCATGAAGAGGCAATAAGTCATTCATTATTTGTCCTACTTGATCAGTCACCACTAAGTTCAATTTTTTTTAATGGACGGCAAGAGTTTTGCTGAATTTTTATTAGAAGGAGAAGAAAATGACAACCAGATTACAAAGTCAATAACTCTCCGGGCGTTAACCCCTACAACTCTCCGTAGTGGAGACAAAAACCCACAACTAGCATACCGCTTACAACCAAAACAATAACCAGAACACAACTACTACTAACTACTAAAAACAAGGGAGAAAAATGAATATAGACCTGTGTCGCCAACTGAAACTGTTGGGAATCCTCCTTGATTGAGTAGGCCACTTCTTCCTTGTTCTTCATTTTTTGGTTGAACGTTCTCCGATTCCCTTCCTACCAAATATTCCACCAAAAGTAGATTATGAGTCCATCAAAAAGGGTCTGCGGTGTCTCTCTATCAGCCTTCTGCAGTTCTTTGGCCAACCATTAACCGAGGTTGTCATGTTGCCTTTCGATAGGTGTTGCAAGTTGTCCAATTTGCCCCTTCACTTTTTACATGTAAGTCATTTTCTCTTTATGATAAAAATCAATGCAATGTATTCGGACTGAGGTTGGCTCATGAAATTCTAGAAAAAAAATAGTACCAGGATAATCCATTGCAAAATTACTTTAAGTTATCAACATCTGTTTCATATGCTGAAGAAACCAATGATAAGGCCATACATGGATGATCTCACATGTCAAGAGTGATAGTGTGTGACCCAATTGGAATGGTAAGGGCCTGTTTTCAGAGACTTGTTACAGTGCTTGGGAGGAAGCTGAGGTTCCTTCCACTGTATATTTTTAGCAAACAATTGTAAGGTCCCTTCCACTGTAAATATTCTCGAGCATTGATATTGAAATAGAGGAATTTTTGTAAATAAGGGTACTATCGGTAATAGTTTTTATGCTAATCAACTTCGCACCGTCCAGTTTACAACGAGCAGATCGAAGAAATCCTCTTTCTGCCAGGGGTTCGCCGATGTCCGCCTGTGCAAGGAGTTACCCTCCGCCAGCCATCTAGCCGGATGGAGATCTCCAACATTTAGAGCAAAATTAGAAGCATTCAGTTGCTACTGTAAAAAAAAATTGTATGCTCACATTTTCTTTCTTCCTATTACAAAAACCAGGCAACCGCTTGGTCTTAACAGCTCGATTGACTCCAATTTTTTTAAGAACTTCTCAGGAGCTCTGCCTATCAATTAAGATGGATTGTCTGATTACACAGCTGGCACAAAAACTTGGTGATCCAACTCAGAACGCCCACTCATATGTGCCTTATTTATACTGGAGCATACTACTATGTAAAAAGGACTAGTATGAAAGTATCCAACGGTATAGAATAATTGTATACTCTTAGTAACTTAGCTGGTAGTATAGGTAGTATGCCACAGTTAGTATGGGTAGTATAGGGGTATTATAGATAAAAAAATTATAATGAAATTTTTTGTAATATTTGGTAACACTATGGATATCATAGAAAAAAAAAAGAGTAAAGTGTACGGCCGGTCCCTAAACTATCGCGGGTGTGTCATCCCGGTCCCTGAACTCTCAAATTGACCGTTTAGGTCCCCAAACTTGTTCGGCTATATCATTCCGGTCCCTAAACTTGCAAATCACCCGTTTAGGTCCTTAAACTTGTTTTGTTGTGTCATCGCGGTCCCCAAACTTGATTTTGAGTCTCATCTGGGTCAAAATAGGGCGATCTAAAAATTTTATATCAAAAAATAATTCATAATTTTTTCATACGAACTCAAATGAAGACAAACTTTATATCAAAATTGTAGCCCTCGAAGCGATCTACAAGTTTGTAGTTGAAAAGTTTTAGAATTAAAACTGTTTAATATTATTGTATGTTTATAGTTTTTGAAATTTAAAATTTAAAATTAAATTTTGGGATATTAAATGACTTCAAATAAAAACTTTTCAACTATAAAGTTTTTAGATCGCCCTATTTTGACCCAGATGAGACTCAAAATCAAGTTTGGGGACTGGGGTGAGATAGCAGAACAAGTTTGAGGACCTAAGTGGGTGATTTGCAAGTTTAGGGACTGGAATGACACAGTCGAATAAGTTTGGGGACCTAAACGGTCAATTTGAGAGTTCAGGGACCGGGATGACACACCCGCGATAGTTTAGGGACCGGCCGTACACTTTACTCCAAAAAAATGTCAATTTGTATTATTCAATCGGCCGTAACCTTTTTCACTTTATTTTTACTCTCCTCCTCATCACTTCATCAGTCTTCCTCTCCTCTCCCGTTGACTCCACTCACATCGGGCATGCTCGTTCATGGGCGGCGGCGGCTGGCGGCGAAGCGTGGCGCAGGAACGGAGGCACAAGGAGCAAAGGCAGGCGCATCACCATCGCCTCTTTGTCGCTTGGAAGTCTGCATCGGTCGTCCATGGTAGGCGACTAGAGGCAGCGCGGCCCAAGGCAGGCGACTGGCTGCGGCACGCGTGACGGCGGCGCGTCCCGAGGCAGGAGACTGGCGGCGGCGCACGTGACGGCGGTGCGTCCCGAGGCAGGGTCTAGGTCGGATCCGGTCAAGGCGCCCCACACCGTTCGCCGGAGACACGCGTTCGCCGGCGCGCAAACGAAGAGGATGCGGTGGCGCTGGAGGTCGGAAGGGCAACGTGTTGGGTGGCACGCGTGGCTGCGGATGCTGGTCTAGGTCGGATCCGGCAAGGGTGCTCCTGTTCGGTTCGCCGGAGATGGAAGAGCGCCCGTATCCGTTCGCCGGAGAAGCAGGGTGCTCCTGTTCCGTGCACTCTCTATTATTTGACACAATTGGGTTCAGTTAGCGCAACTGCTCGATTTTTTTTTGAATGAATTGCGATTGTCTTAGTTGATTCACTAGTAGCGTATGATAGCAGGAGAATTTAACACTTGAACTAGCATGTACGGTAGAGTACTCCGACGATGGCAGACTCGTATGCCCGCCATTCGATCCTCTTGTTGCGCGAGAGGATCAACGCGCCACGCCTGCAGCCCCGGAACCAGGTATTGTCACGAGCGAAGAGGAGGGAAGGGGTGCCTGCCTCACGGTAGATGGGAGGCGGCGGGGAGTCGTGGTCAGCCATCGTGGGGAGTCGCAGTCGGCGGCAGGACGGGGGACGGCGGACGAGACAGAGTTGCGGTCGCTGGGGAGAGGAACGGGAGTCAAGGAAGTTTGGGCCACCGGTGGGCCTCTACAAGTCCGATCGTTTGGAAACTCTGGGCCAAGGGAACCATATTGGGCCGCCGGTGCAAGGTTGCCAAACTACCCCCATCAACGGATGGTTGGATTTGATCTATATATACCCTATACTACTAGGATGTAGTATAAGGCACCGTAAAAGAACTCCTCATATAATCCATCACCGGAAAGGATAAAAGGGAAAAGAAAAGGTATAATGATCTTCAAGCTATTCATGCACCCCGAAGGCCTGAAAGCCATTTTTTTTTGTTTGATGTTGTTTTTATTTTACCTTGCTTGCACCCTCAAATGGTGATTAAAGTTTGTTATGAAAAATTACTCGGTTGCACTCTCCATCTGACATGCTAACGGGCATTGATCCTATTGAGAAGCATCCTTCCATTCATCCTATTTCAAGTTCACGAACATATTTATAAACAACTTAGCTTCAAGAATTTAGAGATTATTGTCGTTAGGCTACGCGGATCATCAGGCTTCAGGTCCTAAAGGCCTTCGTGTTGTGGGTCCTCAATAGACTTTCATGATCCTCGCTACAAGTGGATGGGCCAGGATGCTCATTTTCAGCTTCAGGTACATGGAGCTGGCACACTTGAACATTCCCCAGTTCGAATGGCTCAAATATGTGGATGGCATGCTTCAATCAGCATCGGGTCCTTGGCGCTCTCCAATTTCAAACCTATCATCCGCTCAGCCAACTCCATCGCTGAAGGAGGGGCAATGTTGTCGTGGCCCACTATTTGGAAGTATTGCCAAGCTTGGTCTACTCGACAACTGGCCGCTCGCGTTTGAAGGAGACGCTGGGACCTCCTTTGTTCATCAGAGATACCTCGAGCTGGTTATGCACTTGTTTGTGTTGTTGCCTTAGCCTATGATGGAAACACAATGCATAAGAGGTTGGCAAACAGAGCCCATCCTGTTGCTTCCCATGCCTAAATGAAATATGACGCCAATGACGACATGGTTAGTCTAAGGATTGGTACATTGCTCTCTAGTCTCAACTTCACCGCTCAACTACAAAAGCTCAAATCGATTGTACTAACAACCACAACCATGTACATATATATGTAATGGGGACATAATCCCAATACATCACCAACACACGACAATCCATTTATCTAAAAAAAACACATGACAATTTAAGTATTTTGCAATTACCCACCAGAACCATACTTTAACAATAGATATAACCCTGACAGCTCTCATCTGTCATGCATTTTGCCAGACCATCAAAAGACAACATTTTGTCCTTTCATTTTATCATAAAGAGTAAATACCTCTTCCATTCATTATTGTCCTATTCGGTTAGACACTGTTTGGTCTTTAGGAATCAACATATACGAACTGAGGTTGGCCTCTGGGGTTCCAAAAAAAAAATTGTAGCACCATAATACAGTGCAATCTTACTTTGAGCTATCAACATTGTGTTTGTTTCATATGCTGAAGAAACCCAGAGATGAAAACGGACGGAACAAATCCCGTTTCTGTCTACCCGTCTTTTTTATATTTGTTCCATATTTGGTGCTTCATGGAAACGGGACGGGAAAATTCGGGAAACAGGACGGGAAAGTGTGGAAACCGGATGAGTCTCGGGATGGGAAACAGGAGAGGGGGTTTTCCGCCTGTATTTACTGGATCCCTATTATACCAGACTAGCATCGTGCCCGTACGTTGCTACGGGATAATTAAACTTATGCATTCATAATTATATTTAAATCGCACGACAAGATAATTATAATGTTAATTTAAATATTGTGACCGAGTGTTGCGGCGGGTATAATGAGATCGTGTAGTATCGTGCCCGTACGTTGCTACAGGCATAAAAAAATCTTTAACGAACAACATAAAACATTACAAAATATAAGAATTCAATAAACATGTTCAATAATAGTACGACATCGCATTTTGTTGCAGCGCAGCTCGAAATTTGTTCGCACCGATTGACATTAGGAATTTGCACACAATTGGATCATTAGGAACTTGCTGAACCATCGTGCCTGCATTTCAGTATTTCACAAAAAGAAATTATGATGCCTGAGGCTAGCTGTATCTACATCAGAGATTCAGAAAGAGAACAATATAATTAATGTAAGGCATGGGTTAGTAGAACCTGTAGAACAATGAAGCATCACCCTGCATTTCACAAAAGGAATTTATGATGTCTAAGGTTAGCTGTATCTACATCAGAGATTCAGAGAAAATAACAGAAGTAATATAAGCCATCAGTTTAAACCTGTAGAACAGTTTCAAAATCAATGTTTCTTCATCCAATGAGAAAACACTATAACTTTCGATCACAAAAGGGGGTCTAGTTTGAAAGCCAACTCTGTATTTCTCAAAATAATCTTGGAACTACAAGTAGCATTTATTTTGGGTACAAAGAAATTCTAATCTAAATCTGAAGCTTGCTTATTCCACACATCCATCATATGGATTAAACAAAAGCCTTCACTGGAGAACGCAGAATCGAGAGGTAAATTTTTCGAGAACACGCAGGAGAGCTGCGTATATTTGCATTAAGAAGAAAAGTGACACATAATGGTTACACGCAGGCCGATTACCGGGCGCACACTCATGGTTTACATTGACACAAGCTAGGACTTAACTGGCTAAAAAATATAACAACCGATTCAAGAACAGAATGCAAGTGTCTACTCAGATCCCCCGACCATTTCGCCAGCTTGCTTGACGGCCACCAGCATTTCCTAGTCGGTCAACACACTTGCCGCCGGAAGTAAATCCCTGAGAGCTTGGTAGTTCTTGACGTCCATCATTTCCTTGAAAAAGCTCACAAGATCCTTGAATCAAGAGGCAAATTAGATCAGCTAATGGATCAACATCTTAGCATTCACTGGATGAAAGATGCATACACAGAAGCTATGGTGAATAAAATAGATATGACACTAAACGAAACAGGTAAAGATAACTCTCGATGTCTCATTGAAGTGGACAAGTGAATCCGAAGATGGTATTTCTCCTGTCAGGAAGTTCATGGAAACATTGCTGCACAAGGCTGCAAAAATAATGTTTTTTTTTCCATAAATTATTCACCTTGTCACGACCATTAAAGGAATTTATCCACAAGAGAGTGGAATAGATCTGCTTGGCTAGTCCCTAGTGGAGAGGGAAAAATAGAGAAATACTCTAAATTTGTTACCACGGCAAACACAATCTACAACACAGTGAAATGTAAGGACTAACTGGCTAATGCAATTCCAAACACAGGTGCTTCATGAACTAACTACACAAGAAAATTGTCTACCTAGTATAATCTTACTTCAATATAAGCACTAAGCAAGCAACACCAAAAACTTTTCCCCATGAATGTTAAGGTGCAAAACTGAAGTGTTGACCCCAAAAAAACTGAAGCTTTTCTTAGTATGCTTATGAAGAAACTCTGCATTTTTTACGCTTTCTGAAACTGAAACTTTTACTACAAACAATCGGTGTTTCCTGATGAATAGTAGTGTTGCACGTCGGTCTCCAAATACACTGGTGGACTGGGTGGCACAAATTACAATAGCCAAGCATTTGTAATGAGACCATGACCACATGAGCGTCATGCACAGTAATCCGATGAGCCAATTAACAATGTCATCCTCAAGGCAATGCAAGCCTAAGATCTTTTGCGTTTCATGTAACAATTATACGAGTGTATTTGTATTGTGAGCTTGCTAATAATCTCTATGGATTAACATCTCTAAGACTGAAGATAACTTCAACATACTCCATTGGCTGATAAATGATGAATATAGTTCGCAGGAAACAAATATTAACAAAAGGAGAGGAGAGAGGAAAGCAGCCCCCAAGCATGTCGGCACCAGGCATCTTTGGTTGCATCTCCACTACAGCGGTCGAAGGTCGCACCACCGGTCGCCGTGGAGAACCGACCCAGTCGAGGCAACGCGTAGAGGATCTAAAGGGATGGATTCGATGGCAAGGATGGAAAAGATGGGTGGCTCACCGTTGATCGTAAGGTCCGACGTCGTGGACGGCGGCTGGCGCCTACGTCCGGGGGAGCGCCGTGCCTGTCGTCTCATCGTCCGCGCCTCCAACGACGCCGCCAGGAAGTTAGCAGGCGCCTCCTTCCTGCAACCGGGTGATCGGACAGAAGGCGACGTAAGGGCCGGGTGATGGAGGCTGCCTGCGATGGTTGATGGAAGGGCCTCGCGACGAGAGGGCACAGGCCTCCGTCCGGCGTTGGTGACGAGCGATGGAATCTCGCGATGAAGGGCGAGGGCGACGGTGGGGGCGACTGGCGATGGAATCTCGCGATTAGGAAAATTGCATGGCATAATAGATGGCAACTAATCTTGTGATTTTTGGTGGACGTACGACGGAGGGGGCGGGCGACGTACGACGAAAAAGAGACGGGCGACGAAGGGGCGACGTACGATGAGTGATGCCATACGTTCTTTGTAGGAGTAGAGAAAATACCTGGATTTGTCCCGTTTAAGTTCTACCGGGACGTTCCTTTTCCCTGGCCTCGTCACGTCGCTCTGCAGGGGGCAGGCGTTCACCAGCAGGGGCAGCCATGCCCATGCGTTCAGCACCTAGGCCACCAGGCGTCAACGGCCACGCACGCTCACCGTTGTATCATCCCGGTTCTCGTCAATTTCCATTGTATTTCCGCCTACATTTGTTCGTTTTTGTATTTCCGTTTATCCCGGTTCCTGTTCCGTTTCTGGCTGTCCCATTCTCGCTCTCATTCCTGGTGAAAAAAATATGACAACGAAAATAGGAAAGGGGTTTTTCCCACCGGTTCCCGTCCATTAATTCCATACTTAGATGATCTCACATGTCACTAAGTATGATAGTGTCGGAGTTTTGCTCCGGCAATTCGCAAGGGGATATACCAAGCGGTAGATTGTAGGCGGGGATCATGAAACCAAGAGACAACCACTATGGTGATACGGAGATGGAGAGTTTATACATGTTCGGGCCGCTAGAGCGTGGTACCCTACATCCTGTGTTGGTGGTGTTGTATGTATTGCGATGGATGTGGTTACAAGCACGAGTGTTGTAGGCTAGATAGCTAAAAACCTATTGGGAATTGAATTGATCTAAGGGGTCGTCCTATGCCGCCTTATATATTTTGACGACCTAGAGTTCATAAGTAATTTTGATATCCGGGATCTTGAAGATATCTTGACGTCGGTTGATCGGAGTCTTGCGTTAACCTATTGTCTTTACTTGGGCAACACAGCGTGGAACGATCAATGTGCCCGGATCTTCGTCAGAAGTGGCCTCAAACCGGGGCCCTCGACCTGCTTGTCAGAAGTGGGCCTAGGACCACCTTGTTAGTGTGGGTTGTAATGGCCCCAGGGTATCCATATCCGTCAGATAGTATGTAATCCAATGGAATGTTAAGGCCCTGTTTTGATCATGAGCATATGTTGGAAAAATGAAACTATTTTAACCGGATAAGGCTTTCATAAGAAAGGCGTACTAAATTTGGCAGCAAAGCATCTACCATGAAGGTAAAGTTAAGTGTGACAACTTGTAACATCTCAAGTTCAACGACTACATGCACTGGTCAATGCAGAGGCTAGAATATTAAAATATATTCCCATTTCTAAAAAAACATCTCAAGTTCTGGTTTTCAAGATTTTTTTGTGAAATCCTTAGAGTTTGTTTGTTGTTGTGTTTTTTACACTTTCCAGAATTTATTCGTGTGTTTGCTTAGTTCTCTCATAACCAGAAATTGTTTTGCTTAGTGTTCATTTTTTAGGAGAGTTGATGCAAACCTTGAGATACATTCTTTCTTCAAACCAAATAGTCCAGCAGTTTCCCTCCTTATCAATCCAATTTCCCCCCTTGGAAGCATTCTTATCCGCTTGATCTAACAGCTACTAGTGACTTCATCTGACATTGCTTTTAAAGAATTTGGCAGGAGCTCTTCCAATGAATTAAGAGAGAAAAAAAGGGAGTTCATGATTTGATTGTATAACCATAAAAGACTTGGAAATCCAATTCGAAACACCCACTCATATAACACGATCACCCAAAAGGTGAAAAGGTAAGGAAAAAATGAATATAGTGGTCTTCAAGCTATTAATGCATACTGAAGGATAAATTTTCTCTGATTGAGCATTCATCCATGGTGTCAGTATCGGTCATATTTAGTAGGTGGTTTAAATTTTAAAGCCCCCAGAGGCCTTTTAGTACCAGGTCAAAACCTCATCCAATACTAAAAAGTTAACATTTGGTATACTAAATAACACTATTTAGTATCAGGCCATAGCATCAACCGGTACTAATTGTCATCCACGGGTTACTACAAAAGGAAAACATCTCCCACTTAGCCACTCAATCATAATGATGTGTAGGTGGGTGCTAACGAAGGTTCAAGAGAGGCCAGAGATCATGGGTTCCATGCACCGCACATGCGCATTTATGCACTACCTTTTTCTTTATTTTTTGGGCATGAAAATAATTTAATACCAGAGGAGTAGTACCTAGTAGTAAAGTCGCCCAGGTTTCCTGGCAGGTACTAAAGGTTGATCTCTAGACTCCAGTAGTGTTAGCTTGAATGGTGTTTGAAGTTTGTTATTAAAAAAAATTCTGTTATGATCTCCGTTGACGTGTTTATGGGTTATTGGTATGCTATTTTATGGTGTGTAAGCGTTTTCGGTTCTACGGAGAAACATCATTCCATTCATCATGCTTCAAGTTATGCTGTGTTCAGATTGGAAGAAGTAAAAAGTAGTTTTAGATGAATAGTGCACTGGGAAGCGTGTTCTGTGAGTGGGGTGAATAGGAAAAACTTGTTGGAGAAGTAATTTTTCCTGAATCTGAACATAATGAACTAGTTGGAACAATTTAGAAATCCTCGTCAGTAGGCTTCGGTGGATCATCAGGCTACAGGTTCTATAGCCCTTGGTGTTGTGGGTCCTCAACAAATTTTCATGATCCTCTCTGTAGAAACTAGCAGCACCTCTGGTGCAAGACTTGCTCGATCTGACTTGCAGGGCCAGGATGCTCATCTTAAGGTGCAACCAGTTGCAGAGTCCGGCCGGGAGCGCTCCCCAGCTCGAACGGCTCGAATCCATGGATGCTCTTCTTCATTCAGCATCGGGTTCTCGATGCTCTCCAACTTCACAACATCTTCTCCGTCAACTACGACGATATCATCATGGCCCAAGTATTGCCAAATTTGCTTTACTTGAAGGAGATGCTTGGACCTCCTTTGTTCATAAGGGATATTCTGTTCTGGCTGTGCACTTGTTTGTGTTGTTGCCTTGGCCTATGATGGAAACACGACTTATTAGCAGTGCAAAACAAACAAAACTCATCCTGCTGCTTCCCATCCCTAAATCAGATGACACCTCCTGACCATGGCGTCACTACTCTCAACTCCACCGCTCAAGTACAAAAGATCGAAGCGATAGTAACAACAACCACAACCATGAAATTTGTGGTTCCTTCCGGTGCATTTATATGTATAGTGGAAACATAATCTCATACCATTACCAACACAAGAAAATTCAAGCATTTTGCAATTACCCACCAGAACTTTTAATAATAGATATAACCATGACAACTTTCATCGGCCATACATTTTGTCAGACCATCATATGACAACATTTTGCCCTTTGATTTTATCATAAAGAGAACATAAATCTTCCATTCATTATTGTCCTATTGGGCCAGTCACAGTTTGATCCTATTTTTCATTTCGTTTTATTATAAAGAGACAATAACTTTGTCATTCATCATTGTCCTATTCGGTCAGTCACTCTTTGGTCCTTTTTTTCATTTCGTTTTGTTATAATAAAGAGACAATAACTTTGCCATCCATTATTTGTTCTATTTCGTCAGTCACCACTTGATCTTATTTGCCATTCTATTTCTTTACAAGTAAGTTATTCTCTCTCTAGTATAAAAATAAAATGAAAGGCAAAAAAATGACTCTGAACCTGTTTGGTCCTTATGATTGTATTCGGATTGAGGTTGCCCCTGGAATTCTAAAATAATATAGCAGGATGCCCCTAAACTGGATTACGAGTAAGAAAAAGAGAGCGAAAACTAAATTTACCTCCTTTTCTCCAGAGATATGCTGCTCTCATAAAAAAACGAGTGTTCAGACTTCAGAGCTGCAGGTGCCTTTCTACTCTGAAACTGAAACGCATGCAAGGCCTTCCGCCTTCCATGCCTCTCAAATCAGGATCGAAGGTCTATCCAAACCGAGTTCTCCAACATTTACAGCCATAAATTAGAAACATCAAGTTGACTATTGGAAAAAGAATTGTATGCTCATTTTTTTCCACTAGAAAAATCAGGATTAGCTTTCTAGTCCTCCCATCATGTCCTTGCTTACGAATTACAATGATGGGAGGACTAGAAAAGCAAGCGCCGATTTGTTGTGCTCCTCAAGGCTCCTCGTGTTGCTGCAGAGTATTGATCTCTAGGCTCCTCTTGTTGGTTGTAGAAATGCAGATCTCATCAGGCTCCTCGTGTTGATGCAGAACTGCAGATGTCATCAGGCTCCTCATGTCTAGGTGCAAGCTGGAGCATCTGGGTATGCTCTCCAGCTCCAACGGCTCGAATCCATGGTAGAAGGACGTGCTGGGAACTCCTTTGTTGATCCATGTGATCGAGGCCTGGTTGTGCACCTGTTCATGTCGTTGCTTTAGCCTATGTTGGAAGCACCATGTCCGTGGAGAAGCGAAACAAAACCCATCCCGCTGCTTCTCATACCTAAATCAAATGATATATATGACAACACCTAATTAGACTTAACATGCCCCAACGGCTCTCGACTCCACCGCTCGACTACAAGGGCTCAAAGCTATAGTAACAACCACAAACCATGAAACGTGTGATTTCCTCCGATGCATATATATCACATATATATAATGGGGACCTAACTCTAAGACATCACCAAGAAAACAAAAAAAAGTTGAAGCATTAATTTTGCGATTACCTACCAGAACTGTACTCTTGTGATGATCATGCATTCGTCGATGCAAATACTGGAATATTGAAATATGAGGAGTTTTACAATGCTTGGAAGGTACCAGAAGGTACCACGGGGTACTTTTGTGGCTGATTAATGCTAGCATTGATCTAGCTGAATATATAGCTAAGTATTTATTTTAATAAAAAAAATATATTTAGTTAGTACCTCCAAGTACCTTTCTTTCAGGTACCTCCCGATACCTTCTGGTACCACTACTAGATTTCTCCCCTATTACCACGAAACCTTTAGGCAACATCACACATTTGGGTGCAATAGGGGGGTACTATGGCATCGAAATAGTGATTTGGTAGTAATATGCATGGCTATTACGACAAATAAATTGTGTTGCAATATTTATGTTGCGTGTTGCAACAGGGTGACCCTAATGCACCTATTTTTAGGATTTGTGTTGGCATTGGTTGGGAATAATGCTACACCAATTATGAGCTGCATTAGTACTTCATGTGTTGCAATAGAAAGGTGTTATGGCAACCATATTAGCGTTGGTTGCTTCTGAACGGCAATTTTGCAACCCTTGTTTTGTGTTGCAAATTGCTTGGTGCGTTGTGGCAATAGATAAATGGCTGTTGCACCTATTTTTTGGATTTCTGTTGCCATTGGTTGGGAATACTGCTACACCAATTAAGAGTTGCGTTAGCACTTCGTGTGTTGCAATAGAAAGGAGCTATGGCAACCATACTAGCGTTGGTTGCTTCTGAAAGGCAATTTCGCAACCCTTGATTTGTGTTGCAAATGTCCTTCTTGTAAAAACTCGGGTCTGAGTTGAACTCGAATTCAACTCGATATTGACATGAATATAAATAGGCAGAGGTTTGAAATTGAAAACCCGGCTGAATGTCCTCTATGAGACGTGTAGTAGAGATCGATTAAATAGAAGTAGAGAGAGAGAAAAAAAAGGAAAAATAATACCTCAAGCACAGTTTGAACTCTAGTCTCTTGGAAACGAAGGTAACATCTCTACCACCAGACCACATTGGTTTGTTGATATGTACTCCCTCGGTAAAAAATAACGTTTAGGACAGCATTTAGCATACCAAGGAGCAATTATTTAGGGTAGAGTTTTCCCTTCATACCCTTATTAGATAGGGTCGTTGGCGTGTAAAAGAAAGCAATTGCCTGCAGTTCAACTGGTTAGCGCTCTGTGTCTCGAGGCTCTTGGTTGGAAGATCAATTCTTCCTGGGCGCATTTTTTATTTTTTTCCTTTGCTTTGATGCGTTCGTTTCCTTCTTTGGGCTGCATGGCGTGCGTTCTTGATGCACGGCACGTTTGCTGGCCATGTTTTTTTTGCATCTGCGCCCTGGCGTGTTTGCTTGTTTTTTTGCATCCGGGCACTGGGATTAGCAGAACGGCGCCGGCGCTGAGAGGAAACGAACTGAGAGAGGAAGAAGCAAGGCAACGAAACGGACGTCTTGGTGAAAGGAGAGAAGCTAGCAAGAGGAAAGAAGCGGAGCGTGAATCAAAAGGGCACCGGCGCATTAAGCCAACTCGTCTAACGAAGCGCTGCCGCCGAGTAATTAAGGAAGGGTAGACAAGTCCAAAATACGCACGGCAGCCGCAAAACGTCGTTTAAATCGCAATCGCCGGTGGTCCGTAGAACGTCGTTTTTAACCGATACGGAGGGAGTATGTGATTTGGTTTGTAATTCTATAAGACAGGAAAAAGGAAAATAGAAAAGGCAAGGTCAAGTCGATCGGGACTCCACCGTCAAACAGATCACGCCGCCGCCCCCTCGACTCCACCTGATTAACACCGCCACTGCCGCCACCAAGGACTCCATATCCATCCATGCCTAGGGCTTAATTGGAATCGTCGTCCGCCGAGGAGGCCAATTGCGTGTTGTTTCGCTGCCGGCTGCAGGCCTACATCGATTGGGCGGGCGGCGGCCCTGCTCAGACGTGCAGCAGTTCCGCGAGCGATAGGGCGAGCTGCCGACCAGCGTTAGCCGAGGTCCCGAGCGTGCTGCAAGCCATAGGAAGCAGTCACGGCGGCGGCGGTGCTGGAAAGTGCAGAGGGACCTCACGTACCTTGTTTGTTCGACGTATTGCTTCAGTGGTGAGAGTATTCTACTAAACTACGAATAGTTTTTTTTTCGCCCCAGCTGATTCATAAAATGCAAAGGTCTTCAATTACTAATTTGGGCCCAGTTGATTGCAAAGTCTTGTATTTTTCGTTTCAAAATATGGTATAAGAGATGGAACATGTTCTATATAGATTTCTTATATATATGTATACTTGATGGATATTGTTGCTACAGTAGAAAACATATGTACCAATGTCTATAGTCTATGGATGCTTGTCCTCACAGTTGAAATTGAGCCCCCCCTAAATTTTTATCCTACATTCGCCGCTGCATGCTAGCATAATTTTAATTTTTGGTCTGAAACATGATTTAGGGTATGATCTCTTTTTGCAAACATGCATGCAGATAAATGGCGTCACACGAAGATAGGAGTTGGATGCGGCTGCCTCGACATTCAGAGGTGTGGAAGGAGAATTTCAGGACTTTTATTCAAAACTTTGGCACATCATCATCGCGAAGAGCTGGTGGATCTGTTGCGTGCCCATGTGCTACATGTCAATGCATGATAAGACATTCAGATGTTTTTCAGATTCAGCTTCATTTAGTTACAAGAGGGTTTGCTGATTGTTTTATCAATAATGAATTGGAAGGCCCAACTTGTTCATCATCAGCTGAGGGTCGTGTGAATCATGGTGTCGGTCCTGATCTCAATACAGTTGACAATTCACAACCTACAGCTGACGCATCACCTTATTTTGGAGAAGACGATGATGAGGATGCAAGTGATAACCCTGCTGCCACTAATACTCTAATTAGAAACATTATCAGTGGCTATATACATGGAGATAGCATAGATGCTGGTGAAGAGCCAAATAAGGATGCAGAGATATTTTTGAAACTCCTAGAGGAGGCTAAGAAGGAATTGTATCCAGGATGCAAAGATGCAACTAAGGTCTCTTTTATTGTGCAGCTTTTTCAGATAAAGTGCTTGTACGGAATTAGTAACTTAGCATTGGAGGCCATACTTAATCTGTTCTCAAAGGTTCTCCCTGAAGGCCATTGTATCCCTGACTCCTTGGATAAAGTGAAAAGGGTGGTACGAGACTTAGGCTTGGACTATATCAAAATACACGCATGTAAGAATGATTGTGTGCTGTTTTTTAAGGAGAATGCAAAGCTAGAGACATGTCCAGTTTGTGGGGAGTCTAGGTGGAGACTTGCTAATAATGAGGTTGCTGATGGTGCTAGTGTAAAGAAGAGGTTTCCAGTGAAGATCTTACGCTACTTTCCTCTTATTCCTCGTCTTCAAAGAATGTATATGTCCAAGCAGTTATCAGTGGACATGCAATGGCATAAGAAAGAAATGGTCAATGATAGCAAAATGCGTCACCCTGCTGACTCACCTGCATGGAAGCATGTGGATGAAGAATATAAATTGTTTGCCAAAGAAGGTCGTAATATTAGGCTGGGTCTTGCTTCTGATGGCTTTAATCCCTTTGGGATGCAAAATGTTACATACTCCATATGGCCTGTTATGCTAATACCTTACAACTTGCCTCCATGGTTGTGTCAGAAACAATCTAACTGGTTGTTGTCAATGTTGATACCTGGTCCGAAATCTCCTGGAATGGATATTGATGTATATTTGAGGCCCCTTATATTGGAGCTCAAGGAGCTTTGGGAAAAGGGTGTTCCAACATGGGATGCTGCTACAAGGAAGAATTTTAAATTACATGCTCTTCTACTTTGGACAATTAATGACTTCCCAGCTTATGCTATGCTTTCTGGATGGAGCACGAAAGGAAAGTTTGCATGTCCATACTGCCACAAAGATACTGAATATTTGTGGTTGAGACATGGGAAGAAGCACTGCTACATGGGACATCGACGTTTCTTGCCCTCAGACCATCCATGGCGCAAGAACAAGGTCAGCTTCAACAATGAGGTCGAAACCAGGGAGGCACCAGTACCACTGACAGGTGCACAGGTTCTTCAGCAGTTTCAAAGTTTTGAACAAGTGATACTTGGGAAGAATGCATCAAAAAAAAGGAAGCGTGACGAAGACCAAAGATGGCACAACTGGAGGAAGAAGAGCATTTTTTTTGAGCTCCCGTACTGGTCTTCTTTGCGCATCAGGCATAATTTGGACGTCATGCACATTGAGAAAAATATATGCGAGAGCATATTAGGCACTCTGCTTGAATTGACTGGTAAATGTAAGGACGGCGAAAAGGCTCGGCTTGACATGGAGCATCTACAGATACGCCCAGATCAGCATCCTGTGATTAAGAATGATAAGTATATCTTGCCACCAGCCTTGTACAAGTTAGATAAGAAGGATAAGGAAATGTTATGTGAATTTCTATATGGAGTGAAGATGCCTGATGGGGTTTCCTCTAATATAAGAAGATGTGTTGACCTAAAATCAAGTAAGGTGTCTGGCTTGAAAACTCATGATTACCATCTAATTCTACAGAAACTGTTACCCTTAGTGGTGCGTAGGATTTTTCCAGAACAAGTTGTCATTGCATTGATTCAGCTAAGTAATTTCTTTGATGCACTATGTTCCAAGGAGCTGGTCGAAGCAGAGTTGGACAAACTTAGCATTTCAATTAGGGAGACTGTTTGTCGACTTGAGATGCTATTCCCACCTTCATTTTTTGATATCATGATGCATTTGCCTGTTCATTTAGCTGAAGAGGCTAAACTTGGTGGGCCTGTGTGTTATAGATGGATGTATCCAGTGGAGCGGTACCTACGTACCGCAAAGGGTTATGTGAGGAACAAGGCGTACCCTGAAGGTTCAATAGCCGAGGGATACATACTCGAGGAGTGCCTTACATTTTGCTCAAGATTCTTGGACGTGGACACCAAACTGAATCGTGTTGATCGACATGAAAGCATTGCTTTGAATGAGCCACCATCTGGTCTGAGCATATTTGCTGACATGGATTACAAGAGGAGAGGACAGACTGTCGACATCATTGAAGGAGATGAGATGCGGAAGATGCGGCACTACATAATTTCAAATTGTAATGAAGCTAGCCAATGGATCGAGTAAGTTACTCTCCTGAACATCAATATTTTGTTATTTAAAATTATATTTTTACACTAACAATAATATACATTTCTTTGCAGTGTGCAGATGGAAGAACTTAAAAAATATGGTACAAGAAACCTTAAAAGGAGACACGAGGAACAATTTGTAAGATGGTTCGAGGCCAAGATCAGGGCTCTACATGCGAAAGGGGAAGTAAGTTCAGAGATGTTTGCACTTGCTCAAGGACCAGATGACCGAGCTCGTACATTGCATAGATGCCATATCAATAATTGGTTGTTTCGAACCATTGACATCGAGAAAAGCCTCGTAACACAAAACAGTGGTGTGCTTGTCAAGGGGGACGGTACTACTGGCAACATGAACTGGTATGGGGTGATTAAAAGAATGATCTCACTAGAATTCCCTGGTCAAAAAGAAGTTATTTTGTTCCAGTGTGACTGGTATGATGTGCCTGCTACCACTAGCAACAGAGGCAGAGGATACAGTAAGGATCAATTTGGGATAATTGATATCGATACTACCCGATACCGGTATACAAATGAACCCTATATTCTGGCAACACAGGCAGAACAGGTGTTTTTTGTTAATCTAGTAAATAAACCTGGTTGGAGCAGTGTTATTGCATTGAAACCAAGGGACTTGTTCGCCATGCCTGAATTAGAACTTGAGGACTCAATTGACGTGGGTATCGAAGTCATTAATTCCGTCGGTGTACACCAGGATTTTACAAATTGGACAAGATCTGACAAGGAAGGGACAACGGGGGATGTCTCTGTTATTGCTCAGGTGCAGACCGAAGCAGTTGATGAACCAGACGATGCGGTCTTTGATTGTGACGATGAAGATGACACGTACATTGATGATGGAGTTGTTGCACCAGTTGCTTCTGTGGTACAAGGCGAAGATGATGACTTTTTTATTTGATGGTTGTGTTAATTAATAATTTATTCTCATGAAACTCACTGAATGCCTTTTTTGGCTCTGCGTATGGGATATTTCAACTATATTGACATCCAAACGACTAGCTAGATAGGCAGCATTCATGTTTATTCTGTTCATAACCAAACAAATGTAGTAGCAGGCTATTAGCTATTAAAAGAGCCAACATTGTTCAGAACATAAGTATACAATTCGCAATTTATTACTAGCTGATAAACTATTAGATGCCTCTGCATTGAGACATAAGTGTGTGTGCATGGAGAAATATACAAGAAAAATGCAAAGAACAAAAAAATTTTGTTTACGTGTGTGCATGGCAGCTGCTATATATGCATGAGTATGCGTATATATGGAAGGGCTAGTGCAGCGTGCAGATTAGCTTGCTCAACTGCTCAAGAGACGTACAGTTGCTGGTTAATTAGCACCTAATAGTAGCTATCGATGTACACGGCAGCCGCGATATACATTGAAACGAACCGGGTTTTCAATGACGAAAACCCGACTCTCTGTACCCTTGTGATAGTCCCTGGATCAGTAGCTTTAAGTGGCCTAATTCTAAGGGGAAAGAATATAGCAATGGAAAGGGTATAGGTCACCCTCCCAAACTGTTATTCATATTTTTAGAAAATTATAGAAACTGGTTTCATAATTTTCTGACTTAAATTGAATTAGTTATGAATTTTCTAAGTTTAAATCATTTTCTGAAAAAGATAAACGAATTCCCGAAAAGATTAAATCTGGAAAAACCAGATCGCGACACGTGCCAGCGCCAGAGCGCGCCACGCGGCCCTGCTGACGTCAGCATGACGTCAGCCTGACGTCAGCCGAGGGGTCCGGGATTGATGACGTCAGCGTGGGCTCGGTGGCTGACAGGTGGGCCCCACCTGTCGGCGCGGCGCGGCGAAGAACGGACGAGTGGGCTGCTGGGCCGGCACGCGTGAGCGAACGGACAAGTGGGCCGAGCGGGCGCGCGAGAAGAACGGACGAGTGGGCCGAGCGAGGAAATGGGCCGCGCGCGGAGAAGAAGAAGAAGAGAGAGAGCGGCCCGCGCGGGGGAAAGGAGAGAAAGAGAGAGAGAGAATGGGCCAGGAGTCGTCGGCCCAAACTGAGATTTAGCCCATAGGTTTTGAATTTGAATTTATAATTCAAATTCAAAAGTATACTTATAATTCAAATAAATTCCAAACAAATCCAAATGAAATCCAAATAAAATCCAAATGCCACTCTAAATATATTATCCTTAAATAAAATATTATTTGCTAGGATTCAGATGAGAGAAGAATTTGACCTTAGGCAAATTTAAATTGTTGCATATTTCGGTGACGCACAACTGCAGCGAGGGCAGCAGCAAGGGCATCGGCAGAAGATAAACAGAAGGGGCTTAGGCTTCTCGTGAAAGAAAGGGAAAAGGCCGGGCTAGACTGATGTGCAGCATCCATGAGCGGTGGTTTGGCTTTACATGAGAGAGGGAGAGGATTAGCAGAACGAGCTAGCTAGAGATGGTTGGCAGGTAGGTTTGATTAGCAAGGTCAGGGTTAGCAGGTTGGTTTCACGTGCTGCTGCCTAGGCTAGAGGTGGTTAGGGGCTTAGGGCCTAAACCTGTTAGTTAGCAGACCGGGTTGATCAGCAGGCTTGTTAGGGGTTAGATAAGATAACAGGGTCATCGGCAGTCTTGTCAGTGGTTGGTTAGTTTAGTCAGCAAGCATTTGATTTAAATTTGAGTGCGAGCTCAAATTTAAATCACACACAAACATCCAAATGGAAATCCAAACAAAACTCGAATAATCTCACACTAGCATATAATTGTCCTTAGCAAAATAAAATAGTATTTAATTGCTTCTAGGAATTATAGGGAAGAAAAGAGAGCACACTTATTAGTTTCAATTTGAGTTTCACACATTCAATCAGAAGTTTTCGTAAATTCATATTTTTCAAACATCCAAAATTCAGGGATGTTACATACATGGCGCCCATGCACTTAATTATACGAGGACGACGTACACGTACTTAGGTCGTCCACGATACATGTCGCCATACGCTCGGGTGCGCACGGCAGCCGGAGTGAGTTGGAACATTCTAGAAGCAATGGAAGATTCCAGGAGACTCGATGGTCGGCTCAGGTCTCGATCAAAAGATTTTTGTTTACGTGTGTGCATGGCAGCTGCTATATATGCATGAGTATGCGTATATATGGAAGGGCTAGCGCAGCGTGCAGATTAGCTTGCTCAACTGCTCAAGAGACGTACAGTTGCTGGTTAATTAGCACCTAATAGTAGCTATCGATGTACATGGCAGCCGCGATATACATGGCGCCCATGCACTTAATTATACGAGGACGACGTACACATACTTAGGTCGTCCACGATACATGTCGCCATACGCTCGGGTGCGCACGGCAGCCGGAGTGAGTTGGAACATTCTAGAAGCAATGGAAGATTCCAGGAGACTCTCAGTGCAGCCTGGTGATTGATCGAGCAGTTTTCAACAGCCGCCCTGTTTTCAATCCCACGGTCCTGTTCTCCTTCCGAAAAAAGTGGCGCCCTATTTTCAATCGTGCCCTACTATATCGCGCCAATCCTTCTCCCTGGGCCCACGTTGAAGCCTAAAAGCCGCGTTACCAAATTGGCGGCTGCCTAATCCCATCGCAAAACCAATCGGCAGTTAGGGTTCGCGATCTATCGCCTTCCACCAGGCGGCGGCATCGTGGTTCTCGCAATCGCCTTCCACCACCATGGCGCAGAGGCTGCCGATGTCGAGCGAGGCGTCAGGGGGAACCATGTCCTCGTCGTCATCACTGCACACACCTTCCACGGCGTCGGCGATGCTACCTCCGATGTTCACACCACCAACATCTGGGAGGCGGACTACACCGGTCATGTCCAGCAGGCCTAGTGCGGCGGCTTCACTCTTTGGGTCACCGTCGTCCCAAAGGCCATCACGCAGATCAGACGCTGAAGATGCCGGCAACGACTGCCAAGAACCAGAAGATTTGATGCCTTCGTCTCAGGTTGAAACTGAGAACGGGTACGTATAATTTCATGCTTCAGTTCCTGTGTTTTTGGCCTGTTGGTTTTGTAGGCTACTTTAGATCCTGTAGGATTGATAGTTAATTGATCTGACACAATATCTCCTTTAGAAGTAGATCCCACCACCACTAATGAGTTAAAATTGCTAGGTCAGTGTTAGCATACTAGGTGTAGGTTTTTATACGTTATCTCTTTCTTATATTTTGCTATGCTTTCTGCTATATTTCACTTTGGTATTCAGAGTAGGTAGTAATTGATGATAAATATTCTATTTTGTTTTGCCATATTATCAATATATTGTAAGCTGATTTAAATGTTATTGCTAAATATGCAGAACGGACAATAGCTGGCTCGTGTATGTCATTTGCAAGGGGACTGAGGAGGGAGAGCAATTTGTTAAGGCATATAGAGTTCACAAGTGTCATATCACGCTTGCTAACTTGACAACAATGAAATCAAGGTTGGGGTATGGGTCCAGGGACTACATGTACTACAAGCAGAGAAGTGCTGATGATCCTGCGGCAGCAACACTACATGATATCGACTATGATGTTGATGCATTAAGAATGGTAGATAGTAATGAGGAAGAGAGGGAGCTCAGATTAGTATTCTCGAAGAATCCATTAGCAGACCGATGTGTGGCCATAACACCAATTAAATCCAAAACAGTTTGCTCAGATCCTGATGAAGAAGAAGAAGTGGACGAATCAGAATTATATGCATACAAAGATTGGCTACATTATCTGCATTCAAGGGACCAAGGCATGGGTGAGTTATGATGCAACCCAATACATACATGGTTTTTTCAATGCACTTATGACTGATATTATCATTCCTTTTCAGAGTTTGAAGATATATACAGGGAGGACACAATCAAGACATACGCAGAATGGTTGGGGGTTGTAGGAAAACTTGATGACATCAGTAATATCCCTCTCCTAATTATCAAATATATTACCATTTTTCTTTTTCAAACTTCACAATATGCTAGCTGATCATGTGTCTATTTTGTCTGCAGATGCGCTTTTGCAACCTAGCAGTCGGATACATTCCAGTCAAGACAGCAACCAAAGTCCTCCAGTGCAGGCACCATCTCATGCTCGCCGTTCGAGACAGGGGCAAGGAAATGGTAAGTTGTGTTTATTAGGAATTAGTCTTGTTTCTGATTCATGTGGCCATATATACATATTATGTCTTTTAATTACTATTATTAAATTTTGTTCCCATGGAATATGTTAGAAAATGGGAAGAAGAGAGGACGTGGTCCTCTAAAAGGCTTGAACGCAATCTCCAAGAGAATTAAGGCGGGCAATCAGAAGATGAAAGTTCAGTTCTCAAGACATGGAGGACCGGTAGGTGAGAACTACCGCACGTTCACTGATGAAATAGTAATGTTTATGAGGAAAAGGGCGCCGCTCATTGGAGTGAGATCGTGGAAAGAGATCCATGAAGATGTAAAAGAGTCAATAGCATCTGATATATTGGTAATAATCATGTTTTCTTGTGTATATATTTTATTAATAGACTAACATAACAACTGACCTAGTATTTGCATCTTCTGGTTATAATATAACAGGCTAGGTGGGACATTGAGGATAATTACAAGACAAGGACAATCATATGGGCCATTGCTAGGGAGCGTTACAAAGGATGGCGTTCAACTTTCAGTGCTACGGCAAAGGCATACAATAGCTACCGCGACAGAATGTTAAATAAGCCTGCAGAATTGGATATTGTTGAATGGCAATATCTGTTGCAGTATTTTAGGACTGCAAAATTCAAGGTTTGTTCCACATTGTTACTATTATTGACAATACCAGTTTCATATAAATGGATATGTCTTGATCATTAAGATTAATGTTCAAATCTATGCATTATGTAGGCAAGGAGCATACAAAATTCTCTTCATCGAGGCCAGAAAAAAACCACACATTTGTCAGGCGCTAAGTCTTATGCTCAGTGCAGCTATGAAAAGGTAATAACTGGAAGTGCACATGTATAAGCTTTCTTGCAGGAGGAATTACTAATTTGTTTTTTTGTTGGCATATCAGAAAGACCCAGAAAGTGGTGAGGAGCCCAATGATATGGAACTTTGGTTTATAACTCACAGCAAGGACGGGCAATGGAAAGACCAAGAATCCAGGAATGTCTATGTGAGTTCTCATCTAATTTGTACATAACTTACTATGGACCATGGAAATAGCAAATGCATGCAATTTATTCTTCAACTAACTCCTCCATCTGTGACTTGTAAATGTTAGGACAAAGCAAGAAGCCTTATCTCTGAGGCCAAATCAAATTCAGAGGGAAACTTCATTACCATGAAGGAAAAGAACGAGATTTTCCAGAAGGCATACAAGGCAGTCACAGCGTGCAAATCAACCAGGCTGCATGGTAATGGGTACCTAGCAAAAAACCCAACTAGAAGGGAGCTGCTAAATGTGGATCGCCAGGAACAAATTCGTATGGAAGAGCAACAGCATCAGGAACATCTTGAGCTCATGGACTCATTTGGCAAGCTACAAGAACAAATGGCAACATGGGAAGCTGACAGAGAAGCGGAAAGGATAGAACATGCAAGACAGATTGATGAAATTGAAAAGGCAAGGGAGGCAGATTTACAAGCGCTTAGGCAAGAGTTCCTATCAATGATCCAAGCAGCCAAGGGCCAGACAATGTGTGAGCAGGTACTAGTCAAGCTAGTTATTGAATGACTTTCTGTCCTTGGGTTCTATATCTAATTTTCTGTATCGTTCATAGATTGTCCAACAAACAACATCTGTCCAGGCAAACAACAATGACACTGAAATGGCACAAGTGGCGGAAGCTGCAACAAACATGAGCATTGAAGAAGTTGAGGCAACGCCACAACATGAGGTCTGTTCACATCAGATTGTTTGTGAATTAACATCTGTTTAGTACTATCATCATATACTTAACAAAATGGTCCCTAATTATTTCCTTCAAACTATTTCGATCCTAGGAAAACCCTCAAAGAAACCCAGAGCAACCTGAAGTCGATGATATATCAAGGGCAACCGGCATTCGGACTACAAGAAGAACATCTGCAAATACGGCACGGGCATTCGTTACTACAAAACAGCTAAAGGATGATGCTGTTAAGAGACGACAGGGCACCAAAAAGATAGGTGAAATCTTTGTAACTCCAATACCTGCTATCAATGTTTCTGTTTCAAATGTCAAAATATTTAAAGTTGTGTTAATTATTTGCTGTCATTATTTTAATTTTATGATGCGCCGTTAAACTTTGGTTTACTGCCTTCTGTTATTTCCTCTTTTTCATAATGTAAGCTGGTGCTGCTGCTCTAATTTTCTTTATTGCAATTCATTATTTTGTCCCTGTATACAAGTTAACCGAGGTGCTGGTCCAATTTTATTTCTTGCAATTTATTATTTTATCCTTGTATACAAGAACACTCTATGTATATCTATCAGCAGAACAAGAGCTCTTTTGGATTTGTCTTGCTCTTCTTAGATTTTTATATATTCTGCTTTCCAGAATAAATATGATTTCATCAATGTTATGCAAAATGATGACAAAATGCATCGGTACTAGTGATAACAAAATGTTGTTCTTTCTTTTTTTCAGCTAACCAAGGCAGTTCAAATGGAGGAAACAAGTGACGGGACATCTTTAACTCACCGGTTTCTGATCAAGTGATGGGATCATCTGGCTATGAATTTCTTTGCTGATGTCAAACTTATTTAGTTCTTGGCTAATTAGCCTAATACTATGTGTGTTCAAACAATCTGGTGTTGCAAACTTATTACTATTTCAGTACTATTGTGTGTCATGGAATTGTACACTGAATGGTTGAGTTGATCTTGTTTTCATGAATGATAAATTCATAATTATTATCGACCATATATTATATTGTTTTAAAAATTGGTGGTACAAATAATTGAGTGTGGCATAATAGACATGTGGCAATAGCTACATAAGTATGGAAAGCAAAAATCATTCATGGCAAATGAGAATTTATCCTATAGCAACCCAGCTTTTTCGGTGTCACAAGTGTCGTGGCAATACGAAGTTCCACATGTAGCAACCCACTATTATGGTTGTAATAGAGGGAAGAACTTTTGCCTACCAAAACGTTTTCGAAGCAAAATAGGTGATCACATCCAACCAATTATGTTTGGTGGCAATACAGTGCTCCACCTATAGCCTCAAAATGATTTTGGTAGCGATAGAATGGCACACCTATAGCGACCATTCCCTAATTCGTGGCAATAGCGTTGACGACCTCTAGCAACCAAACAAATCAAGTGGCATTAGAGGACACCACCTATGGCATCGAAATCAACTTCGGGGTAACAGAGAGAACCACATATAGCAACCAAAACACTTTAGTGGCAATAGATATGCTTGCTCTATAACAACTACAACCAGAGTGTTGCAATACAATGCTTTGCAACACAAGATTTTACACATTGCAACACATTGGGTACGATGCAATTGAACCTCTGGCAACATCATATGCGTCGCAACAGGATAATTTACAACCAACACGAGCGCGCCTATAGATGCTAGTTGCAACGCCACCTTGTGTTGTAATAGAAAAACAATTGCAACCAACAAAACACATTCGTGGTTGAAGGCTAATACCACAAGACCTATCGCTGCATTTTTTTACAAAAATTTTTGGGTGCAATTGCAGCTATTGCACCAAAAAAGGGCATATTGCGACGTATTTCATGTGTTGCATTAGGGGGAAAATCTAGTAGTGTACCACCTATTTTACCACTCTTGGATCTTTGGGAATGGACGGTTCTCCTTTTTTCCAAGCATTGTAAAACTTCTCTTGAAATATATTCCCGTTTCTAAAGAAAATATACGTCAACTCTCATCTGGCATATATTTGTCAAACCGTCATATGGCAACATTTTCCCCTTTCATTTTATCATAAGAGAAAAATCAGGAAAGGCTCCAACATTTACAGCCATAAATTAGAAATATCCAGTTGACTATTGGAAAAAAAAAGACTTGTATGCTCAATTTTTTCCACTAGAAAAATCAGGATTAGTTTTCTAGTCCTCCCATCATGTCCTTGCTTACGAATTACAATGATGGCACCGCACCCTCGCTCGCGCCGATTTGTTGTGCTCCTCAAGGCTCCTCGTGTTGCTGCAGAGTACTGATCTCTCAGGCTCTTGTTGCTTGCAGAAATGCAGATCTCATCAGGCTCCTCGTGTTGATGCAGAATTGCAGATGTCATCAGGCTCCGCATGTCTAGGTGCAAGCTGAAGCATCCCAGCGTGTGTTTTCCAGTTCCAACGGCTCGAATCCTTGGTAGAAGGACGTGTTGGGAGCTCGTTTGTTGGATCCAAGTCTCGGATACCTGGCTGTGCACTTGTTCATATCGTTGCTTTAGCCTAGGTTGGAAACACAATTTCTTTGTAAAAGAGAAACGAAGCCCATCCCGCTGCTTTCCATGCCTAAACCAAATGATATATATGACAACACCTAATTAGACTTAACATGTCATCAACAGCTCTCGACTCCACCGCTCGACTACTACAAGGGCTCAAAGCTATGAAATAACCAAAACCATGAAGCTAGTGATTTCCTCCGATGCATATATCACATGTATGTAATGGGGACCTAACTCTAAGCCATCACCAACACACACAAAAAACAGTTGAAGCATTAATTTTGCGATTATCTACCAGAGACTGTACTTTGTTAATAGCTATAACCCTGATACACTAACTCATCTGGCATATATTTTGTCAGACCGTCATATGGCAACACTTTCCCCTTTCATTTTATCATAAGAGAAAATAACTCTGCCATTCATTATTTTCCTATTTGGTTAATCACCATTTGGTCCTATTTGCCATTGCGTTTTATCATGAAGAGGCAATAACTTTGTCATTCAATTTTTTTTATGGACGGCAAGAGTTTTGCTGAATTTTTATTAGAAGGAGAGAAAAAGGACAACCAGATTACAAAGCCAACAACTCACGGGGCGTCAACCCCTACAACTCTCCGTAGTGGAGACAAAAACCCACAACTAGCATACCGCTTATAATCAAAACAATAGCCAGAACACAACTACTAGTAACTACTAAAAACGGGAGAAAAAAATGTAGACCTGTGTCACCAACTGAAACTGTTGGAAATCCTCCTTGATTCTTCCTCGTTCTTCATTTTTTTGGTTGAACGTTCTCCGATTCCCATCCTACCAAATATTCCACCAAAAGTAGATGTGAGCCCATCAAAAAGGGTATGTTGTGTCTCGCTATCAGCCTTCTGCAGTTCTTTGACCAACCATTAACCGAGGTTGCCATGTGGCCTCTCGATAGGTGTTGCAAGTTGTACCAATTTGTCCTTTCACTTTTTACATGTAAGTCATTTTCTCTTTACGATACAAATCAATGCAATGTATTCGGACTGAGGCAGCCCCCTGAAATTCTAAAAAAATAGTACCAGGATAATCCATTACAAACTTACTTTAAGTTATCAACATTTGTTTCTCACATGTCAATTGTGATAGTGTGTGATCCAACTGGAATGGTAAGGGCCTGTTTTCAGAGACTTGTTACAATGCTTGGGAGGGAGCTGAGGTTCCTTCCACTGTATTTTTTTTATCAAACAACTGTAAGGTCCCTTCCACTGTAAATATTCTCAGCCATTGATATTGAAAGAGAGGATTTTTTTGTAAATAAGGGTACTATCGATAATAATTTTTTCTGCTAATTAACTTGGTACTGTCCAGTTTACAACAAGCAGATCGAAGAAATCCTTTTTCTGCCTGGCCTGTAGAGGGGCTCGCTCGCTGGTGTCCACCTATGTAAGGAGTCGCCCTCCGCCGGTCATCTATCCGGATGGAGCTCTCCAACATTTAGAGCAAAATTAGATGCATTTTCTTTGTTCCTATTACAAAAACCAGGCAACCGCTTAGTCCTAACGGCTACGATTGGCTCCATTTTTTAAAGAACTTCTCAGGAGCTCTGCCTATCAGTTAAGATGAATTGTCTGATTACACAGCTGGCACAAAAACTTGGCGATCCAACACAGAACGCCCACTCTTATAATCCATCACAGGAAAAGCTAAAAGGCAAAAAAAAAGGTATAATGATATTTCTTTGATTGATGTTATTTTTATTTTACCTTATTTGCACCCTCAATTGGTGATTATAGTTTGTTATGAAAAATTATTCGGTTGCACTCTCCATCTGACATGTTAATGGGCATCGATCCTATTGAATTGCATGGTTTGTAATTAAGAGTTTTCACTCTATGGAGAAACATCCTTCCATTCATCCTATTTTGTGATGTGCAGCTCCTAATTTCACTAATTTCGAAGCCAATTAGCCCATCTGTTATGCAAAACAAAGCCTATTCATGTTGTATACTAAAATTGGGGCTGTTTGTAATAGTCTAAAGCTCCGAGGGCTCTTTTGAGATTGACTAGAGCAACAGAGAGTTTTTGAGAAGGGGAGAGAGCTAGGTTTAGGGAGAGAAAATGAGAGGCTTAGATCCACCAAATTCATCTAATAGAAACTGAAATCCGTGGGGGATTTGTTGGCTCCCACCTCTTGTATTTCTTCATCATATAGTGGATTGCTAATCGCCGCTCGTGGTTTTTCCGCACAAGGGGTTTCCACGTAAATCTTGGTGTCTACTCTTGATTCGGTATTTTTCTTTACCATATGAGTTGATTAAGTCACCATCTTGCTTGCTATTGGTCCATATGTGAAGTGGTTGCTTGTATGGATGAGTTGACATGAGAGGCATGTGTGTGTTCTTTGATATGTTGATTAGATATCTTGGAGATTGGTATTCTAGTGAGCTAGTTGCTGCAAGTGTTTTGTTATTGAAGTATTGGACTGCTTGTGGTTTAAACCTTTGATGCATAGGTGCTGTTTTAATTTCTGCACACAAGGTGTTCGATGAAATGCTTGTGACAAATTAGTTTGCTAATTTGATTATTCCGCTGCTCCATTGTCATCACATATTTCAAGTTCACGAACATCTATGAACAACTTAGCTTCAAGAATTTAGAGATTCTCGTCAGTAGGCTACGCGGATCATCAGGCTACAAGTCCTAACGACCTTCGTGTTGTGGGTCCTCAATAGACTTTCATGATCCTCGCTACAACCGCTAGAGCCTTTGGTACAAGAGTTGCTCATCTAGATGGGCCAGGATGCCCATTTTCAGCTTCAGGTACGTGCAACTTGCACAGTTCGGACCGGGAACATTTCCCAGTTCGAATGACGAACCTGTGGATGCCCTGCTTCAATCAGCATCAGGTCATTGGCGCTCTCCGATTTCATGAAGGAGGGGCGATGTCATCGTGGCCCCCTATTTGGAAGTATTGCCAAGCTTGGTCTACTCGACAACTGCACGCTCACGTTTGAAGGAGACGTTGGGACCTCCTTTGTTCATCAGAGATATCTCGAGCTAGTTGTGCACTTGTTTGTGTTGTTGCCTTAGCCTATAATGGAAACACGACAACGCAGAGGTCCACAAACAAATCACATCCTGTTGCTTCCCATGCCTAAACCAAATATGACACCTATCCTTAGCCTAACCATGTCGTCACTGCTCTCCAACTCCACCGCTCAACTACGAAAGCTCAAAGCGACTGCACTAACAACCACAACCATATATATATATATATATATATATATATATGTATATATATATATATATGTATATATATATATATATATATATGTATATATATGTATATGTATATATATATGTATATGTATATATATATGTATATGTATATATATGTATATGTATATATATATGTATATGTATATATATGTGTATATATATATGTATATGTATATATATGTGTGTGTGTGTGTGTGTGTGTGTGTGTAATGGGGACATAATTATGCTAATATATCACCAACATATACGGCAATTCAAATATTTTGCAATTGCCCACCAGAACCATACTTTTAATAGATATAACCTCTATAGTTTTCATCTGTCATTGATTTTGTCAGACC
This sequence comes from Digitaria exilis, assembly GCA_015342445.1. Taxonomy (NCBI): domain Eukaryota; kingdom Viridiplantae; phylum Streptophyta; class Magnoliopsida; order Poales; family Poaceae; genus Digitaria; species Digitaria exilis. Next base: position 845,743 of record JACEFO010001677.1, on the reverse strand, counting down.
ATCATATGGCAACATTTTGCCCATTCATTTCATCATAAAGAGAAAATAACTCTTCCATTCATTATTGTCCTATTCGGTTAGTCCTTGTTTGGTCTTTATGAATCAACATATATATTCTGACTGAGGTTGGCCTGTGGAATTCTAAAAAAAAAAAAGAATTTGTAGCACGATAATCCGGTGCAAACTTACTTTAAGTTATCAACATTAATTGTGTTTGTTTCATACCTGAAGAAACCAATGATAAGTCCATACTAATTAGATGATCTCATATGTCTCTATGTATGAATTATGATCAACTGGAATGTTAATTAAGGGCCTGTTTTGACCATGAAAATAGGTTGGAAAAATGAAACTATTTTAGCCAGATTTGGAAATTGGAATCCATGGCAGATTCAAACGATTGAGATCTCCAAACAAGAACGCCCAACGAGGCCCAGTTCTAAAATAAATATAAAATCAGTTAATGAAAAGCTCATTTGCTTTAGGATGCGTGCAAAATTTCCTAAGCCAAAGCAAAACTCTTGTTTGTAAGCGTTTTCATTCTACGGAGAAACAACCTTCAATTCCTCATCTTCAATTTCATGACCAGGGCAAACAGCTTAGCTGGAACAATTTAGTTTCAAAAACCTTTCTTTGACGGAATTAGTTTAAAAAAACATTAGCATGAGCAATTTAGAGATCCTATCAATCACAACAAAGACAAAACACTTGTCGTTGACCATACACAAGAACTAATTTTGCCTTGACCCAGACAGCAAGGAGTTAATTAGTTTGTCGTTGAAGAACACACCAGGATGGTTTAGTACGCCTTGATATATATAAAAACCACTGTTACTAAAACATAGAAATGGTGTTTGTCCTAAAAATCTGAGTTCGCTTTGGCTTCTGCTAACTACTGAGTAAAAAGTCACTATACAAGACGCGGCTAGTGAAGAAACTGGATGAGAGCAAACTAACCAAATCTTCAATTTTTGAAGCAATATGAGGAGTTTTTGAAGCAATATGGGGAGTTGCGCTTGTTTTTGTGTTGCTATAGTGAGCCATACCGCACACGGTTGCAGCATGGTCTCCAGTCGCTGGGTGTGCCTGCAATGAGCACAAGTTTGAGCGCTTCTGTTGGTTCGAAAACTTGTTTTGCTTTCAGGTACTACCTGTCAACATAAGACTATGATTGGCAAAGCATGTACGAGGAACTCCTATGTTCGTCAAAGATATCCTTAGCTAGCTGTGCCGGGCGCTTGTTTCTGTTCTTGGCTTGGTCTATTTTGGAAACACCATGTTCTGGGGCATATTGAACGAAAACCATCCTGCTGCTTCACATGCTTAAATCAAACAATGACTTGACACCTCCTTAGCCCGACGGACCATGTCATCACTGCTCTGATCAACTCCACCACCCAACTCCAAAACCACAACCATGGACCCGGTTTTAGATTAGGCTTCGCTTGCTGGTCAGTTGCACTTTCTATGGTTTCTTCCGATACATATATCACATAAAACATATGTGGAGCCCTCTGTGTGGGGGGTGTGCGGTGTGTCGGCCTGCCCGGCAAGTAGCAAAGCTCCACTAGGCCACGTGGAATCATCAATTCATCATCCCACACCAGGAGGATTAGTGGATTACTAAGCAAGCCCATGATGAACGTAGCTACTTGAAAAAAGTGAGTGCAGCGGAGATACTGAATAAAAAAGATGCATATGCTATTTTATTGGGTGCCACAGCATAATACCTTTCTAATAAATAAGTAAAATAAAATAGCTACATTAGTTAGATTTTGTGAGCAACCTGTCATTATGATTTGAGTCTATCACAGTAAATTATTTATTTCATGATTTAACAACAATATTTTATTAGTGGCTTATGATGTGGCCACCAAAATATTAATAATATATACATATAGGTATACCTGTAACTGTAAGGCCTCTTTCCAAAGCAACGCACACGGGTATATTTGTTATTTTAATTTAAAATCGATGAGATTCCTTAGTTCATCTATTTACACCCAGCGCAATAGGCATGTGTGTTTGAGAAGATGCATATATCTGGTTGACGCTCCTTGCGACCGACCATGAACACTCACATTCATTTATCATGTATATATACAAACTCGTTTTAGATGTTATCTATTCTACTAATTATGTTATGGACTCTCTAAAAGGCATAGATCATGTATTACCTCGTACAAACGACATAATGACATAAGATAATCCCTTATGAACGATCACCTACCAGCGACTATCTCAAACACAGTAAAATCACAAGCGAACGGATAAGTCTTTGCCTCCTCGATTTGGAAACAAAATGCTCGCAAACCTTAATTAAAAAATACACATTCTTAAAAATTAAAAAATCCTTGCTTAGTTGGAGATAACGCCTTTTCTGTTAATGTATGCCAAGAATAAAAATTAATCTATAGAAGTTGCCACCGAATTATCTCTAAACCCGTAGCAACGCACGGGCATTTTTGCTAGTCACATAAAACATATGTTGCAGAAAAATTGATACAGTATTTAATTTATTGAAAGATTAAGATCGTTGGCATTAAAATTTGGCCACTTTGGTAAGTTTCCTGTCCACTAGAGTGTCCTTGCTCTGGAGCTCACATAATGGTTCTAATGTGTTTGTGTCACTGAGCTTGCGAGATGGTACACTGTTGAATACCATAACTCTGCTTTGATTCTTGACAGACGGTCAAGCCACCTGTTTCAGTCTGATGCTATTAAACAGCCCATTGAAAGGATGGATCTAGAAATGTACAATATAGAAATATACCCACACTTAATATTGATGTTATTGCTGGCTGCTAACGTTGGTTTGGGCTCAGGCCAACAAACAGCAGGTAGTGTTTTTAGCCTCTCTGTATTTCAAACCAACGAGCCACAACATTCTCTAGTAGCTGGTTTTACTTTCAGATCATCACAACGTCGCCCCTCTTATCTCTCGTTTCTTAACTTTCGTTTTCGTTGCCTCTTCACAGGGCACAACATAGTGCAGAAATTTAGTATGGGGCTGTGGGGCATTAGGAATCCCAAGTTCTCCCGTGTTGGCTTTGCCATCACCCACCATTGCCTTGCAGCAGCTGGGTTGTGGAATCACTTGCGGATCATCACATCATCTTTGTAGTTTCCAAGGTGAAGTGGTGGCGAGAATAAAACGCATACCGTAGTATCCAATTGGGTTATAGATCAATGAGACGGGAGAGCTGGCGGCGTGGGATCTGATCTAGGTTTTTGGAAGAGGGTAGAGGTCAGCGATTCGCCAAATACATGAGTTTTAGGGTTAAAACTTAAAGGAAAAAGTCCAAATTACTCCCCTCAACTATAAGCAAAGTCCAAATAACCCCCTAAACTATTTTTTGGTTTATTTTACCCCCTAAACTATATTATTTGGTCTATTTTACCCTCTAATACAATTTCTCTTTTTTATTTTTCCACGTACAAGTGTCATATTGCGTTCAAAATTTGGGAGATAATAGTAGACATCATAATACATGATAGAAAAATATAAAATTATTTTTGTCATTATTTTTCTGGGGGTAAGATATTTAATAATTAATCAATATTTAGGACACGATATTATACAAAAACTAGTGACGAAAAATACATAATATATTTTTTTGACATACATTGTGATGCATGGAGAAATAAAAAAGATAAATTGTATTAGGGGGTAGAATACACCAAGTGACATAGTTTAGGGGGTAAAATGAGCCAAAAGATAGTTCAGGGGGTTATGTGGACTTTGCTTATAGTTGAGGGGAGTAATATGGACTTTTTCCAAACTTAAAAGCAAAGTAAGAACCACATGCTTATGTATGTTACAGTTTGCAGTTCTTCGCCAACCATTTCCCTTTAAGGTCGTGTCAAGGGACTTGTTTGCAAGCGTTTTCATTGTACGGACAAACATCCTTCAATTCCTCATCTTTTAATTTCATGAACAGGCTACTATGAACAACTTAGCTGGAACAGTGCTGTTTTAAAAAGGGAAAAGTCTGTTTTTCACCATTCAACTGTTACAAAGGTCCGATTTTCAACCTTAAACTACAAAACCTGATACTAAAGGCTATCCAACTATCCGAACCATGGAAAATTGACCCTTCGATGGTTTTAGGGGTGGTTTTGGATTTTATAGAAATAGAAAAAATATTATTTAAATTTTAAAAAAACCATAACTAATTTATTTTGAACCGAAAAAATATGAAATTAGTGTCAAAAGTTCCCCTAAAATGTAACCAACCTATTGGCACACTATTTAATGTTATTTGGGTATTATATGTTTATATTAGTAGTGTCTTATTGTTTTTCAAAAAATAATTAGAATAAAAATAAATAATATGCAAATAACTTCTAATGATGCACCAACATATAGGCCACATTTTTAGAAAAATAATGGCACCAGTTTCATATTTTTCTAATTCAAAATAAATTAGTTATGAATTGTTTAATACAAAATTATTTTTAAATTTTTTTGGAAAATAAAAAACCACATTCAAAACCACCCGAAGGGTCAATTTTACACGGTTTGGATGGTTGGATGGTCTTTAATGTCCGGTTTTGTAGTTGTGGGTTGAAAATCAGACTTTTATAATAGTTAGAGGGTGAAAAATAGACTTTTCCCTTTTAAAAAAACCTTTAACCGAAGTTTTGAAAAAACCTTAGCTGGAACAGTTTAGAGATCCTGTTAATCAGTGAAAGAAAAACCACTTGTTAACACATGAACTAATTTTGCCATGACCATAGACAGGAAGGAGCTAATTAGTTTGTCGTTCAAGAACACAACAGAACGACTTCAGTTTAGCTTCAGCTAACCACCGAAAGTCAATGAACTAGTCAAGAATGAACCTGGATAGGTTTAGTAGCTGGATAGGTGTGTGTTGTATAGTTCCTGACTTCCTGTACGATAGCTCTGAATTTTGCAAGTCCTGGTATGTGTTCTTCTCCTCTCCCTCTGTTGTAATTCTAGGCATTCAATATTGCCTTTGTAAATCTGTTGTTATCCTTAATGTTTTAATAAAAGGCAGGCAGCCTTCAAGGTTGCCGTTGTTTCCCTCAAAAAGAATGAACCTGGATGAGATCAAACTAACGCATGGCTAGACTACACCCAAGAGTGGGCTTTATTTTCAAACTTTCAGGAGTTTAAGGGTTTTTTTTTTTGTGTTGCCAAAGTGAGCCATACCGCACACGGTTCCAGGGTGGTCTCCTGCCTTGCGCTGGGTGTGCCTGCAATGAGCACAAGTTTAAGCGCTTCTGTTGGTTGAAAAACCGGATGTTTCCTTGCTTTCAGACACTACCTATCAACATAATACTATGATTGGCAAAGAATTGCCTAGGAACTCCTTGGTTCATCAAAGATATCCTTATCTAGCTGTGCACTTGTTTGTGTTCTTGCCTTAGCCTATTTTGGAAACACGATATGGTCGGGCATGCTGAACAAAGCCCATCCTGCTGCTTCCCATGCTTAAATCAAATGACGACTTGACACCTTAATTAGTCGCCTGACGAACCATGACATCACTGCTATCAACTCCACCACTCAACTACGAAACCTCAAAACGATAGTAACAACCACAACAGTGAACCGCGTTTAGATTTGGGCTTCCCTTCCCTTGCTGGTCTCACTTTATGTGGTTCCTTCGTATACATATGCCACATACTACATAAAATATATGTCGCAGAAAATGTGATATGACGTTTAGTTAAAAGGTTAAGGTTGTTGGCATTAAAATTTGGCCACTTTGGAAACTTTTTCTGTCCATCAGTGTCTCTGCGCTACACCTCACATAATGGCAATGATGCTAAAATGTTTCTCACTGAGCTTGCGAGCTGGCACACTGTCGAATACCATAACTCTGCTATTTGATTCTTGAGTCTTGACAGAAGGTCGAACTACCTGTTTCAATCTGATGCTATTAAACAGCCCATTGAAAGAATGCATCTACTAGATAGGTTCAGAAATGTACAAGACAGAAATATATTCATAATCAATATTGAAGCTGTTGCTGCTGACGTGGGTTTGGGCTCAAGGTCAACAAACAGCAGGTAATATTCTTTTTAACTTCTCTGTATTTCAGACCAACGAGCCACACCATTCTTTGGTAGGTGGTTTTATAGTTCCAGATCATCACAACATCGCCCCTCTTATCTCTCGTTTCTTAACCTTTCATTTCTGTTGCTTCTTCTCAGAGCACAACATAGTCCGTGCAGAAATTTAGTATGGGGCTGTGGGGCATTAGGAATCCCAAATTCTCCCGTGTTGGCATTGCCATCACTCTCCGTTAACTCGCAGCAGCTGGATTGGAATCACTTGTGGATCATCACTTCATTTTTGTGGTTTCCAAGGTGACGAGGCGGCCAGAATGAAACACATACCGTGGTATCCAATTGGGTTAGAGATCAATGAGACGGGAGAGGTGGCGGCGTGGGATCTGATCTAGGCTCTTGGAAGATGGTAGAGGTCATCGATCCGCCAAGTTCAGTACACACAGGAGTTGTTGGGTTAAAAACAAAGTAAGAACCACAGGCTCCAATGGATGTCATAGTCTGCTCTCCAACAATAATTATCAGTCTGCTCTCCTCCCCATTACGTGGATAATGGATCGTTATCATGTTTCTTTTCATTTCCTCGACTAAAAATCTATGTGTCGTGACTATGAACAAATTAAGGCTAAATGCGTACCATGATGCATATAGACAGGAACATTTTTGTTTTCTGAATTTTCTTGTGCCGGCCTGAACACGAATACGGATGGTGTGTTGCCATGGTGAATGGTCATTGTAGCTTGTAGGTTGAATCAGCGGTTAATCTGGTGATCTGGTCACAGAGCTGAAGCGGTAAAAGTGGGCTTGCTCACTCACTACATTCGCTCTTAGCCGTTCCTTCACCTGTCACCGCACCAACACTCCAAAGCACATCCCCAATCTCCTCTTCATCTTCGCATCATTTCACATGCTCCATTACGTTCTCTGTTCCTGCTAGCACCAAGCCGTCAGAGGTTTGGAACTCTCTATCTTATGATTTATTTTCGTGTTCTCTCTGAATCGCCATATGTTGTTTTCATCTTCCGTTCATTTTCTCCAATCTCCATGATGAATCCAATCAACATTGGTGATATCCTCAATTGTCTAGCAGTAGCGGGGGACTGACTGCTGTAGTCCATCAGATCGATTGATTGACCGGCGGCGTGCGGCCATGGTGAAGATCTGCTGCATCGGCGCGGGGTACGTGGGTGGCCCAACAATGGCGGTGATCGCACTCAAGTGCCCCGACATCGAGGTCGTCGTCGTCGACATCTCCGAGCCACGCATCGCCGGGTGGAACAGCGACCACCTCCCCATCTACGAGCCCGGCCTCGACGACGTGGTCCGCCAGTGCCGCGGCCGCAACCTCTCCTTCAGCACGGAGGTCCACCGCCACGTGTCCGACGCGGACATCGTCTTCGTCTCCGTCAACACCCCCACCAAGACCTGCGGCCTCGGCGCCGGCAAGGCCGCCGACCTCACCTACTGGGAGTCCGCGGCGCGGATGATCGCCGACGTCTCCGTCTCCGACAAGATCGTGGTCGAGAAGTCCACCGTCCCCGTCAAGACCGCCGAGGCCATCGAGAAGATCCTCTCCCACAACACCCACCGCCGCCATGGCGGCGGCGGAGGCGTCCGCTACCAGATCCTCTCGAATCCCGAGTTCCTCGCCGAGGGCACCGCCGTCGCCGACCTCCTCTCCCCGGACCGCGTCCTCATCGGCGGCCGCAACGACACCCCCGCTGGCCTCGCCGCCGTCGCCGCGCTCCGCGACGTCTACGCCCGGTGGGTCCCGCCCGACCGCATCCTCACCACCAACCTCTGGTCCGCCGAGCTCTCCAAGCTCGCCGCCAACGCCTTCCTCGCCCAGCGCATCTCCTCCGTCAACGCCATCTCCGCGCTCTGCGAGGCCACCGGCGCCGACGTGGCGCAGGTGGCCCACTCCGTCGGCAAGGACGCCCGCATCGGCCCGCACTTCCTCTCCGCCAGCGTCGGCTTCGGCGGCTCGTGCTTCCAGAAGGACATCCTCAACCTCGTCTACATCTGCGAGTGCTACGGCCTTCCAGAGGTAGCATCCTACTGGCGCGAGGTGATACGCATCAACGACTACCAGAAGGGGCGGTTCGTGAACCGCGTCGTCGCCTCCATGTTCAACACGGTGGCGGGGAAGAAGGTGGCGGTGCTAGGGTTCGCGTTCAAGAAGGACACCGGCGACACCCGCGAGACGCCGGCGATCGACGTGTGCAAGGGCCTGCTCGGGGACAAGGCGGCGGTGAGCATCTACGACCCGCAGGTGACGGGGGAGCAGGTGTCGAGGGACCTGGCCATGAACAAGTTCGACTGGGACCACCCGCGGCACCTGCAGCCGATCACCGGCACCGACGTGGCGGGGCAGGTCGCCGTGGCGGCGGACGCGTACGAGGCGGCGAGGGAGGCGCACGCCGTGTGCATACTGACGGAGTGGGACGAGTTCAGGGGGCTGGATTACAAGCGCATGTTCGACGCCATGCACAAGCCGGCGTTCATCTTCGATGGGAGGAATGTCGTTGATGTCGCCAAGCTACGGGAGATTGGGTTCGTCGTCTACTCCATTGGGAAGCCGCTCGACGACTGGCTCAAGGACATGCCCGCCGTCGCCTGATCGATATCGTTCTTGAGCCATATTTCTTCATTTTTCTCTTCAAGTGTTATTAGTTTGGTTTATATCCCGGTTTCTCTTCGTTTTGTTCTTATGAACTTAGCATATAAGTTATTAGCTCGATCGATACGCATTTCGTTAGTTGGTTTATGTTGGATTAATTGGGCACGCTATTTTTTCCCTTTTCTTTATGTGTTTAGTTGTACAACAATTTTGCATGGAGTGCTAATAACTAATAAAAGATTAGCTTTATATGTAGCTAGCTTCCTTTTTATGTATGTGTGAAATGGTGGCAAAGCATTGGTACTTTGGTCAATTGAGCTAATGGGCAACTCAAGCCAAGAAGTGAGTCAATTTTTGGATATTAAAAGCCTTGCAAGCCACAATTCTACAATGGCAAAACTGTTTGACAGAAAACAGGGTTCGAGCCCTGCACGTGCACGGTCTGCCCCTTTCGTCTCGTTTTCTTTTAGACATCAGCTTTGCTACGCTGTTGGCAAATTTTTTGGGTAACATATGTAATGGTCCTAATTATGAGCAGTGCTTAGATTTGGCTTCCCTTGCTAGTCAGTTAGTTGCACTTTATAAGGTTTCTTCGGATACACATATCACATATAGTACTACATAAAAAAAAATTTGAACGAACAGCACGAGATTGTGCTTGTTTCATTGATAAAGAAGAATAGTTTACAAGGGCCGCTAAAGCGAGATTACATGGTTACGAGGTTATTCTCGCAGCCAAAAAAACTCTAGTGGTTTTGCCCCAGCCTGCCTCCAGGCCTATGCCTCGTTCTTTATTTTGGCAAGGAGTACTTGTATTGAGTGCTCTATGTTGCGGAATACTCGGCCATTTAGCTCTCTCCAAACTTCCCAAATGATTAACATGGCTATAGTGGCCACCGTTTTCTCTGGTACGCCCTCCAAAGCCGCAATTGTAGTCCACCATTCTGCTGCCGTGGTGGTGGGTCTCCATTCCGTTGGTTGTAGTTGTGGGTACTGCACCCACTGCGCAACGAGATCCTAGATCCGGCACATGTATCGGCATTCAGCTAGGAGGTGGTGCACAGTCTCAATCGTTTGCCGACACAAGGGGCATGTTGGGCTATGGTCCCAGTTGCGCCTGGCGAGCCGGTCTGATGTCCAAACGCGGTTCTGCACAATGAGCCAGGTGAAGTGCTTGCATTTTGGAGGCGCCCATGCTTTCCATATTGCGTTTAGGTGTGGGACCCTGGTACATCCTATGAATTGCGCTTTATATGCTGACGATGCAGTGTATTTGCCGGTTGCCGTTAATTTCCACTCGATTCGGTCTTCCTGTGTTGCATTTGTATTCACCTGGCTGACCAGTTGCCAAAGGCACGCAAATTCGTAGAATTGTCTTACTGTTGTGCCCGCCCGTAAGTTCAGATCCCTGATCCAGTTGCTATTTTAGAGTGCATCGGCAACTGCCCTCCCCTTCCGCCTGGATTTGCTGTATAATAGTGGGGCAATGTCTCTTGGCCTGCGGCCCTGAAGCCAGCTGTCCTCCCAAAATCTTGCACGTCGGCCGTTCCCCACTGTGATGGTGGTACAAGCCGCGAAGAGCAGGCGATCTGTTGAATCACACGGCGGCTTAGTACCGATCCACGTTTTTTCTGGTGATACCCATTTGTGCCATAGCCATCTAAGACGCAGGGCGCGTGCGAATTGGCGCAGACTTAGGATGCCGAGCCCACCATTCTGCTTTGGGAGACAGGATTGGGTCCAGTTGACCTTGCACTTTCCGTCAGTTAGCGCACTATTGCCCGCCCAGAGGAAGCTTCGCCGCATCTTGTCTAGTTCGTCTATAGTCTCATCTGGCGGCTTCAAAGCCGTCATGAGGAAGATAGGCTGGGAGGTCTGGACCGTCTTGACTAGGCATGTGCGGCCTGCAGCCATGACCTTGCGTCCGTTCCAGGCAGAGAGCTTTCCTGCTGCTTTATCCACCAACGGCTGGAAATGTATTCGTTTAAGACGCCTAGTTGACAGTGGCAGGCCGAGGTATTTCAAAGGAAAATCAGCACGCTTTACTGGTAGATCTTGCAGGATGCTGGCGAGGTCAATGGTTTCACAACTTATTGGCGTGACGCTCGTTTTGTGGAGGTTCGTGCACAGCCCCGTGACCTCCCCAAAAAGCTTCGACAATTGCATGGTATTTTGTATGTCTCGTGCTGTAGGCTTAATGAAGATGGAGGCGTCATCCGCATACATGGAGATTCGGAAACGCCCTTCACGTCCACCCACCCTACTTTGGTGGCCTCTGTTCGTAGCCTCCACGATTAGCCTATGCAACGGCTCAATTGCTAGTATGAACAGGAGTGGTGAGAGTGGATCTCCTTGCCGAAGGCCCCGCCCATGTTGTATGGGTTCAAGCGGAATTCCATTGAGTAGCACTCTCGACGACGATGAGGCGAGCATGGCTGCTATCCAGCTACACCACCTAGGGGGAAGCCCCTTTTCCTTAGCATCACTAGCAGGTAGTCCCAACATACTGAGTCAAAGGCTTTTGAGATATCCTTGAGGAACAAAGCTGGCTTCTTTGTCCTGTGAAAGCGACGGGCTAAGTTTCGAACGTAGAGGAAGTTATCATGGATGTTGCGTCCCTTGATGAACGCGCTTTGGCATGGAGATATCAGTTGGTTCATGTATGGGGCGAGACGTATTGATAGAATTTTGGAGACAATCTTTGCCACACCATGGATCAAGCTGATCGGCCGGTAATCCACGACACCTTCAGCACCATCACTCTTTGGGATGAGGATGATGTTGGCTTTGTTGAGCAAGTCATAATCTCGACATCTTTGGCCATAGATTGAGTTAACTGCCGCGATGACGTCCTGCTTGATAATGTGCCAGCACCTCTAGAAGAGACCAGTGAAGCCGTCCGGCCCTGGGACCTGCCCCTGCCTCCCACTCCCCGACCTCCGCTCCTGTTCTCCCTCGCCTCGCCTCCCTTGCTCTTCCGTCTTCCCCCAAACCCAAACCCCCGCCTACATAAAAAAAATATGCTGCAGAAAATTTGATATGCTATTTAATTGAAAAGTTTAGGATCGCTGGCACTAAAATTTGGCCACTTTGGTAACTTTTCCTATCCACCAGTGTCCCTGCGCTGCAGCTCACATAAAGCTTCAAATATGTTTTTGTCTCACCGAGAATGCGAGATGGCACACTATTGAATGCCATAACTCTTCTTTGATTCTTCACAGACGGTCAAGCTACCTATTTCAGTCTGATGCTATTAAACAGCCCATTGAAAGGATGCATCTAGAAATGTACAACACAGAAATATATCCACTTAATATTGAAGTTGTTGCTGCTACCGTGGGTTTGGGCTCAAGATCAACAACACAGGAGGTAATTTTTTTAACCTCTCTGTATTTCAAACCAACGAGACACAACATTCTCTAGTAGGTGGCTGTACAGCCTGTACTATAAGATCATCACAACATCGCCCCTCTTATCGCTGGTTTCTTAACTTTGTTTTTTGTTGCCTCTTCTCAGGGCACAACATAGTCTATGCAGAAATTTAGTATAGGGCTCTGGGGCATTAGGAATCCCAAGTTCTCCCCTGTTGGCTTTGTCATCACCCTCCGTTGCCCTGCAGCAGCTGGATTGTGGAATCACTTGCGGACTTGTGGCTTCCAAGGTGACGATGCGGCGAGAATGAAACACATACCGTGCTATCCAATTGGGCTAGAGATCAATGAGACGGGAAAGCTGGCAGCGTGGGATCTGATCTAGGAGGTTGGAAGAGGGTAGAGGTCAGCAATCTGCCAAATTCAGTACATAGAGGAGTTTTAACCCAATCCTGCCAAGGCAAGTCAAATCACGGGCGAGCCAAATATTTGGCGAGCCTTTTTGCTGCAATTGCTTTGGAGTTTGGACAATGTTGGCAGAAAAATGAACCTGCAAGGACAGACGTGTGATGGCGAGCCAATGAATTGGCATCCATCCAAGCAGTCGCAGCCAACATAGTCAACTACTAAATACTTGGTTTGGCAACTATTGGCAGTGATCCAAACACATTTCTTCGCCAGCAATTGTCATAGTCTGCTCTCCATTATACGTGGATAATGGATCGTTATCATATTTCCTTTTCATTTCCTCAACTAATAATCTAGGTGTCGTGACTATGAACAAATCAAGGCTAAATGCGTACCATGACAGATAGATCGACAAGAACATTTCCTTTTCTGTTTTTTCTTGTGCCGGCCTGAACACTAATACGGATGATGTATGAGATGCCATTTAGTGGTGAATGTATATCATCTTTAGTCTGGTCACAGTGCTGGAGCGGTAAGAGTGGGCGTTGCTCGCTCACTACATTCGCTCTTAGCCGCACCGGACCAACACTCCAAAGCACACCCCCATCTCCTCTTCATTTTCATATCATTTCACATGCTCCATTCCTCCTAGCACCAAGACGTCAAAGGTTTTATGTATGTGTCAAATGGTGGCAAAGCTTTGGTACTTTGGTCAATTGACCTAATGGGCAACTCAAGCCAAGAAGTGAGTCCGATTTTGGATACTAAAAGACTTGCAAAGCCAAACGTCTACAAATGGAAAAATTATTTCACAGAAGAAATGAGCTTTGCTACGTTGTTGGAAATTTTTTTCTGGGTCACATATATAATGGTCCTAGTTATGAAAGGATGTACTGTACTTACATAGTAGGAAATATCGCAATTCTTTTGCTTGGCTGTATTCAGATGTCTGCCATGATGATAATATATCATAATTTCACATTGCTAAATTCTTATGCATTTATGCCGAGTATCATTAGAATATATAATTCAACAAAAAGATCCATAAAGTTAACTTTTGGAATGATGTTTAACCATTTATTTCTCTTCCAAAATACTCCCTCCGTTTCAAATGGTATGTCGCTTCAAATATGCCAAAACAACTTAAAATTTGGAACTGATAAATACTAGGTCTATATTAAGTTGGTAACATATCAGTGGAAATCAACCTCTAGTGCAAACTATGGAAACTTTCCATCTGGGTCATTATTAAATAAGTCTATCAAACTCAGGGGCTTAAAAAAGTTCCTGCAAAAAATGATAACATGACAAAATTCAACATTTAACATGCCCTATAAAGTTTAAGAGTAAGTTTAAACTCTGAACTTCTAGTCTCTAGCCGGCTAGCGCATACTATCTAGGATCCATTAGTTTCAATATCAAAAGCAAATTGTTTTGGATCCCAAATCGTAAAAATCCCCGCTCTCAGGCCTTGTCAGGCATTTTTTGGCCGTATCTGCGCGCTCCCCACGTTCTCCATGGCGCCTCCAGAGCCGTCCGATCGCACGCCAACGGCTACCCCCAATCCCACTGCGCGCTAGAAACCCCCACTTGCTCCCACCTTCTTGTTGCGAAAGCCTGGCTCTTCCCCTCCAAAAGCGGCAACACGCCAAGAACCCACCACCACCACCGGCGCGAGCTGCAGGGAGGAGGAGGAGGAGGCCGCCGAACTGTACGGAATATTCCTCGCTGTCGATCGAAGGACCGCTCCAGATTTCGCGTGAGCCCCGGAGGGAGACGATTGGAGGTTAGTTTTCTATCATCCCGCGCCAATTTAGAGTTCTTGATTCTTCAGATTAGTTGTAAATTTGCAGGCTTGTGGAAAGAATGTTGTTTGAAACCTAATTTCTTGTATGAAGAGTAAATTTACTTGGTTTGATGTGCGATTAGGTTATTTGAATAATACGGTTATGCTCGTTCTAGCGTTCTTGGTTTTTCCGTCGAGTAGCTTAGCTACTTGCTAGTTCTTCTCTCTGCTAATCTAATCGAAATTTCTTTTCTTTTGAACCTAAAAGTCCCCGTATTCCTTTTTTTTCCTGAAGGGAACAATAATATAAAGATTTAGCTAAAATTTCCAGCTATATCACGAGTTCACGCAGTAGTAAATGTCAAATCAAGGGTTTCCCCATTTTTCCCCCGCGTCCAAAAGAACTCCTTTTTTTACGGAGAGTGGTTTCAAGAATAAGTTTTATCCATACCCATATAGCATCTCAGTTCCTTGTTTTCATTTTGCTTCATTCGTCCATGCCGTGTTCCTTATTTCTGCAATTTTTGTTATGTACAGTCCAGGCATGCCACCGAGAGGAAGGAAGCACTGGTGCAAGGCATGCAAGAAAAGCTTCCCATCTTACTATTCGCTCGGAGGCCACATGAATCTTCACCGCGACAAACGCAAGCAAAAGAAGCAAGCGAGGAGCACCCTTAACCTTCCGAACATCAGTGATGGTGCTGTTGGTTATGGACTCCGGGTCCGGGAGAGGCGTCATAGTACCTGGTTGTTGTGTGATTCTAGCGATGGTGAGTACCTGCCAAGCAAGACGGAATGTCAGCTCTGCTTCAAGGTTTTTGCCTCTTGTCATGCATTGTCGATGCACATGAGAGTGCATGCTCGCCATGAGAAAAAGATGGTGGCTAAGGAGGCATTAAGAGAGAGCAATGAATACTGTGATCACAATGTTGCTGTGTCTGCTCCAGTGATGTTGGCATATGGGATAGAGGAAGTGAATGCTGCGCGTGTTCTTCTGAAGATCTCAGGACATTCTGGCATGGATTCAACTACTGGACATTGCAATGACGATTATGAGATGGATGGCAACTTGGCCTACAGTATGCAGAAGAATGAGATGGAGCTGGATTATTCCGGCCAAACTGGTGGTGCTGATTCGATTATGGAAAGCCCCAGTCCTGGTGTCAAACTGAAGTTCAGCAGTCTTTCTCAAGTGTTGAAGGCGACAGAAAGCCACGATTGCAAGCTCTGCGGCAAGGTCTTCACATCCAGCAAAGGATTGGCGAGCCATAAGAAGTTTCACAAAGTGGATAACCGGTTGCCGTGTTTCAACCTTCCAGGTTTCATTGACAGAAAATACAGAAGCAGGGGTCCAAAGTCTGCACAAACTCCATGGTGGACCACAAGAGGTTTTCGGACGGAGGGAATTCTGGACATTATCTGAAATCGGCACAGTTTCTAAATCATTCTGGTGACAAAAGGCTACATCTTAGCTAATAGATTGGTGAAGGATATTGACTCCATGCATGACCCTGGTAGATTTACTTAGTAGTTAGTACTTAGTAGTACTCTGTTATTAGGAATTGCCAGTGTTCTTACATGTAGCGCTGCAGTTTTGTTCCTCAAATACTGAAACTGGGTTCACCGACAAGGAAGTGAGGGCCATGGTCTCATTTTTGGCTGTCCCCATGGGGCATAACATGCTTTGTCAGGTTGTTACAAACTTGCAATGCATTTTGTTTTGTTACTGTGACTCTGCGGTAACAGAGATAGTTCCTGAATTTGTCCGTCCCATTGCTTATTCTAATCTTTCTTTTATAATACTTATATCAGTATCTAACATTCTCTAAAGTTACACAATTGAGTGTTTCGATTTCCCCATCTTAGGTGTACTGCAGGATATGCATGTATGATTGTTTAACTGGTATTCCTCAAGTCTGAAAATTAGGGAGTGGAATATTGTATTATCATGCGAGTTCCTTGACAGTATGGTGATTGAAAACATGATTTTTTTTTTCTAGTTTGTATGTCCCAACCTTCACCAGTGGTGCTTATTCAGTTGTCTTGCTACTATGCAATGGATATAGCTGCAACTGCAAGCAATGTTGCTAAAACAGGACGTCAGTTGTTTAAGGTCATAGCCAGTTCCTCTCTATCAACCTTGTTGCTCTCACTGACAAGAACTACAGCAGCAGGAGTCCAAAGTCTGGGCAGAATCTATGGTGGATCGAAAGCAGCCTTCATGGTGAGCCAGTGTTTGGTTTTGTCTGAAGTTGGCACAATTTCTGTTCCAGTCAAGTGCAAAAACTACATGCTTGCTACTAATAGATAGCTGAAGGATATTGATGCCATGAATGCCATTGATAGATTTAGTTTTTAGTATTCTGTTGCCTCATGAGTGGCCAGTGTTTTTACATGTAGCATTGCCTTTTTGTTCCTCAGAATACTGAACTGTATCCAGTGACAATGTTAAGTGAGGCCATCCATGGTCTTATTTCTGGTTGTCCCCTGGGCATAGCAGGCTTGATCAGGCTGTTGCAAACTTGCAATTCACTTTGTTTCGTCTCTGTGACTCTAGTAACGGTGATGTTCATGAACTGTTCAGCTCATCAGTCATCATCCATTCCTATCTTTCATCTGGAATGCTATCAGTATGTATCTTGTGCAGATATACAGATGAGCGGATCGATTTGGGGGTGAGTATTACCTTGTATGCATGAATGATTATTTCCTACAGACTGAAATTATGTTGGATCCAAAATTAAATCAAAGGAAATATGGGGATGGAATCTGATTCTGATGATATCAATTAACACAGCCAGTGATACGTATGTAATGCCATGCTCATGCCAACTAATTATTCCACAAAATCTCAACATAAAAACATTAGTAGGGATGAAAAGGGTAAATGCCACTTGGAAGTGACTCGGTTTTAGTAGTTTTGGAGCTAAAAAGCTACAATTAAACTACAAATCCACCTGACCTTCTGGAACTTCACTATCCTCTTTGCCAAAAAAAAAAAAGACGAACAATACTAGCATGTGGTTATCTGGGCCAGAGCGCGGCCCACAAGGCCCTGCAGCGGAGCCCGAATTCGCTTCGTTTTTTGTGAGTTTCCTTTTATTTATGGGCTGTCAAGGAGGAAAAGCGACTTCAACTGCAAAACTAGCTGCGGCGGCAACCCTCTCCGGTCATCTCCTCTTCGCGCGAATCCGATCGATCATGGCGGGAACAGGCAAGCGTCGCCGGAGCAGGCCTCCCTGCGGCCACCGCCCCTACAAATGCAACTCGTCGGGACACCTCGTCCGGAACCGGACGGAGCTGCTGGAGACCATCAACGGGTTCTACGCGGCGGCGCTGGACCGGCTGCCGGTGGGCAAGATGCCGGCGCTGGTCCCGCGCCTCCTCAAGTCCGGCCTCTGCGTCGGCTTCTCCGACCCCGTCTCCAACATCATCCTCAACACCCTCTCCTCCTCCTCCTGCACCCACCGCTGCGTCCCCGACCGAAAGCCCGCCGCCGCGTCCGAGGCCGCCGGCGCCGCCGACTCCGACGAGGTCGAGAGGGACCATTAGAGGAAGGCCGCGAAGAGGCGGCGGCGGAGGGTGCTGTCCCGAGCCGTCGCGGACACCGGCGACGTCAAGTACTGGCCCCGTTTCGCCGTCTCCTCCGCGACATGCCCGTCGCCGCGCGGTCGCTCGAGGCGCTTGTCGCCTTCCTCACCTACTACTTCCGCTACCTCCCGGTCTCCGAGGCGCTCGAGTATCTCCGCCTCGCCGGGGCCGACCCCATCGCCGCCGTGCGGCTCATCCTCGAGGACCGCAACTACTCCACCTCCAGCTTCACCTTCGCCTCCCGGACCACCAAGACGGTGCTCAAGTGCGCCGCCGTTGCCGCCTGGCACCCCAAGCCCAGATCCCTCGTCAACAGGTCCTACTCATTCGCTTTCTGGATGGAGAAGTGTAGGAAATAATAACACTGAGTACATGAACTTAATAGGATCTTGTGCATCTACAACATGAATACTACACTGTTAAGGTTAGGGACCATGGCGTAGTCGATCCGGACTGCTCTTTCCAATGTTGGGGCTGCCGTAGGTTGATGTAGACGTAGATGTGGTCGTCAGTGCTTCAGCGACGGCACGATGAAGGTGGCGGCGGCCTTCACTTCACTGCAGTGCCGCCGGGATCGGGATGGCGTCAGGGCGCTCTTAGGGTTTCTGGTGTCATGAGATAGCTTTCTACAGTAATCAGCGCCCCCTATATATTGCACTGCGTGACCTGGGGCCGCAACCGTGGGCTGGGTTGTGCCTCCGATCAAGGCTTTAGTGGCCCACGGGCTTATCTCTTAATCCCGTTGAGCCATTAACTAATGGGCTTTTAGACCACTCTTAAGATTTATTCCAACATTCTCCCCTTTGGTCTAAAGGCCTATAACTTATGCCATTCTTAAAAATAGAATTATCCAAGGAGATAATGTGTTGCATAGGTAATTAAAATTCCAATGAAACACAAGTACCCACAATGTATAAAACTATCTATTATAATGGAAGACGGTTGACTTATGACCCTTATTCCAAGATCACTAGCTTTCCAATAATCCCATGTTGACTGCATATTCACTAAATGCATTGGGAGGTAAGCCTTTCGTTAATGGATCTATGAGCATTTTCTTAGTGCGCCTTATATGCTCTGACTCAATAATGTGATCATGGATTCTATTACTCACAACAAGTATCTTAATCTCAATGTGTTTTGACAATGTCAATTGACTTGTTGTTGTTTGAATAGAAAACAGCAGGTTCATTGTCGCAACATAATTTTAGTGGTTTTAGTTATGTTGTCTACCACTCTTAGTACTTAGATAAAATTTCTAATTCGTACAGCTTGCCCACAGTCTCATGACATGTCACGTACTTAATCTGCATCGTTGATGCTGCCGTAAGACGGTTTGCAACCAGCAAAATCGGCATCTGGATATCTAATCATTTTAGATTCTTAGTTTTCTTATACGTGAACATATGACTACTTAGTTATGGCGTGTATACACTTGTGTATACATAATGCTTCCGACAATTGAAGCACGAGGAATCTATTCATTTGATCAATTCCTTTTGATTCCCGAGACTTATCGCCCTTAACAAGTGTAGCAACTGTATCTAAACATGGGTGTATGTTATATCTTTCAAGGACCTTCTCCTCATAAACATTCGAGAGAGACCTAATACACCTTTGGACCTATCTGTGGTGAAACCCAATGCCTAGAACATAAAGGCATCACCAAGGTCCTTCTTATCAAAATTCGATGAGATATTTAACTATTGTCTTATACAACAAATTCTTGTTGCTTCTTGCTTATAGGATGTCATATTCATAATTAAAGAACTCCCCTTGATCTATGTAATTATTTATATTGTTTTGACGAAGTCATAATTCTTAATTACTTCATCAAACTTGATGTACCATTGTCCGGACGCTCATTTTAACCCATAAATGGATTTCTTCAATTTAACTTATTCATAGCACATAACTATAAAACAACGTTGGTCAGAGATATAGCTATGAACTAAACTGATTTGCATTCAATTGTTTCTTGCCTTCCACAACGCAACTTTCATGTTGCATCGTGTACATGTTCTTATGCAAGTCACTATTAAGGAACACATTCTTAAGGTCCATCTTATGCAGCTCAAGTTCATGATGAGCTACTAATGATGTAATGATTCTAAAGAATCTTTTCTATGAGACAGACGAGTAAGTCTTAGTGTCATCAACTTCTTCTACTAGTGTGAAGTCCATAGCCACAAGTCTTGCCTTAGAACCGTTTGACCTTCCCTTTAGAGTCACATTTTAGTCTTGTAGACCATTTACAATCTACTTTCTTGACTCCTTCAGGAATTTGTACTAAGTCTCATACCTTATTGGCACTCATAGACTTTAATGGCCTCGCATTACTTATGCGAGTCCTCACTACTCATAGCTTCTTAAAGAGAAGCTGGGTCATCTACCCTTCCAATATCATTCATGTCCCTATTCACTTATGTACACGGACTCATTGGAGATGGTAGACTTCCTCTATGATGTCGATTTTCTAAGAGGTTGTGGTTTTATTATCTGGAACAGGCTCAGTTTCATAACTCTTATTGATTTGCTTATGCTCCATCAATAATTTGATCCTGCATTTCTCAACAGGTTCTTCCACCCTTTTGATGCTCATTAGATAAGTAATTGTCACCTCCCCTTGTTCTCTTGGAGGATTAACTACCTAAGATGATGTGACTTTAATATGAGGTGTAAGGACATAATGGGCCATGAGTCATCGGCAATGGTCGTAAGTCCGAATTTCTCAAGGTCAAATTTCCTATTCTCAGTGCATCCATTATCCTCTAAGAAGACAACGTGTGTCATGTCTCTGCAAACTTTATTGGTACACTTAGGATAATAAAAGCAATACGCCCTTTGACTTTTCTAGATTATAGGAATAGCAGCTTTCTTTCTTAGGGTCTAACTATTCGAGTGATGAATTAAATACTCATGTCTCATATGCATATGCAAACACACACAACCAATCCAAAGTTCATGATGTATCTTAGGGACCGATTTCCTAAGTGCGCGATTATGCATAACATTATTTAGTGCTTCATCCTCAAACTTACTTAGCTAAACCATTTGGTTGAGCAACTATTTCAGATTCTTAGAGAAATGGCAAGGGTTCGGCTTTTACATGTCTCCCATAATACTCTCTACCACTATATCTTTATGTTATGCTGGTTTTCTAATTCAGCTTTAAAGATCTTATTTAGGTAGATGTATCCTTAAAGGGGAAATTATCATTGAAGGTAATAAAATAACTAATAACCAACAACTAATTTTACATAAATGTATCGCATAATGAATTGATTCTAATATACATGTACTGCGCTTAGCTCCATCCTTCTAATTTGTTTTGCAAATTTTCCCTTAACGCAGCCAACACGATGTTCTAAGTCAGAAATATATAACATTGGAAATATCTCTTCTCTAATGAGACGCTCCAATTCTCCCCTTCGAAATGTGGCTTAAGCGGAAATGCCACAATTTCATCGAAGTCTCATTAATTCTGCTTCACTAATGGTTGACATTGTTCTTATTCATCACAGAAGAATAATTATTCAAAGGCAAAAATAAAAACTAATTTTGCAAGGGTACATAAAAGAAATATCACCAATAGCTTATTACACACTTGTTCTCTAGAAACGTACATAACCAGCATGATCTGGTCATGAAATAAATTCATGTTTCTGGTACACAATGTTACATAAAGGAGCTTAAGTGAAGCTGCTATGAGGTTCTGATGTGAGATTCACGATATTATGCACTTCAACTTCCACTCCGTGAGGGACTTTTAAGACTTCAGTTCCCTATCTCATGGTGTGTATCACTGAATCCCTGTGAGGAATTTATAACATGAGTGGTGGTGTTAGAATAAGTCCACCATATACTTATTGGAAAATAAGCATTTAAATGACTCATCGACTTATGAAATGATGTTGTCATTACCATTTTTGGTAAGCCAGCTGACAAACTTCGGACAGTTCTTCCTCATGTGGTCGTAGTCCTTGCAATGATGGCATCTAGGATTTTTAGGCTCATCTAACTCCTGATTCGGTAACCCTTTGATATACTCCTCTATCTCTCCCATGAATGTCTTAGCATTGTTTGGAGTCTTAGTGAATACTCCCCTTAGTTCTGGGCTTATAGTCATATCCATTAACATGATTGCCACTTTATCAGACAGTTCCCATCGTTGCTTCTCTATCTCATAAGCATATGTGCGCTCAGGAAGGGTTAAATCATTATCCCCTTCTGCAACTGGAGGAACGGGAGCATCCTCTCTCATGGAGTGGTCCTTATCCGAAATGAGCAAGATTAGTCTGATCTGACACTCCCATGCATGGAAGTTATCCTCTTCAAGCTTCTCTACGTCACTGATGTAGCTCATGAAGCTAGAGAGAGTCAAATCTGAGTATAAATAAATGAATGAATTTAATCAGTAATGACAACATAAAATCTCAATTCAATCTTAATTTAGCAATTTGCATCACCGTTGGGCAGAAACAAATTCTATACTTAATAAATAAATTTTGCATCACCTTTGGGTAGAAGTAAAATAGCTTTACTAAGAGAACATTAAATAACTTTTGCATCACCGTTGGGCAAAAACAAAAGAATAAAATTACTAAAACGTAAGCAATTTTGCATCACCGTTGGGCAGAAGCAAAATTATCATGAAATAAACTCATTTACTTAAATTATTTTGCAATATGGAGCAAAATAACCTTGCCTAAAGAGCACTAATTATAATTAATTATAACTTAAACTTAAGATAAGGTTTAACATTAGATGGATAAAACTTAAATAATTTTGCATCACCGTTGGGTAGAAGCAAAATTAAAATTAAATCTAAAACTCATTTATAGCACATAGCAACTTTGGTCAGAATTATAGTTATGAGCTAGTCTAATTTGCATAAACAATTCCTAAAAAAAAATATCTTATTTTGCTCAACGTTAGGAATCTCAAATATGCGCAGCAGAAACTTAAACATTCATAACTTAAAATAAAAATTGCTATTTAAATCAGTGCAAAACTTTAAATTTACTTAAATTCATGAGAGGAAGAAATATTAAATTGTACTGTAATAAAAGAGAACAAAAATTAAATCAGAGGTATTTCCCTTAAATCATTGCTAAAATCATGAATATACTCAATCATAACTTAAATACATGGAGAATACTTATAAATATACTGAAATAAAGGAAAATACCAATTGTAAATCAATCTGGGCCGAAATTCACTTCACACTTATTTTCTTTCGGCCCAGCACAGCACGGCCCGAACTCTCAGCAGCTCAGCGTGTGCGCACGGCTCGGCTCTCAGCGGCTCTTTGTGTGCGCGCGGCTCAGCTCAACGAGCGCGATCAGCTCAGGACAGCTCGGCTCATGGCGCGGCGTGGCTTGGCTCAGTTAGTTCGCGGCTCGACAGGGCACTAATGGGCCGCCAGCCTCGCATTCCTCATGGGCCTTAGGCCCAAAAACTTACTGTCGGGCCGCCGAATCGGCCCGCTCGCGCGGCAGCCAGGTCCCCAAACCCGCCTGCATCTCAGCCGTCGATTGAAACCCTAATGGATCGGACGGTCAGGCGCGAGTCTCGCGGCTATATAAGACCTAAAATTTTGGCCGACGCTAGGGTTTCTCCTTTCCTCCTCCCTTTCTTTTCTTCTCTCAGTGCCGCCACCGGTGGTGTGGATGCCGAGCGTCGCCGTTGCGCCCAGCTCATGCGCATCCGTCGCTCGACTCCGGCCACCGTTTCCATGACCGGCAACATGGTGCTACCCTTTCTTTTCTGCTCACTCGAAATCAGTGCCTGCTGCGCCTTTCCTCATGGCGCCGAGCGCCACTGGCGGGTTCCGTTGAGGGGCCCTCCGCCGGGTTTGCGTGCTAGCAAATCGCGCGAATCCCCGTCGGGTGGTTCCTCTTCGGTGCTCATGGCGCGAGCAGGCCACGAGCGGTGTTCTCCGCCGGGGAATGATGCGACGGCTTGCTCTTCGGTCCGAGCGTAGCTGTTCTAATGCGCACTCGGCCGGGGACAAGGTGAGTGGATCTGGGGTTTGGGGATTTCGGATTCTCATGGGATTTGCAAAATAGGATCTGAGATTTGTGTATTCCCATCTCTTTCGGTACTTATTTGCGAGAAATGATGCACTGATCGACGACTTGGATGGGGTTTTGCGTCGGTGCGTATGCGGTTATCATGGATTCGCAAACAAGGTTCTTAGATCTGCGTTTCCCTTCATATCTTTATGCTAATTTGTCTAATTTGCGCACCAAATCGACGACTTGTATTGTGATTTGCGTCGATTTGATGCTCAGTTGGTAGAAATAGGGAACTCTAAACCCTAGCTTAGATCTAAAACTCACTGAATATAACCATGTGTACTGATGGTTCAAGAATAGATGCAAAAAGGCGACTGATACCAAATGTAGGAAATAATAACACTGAGTACATGAACTTAATAGGATCTTGTGCATCTACAACATGAACACTACACTGTTAAGGTTAGAGAATCAACCAGTAGCCATGGCGTAGTCGATCCGGACTGCTCTTTCCAATGTTGGGGCTGCCGTAGGTTGATGTAGACGTAGATGTGGTCGTCAGTGCTTCAGCGACAGCACGTCGAAGGTGGCGGCGACCTTCACGTCACTGCAGTGCCGCCGGGATCGGGATGGCGCCAGGGCGCTCTTAGGGTTTCTGGTGTCGTGAGATAGCTCTCTACAGTAATCAGCGCCCCCTATATATTGCACTGCGTGACCTGGGGCCGCAACCATGGGCTGGGTTGTGCCTCCGATCAAGGCTTTAGTGGCCCACGGGCTTATCTCTTAATCCCGTTGAGCCCTTAACTAATGGGCTTTTAGACCACTCTTAAGATTTATTCCAACAAGAAGGTGTCTCAAGGGTTTTTTTTTCGAACCGGTTGGTCGAACCGCCGGCCAGCGGTAGCGGCTAGCCGGACCGGTTGGACCGGTTACCGCTCGCAACCGAACGAATTCAAATTTTGAATTCAAATTCCCCGTGGCGGCGGTTTGGTCCGGTTAGCCGACCGGTTAGACCGGTTAGCCGACCAGTTGGACCGGCTAGCCGGCCAGTTCGCTTCAAAAAAATGGCATAACCTATACGCAAATTAATGGAAAAATTAACCATAAATGCATACAAATATCCATACATATAATTGTGCATACAAATAGCCATACAAATAGTATAGTAGTCCTCTGATACAAATAATTATTCATACAAATATCCATACACATAATAGTGGATAGATCAACGGTAGAATCGCGAGGCCATTTCATACTCCACGGTGGACATCACATTCAAACCCTGCCTTTGAAGCAACTCAGCTTTGAAGTCTTGCCAAGTTTGGCCCGTCCAGGCCGATGTCGTCTGCCATTCCTGAAGTAACATATTGTACCAATGGGGATCTTGCTATTCGTACACCCATCTCATCGGTGGCTGCATGCTCAACTCCGGTATAGGATAGTGGTAACTAGACTGTGAGGATTCCCTGTAGGAGGAGCTAGAAGAGAACTGTGGAGAGTCGTAATCCGTCGGTCGAACCGTTCTCCTCTGCGACATCGGTGCTCCATGGTCAATGTCCTGGGTTGCATGCGTGAACTCAGTCTCCCCTGCAATCAACCATATAGTATAATTAATACTCACAAGTCACAATGATAAACACATGTGCATATGTACGTACACTTGGTACCTGTGAAATGAAGACCAGCAGGTGGGTTTGAAGGTGACAGGCCTCCGCCCCCGCCACCGCCACCAGCACCGCCACTGCCACCACCACCACCACCATCATTACTATCATCACCATCGCTACTATCATCACCATCATCGGCGGAGCTGCTATCCTGAGACTCCTGATACTCTGGACTTTTATCACCGTCACCATCATCAGTCTCTTCATCGCTCAGGACTTCTACTACTTTCCCTTTGCTTTTTCCCGTGGCCTGGCTTCGTTGGCGCTTCGGGTTAACCTGGCTAGGCGCGACGTGGTACTTCCTCTTCCCTACATGAGTGTTACCCACATGTCACCGTGCCCAATCACTGATGCAATCATCCCCTGTAGAAGTACGGAGGTCTGCTCGATTTATTTTATCCGTGACAATATGAGACGGGAGCGGTGTGTCACCTTCATCATCGTCCTCGTCTAGAACTGGAGCTTGGTTTGACCTTCCATATTCCATCCATTCCCGCACCGGATTTTTAGGATCATAGAATGAAAGATGGGCTAGCTGCTCAATGAAATCATCTTGTTCACGCGGAGGATCGGCAACATCCACAAGTCGCAGGCGTAGGTTGTAGTTCACATAGACAAGCTTGTTTAGTTTTGTGTGTGACAACCGATTGCGAACCTTTGTATGCAGCAAGACAAAAGTACTCTAGTTCCGCTCGCATCCACTTGACGAACAACATTGAGAAACAAGCCGCAAAGCAAGGCTCTGCAGCTTGGGAGTTCTGTTGCCGTTTACCATCCACCATGAAGATGCAGTTGTCTTTGGGTCAAGTGCCATTTGTTGTGCCAATTGTGTGGCAAACTCACCACGCCGTTGTCGAAACAGCTCAACCTCTTGCAATGCCTGGACGGCGCTCGAGATATCTGTCATGCGCTGAAATGCATCCTTCAGTGTACTCCACATTTCTGGAGTTGGAGTATACGTATAGGCATACCTCGGATTCAGGACACAAGCTGCAAAACAGAAAGTACCGCCAAGGCGCCAATGAGCATAAGGTGTATGGAACGTGAAAGTAGAAACTTTTGTTCACAATGAGCATAAGCTGCAAAATGGGAAGTGCCATCTTACTTGGAACCACATAGGTGTCTATCAAGACGTCGTGCAACCTTTTGTTCAGAATCTCTTCATACTCTTTGAACGTGGAAACATCTCGGCCAAAGAAATATTGCATTTCATTTCTCACACTCTGTACGGTCATACATACCTCGCACATGTTCGGCCGCTTGTCCTGATCAGCAAAGCGATGTAAGCTGTATATTGGTTGGACTGAGCCAATGACAAATTTCATTCCCTCCCACCAATCTAGACTTGAAAATCTTGCATGAGTAAATCTACCCATATTGGAATTGGCCCATTTGCTCTGCAAAAATTCAGGAGATCCCATCCACTGCGTGAAACGATCACGTTTCCGATACATGCTGTCTAGGAACATGTAGTTGGTCCCAAAGCGAGTTGCACACCACTTGACCAACTCACCACCAATCGCTTGCCTCATCATTGTATTCAACTGACCATGATTGTGTAACCACGTTGATATTTTCTTGCATTGATCAATCAAACCTTCATGTTCGTACCTTTCCCCGATATCCTTTAACATCAAATTGACAGTGTGGGCTAGACAAGGAGTCCAAATAATATGTTCATATGTATCTTCAATCCCCTTGCAGGCTTTCTTGTAGTTCGCGCCGTTGTCCGTGATAACATGAACGACATGCTCTGGTCCAATATCGTCAATCACCTTTAGAATCTCCTGGTAAATACACAGATTCTTTAGCAACATCCAAATCATATTCGGATTGAAATGAACTAGGTAAGGGGTTACCTTCCGCAAATATGCAGAATCTTGAGATTTTTCAGTCGCATTAACAGACTTGTGGAACCACATGACCCATTGCAATATATCAAAAAGTTAATGACACTCATCTTCGTCGGCCCAGTCCACGAATCACACATCAACGTGACGCCAAACATAGCCCACTCTTGCTGAAACTTTGCGTACTGAACCTGTAAGTCTCGCTCGTTTTGATCCAGGTACTTGCCATCAATATCCCGTCCAGTGGGTGACGCGATACCTTCACCTGCAAAACATATGACACTCATGAGATTAGAACTCCACATTTAGTTGCGTAGGTATTATTTCGCATGCAAACAAAACCTACCCCACTTCTGTGTCTCTCTGACCGCACTGACAAAGTATGGACTGTCAGCTTGTCTTCCAGGTACTCCCGCAGTATGGAAAAACTTTGACCAAGCTTTCCCAAAAGCTTTCTTGGCATTCTTACCCTTCTGCGTCCACGAGCCTGTGTCAATCCTTGGCTGCATCGGTCCTCTCGCCGAACCCAAGTTATAGTCCGTCACACCAGGAGTCTGCCTCGATGAAGTTGCCCTTCGAAGCATCCTCTGCAACGTACCCTCTCCCCTCGTACCCTCTCCCCTCGTACCACTACCCCCTCCATGCTCGTATGCACCTCCTCTCTGTTGCACCCCGCGACGGAACTCCTCTTCCGCTCTTGATTGGTTCAGGGCACGCTGCAGCTCAGCCTCCTCATCATACGCTTCATCTCCATCAGGATAGTTACCTTCCGTTGCAACCTTCTCCTTTCTCAACTTCTCTTGAGCCCGTTGAGCAGTTACCTTCTTAGCCCTTTCAAGTTCACGCTGAAAGTACTCACGCATCTCCTTTGAAACCTTCATACAATGGACGACCTCCGTCCCACGCCCTGCCAAATGTTGTTTCAATCTAGTGGCACCACCTCCTCCCTTGGACGTATGACAATAGTTGCATCTCCAACCGGGGTAAAGATTTTCACCGTGTTCCCATACAACATCTTTCTCTCTGCCAGACATTGCGTATCTATAAACATGGAATGAACATAAACATATCAATGTAAATACTTCAACATAAACATAAACATGGAACTTCACAACACATAACTATATTACAATACTTAAATCCTACCATCTAAATGGCTAAATCACAATTCACAATAGCCTAAATCAAAATAATCATTCTCATGAACAAACCCTTTCATAATCATACCTAAATCACTTGGATGGAATCAAAATATACCTAAATATCTACATTACTACATCCATAATAGTCTAAATTACCTTCACCGGTTAGATGCCTCGGCCGGGCGGTTAGCCGCTTCAATCGCTCGGCTTACCGCCCCTGCAGACCGGCTAGCCGGCGTCTGGAGCGGGAACCGGTGGGGAGCGGCTGGATCCAGACTAGTCCGGCTAGCCGCTCAACCCGCTCGACTTACCGTCCCTGGGGACCGGCTAGCCGGCGTCTCGCGGCGGCGGCGGCGCTGGAGCGCGTTCTCGCGGGGGAGAGGGTGCGGGGAGTGGACGCGCAGCGCGACTGGCCGTTGGGGGGCACGCGCGCGGGGGGTTTAGGGTTAGGGCGGCGTTGGGCCTTAAATGGGCCGAGCGTATTTTTCTTTTTTCTTTTTTGATTTATTTTCTATTTACCAAAAAAATACCAAATGAGCAAATATTTGAAAAAATTTTACACCAACAGTTTACACACATCTTGAAGTATTTTTTAGAATTTTTACGACATTTTTCTATTTTTTAATTCAAATTTAAAAATTTTAAATTTCCAACTATTCAAACCTCCCCGAACCGGAACCGGTCCGGGGTGGTTTGGTCGGGAACCGGTCAAACCGGACCGGTTCCCGACGGTTCGGTGAACCCACTCTCACCTCCTCGCCACGGATGGCGCCGGCGGCGGCCTCTCATGCGCCGCCGTGGGTACCATCAGCGAGTTGCTCAAGCGCCACCGGCGTAAGATTCGAGGCCTCGCCGGAGTAATTACCCCGCCGCCGCCCCAGTTCGATCTAGAGCTGAACCGGCCGCCGCCGTTCGTTCCTACGAAGTCTCTGCAGAGCGTCCTGCTCGACAGGGTCTACGGATCGTACCTGGATGCGATCGCCCGGCTGCCGGCGGCCGAATTGCGGCGGCGCTACCACCGGAGCCTCCTCAAGGCCGGCCATTGCTATGGCCCTCTCAGGGATTCTGTCTCCAACATTGTGCTCAACACCGTGTGGTACGAGGCCATATTCCCTCCACCACAGGAAGAGCTCTCCTCCGTGGCCATGATCTGCTCCAGGAGCCTCGTTCTCGTGGCGTGCCGTTCCGTCCGTGGCCTCGTCGCCTACCTCCGCGCCTGTTTTGACACCATCTCTGAGCACCAAGCCATGCGCTATCTGATCTTGACAGAGGTCGATCTCTGGGGAGCAATCGAGATGGCAAGACGAGAAGGACACGTTGACCGAAGCACGGTGACGGTGGGGAAAGAAAGTGCCTGCAAGGCTGCAGCCATTGCTGCAATGCACCCGGACCCTGATGCACTGGTGAACTTCCATGGCTCAACGTTTCCTAGCTTGCCCCCTGC
Source organism: Digitaria exilis (assembly GCA_015342445.1). Taxonomy (NCBI): domain Eukaryota; kingdom Viridiplantae; phylum Streptophyta; class Magnoliopsida; order Poales; family Poaceae; genus Digitaria; species Digitaria exilis. Next base: position 815,805 of record JACEFO010001677.1, on the reverse strand, counting down.
ACTGCAGACAGAGCCAATTGCGTTGGATGTGGAGCTCCTCTCACAGACGTTGATGCAATACTGTTCCACTCCCCAGGGTGCAACTCAGGCAGCTTCTGAACTTTCTGAGGGGGGAGCCAATGTGTTGTCATGGATTAAGAGCGATTTTCAGGAGGAAGAACGTTTTGTCCTTGCGAAGGTTAATGCCGCACTGAGGAAATACACTCAGCAAACCGGGGTATGTTTGTTAATTTCATGAGCTTTACATAAGTATCATCATATCAAAATGTGACAGTAATGTTAATAACTTCCAACTCATTGTTTACCCTGTATAATCTGCATAGGGACCTGCATACGAGCTTCGTGTTATCTGTGGCTTGAATAGGAACGTAGGCAATTCCTTTGTCAGGGGTCTCCATTACGGCCCTGGGAACATGCGTCCAAGAAAAATTCAGTACTCTCACATCAACTTTCTAGCGAGCCCGACAGACTTGCACTCTTCTGATGCATCACTTCCTATCATGATCTTTGCTGAGTGCTCCAACGACGAAGACGTGAACGATGAATCGTTCTGTTGGCCAGTCATGGGACACCACGGTATGATCGCCTACCATTCTTGTGTATTTGCAATTCCGCACGTTTTAGGGTCTGATCTCCTAGCACCCTGGGGGAATGGTGCTCCAAGAGCACTTGCTATTACCTCGCTGAGCAACACTATGCCACTTCCATACCTTACTTTCCATTTCTTATGATAATAACACCTGATTCACCACTGTCAACTTTTAATTTATGGCCACATAAAACATGGTGCGAACAGCACCAGCCACCACAGTTAGATCATATTCAACTTTAGCATAAAAGAGAACATTAAAAATATGGCCACAACTTACGTGATTAGACACATTATTATATGCCAAAGTGCTTATTATGTGTGCTTTTTTTAACGTAGCTTGTTATGTGTGCTGTTTTGCGTGCATGTCATTCTGTGTGCTTATTTTGAACGTAGCTTATTAAGTGATTAAACACATTATTATATGCTATAGTGCTTATTATGTGTGCATGTCATCCTCAAAATTATCTACTGTATGTTTGTTGTTCTTGTGTTTAAGCTACGTAAATATGTTCTTCTGTAAGCTATGACACTCCTTTTTTCACAAAGAGTCTTTCTTTATTTGATAGAACTGACTGCCATTATTTCTTTTAGCAAAAGGTCGTTGTTTCCATTGCGAGAACGAAGGAGCTAAGATTGTCCATCCGGATTCAGAGAGATACAATGGATGTGACATTCATTTTGAGAGGATGGCTTGCGAGGACTTAGGCGGCTTGATAGTGGATGACAGTGGCGACTGGCTTATTACTCACTCCATTGACGTTTGTGAGGAGGATTGCATCTATTTTGATCCCAGAAGGGATGTCAAATGTGAGGAGTTCTTAAATTCCCGTGCAAGGCAGAAATGTTATCTAGACTAGTTGGTTTGAGGGGCGAGTAGCATGGTCACACCAGTAGAGCCGGGTTTGATTCCTTGTAGGAACGGATTTACAAGGCTGGGTTTTTTTACCTTGTTGACGTAGCCAGGGTTTGGGGGTTTTCTATACCTAGAGAAGGTTCTCATTTTTAATGAAAAACCGTGAACCTCTTCACCCCCAACTGGTCTAGTTTTTTTTCTAAATTCCCGTGCGAGGTTTTTTTTAGCAGTCCTGTGTTTAATGAATCAATATACTTTTTTGTCAGAATTAAGCTCACAGGTCAGGTTTGAGATTTGCTTGTAGAGAGCTGTGGGCTGTGGCGATCAAGGGAAACCAGAACTGTGCCATGAATCTCTCTTTGTGGCCTTGTCGCCTCACTTCGTGCATGCTGTGGGCGATCTCTTTTTTTTTTTTTTTTGAAACTTAGCTGTGAGCGATCTCACTGAGGTTGATCTTTGGGAGCAGATCGAGATGGCAAGATGAGGACACACTCAGAATTACTGAATTACGGTGACGCTGGGGGCGGGAATGTGCAGACTGCAGTATGCACCCGGATCCTGATGCAGCGGAGGGGTGGTTACCTGATGAGCTTGTTGTCTCAGTCTATCCTAGCTTGCCTGCTTCTAACACGGAGTCAACGGTGTAGGACCAGCAGCTACTGTCGCAAATGCTGATGTGATACTGTCCCACTCCACATGGTTCAGTTCAGACTACAGTAGTTCTTAAACGTGGGGAGGATGAACGTTCTGTCCTTGGGAAGCGCTGAAGAAATGCAGGGAGCAAATGAGTGAATGTTCTTCTAGCTTCATGTTATCCGTGGCTTGAATATGAATGTATACAGTTGTTTTGTTTGGTACTATACGGAGTCCGATTTTGTCAAGCCCGGGAGATTTGCACTCTTATTACATGGTGCGAACAGCACCAGCCACCACAGTTAGATCATATTCAATTTTAGCATAAAAGAGAACATTAAAAAATATGACCACAATTTAAGTGATTTTTTTGAACGCACAATTTAAGTGATTAAACACGCTATTATATGCCATAGTGCTTATTATGTGTGTTGTTTTGCGTACGTGTCATTCCCTAAATTATCTACTGTAGATGTTTGTTGTTCTTATTGTTAAGCTACGTAAATCTGTTCTTCTGTAAGCTATGACACTCCTTATTTGATAGAACTGACTGCCATTATTTCGTTTAGGAAAAGGTCGTTGTTTCCATTGCGAGAATGAAGGAGCTAAGATTGTCCATCCGGATTCAGAGAAATACAATGGCTGTGACATTCCCTTTGAGAGGATGGCTTGCGAGGACTTAGGTGGCTTGACAGTGGATGATAGTGGCGAATGGGTTATTACTCGCACTATCGACATTTGTGAGGAGGATTGCATCTATTTTTATGCAAGTAGGGATGTCAAATGTGAAGAGTTCTTAAATCCCGTGCTAGGATTTTTGAGCGGTCCTTCTGTGTTTAATGATATTTTGAGACGGGAATGTGCAGACTGCAGTATGCACCCGGATCCTGATGCAACGGATCGGTGGTGAGCTTTGTTGTCTCAGTCTATCCTAGCTTGCCTGCTTCTAACACGGAGCCAACAGTGTTGGACCTCCAGCTCCTCTTGCAGATGTTGATGTGATACTGTTCCACTCCATATGGTTCAGTTCATACTTCAGACAGTTCTTAAACGTGGGGATCTGAGGTGTTGTCATGGATTTCAGAGTGATTTCATGGAGGATGAATGTTCTGTGTCCTTGGGAAGGCTAATGGGGCGCTGAAGAAATACAGGGAGCAAATGGGCAAATGTTCTTTCAGCTTCATGTTATCCTTGGCTTCAATATGAACGTATACGATTGTTAGACGGAAAATTCAGAGCATATTCACAGTTATAGTTAGAAACTAAAACACATGTTATTACATGCCTGAATGCTGACGGTGTTCTCTGCATTATTGATATACGATGCTGGTTATTTACCTTTGTTTTTGGCTAAGCTATGAACTGATCTTTTCTTGATTGCCAGAACTGATAGCCATTCTCTTTTCTGTGTAAAAAAGCCATTTTTATTGTGATAATGGGCTAGGATTGTCCATCTGGATTCAGAGAAATAGAATGGGTCAATGGCTGTGGGAGTTTTATGGGCACTAAAACATGTGATGAAACCATGAACTGAGATTGGCCTTAGGTGGCTTGACAGTTGATATTGGCCACTAAAATTTCGCATTTGTGAGTAGGATTGCATTCATTCCCAGCGCTAGGACTTCTGAGCATTCTGTTTTCGTGTGATAATATTTTTATACTCTATTACAGTAAGCCAGAGATTTGCTTGCACAGAGCTAGGGCCACACTGCCACATATCGCCGGTGCATAACGTCCTAAACAACCATGTAATAATAGGACATGTTTTTTTCTATTGTTTTGGAAAACAAAGAATCCACTTATCCACGTAATAACAATTTCAGTTCATGATGTAATAAAAAAACAATTTCAGCTCATGCATTTTCTTTTACACTGCAAGCTATCTTGTACCACCCTCTTGTGTCAACAATAACAATGTAAATCTCTGAAATCTCAGCACTCATCCATTCCACTATTCTACTGGATCGATAGTTTCTGTCAACAAAAAACTACCAATCATTGTGGGCGAATGTTTTTTTTGTTTGCGCAAAGTAATAACTGCTCCTGCCAGACTAGGTTGCCACACATGGAGCGTACGAACAACTATCTTAATCTCCTATTCTCCTTGGATACCCTGATACATGGTCTCTTTATATTTGTAATAACTACTATAAATCGTAAACAGTAGGATTGAACATCGTCTTGGGCGGAGTTGGAGGAGGTGGGTTATCTGTCACACTTGAATTGCTGATGTACTCCTCAAACGAATCATCGGAATCCATATCAACTGGCGCATCCGTAACATTAAATGTACCCACCGCACCTAAATTTTCAACCATGTTAGTCTGCTTTGTGATTTAATATGTGCATAGATAATTTGGTTTGAATTCAATTCATTAATCCATTACATAGAGTTGCTGCTACAAATAGTAACATGCAAAAATGATAAGGACTATGGAAATACCTTCTACTTCTGGATCTTTCTTCTGTTTCTCTTTAGTCTGCCTCTTGGCTTTCCTCTTTTGGACTGCACAAGCACAACTGAAGTTAGATACAACAATTAGTTAAAGTTGCCGCTCTAATACTTGCATAGAAACAACGTTGAACGGTTACTATTTTTTACGGGTCTTTTCTTTCGTTTGTATTGTCCTGCTCCACCAAGATTGGTAGTGCTCCTCTTCCTCTTTAGTACCTTGGCTACCGAAACAGATGCATGCACTATAAATATTAGGACCCCAAAAATATATGACCACTAAGCAAAGCCTTAAGTATGAACCAGCAAGAAACTACATAAACAAAGACTGCATCCAATAAAATGAAGAAACAAACAGTTTCCTACAATCAAGACTGCAGGAGTCAGCATTACCACATCTTCGTAAACTTTGCTTCTCTTCCCATTTTCATTCACAAAATGATCCAATGGCAAATAAATCACAGTTACTTCCACGGAAAACCTTCCAGAAAAATGGTCCTGTTGTAGAAAGCATATCCAGAAACTCCATACTTCCATTTCATATTTCCATTAATGCCCAAATGGCCACCAATAACATGTATTGAATCTGCATTAGAACAGCCACAAGTGTCATCTTAAAACTGATGTGGGTCAGTGGGTGTGGCTTCTTTTGTTAAATCTTAACGCCGTTCAGTTGAACCTAGTTTGTATATGTATTTTTTTAGGATAGTCCATGGATTCAAAACTACTGCTTAAATATTTCTTAATTATGATGTCAAGTAATTATATCATTCACAGTATTGTGTTTAATGTATATACTTGCCATTTAAAAATAACTTTAAATTATCGAGACGCTCTTTCAACAGATATGGAAGATGCTTATTTAACACTTTTAGCTCTAGTCAAGTAAGAATGTGAGTATCTTGAAACTAAAGAGGTATGCATAAGATATCTAGCAAGAAAAACTATGCATAATTCGGCTCTGCATTATGGTATATTAGAACTCAGGTTGGAAGCTTTAGAGGCTGCTGGTCTGGCAGTAGGAGTCTTAGGAGTTCTACTTGTGCTAGACTGCTAGTTCAGTCAAGGGAAAAATAAGCTTAAATATTTGCCAAGTTTTCTGATTTATTCATACCCCAAAGCATCAAGCCATGGTAGTCAATGGCAAGATGGCTGTTAGTCTCTGTAGCAGGCGAGGCATCTGTGATGGCGCAAGTGAGGTGGATGTGAGGACATGGACCCAACACCCAAGCACTACCATGGGAAATGAAGTAAAAATGGCATAGATAATTAAGTCAGACAGCAGCATGTGAAGGAAATGTACCTATGCACACTCTCAAAAAGCTAGGGCCCCTTTCACTTTGACTTTCCATGGCACCACTTAATGCTCTTAACCCTTTCTACACAATGTTACCTGCAGTGTTAATTGAAATACTTGTAACATATTTACTACAGCTGTAAAAATCAGGCACTCTAACCAGAACATGCACCATGTTGAAGAATCTGTAATATGACACTCGTACTATAAAGCAAACTAACTCGAAACATGTTATTACCACATGTTGACAAGAAGATTACACTAATTTGCACAATACTGATTCAAAGTCTATTAACTATGCAGCACAAATTTATGTACAAGCCATTACATCTATTCTCAACCAGAAGCAATATCCTTTCATCAATCCACTTACATGTATGCATTAATAGGAATTCATCATAAATAGTTGCAACAACCAATTTGTTAATCGAAGTATTTAAACTTTATTTGCACAAATTTCCCACAGAAAAATCTACATGGAACATAGGCATTTGAAAATTTAGCTTGCTTGCAAATAGAACGCACAATTTGTAGTACCCAGACTTACAAGATTGATTTATACACAACAAATGGTCGACTACAAACTGCAGGCACATAGAAGAAAAATAACAAACGCTGAGCTGAGGGTGCCAATCAATACCTTCTGCCAAAGAATCCAAACAGAAAGGCACAGCTTGTATGAACACTGCCCTCAACCCCAAAACCTGCACAACAGAGGGAAGGGCACAGATCACCCACAAAGTATTCATGCACGGGGAAATTAGAAGCTGTATGAGAGGAAACACACTAAATAAACAGTGTGCTTCCTCTATTCGTATCTAGAATACCATAGGATTTACTTCCTGGATTAACATGTTTAAATGGTGCATACACAAGTGCACAACACAGCGAAGGCTAATAGTTAGTCAGACTGAAGCCTGAACGAAATCTTGAAGACATCTCCCACAGATACCAAAGCAAGTCTGAAGGGCAAGGTTCCACGGGCTCTAGTGTCAGCTGAACTAAAAGATACTCACTCCTTTTCTGACATATAGTATTTGTTTATGGATAAGTAAATTAACTAGCTTCTCATAGATGGCATATATTCAAAGACGGAAGGAGGAGTAACTGGCTTGTCATAGACAACATATATTTAAAGATGGAGGGAGTGAGTTTGTAATAACTGAAAAGGCTAACAGTGTCTGAGTGGTGTGTCCCAAACTCCCAACAGATGAGAAGAGGAAAGCGCCACAATCCTGCAGATATTCCCTCTACCAATAGACTGCCCCATATAGTTCTCGGCTAACGGAAAGACCTCTAGCGAAGCTCCTCGACATTACATCGCTCTGAAAATGCATCAAACGCAAGACGAAGAAAACCAAAGGCGGCGCCAGCGCAGTTTAGGGAGCAGGGGATGCTCGACGCACCTGCTACCTGCGGGGTTTTCCCGCTGGCACCGGCGCACCGGCCTCCCCCGCCCCCTCGCAGCGGTCCGCCGCAGCTTCCCTGCCTCCAGCCTCGAACTCCCACGCGGCCACGAGGGAGGAGCAACGAGCAAGCGCGATCAATTGGGGAAAGAATGGTAGGGTTGCGCGGTCGGGAAGGGAGAGGAGGGGGGGGGGGGGGGGGGTTGCGGGTTGCCGCTGCGTGGCTGCTGCTGCTGCGCGACCCGAGCGGGCCTCAACACCTGACGGCCCACCCTATCCACGGGCTTCTTCAGATGGGCCATCTCCGTAGATTTTTTGGCACCAAAGAAACGTTTCGTTGGGATGGCTCTACAGACTACAAGAGAAGGCCAACAACCGAGAGACCGACACACACGGTCACACCCATCAGCTAGCTTCTCCCTCTGTTAAAAAAAACAATTTTAACTAAATATATATAAAAATATTAATATTAAATATTAATATTTATGATATGTTTTTTTTTCCTGTCCCTTCTGTTGATTTATCCTGGCCGTCACGCTCACACATGGTTTTCTTGTTGGATCATTTGTTTGGATCTCTGAAGTTGGCTCTGCAACACAACAAAAGTACCCCAACTCCACCGTGTAGCCCGTATGGCCGTATCCTCCTACGGGATCACCATTTGCCTTGCTCTTGCTACTTTGTTAGTATTTGTAACTAACGTTGAATATTTAGTTTCTCAATCAATCCATCAGCACTGCTGAAATAGATTTTTGTAGCTTAAGCAGCTGCAGCCTGTTTCCAAGAGAAGCGATTTCTGAAGAGTCGGGACAAGGATGTTCGATTAAGATGAATGCAACGTTACGGATCCTGCGTGTTTAGTAGCCCTCTTTCCTCTGTCTTGTATTTTCTATGCAGACGAAAATGTGTATCGATCTGTATGAATTACAACACTGGAATACCAGGCTTCAATTTTCAAGTATAAGTGACCATGAGCTGTACTGCTGTAGGATAGGTGGTCGTCCTCGGTCAGTCCACGCCGAAAAATGTTGGTGCATGCTAACAGAGAACTGAACTTTTTTTTTTTGGAAATTACTGTTCTCGGTGAGATTTTTAAACAGAGGTAGTATACTGTAAATTCTAGTATGACGCGAGTCTGGACTTTTTTTCCAGTAATTCAGTACGCACGAGATCACTGAAGTGAGGGGACAGACGTAAACAAGTCACTCGCCCAGCCCAACGAGCGCGATCCCCCATCTTCTCCCCACATCCACCACGCAAAATGGCCGACGCGGCGGCCGCCGTCCCCGGCGATCCCCGGGACGGCCCGACCGTGCTGGACTCGCTCGGCGAGGACATCACCCGCATCGTCTACCCAGTCACCACCTGCATGCTCCTCGTCGTCCTCCTCGTCTCCCTCCTCTCCTCGCCCTCCGCCCCCTCGCCCCTCGCCGCCTCCATCGCGGCCACCACCGGCGGCGGCGGCGTATCCGGCGGAGGGGACGACATCCCCACCGCACTCGTCACCGCCCTCACCTTCGTCGTCGCCGTCACGGCCGCCACCTTCCTGCTCGCGCTCCTCTTCTACCTCCGCTGCACGCCCTGCCTCCGCGCCTACCTCGGCTTCTCCGCGCTGTCCGTCCTGCTCGTCCTCGGCGGCCAGGTCGCCCTGCTCCTCCTCTCCCGCCTCCGCCTCCCGCTCGACGCCGTCTCCTTCGCGCTCCTCCTCCCCAACGCCGCGGGGGCACTCGCGCTCGCCGCGCTGGCACCGGCGTCCGTCCCCATCGCGCTCCACCAAGCTGCGCTCGTCGCCATCGCCGTGCTCACCGCCTTCTGGTTCACGCTGCTCCCCGAGTGGACCACCTGGGCTCTCCTTGTTGCCATGGCCATCTATGACCTCGCCGCCGTGCTGCTCCCTGGTGGCCCTTTGAGGGTGCTGCTTCGGCTCGCCATAGAGAGGAACGAGGAGATACCGGCGCTGGTCTACGAGGCGAGGCCGGTGGATCCACGGCACGGCCGAAATTGGCGCTTGTGGAGGGAAGGGGGTCAACCTGGTGCCAGTTCCACCACTGTTGAGGTGATTGGGGAAGTATTGGGGAGGAATCTGGACTGCAATTCTGGATACAGTTCGTCACCTCAAGTTCATGAAGTTGCCACTTCAGCTGGTGATGCTAATAATTCAAGGCCCAGGGCGACATTGGCGGCCGCTTTGAGCTCTGCTGATTCTAGTATTGCACAAGCTGAAGAAGTGCCCGTATTGCAGGAGCATAGAGTGGCTGTTGCTGAAATGAGGGTACCTTTGATCCAGCCTCATCCAGAGAGATATGGGGAAGAGGAGGAAGATGAAGATGGCATTGGGTTGAGCTCGTCCGGGGCGATCAAGCTTGGCTTGGGGGACTTCATATTCTACAGCGTTCTGGTTGGTAGGGCAGCGATGTATGACTATATGACAGTGTATGCCTGCTACCTTGCCATCATTGCTGGGCTTGGCATCACTCTGCTCCTGCTGGCGTTCTTCCGCAAAGCATTGCCTGCCCTACCGGTGTCCATCACCCTTGGGGTTGTGTTTTATGTGCTCACAAGAACATTGCTTGAGGAATTTGTTGTGCAGTGCTCCACCAATCTTTTGATGTTTTAGGATTAATGTAACACTGCTATTGCTCGACTATTGTCGTTCAAGATTGGCACCTTTTCTGGTTGATTAGCTCGTAATTTTCTGGAAAGGTTAATCTGACTGGTTATGCAACCACTTTCTATCACATTTTCCACTACCTGATCTTGTTGTGTATGTCCCAAGTTTTCTGATTTATTCATACCCTTGCACAGTATGTCTTCCTGTATTTGAAGCGTTGTGCACCCATATATTTCTCTTTGAGAAGTTATTTTTCAGACATGGGTGCCTCCTTAACAAAGTCCAAACCTAATAATATTTTTATACTGTCCAAATGGTTACATTGTAACCTTGTTAATACTAGCAAAAATCATAAGGGTTGGACCTGGAATTTGATTTATCATTCTCCATTCGATAGAATTACTTCCTTACATTCAAATTCGCTTCAAATATATAGTTTAAGAATGATTTGTTTATATTTTATTTCGAGCTAATAGTTTCAGTTTCTTATTTTTCATAGTTGACATCATGACATGCCTTTGTTTTGGGAGAGTACATGTAGCTGCCATTCGGTCAGCAGAACTGCACTTTTGCAATTGACATGTCTTTGTTGTGGTAGAGTATCGTGGTTAGGATTGTTTTGACGATCATGGTTCCCAGTTCTCAGCCCTTTGGCGACACCGTGACAGCGACCCCTGGTGGTTTCATACTACCTGATGTTTTGATAAAAGATTTAAGCCTCATAATGTTCAATTAACTTCCTATAAATGTAGATGTAGGGCATCTTGAGTTGATGCGCCTATATGTACTGTTTGCATCTTCTAGCCACGTATTTGTTGTCCGCTGCAATGTAATACGTACTCCTGATGCATGCTACGCCACCGATGGCAAAACACTGTATATGCATGTGCAGCCATTCTTTTTACGAGTCAGATTATTTTGTTGATGAGAGTTTGGTATCGTTTCTAAGGTAAAGATGAGGTAGTTAGGAGCTGGTGGCAGAACAAACTTGCGAGGTCTTCTGCCCCACATCGCACCTTACATGAAGTCCTCGTCTGGCTTAAAAAAAGGAAATTTCACTCAGTTCCTATTTATGTTTGATGATTGACTTGCCATTGTATAATTGGTCCAAAGAGCAGTTGATAACAGACGATAAAATCATCCGGACGATAGGCAGACACTCTTCTCAAAAAAAAACTATTAATTTAAATTTTCATTATTCATCACATACCTCCTACTCACTGCCCTCACTGCCTGTTTAGTTCCACCCAAAAGTATTTTTTTCACTATTCATCCTCCTCACAAAACACGCTTCCCAACACACTATTCAACTAGAAAAGGTACTTTTTCCTCTCAACTAAACACCCAACATCATTCATATACAGTGTATTTTTTAAAAAAGTGTAATTTTAGGGGAAAAGAAATTTAAACACACCCTTAGTTATTTTTTTTAAAAAAAGACCATAATAAATATAAATAAAGATGATTAGAAGTTACTCGTTGTATACTCTTATCAAAATTCTAGTAATAGATTGGAAAATGTATACGAGGTACCTAAATATAAAACAACAACATAAAAAATAAAGAGAAGCTACATATATAAATCAACAACATAAAAAATGTCAGACATTTGAGAGAGAAGATCCAATCTCCGATAAGATGTTTTACAAAACTAGAGAGCTAGCGTAGGGAGCCCTTACCCCTGGGCCCATCCTACCTACCCGCTCGCCCTCACATTACCATTCCAGTTACGAGGAAAAAAAACACCGGACCTGTTTGGTTCTTACTTCAAGATGTCTAGCCATAAGCTAGGTACATATTGCATTAGGCATGTGTTTGGTTCGGTACCGCACTTTAGCCTGCCAAACAACCTTAGGCGCTGTTGTATAGTGGTACAAAGGTCACTATACTTAAAGTTTGGTTATGAAGCAAACATTTCTCACAAACTTTTGCCGTACTTTGTGGCAGCTTTTGTGGTAGGGAACCAATTTTGCCTTATCGAGCATGGCAGCTAACCAAACACCTTTTTGGCGTAAAATTGGCACGCGACGACCTTGACACACATTCAACCTTAGTTGTGGCAATTTCTGGCTACCAACCAAAGAGGCCACGTGCTCCCCAGTATGCACATGCCACCCATTACCCTCGTCGTCGGTTGTGTGTCAATGCAAGCGAGGACCACCCTGCTGGCCTCCTCCTTCCCTTCCCTTCCCCTACTCCTCCCCGCTCCTTGCCCTGCGCCCACTTACCCCAACTGCCCCCGTCTCTTGTGAGCCACCATGCCCCTGTCTCGCCCTCTTGCCTGTCCTCGTTGACCATATATTCGATTGGATCAACCCCCACCCCCCTGCGCGTGTGCAATTGTCTCACTAATCCGCCTGTCCTGCTTTCTCACGCCTCCTTCGAAGCTCCCTCTAATGACGACAACATAGATAACCTGAACCTCAACGGTGCCAGAGTGTCGCCGGTCTGTGCAAGTCTATACTATAAATAAAGGATTGAACAAATTGAGGACACTTCTCACCCACAAACACACCCCTTTACCCCTCACAGCGGACCCACCTACCATGGCTGAACGGTGGGCCTAGGACGACCAAAGGGAGGGGGGAGATTGATTTGGTCGTCCTCACCCAGTTAAAAAACTCTCCTCCCACCTCCTCACCCTCAAACTTTTTTCACCAACAAATACACCCAACAGTGGAAGTAAAATAGGAAACATTATCCCCGCTCTCACTACATCATCCCAACGGCACGAAAAATGAAAAGCCCCCTTATATCAATGAGAGAAATAAAGGAAATAAAAGGAGGCACTATTAAAATAAAATGAAAGGTATGCTATTAAAAGGAAATAAAATGTGTGCTATTAAAAGAAAATAAAAGATGTGCTATTAAAAGGAAAAAAATATATTATTAAAAGAAAATAAAATGCACCTCGCCAATCTCACCCTCAGCAACCGTATCCCTGTCCTTAGCCGACTAGCAGACAACATCAGCTTGACTAAGGTGTTGCCGTTGTCAGCCTCCACACCGCGTTGCCACGCCACGGCCCATATCGAGTTCTTAGGACGAGCATGGCGGCGGATGACAGCGGAGTGTCGTCGACGACGCACACGACGTCCGTGTACAACAACAACACCGGCTGCCACCCGCTTCTCCAGGACGCTCCGATCCGGTCGTCGCCCGGCAGTAGGGCCGACGGCCGCTCGAGATCAACTAGGAAGGCGCCTACGATGAGCTCTGTCTGCGGTGCTGCTTCGCCGCCTTCAGGCTCATGGTCCTGTCCTGGTGTTCAGGTCACTCAGAGTTGCTCTGCCGTTGCACGGTCGTGCCACCCTCTCGCACTCCGACGACCATGGAACACCCATTGCCCTGCTTTCGTTCTAAGTCTTAGAACAACCTAATCCCATGATCTCCTCTCCCTTTCCTTTCCTGAAGAAAATTCAGTTGTAACCCTAATTTGATGTTTGGGATAATGTTTGTGACACACAGCCATCCTTCCGTATGGTCCATTGGCAAGGACGCGATTCCATTGTTGCGGGTACACCATCGACTTTGCTGCAGATTCACTTGGTACGTCTAATTTATTTAGGGAACATTCATATATTGGTTTGATTTGTGAATTGTCAGGTCCTAAGTTAGCATACCAAATACCGTAGCCTTCATTTTTTAATCATCAACTTCGGTCAGATATACATGTATTTGCTCATGATTGCGCACGTTAAGTAACAACATAGAATCAGCAGTTTGATACCTTCAGGTTAACAAGAACTTTCTACTTAACAGTATTGGTTGCATAAGCCGAAGATTAAATCTGTGTAATAAAAAATTATGGTGCTTAATCCATATGGATCATAGGATATGGAATGGAAAGAACTGAAAAATTACGGGTTAATCTATGTGATTCCAGGTAGTAATGAAGGTTGTGAATCTTGTAGGAGAAAAAAAAGATTCTGTTAATCTAAATGAAATGTTTTTTTTAGCAAACATGGTCATATTCTGGGTCAAATGATTTTGCTATGCTTTGAATTCCAGAATGTAAGCCGAACTCATCTTGCATCTATACTTTATGGAGACGAAAGATCCCTAGCCTGGCCCAGCGCCCTGTTCGCACTCGCGTCGCACACCAGTTCGCCACCGACCACCATGGTTGCGCTCTCGCGCCGTCGCCGCCATCCTGCACCACAGGTACGAGTACGACACTTGCAGTCCCTCTCTCTCTCTTTCACGCTACCTTCTAACCTCTATTTTTTCTCTTTCAAATCCGGCGGGTTTCGGGCACATGACTCGGACGGTGCGGACTGCGGAAGAGGCTGGGAGCGGCAACAAACTATGCAGCGCTCCTATGCTTGACCTCCTGTGCGGCGAGACATATGGCAGCTGCAGCTTCGACTTGGTGTGTCTCGGCTCACCGTTCTTGTTTTGCTGACCGCCACAGAGCATGATCTGCAGGGTGCAGGTAGCGACTTCACTAGCCCCCTGCTATGCCCAGTGCCCTCAAACAGCCTGCCCGAAACATGCTCTCTGTTGGAGCACGAGTAGCCCTCCCACCTGCTCCAATCAGACACTAACCCCTTGCAGTCTGTCTATGAGCATGCGAATTACTGAATGTGCACCGTTTTGTTGCCTTATTTCTCGTCAGTAGCTACTGGCCAGCGACAACCCCTGCAGCATGAACGTAACCTTTCCACCAATGGCATACTCTTGATCTCAAAGGTCAGCATTTGCCCAGTAGGTGCAATATAAAGCTTTTGAGGAGGCAGGAAACTATTCTGCAGTAATATTTCTTTTTTCCATCAATAATTGAATAAAATGGCCTGGTCATTGACATTGCTTGTGCAGGAATGAATGAGAAAGAGGAGGCAACACCGCTGAACTTAGTAAGTGAAGCAAATCTCCACTCTGCATCTTTGTTTTACCATATTAATTGGCGTTAGCCTCTTTGAATTTTTGTGCCCTGATGCTTGCTAATAATCAAAATGTTCTAACAAATTCTACGGTCTATATGATTGATAGGTTTTTATTCACTTGGTATGCCTGAATCATAATGTCAATAATATAGTCATCTGAATGGAGCACAAATAAAAATCAATTTCAGATGTGATCTGAAGTACGAAGATAAGCTTAGGAAGTTAGGAACTTAGGATGTGATTTGAAGTAGTCATAATTACAGGATGTTTCTAATAAAAAAGGGGTTGTTCAAACTACCCAAGTTTTTCTGAATGCGACCTATAGAACATCTGTTATAGTTTTTTACTAATTCAGTGATGTGCCATATCTTCAGTTCTCAGGTTTTTACTTCAGAGTTGACTAAATTTCTTTTACCAAGTTTTACTACAAAATTGACTATATTTGCATTCTCAGATTTCTACGACAGAGTATGGGGCACTGAGGTGTTGATTACGAGGAGTGTGGTGCACTTCGATCAGTTTTGAGGCCAAGTTTGCGTATACGGTAAGAATGAATCTAAATGCGTTCCTAGATAATCTAAGTACAAATTTTATTTATTCAATGACATAATAACTTGTGATTTGAATCTTGATATTTCATTCTTTGCTTAATTTTTAAACATATATAGTTTCTTCAAATGAAATCATAGTGTTAGCACGGGCAATTAGTGAGATTTTTTTGTTTTCCCAAAGAAATATTTATCTTTTCTTTGGCTGTCAATTTCCTAGGTGATATCCGTGTGAAGAACTCCATGAAAAAGCCTTTTCAAAAGATCTCCACATAGTTTTGTTATTTGAAATAGTATTTGAGAAGCTCTCAAAAAAATATTTAGAATTTTTTTTCTGACGTACTTGTTTCAGTGAGATGTAGATTTGGTTTTAGAAAACTGGTTGGCCGGGTAAAAACAAAAATAAAGAATAAGCAGATTTGGCTATTGTGAAATCATGCTTGTTGTTCCCTATGGGAGGTGATCCGGATGCTCAAGGAAGAAATTAAATAAAAGATTGGTTAGGCTAAAAAGAAAGAAAAATGCAGCACTATGAAAAAATATATGATATGTATATGTATATCTATGGCACGGAGGCAATTGACATGTAACTCTTCCTAAATTAATAATTATGATTAATAAAATCATGTAGGGTCATCTTGGAGTATTTCATTATGTTGTATTTAAAATTTATTATGTTTATTATAATTCTCATTTCAACGTGCATATGCTTTATTCCTGTATGAAATGGAATTAGATCTCCTGATTAAATAATTATGTTTTAATCTAATTTATTTTAATAGCACGTGCTTGTCGCACGTGCCAAAATACTAGTTGATATTAGTTGCCATTGTTACTTCCTGTCTTTTTTTGTCATTTTTCTTATTTTCTCATTCCATTGTTTTTTTATACTCCATCTGTCCCATAAAAGATGACGCTATGAGATACGTGTATGTGTTATTTTTTCAACTTTGACTCGATTTGTAGAAAATATATGCAACATTTATATGTTTAGATAATTTTGTTAAAAAATAGAATAAAATATCTATATAATAATACTGATGTTGTATTATAAATATTAAGATTAATCTTTATATAATTATCTAATGTTAAAAGATATTATTTTTCTCCGGACGCGAGAATGACATCTATTTTGAAACGGACCGGATAAAGCGTTCTCGGTTCTCGCATCTTATCTGAGGCCTTGTTTAGTTCGCCAACTTTTCACCAACTTTCCAGTCATATCGAGTCACATCTTCTCTCACAGACACGCTTACCAATGCACTATTTACACCTCCAACTTTCCACCAACTTGCTCATCTAAACAAGCAAGGCCCAATACGAATCCTAAACACGGCCTCGTTTATCGGATGTTGGACACGAGTTGAGGGGAGCTAGGATTTCGAGAATGCTCTCGAGCACACGGTGCCTACCCATCCACGCATGAGCCACCTCCAACTCCGTGGCGGCGCCATGATCAGTGTCTTCGTCCTCGAGCACACGATGCCTACTTACTCCCACCGTCCCAGAAAGAATATAATTCTCACATTCCGAGAAGTCAATCTATCTCAATTTTGACCAAATAAATATAACAACTTAATAATATTTATAACATCAAATAATTTTAATCAAGTTTATCATGATATATATTTTTGTATCATATATATTTAATATTATAAAAAATAACAATATTTTCTATAATCTTAGTCAAACTTTAAAAAGTTTGACTCAGCTTTATCCTATAATTACATTTTTTATGGGAACAGAGTCATGCCCCTCCAGCTCCACGGCATCTTCATCCTCGATTCTGTCGCCGCCATGGTTCCGCGGCCGCTGCCCTGCCTCACCTCCCCGTGCAACTCCATTGCATCTCCTCCTAATGCTATGCTGCAGTGCTGCACTACACCCATATCTGGGCCTATATTTATTTATATCAACTACTAGTACTATCAAGTATACCCAAGTGACAAAAATACACTTGCCTCAGGTACGTAGGCGCGGCAACGCCCGCGCCACAGTTTCTAGTTAGATTAGACAACGAGAGTATTCTTGCTCTCGTTCTATATTTTTTGTTTTTCCATTTTTTCCTTCAAAGGGAAATTCTGTACAGGTGAATTTTTTTTTCTTAACCTGGAATCGTCCTTCGGTCCGAAAATTTTTCCTGTACCGGTGATCGTCAACTTTTGCTAACTTATTTTGTCAACTTATTTTGCCAACTTATCATATCGAATGTTTGGACATTAATTAGGAGTATTAAACATAAGTGTAAAAAAAACTAATTACATAGATAGACTCCACATCGTGAGACGAATCTATTAAGCCTAATTAATTCGAAATTAGGCACTATCATGTTACAGTGACCCGTCATTAAAAATACGCTAATGACAGCATATATTAGGCTTAATAGATTCGTCTTGTGATGTAGAGTCCATCTGTGTAATTAGTTTTATAATTAGTCTATATTTAGTACTCCTAATTAACGTAAGAAAAGATAGATGTGACCTTTCGGCGCCCCCTCGTCTAAGGCCTTGTTTAGTTCCCCAACTTCTCACCAACTTTGCACACTAATAACCGTGCCCCCTCTCACAGAACACGCTTTCCAGTGCGCCAACTTTGCACCAACTTCACGAACTAAACAAGGCCTAAACAAAAGGACATACGGAGTTTACACGCGACGCGACACCGGGAACCGAGCCCAGCGCAGAGGAAACGGCATTCTCGTTTCCGCTCCTCCCTCGCGGTTCGCGAAAGGGCGCTCGCGGCGGCGCGTCTCCATCGACGACTCTCGCGGCCGTGCCTCTCCATCGAACCCCCCCAGGCACCGCACCCATAGCGGCGGCGGCGAGGTACTGCCCCTCATCCCCCGCGCGCGCGGTTACTTGCGATCTTATCTCGTCTAGGGTTTCGATCTGGCTACCTGCAATACCCAAATTCGCTTAACGGTCTCAGAATCCGCGCTGCGCGTCTTCTCGCTGCCACCATCTCATGTCCGCGTCTCCTTTTTTTTTTTCGCTGCCACCATCTCATGTCCGTTTGTTCCCTCCTCGGACTCCTCTAGGTTGCTTTGCTACTGTTGCTCTTCTTGTGTGCTACTGCTACGCTGCTCTGCCTGCTTGTGTGAACTGCTAATGATGTATGTGCTGCCGTTTTCTTCTGCTACCTTGCGGTAGTGTGATGTCTCCTAATACTGGGAGTGGTGCTACTTGCTGCTGCTCCTAATGGGCTACATATTGTGATGTTATATTCCATTTTGATGCCTCTTGTATAGTAATTGCATTATGTTGTTGAATGCACCAACCCTGCCTCTCTCCTGAAATCTCTCTGTTTAGGTGAAGATCTTTTGTTTTTTCCTGAATGCTACATCCAAATGTGTGTGCTATGCTTTAGGAAAATCTATAGCTTGCTTGGGTGATTTGAGGCTATCTGTCACACGATTTGTTTGCTGTCTGATCTGTTTCTATGTTGTTCTGATCCCTCCGTTCTTCTCTTCTTCTATTGTTTTGTTCTTCCCTTTCACTGACATATAGGGTCATATCTGTATATATCCCACTCATAGTTGGCCCAGTCCGTGTCCTTTTTCTGCCGGTGCCTGGCCATCAATGCCATTTCGCGTTCCCCTTTCCAAGCTTATCAGGTAAGGCAATTCTAAGATTTCTTCGATATCTCCTTCTGATTGCGATTCCTGCCAACTTTTGGTCCATCTGGCGATTTGAGTGATTCCCCATTTTTCCTTGTATTCTCATATTTTTTGCTTCCAGATTTGAGTGCTTCCTTCATTCCTTGCTAATCGTCCTCCGATTCTCCCATGTTTTTTTGCTGCGGATTTTGATCGCTGCAAATCGTTGCCCCCGGCTAGCATTCATCTGCTTCACGATTTGTTTATGACTGATGTAGGGTTTGATTTCCCCTTTTTCTCTTCTATTTTTCTTCTAATTTTTCCTGTTAATTTGAAGCATTTTTGTCTTTATGCTCTTCTTCTTAGGTTTTGATATGTTTGGGCTCGAACAAAGAAATGAAACCTTCCCGTGCTTTGGTCCTTTATTTATCGGTTTCTCACTACTAGATCGAACAGCTCGATGTTTTTTCTGCGTGTGTCAGAGACTATTCGTGCTATTTCTTGTCGATCTCACTGGGCAGCAGTGCAACAGCTTGCTACTTTGCTCTTTGCTAATCAGCAGTAGTCGGGTACCCGCATATCTTGTTTCTCGAGCTCTACATGTTCAGTTCAGATAGACAAAGGTCATGTAGCGGCATCCAGTAACAAAGTCTGCATTTTTCCCCTCTTGGATTCAGGTGATTGTTTTGGTACAGGACAGTTACAATACAACTAACAGCAGCTCGGTTCAGATCAGTATTGGCCACACAGTTTAAACCTGTATGTTTTTATAAAATGTCCTTTTCGTGTATAGTGCTTTAACTATTTAAGCGTCATTATCCAATCAGTTGATCATTAATTTATTTTCTTTCTTTGATGAAGCACTCTGTTTTAAATTAGAAGTCGTGTTTTAGTGTTTAGAGCTGCGAGATGCTGGATCTGTGTCCCAAGTAATTGTCATGTAATTATAGAATTTCGTCGGGATTTTAGGTTGTCAGTCATTTCCTCAGGAAGTGAATCCTTTCTACATCTGACACTTTCTTTAGGCAGTAAATCTTTTCTACATCTGACACTTTCATCAGGCCATGAGTGTTAGGTATATTAGTCATCCTACCATTGGATGAATGGAATAGGTGTATATTGATTTTTTCATAAGGATTTTTTTATCTATAAATATTTATATGCTTGTGTTTAGGGTGCTGAGTAATCTATTTTTTTTTCATATTTGTTGAATGGGTGCTAGTGTATGGACAAGTTAGCTGTGCATTTCAGGGTGTTGAGCAATGTGTTTGTTGTCACAATTTGCAGTTTTTAATAGAGTTTGTTTGCTATAGTCACACCCTGTAATTCTCATTGTTTTTTCAAATAATGGTTTGACAATATTTCTGCCAATCATATAACTGGTTTCTCGGTTCATATGGTGAAATTACTGAGATAACCCCTACTATCTCTTGTACACACATAAAAGTGTGATGTGGCATTTTCATATTCTTTTATTGCTCATATGCATGTTATACAAAAAGATTTACGTAAGTTGTACAGCTGGTTTTAACTATTGATTGAAGAACAACAAGTTAACATACACTTGGGAAGCGGTTTGATTTATTGGCGTACTCTACTGGGTTTGATATTTTGCTTACCTTCTTACTGATATGACAGTATGATCTATGTTAACTTTTTTATTTGGTATATTTTGATGGTATATTTATTCTGCATTTTTGGCATTTTGTGAGGCTTAATAGGCTCCCCCACATCTTCAGTTTTGTAATCCATAGAAAATCTTTAATGATTTTTTAATGTCTTTGTACTGCAATTTTGACATTTGCATTTGTGGGGCTTAATAGGCTCCCCCGCATCCATAGTCTTGTAATTTATAGAATTTTTTTTGATATTTTTTATTTTATTTCTCCCTTTATGCCTTTGCATTTGTGGGGGTTGAAGTAGCTCCCTGACATTTGTAGTTTTGTAGTCCATAAAAAATCTGTGATGAATGAATATATGTTCCTTTGCAATTTTTTACGTTATTAGTATTTATATTGCATGCCATTATTGTTTCTTGAGCTCATATACCGTATACATAAGCTACATGTACGGATGTACCTTTGGTTGGTGTTACAGTCAAGTACCTATGAGTTCCAGCTTGTGTGCTGGTGTAATGTTTTGTGAAATACTACGTGTAAGTAGAGTGATAATAGATATATTGTTTTAAGTTCTATTTATGTTTTTATACCAGCCTACACATTATCAGTATAACATTCCATTTGTTGATACGTTTCTTATGGTTATTTCTGGATTTTATTCATTGAAGGAGTATTGAAAAAGAAAACCATGTATGTTTATCTGGATCAGTTGCATCTTCACTTACATGAATCATTTAATTTAAGGTTTATTTAATTCTGTCATTTGCATTTTTTGAAACCATCTTGTATGTATTTTTAGGAAACCATAGAAGTTTATAAGTTTTGGTTTCTAAACTATTGATGCGTTCCTATCATTTATAAGTGGTTCTTTTTATAAAGTTTGATATCATTGTCAACAACAACTTTCCTTTGATGTATCTGTTCTCATTTTTCCTTCAAGTTCTTATGGTCTAATTGATCATATTTTAGTAGTTACAGTTCATATTTTCTAGAACGCCACTGTTTAGTTTATAGGAAAACATCTCCTATGCTACCACTTCTTTATGTGCTACTGTGCTACCAAACACGGTAGCAACTAAATTGGTGTATCTAAAATTCATCCAAAATATGAATGCAGAGCATATAATCATTTATCATCATGCAAAGTTTGAGGTTAAGCAAAAATTTGTGCGAGGAGATCTAAAATTTGTGCAAGGAGAGCATATGATAATCTATCGTCATGCATATAATCATCTATCATCATGCCCAAATTTTTGTCCAACCTCACATTTTGCATGATGGTAGATGCTTATCTGCAGTATCCATTCATTTTTTTTTGATGAATTTTAGATGCACCTGTTTTAGGTTCTAACGTATTTGGTAGCACGGTAGCACCTGAAGAGGTGGTAGCATAGGAGATTTTAGTCATTTTTATATAAATAAGGTGTAGTTGTTTAAGTATCATGTTTTGCTGACATTTTGATATGATGTCTTTGTTTCTAGATGCATTTCGGTCTATCCATTCATTTAAGAAGCCACATTATTTTATCATCATCAGCAGTGTGTTCTGAATCTCAGGGATGAGGATGGCACTCAGGAATTGAGTTTCAATAACTAGATCTGTACTAGCTATGTGTATTGGCATGAATAACTAACTTGCTTCGAAATCTGAGCTGTTGGATTTTAATCCTGTTGCTGCAGATTTGAGCGTTGATTTGCTTTGAATCACTCAAATTTGCAGCTGCATTGATTTGTGTAATTTGTCATGACAAAACACTCGTGTAACCAGATGGTTCAGATCATCCGAGTAGTATATAGACAGATTTTTTTTTTCTCTCCATGTGGTGTTTCCTTCACTAAAACATTTTATGAGTGTGATAAGAATTATTAATTTAGTGCTAGCAACTGTCACTTCCACATTTTGCTTTTAAACTGAAATAATTATCCTTGTGTTTAGGAAATGTCTCCACAAAGCAGAAAAACGTCACCCAATAGATCTGTCTTGCCGTTTGGGAGCGCGAAGTTTCTTTCCTGTTACAAGCACGGGATAAAAGCCCAACGTCCAAGGGACACAACAATAATTGCATTGATGACAGAAATCAAGAGCATGCAAAGACAATTTAATTATCAGTCACATAAACCAGATATTGTAAGATGGGAGGAGGTTTTACCATTTGGAGCCAATGTATTGCGGGGTGACAGGAGCCATCAAGATTACAAAGAATCTTGGACTTGCATATGTGGAGGTGAAAATGAACCCTCAAGACGCCGGCTGTTCGACATCCCTGCGCTTCAATGCCGTTCCTGTGGTCGAGAGGTGATTGTTTGTACTCCTAATTTAACAATCCAACATGTTCTATTTTTGCATATACATGTAGCTATATTACTAATGTACGTTGTATGCTTTTTTCTAAATAGGCTGACGATGATGTCGATTTTGACTTTGTATATGATCATAAATTACTTAATGGCATACCACTAATCAGGAAGATAAGACAACAACAAAAAGGTCAGTGTCCCTGGTGATGACAGTAATCCCTGCCTCTGTGCTTTTGCTTTCAGTAGTTAAGTCAGTTAATTTACATTCAGTAGTGTCAGACATGTTTTTCATGCAGAGTAGTTTACTAGTTTGGTCAGAATCTGTTAAGAGTTTGTTAGGGAGTCCTAGTCTTTAGGACCAGAGTTCTCTCATTCACAGGACGTGCTACTGCCTGTTAGGGGCCACATTGGGCAGTAGTAGCCAGCAGTTAAGCCGTGTATTTCCTTCCTTTAAATAAGAGAACAATACAATCAGAAAGCTGCCTTTTGCAGCACAAAATTCTCTCAATGTTCTACTGCTAGAGCAACTTGAGAGCTTACACCTGCTTCTGTTCTTGATTATTTTTGTTTCATGTTGTGTATAAAATATTTCGTGAATTCATGTGCATCTTGCTTCATTGCACAGGACATTGCTCTGAATATGCTTGGACTGCGGCTGCGGAAATGGATCAAGCAATTTAGATGGCATTGGAGGGAAAGCCAATATCAGGTGAACCAGAGCCTCTTCTTGCTGATGATCTTGTGAAAAAACATGAGATGTATCGGAAGATTCTTGAAGACAACAACAGCATATTGGAAGATTTTGACATGGAGGTTTGCAACATGGTGTTTGACATGGAGGAATTTGAATTGGTGGGTGCTATCACAAAAGTCTTTGGGATAAGACAAGAGGTAATAAAATATTTATATTCCTTTCTTTTTTTTTGTTGTTTTTAACCTATTTTGATTAATTTATTTTGTTGTTTCGTTTTGGGTTTTTATCTCTAGCAGTCATCAGCTTGCTTGGGAGTTGTTTGTTTCAGGGAAATATACTCACATTCATTTCATGTTAACAGGGTAAGAAGAAAAAGGTACACAAGATTGATAGTTTCATGAAGCTGGACAAGAATGATTTTGCTGAAATTTGTACTGCCATAGCAGATGGTCCAGTTGTTGCTACTCTCAGACCTGGTCAGAATCTTGCAGATCTAGCATATGGGCAGGTGTACAAAGCAACTCATACTCAAAAGTTTCTCTCTGGGAATTATAAGGATGAACATCATGCTGTGGTTCTGATTGGGGCTGGAAGAAGGAGAAAGAGATACTTCTATTTTTTAAATTCATGGGGGAAGAAGTTTTGCTCTAGAGTTTCTAAAAAGGAAAGGATTTTCCCAGGTGGAATTGGTATGCTCAGATCCAGTGATCTTAGTAGTGACCCTATACACATCAGGAGAAATCCGAAGGTATCATTTACTGTTCCTTTTTTTTTAAAAAAAAAATTCAGTCATGGTATTTTAAACTGATCTTTGATCTTTCTGTCTGATTTTGGGAAAAAGCTGTAAAGAAAATCAAATCTGAACATCTAATTAGTATTTCTCATGAACTTATATCTCTAGGTCAAGGCTTATGGCTTATGGTGTTGATACTTGATACTCTCCAGATTTTATGCGCATGACTGCATGAGACATTGAATGAAAAATGCTGATTGCTTAATATGATGCTTTATAAGGACTTTTCATTAGCTTCCAAGTTCTGAACCATTATTCACTGCTAGTGAATGAGAAATGATTGCATTGCAGCTGAAATATGCTCTATATTTCTCTGTGTTAAATCATGGGATCATTTAGGTGACTTATTTAATCTACCTTTCTGTATTTGATGTACATATACTATAATCAGAGGCTGATTTGTTAAACTAGTTGAGTCGAAGTGATTTGGTGTTGTGGCTGCTTTCCATTTACCTCAATATATTTAGTGTAAGTGGCCAGATAGGGCATTAGTAGTTGGGCACTTGGGGACAACAATGACATATGAGCCTGCAACTCATGAGTGTGCCTTGGATATTTTATTGACTGGTAACTTCCAAATTTCTTTTGAATCTTAAGTTCTTAACTGCAGCACAGTACAAGTTAGCTGAAAACCTAAGCAGTATATGTGTTATATAATATCCTTAGGCAGATCCCTGGTGGTCGTAGTGTTTTGTTTCTTAATCTTAAGTGATAATATGTAATGTGATATTTTCCCCCCTTGCAGATGTAGGTTTCCACCTCATATTTGGTGTGCTGAAGTTAGCTAAGTGAGTCCTGCGGTTGGTGACCTAAGTAGGATGAGAATGGTGTGCTTAAGTTGGCTGAGTGAATCCTCAAGTTGGTGCCTTAAGCAGTATATCGAGTCTGATGAGAAAATGGTGTGCTGAATTTGTGTGAGTGAATCATCTGGTTGGTTCCTTAAATAGGATCAGGTCTGATGAGAAACAATCAGATTGCTACATTATTTTTTTATGCTGTATATACTGCATCTTTGGTTTTTTAACTTTTGTGATTTTGCCCGTATTTATTCCTAAGTCAACGTCATTTTGCCCCTAGCGGTGATTAAACTGGGGACATATTTCCAAAGATCTGGTCAAAATCGTATATAAGGACAAATTTATAAAGTTAAAACAACGAAAATAAAATTATATTGCAATTCATATAGTAAAGCAAGAACATAAGTGAACGAAGGCGATCCATGTCTATCTAGATTGGCATGTGATTATCTAAAAAAATTAAAAAAAGATTGCCATGTGATCTATCACCTTTCATCCTATATTATCGTCTCTCTGGTTTTAAATGCTAGAGTCAGCTTTCGAATTTGGACAATGAATATACATTTGTAGTCGGATCTGCATAACTAAAGCTGAATATTCATTATATATATATAATATCAATATTCAATATATATTTGATATATTTTGTACTATCTGTATGTGAGTCTTGTTTACTCCATCTGTTCTAAATTATTAGTCATCCTGAATGTCATTTTGAGTGTCTACTCGTCTAAATTCATAGCATATTCAATGAATCTAGTAAAAAGTAACATATACTTGTCTAAATTAATAGTATATTTAATGAATCCAAGTGACATGTACTTGTCTAAATTTATAATATGTACAATGAATCTATTAAATAATTTGGAACGAGGGAGAATATCCAATCTGTTTTTGGCGTCCAAACAATGAAAAGGGGGGTGTTTAGTTCCCAGCAAAAGTCCTTTTGCTGATGAACAGTACCTTAACAAAAGGACTTTTAGGTGTTTAGTTCCAATGTGAGAAAAGGACTTTTTTTCGAAGTGCACAATTTTTTTTCCACATAAGAGAACAGCACGAGCAAACATCATTCATCACCCTTCCAACAATTGTGCTGCACTAAATCATCATCCATCACCAAACTATGTGAACATCATGATGACACACACAAATCCTAGGTGACAAAGTACAAGCTACTACCAATGTTCAGTCCCAAGTTCATGACTACATTCACGCAGCATGAAAGACATCATCACAAATAATCAACAAGCCGAACATCCACAATAACAATAACCACGTAAAAATGAAAATCGAATAGTTTTTCTCAAGTCAATAGCCCACATGAACACACATCAACCAAGACATAGTAACATGCATAACTGATAATATTGGCGATCTTTCCTCTGTGGTTCCATCTGCTCATGGAATGCAACCTTTCTGCAAATATCCGACCAATCCTTTCCACGTGCACTTGCATCAAGAACCTGAAAGAAAGAAGGAACATGATACCATCAGGTAGAATATATGCTACAATTTTGAAGTTTTATGTAGTAGCAACCCAAGTAAAGCAGCATGGCGCAAACAACATTACCATAACACATATAGCAGCAACCCAAGTAGATTTGAATCAATAGTACCGCCTATTATGATTCCATACACTAAAACAGTCATTTGCAATTTCTTCACGCAAGTCATTCATATTACCATCTTCCTCCTCTGATGCATGGCTACTACCCTCGTCGTCGGTTTCTTCTCTATGGACCTCCACGTTCTCTGCCTCCTCGTCCCCATGGTCAATGATAAAATTATGCAGTGCAGCACATGCAAGTATAATATGACTTTGTGTGACCTCTGGATAACTTGGGATACCTTTCAAAATCCTCCACTTCTCTTTCCACATGCCAAAGGTGCACTCAACCGCTGACCTCAAGCTAGAGTGGGCTTGGTTGAAAACCTCTTTCTTCGTGCTTGGGCAGCGTCCTGTGCGCCACTGTTCTTGATGGTACTTCACTCCCCTATAAGGTGCCAAAAACCCTGTCTTGTTCGCGTATCCAGCATCGACTAGATAGTATTTGCCTAAGCATTCAGCGAACTATCAGTTCATGACAGCAACTGAAACCAAAATTAACCAACAAGTAGTAATGCAAAAATGATCATACCTGGCGGTGGGTGTGGAAAATTGGCTCCATACTTTTGTTGTGCTTCTTTCAACACTCTAGCATCATGTGCTGATCCAGGAATACCAGCCGCAACAAAAGTGTACCTACGATCGAAGTCAACTATGCCCAATACATTCTGAGTCATGTCACTCTTCCTATTTATATACTTGCCTACTTCCACCCCCGGTACACACACTTTGACATGAGTCCCATCTATAGCTTCTATGGCATTTCTAAAGCAACTGCCATACCTGTGCCGTGCAACCACAGGGTGAACCGTGCTATACGTGGGGTCTTTAGGCCTTACATTATGTTTAGCAAGTTTAGACAGACAACAAATGACTTCATTGAATTTGGTACTCACTGTCCCACTTGACCTACAGAATATACGCTTCACAGTCCTAACCGATTGCGGCCCCCCCCAACATCCACAAAGTCAAACCCAGAGGCTCCCTAGATGACATTTTTGAAGTGCTCTGAAGACCATAGGAATCAACCAGGACTTGGTGCAATAGCTCAAACACTGGTGGCCTCATCCTAAACATCTCATGGCAACCTTCCCAGTCAGCAGCATGCATGTTAACATGATCTAGGCCGGACAGAACTGGTGTCTCCCTATATGGCCCTCTATGCAAGTACAGTTGTTCATGTTGAGCAAGGACTTTTGCCATTTCCAGGATTTTACGGATACCTTGCAAATCAGCCACGAGGATACGGGCGAATTCACGCCGGACCGGATCTCTGATTTTCTCCACCAGCGCCGAACATGCATCATCGTCGACCATAATGTCTCCTTCAGCAAGATCCGGCTCATTCTCCGCTGTACTGGAGCCCTGCACAATGAAGTGATCTGCATTAATAGGGTGCACAAAAAAAATGAAAGTAATCTTACAAATAGACATTGTCCCATAAGCAAACCACAATTCCATGAACATGAAATCAGCAAAGCCACAAACAGTAAAGCGTGATGACAATACATGAAACTGACATAGTACAAATTAAAATTTGTTCACAACACTCAAACATAAGCTAGTTCAGCCGTAAATTAAGCAATACACTCAAATAGTACACACAATTAGGCTACACAAACATGACTTCACACAAAAGACTAAAGCTTAGCGTCTATATTGGCAATCCACGCCTTCCTAGCTTCATCGTCATGACATTCAAGGAAGTGAGCACGCCAGTAGGGATCCTTGAACAACTTCATTAGCAAGAAGTACTCCCGACACAGAGGATCTATCCCACACGCCTTGGCCAAGTTGAGGCAGTGTTTAGCTTCGTCTGCATCTGACATGTCTTTGTTCAGAAAGGTACTGAGTCCCTGCTGCACTTTAGTAGTATGTTCTTCTAGACCCTGTTGCAAAGAGGTCCAACAGCCTAGAACTGGAGTCCTGGACCGCTTGGAACCAGGGCCAGAGGTGTCAGCTGCTCCACTACTCCTCTTGCGAGAACTGCTAGAGTTGGGTGTGTTCTCCCTAAGTTGTTGCTTGGCTGCCTTTGCATTGCCCAGGTGGTCATCTTCATGTTCTCCATCTCCGTCATCCTCCTCGCCTGTTGCTTCTTCTTCATCAGCGTCCCCTGCCTCTTCGCTTTCTGGAGCAGTGGCAATCATGGTAGCAGGATCAACGGTTATGTGCCGGAACATATCATCGAGCCACTTCAACCAGGTGGGGCTTTCCCAGCTTAGCCGCATCACCTCTTGGCAGTCCTGCGGATCGTGCATGCGAAAATGTATTAGGTTAATGTCAAAGGAAATGCTAACCAAACTGAATGACAACTTCTGCTGCATTGAATAATTACCTTTGACAATTTCTGCCAAGTTGATTTTGGGGCGGTGAAACCCCCCTTTTTGTTACGCCCTCCACCACTTCGACGACGCAAGATTGTATAAGCTACAAATATTCTGCGGAGGGTGTGTCTTCTATTCTGCAAAGCCTTCTTGTTGAGCCGGAGGCCCAGCCTCTCCGCTAGTGCCACCCTAATATTTTGCCATCCAACCTTCTTCATCCTACCGTTGGGGCAGTACCCTTCATTGAGTTGATCCATATATAGTTCGCAATAAACGTCTGTTTCCACATCGGTCCAAGTATGTCTATGGCGATGATTCTACGTAATAGCCAAACAATGTCTTCCATGACAAACAAAACATCGACACATCAAAATGAAACTAAACAGTTCAGTCGGTGGGGTTGGTTACCTCAGAAACATGGGCGTCGCCTTCGTCTTCGTCTTCATCACTGGCATTTGCATCAGCACCCGCAGCAGCGGCGCCACGGGCAGCCATGGCTCGGCTGCGGGTGATACGAGCTGCGGGCTCGGGCTCGGGCTGTGCCGTTGCCGGGCCCTTCCCCTTGGCTTTGCTCCTGCGCCGCGAGGGGGCCTCACCTCCGGTAGCACCGCTGTAGTCCTGTGCGCCAGGCGGGAGGCTGCGCCGTGATCCATCGCCACCAACACCGCGTGCAAGACGTCTTGCTCCCTTGCCGGAAAATGTGTAGTCCAATCCCGCCGCCCTTGCAGATCTAGGAGGTAGCTGTGCTGCAGGCACGTCGTCGAAGGGCTGCAGGTTGAGACGGCATGGATCGACAGCGTCGCCGTCAAGAGCCATGCGAGATAGGCCTGGCGGACTCCCAGGTTGAGCTCGAGCACTTCCAGCGGCGCCTGAGGGGCCCTCCTGCGCGAAGAAGTCGAATGCGGTCTTGGACGGCGAGTGCATTCCACCGGTGGATGCGAACGCTCCTGCTGTCTTTGACGGTGAGTGGTAGCCGGCGGTGGATCCGAGCGCGCCGGGTGGTAGGTTGGCCCCGGCGGTGGATCCGAACGTGCCAGGTGGTAGGTTGGCCCCGGCGGTGGATCCGAACACGCCGTGTGGTTGGTTGGCCCCGGCGGGAAGGAAGACCACGGGTCGGTGAAGGCCGAAGGTGGGCCCGAAGCCAACCCCCGGCATGTACCCGCCGCTAGGGCCTATTCCTCCGCCGGGAATGAAGCCGACGAAGGGCCCGTAAGCCGCGCCTCCCTCCATGCCGGCAGGCGACCCGACCCCGCCCTGGGGCCCCAACGCCGCGGGTGGCTGGTTGCCCCCCTCCTGGTAGCCGCTAGGGTTCGGGAATGTCCCCGCCATCCAATCCCACGGGTTGCCGCCCGACATCCCCCGACGTAGACGCGCGGAGCGACGGAGAGGAGCAGATCCGGAGTCACCGGCCGGTACACGGCGCTTGGGAGCCAGGGTAGCAGGCCCCCGAAGCTGGACGAAGGCCGGCGGCGCCGAGATTACGGCTAGCGGTGGCGCAGAGGATGGGATGCGATGCGGGGGATAGGGGGCTGCGGGAGGTCGACGGTGTTGGGGAGCCGAAGATCCGGCCGACCGACTCCGGCGGACGCCGAGCAGCGGCGCTACTACGGCGAGGGGCGGCGCGGAGTACGGAAGCGGGAGAGCGGAGCGAGTGGATGAGGTGCGGCGGCTGCGTCGGGTGGAGTGGATGAGGCTAGGGTTCGCCCACGCGGTATGAGGCAGCCATTTTCGTGGGCCCCACACAATGCGGCCTGTTCAATGAACAGTAGCGGGCTGCCTCTTCACATGAACAGTAGATGGGCTGAATTTGAATAAAAGTCCTTTTGGGTCCAACTAAACACCCCCAAGGCTTTCTAGGGGAAAAAAAAAGTACGACTCTAGGGCAGGGGCCGCAACTCGCAATCTTCGGGCCCGCGGCTCGCCTTTTCCACAACCCGCCGCCTCCGCCGCTCGCCTTTCCCCAAGATCCCAACCCGCCGCCGCCAAATTCCCATGGTTGTCAAGCGCCGCCAGAGCCGGCGTGCCTACGGCGGTCTCCCCTACAGATGCGATCTACCGAAGCGCGTCGCCCGGAACAAATCGGCGCTGCTGGAGACCATCAACGGGTTCTACGCGGCGGCGCTGGACCGGCTGCCGGTAGGCGAGATGCCGGCGCTGGTCCCGCGCCTCCTCAAGGTCGGCCTCTGCGTCGGCTTCTCCGACCCCGTCTCCAACATCATCCTCAATACCATCTCCTCCTGCAGCCGCCGCAAGCCCGCCGCGGTGACGTCCATCTCGGACGACCGCAATACGGAGAAGGCGGCGAGGCGGCGGCGACGGAAGGCACTCTCACAGGCCGTCTACGACACCAGCAAGGCCAAGTGCTGGCCTCTGCGCCGATCCCTCCTCCGCGGCATGCCCATCGCCGATCGGTCGCTCGTGGCTCTCGTCGCCTTCCTCACCTACTACTTCCGCCACCTCCCCGCTCGCGAGGCGCTTGAGTATCTCCGCCTGGCCAATGCCGACCTTCTCTCCGCCGTGCGGCTTATTGAGGAGGACTACAACTCCAGAGGCGGCTTCAGCTTCGCCTCCCGGACCACCAAGACAGCCCTCAAGTGCGCCGCCTTGGCTGCCTGCCACCCCAAGCCCAGCGCCCTCGTCAACAGGTCCTACTCGCTCGCTTCTCGGATGGACCAACTGTCCCAGCTCCTGGAAGCCCAAAGTGGGGGTTGCCTCTCTTGCCCTACTATCGAGAATATCAAACAATTGCTGATCAAGCCCCGGCGAAAGCTTCGAGGCCTGGCCGGAGTAACTCCTCCTCA
This sequence comes from Digitaria exilis, assembly GCA_015342445.1. NCBI lineage: Eukaryota > Viridiplantae > Streptophyta > Magnoliopsida > Poales > Poaceae > Digitaria > Digitaria exilis. The sequence goes on along the minus strand of JACEFO010001677.1, from coordinate 784,000 downwards.
GTTCCACCTGGAGCTCAGCAGGCCGCCGCCGTTTGTCCCAACAAAATCTCTGAAGAGCACTCTGCTTCACAAAATCTATGAATCCTATCTCAAGGCACTTGCATTGCTGCCGACAGACGGCTTGCACATGTCCTACCATAGGGGTCTCCTTAAGGCTGGTCACTACTACGGGCCTTTGACAGATCCTGTCTCCAACATTGTGCTCAACACTCTCTGGTACAAGGTGATGTTCCCACCACAAGGAGGGATCTTTACGGCCACCATGATCTGCTCAAGAAGCCTTGTTCAGGTCGCATGGCGCTCCCTTTGTGGCCTTGTTGCTTTCATCCGCGCTTGCTTTCGCATGATGTCTAAACACCAAGCTATGCACTATCTTCTCTTGAGCAAGGTCAATCTTTGGGGAGCAATCGAATTGGCAAGACAACAAGGTCACCCTGAGATGTTGACCCAGGACAATGCCTACATGGCTGCAGCCACTGCAGCACGGCACCCACAGCCTGTCACAGTTGTAAATTTTTTCGTGTCAACCTTTCCCAGGATGCCACTACTCCCGGAGTCAGCGCCATCTGTGTTGGATGTGGAACGAATCGTGGGGTTGCTGTTTGAATACTTTACTACTCCCAGCGGTTCAGTTCAGACAGTTCCTGTACTTTCTGAGGGGGGATCAAAGTTCCTGTCATGCATTCTGAAAGATTTCAAAGAAGAGGAACGTTTTGTCTGTGGGAAGGTTAATGCCATGTTGAAGAAATACGTGCAGCAAACTAGGGTATGTTTGGTCCTTACGTCAGTTCTACAGTATTATCAAAATATGAGCACTTAACTCTGATTTTTTTTTCTTCATCATGATATGCACAGGGACCTGAGTACGAGCTTCATGTTATCTGTGGCTTGAATTCAAATGTGGGAGATGCTTTTGTTTTCAACCACCATTATGGCCCCTTGCGTTCTTGTCGCCGAAGGAAAACTCAACGTTCTCACATAAACTTTCTGGCAAGGCCGAGAGATGTGGATTCTTCTGACAAAGTTCCTATACTGTTCTTTGCTGAGTGCTCCAATGATGAGGATATGATTGATGACTCTTCCTGTTGGCCAGTCAAGGGACATCCTGGTATGCTTGTTTCTGATTGAATAATCTATGGTATATGTTCATCAAGGGGTATACTATTAGCCTATCACATATGTCCCTTATAACAATGTCTTGTGTTAACCAACTATGACTGTTTGACTACCCCCCCCCCCCTCCATTCTTGAATATATTATGACATATATTTAAGGATGGAGGGAGTATTTGACATGAAAGAAAGAAAGAAAAAAGATATAAGACGGCTTCTAACTGGACAGGACTGTTGTTACCTCTTTGCACAGCATTATGCATTGTTGCCACAGTATGCAAGGAAAGGCACCTCACAATAAAAGTAGGACTGCACTAATAACATTTAATCACGAATGCACCAGGAGTCCATAGTCGAAACTCTCAAGTTGATAGCAAGCATCATTCATACAAATGCATCCAGATTGCTGCCATCCTTCATTTATTGGGACATGTGCATACGCCTGATTGTATCTAAGAACAGGATATAAATAAAATGGCCTTTTAGTGCACCATATAGGAAGGAAACATTTGGAGCATACTAATAAATTGTAAGGTTGAATGCCTTTTATTGCATGCCAGTGCTGTTGTGTTATTTTCTGTACATGTGGTTATCCGCATTTTTGCTATATGCTGGTGTTAACGATTTACCTGTTGTCTGTTTTATATGTAAGTTATGAAGTGATGACAATCTATCTTTCAGGCATGTGTTTCTGTAGAGCTGATTGTTGTTTTTGTTCTTTTTGTGGCAAAAAGGTCGTTGCTTTTACTGTGAGAATGAAGGGGCAGAGATTATCCACCCAGATCTAGAGAAGTATATTGGGCGTGACATTGACTTTGAGAGTATGGCTTGTGATGACTACGGTGGTGCAACGACTGAAGGCTCTGTCGGTGACGGCGAGTATATAAATGACTCTGTAGACGTCTCTGAGGAGGATTGCATCTACTTTGATGCCTCTAGGGACGCCAAGTGTGCAGAGTTCTTGAATCGCCGTGGTAGGGCCATGCAGGGTGCTGTATTTTTTTAGTATTTTCAGCTTGTGGCCTGTACTTTCATACCTTTGCTTAAACCCTAGTAATGTTGCAGATGTTTGCTTCAAGCATCCATACATTTTACGTACTTGGATCAACCATGCATACATGGATGCTCACATCGATCATCCCTCAGTGTTTTCTGTCATAGCAGTCTGTTGTCATGACGATTATGTTGACAGCAGTGACCATGGGCATGGTCGAGGTCTCGATGTCCATGGATGTTCACATTGACCGTTGGATTATCCATTTAAGTGCTATATGAAAAGAGGGTTTTGCCCCCGGTAGTCCAAACGTGTCAGCTATTTTTTCTATCCTCCAGGTTATTTTCTTCTCCTCTGCTTCATCTCAGCTGCTGGCCATCCTCTCCGCCTCTACGATCGGTCGCTCGCCTAGGCCCGCGCCGGCAACCTCTCCCGGCCGCTAGGCCCGCGCCGGCAACCTCTCCCGGCCGCTGTGACTGGCTCAGCCGGTTCGGGGCCAGGGCGTCTTCCTCTCCTTATCAATTCACTGCAACCAAGCACGCGAGCAAACATTTTGCCCCAAACAACAGCAACGCAGCAGTGCGTCGACGGTTTCCCAACCACAAGGGCAAAACTGCCTTTTTCACAGGTACTCCCTCCATCCTTTTTTGATAGTCTTATTTCACGTTGACACAAAAACTAAGGAGAACAACCTTGCTTATCATCTTATTAATGCAACATAAATTTTTTAGTTGGCCATCCAATGTTTTTACTGGGAACTCCTCGTCACTTGTGCTATTTATTGTAATGTCCCATACCAATGGCAAATAGGACTATCATTTGTGAAAAATTGAGTTTTTGAAATAGGACTATTAAAAGAGGATGGAGGGAGTATTCGACTGTTCCAGGTGGAAAATAAGGAATAGATGTTGAACTCGGTCTCAAATAGGGAAGGAAAAAAAAGTTGTCTTGAGTCATACTGGAATTCAGTCTGCTCCCTGGTGCCTCTGTTCAAAAATCTTACCGAGTAATTTTCCACAAAAAATTGCTTATTCTCTATTAGCATGCAACATTTTTTCAGCGGTGAAGTGACAGAGGACGAGCGCCTAGCCTACAGCTCTTGGTCACTTGAAAATGAAAGCCTGGTAGTACTCCAGTGCTGTAATTCATACAGATCGACACCCATTTTCGTCTGCATACAAAATGCAAGACAAAGAAAAACGGGCTAGTAAACACGCAGGATCCATAAAGTCGCATCGATCTTCAACTCTTCATCGAACATCTTTGTCCCGACTCGGAAACAGGCTGCAGCTGCCTCTTGCCAAAAAAGAAAATCTATAACACGCAGTACTGATTGATGGATTGATACCTGCTGAGAAAATAAATATTCGACGTTAGCTAAAAATACTATCAAAGTAGCAAGACTGCAAGATCAAGGCAAATGCTGATACCGTAGGGGGATACGGGCTGCACGGTGGGGCTCGAGTACCTTTGTTGCAGAGCCAACTTCAGAGATCCAAACAAATGATCCAACAAGAAAAAAACATAAGCTTGAATGCATGACGGCCATCCATATTCCATCAATGTATACATCGGATCAGATTGGTCAGTCCAAGGTATTGTCCTCATCGGATTGTGCATCCATGTTGGAACACGATATTGATAGTGAACCTCTGCAATGAGTACATTATAATGCAGCAGCAATATAGCGCCTGATAGTCACAAGTAGGCGATGTATCCAGTGAATGAAAACATGATGAAACCTGAACTTTTCCATTTCATAGATTTAAATCACAGGTGGGTGGGGAGGGGGTGGAGCAGGATAGCACTTTTACTCACCTTCCACTAGTGCAACAACGCTCAAGACATGCTTCCACTGTCCGCTGTCAGTAGACCGGACCCTGCCTGGGACCAAGACGAGGTTGCCCTCCACACCTTATTGGCCCCTGCAGCAGAATGCTAGAAAGCTTATTGTTCAAATGTTGTGAAAAGTGTGCCTGATAGATTGTGATATTTGTTCGCAGTATTTTAGCTAATAACGGAGCTTTTGGGGGGGTTTCTTTTTGTTGCAGGGTAAGGTGTTAGGAGAAGTCAGATGTGGGTTTCCAGAGTGGCTTACCTATTTATGTTCTCTTTAGTGAGTGTGCTCCAGATTGTATGGTTATATTTGTTCTTATGTACTGAATGGAAAACCACAGGCAAATAAAGACACAAACATGGAAATTGCTCATGCTCAAGCTCATTAGCTCACTCAAAAGAAACTCTGTATTTTATATACCTAATTTTTTTTCCTATTGATTTAATTGTAGCATAGTCAAACTTTTCAGCGGATCATGTTTTGACATTATTCCGCACATACGAATTGATCACCTGAGAGCCTCTTAGGCTGGTCTGCCTTGTAGGCTGCTTCTCATCCGTAGCATCATCTCTATACTACTAAATGGAACATTGGAACATCTGTTCCCGACGCTCAGCCCTGATCTGTGGATTAGAAAAAATGGAGAAATCAATAGGAGATGAAATATTGAGGGTATATCAAAGCAACAAATGGTCCACTTAATTAGTGGCCATCAACCTGTGCTTACTAGATACATAATGAACGCCACGTCATTCAAATACATAGAACATACAAATAGGTACAAGTAATGAGCTAATGACCAATGTAGTTGTAGTTGGCTGAGTTTAATGACCATGATTTACATTTTTCGATGTACTATGGCTAAATTGAAACATGCTAACAAATATAATGTCAATCCATGCATTTTAATCTTTAGTAATTACCTGGTAACATGCTTCCAGACTGTAGCTATAACAGTTGCATACTTTGTTGATGTAAATTATAGACACAGTCCTTTAATATATTCTCCTCTACCCAACCATTGCAGACTCAAGATCCACTGAGGGCCCATGCATAATTGTTAACAATACTTCATAAATCATCACAAAAAAAAAAGAGAGAGAAGAGGTCATTCAAGACAGTAAATGCAACAGTGACACAGTAGAATTCATTTGCACAGATGCCTGCATCAATTGCTACCTGCACAACATGTACCAGCACTCATAATCCAATATAACTCCCCCAGGATACACTAAAATATGCGGGATGTTCCTCCCCAGATTCTTTCTGGAAACACCAATGATAAATGTGAAGAAATAGTATTACGAAAAAAAAAAGAGTAGGGTAAAACAATAACACAAAACCTGACCTGAATGTCGACATGTCAAGAATGGATCCCTTGATGGAGGAACACAATAGCACAAGATATCACAAGGGCATAAACCAAAAAAATGTACCCCCAAAGTTTTCTACCAGCCATGGTCAAATGCTAAAATTCATTTGATGTTGATAAATTTCAGTGGGATTTCAATTGTTGGCAGCTTTCCAATGGCAATTCCTCAGCCTCCTTAACATGAATTCCCTTTCTGCAGTTTCTTATCAGGTTTAACCTTCTAATTGCATCCTCCATCCGCCTTTCAAGACTCCCAGGATGCTTAGATGGAATAAGGCCCCTTTCTTCTATATCCTCCAGTAGTTTCTCTCCAACCTGCATTCTATCCGTCGCATACATAGCTCCAGTAAGTGTAACATAGGTTGTAATATTCGGCAAAAGACCCTTCGATTTCATCTCTTCATAAAGATCTAGTGCATCAGAGATACACTTTTTATTGCATAAACCAGTAATTAAAACATTATAACTGACAACATCAACCTTCAATCTACATGACTCCATCAACCCCTTCAAGTGCAAAGCATCAGCAATATTGGATTGTTTACAGAGACAATGCATTAGAGTAGTGAAAGTAGCAACAGTTGGCACCATTCCCGAACGCATCATGCTGCTAAAAACAATGACTGCCTCCTCAAGTTTCCCACATCTACAAAGTCCTCTAATAATTGAGCTGTCAGCAACTTCAGCAGGCACAAGACCAAGAGCTTTCATTTCTTCTTTTAGCCTGAATGCTCCATCAATATCACCGACCCGAAACTTTGCATTGATCAATGCAATATAGTGTATATGGTTTGGTTGAAGCCCTCTTTGTAACATCTCAAGTAGAACCTCATGACTCTTATCGAAGCATTTTTTTCTGATTAATCCATTTATCATGGCACTATAAGTTTTACTGCTGGGTGACATATGTAACCACTTCATAGAGTTGAAAAGTTGTAGCGCATTATGCATCTTGGATTTCTCACTGAAAGCTGTTATCAGTATATCAAAAGCTAACTTATCAGGAAAAATGCCTTCCAAGACCATCTTTTCCAATAACTTAACTCCAAGGTCAATCATCCCACACTCAGAAAGCCCAAGTATGAGCAAGCGATATGTGACATTGTTTGGCCTGATCCCTTTCCTCACCATATCTTTGTACAAATAAAAAGACCTTGAAAACTGTCCCTTCTTGACATACCCATGCATAAGTATGTTATAGCTAGCAGTGTTTGGATAAACCTCATTCTTATTCATATCAGAGATCACCCTTTTCATAGTATTTAACTTTCCTCCCTTGAGGTACCCTTTCATCAATGAATTATAGGCAACACAATCTGCATAAAGGCCTTCCTTGCATATGATCTCCTGGAAAACATAGGAAGCAGCCTTCACTTGACCTTCATCGATCAACCCGTTTAACAAGCAGGTATATGCAACAGTATCAGGGACTAATCCTTTCTCCATCATCATCTGCAACATGATGAATGCAGGCACAATCTTACCTTTCCTGCACAAACCACTGAGAAGAATGGTATAAGTATGGGTATCAGGTAAAAAGTTGTTTTTCACCATTTTCTCACATAAATCCAAAGCTTCATCTAGGGTTCCATATTTGCATATCCCAAGAAGTAGTGCATCGAAAGTTTTCTCATCAATAGCAGAAGGTATGTCAAGAAGGCAGAACACAAATTGCTTTGCTTGTTCCAAGTGGCCTCCTTGACATAATCCTCTAAGCAAATTCTCATATGTGCAAACATTCGAAGAATGGCCATATCTAACCATATTATCATAAACTGAAAATGCCTCAACTATGTTACCTCTGTGGCAGTAACTATCTATCATGAAGTTAAAGGAGACAGAATCAAATGATATCTTCATCCTAGACATGTATTGTCTAAAATGCTCAGCCTCTGTAATCATTCCTTCTCTATAGAAAGCACATAATAATGCATTATGGATGACCGGATTGGCAACTAGCCCCCTTCGATAAATGTCCACAAAATGCTTTAGTGCTTCCTTGACATACCCAGCCTTACAATAGTAACAAATAAGAGTTGTGTACAGCACATCGTTAGGTAAAATTCCACTTTTCTGCATCCTTGACAAAATTTCATTTGTTTCGTGCAACTTAGCCATCCTGCACATGCCATTGATCAATGCTGAATAAGTGATAACATCTGGATCAATTCCGTCCTCAAGCATACTCCTTAAAATCTGTTTAGCTATGGAAATCTCACCTACTTGACAGAAACCATCAATGAGAATAGTATACATTGTCCTATTGATGGCTATGCCTCTTGAATTCAGATCTTTGATGAGATCTAGAGCAGGTCCTAGCATGGAAAGCTTGCAGTAACCATTAAGCAAAGCACTATAAGTTAGTTCACTTGGCATGACACCAGAAATTTCCATTTCGGACAGAACGCTTAGGGCTTTATCAGTTCTCCCATTTCTGCAGTACCCATCAATCATTGTAGTGTAAGTAGCTACAGTTGGAACCAAAGTTTCTCTCAGCATATGATTGAAGACATAGCGAGCATGGTTCATCTTACCTTCACTAAAAAAACCATTGATCAAAGTATTGTATGTACATTCATCAGGTGTTAAGTTATCATTCCTCATTCTTTTGAGTAAAAGGAAAGCGCGTGCGCTCCTCTTTACTTTACACAATTTATTTATCATGATGTTATAGGTATACACATCTGACTCTACACTATTCCTCTCCATATCTTCTAGAACACAAAGTGCATCCTTAAACCTCCCCTTCTTAACATACCAATGTAGAATTGTATTATAAGTGACTGAGTTAGATAATCGACAGCTCTTCATCTTCTGAAGCATATCTTCAGCAATTCTAAATTCACCCTTAGTGCACAGAGAATTCAAAAGAATATTGCAAGTGGTAACATCCAGAGGGAATTTACGGGCCAAGCTTTCTCTCAAGAACAACCAGACATGTTTCGATTCCCCTTCCTCCACAAGAGCATTAAGGATGGTATTGCAAGCAACAGCTGAAGCCTTAAATCCAGTCATCCATAAAAATAACTGCCACAGCTGCATCTACCGCTTTTCTTTCCTTGACATATGCTTTGACAAGGAAGTCAAAAACAACATGATTGTTGGAATCAAAATGTGAAATGGTCCGCAAGAGGGAACTAAAAATAGCAGTGCAGGAGAAGCCTGTCATGGCAAGATGCTTCAACACTGACATTGCTTGAGAATGCATCTGAGCCTGGATGAGAATTCGAACAGCCATACAGTAAATATAGGTAATTCGGTCTAAACCTGATCGCTCCACAATAGAACTCAATATCTTCAAGGTCAGCTTTCCATCAGACTTGTCAAGCCTCCCAAATTTGTGGGCCATATGATTCAGTGTCTCCCACTGCTTCATAGTCTGAATGGTGATGATGCTACTATCAATTCCACGTGCTGAAAGAAAGAATCAACTCAATGAGAAAGGAAATTGATTCCACTCAAGAAAAAGTAATAGCATGCAGGAAAGTTGTTGCAGCTTGACTTTCAATTAGAAAACTGTCTTGCAGGGAACAAAAAGTAGAAGATAACTCCAGAATTTTATCTCTGATAATGTCCTCAAATAAGCATTCACCACAGGTTCATTTCTAAACTTACTGGTCTGAAACTGCAAAGTTACAGGTAGATACCAAGTTGTCAGGTCAAAAGCAACCATCCAGATTTCCCAATACCACATTCAAGCATGAGACTATGAAAACATTTCTCAAGTAAAATGTGTAGACAGTCTCCAACTGAACTGACAGCCAAGCATAGAACAAGGAAAGAAGTCCTAATTCAAAACTTTAACTATACCTCATTTCCATAGTTGCTAATCAAGTACACATTAACAAATAGTTTTCACAAATTGATCAAGAAAGCATTGAGATAGAATGAGAAACAAACATTTGTAAGAAGCATAACCAGTAGCATTCTTTCAGATTTGCACAAAGTAATTCCTCCTTATTCCACATACCACTCCGTCACGCCGAGTTCAACATACACTTTCTGGCTACTAGTAATTGCAGAAATATTGAACCCAAGGTGATTTAGTATAGATTTGGTATTTGCATTTTGCACGATAGAGATCAAATAAAATCTTAGCATTACCTTAGTACGCAACCAAAAAAAAAACATGTACACAAAGTGTGCTGACTGACTGTTCATATTTTCCTGATACTGGCTGGCCTCGGCCCTCAGTCAGTCTTCGCGTTTCTGGAGGAGGAGGGTTTCACCTGAGGTGGTGTTGGCGCTGGCTGCGATACGGGGGCGCGCCGGCGGCCTCGCGCGGGGAGGGAGCCGCGAGGAGTAAGCCGCCGCTTCGGACTCGACGATCCTGCGGCGGTACAAGGAGCGTGCCAGCGACGAGAAGGACGACGACATGCGGGTAGCTGGTCTATGGAGGCGGCGGCGGCGGAAGTAATGGTGGCGGCCGTCGACCGGAGGGTGAGCGGCTAGCTGGTGACTGGAGGGCCGCACAGAAACTGGCAGCTGGGCTAGGCAAAACTTTGGGGGGAAGCAGAGCAAAGGAGCCGCGGCCGAGGGCGCACACGGCGGCGGCGGCGGCAGCCGTCAGCTCGCTGCAGCGCACGAGGACCCCCCCGGGGCTGGAGACTTGGAGTACGGAAACGGCCCATTAAAATGGTCTGTAGCTTATGGGCCTCCAGTGGGCCGGCCCAGCTCAAGCGGATAAACCGCATCCCTGGACACTAGAATGATTTGAAGGGGAGAACTGGGTCGATGTACGACTTGAATCTAAAGCAAAGTATCAAACCGATCTCCGGTTGCTGGACACAAGATTGGAAGTGATTGCTGGACACAAATGGAAGAGAGGAAGATGCAGCACACGTTCGGAGCCTCCTTCGGAGGCGAGCTTTCGCAATGGTTGTTCGCCCAACAAAAATCACCCAACCAAGCAATTGCTTTTCAGTTACGGCCAGTGGTGATCGCCTATGTTTCACAAGCTAGAATTTGACAATGTTTGGTAGGGCTTCTAAAGTCTTACCAAATAGATAAAAACCCGAGCCCCAAATTGACTTCCACTAGAGAGGAGCCCAAAAAAAGTGGCTTCGCTAGCTTCTCTTTCCTTCTCAACTATTATAAGGTGTTTTTGAAGTCAAATTTACCAAACTTTTTTCTAAAATGGCTCCAGCTCCACCGAAGGAGCTACAGGCAGAGCTATTCCTATTTTGGGAGAAGCCAGTGCCTTAGCAGCATGGAACCAAACGGGGCTTCAAAAATATATTGTTTAAGCACTAGTAGTACAGCACCCTCGAAGTTCATTTAACTTTAGCACCGGAAAGCTGCTGAAGTCCATCGGTCCTTCCACGGTTTCCTCTCTCGTCCAAAATGAACGCAAGTTACCAGAGAGCCTTCAGCTGATCATGTCTTGACATTACTCGGCGCAGACGAATTGATCACCTGCGAGAGCCTCTCAGGCGGCACCGGCCACCATGCCTCATCTTTATTCATGGGCCCTCCAGTCTCGAGCCTCACCCTTCAGCCTGATCCACATAATCCAAGCGACCAAAACGGTTTCATTACAGATTTGAACCTTCTATAGTGGATTGTTACGAGGGGTCTACTGCCGCTTACCCTCCCTCAGAGCAAGAACGGTCCAAGAAATTTATAGCTTCATTCAGAGCATGGATAGCAATCTTCTTGATCTGAAAACATATATTTTACTCAAGGTTAGTCCTCATATCAAATAGCAGTTGCATACTCTGTTTAAAAATGAAGGTGTTTTAGTATTGAGCCAAACTTCTAGCTTTGACCAAGTTTATTGAAAAAATATAAGCATCCACAACACCAAATAACTGCCACTATTAAGACATTTCATGGTAGATTTAATGAAACTAATATGATGTTTATGTTGGAGCATTTTTCTATAAATCTAGTCAGAGTTAGAGAAGTTTGACTCGACAAACTTCTTGGAACAGAGGGAGTAGTAACACACAAAACAAGGCCATTGTAAACTCTCCAATGGTAACCTCCAGTTTATCTTCTGTAGCACGGTGATCACATGGAAGCCGTCTAAACTCTTCAGTCAACTTAATACACTCGCCAAGATTTTCAGGGGAAACAAAGCCTATTGCAACCTTGATGCAGGACTGCACAAATGAAAGCACTGAACCATATGTTACTCCATTATGAGGGAGGGAGGGAGCATAAATTAAGCTGTGATGTCAAACTAGCTACCTTCATATTCCTGACTTGGTAAGGACACCCAGCAGGAATGAAAACCGCTTCACCAAGCTTCTGCTCAAACGTCCAGGGTTGAACTCCTAAAAAAAGCAGACAAAGATCATAACACATTTGTGAGGTCTGAATACAATCGTGAAACAAATTCACTAACCATATTCTTCCTTAAGCTTTCTCTTATGCTCCTCGGTTAAGTAAAAAGAATGATCATGAATTGGATGAATAACCTGTATCATTATTAATATAACTATTAGTCAGCATAGAAAAAAAGCAAGAGAATAAGTTCCTAGTAAGTGCAATGAATACAATACCTGCTTTATAGGATTGCAATGGATGTGCCTAAATTCCGAGGCATGCTTCCTAAGATAATCTTGTAATTTATCCGAATCTTCCCTTCGAAAAATATCCCACAAAGCACTACCTGTCCTCTGATGCTCTCCACTCTCCTGGACCATCCTAAGAGAAGCACCACTGACATTCTTCTCACGCATATACCTGTCTGTTGTGGACTCTCCTTTCTTCCTACGGCTGTATGTGCGCTTACAGAAAAATGAGTCCACAACACTGTCTGTGCAACCTTGGTTGTCCAAGCTACAAAGAGCTCTATTGTGCATATCAGATGTATTGTTCTTGTGGTTGTAATATGGATGCTTCCCTGCTTCGCTTTGTACCTCAGAATCATGAGATGATGGTTGGCCTTTAGCAACACCTTCAGAATCATCAATTGGTACGGCATTGATGCCTGTACCTGCACAATAAAAACCAAAGATGTATTTATAAAATTATTATCAAACCGAAAGACCCTTTCCACCTACGAAAGCAGGCGGTTGCAACTCACCATCAGAAATATCTTCACAGACACCATCCCTAAAATCAGCAGATGGTGATAGCCCATGGTCAGTGCCTGATCCTAAACCACCATAAAGTTCATTGAGATCTTGTGCTCTCATTTTCTTTCTCGTTTTTTCCATCATCTGGAACTGATAAGTGTCATAGGCCACTTCTGCTGTGTGTGTTAAAATATTTACCTGGTTAAAGCAGGCACATCTCACAATTAACTATGGCTGCTATTGAAATCCAAGCAACGGACAAATAATAGAAAAAGTCTCCTTTAGTCCCTTAATATATCGCAGGAATCTGCTTAAATGCAGGCACTCTCGCAGACTAGCAGAGCTTGCTCCCAGCCAGGACTCAAGGAGACCCAGGTCCGAGTCCTGCTCCTTCTTAAACGAAAGCAGGAGGGATGCCTGCCTCTTCCCGTCTCCAGGGGCGGGGTGGGCTAAAGTATCAGCGGCTTACTTAACCCTGAGATTGTAATACCAGCCCATATCACTCCTACACCAGTTTTTCCAAGTGTTTTTTATGTGGAAGATTGTTTCACTATGTGGGTTGCACTGTCACCTGATCCTTCCTTTTCTCTCACCTTCTGGTCTCAGCTAGTCATTGCATGTCCATCCCTGATGCCTTCTTGGCAACATGGACCCACTGACCAGTGACAACTGTAGTGCACTCCAAATACCGTCATGACTTCTGCCGTATTCAAACATTAGTGCATGAAAGCATCAAGCCAAAGCAAGCCAGAACACCAGCATGTTCAATGTGGCAATTGCATGCTTCTGGCACATATGCATGCGACGCACTAATGATGATACACATTACATGCAAATGAGTCGAGATTCATTTGTAGCTAAGTGCATGTAGCAGTGATAAGGTTTGAAAGGTCAGGAGAAAGGCCACCAGAGGACCTGCACTTAAGGTAGCAACAGGACGGAGCACAGTTCAGTGTCACAATTGAAACTCTCCAGCACAGGGAGAGAGAGGGAGGAAGAGGGAGATTATATTCTCAGGAGTTGATGTAAGGCAGGATTATATTGTCAGGGGATTAAGTAAAACGAAATATAGTTTGGGAGGTTAAGCAGACTATAACGATACTTTGAGGGTGTCGAGTGGAATTTTATCAAAAGAGAAAGAACTACTAATGGTAACTACCTGGTGGTATAAAGCAGCATCATGAAAAAGCAATATTATAAATAGTGGGCACATGTTACCTAGTATAAGAACTAGCTTTTCACAAATCAGTTTCAGAAACGCGAAGGGGTCTCTAGCTGGGTTGGTTCGACTCCCCGTGGGAGCGAATTTCAGGCTGGGGTAAAAAAATCCCCTCGTCTGTCACCATGCCAAAGCATAGGTCTAAGGCCCGGCCCAGGTCGTCTCACATGGGCAACGGTGCCGCTATGTAAGGGTGGGGCAGGGGTTCGGAGGTTTTTTTCTCGACCTGCGTGAGAAGGTCTTCTCTCTCACATGAAAGCCGTGGGGACGGTCTTACCAGGTTGAGTTTTTTTTTTTTAGTTTCAGAAACAGCCCACAACTGTGGTAGTCGGGTAAAATGGCAGAAATATCACTGTCAGAAGACATACCGAATCCGACACGTCGCAATGAAGCTTGGTCACAGAATCACCCCTGCCTAACTCTTCGTAAAATCCATAAGCAATGTCTGTTTTTGGCCCAAGATCTGGCTTCTGGACACCATGAGGAAGCTTCGTTGTAAGATTTAGAGGCCCATATTGAGGATCAGTATACTCAGAAAATGGCAAAGCAGTGATAAACTCAGCACCATGGCGAGGTAATCTCTGATTAAATGAACTGCACGATGGCCAATCCTTTAGCTTAAACATCTCAGGCCAGTATGTCCTGGGGTGAAATCTTCCTTCAGTGTATCCCACAAAAAACTTGTGTATATTATTCTACCTGCAATGCCAAACATAAGAATGCTAATTGGTTACCATTTTTACTAATTACTGTAAATAATATATCACAGTCTATCTGCACACACGAGATGACACTGTTAAATTGAAATGGAAATGGAAAGTTTAACTTCATTGATCAATTAATTAAGTTCTTTAGTGCCTGTAAAGCATGTTTTATTTCTTTACATAATAGCAAGTTTTTCCAAGGCAAACATATCTGTCAAAATATTACAGTTTCCTAGCCCAAGTGTGACAATAGAACCTTTTGCAAGGAACAAGTTGGGAAGAACATGAAGATGAATTTCAGAAGACAACCCACAAGCAATTCACATACAGAAAACAGTAAGTAGAGTTGGTCATCAAGAACGTCATATCGAACTTGTACTGCCACCATGAAAATCAACAGGGGCAAGTATATGCAACAGAGCACATTTCGTTTCACACTTTCGTTCCATTGAAAACCGTGATCCCTCTCACAAACCTTTGCTATAGTAAAGTTTTGCTACAGTGAAGTTTTGCAAACTTTCGCTATGGAAACAGGCTTAAGTCAACAAGGGAAATCAAACTAGCCAACGACCATAGCCCACCCACAAACAAGTACAAGAAAAGAAATAAAAAAAACGTCCAATGGAAATATTCATATAAAACACATGTAAAAAAAAGAAATAGCTAGTGCACTAACATATTCGAGGGAACAGAGCTCCTAACCTCATACCAACCAAGGCAATCTATTGCCCGGACAGCACAGTGTGCATCTTTTCCTTGGCAATTGTTCTTTTGTTCTCGCAATGCCCGCCACATTACTAATGGCTCCCAACTGAGACCAGAGGTTAACGGAAGAACATCGGTAACAACAATTGGCTCACCCTTCGCCCAGTGTATCTGAAAGTGCAGCAAGTCATCATCCTTGATACCAGTGGCAACCGGACAGTATAGGTAATTATCACTCAAACCCTTCCGATTTGCAGCCTCTCGCATGTTCTGAGTCCTTATCTTTCCAGAATGATCCCAACAAGGGCACCGGTCACCTTTTTCTATTGCTTTAGCAAATGTTTCACTCCTGACAATTCTGTCAGCTCGTTCTTCCAACTCAGAAAGTAACTTCTCTGGGAACAAGCATTTGAGGTTCAAAAATGGACCACCACAGCCTCCTAGCTCCTTTGGTGGGCAAGGTATGCTACCATCATTCTTTGCTTTCCACAATAGCACAGGGGTATTTGGGTCCTCACTAGCGGCCATGCTATTTGGGGACTCCTTGTGCTTCCTTAAGTTAATATCACCAAAAACATAACCCCTGCCTCTATCTTCATACCACACACTCTTCACCTCTTCTCCTGGAATCTCACCTTTGCGGATCTCCCAACAGCATCCAAGGCACAAATCATAAAAGCAACATTCACAACTTCTATGGAAATCAACTATAGAAGTTCTACATTTGTTGCTGCATAAGAAGAATAAAAATAAGATGCTGCTACAACATTTATAGCCCAAAGGAAACAGAAAGGATCATTACCAGTAAACACGCTCATCCAGAGAACGCTCAGCTTGTTCCAACTTTACTTCCTTCATCAAAACGCCTGAAAACAAAGAAAAATCAGCAAGTTCTGTAACCTCAGTTACCAGATTATGTCATGCAAAAGCAAAACCAGAAGAAAAAAGTACCTTTCATCTTAGCCTCTAATTCCTTCTCCTCCATCTGCTCCTTCTGCAGTTTTATCAACCAGGGTAACAAGCAGCTTACAACATGGCAAGCATAACGGACTTGATTTTCAACAGTAATTTCCTTTCTTGGAGCCTTGTTCAAGAGGAATTGGGAGTCATTAAGAGAGACCCAAAAGGAACATTTGAAGCGTAGTAAGCAGAAGAAATACTCCCTCTGTTTCATATTAGTTGTCATTCTAGTCTTCTAGATTTGTCCAAAGTCAAAACTTTCTATCCTTGACCATCAGTTTCAAATTCAAGTTTGCATACTTAAACACCATCACCATGAGAAATACTTTCATAATATGTATTTGCATTCTGTTAAGCTACACAAATTTATATGAATTGATGGTCAAAGATAGAAATGTTTAACTTAGGGTGAAACTAAAATGACCACTAATTTGAAACAGAGGGAGTAGGAAAAAAAGATGAGATATGTGATGGCAGGTGCAAACCTGTTCAACTCGCAGCATCCGTAGGCATGACTTGCAATTACAGTTGTTGCGACAATATGGGCATTTCGCAGCAAATTCATCTTCTGATAAATCAGGATACCTATGTAACACAGGCACATGTCAATGTAAATGAAACGAAAATACAGAAAAGAAAATGCATCCAACTTCATGTAACACAGAGACAAAAGCTATCGAATCAAGTACCAAAACAAATCAGTCAATGCATAGATAAAACTATGGTTGACCAAAGCAGATGCGTGTAAGTTATATGTAATGTAACTTCCACTAGAACAAGACACAAGATGAGCAACCAAACTAGTAGAAAACAACTAAACAAGATGAGAGAACATGACACACCATCGTTTAATAGTAAAGAGAGGTTAGCATTGTACAATACACCAAATCAAATAACACAGCGACATGAAATAAAAATATTAGAAGGAAAAAAACATCCTTTGCTGTACCACAGTAGACAAAAGCAGTTCAACAGCACAAAAAAAAAAGCTAGGAGATGCATATAGAATAAAATGATAAGCTAAAGCATGTGTATGTTATTCATATATGCAAAATGCCACATTTCACGGAAACTATATGATGGGACAATCATATTAGTAGACCAGGATCATGAGAACTTGACACACCATCGTTCAATGCATGGCACGCAGAAGCGCTTCTTCCTTCATGTATTACACCAGACCACCCTTCCTTTATCATTCCTCTGGCACTGGTGGCACATTAGGGAGTTTTCCCCTCTCAAAATTTTCTTGCTTTTCTACATATTTGAAAAAAAAAACAAATACTGATTAAAATAGTTGTGGAGAACCATCCTGTGAACATTCTTATACAAGGAAATCAGTACCTTACCTTATTATTTTTGTCACAATTTTTGTCCTCGCAGAATGAGGCCCTTTTTTGTCCTTCATCCCCTCTCTTTAATTTTTCTGTGGTAAAATTGTTCCCTGCAACTCTTCGTTTCTGCCTTTTTGCAGTCCGTAAGGCCTCATCATAATTTAAGTCCCGGTCCTGCTCAGCATCATCCTGCCAAATAACAAAGTAAGGATGGTAGACAAGGCCAGCAGATAGTATTATCGCATTCCCAATGGTCTACATGGTCAATGATAAGTTGAATAGATAGATGTGCATTGCACAATTCCAACGTTTCAGGGAAGACTCGATGCGCGCTCGCTCAAGTAGATGTGAAAATTTCTCAAAGACCCGACCGACCGAAGTGAAACCCTATCCGGCTCTCCGTGACACTGACAGCCTCCATGGCGCATATGCATTCGCTAGACCAAAGGATCCACATCCAACCACGGAAATCTATGCACTAGTAATCTTGTAGGAGAGACACTGACAAGTCTGACGCAGTCCCCAAAATGAAATGACAGATAAGAAAATAGCAAATGCCAACCGGGGATCGAGTTCCAGAACCGAAACGAGCCGAGCCCACCACCTCGTCGTCGTCGCCGGCGTTACCGACGTCGCGCCCGCGGCACGCGGCGGGCGGCGGGCGCCTAACCTTCGGCGGCTGGCCCCTCGGCGCCTCCCGAGGCCTCATCCCCGGCAGCGCGAAGGCCCCGTCGCCGGTCCGCCGCTTCCCTTTCACCCCGGGCCTCTCTCGGCGCCCGCGCGCCCGCGCGCCACGCGACGCCTAGGCCTCAGCTGTAGGTACGCTAGAAAGCAGCTGCTTCTTGCGCCCTTTCCCCGGTCGCTCTAATCGCTAGAAGCATGTTTAGTTCGCAAAATTCTTTTTCTTCACCCATCTAAACACAGCCTTGCAGTCGTAGTAGCATCGCTCTCTCAGTCTCTCTTCATGAAAAAGCCGGAAGCTCGAGGCTAGGAAAGTCGCGAGGGGAGAGGGGACCCGGCGGCATGCGTGCAGCGGGCCGGGGGCTTCCTAGACGAGCCATCCATCTTTAAAGCTCGTATGGCCATATTGGCCCAATTACTCTCACATATGTGATATAAAAAAAAACTCTAACATATGTTCGACATTGATCTTCAACATTTTCATTCAACACTTTGACAAGTTCAACATTAGATACCCCAGAATATTGAAATGAAATATTGAAAATAGAAACAACAAATCTCGAAATTTCGATTTCAAAATGTTGAATAAGGACTTCTTCCTAAGTAAGCTTCATGTCTTCTTCTCCGATGAGGCAGGTGCGGTGGGGGCAGTGCGTGGCAAGCGCATGTGCACGGCGCAGGGAGGTGGCGTTGCCTAGCGCAGCATGGGAGGTTGCAGTATAGGGGAGATGGCGGCACGCGACACAGAGGTCGGTGCAGGGAAGGCGGTGCCGCTTGCACGCACATGCCCGCAGGGAGCGGCGGTTGTGGTGGCGCACCACGCGACATAGTGGAGGAGGCGACGCATGGCACAAGCGCAGGGAGGTAGTGAGCACGAGCGGTGGCATAGGCAACAGAGGCAGGGTCACAGTGGCGGTGCACAGCGCAGAGGCTAGCAGTGCGGTGATGATATGAAGGCGAGCCGACGGATTCGTGCAACAGCGGCATAGTAGCCTTAGACGTCGACGGCGGTGGCGTGTAGGCCAGGCTGTGGGCTCGAGCAGCGGCGGCGCAATAGCCTTGACGGCGAGGCAACGGTGTACAAGAGGCTGCAGCGGCGGGCTGGGGGCGGGTAGCGCAAGCAGGGGAGGGGTGGGATGGTGTTTTGGGAAGAGATCCAATGGTTACAGTTAATTGTACGAATCTCAAACATGGGAAGGTATGGAAGCTCCAATCTACCATAAGATGGATAGGAATTCTGGGCAACTCACGGTGGCAGAATTTGGGGCAAGCAGTCCAAAGAAAGAGTGGCCCTAAACAACGACGAGATAACACCAGATCCAATGGGCCTCTCCGTTCTTTCCCCAACAGGGCCCAAACCACATTTCCTATATGTGCACAGTCGGATCCTCTCTTCTCCTCCTCTCCTCTCCTCTCATCATGGTGCTGCTATTTCCCACGCCACCAGCTACTTTGGCCACCATATTAGGTTTGCAGGTTGAGGGTCCACGGGAGCGGGTTGGGGTTGTGCTAGGAGTGGCAGAGCTTAGGGTCAGGGCTTTGGGGTTCTGGGGAGAGCTTCCAATGGCTGGCAGCCCTAGACGAGGTCGGGGACAGTGGGACCGGTGGAGGTGGTGGTTTGGCCAACACAGAGGGTGAGGCTATGTAGGAGCCGATGTTTGGCAGGGTAGGATTTCCGGTGGGCGGCGACCAGCGGCGGAGACGAAGAGGCACCGAATTAGGAAGGGTAGCAACGGTTGGTGGGCAGGAGGCATGGTGGCACAATAACGGTCGGTGGTTGGGGCGGAGGTGGATGGCATCTTGGGGGAGGAAGATGAGGTGTTGTGTCATGTTAACGGGCTTAAAAATAACTCGCTTATCTGCCTTCCTGAAGGCACATAGAGGCCTCACCCAAACACCTTTATTTACACATTCCTCCATCCAGGATCTTGGATGAGCCCATGAGGTGACTCATAACTTGGATGGTTGTGGAGGCAAACTCATCAACTAGATCAACAAAAGGGGAGGAGGAGGAGGAGGATGTGACATCATGTTGTTTGATTGTTTTGCCATGTCAAAAAAAGTCAAATGTACAAGGGAAATATCTAGACTTACAAAATCACATGCCATAAGCAACGATTTTATTGATAATGTTCAACCCCTACGAGGTATTGAGATGCAACACAAATATAGATTATCTTTTTGGTTTTTTCCTGCATATAACATAACTAAGACCCCTCAATGAAACTACACATCTTGATTGAACCTCTTCCAGAATCATGTCCTGCCTAGTACGCACATTTCCTTTTTTGCATATAATTTTTATAAGAAAATCTTCTTTCAATAAATTTATACTTTTTTGGCTTCCACAATTGACACCCTAAACATTTGCTTCACATATTTGACACCGAAAACATGAGGTTGATTGATTTCTTGACAATTTCACCTTTTTACATGTATTCCTTTTTCTTAGTGCAACGCAAACCACCTAAATTGAGCATCTTATCCCACAAACTAAACTTCACACGCTACCTTCTCTTGTTGTGCTTAAACAACATTTCATGATATATAGTTACTCATGAACTTTGTAGCCACATTAAGTGTCATGCCTCATATTTTTCCACGAGTATTGCCTCACTAGAGCAACACATGGCACAAGTTAACGGGTCATAAACATTCAGTCAAAGTTCTCACAAATAGTTCATATATATAGTTCACACATATCTCAACCGAATAGTTTATACAATGAATGGGAAAGAATGGATGATAGAAGGAATAAAATGCAACAAGATAGAAATATATGGCAATGGAATAAGTGTCATGTAACATGCAAATTAATGAAAAAGAAAAGATACATTAAAAAGGGGAAATGTTGATAAAATCCAACAATCTAACATTTTTATGCCAAATATGTGAAGCATAGCATTCGGATGTTGTCGGCGATTTATGCTGACTAGGTTCTCGAGGGGGTGCCCCGAGAGAAGGGTTTAGGGAGAAGTCGTCGAGAATCTAGGGCCGAAGGTGACAAGAAACGATTTAGACAGGTTCGGGTCGCCGGAGCGTAATACCCTACGTCCTGTATGGTGTATCTTGTATTGATGAGATTGTTTTGAAGGGGTCCCTGCCTCCCCTTATATAGTCCGGAGGGCAGGGTTACATGGGAACCGTATAGGACTAGGAGACTTTTACAAGTTTATCTCTAATTCCCTAATACAGTCTATCCAAACCGACTAGGACTAATCCTTGTCTTGTGCGTCAAGTCTTGTACATGGGCCGGCCCATAGGATGGGCCGCCAGGGTTGTTTAGTCCGTCAGGACTCTACACCCTCAAGCCCCCGAGCACCTTATCTCCTGAAGAACAGCCTTGTTGAAAGTACAGAGTTCTTTGAGGTCCTCCAGAGTTCTTTTGAAATCCGCCAGGGTTCTTTGAGACCCACAGGGTTCTTTGATCTTGGAAGTTGCAACCATGCTGTTCAATAGGTAATGATGTGCTCATAAGTCTTCTCGAAGTTCGGATTGGTGCGCACCGACTAGGTGCGCCCAATTGGGCAGCCCCCGAGCCTCGTTTATCTTTGAAGAAGAAATTCGAGGCTCTTTCGAAGTCCGAACCAAAAGAGAATCAATTTCCGAAGAAACCCGAATTCTTTTAGAATTCCTCATAAATTTATCAATTGAAGCCGAAAATTCTCAGAAAAATATTTCCTGAAAATATGTCTACAGCCCCCGAGCCTAAATTTGAACGAATTCAAATATAGGATCAAGAAAGGACCAAAATTGAAAATTACCGAAGTAACGCTTCGAAAAGCCCATATAAACCGCCCGCGACCCTTTGTATCCGTACGCCTTTCGTAAAACAGATCTAGGGTTTGCGACAGTTGCTGTTCTTGCAATCCAGAGACCGCGCAGAAGCATCCACAACCTCCCCCAATCTTAGATCCAATCCACACCAAATCGCAAGAAATCCCAATGGCCGGTGGTGAAGGATCCAGCCGAGGCAAGGGCTCAAAGAGGAAGGCGGAAGCCATGAAGGAGGTCGTTATGACCGAGAAGGCAGCGTCCACGGGAGACATGCCGATTATCGAAGATCCAATCAGTGACTGGCCAACCAGTATTCTGAAGGAGAAGCATATCAAGGCCTTGGAGGTAGATGGATTCTTGGCAGCCCAAGAAATCAGTCGGTGGAGAAGCGCACACGGGCATGAATACCCCACCGAAGAAACCGAGGAAATCACGGTATGGAAGGCCTTTTATGAAGTTGGTTTTGGTATGCCAACCTGTGATTTTTTCCGCCGTGTGCTGCAATTTTATGGGATAGAATTATGTCATCTGAATCCCAACTCCATCTTGAATTTATCCATCTACATCCATTTGTGCGAAGCATTCCTTGGGATAGACCCCCATTTTGCACTGTTCCGCCATCTGTTTAGGGTGAAGACCTCCAGCGGACCACTGCAAGTGGTGGGGAAAGTAGTTATCCAGTTCCGCCAGGGCATGAGGCCAGTTTATTTGGATTATACAACCAAGGAAAGCCTCAAGGACTGGCAGAAGGAATGGTTCTACGCATGGAACCACCAGCCACAGCTTCAGAGCCGCTCAGGGAATCCTCCAGTAATGAAACCATTCTGGAGCGAAACAGTCGGAGTGAATCAAGCAATGCAGATCCCTGAGCTGCTCAATATGATTAGAGATCTTAAAGCACAAGGGCTGACAGGAGCCATAGTATATCGTTCATTTCTAATGAGGAGGATCCAACCATGTAAACAACGCTGCAATCCAGGGTACTTGTACTCTGGAGAAGCTGACCCCTCAAGGAATGCCACCGGAAACATGTCAGAGAAGAGAGTGAATCAACTCATAAAGAAGTTTCTGGTGGTCAACGATGAACAACTTCCAGAGATAATGGAAGTTTCTGCAATCACCATGACACCTGAGGTAAAATCCTTGCCTGAAAGCAATATATCGCCTTATTGTTGAAAATAGAATGTAAACTAATGTCTTGATCATCACAGTATGAAGCCAGGCGCGCACTGTATGTGAGTCTGCCGCCCCTGGACCCAACCAACACGGAAGAAGCAGCAATACTGGCACGCTGTGTGGATCCGGGGGTAAGAGATCAAGTACACATACAAACTACAATTGAAGACCCTGACGAGCCAACGGTAAAACTTGAACCACAGGTCCCTGAAGAACCCCAAGCCAAATCAGGAGCAACCTCCAGGGGAGCAGAAAGGTCCAAGAGACCAGCACCAACAGAGCCAGCAGCGCCTGTACCCAAGAGAGCGCGTACACTGCCCAAACCCCGAGCCAGGACTATCCCAGAGGAGAGGGCAAAAGTATCCCCACAACCCAGGACATCATCTTCAGTGGGGATATCTATTGGAGAAATTGGAACCAGCATGCCGCAGCAAGGCAGCTCTGCTCGGCAACCATTATCTGATGAAGAGATCCTGCACAACATCTTCAACCCTGTCTCCGCGCCATTCGTAAAGACGACGCCAGTTGTTGAAGAACCCTGCCCAGCAGGGCCGTCGGCGCCGGAGCAGGAAGTAGAAGAGGAGTTCACTTTGGGGGAGCCAGAGATCCCCATGCGGCCCTCCACCATGTAAGTATTTTGTCAAGCAATACATAATGTACCATCGTAATATACTGCTGTGACTAACAACCTTTATTGTTCCAGAGTTGAAGAAGCACCAGCGACAACCAGGGAAGAACCCTCGGTTGATCATGCAGCTGTAGAACCATAGGCCGCAGTGCCCGAAGAACCCAGGGTAGTACCAGAAACAACCCTGCCGGAGGTTCAAACAGCTGTGGCATCAGACCCGCCAGCACCAGAGGGAGCACAAGTCGAAGAAACAGTTGCTGAGGTGCTGGCGGACATTGAACAACTGGTCACTCAAGCGGTGATTGAAGAATCCGAACTGGAACGCCGTGACCAGTCCTCTGCGGAGCCCCCGAGCGTCACGGAAACAACCCAGGCCGGGGCGGAAGCAGAGTGCTCAAGGGGGAAACAAGCTGAAGCATCCACCCAAGAGCAGAGGATTGAAGAGATCCCCAGAGTACCTAGGGGTACTGAAGCCGAAGAAGAGGTTGGTAGCTTCCGCATCGGGAGCTACGACCCAATGCTCAATCCGAATCCGCAAAGCTTTGAGTACATTTTGGACGCGGAGGAGGCTGAGCAACATATTGACAGGGGACTGTACCACGCCGAGAGGGCAGTAGCCTACTTCAAGGTTAGTGAAACAACCCTGTTCTTGTAGTTTTGTTGAAGCATATCTCATAATAACTCTGTTGTAGGCTGTTGGCGAGGCATCAAGGAAGAAAACCGAGTATCTCCACAACATTTCCTTGATGCACGCCAAGGCGGACCGTCTCCAGAAGGAGCTGGAGCGCGAACGCGGAGACCGTAAGCTCCAGGAGGCGGAAGACGCCAGCATGATCCAGACCTTGCATCTGCGAACCAAGAAATTGGCCACGGAGAAGGAGGACATGAAGAAGAAGCTGGCGACGGCGAAAGCAGAGCTCAAAGGTACTCTGTCGCTACCGAAATCTTGTAACGAAATGTCCACTGCCTTTGTTGAATAACAACTCTGTCGTTGTCTTGTGTGAGCAGGGGTGCAACAGCAACTATCAACAGCCCAGAGCAAGATGACGGATTGGTCCAACTTGGCCAACCGTCACGAAGAAGCGTTGAAGACCCTCTCTGCCGAGCATGAAGGCATCAAAGAAGAACTCAGTGTAGGGGTCAAACAACGCAAGGATGCTGACGCGCAACTAATTCAAGTCCTCGAGCAACAACAGAAGCTTGCCAAGGACCTGAAGGATGCTCGCGAAGAGAAGAATCAGCTATCCAAGGATCTCGTCCAAGCACAGAAGCATCTTGCAGACAAGAAGGTGCTGGACGAGAAGCTTGAACAGGCCACCAGGAGAATGTCAGAGCTGGAAGAGACCTTGCGGCTGATGAAGAAGTCTGACGACGACCTGGCCGAAGCCTTAAACAGGATCTCGCTACTAGAGAAGGCAGCGAACCCGGTGGTGAAAGCCTTGGTCCCAGAAGACCCTGCAGCACCGCTATCATTCCTGGAGCGCCTGAAGGCCATGCCAAGACAGCTGAAGGCATATATCAAAAGATCATCAAAAGCTTGTCTGGTCCATGTCCTTGCCGTAGTTAAGTCCAGGTACCCTGAGGTAGACATAGGCAGACTAGTAGAAGGCGCAGAACCGAACTGTACCGAATCCGCCTTCAGGGACCTGAAGCAAGAGGCCGAGCCAGTTGCAGAAGCAATTGCTCAGAGCCTTAGGCTGTAATTTTGAACAAATGTTATTGTAATATAAGTATTATGCAATGTAATATATGGTTGCCATGTTATGAAGAAAAACCAAGAATTTCTATGAATTCCCGGGTTGTCTCTGTGTCGCTGACCAGGACTTAGTCAAAATGTACGTTGCGCAGATTTTAACTTGTGAAAAGCAGCCCTGTAAAGGACCCGAAGGAACCCAGGGAGATTTCTTATAGCATAAGCTATCTAGTAGAATGTACCCCAGGAGGGTACTTGGGAACTTAACTGTATATGGTTTGCCGAAGCAAGAACCCAGTAAGACCCACGGAGCGGCAGCGTTAAGCTGAAAACTACCACAAAGTAGCATAATAGGAGGGACAGATCCGTTCTTGGCCCCGAAGGAACCCGGATAGACCTCAGTAATGAGCTCCGAATGCACGTAGGAGAAACTGTCCGAGTCTAAAAAGAACACGAAAGTTTTGAATGATGTCACGAAGACAAATAAACAACCCAATAAAGGGAGCTTTATTAAAATATATCTCGTTGCCGGAACAACGGTACAAAAGAACATGTAATGCCGAAGCAGTTAGTTCGTATATTGCCGGAGCAGTGTGTATAGAAGAACTCTGGATGCCAAAGCAATTGGTTCTTGTGATGCCGGGGCATTGTTGCAATGATGGAGTTACGCGTAGAATTTGCATAGATGTTCTATATTCCAAGGATTTGGTAATTCCACACCGTCTTCTGTTTGAAGTCTGTAGGTGCCTGGTTTGAGGACCTTGGAAACAATAAATGGACCATCCCAAGGTGAAGTAAGCTTGGAATGGCCGACTGTATTCTGGATTCATCGTAACACCAAGTCTCCAATCTGGAATGATCTTGTCTTCACATTTTTGTCATGGAATCTGTGGAGTCCCTGAAGATACGCAGCGTTGTGTAACAAGGCTGCCAGTCGTACTTCTTCGGCCGTATCAACTTCCAGCATCCGTTGTTCGTCCGCCATGGCTTCTTGGAATTCCTCAACGCGAGGAGCACCGTGCATGACGTCAACAGGTAGAACAGCCTCTGATCCATACACCAGGAAGAAGGGAGATTGCCCTGTAGCTTTGCTGGGTCGAGATCGTAGGCCCCAGACAACTGGAAAGAGTTCTTTCATCCACCGGCCTTCTGCTTTCTTCAGGGTTCGTTCCATGCGAGCCTTAAGTCCATCAAGGAGCATGCCATTGGCTCTTTCAACTTGTCCGTTGGCACGAGGATGAGCGACAGAGGCATAAGATACCTCGATGCTGCGATCTTCACAATAGCCCCAGAACTTGTTGCCTGTGAAGGTGGTACCCAAATCTGTGATAATTTGGTGTGGTATCCCGAAGCGAAGAATCAACTCTTGGAGGAATTGGACTGCCTTCTCAGAGGTTGGTTTAACAACCGGGAAGACTTCTATCCACTTTGTAAATTTGTCAATGGCGACGAAACAATATTCGAATCCACTGGGCGCCCTGGGTAGTTTCCCAATCATATCAAGCCCCCAGCATGCAAATGGCCATGACGGAGGTATCAATTTGATCTTATGAGCAGGCTGATGTGAATGATGAGCGAAATATTGACAACCCTTGCAGTGACGAACAATTTCCTCAGCGTCGTGTAGAGCTGTAGGCCAGTAGAACCCGGCACGGAAGGCTTTGCCTACGATAGTGCGGGAAGCTGCATGATTGCCACATTCTCCTGCGTGAATTTCCTCCAGGATGTTGATTCCTTCTTGCTGTGTGACACATTTCATCAGTGCGCCAGAGCGTGCGCCACGTCGGTACAGTGTTTCGCCGATTATAACATAGGACTTGCTACGACGGGCAATTTGCTGAGCTTCTGCCTTCTCGGCAGGGAGTTTGTCGTGCAAGATGCAGTCTATAATCGGAGCGCTCCAAGTGGCGTCAATGAGCATAACCTCAGGAGCTGAAGTTGTATCATCAGAATTTACCGCTGCAGAGATTGATGGCTTGGAGAGTTCAGTGACGAACACCCCGCTAGGCACCTCTGCTCTGGAAGAACCCAGCTTTGATAGGACGTCTGCAGCAACATTATAATCTCGATCGACATGAAGAAATTCAATGCCGAGAAAGTGTTTTTCCAATTTCCGAACTTCTTCACAGTACGCATCCATGTCTTCATGGTTTCGATTCCAGTCCTTGTTGACTTGCTTGATGACCAACATTGAATCCCCATACACCAGCAGACGCTTGATACTGAGGGTAATGGCCATCTTCATTCCGTCAAGAAGTGCTTCATATTCTGCAGCGTTGTTGGTAACAGCGAACTGAATCTGCAGAACATACTTGAGTTGATCTCCTCGAGGGGAGATCAACAGAACTCCGGCGCCTCCACCTTCCAGCTTGAGTGACCCGTCGAAATACATGATCCAATGCTCGAGCTTAGTGGTGACGACTGGAAGATTGTGCTCGGTCCATTCTGATATGAAATCAGTAAGGACTTGAGACTTCATGGCCGTGCGAGAACGGAACTCGATGCTGTATGTTCCGAGCTCAACAGCCCACTTGGCGATACGCCCTGTAGCGTCTTGATTATAGAGAATTTCGCCTATAGGATAACCAGTAACCACGATGATCTTGTAGGTGTCGAAGTAATGCCGCAATTTTCTGGATGTCATTAAGACAGCATATAGAATTTTTTGAACTTGAGGGTACCTGGATTTGGAGTCCGAGAGGACTTCGCTCACAAAGTACACAGGTCGTTGAATCTTCTGAAGATGACCCTCCTCATCGCGTTCAACAACAATGGCGGCGCTGACGACATTAGTGGTTGCTGAAATATAGAGCAAGAGATCTTCGCCCGGGAGCGGTGCAGTGAGCACAGGTGGTGTAGTCAGGAACAGCTTGAGCTTGTCGAAGGCAACTTGAGCTTCCTGAGACCACTGGAATCTGTCTTGCTTCTTGAGTAGTTTGAAGAACTCAGTCCCGCGTTCCCCCAGTTTGGAGATAAAACGGTTGAGTGCAGCCATGCAGCCCGTAAGCTTCATGACATCCTTGACGGTGCGCGGCGGCTCCATGTTCATGATAGTTGCTATCTTCTCTGGATTAGCCTCGATGCCGCGTTCACTGATGATGAACCCAAGGAGCTTTCCGGATGGAACGCCGAAAACACACTTGGCGGGATTAAGCTTCCATCGCCATTTGCGTAAGTTATCGAACGTCTCGGTGAGGTCAGCGATGAGATCCTCGGGATTTCTTGTCTTGACTACCACATCATCAACATAGGCTTCAACATTTCGGTGAAGTTGGTCTTGAAGACAACCCTGTATCGCCCGCTGATATGTGGCACCTGCATTTTTTAAGCCAAAAGGCATGGTTGTATAACAATATGCGCCATATGGGGTGATGAACGAAGTTTTAATCTGATCCTCTTCTTTCAGCGATATCTGATGATATCCTGAGTAACAATCGAGGAAGCAGAGTAGGGTGCACCCGGCGGTGCTGTCGATGACTTGATCGATGCGAGGAAGCCCGAAGGGATCCTTCTTGCAATGTTTGTTGAGATCAGTATAATCAACGCACATTCTCCATTCATTCGAATTCTTTTTTCTTACAAGAACCGGATTGGCTAACCAATCCGGATAGAAGACTTCTTTGATGAAGCCGGCTGCTAATAACTTAGCTAGCTCTTTCTTGATGGCTTCCCGACGCTCTGTGGCGAATCTTCGGAGGCGCTGCTTTTTGGGTTTTGCGCTCTCGTTGAGGTCTAGCTTGTGCTCGATCAACTCTCTGGGGACTCCAGGCATGTCGGAAGGCTTTGTAGCAAAGATGTCGGCCTGGGCTCTCAGGAAGTCGACGAGCGCGCTTTCCTATGCAGGAGTGAGGGTGGAGCCAATCACTGCTGTCTTCGATGGATCTCCTGTTTGGAGGTCAATCGTCTTCGTTGCGACCTTCTCCACAGGCTTGATGGCCCTTGTCTTCTTCTGCGTCGGGGCGTCATCGTCCTCTGCGACGATGGCGGCGGCCAAGGGTTGGAGCTCTTGGCGATCTATGGTGGGACGCGGCTCTGACGGCGTACTCCACTGCCTCTTTGTCGCAGAGGTAGGAGCGCTTGATATCACCACGAAGGGAGAGAACGCCGTGCGGCCCTGGCATCTTCAACACCAGGTAGGTGTAGTCGGGGATGGCCATTAACTTGGCCAATGCTGGTCGCCCGAGGATGGCGTGGTAGGATGTTTCGAAGTCTGCAACTTCGAACTTGATGAACTCTGTACGGTAGTTGGATGCCGTACCGTACGTGACGCGCAAGGTGATTTGCCCGAGGGGGATGGCGGCCTTCCCAGGCACGATGCCGTAGAAAGGAGTATCCGCCGGCTGCAGCGTGCTTGTGTCGAGGCCCATGGACTTCAGCGTCTTGGCAAAGATGAGGTTGAGCCCGCTGCCTCCGTCGATCAGGACCTTGGTGAGCCTGCTATTTGCTACCACGGTCTCGAGGACGAGAGGATATCGTCCAGGAGAGGTGATCTCCGTCCATTGGTCTTCTCGGGACCAGGTGATGGTGGTGTCCGACCACCGTAGCGGTGTAACCACCGCTGGTTCTGCTGCATAGGCCTCGCGCCGCGCATTCTTGCGATTGCGCGAGGTGTCGCTGACTGCCATGCCTCCGAAGATGACGTTGACAGTGTTGGTGATGTCGGGGAAACCACTGTCTCCCTTGTCGTGCCTGTCGTCTCCGTCTCCATCCGACTTCTGCTTCTTGTTGGGCGTGCTGAACGTCTCCCTAAGGAGCGTGCACTCGCCCATGGTGTGCTTGCTGTCGGGGTGGTAGGGGCAGCGCTTCTTGAGAAGTTTGTTGAATTCTTCCCTTCGTTGCTGCGGAGATTTGGCGGCGCGGACGGTCTGGACGGTTGCGACCGTGTTGTTTGGTCGCTTCCGTGGGTTGTTGCCGTTACGCTGGAAGGAGTCGCGCGGCTGATCCCTGTTGTCTTCCTGATTCTTGCGACCAGGGTTGTTGGGTCGTTTGCCGTAGCGCTCCCGTTCTTGATCATCGGTGTCCATCCAATTGGACACCAGTGCGCGGAATTCCTCGAGGTCACGAGGACGGTTGTGACCGAAGTCACGGAAGAGGCTGCGATCGGTCATCCCTTCTTGAAAGTAGTCGATGACTTCTGAGTCGGGGATGGGAACGCAGGATGCCTTGATGGCAAAGAATCGCCTGTTGTAGTCGCGCAGGGATTCGTCTGGCTTCTGTTTGCACGCGCGGAGTTCATATTTGCCGCCAGGGCGCTCAAAAGAACCCTGGTAGTTGGAGACGAAAGCCTTCTTTAGCGCGTGCCAGCTGTCGATGGAGTCTGGATGAAGGGACTCGAGCCAGGTGAGAGGGCCTTGCTCCATCGCAACTGGGAAGTAAAGCATCTTGGAGATGTCGTCGCCCCCTGATGCTTCAATTGCAGAAGAGTATCTGCGCAGCCAGATGTTTGGGTCTTGCTTCCCGTCGAAGTTGGCGATGCCTGGCGGTTTGAACTTTCGCGGGAAGGAGCTGGTGCGGATGGCTCGTGTGTAGCATGGCAGAGCATCAGGGTTGGGTGCGTCGCATCTTCCTGCAGAATCCGCAACGTGGGAGGTAGCTCTCCCCTCTCGGATCCGGATGATGTCGTTACGGGCATCGTTTGGTGTAATGTGAGAGCGAGCTGGGCGGGGTTCTTCGCGACGCTGAGACCTGTGGGGTTCCTCGCGAGGACGGCGGGGTTCTTCGCGAGGCCTGTTCTTGTCCTTTGTTTGTCCAGCGAAGCTGCCGTAGTGGCTGCTCTGACGCCTGGCTGACGGTGCTTGGTGGCGCGAAGAACTCTTGCTTTTGGAGGCGGAGCGGCCTCCGTCCAGGCGATCAACCATGACCGCTGCGGCTTCTAGGCGGGCTTTGGCGAGGTTGATCTCAGGGGTAGTTTGGAAGCCCTCGAAGACGCTGAGCCCGAACAAGATGTTGGCCACAGGGGAGTTGAAGATGACTTCCTTGTTGAACTCAGAGTTGAGGTTTTTCCTTTGAATGAAGCGACGTCGGAGGGCACGGTTGCGGTTGCGCTCGACGCGGAGTTCTCGGTCCGCATCGGTTTCTCCTTCCTCTGTTGGAGCGTCGTCGGAGACAACTTCTTCGTCGCTGTGATCGTTGAGGATCACGCAGGACTGGCGACCGGGGTTGCTAGGCCCGGTTCTTCTGTTACTCATGGCAACAGGGAGTTCTCTGCCTTCTTGGAAGGGAAGCAGAGGTAGAATATCCCGTACCGTGGAGGGTACGTTTGCTTCGAGGAGAGCCACCTCGGGATCCATGTCAGGCCAATGAACGATAACCCCCGAGGGAGTTGTGGTCATGACAAGATCCGAGGTTGCTCGGCGGGGTTGGAGAACCTTCTTCAGGTGTTTCTGGTGGATCGCGGCTGAGTTTGTTAACCCGGAGGGAAACTGAGGTGCGCGCGATCCACGTGGTGAAGTCTTCGTCCCGCGGGGGCTGGAACCAGGGTTCCTGGGTACCCGCGGGGTTGCTGTCACGGTCCTGATCGTTGAACCCTGGCGGGACTCGAAAGTGATCTGGAGTCCGCCGGGGAGTCGTGGACACGTGGCTTGATCCTGCCCCTTGACAGGGGTTAAGTTGACGTGGTCGGCCCGGGCTTGAATCTGCTTCGGGCGCCATGTACTCCTCCGAGTAGGATACGATCCAGAGATCGTGTCGGAATTCGAGATTTTCCGAGATCCTTGCGGAGTGGTTTGCGCGCGTGGCGAAGCTGGTGCAGCCACCTCGTCGCGCAGTTGGTGTTGGAGTTCGCCTTCCTGGTTTGCGATGCAAAGCCAGGAGCCGAAAACGAAAGAGGCGCCTGCCTCGAACTTGGTGACGATGGAGGCGCTGAAGGAGGCCATCGACTCTTTAATGAAGACTCGACGAGTAGATCCCCACGGACGGCGCCAAAGTGTCGGCGATTTATGCTGACTAGGTTCTCGAGGGGGTGCCCCGAGAGAAGGGTTTAGGGAGAAGTCGTCGAGAATCTAGGGCCGAAGGTGACAAGAAACGATTTAGACAGGTTCGGGTCGCCGGAGCGTAATACCCTACGTCCTGTATGGTGTATCTTGTATTGATGAGATTGTTTTGAAGGGGTCCCTGCCTCCCCTTATATAGTCCGGAGGGCAGGGTTACATGGGAACCGTATAGGACTAGGATACTTTTACAAGTTTATCTCTAATTCCCTAATACAGTCTATCCAAACCGACTAGGACTAATCCTTGTCTTGTGCGTCAAGTCTTGTACATGGGCCGGCCCATAGGATGGGCCGCCAGGGTTGTTTAGTCCGTCAGGACTCTACACCCTCAGATGTCAATTGTGCGAAACCAGTTCTTAGCTATGTCAATAAAACAAAATTCCCGACCAAGAAAGTTTGGATTATCTACCGATAGAAAAAGGAAACTAATGAACACTCCACTAGATAGACCTCTATGCGGGAGAATAATAAATTTTGTGGTGTTCACATTTTATACGCATTCTAGAGAAGTGTTAGAAGCACTCATTAGTGTTCATGAGACATTTTAGAAGTGGTGAAGACATTTTTATGTTTCAAAACATCATAGTCGAGACCCAATATAACCTATTAATGAATCATTCTACATGATTCCCTTTTAAGTCATATCTTCATGTTCAGGCGTGTCTCTTGGTGAAAATAATACTAGAGCAGGGACGTGGCTTACTTTAAGTAAACACTCCTCAACCTCTTTCTTGGTGAAAATAATTCTAGAGCAGGGATGTGGCTTACTTTAAGTAAACACTCCTCAACCTCTTTCTTGGTGAAAATAATTCTGGAGCAGGGATGTGGCTTACTTTAAGTAAACACTCCTCAACTCCTTTGAGGTATTAGGATATAGTCCCACTAGTGTGCACAACTATGAAATGTAAAATTCACCATAACATCATTATAAATGGGTAGAATGCATCTTTGCCTGCAAAAGGGGGTCAAATGTGTTTCTTTGTGTGGTAGAGGGTTGCTAGCTCGCCATGTGTGTATGACCAATAAGCTCAACTTAAAATTCTAGTACCAAAAGTGAAATGTGCATTGAAACATCTTAAATATCTGTAGGGAGCACAAACAGTTAACTATATCTACAAAATATCTAAAAAAAAGCATCTATTTAGGACGCGTTTGGCATGGCTCTGCTCCACAGTAGAGCAGCTCCACTCCAAAACTGTGCTCCAGAGTTGCTCCAGTAAGGAGTTGTAGTTGTCTAAGAATGTGTTTAGCTAGAAGTTTGTCTGCCTGCTGCCCGTGGGGTCTCAGCCTGCTACCGTCGGGAGGCCGACGAATCTCGCTGGAGTCTTCTTGGCCTGTCGATCCCGAGCCCTGGTGTCTCATGTCAATGGTGGCGGCTTCCTGGCGGGGGGAGGGGGTGGCGACTAGATGGCAGTCGGGCCCTGGCAATGACTCGTGGTCGACGGCGGCTGTAGAAGGGTGGCGCCCTGGCGGCTAGGGTTAGCGCCAGGTGCCCACGCCAGAGAGAAGAGAGAAGGGGCACATGGGGAGGGTAATTTCACGAGGACGAGCATGAATAAAAGAATAGAATCGAATTGTTTTTTTTCCAATGGCAGTGGTGGGGTAATTTGTGTACAACTCCATAAGGGAGTTCAATTTGGCTATTCCTAGAGTAGGGAAAGAGGTACTCCACGAAACTCCAACTTGAGGGAGTTGGGCTGCTCCACCAATTTGTGGAGTTAGGATGTTTGGCTAGCTCTGTATAGCGTCGACCTAGAGTTTTGGATACAGCTCCATGTCAAACACGTCCATAATGCGCCTAGTGCAAAGGTCAACAAAGATTAGTTATCTAACATTTAATATTATCTTGATATATGGAATGATAAACACAACTAGTAATATAATTTGTTTAAAATAAATATTCTTGCTCAATTGCGCTAACTTCGAGTTAGTACTTCAATTAATAGACACGATAGTACGAACAATTAATATTCCTATTTATCCTGTCCCAAATTCACCACGTAACTCTTTGTAGTACTGGACGCAAGAAGAAACAATATACCACTAGGTTGCAGTTTCTTTTTTTGCTTCTTTTTGGAATCAACTATGCCATCTTCTAAGGTCCATCCTCCCATTTCTTTGACATCATCTCTCTCTCTATAAGGATAGTGTGGCTAAAGAAACATTGGCTCCATATTGGACTCCCATCAAGGACACGGGAAGGTTGGCTCTTGCAGAGCAGTGACTTTTTAGCCTTCGTCCATTGCCTCGCTTGCTCTATTACCATGCTCATGAATCCTTATTGACCTTCTTACTCCATTTTAGGTTCTGAGACATGTTGGACCTTTTGAAACTCCATCAGCCACCCCGGTACAAGTAAATATATATTTTTAAAATCTACTTCACCACTAAATTATTGATTTTTGTCTACATAACCCCTCTATTATTGGATATTTAGCCACTCAGCTGCATTATTCTATTTCACTAATGTGATCACTACATTGAGAATTACCCTTCTTCACCTCTAAAACTAACATGTCTTGGTAGCCACATCTACACTACTCCACTCTAGTTATGTGATACAATATGACAACAAAGAGGTAGAATAGTGTAGAAGCAACGTGCATAGCATGCTTGGGACTGAGATAGGTACGCGATTAGAGATTACTGTCATGTCCTTTTTTAAGTAGTACTCAACATCAAGCATAAAAACCATCCTGCTATGAAATGATTTAGACAATACTAAATATTTCAAGGGCTATGTAAATGAAGCTTGATAGTTTCATTTCATGGATTAAGTTAATTTTTAAAGAGTTAAATACACCAACGACCCTTAAATTTGTCCCAACATGTCACTTAGGTCCACGAACTCGCAAAATAAAAATCTAGCACCCTCAACTTGTTAAGTTTGTGCCACGGTACATGCCCTTCAAAACCCAACGTGGCATGCCAACTTAGCGTCACATGGATAAATGTAGGCATGACATGTCAGATTTTGAAGCGGTATGGACCTAAGTGGCACAACTTAACAAGTTCAGGGTGCTAGATTTTGATTTTGCTAGTTCGTAAACCTAAGTGACACCTCAAGACAAGTTGAAGGACCATTGGTGTATTTAACTCATTTTCCGCATGTAATGTTGCGCATCATAAACTCATAAACCATCTCTAAAATGACCGGCTTATTTAGAGGGTTTTGGTTTGGGGGTGTGAAATTTCTGGTTTCAAATATCATGATGTTAAAGTAGACCAACATTAGAAGTCAGAGGTAAATTAGACGAAAATTCTTTGTTTGCAACGACACAAAATTCTTTAAAACAATGCATAGAGTTTCCTATACCATCACAAACACCTACTATAAGAAAAAAATCCGATTACAAATATTTTTAACATCACCCCGAGGGCAGAAAAGAAGAAAGGGGCTGATTGGTTAGCTACCAAAAGGTGCCAAGCCAAAATGTGGTATGCCCACAAATTTTTGGCGTTCATTTGGTTGCAAGACAAATTTTCTTAGTAAGGTAACATTGTTAAACTCGTTCATATTTTGACACCCAATTAATTCTCCACATGTGTGCGGGTATAAATCGTATACATTAGCATTTGTATTTGACATCAAAGTCATTTGGTAACATAATTTTGGTGGTTATATTTTGACATCCAATTGAGGTCTACTCTAAAAGTTTAACCTAAGTTTTAGCCAAAATTTTTGACATACCGACATTTTGACTTGCTCATATTTTTGGTTTGGCACGTTCCAACCAATCGCAAAATCCAATCGCCCCAAGCCCCCAACGGTGGTCCATAGGCCGCATCCCGTTACGAAAACATTCCAGTTACCCTAGAGGGCCCCAATTCCGCCGTCTATCCAGTTTTCCCTACCCCCGAGCCTTCTCCTCGAAACCCATCCATCTCCTTCCCGAGCCTCACCGCCGGCACCGGGGAAGGGGAAGGTCCAGACGTCCAGTTGGAGGAAAGCCGGGGAGGATGGGCGAGTTCGACGACTACTGGGCGCGGGCGT
Source organism: Digitaria exilis (assembly GCA_015342445.1). Classification (NCBI taxonomy): domain Eukaryota; kingdom Viridiplantae; phylum Streptophyta; class Magnoliopsida; order Poales; family Poaceae; genus Digitaria; species Digitaria exilis. The sequence continues at coordinate 747,798 of JACEFO010001677.1, read as the reverse complement.
ACAGGGGCGACTCCGGGGTCCCGCACTCCGACCCGCAGCGCCTCATCACCACCTGGACCGGCGCCTTCGCTCTCGGCGCCGCCGCCTGCGTCCACCACCACGCCTCCTCGCTCGCCTCCCACCTCAAGTCGCTCCCCACAGCGTGAGTCCACCCCTCCGCCTCTGGCCTTAGATTTGTACCTATTCTCGTGTTCCTGCTTGCGGTGCGGTTGAGTGTTGAGACCGACACCATGTTTATTCCACTGATTGTAGTGTGGTTCTAGATTGATTCTTAGATTTGTTTGGGCCTGGTCCTGCATGTTTGTGGGATCTAATGTGACGTGTTTGGTTAATTCTGGATTAGATTAGTGTGTGTTCTTGATTCTTGAAGTAGCAGTGCAATTGAATTCAAGACTTGTGGAAAAGGTTCCTGTGATTCTAGTATATTGATCCATCCACTAGATTATATTTGGATTGGGATTTTTTTTTTTTTTTGCATTGGTCTGTGAGTCTAAACTACTGTTAATTACAATCAGATCAAGAGACATCTCCATTGGTGAAATTTTAGGTGACAATGCATAGTACATGAACGTGGAGCTCTTTTTATCCAATATGGTTAAATCTTTCAGATTCTAGCTACTTGACGCTGCTAAAATTCTTGAACCAATACTAGACATGCAGTAACCATTATTCATATCTTTGTCTTATGGAACTATCATTACTCCCCTACTCTGTGACCATGCGAAGATAAGGTAACAAAATAACATATAATTTTGATACTCCCCCTAACCATTGTGGTTCATAAGTGGATTTCTGTTTATGCATAATTCACACTTTGGGAGTTTTCTGGTGCCAAAACTCAATTCTTTTTTCTTTTCTTTTTTCCTGAGTTTTAGGTGCACAATTATTTCTGATGCCAAAACACGACTCTATTTTTTGGGGAGTAGGAAGACTATAGGGTTGGGGCCCTAATGTCAATTTGTACTAAATTATATATGTATGGGAAAGGAAAGTAACAAAGTTGACGAGACAAGAGCAACCCAATACCTGTAAAGGATTAGGATATCGTTAAGTGCTTTAGATTATATGCCTATTAAGCACCAAATATCTCTTTTTCGAACCCTTGAGGGATAAAATTGTGGAGCTCTGCTACATATTTTTCATTAAGTAAGCTGGTAAATGTAGTCAATAGTTGAGACAAAAGGCCTGTTGCAAACCACTGTTTTTCTTTTTGCTTTTGATGCCTGCCACTGCCTATATGAATGTATGGTTTAGTTCAACACCCTCCTGAAGTTCAGAACAAAGAAAATTTTCCATAGATTCAGCCATGCAGGGTGTAGCCCTCAACATGCATGTTCAAATTCCCAGCTAAAAAATGTCCAAAACGATATACATGGAAATCGCACACCACCTTTTTGTTTACACATTTATTTTTATTAGTATTAAACAAATACCAGAGATCAAGTTTGAGCCTGATTTTTCTGTATCTTGAGAAAGGAAGGGAAAATGGGGATATTATACACCGCCATTTTGTTTACACATATATTTTTTATTATTAAATAACTAACGGAGGTAAAGTTTGAACCTGGTTTTCCTGTATCTTGAGAAAGGAAAACGGGGAGATTAAGACACTGTCTTATCCACTTAATTTTTTTTGCACATGGATTCTTTAATGGCATGTGTTGTCTTGTGTCTGTTCAGCTTCAAAGATCCTTTCTGGAAGTAATGTCCCATTTTTTTTCTATAGCTTTCTATCTCATTGCCATTCTTTGTTTAGCACTTTAGCTGTTTTAACTGTTACTGTGTTATCTTGGCATGTAATACATGGATTTTCATTATATTTTCTCATTAAATATCTATCAATGTTATGTATCTGTGTATCAAATTCCTTTTATTAACATCCTGCTATCTTCCTTTCACAATATAAGCTGCTTGATCTATGCTACCATTTATAACAGCTGGCAAGACATGACATTGATGCTTGATCAAAAGCGCTGGAAGAAAATCCTCGAGAAGAAGCAGCAGCGACAAGCTTAAGGTGAGCTGATTTCTCTTATGTTGCTTAATTGATATCTGTCACCTTCTCAAACTTAGCAGTTGGTTGGATCATTGGGCTTGACATTGATCTTGTCATGTTTTAACCAATTTTCTGTTTCCTCTTCTGGGCTGCAGCTGATACTTTCCAACTCCTCGCCTTTGGATGAACTTGTATCAAGTCATCGATTGCGGTATGGAGAGAAGCTCTCTCTGTGTTGATTGAGAGAAAGTCTTGGTTTTCCTGTTTAGTGTTAGATTTGTCATGCGGAAATGAATGGGTTGTGTTGAACTTCCTATTATAGTATTTGCTCCTGCACAAACACTCTGATGGTGCGCTGAATGATGTGTCCATTCTTAAATCTTTATGATCTTTTGACCAAGCAACATGTTATCTAGTGTCTGCTTGTATTGGTACCATTGCATGCCACTCCCTCTGTTTTTTTGCATGTCATATTTGTTTTGTCCTAAGTCAAATCTGTCTATCTTTGACCAGGTTTATAGAAAAATATAACTATACTAGTATATGTTATTAAAATATACTCCATGGAAAATATACCAGGATACATACAAACTGAATGCTATCAAAATATACTTTGTGGCAAATTCAATGAAACAGGTATTGTAGATGTTATTACAATTTTCTCTAGACTTGAGACAAACTAAATATGACATAAGAAAAACAGAGGGAGTACGTCTTGTACTCCAAATAAATTTAACCGTCGACCTTAAAGAGTTCTTTTTGAAGCGTCACTGGGGGGCACTTAAAAAAAAACTCTTTAAGGTCCGTATGCTTCTTGGCTTCTTGCCTCATTGTTGATTAAGTATTGGGTGACTTAATAGAATGACAAATGTCATAGGCAATTCGACATCCCAGAACATCAAATTGCAAGAAACGCATTTTCTTCCTTTCTAGCTGTTGACAATTTAGGGGCCTGTGTTAGGCTTCTGCTTTTCAAAAACTATCTTCAATGGGCTTGCATGTAAAAGCTAGATGTATTAAGCTTTTGAAACTTTGATGATCACTATGCGTACAACTACAATCCTGCACTGTCACCGTAATTAAGGCTCGATATGACGCATAGTTTTTGTCTTTCCTGAACACATTTGCACTCTTCACTACAGTCAATGAAGGCCCAAGGCCGCGCCTGGTCACGTGTTACCCTTGCGCAGCTTCTTCACTCAGCGCCGCCCTCTCCCATTCCCATGAATCATAATCCAAGGTTCAGATATATTACGTTAAAAAAAAAGGTTCAGATATATTAACGTGTTTTTTTAGCAGAAGATATATTAACGTGTTAGGTAGTAGAGATAGTGTTCAAACAGCTAGCATTTCCGTTGCTTTATTGGTAACGATCACAGAGAGTGGAGAAAAATGAAGATCACATTTTGTGCTGGCGAAAAATAATAACACGACTGAAAAGAAGTGGCATCATTTGCCATCACCTACAAGAGGGCCTCTCTGTTCTCCATTTTTGGGTATGACATTCTGCATTCTTGGAAGTTGTGCAAACTGCCCGGGAAATCAGTGAAGAGCCCATCAACACCAATCTCATTGAGCCAAAACTCATATTCCAAATAAGGGTCTTGATGGAAGTTGAAGTGCAAGTATTTGTTCTCGTTTCTGAAAGTGTAAGGATGCACCTGGAGTTTTGTCATGGTTAAGAGAGGCCATGCAAACAGAAGGTTTTATTTAGTATCCATGCCATGGGTAAAGTTTGCAACCCAACCCTCAAGATCACAAACCTGAAGATTATGAGCATGTGCTCGTGCGACCAGATCGGTCGGTGGCCCTAAGTAGTTATCTTTTGGAGGAACAATTGTATCCTTCCATGGCCCAATCCCAATTACATATTTCCTTATGAATGCAAGATAACCATCAGAAGTTATCTCATTGTATGACTGCAGAATTTTTTTTTTAAAAAAACAGATTTCAGATTAATCCACATAAGAGAAAGAGGAAATGTTAGTGCTGATAATACCTGATTGGTGTCTTGAGTGTACACTGTGGTGTCATCTATTAGGAGCACTTTTGGAGAGTTTGTCATATTCGAGATGTAAATGAGTGAAGTCGGCGCGAAGCATTGGATGTACAGAGGCTGCCTGAGCCAATCTTCAGACATATATTCGCCTTTGTACCCATACTTCAGTAGTGTCTGGACAAACTTATCCTCAAACTTCTTTCTATCCAACCATTTGACCTGAATGGTTAATGGTTATTTCACAGTCATTTAGTGGAGTTCTAAAACAAAATATTTCTGTGCACATTAGTAAAGCAAATTGTTCTTCATGTATATCAGTTGCTTACATGTAGACCTGAGCATTTTGCGGGCCGGGCCGAATTCGGGCCGGGCTGGCAAAAAGCCCGGTTTATTTCGGGCCTAAAATTTGTGCCCACGCCCATCCCGTGGGCAAGGTCGGGCCTAGTTTTCGGGCCGGGCTTGGGCCAGGCAATGGACGGGCTCGGGCTTCCCGCTCTTTTTTAGTTGAAATATAAATGAAATAAATCGTTTGGGCGGGCTCGGGCCGGCCCGGAATTTTTTCGGGCTTGGTTTTCGCTGCCCACGCCCATCCCATTAAGAGGCGTGGGCGGGCCAAAACCCACCGGGCTCGGGCCGGGCACACGGGCCGGGCCGGGCCACAAATGCTCAGGTCTACTTACATGTTCATTGATGAAAACAGGATTCTTGATTTCTGGATATATTCCGACTATCCTGTCAGCGTAAAGTGCTATCAAGATATATTCGTCAAATGTAATAATCTGGTGCTTCCCTGAAATTCAGTAGATGACGATTAACTCCAAACATACAAGATAATATGATGCAATCAAATTAAGAAAGTGACGGCATACAGTTAAACTGTTGGTCTCTGAAATCATAGCGTTGTTTCACCCTCAACGATTTGAGTTCTTCAAGAGTGAAATCCACTGAAAATAAACATGACTCTGCAAATCACCACTATATTCATAGGAACGAATGCTAGAAAAGGACAAAAACTAATCGAATTCACGTACCAACAAAAAATCCAGTCATGTTTACTCTTTCAACTTCATAGGTTCTTTTCCTGTTGGCAAACTCTGTACGGCTCGCAATATCGGTTGTTGCATCCAATGTTACATCATGAAAACATATCAGATGTCCATCTTTTGATGCAACGATATCAGCCTCAATGAAGTCTGCATCTTCTTCAATTGCCATCTTCAAGACCAGTGTGTATCTTAGAGTTTGTGGTAGAGATTGACTTCATTTGTTAGAGAACAGGTAGAGGTGTCGCTCGCTACAGTTTATTTTGGATATATAGTATAAACTACTAATTAATTAATATTGCTGGGGCAGTTAATTCCATGCGTCTATAAAATATAACAAAGCAAAGCTTATTAGATCATTTCAAATTTTCATCTTGATTCTGCCGAGATAAGTGCAATACGACTAATCTCCAAAATTCTCCATAACATTTTGATGTAATAAATAGTACAGGAAACAAGGATTTAGTTACCAAATATGCAGCAGTTGTTTCTTCTGGTAGTATTCCACTTGAGCCCCTATGGGCAACATTGTAAGGTCTGAATGTCTGTAGTGGCTTCGTGTGGTTGACATCCAACTTACTTTGGTGAGTGGCAACTGGATTGGCGTTGGATCCTCCAAGTATTACAAGGGCAATGATCGAAGCATGAACTGGGAAATATGTCATTTATTAGCTGTAAAAAGGATATATGTAAAATTGTACGTAAATCTTGATATGTTAGTTAGATAGCTCATAGCTGAACTCAATAAAATTCCTGATATTATTGACTTCAGCTATATGTTGAAGAGCAAAAACAATGGCCATTCTCATTTGTACTGGTTACGAACTCAGTAAGGTCAGTAGGTCACCATAATGATATATGTTAGAGAGAAAGAGAGAGAGCTTACAAAAACAAATCATACTGCTTTGTGACTGGATATCTTCCAAAGGGAACTCTGTCCCTACACCCCTCTGTTCTGGCTCTCTGGGAGGTGTTGATGAGGTTTTAATAAGACCCAAGCCGAAGAGTTCGAAAGCTCCACCATCTGACAAACTATTTCGCTATTACGCTATATGTTGGTTGTTCTTCAAAACTGAAACAACTCCACTACTCCTCGAGAAGCACGTGAATCACAAGCAAAGATACGAGCATCAGCAGCAGGCTGATGTGCTCACGGGTGGCCCAAATGGGAGGAAGCTCATGAAAAGATATCTGGAATGGTTGTCCAGCCCCGTACGTCCCAAAGGCTCTAGAGTTTGTAACAGGGCGTACGTATACTCATTTCGTACTAGGGCTATTGTAGTGGTGCAGTAACAGTACTGCAGAATGAAAAATCTATCGAGGTACCCCATCGCTGTTGAGGAAGGCTACTGTTTTATTTTTTTTGGATCGTGCCTTAGCATGTTTTTTATTAAGAAGAAAACACGTTTTTCATTGAGGAGGACTACTATTCGAGGTGCTGCCAAGAAGAATAAGACAGCGACAAAGACACACTACCTAAAGATGCCTCGGCGTATCCTACAGAATATCCGCCGACGATCTCCGTACCCTAAATTCCTTTGTTCCGACAGCACAAATTGAAGAGAAGATGAAGGATCGGAACGACAATAACCAGAGGGATGACGAGCGAGAGCTTAAAACGTTGTTGTTGAGAATCGCGGGCTATATGTGTCCCCCATTTCTTTTACCCGGTGATCCTCTCGAAGAAACTACCTGAGAGTATGTAATGCATGCTACTACCTCCGTCCCAAAATAGATGTCATTCTCGCTTCCCAATAAAAACAGCATCTTTGTGCATTAGCCAATTATATATAAAATAATATTAATATTTATAGTACATCATTAGTACCATTAGATAGATAATTGAATCTAGTTTTTTAACAAATTTATTAGAGATATAAATATTACATATATTTTTCTACAAATTGAGTCAAAGTTGAAAAAGTAACACGTGCACGCATCCCATAGCGTCATTCTTTTAGAGACGGAGGGAGTAGGAAGCAAACTCACGAACAAGGAAACAAACTTGAGCAGGGATCGCAAAAACAAAATCAAGTGATCAACCCAGCACTGCTAAGTCACACATACAATAAAGGACCGAATCGGCCGACCAAAGGGAGTGAATGTGAGCCTTTGAAATTTTTCACGAGAATAAGACCTTTGTCCTGACTCCTGATTGCCACCTCAAATCGTCAAACGCCATCTTCCAATCACCAAGGTCATATACGTCAACTAGCCATGAACTGATCCCAGAAACGATCAGGTAGTCTTATTATAAAGTAATGCGGAAGCGACAAGATAAACAAGCCAGCAAAATTGCAAGAAAGTTGAGCTCACGCAATATAGTATTACATAGGTTTCACTAAATAAAGCATGCAATCCTTATCCAAAACAAAATAAAGCATGCAATTATCCGTTAATACCATTCTCGGTTGCAAGGCAAAATACAAGAGCTCAAAATTAAACTAAATAAGCTTCAGCAAGTATGAACAGAAGAGGCAATGATTAGCTCACTGTTGATTGTAAGCAACGCTTCACAAGGATCGCCTGAGATTTCGGCAAGCCGACCGAGCTGCAGTACTGGACAGTACCATTGCCGCCTGCTGAGCCGCCGCGTGTCGCCCGGACGGACCCAGCCTGCAGCGAGCGCTCGTGGGTGAGCCTGCGCGTGGTCTGGGCTGGGCTGTTTTGCGCTGTGGGCCGCACTAGCTGCCAGCCGCTCAGCCCTAGCCCCTGGGCCGAGAAGCCGCGCGCTTGGGCCGCGAGCTGCTGCGCCACGTAGTGCCGCGCGCGTGTGGGTTGCTTGCGCCGGTCCTGGCCCAACTACCGCGCGTTCGAGTCGAATTCGTTGGTCTTAAAAAGGAAAGCATTTCCGCCCCTGCAAAAATTTAGCCAAACTACTGGAAATTTCCAACCTGTTGCAACGTTAATATTCCAAATATATTTTACTGTACAATTTACATATCTGTTGATTCACCTGCAAAATTTGGCAAGTTCACGTAGGTAGACAAATCATGTTCGGTGCAAATCACTCTGGCCATTAAATAGTAGGAGTATACTACTATAAATCTTGAATTCAATTCACTTCTTAATGTGTACCACGTTAGCACCTCTGATTTATTGATTTAATAAATTTAGATAACGATAAACAAAAGAAATAAGACCTTTTTGGCTGTGGCAGTAATCCCTTCAGCATGTCAGCGTCAGCGATCTCATATTCTCATGCAAGTGCATGTGCATGTGAGAAAAAAGTGGAGCTGCCAACTAAGATCAGTCACCTGAAGGTTAAGAGCATGTGCTAGTGATACAAGATCGGTCGGCTGTCCTAAGTAGTTGTCTTTTGGAGGAATAATTGAATCCTTGGAAGGTCCAATTCCAACAACGTAGCCCCTTATGAATGCTAGATAAGAATCTGAAGTAATCTCAATAGTATGACTGCAGAGCAGAAGCAAGATTTCAGATGAAGGCTGATGGGTTTTCATACATGATGATATATGAACAGATTTGTACTGATAACCTGATTCGTATCTTCAGTTGGAAATGGCACTTCAGCGATCAGCAACACTTTCCGAGAGTTTGTCATATTCGAGATGTAAATAAGTGAAGTTGGAGATTGAATGAACACTGGCTGCCTGAGCCAATCTTCAGACATATATTCACCTTTGTAGCCATACTTCAGCAGAGTTTCGACAAATCTATCCTCAACTTTTTTTTTCCATCCGACCATTTGACCTGAATGATTGCAGTTGTAGCCATACTTCAGCAGTGTTTCGACATGTCTTGTTTGAGCAGTGCTTCAGCAACCAAAGATAGCATTCCTCAAGTAAGGAAATGTTCTTCAGAGTTTGTTGTGTGAAATGTACTTACATGCTGGTTGATGAAAATTGGATTCTTGATCTCAGGATATATTCCGACGATCCTGTTGGCATAGAGTGCAATCAGGATAAACTCCTAAAATGTAATAATCTCGTATCTCCCTGTGATCCAGTAGGAGAACATCATTAGAGTACTACACTTCGAATGACACAACGTGGTAGGACAAAGAGAAATTAATGAACAAAGTGAAGGGGAAGCATACCATTGTACTGTTGGTCCCTGAAACTGTACCGTTGTTTCAACCTCAATGATTTTAGCTCTTTAAGAGTGAAGTCCACTGGCAGTAAACATAAGGCCATAAGTTACCAGTAGATTAACAGGAACGAACGTTAAGAATACAATAATGAATATCATTTGCATACCGACGAACCATCCAGTCACATTAAATCCCTGGACTACATAGCTTATCTTCCTGTTAGCGAACTCGGAGCGGTTAGCAACATCAGTAGTTGTATCCAACATCACATCATGAGAACATATAAGATGCCCATCCTTTGACGCGAGTACATCAGTCTCGATGAAGTCTGCACCTTCTTGAATAGCCCTCTGCAAAATCCAATGCATATATTTGAGTTTGCATTAAGATAAGACGCTTCAATCTTCAGAGAATCTCTAGCAGGGGCATACTACTATGGAATGACCTCAAAGATAATTTTTAGATGAAGGGAAGTGTTCTAGCCTTTTGCATCAACGGAATCTCAAAGTCAAAGATATTACCCCGTGCATTCATTTTTTGACTGTGGCAAAATTAGCAGTTTATCACTTGCTTCATATCATTTAAGTTTTGTCTGTGCACATATAAGAGCGATTGCTCCATTCCTAGTTTACTTCTAAGGAGATACAATGTCATGTCTGAGAAAAGAAGGATTGGGTTACCAGGTAGGCCGCTTCTGTTTCTTTGGGTAATTCACCATTTGAGCCCCTGTGGGCAATGTTGTAAGGCCTAAATTTCTGTATTGGCTTCTTGTGGTTCCCATCCACCTGCCTATGCGCTTTGGATCCCCCAAAAAGGATCACAAGGGCAATCATAAAGATGTGCCCTGTCAAAGAACAAAATACCGTGTATTCTCTCAATACTCAAAAGATGAAATCGTGATGGCAACGAAGCATTCAATACAGATAAACATACACCGAAATTCAGAATTTCAGATGCAAACCGTATGTTTTCATCAGACTGAAGCAGCAGAACTGATGAACCAGTAAGGTAAACTGGCACGGTCTTGTGACGAACAGCGGACAAGAGAGTGAAACAGAGAACTTACAGAAGGAAGCCATGCTGCTCTCCCTGACCCTTTTTCGTTGTGACCTGCTCCGATCAGAGTTTAAACACAAAGCATCACCAGTTCATGAACTTCTTTATCATGATGCTTCGATGAGCTTCTTGTGCAGAGGAGGCCTGCTGTCCCTGATCTGCAGCGCACTACTTCCAGCGCTAGATGTGAGCCAAAGCAATGGAGAAAACAAAGTAACTACGAAACATGTGCTCCTCGCTTGATTACTAGACAACCCTCCTCTGCAGACAAGTGTTCAACATACTATACTATCCACTTGAACTTCTCTGATTTGTCAGGATCGGAGTTGGACGCGATCTGAACCTTCGTAGTTTAATGTTGGATATACAATCAAGTTGACGGGAGATAACCCAGTGGTATTTGCAGGGTCTTAAAAAAAGGATGACTTGTAAAGGAGACTAATCCGCGCAAAACGATTGCGTGTTCTCGACAAAATGTGGAATAAGCAAATGCCGAAGCAGATTTTAGTAGCTGATTATGAAAATTGTCAGCAAAACATTATCCTCTAGTTCAGAACAGAAACAATATATATCCATATGCGCAGTGAGTACAAAAACTTCAGTCGTCTTGCTTCCTGAATCAGCAATTCGTTATGTCAACTCAGTATTGATCACGTGTCAAAAAAGAAACTCAATATTGATCATTCTTTACCCACAAGTCCCAAATTTTATTTTCTCGATATGGGAATACAATTGAACGCACTGATGTTATGAAATGCTGACAATAGAACACCATATTCTAGCTCCTATTTGGTCTTTAGGCTAAATGCTAGTTGTGAGTTGCTCTTTAGAATTGAAAAATGACCATTCTGACCATGTATTAACTCCCTACTCATAGCACACAACATAGTTACCTCTATCATTGTGAAAGAACAAGTATCCATTTCACAATATACTTTGTGCTTTTGTGAAAGATGCCAAGCATGGTAATCGACTACAACCCAGTTATCTATCCTGAATTTTCTATTATCATCTAAGTGTGACTACTTCACATTTACATAGTCATGGCATTTCAAGGAAAAGTTTTAAAATTCTCCTACACTTTTAAAAGTTAAAGTAAGTACTTTGATTCATCCAGGGGTCTAACTTTTCTACAGAATAAGCATGGCAGTGAAACTAGAACCCAACTATATTCCTAATTTGCTCCATGCATTATCATCGCATTCTGGCTAACACACTTTCAGGACATTTTCAGGAAAATTTCCTAAGAATACCTTAAGTTTTCCAAAAACTAAAACAAGTCCTTCAACTTTTGGGGCATAATTTTCTACAGAATAAGCGTGTAAAAAAAAACTACAACCTAATTATTTTCCATGGGTTCCTCATTATCATGTAGCCATGGCTATTAATTAGCATGAATTCAGATATTCATAACATTTCAAGGAATTTTTTCCTAACAATACCATAAGTTTTCAAAAAAAATCAAAACAAGTCCTTTGACTTTTAATAACTAATTTTGTACAGAAAAATCCCTTAATTCTAATAAATTACAAAGAATCCATGAACTTAGCAAATACCAGTTCGATAAATAGCGATCCAACCACATGAATGCCAATTTCCAATCACAAAAATAACTCTTTCATGAATTACCCTACATGAACTTAGCCTCGATGTTTCAAAGTTTCCAATTTTACTACTGGCCGAAGTTACCAAACACCTACATTGACACCTATTTGACCTAGATCTTATTGTACAAAATCACCATTGCCATGCAAGGAGATACAAAGATAGCATATGTGTCATCTCAAACACATGATCATGAAATGCAGCTAGATAAAAATAAAAAAAACATTGAAAATAGGCGATCATGGGACATAGAGTGGAGGGCAACCTTGACCAACCTTGTGGCATTTTGGCAAGGTCAAGGAGGCGAGGGTTCCTCTGCAGTTGGGTCACTAACGTGTGGGACCGGTCCCACACATCAGTGGCCAGGGCCAACTGCAGAGGAGTCTCATCTGGTCAAGGATAAGCTTATATTCCATCTACATTTTTTCTTGTTCTGTCCCATTTCCCATTTCTAATGCCAATGCTCTGAAAGTGAGTGCGAGGGAAACAGCTTGATGTCGCTTGTGTAGTAAATGGCTGTTTATATTACTATGGTTTGGAGCTGAGCGGTCAACTATAATGTTTAGTAGTGGAGTGATCCGTTACTGGACAAATATATGTTCATCTTAGATTCTTGCATGAGTGAAACGACTAAATATTATTTCAAAAAAGAGCATGTAAAATACAACAAGCAACACCATATTGTTAAAGAACTAGATGCATTAGGTTTTACAGAGTATAGAATTTAAGTAATGTTAGTTTTTGCTCAGACGTCATTTTGGTTCATGAAACATCAGCAGTCTGTTCTCTGTGATGATTGGTAGAACTGTTGTAGTTTGTTGAAGATAAGAGTACTATTCCTGCTAGTAGGATTATGAGACCCTTGAAGGAGGCAAGGAGTCCTAATTGCATTACCCTCAAGCCGTTATTTGGATCACGAGAATTACAAATGGATTTTTCAATAAAATGGGTTTTAGGTAGTTATTTTGATAGATCTGAATTTATAGATTACACCATTTGGAGATATACTTTTGAATGAAAACTTGATTTCTTGCTAAAACCTGAGATCAGAAACCAAAAGAGTCCTTGTTTGAATATGATTACAAACACCGTCACATCATGCAAGAACGCAGACACCATGGCCCAAAATATGGGCCTAATATGCACTTATGCTTGCTATTGTAATACCGTAGGTCCTGTTCCAATCCATTAGAACCTTTTATAGAGACCAGAGAATGAAAAAGGCCCTATCTTCACTCTTCAGAGAGAAAAAAAAATGGTTGCATGTTAATCTGAATAAATTCTTCTATATACAGTTAGCACCTCCGTTGCTTTATTTGGTAACAGATACAGAACGAGAATAACAGAACAGTGCTTTCTCGTGGTGGCAACAATAACACAAATCTGTGAAGGAAAGAGAAACTATGCTCCGTATCCATCATCCTTCAACATGTTTGCAATCTCATGCAACAGTGCTTCGGCGTTCTTCTCCTATTTTGGGTACGGTGTAGTCCATTCTTGGTACTTGTGCAAACTACCAGTAAAATCAGTGAACAGCCCATCGACACCAATCTCATTGAGCCAATACTCATATTCAACATAAGGGTCTTGATGGAAGTTGAAGTGCAAGTATGAATTCTCATTTCGGAAAGTGTATGGATGCACCTGTAATGTTGTCATAATTTACGGCATTGTCATTTAACAGAGTTTGATCACTCGCATGAAGGATAATATTTATGAAATAGAGGAGAAATATGCATCTGTAGGATAAGATCAGTCACCTGAAGATTAAGAGCATGTGCTCGGGCAACAAGGTCGGTCGGCTGTCCTAAATAGTTATCCTTTGGAGGAACAATTGTATCCTTCCATGGACCAATTCCAACAACATAATTTCTTATGAATGCGAGATATGCATTTGAAGTTATCTCATAGTATGACTGCAAAACAGAAACTGATTTTTAGATGAGAGCTGGTGGATTGACGCATAAGATAGTTAAAACATTAGTATTCATAGTACCTGATTGGTGTCCTGAGTTGGAATTGTTGTGTCATCGATTAGAAACACTTTTGGGGACTTTGTCATATTAGAGATGTAAATGAGTGAAGTTGGAGCAAAAGACTGTATGAACAGTGGTTGCTTGAGCCAATCTTCGGACATATATTCACCTTTGTAGCCATATTTCAGTAGTGTCTCGACAAACTTGTCCTCGAATTTCTTTCCATTGGACCACTTGACCTGGATTATTATATCAGTCATAATGTGGCTTTGGTGGAGCAATGTTTCAACGCCAAAGTGGCTACATTCCTAATGTACGCAAATGTTCTTCAGAGTTTGTCATGTCAAAGCTACTCACATGCTGGTTGATGAAAACGGGATTCTTGATCTCAGGATATATGCCGACAATCCTTTCGGCGTAAAGTGCTATCAAGATAAACTCCTCAAAAGTAATAATCTGGTACTTCCCTGGAATCCAGTACAAGAGCATTATGAAAGTTCTGCATTACGGTACAGAGTGGATGGAAACCTACTCAAAATACACATGGTTGTCAGACACGACGAAATTAAGAAAGAAGGTGAAGAAGTATACCATTGTACCGTTGGTCCCTGAAACTGAACCGTTGTTTCACCCTCAGTGATTTAAGCTCTTTGAGAGTAAAGTCCACTGGAAGTAAATAAAACTTCACAAGTCAGCATAGATTCACAGGACCAATTTCTGAGAATCAAAAGAGATAACAGTGTTATTCACATACCAACAAACCATCCAGTCATATTTTCTCCTTGGACTTCATAGGTTCTCTTCCTGTCGGCAAACTCCGTCCAGTTTGCAACATCGGTTGTTGCGTCCAATGTTACATCATGAAAACAGATCAGATGCCCATCTTTTGATGAGAGTATATCAGTCTCGATGAAGTCTGCACCCTCTTCAATAGCTCTCTGCAAAAAATCGATGCGTATCTCTGAATTTTCATTAACATATTGGTCTTCAATCTTCAATCTTCAGAGAATCTCCAAGAGCAGCATTCAACTCTGGATCAATCTCAAAGATATTGCCGTGGCATATTGAAGTACTTTTTGTTAGTTGTATCCAACGTAGTGATGTACTGGTGTCTCCAGGGAGATACTCCCTCTGTCCCAAAATTATAGTCGTTTTGGGCGTCCGTGCCACAAGTTTGACTACATTTATAGAAAATACGTTCAACATTTAAGTCTCCAAGTATTTTTTATAAAAAACTATATCTAATGATATATATATTGTATCATAAATTTAATATATATTTTTATATAATTGACGTAGTATTTTCTCGAGAAGTGAGAAAGACTATAATTTTGGGACAGAGGGAGTAGACTGTAGACTATAGTTCAATTGGGCGTTATAAACTACAATATTCATGTAATTGAGTTTCATGTGCTAATAAAATATGTCACCGCACTTTTGAGGATTCGTTAGTCGTTGCTTTATTCCAAAACAACGGACAAAAGTTCAACGTTGGTATGTGAGGAAAAGAGTGATTTAATTACCAGGTAGGCCGCTTCTGTTTCTTCGGGCAATTCACCATTTGAACCCCTGTGGGCAATGTTGTAAGGTCTGAACGTCTGTAGTGGCTTCTTGTGGTTTACATCCAGCTGGCTACGGGGAGGTGCGCCTTGGTTGGCTCTGGATTCCACAAAAAGCAGAACAAGGACAATGATAGAGATGTGCCCTGTCAAAGATGCCATCCTCTCCATCAATAGTCAAAACATAAGATCATCGACACTACCGAAGCATCGTTGAAGATAGTGGATAGATGAACTACACATGAAGTTCTGAACTTTGGGTTAATAAGCAGAAAAAAAAGGGAAGTAGCAGTGAATCATCCATTCTCATTTGTATAGTAACTAGAAGACCGTGATTTTTTTTTTTTAAAAAAAAACCTAGACTATGTAAAGAAGGTGAAATACACTTGGCCCAGCTCTCGTGACATACGGATTTCTCAGGGGAAAAAAAGGTGCAAAGATTGCCAGAATCACATGAGCTAGAGCTTATACTACATAAGTAAAAGGGGTTGGTTCATCACGAGAACTCAAGGAGCACATACCACAAGAATACACCAACATTCAAATGAAATCGACTGATGCTCGAGCAGTTGAACTGGGGGCAACAAAGGCAACACGAGAGTGCAAGAAAGGAGAGGAGGCAGGAGGCCTTACAGGAGGAAGCCATGGTGCTCACGCGGCTTCTCCTCCTGCCGCTCTTCTCGGAGCAGAGAGAGTTTAGACGGTCGGGCAGGGAACCCAAGGGAAGGGACGACTCTGTTTCTGCCTGCGTGGGGGCGTTGTGTTTATGTAGGCGTAGAAGAGGAGACCTTGCCTCGGAATATTCCCTGGAGATTGACTGACTTGTACTGTAGCGATTTGCGACGCTGTTTCCAATCTGCAGCTGCTTCCTGGGCCAGGTGTAAAGGCGAGATCCGAGGGGAATTGTGACAGCTCTTGAACATGTGTCCGTGCTAATTCCTCACTTGACTACTACTCTATAATATACAGAATTACAAACCGGCCTCCTGACAGGCCCGTATTCGATTAAGATACTGTTACTCGAGCTCCTGACACGGCATGAGATTACTCATTCCATAGGGTTAAGAAAAAGGCATTGATCATTGTTCTTAAAGGGAAGGGAATTCGCACTGGATGCTCGCATGTTCTTGGAGCAATGGAATTTGGAAGAGAGAGAGAGAGCTACAACTTGCGAGCATGGGTGGGGTAGCCACTTTTGTCGCCGCCGTCGAAAGGCAGAGCCCCTTGGTGGCCTGACGGTCCCCGGGTCTCCGATCGGTCAGTCCCCTTGGCAGCGGCGACCATGCCTCGCTAGGTCTGCGTCACTCGTGCCAAGACGTCGCGAGCCGTGAACTCGTGATGCAGTAGCGGTCCAGGGTAAATTAGGCTTCTACAAAATTTAAATTTAAGCAATAAAATAATCCTATACAATAAGCTAATTCACCTCATGTGTCTATAAGTGTGGTTTGTACCTAGCTAGTGTTGAAAAGAGTCAAACAACCTAGTTCCAAACCTACTCTAACATGACAATTCTAGGAATAGAAACGCGGAAAGTAAACTTGCTCAAAGTAAAGAGAAGAGTAGGAAGCCGATTTTTCCCGAGGTATCGAGGAGTCGACAACTCCCCCTAGTCCTCGTTGGAGCACCCGCGCAAGGGTGTAGCTCCCCCTTTATCCGCGCAAGGATCAAGTGCTCTCGTAGTGGATATCCATTTCCCACTCCGGGACGGCGGATTCCAACCCGTGTACACTTTCTTAGGGCTTCACACAATCTCCACTGTGAGCTCCCAAGATCAACACCACCAAGCCGTCTAGGTGATGCCGAATTACCAAGAGTAACAAGCCAAAGATCTTTACTTGACCTAGACTAGACCAAGAGCTAGATGGATGCACACTTGCTACTCTCAAGCACTAAAGAGAGTCCTTAATCTTCTCAAGATCAAGAACACCAATCAATCCAAGTGCCTCTCTTGCCCTCAACACTCCCCAACAGCAGCTGGATGAACAGTGAAACTCGTGTGGCAAGAGAGTCTCCAAATAGGAGAAGAGTGGCTCCTAGCCGTTAGTGCTGACGCAGAGGGACCGACTGATTCGGTGCCCTCCAAAGATGGCCACCGAAACAGTCGGTGCCTCCTTTGAAATGAACTTCCAACGGCTAGCCAGCGACCACCGACTGATTCGGTGGCCACCGCTAGTGCTGCACCGAAACAGTCGGTGCGCACCAGTATCGAACTGGTATTTCCAGCCACAATGACCGACTGATTCGGTGCTGCTCACCGAATTAGTCGGCCCCCCTTTGGGACATGGGCTAGAGCTGGATCTCGAGGGCCACCGACTCATACGGTGGGTCTTCATGGGGTTCACCGAACCAATCGCCCCCCTCCATTTTCACTCAGTACCTAACAGCCATTTCTAGCCAGAATGACCGACTGATTCGGTGCCTCCCACCGAACCAGTCGGTCCCGTCTGGGACATAGGCTACCAAGAGGCCGAGGGCACCGACTGATTCGGTGAGCCCTGCTGACATGGACCGAATAAGTCAGTGCCTCTGTTTGCCTCGCAAAGCAAACAGAGCACCGACTAATTCGGTCACTGCCCCAGTGAGCACCGAAATAGTCGGTCCGTACAGAGCAAACTGCTTCAAATTTCTTAAGGCTGAAACTCGTCCAATTCAAATTCTTTGAGTTACCAACCTTCTCAAGGGCTTTGACATAGCTACCTAGCACTAGGTTTCACAAGAGTGCACCACACCTAAACTCTAGTTTTATCTAGGTCAAGCTACCAATCCTTAACCCCACTTTATAGTACGGCTAAAGGAAAACAAAGACCTAAACTGCTCTAAGTGCCTCTCATCATCCAAACAGCACTTAGGACTAGCTTATCCTTAATCTTCGATCATATCCTTTGCACCAATACAATCATTCGCGAATGATGGGGGCCAAGAATACCATGAAAGCCCATCATTACACTAACTTAACTTAGTTTCTGTAAAACACTTGTTAGTCGCAATGATAATGTTACCATTAATCGCCAAAACCGAATTAGGAGGTTAGATGCTCTTTCAGCGGTCAACCAAAGACACCGCGCGGCCGTGTCATGCAATGCAAGTCTGCGTAGATGACCCCAACCTATGGACGAACTGCTCCCTCCTCTCGGCCTCTTTGTGTACAAGAGGAAGGGCCTGATGGAGACTCCACGCACTTGATTAGTTGAAAGATTCTGGTCGGCAAGCCTGAGCTCCACACTCTACACGTAAACATCTGCATCCATTCAGTGGAAGCTCAAGTCTTGGATATAATTCTGACGGTATGAACTGAGGAGGAGCATTACACGGAGAGATGCGGCATATTCCTGCGTGTACGATGGGCTTATCAAGTTATCATGGGTTGACTCCCTGTTTTTTTAGAACGTCAAGGCTGGCACAAGATACTAAACAGCAACAACTCTCAATACAAAACCCAATTATCATCATCATCATCATCATCATCATCATATCGGCACTGTATGACTTGAAGGGCATTAGTTTGTTTGTTAAGTGTACATCATACACGGGGAGGGGTTCGAGCCCTCTTGATTTCATCGGTCAGCAACCCCTTAGCATTATACATCATTCTTTAATCGATAGCCGTGGACCAAATAGGTTCTTTTCTGATCATGATGATGTTGGAAAAATGTATTGCAAGTGTAGAACACAACTTTGGACACATTGTGACTTGAGAGCCAATTGTAGAGAGCATATTCCCACAGTGGTCATAATACTCATGCCGGATTAAGGACATATGAAACAAAACAAAACTCATCTAGCAAAGCTAACTTACCCAGATGAGCTCCCTCGAGATAATTTCCGTATGCATAGCTGGAATTCTTGGAACATCAAACTAAACTCAAACAGTCGACGTACAACAACTCCACAAGGCACATGTCCACAATATTGAATGCCAAACCACTATGCCTCTAAACTATTATGAGGCTGTTTAAATGGCCATCAGATCACCAAAGTTGCGCATCAGGAAGATGGATCCAGCAAACAGACCCACAGCCTTAAGCAGCTTCTGTAAATACAAAACAAAAAAAAGTGTAGTTAGCATCCAATGCGGTGGTAAAAAATATATTCAGGGAGACTATTAACAAAGGTAAGAGCAATAATTAACGATGCTCAAAAAAATTTATGTGTCTGATACCCCACTATATACTAAGTTGAATGCCAAGACTTCAGTTCTGATCGAGCATACCTAATTCTGCTCAAAATTCAAATACAAGATAGATAAGCAAAACGAGCACTCAGGTGAGCATTCAATTGTCTACAAGATAAACACAGAGTTAAAAGTTATTCCATCAAGAACTAGAGACACTACCACTTGCAACGCCTCGGTTGCAAACTACATGATTATAACCTTAAATGTAACTTATATCTAAAATCAAACTCAACAATAACACACTAATAATAGTGTAATCACGTATTCTTATTTTCTTTGCTCAAGTTTTAGACTTGAGCACAACCATTAGCAACACATAAGGGCATAAGGCACATGTATTATAGTTCCGTATCTGCTAGCTTATTCAATAAATCAATAGCTTTATTTCCTAAAATGCATTTTATGACCAACAAACAAGAGGAGCGTCGTAAAATATACACATAATCATATAAGATGCTTTATAAGAAACAGATGTCCTCTCAGAATCCAATAAGAACATAAAAAATTGTCTACTCATAAGAGTGATATAACAAAGCATATACTAGCTGGTACATTATCATCTAGAATCCCAAAACTAAACATTAACTGTTAGCCATAATTATTCTGAACCCCACTAAACATCTACAATCCCACTAGTTTGGATGTCTTTGACAGTGTCCTATTTAGTATTAAGTCCACGACGTTCTAGGCCTTGCTAGCTCTAAAAGAGTAATAGTAATGCAATAGAAAAGTTTTCAAGCAAGTTGCATCACAATCGCCACGGAACCGGTGCAGTCTATGTTACACCCAACAGTAAGAAGACACAAAAACAAGATATACAAATAGTAAACAATGAGGTTATCCCTCACAACCTTTCTGCAATAAGAAGAATAAAGTGAATCATGTGGACAACCTAATGTGCATTATTGGCTGAAAGTTAACTCTAGCCTCATCAAGAACACAAAAAGAAAGAGCGGCTGAGCCAAATGGCCTTTCTCAGAGCTAGTACGGAACTACATGGACAACAGGTACCAGGTAAAACAACAAGCACAGATAATTCCACCCTTACAGTGGGCTTATACATTAAAACTGTCTGGAGCTGCAAATTGTAAAAGACAAGACAATCAGTAGCTAGTGTCATGGTAAAGGACATGAGAAATTTCGGTTGGCAGGCATCGTAATCACAACTAAAAATTCCATAATAGTTATCTAGTATCTGTTGAAGGTTTCTAAGATTACTGGACTAAGTGGACACAACTATACCTTTGTGACAACTCATTGAAAATTTTTTAAGGAGGTTGTATGTAAGAACAAATCACAGGATAAGAGAAAAACCTACCCGTGCAAACAGAATAAACATTAATCGCACTAACTAGCATCAAACACAGCAACAGCCTACACCCACAGCTCCGCGCATACAAGGTACCGCAGCCGCGCAGTCGAATCAATTCGATGCAATGGGAGATCATCATCACAAGTATTCAAATCACGCAGAACCAACACTATCGCCACCGGCGCCACGGATTCGAACCACGGGACTTGGCAACGAACTAGGTAGAACAACGAGATTACGAGAGCAATAGGAGGAGGGACAAGCGGGGTCGATGGGCAAAGGGGGTACGGACATAGTTGAGCGCCCACTGCTCCTCGTCGTTGACCTGCGAGTCCCAGAGGGCCTTGAGCTTCTCCACCGACGACGCCGCCATCTCCGGTCCGGTCGGATCGCCTTCGTCAAGGGTTGGGGGCTAGGGTTTCGCTTCCAGTCTCTCTCTTCTCTTGGCAGCCTCTCTTCTCCCCAAGTCGCTCGGCCCTTGCGTCCTGGGCCGGGCCGTTATTGGGCTAGCTGATTAGAATCTGGTTCGGAGACGATTTATTTAATTTCTTTGTGGACCTGGCAAGTAAAAAACGGATAAATTTTTTACTTCGATTATGTTTTTGTCTATGTTTTGTTCGTCTAATGCCTAAACTGCAGCCGTGTAGAATCGGATCAAACTTGGGTGAGCAACAGCCTCTTAAGAGAAGCAGATATGTCCTTTTCAGAAAATTAAAAAGGAAAGGTAAGAAAGCAGATATATCCTTTTTCAGAAAATTTTAAAAGAAAAGCTTAAGATTTTTAAGGGAAAAAATAACAGCGACTCCGCTGGAAAAGCTTAAGATTTTTAAGACAAAAAATAACAGCGACTCCGCTGGGGATCGAACCCAGAATCTCTGGTTCCGTAGACCAGCGCCTTATCCATTGGGCCACGGAGTCATTTGATGGTGGGCGTATAAATTATATAATTCACTACGACTTCACCTGTGTCCATGATGAAACCGTATCAAACAACCGAGGGTAGTACACTATGACTTCATTAACTATGACTTCTGAGTGATTCACATACTGCACTTCGTAGAATTTATCGGTTGATGCTCTTGGTTGTAATGTGTGTGTCGTGCATGTTTTCTTCAGTCCCCAATCCATATATACCAGTAAGCATGAGCTAGCCGGTATGGTGAGACGAAAAAAATTACCCCTACATGGACTTAGCTCCCAGACCAAGTTACCTAGGGTTGTGAGGCACAAGGAACACCAATGCTCTTGGAGGCAGACATCAATGCTCCTGAATGTTTCAAATTCGTATTGACCGGTTCATGGCTACCTCCACATTTGTCACCGTAGCGACACTGACAATGTCCTTGGAGTAGGTCGAGACACCCAAGATACATCGCAGTGGATTCAATTGTGGGTTGAGATGGGGAGTACAAACGTATATTGATACGATTTTAGAAACGTGACAACGTGATACGATATTTATTACGCTTTTAACGTCATAAGGTATGTAAAGACATTTAATGACACGCTTTGAAAATCATCTCAATTAGCCATGGTGTTACACACGCTTTTAATCATTGCTATTATCTAGATACGTTGTAAAGCGCAACAACTAATTGTACCTATGGATCTAAATACACCTTTTGACATGATACTTAAAATTTATCAAATTGATACATTGTTGATATGCTTTCGACTGTGTGTATATGGAACACACGATGGAAGTGTATCAAGTGCATCAAAAAATCATTTCATAGGCCGGTAAATATGCTATTTGGTGTGATACAAAAGATATTGCACATGACTTACAATTGAAATAACTTGATTAGCATAGTGGTATAGACATTTGGTTTGGAAATTGGAGATTACTAGTTCAATTCCCAAACCAGCCACTTATTTTTAGATTTTATTGAATTTTTAACACGTAGTTAAGCGTTACTATATTGTGTAACTACATCAGTAGACACGACTTACATATGTATCTATTCAAATGTATCATTTTATTCACATATGCATCTAACATGTCTACAAACATCTTTCCTTACCTTGATACGCTAAACTAATTCATCTCTACAAAGCCTGACACGGTCCATCCGAAAACGCTTCTAACACGCTTTATAAAAGCGTGCCTACATGTTAACTGCTCAAGAAACTTCATCCCAAACAGTATAAGGCAAGTATGCCAAAGATAAAAGCGTCTTCGGATGCGCAATAAAGCAATAACTACTATATCAAACGGTTCCATAGCTTAGAAAGACTGGAATGGCTGTTCACCAGAGACTGGAATTAGGGTACTGTGACAAGGGACAACTGCGGTTGATATGTGCGTATCCTTCATTATGCCACAATCACACTGTAATAACTAGAAGCCATTTCATGGTACAAGAAGTAATGCTGAAAACTGTAATGCTCATCAATGAGTTTCAATCAGTTCGTCACTTATATGCACAACCAACACCATTGCCGTGGAAGGAAACTTAGAGATGATAGACCGTGGAAGGAAACGTAGTCCATGGCATGCATCCGCAAAGTTCCCAAAGAAAATAGGGACCAGAGGCACCAGGAACATCAAAGAGCTTCCCTCTTTTTCCCCTCAGACCAAGAGCCGTCTTCGGTTCATCTGTAACTTCAGTCCATTCAGTTCGTCAATCAAGGAAAACAGAGGGAATCAGAATGTTGGTAGGTTGTTGGTTGCAGCTCAACCACTTAAAATCCCACCCTCCTACCCGGATCCGTGAAGAAACAGCCCAACATTTTCTCAATTAGCGGTCGATTCTTCATCGGCAAGGGTTGAAAGACAGCAGCGTAAAATTCCACGCGCTACATGAACAGAGCCAATTCTGTAGTGTAGACGGACGACACTAATTGAGAAAAAAATAGCGTATAACCATACTCCTAGATAGTTCCTTCATAACTTCATAACTTTAGTTTGTAAATAAGAAGTTGCTGTGCTGTTTTTATTAGCTATTTCGTCTGTCTGTTCTTATGTGGCTCCGAGTTGTGTGTTGTGAGTCGCAGGTCACAGACCTTGTACGGCCTGAGTTGCTGTTTTTCTTTGTTTTTATCTTCTAACAAAAATTTGGTAAAGCTTTTACCGTCCATTCAAGAAAAAAAAGAACGTGCGACACTGTTTGGTCAGGGCTATAAGGTGTTGTTCATCTGTATTTTTTTTGTGAAACTAATTAAGGGAAGTAACTTTGTCAAGTCGAATAGGCTCGTCCTCAAAATATACGCAGCTAACTTTCTAGATGGTTCAAAATACAGCAACAAAGAAGTTCGCAGTAACAGAGTCTAAAGTCTGAATGATCAAACTTGGGTGAGCAACAGGTTCCAAAGAAAGACTGATTTGCCCTTTTAGAAAATTTTATCAATAAAAGCATATTAACATAAGCTCTGGTTCCGTATACCAGCGCCTTATCCATTGAGCCACGGAGTCATCCGATGATGTTCGAAATGGTTGCATAAATATTACCTAGATTGTATCTGCTTCCTTCCCTGCATGTTTTCCACAGCTCTGAGCATAGAGTTTGGTTATTATGCATAAGACAAAAGCATAAAAGTTGACCGATAATATCGCACTACAAAAGCTAAAAGAACATCTAGGTGGCTGGTGCAAAGGCCAATGTGATTTTTTCAATGCTATTATCATATTTTGAACGAACAAGCACGAGATTGTGCCTTATTTCATTGATAAAGGAGTTTTCGATGCTATTAATTAATACAAATAATATTGAGCTCTATAATTTGTTAGCATATGGGGGATATAGGCATCACATCCTCACCGGTGTATTTGATGAAACCACATCAAACAACAGAGGATGGTACACTGCACGTGGCTTCATTTATTTACCTCATTCATTCATTATGAGTGATTCACACTACACTTGTTCAGTCCCCCATCTACATATACCTTTCAAGTGTTCAATACTAGTAACCGTTAGCTAGTAGTAGAGGAGGTGAGGGGAAAAAACAGCCCATGGACTCGGCTCCGTGACCAAGTTACTGGGGTTGGCAAGCACCAGGAAAACAAAAGCTCTCAGAGGAGGGCACCCGTGTGCTCATAGATTTTTCAGAAGCGGTAGAGACTGACTGTTAGCTAGCTGGAAATGGTGCCCACGCGACACTGACGATGTCCTTTGAGTACGCCCAGGCACCCAAGATGCACCTCGACGGTTGCTGCTGCGGGTTGGGATCAGGGTTCACCTTACCGAACCGGACGGCCGAACCGCCGCCCGGCGGTAGCGGTAAACCGGTCCGGTTGGACCGGTTACCGGTGGAAACCGAACAAATTCGAATTTTGAATTCAAATTCGGTTGGAGCGGTTAGCCGGTCGGTTTGACCGGTTAGCCGGTTTGACCGGTTTTTTTCTTTTTCTTTTTTGATTTAACTTGTATTTGCCAAAAAAAATGTCAAATGAGCAAATATTTGAAAACTTTTTACACCAATAGATTACACACACCTTGAAGTATTTTTAGGAATTTTTACGACATTTTTCCATTTCTAAATTTAAATTTGAAAATTTTGAATTTCCACCGGTTCAAACCGCCCCGAACCGCTACCGGGCCGGGGCGGTTTGGTCGGGAACCGGTCAAACCGGACCGGTTCCCGACGGTAAGGTGAACCCTGGTTGGGATAGAGTAGTCGGCTACCATGGGTATCAAAGCAGAGCATCTTGCGAGTGACCGTGACATGATCTTTTCTATGATCCACGTGCACCAGGTGGGCACGGCAGACAACCAGATAGCATTGGACATGGCGACCGGCTTGCCTTAGCTCAAAGGGTTCTGAAATCACAAGTATTAGTCGTGTGGTGGTCTGCAGTCATGTTCTTGTGGTTTGGCTGATGAAGCACGTCACACATTATGAAACACACAAGTGCTTAGTCGGTACTAGAGACGAATCAACCGTAAAACCTCAAGTCTCTTTCTTCTAAACTTCTAGGCCGTCTCTACAGTTTGTTAGGAAACTATGGAATGGTTCATTTGTTCTATCACTTGTCACATGTCACGCGTGGGAATTTTTTTGCAGGTTTCATCACCACATTAACCCAAAGTCAAAGACACCATCCTTGATTAATTGTAGGCTAATATAACAAAACATGTTTGGCTCGAAGATTGACTCCAAACACGCATGACGCATATATACATGCATGGATGATACCGTGAAACAGACCAAACACATCAAAAGAGAATTTTACACAGATGTGAGAGTTGAGTAGGTGCTATCTATACTTCTGTGATTTAGAAGTTCATGGGTTGCAGCAAATGCTTTTGACAGCTTGAATAATATACGACGAGTAAAACACATAATGCATCACTAAACTAGTATCAAATTCTAACATGAGTCACTTAACTCGCAAATTGTACATGTACACATCATGAAACTTGCATCCTTGTTCCCTAGAGATCCTTTTTCCAACGGGCTTTGCTACGGTACTCCGAAATGAGTGTGGACGGTCCATTTATATAGATGTAGATTATTATTATTTATGTATTACCTTCTAGGAGGTAATAGAAGAAATATATATTTATATATTTTATTTCTGAAATTGATAAATATCTTTTAGTTAGACCCAACAATGACAATTATTTGAACCTGACAATTACAAGTTTCCCCGCATCACATATAATTAAATGTGTCTCCCCCATGTGAGATCTATTTTTCTCAGAGGTAAGGAGATATGGTTATCGTGCCAATTAAAAGTAACATATAGGAACCACAACTATTTGATTCATAAACGTAATGTCTGACAATTGGCAAGTCCTTGTTGCATACTCTTGCCATGAATGTCGTCCATATGTTTTTTTTTCTAAAATCCTAATGTGACAAAAAAAAAATGTAACTTGCACATATATTAAAAACCGTTGGATAAGGAAGAAGACGTGCAATGTACAAACCCCAGATTCCACATTCACATCGGCATGAATGCATGCGTGGTAACCGGCACGTTCCACCTGCATGGCCGCATGCACGGTTAACTGCATAGCGCCGGTAGTTTATTTATTTTTTGCTTTCTATTTCTTTCTCTCTTCTAAAATTGAAGGGTCCAGATTCTTTTAAACTCTTACCTCTTAGGAGGTAAGAGGAGTACTGTAGCAAGGCCCTTTTCCAACACTTAACATGGGATGAGAATGCACAGCACATAGACATGTGCTCATCGACCGCAAAGGACAAGGTGAGTCTGGTTTTCATAATTTTCAAAATAATAGGTAGCATAGATTTGATCCATTTCTTGCTCATTTGTATAAAAATATTTGTACAGAGACCCTTGAAACAATAAGGCAATGCACCGCATACAGTTTTAAAATTATAAATGAGATATATTGCATTATGCACAATATAATGTTGGTTCCGCGAGATGTGCATTCAAAGAACCAAAACTGTCTTGAAAAGGACTTCCAGTGAACAACCATGAAAGTTTGGCTATGGGTTTTGTAGTATTTGCAAGTTAAGTGATTTACATGAGAATTTTGTGAGTATAATGGTTCCTCGTACATTTTAGCCATATACAACTCCATAACTCAGCATCTAAAGCAAACGCCTTTCATTTTTTAATTATTTCATAGAAAAGCCTTATTATATATGTATAAAAAGCTGATCCAAGCATGTTCTCCTCTAGTATTTGATGAAAACAACATAGCACAACTTGGCTGATAAATTTATTATGGTGGAACCTACACAACTAGGTTTAAGTCCTGGACTTAGCACGAGTATTTGCCTAGTTTTTTTCTTGAATTTAATCAATGCTTTCTTTCAGTGGTAGGCGATGTGCTCTTCAATTGCAAGCGTCTGTAATGATTGTCAATTTCAAGATCTGTTGGCTCAGTCTCTCAAGGGTGCTAATCATACAGGTAGAGTTGCATGCATGCGTAGATTTATAGAAGGAAGTGTACGTGTGTATGTAAATGTCTGCAATTGTACTATTTTCACAATGCAAAAGTAATATTGAAACACATATATATTCATATTCCACAGGAACCGCCTTGTAAATCCATCCCATAAAAGTGCCATCTCAGCTCAGCTACTCCTCTTGATCAATGTTAGGTGTACTTGTCATTTTAAAATTTTGAGTTTGATAAAAACAATTGTATGACATAGCAAGGCAATATCCTCATGTCCAGCTATATTTCATTCATTACTAGTGATTTCATGGTACAAGGAGCGATGTTGCAGATTATAATGCACATAAATGAATTTCAATCAGTTTGTCACTTGTGCCCAACCAACATAGTTGGTGTGTTAGGCTCAGAAACACATATATACTCCTCCGGGCGATCACTGGTGACCATGAGATGGAAGACGGGGCAGGGAAGGAAAGATTAACAATGGCATGCATCAACGGAGTATCAAAAAAGGAGGGAATCAGAGACACCGGCAACACCAAAGGGCTCAGCTCTTTCATCCCAAGCACTACCATCCTGTCAGGAAGTGTCACAAATAGGATGAGAAGTTGAGGAACGGAGCCCGAACAGAGCGAAATCGATCGGAGACCACATTCACGCACTGAGATCTTCCCTCGAAAGTGACGAATTCATGGTCACCACAGTGCAACTGCTATTACCAAAGTTATCTTCTTATTGTTCTTGTGCAGTAAATCAACCTCAACAAGATAACAATGAGTATGGACAATGTTACGAATCAAAGTCAAGAGTAAATGTGAACAATGGACTTTGTATGGTGGCCAATTAAATGAGAAGGAGGAGAATTTCAGAGTATTCAAACACTGCAAATCTTGTACCCATTCCAGCCTCCCCTCCTATAAATAGGAGGTCACTTTCACCATTGTAAAGAGAGATATACATCCAGTGAATGATATCCAGTGTTCTAGTTTCCTTATGTTCTAGTGTTCTTGAGTGTGTGCATTACTGAGAACTTGATTTCTAATAGACAATAGCAATACCTGATTCTGTCACTGATTGTTATCTCAGCTTTGCATAAAGTAACAAATGCACGGTTAAGATTTATTGGAAAATATTCAGTACCTTTTAGTCGTCTATGTATGATACACATTAAGCAAGATTGATACATAAAACATTTGGACAAGATAATATATAGTTGCCAGTTACACTTGCGTGGATAGAGCCATCGCGTTGTTACATTCCATCTAACAAAAAGCTGATCCAAGTCCAGTTGTTTTCCTCTGGTATTTGATGAATATTCGTATGACCCGCACTAACTAGACTTTGTACAGATCATTATTGGTTGACGCTCCTGATTGTAATGTGGTGGATCTCAAGCATGTTCTGATCAGTCACCCATTTACATACTATATGTATGTCACCTCACACCTAAGGTCCTCTAGCCTAGTGGTTAGGGACCAGTGGTACCTAGATTCAATTCCTCACGGAAGTAGATTTATGGGTTGGTTTTCTAAAAAAAAAATCCCCTCATCGGCGTAGCCGGGATTTGGAGGTTTTTCAGGTTTTTCTGAAGTCGGAGAAGGTTTTCTTTTTTAATGAAAAACCCCGGGACTCTTATCCCCGTCAGGTCTATTTTTTTTGTCACCTCACTGCCTCATAAAACACATACAAGTTTTGAGCCTCTCAAGTGTTGGCTACTAGTAAGCAGTAACAATGAGATGGGAGAGGAAGTGTTACGGAGAAGTACCAATCCATATAGTCTCTCAGCTCTGACGAAGTTATTGGGGGTTGGGAGGAACCAGGAACACCAAAGGTCTTGGAGGAGGCCATCGGCGCCGGGATATCATCACATTTGTTACAGGCGTCGCGTTCCAACCTTAACATCTCCCGGCGCGTCAACCCTAGCCACGTCCATGGGAGTTTGCTGTGACATCCACGCTACATCTCAAAGGATGCGGGTCAGGTGAGAGTCCAGAACAATGCACGGTGAGGATATGTTTCACGGCGTCGATCGTGCGTCTGATCAGTGATCCCCCCAACCTCATCCCCAATATCCCCTGTTCTTCGCGCGTTTGTCTGAACTAGCCTATTAACCCGTGCTCCCACACGGGCTAATTAGGAATAGTATAATTATGTATCTATTTGAGGCTCTATTAATCAATGATGCTAAATATTTTAATAATACTCTAATATATATAGTTTTTATTATATATTTGTATTGGATTTAGTTACTAACATTTTTTTTTCATTTTGTATCACATTGTTAGAGATGTAGTTAATAGGACCCTCTATCTAAGCTATGTAAACATGAAAATTGTTATTTAATCTCTCCCTTCAAACATGAATGCATGGTGGCACATATTATCAGCATTATTTTTATATAATGATAAATAAATAATATTAAAAGCTATAGAAAGAGTATTTTAGAATTTTATATTGGTAGATTTCTACATTTTGTTATAGTTATAGAATTTAGATTTCAGATTTAGCGTTATGTAACTTTTAATATTGCATAGTTGGTATTATTTTTAGGTGGGTTATTTGATGTTATTTTTACGATGGCATAGCTGGATTATGTACATCAAAATTGGGGTTTTATTTTAAATTATTTTCATAATGGCAAAGTTGGGTAATTTGGGAACAATTTTTGGGGTTACTTTAGTCTCTTTTCATAATGACAAAGGTGGGTAATTTTTTAGAAAATATCACAAATTCAGTGGTTTATGAATAAAGTTGTTAGACTGATGGCGAGATGACTCTTCATATTGGAAGTTTTGTCCCTCAGGATGGAATCTGGCCGGAACAGAGTTTGAGTCATAATTTTTCCCCTCACGATGTATAGTTAAAAACAAAAACAAAATATTATTTTTATTTCCAAATTTATATTATAAGATATTTTGCTTCGTGTGCAATGGCGGTCATTTTGTGACCTTGAGAGCGAATGTAGATGCTCCTTTTGACCATGCGAGCCACGTTGCCGGCCGCTCTCCTTCGATGCAACTTACCCAGGACGTCAAGGCTCTTCGTGTTCGACCTCAACCAACGAACAAATAAATTCACGTACACATGTGAACAGACGTATACTTCTATTTTTGGAAAACATACGTATACCTAACACACACGCACATACCACGGCGTGGTTTATCACTTTATTGCCTAATAAACGTAGGGGTTGCTTCATATTTATTTTATTAAATAAAATATACCGATGTCCACGTAGGATCCTAGGTGGATGTTTTGCTTTTTTAAGAGAATTTCTAGAGTTGCTTCTTTGCTCTTTTAGGCTTAGGATCCTAGGTGGCATCACTTGGAGCCTTCAAAAGGAGTATTGCTTTTTTTTAGAGAATTTCTATGATTTCTTTATTTTTTTAAGGCTGTCCACATAGGATCCTACGTGGCATCACTTGGAGCCTTCAAAAGGAGTCTCCAATTAGTAATAGTAAGGTATATAGTGTTATAGTGTCAATGGGTTTTTGGTTAGTACTAATTGTGGGGGTCATGGAATAGGGGGCCCACTGTCAGGGCGCCTGCGAACGACGCGTTGACGGAAGAAGACCCTGGCAACTCCAGCGACAAACTGGTCGGAAGGTTCCGTCTCGCCCGACCCTCCGAGGGTCCCGGAAGCATGGGGACGTGAGCTCCCCGCTTCACCCGGCTTTGGCATGCTCCGGACGACCCGAGGATCGGAGGGGTCGGGCGCGTCCGTCTCGCCCGACCCCCGACCCTCGAGTCGGATGGGCAGGCCCCCGCGAGGGGTCCTGACCGTTGATAAACACGCACGGTGGACAAGGGGGAGGACTCTCGAAGACCCTCCCCAAGTCAAATCTGACTTGTGATGGAGAAGGCGTGCGGCTTACGCTTTCTCCCGACCGACACCCGACATCGCCTGCTCGCCTACCATCTACAAAAGCTGATCTGCAGTCCTGCGCAAGGGAAAAGGTAGCTGCATGCGTGCTCCCGCGCTAGCGGCCAAGGAGGAAGCTACCGCGAAACTGCCGATGGGAAGGAGGAGGACACGCGGAGATCAAGGAAGGGGTCACCAAGACGCACTAGGCCGACAATGCACAACCGCCGGGGGCATCCAACCCTTGGGGGTAGATAGGTAAAATAACGTTGTAAAGTTGTCCTCCCCTTGGACTATAAAAGGGGAGGGCGTCCCTGCGAGGGAGGGAGGATTTTTTTTCGATCTCTAGAGCACTAAGTCCCCTACACGCACACTTCACACACACAAGGCTTGAACCGGCCTTCGTTGTAATCCGCCGCCAAGAGAGCAATACGATTTGGAGCTCGCTTCACTGGACGTAG
This sequence comes from Digitaria exilis, assembly GCA_015342445.1. Classification (NCBI taxonomy): domain Eukaryota; kingdom Viridiplantae; phylum Streptophyta; class Magnoliopsida; order Poales; family Poaceae; genus Digitaria; species Digitaria exilis. The sequence goes on along the minus strand of JACEFO010001677.1, from coordinate 715,883 downwards.
GGATCACTCCCGAACAAGTATAAACCCCTTTGTCTTGCGTCTCTTGAACCATTCTCTACCGAGACGTGCGTGTTCTGTGATCGACACTCACCGGCGTGAGGTACCCCGTGTGCCACCCGCCGACAGTTGGCGCGCCAGGTAGGGGACTGCGCACGTCTACGTCTTCTTCGACACCCGGTGTGAGATGGCTGGTCTCGGTGATCATCAGCTCAGGTTGGGCGCGACCATTCGCTTCGACAGCCTCGAGTTCCTCGTGAACGAGATGTCGGGCGCTTGTGGCAGTGCGCTCCGCCTCGTCCTCGTCGACAACCCCGGCTGCCCACGCAGGACAAGTCCCCTGTGGTGGCCCGGCAGCGTCCACGGCTGCTTCGAGAGAGGCCACGACGGCTGAGAGCGCCGTCTCTCGGAGCTCAATCGAAGTGTCCCGGGTGGGGCGCGAACGGATCGTGCATCACCTTGGTGGAAGCGATGACCTAACCAGAGCACCCCATAGGAGGCGTTCGGGTTCGCCCTCGTCACGCAGCCCCAAAGGTCAAGTGACCAGGAGGATCGACGCGAGCTCACGAAGGGGCAGGGCGATAGCCTTTCCTTTTGCGCTGAAGAACGTGTCACAAACTTTCTCCGACCCGGTGCCGTGCCAGGCTTGGAAAAGCCTCGAAAGGCAACACGCCAAGGTACGTCTGCTGAGGTATGAAGGCATCTTGGGGCGCCACTCGTCCTCGGACGCCGTGACCGCCTTGAGCGACCGGGGCAAGAGAAGGGTCCGGAAGCGCACGTCCCTCCAAGGATGCGCACGCACTGCCCCACGCGGGAGTCCTTCACCGTGGTTCCCTCGGATGACGCAACGAACGGGGCGAACGCAGCCGAGATCCGGCTCACGCCGGAGCAGATCGCGGCAAAGCAGCAAGAGCTGGAGGATATGCGGCTCGCCATCGAGATAGAGCAGGCTCAGCTTGACGCGAGCATGGAGCTGTCTGCTCGGGCGCGTGCCGTGAGGTGAGCCAGAGGATCGAGACCAACGCCGATGGCTACCGTCTCTTCGACTGGGCGAGCCAGTGCATCGCGGCGGCTACGCTGCTCAGCTGGCAGCTGCCACAGCCATCCACCCCCGAGGAACGCCGGATCCAGAACGGGCTGAGGATGCTCCTTGAGCGTGCTACGGTGCGGCAGGCGGCGAGCTCCGCGGGAAGAAGGTGGCAATCTGCCGGAAACTCGCGTTCCCCCAGCCCCGTCGACAGGAAGAGGCCGGCCGACGGCTCATGACGGGACGCCCCGGACACGGAGGTTGCAAAGGTTCAGAACCGGCTGGGCCCTGACCGTGACGTGCGACACACCATCGAGGCTCGGCGACGGGACAAGTCGGAGGAGCCAGAGGATCGTGTTCCACGCATCAGACACCGTCGGCGCGAGGCGTACGTCGGGACTGAGGAGGAGTGGGACTCGAACTCCGACTCCGACTGTCCCGGCCCAGCCGCTTTCTCTCACGAGATCCGTACCGTCGCAATTCCCCCACGGTTCCGCCTCCCCACCAACTTCAGCAAGTACGATGGAGAGGCAGACCCCTCAGTCTGGCTGGACGACTCCCAGCTTGCGTGCCGAGCGGGAGGGGCTTCCGATGACAGAGTCATCATACGAAATCTCCCCCTGTACTTGGCAGAGCCGGCTCGCGCGTGGCTCGAGCGCTTGCCAAACGGGAAGATCCGAACCTGGGCGGACCTGAGGGGTATCTTTGTCGGGAACTTCCAAGGCACTTGCGCATGCCCAGGCAAGATCTGGGACCTCAAGAGGTGCAAGAAGAGGCACGGGGAGACCCTGCTCGATTACCTGCGTCAGTTCTCTCGACAGTACAACAACCTCCCGGACGCCACTGATGCCGATGCCATCGCTGTGTTGATGGGAGGTACCAAGAGCCGACCCTTGGTCAATCGGATCAGCAGGGAGTGCCCGAAGATGATCAAGGAGGTCCTCGACATGGCTGCTGAAGAAGCGCAAGGAGAGGAAGCCGTACTGGCGCATTTTCCCGAGGACGGAGGGAAGAAGAAGCGCGAGGAGACTGCCGACGAGACAGGACCGTCGGACTACCGAGAGAAGAAGAAGTAGAAGGAGAGGCGGGTCGAGTTCATCGCCGTCGCAGACCCCAAGCCCTGCCGACCCCAGGGCCGGATGCCGCAAGGCCAAAGACGAGACGACCGACCCTAGGGGCGACGACCCAACGAGGGTCCCACCCCCGACTACTTCGAGCAGCTGCTCGAGGGTCCATGCCCGAACCACGCGACCCCGTCAAGCACAAGTACCGCGAGTGCAGACTCATGAGGAAGTTCCTCATGGGTAGGCTGGATGGGGTCAGCCCGACCCCTCAGTCGCAGGGCAGGGGGGCAGCGACCGACTCGTTCCCCGAACCTGACGAGTGCCTCATGATCTTCGGTGGCCCTGAGGCACACACGTCAAAACAACGCACCAAGCTAATGGAGCATGACGTGTTCGCGGCCCATCCAACCGACCAGGAGTTTCTCCGATGGTCTGAGGCTGCGATCACCTTCGACCAGTCCGACCACCCGAGGTACATCCCGCATCCGGGGAAGCTCCCTCTGGTCGTGGCCCCGATAATCGCGAGAAAGCGCGTCTACAAGGTGTTGATGGACGGAGGAAGCAGCCTCAACATCATGTACGCGAGCACACTGGACGCCTTGGGTGTCCCAAGGTCCCATGTGCGCCCAGAACGGGCTCCATTCTACGGAGTCGTCCCAGGGAAGGAGGCTGTCCCGTTGGGACAAATCACCCTACCGGTCACCTTCGGAGATCGGGAGAATTTCCGTACCGAGACACTCTGTTTCGAGGTGGTGGACTTCGACGGTTCCTACCACGCTATCCTGGGCAGGCCGTGCTATGCTAAGTTCATGGCCGTCCCAAACTACGTCTACCTCAAGCTCAAGATGCCGGGTCCCAACGGCGTCATTGTGGTGGGAACATCCCCACAGGTGGCGTACGAGTGTGAGAAGGAGAGCTGCACGCTGGCGGCAGCTCTTGTCGCGTCTCGACAGCTCGCCAAGGCCAAGGCGGCCGTGGAGGCTTCCGAGGAGCTCGCCGCCTCTCAAGCGGCGGTCGACGCCATGACGGTCCTAACCTTCATTCCTGAGGATCGAGAAGCGCACGACGTCAGAGATGACGACGGCCCCGCACGCAAGAGGGCGATGCTCGAGCTGGAAGCCGAGAGGCAGTTCCAGCCATCGAGCGACACGAAGAAGGTGCTCCTCGATCCTCAGGGCTTGGGGAGCAAGACGGCCATCATCTCCTCCATCCTCACGGAGAATAGGAAAGCGCGCTCGTCGACTGCCTCCGGGAGAACATCGGCATGTTCGCTTGGGTTCCCGCAGGCATGCCAGAAATCCCCCGGGAAGTCGCCGAGTATTCCTTGGACATTCGCAAAGGCGCGAAGCCTGTCCGACAGCCCACAAGGCGCTGCAACGACTTAAAACGCAAGATTATCATCGAAGAAGTAGCCAAGCTGTTAGATGCATGGTTCATTAGGGAGGTACGCTACCCCGAGTGGTTGGCAAATCATATACTCGTCGAGAAAAAGAATGGGAAATGGAGAATGTGTATCGACTACACCAATCTCAATAAAGCTTGCGAAAAGTTTCCCTATCCCCTCCCTCGCATCGATCAGGTCGTAGACTCTACCGCTGGGTGCGAAGCCCTATGTTTTCTTGACGCCTACAAGGAATCTGACCAGCTGGCCACCTCCTTCATAACCCCTTGCGGTGTATTCTGTTACACCACGATGGCCTTCGGGCTAAAAAATGCTGGTGCAACGTTCCAGCGTTGCATAAACCAGTGATTAGGAGACCTCGTCGGGCGAACCGTCGAGGTCTACATGGATGACATCGTAGTCAAGTCCAAGGGAGCGGACGATCTAGTCCAAGAATTGGAAGCCACGTTCGAGCGCTTGCGGGCGAACCGCGTAAAACTCAACCCAGAGAAATGCGTATTCGGGGTCTCGAAAGGCCTCCTCCTGGGATTCGTTGTCTCCGCCAGGGGCATCGAGGCGAACCCCGAGAAGATTGCAGCTGTCACCAACATGGGGCCGCTCAGTTCTGTCAAGGACGTCCAGAAGCTGACCGGTTGCCTCACTGCGCTAGGACGGTTCGTAGCACGTTTGGGGGAGCGGGGACTTCCTCTCTACAAGCTCCTGAAGAGGGACGACCGCTTCGAGTGGAGCACGGAGGCTCAGCAAGCGCTCGACCAGCTCAAGCACATGCTCACCAAGCCACCTGTCCTGGTGCCCCCAGGCGAAGGGGAACACCTTCTCCTGTACGTCACGGCGACCACTCAGGTGGTCAGCACTATTCTCGTGGTGGAACACGAAAAGGAAGAGCACACCCTAAAGGTGCAGCACCCGGTCTACTACATCAGCGAGATATTGACCGAGTCGAAGACGCGTTATCTCCACATCCAGAAGATGATCTACGCCATCCTCGTCGCCAAGCGCAAACTCCGACACTACTTCGACGCCCATCGTGTCACTGTCGTCATGGAGCACGCGTTAGGAGAGGTGGTCAACAACAGGGAGGCGACGGGAAGAATTGCCAAGTGGTCCCTCGAGCTCATGGGCTATGACATCTCCTACGCGCCAAGGTCAGCAATCAAATCTCAAATCCTTGCAGATTTTGTTGCTGAATTGACGGAGACACAGCTCCTTCCCGCCCCGGCCGACCTTGAGTACTGGATCCTTCACTTCGATAGGGCTCAGAACCGAACCAGGTCGGGGGTTGGGGTCGTCTTCATCTCTCCTATGGGGTTGATGATGTGTTACGCCATACGGCTTCACTTCCCCGCGTCAAACAACATGGCGGAGTACGAAGCCCTGTTCGCCGGGCTGCGGATAGCCAAGGAGCTAGGCATCCACAGGCTAGAGGCTCGCGGCGACTCTTAGCTCGTGGTCGATCAGGTCAACGGCGACGCCAAGTGCTACAATCCAAAGCTGACGGTCTACTGTGAGGCGGCGCGCAGGGCGCAAGAGAAGTTCAAGGGTTTAGGTTTCGCCCACCTCCGATGGGAGTACAACAAGGCGGTCGATGAGCTAGCCAAGCTCGCATCCTGGCGGCAGCCAGTCCCGCCAGGCGTATTTGCGGACGACCAGCACCAACCGTCGGTAAACTTCAACGAAGGAGCATCTGCCTTGGGGCCTGACCCCGAGTAGTCGCTCGACCCCGAGGGAAGCCTCGACCCAACGAGGGTGGTGGCGTCCATCGCGTCCGACCCCGATGGAGGGCCGGATCTTGACGAAGAGTAGCCTCTGGAAGACCCACCCGAGCCGGAGAGGGATTGGCATACACCCTTCCTAAGCTGGCTCGTCGATGGGGCCCTCCCAGCCAAACAGACATAAGCCCGACGCCTCGTCCGAAGGGCCAAGTCCAACAGAATCGAGGGCAACCTATACCGCCGGGGCCACAATGGTGTTCTTCAGTGCTGTATCCTCAACGAAGAGGGGAGATCGCTGCTGAGGGACATCCATGGCGGGGTGTGTGGTCACCACGCGGCGCCCCGATCGTTGGTGGGGTCGGCCTTCAGGCAAGGATTCTAGTGGCCCACAGCCGTCGCGGACGCCGAGCGAATCGTGCGAACGTGCGAAGGCTGCCAGTTCTATACCAACAAGACGCATTTACCAGCCCAGGCGCTTCAGACCACACCCATCACCTGGCCATTCGCGGTCTGGGGGCTGGACATGGTCGGGCCTCTGCCAAGAGCGCCCGGGGGCTTCATCCACATGTTTGTCGCCGTCGACAAATTCACGAAGTGGATCGAAGCGCGCCCGTTGACGGAAATCACGTCAGAGCAAGTCGTCCGCTTCTTCTGTGACATCCTGTGCCGGTTTGGTGTTCCGAACACCATCATCACCGACAATGGAACTCAGTTCACGGGGATGAAGTTCACCCGCTTCTGTGACGCCTACGGGATCGAGGTGGCATGGGCGGCAGTCGCTCACCCGCGCACAAATGGCCAGGTCGAGCGCGCCAACGGCATGATCTTCCAAGGGTTGAAGCCGCGGATATTCAACCGACTGGTCAAACGCATTCATAAGCTCGGCGCCAAGTGGGTGGAAGAGCTACCCTCCATCCTGTGGAGTCTGCGGACGACTCCGACCCGCGGCACGAGCTTTTCCCCGTTCGACATGGTATATGGGTCTGAAGCGATCCTCCCCACGGACGTAGACTATGGCTCCCCAAGGGTTCAAGCTTTCGACGAGGAAGCGAACACAGTCAACCTTGAGGACGCCACGGATCAGTTGGAGGAAGCTCGGGAGGTAGCGGTGGCGCACTCGGCCAAGTACCAGCAGGGCTTGAGGCGTTATCACGCGCAACGAGTGCGTGGCCGCGCGTTTCAAGTCGGCGACCTGGTCCTGAGGATAGCCCAAGATCGCCGCGGCTTCACCAAGCTTTCGCCCCCTTGGGAGGGGCCTTACACCGTAGTACGGGTCCTCCGCCCGGGTTCCTATAAGCTGGCAATGCCAGATGGAACCCACCTTTCCAACGCTTGGAACATTGAGCAGCTCCGACGCTTCTACCCATGACCACCCGCGGAGGGAGGAGAGGGCAGCGGGTGCGACACCAACCCGCCCGACCCCACGGAGGGGTCGGAAGTTCCCCGTCAGTGCGAGGGGTTCGACGAGGACCCTCGCAGGAGGATAGGCCCAAAAGGCCGAAACCGGAATTGGGCTGGGACCGAAAGAGGTCCATTCCTTTCGTTTTTTGGGAAGAGTCCGGCGGCGGATGGTATCTATTTTTAATACCACATCGCCGGCGGAGGGAGGAGCTGCACAACTTAAAAAGCAGTTTGACCGTGGGCGAACCACTCGGCGGTAATGCCTCGGAGGCAGAGGCCGCCACCCAACCGATGGAGCCGCGTCTCCGGGGGCACTATTGCCGACCATAAAGTCTCGGAAGCTACAGTAACCGTGAGCCTTGGGTCGCGACGGCGGCCTCATCACAGCCTCAATCTCACGGTGCTGGCAAAAGACCCGACAGGGGTGGGCCACGGAAGCCCTCCCCCTGGCCTCAAGCCGGCCAGATAAGTGAACCCTCTACACTCTAGTTATTTCAATTCAGTTCATTGTCGTTTCCTTTAAGCTTTCCATTTATTATTCGGCCCTATGATTCTGAGGAGACCTCTGGCGCTGTTGAACGGGTAGGCAGGGACGTCTGGCGCAGCCGCGTTGCGACGGCCTATGCCCCCGCGGCTACAGACGCACGGTTGCCGTGTCGGACGGCCGACCCTGCCAACGTACCCAAGCGAACACAGCCGAGCCAGGGGACCCCTTCTCGACTCGAATCAAGCCGAGAATGCACAAAAGCATTCCTGCGACGAAGCTCGGATGAAGGAAACTAACTACGTTTTGACCTACTGGGTCTATCTTTTTGCAGGGACCCACAGCCAAGCGCTGGGCGGCGCCTAGCCACGGCGAGGGATACAGAGGCTCGGGGGCTCGAATAATTTGGCTAAGGGACCGCTCGGCGTTCGGATCGCCCGGGAGCACGAGCCTCGGATCTAAACCCAACGGCCTTGAAAGCCTTAAAGATTCAGCCTCCCAAGGTCATCTCACAACTGAGTTCAAAGGCTCGGGTGCTCGGCAGAACCATCGGGCTCACCTTGCTTCCCCTGCAGCCAAAGCTCAGGGGCTCGGGGGATCGGGGGCTCGGCAAAACTATCGGGCTCGTCTCGCCCACCCCATAGCCAAAACTCAAGAGTTCAAGGGCTCGAGGGGCTCGGCAGAACCATCGGGTTCACCTTGCTTGCCCCGAGGCCAAGCTCAAAAGCTCAACATAGGCTGTCCACATAGGATCCTACGTGGCATCACTTGGAGCCTTCAAAAGGAGCCTCCAATTAGTAATAGTAAGGTATATAGTGTTATAGTGTCAATGGGTTTTTGGTTAATACTAATGGGAGGTTTCATTTTTGTGTTTCCAAGAATGACACATAAGTAATAATGCATTTTTATAAATGAATAGCTCATAGAATGCATAGTTTTATTTTAATTTTCATAAACAACACATGCAGTAGACAAAAAATAAGAAATAGTGCATATATGGTTTTATGTAGATGAAACATATTTCTTCTCTATTGTCATTAACCCACTGACATATCACTATATTTAATGTTCATGAAACTCTAATTAATCACACTCGCACTGGGAGAGGCCCCATACCTATTCGAGTGGAGTTAACTACATTGATTTGTATTATTAAAAATGACTTGATGTTACTTATGGTGGGGAGTTAATGTAAAATTGTATAGACTGTGTGAATGCACGGATGTTGCCTGGACTCCTCCTGTCAACTGAATTTGTCGTATCTGAAAGGGGAATTAAAGGGCTCTTTTTTTTTAACTTTCTAGTTTAGATCACGGAATTGTAGGGTCGTACGGTTGTGCAGTCATCAGTCCCGATTTCCTCTGCTAATCCCCCTGAAGCTAGCTCGGACGCATCATGAAAAAACAGAATTTCGCATGATGCCATCCGGGATGTGATTGGCCGTAGGATATTGTATTCCAACAGTGGGAAGTAGGATATTTGATTCCAACCGTGGGTAGTTTAGATACATACGGACTTCAAACTTATTATTTGTAACGGCACAAGCGGGTAATTATTAAATAAAATAATCAATGTCCACGTAGGATCCTAGGTGGATATTTTGTTTTTTTAGAGAATTTCTAGGATTTTTCTATTTTTTTTAGGCTGTCCACCTAGGATCCTAGGTGGCATCACCTGGAACCTTCAAAAGAAGCCTCCAATTAGTAATAGTAAGATGCGAGTGCAGGTCTGCACTTCTGCAGTTGACATCGAGTCTGCCATACCTTCGCTCGGTTTGAAATCACTTGTATGTTTCCTTGCACTTAATTAACCTGGCTTATAAACTCTGGTAACATGTTTAGATTGCAACCTAGAAATTACATCAAGCTCAGGCACTATACCCTTCCATGGCTGTCTCTGTAACTTGCCAAATGATTTATGCTTGTAGCCATAGATGCCAATGGGCTTTTGTTCATGCATTTCTACATTACACTATGGCACATAGTATGCTTGAAGCCATGCAAGGGTGCCATATTGTTTCTGGACAAAAAGGAAAGGAACAGAGCGATTTTTAACCCTTGATTAAGGCATAATTAATTAAGGTCACCCCTAACGGCTTTGTGGATGACAAGATGATTATGTGTTCCTGTTAGTTTATAGAAAACGTCAGGAAAAATAAAATCGACATATTTTTTTTTTGTTTTCTTGTAGTGATTAAGTTCACTTTTCCATCCATGAAATAAACCCTGCATCATATAAACAACTCTAGGGCCCACAACTCTAACTCTCATAAGTCATAACCAAAGGAAAACGTCGAGAGCATATGATAACCTGCACAACAGTAAAGTCGACCAAGATGTTCCTCTAAGTGAAAGTGGGCAATGTCCTGTTTTACCATGTACTAATGCTAAGTTGCTAACCCATACAGGTAAAGATTATTAACATCTCTCGCTAAAATTTTTGTAATCATCCCTTCTTAATTAAACAATATTGGAGCACCATATATATTCCATGGGCACCTTTCTCTAAATCCACCCCATAAAGTGCAATCTCAGCTCGGCTACTCCTCTTGATCAATGTTATAGGTGTACTTGTCATTTTACAATTTCGAGTTTGATAAAAACAAGTGTATGGCAGAGCAAGGCACTGTCCTCATGTCCAGCTATTTCATTCATTACTAGTGATTTCATGGTACCAGGAGTGATACTGCAGATTATAATGCACATAAATGAATTTCAATCAGTTTGTCACTTATGTGCCCAATCAAGATGGTGTGTTAGGCTCTCAGAAACATATATACACTCTACCTCGGCGATAACTAGTGACCATGAGATGGAAGAACGAGCAGGAAAGGAAAGACTAATCAGCATGGCATGCGTCATCAGAGTTTCAAAAAGAAAAAAAAAAAGGAATCAGAGACTATCAGTTATGGTCTCAAATAGGAAGTTGACGAACAAAGTCTAAATGAAGAGAAAGGACCATCTCGATTGGAACCACATTAGGGGAACGAAACCTTCCCTCGGGAGAGGCCAGTTCATGGTCACCACAGTGCAACTTCTATGACCACAATTATCTTCTCATTGGTCCTGTGTAGTTCATCAACCTGAACAAGATAACAGTGGGTATGTGCAATACCATGGTCAGTCACTCATTCTGTCACTAATCGTTATCTCAGCATTGCTGAAAGCAATGAATGTATGGTAAAGATTTTGGTGGAAAATATTTATGTACCCTTTAGTCATCTGTGTATGATATGAGTTAAGCAAGATTGATACATAAAACGTTTTAGAAGGATAATATAGTTGCTAATTACACTTATGTGGATAGAGCCATCGCCTTGTTCCATTCCATCTAACAAAAAGCCGATCCAAGCCCAGTTATTTTCCTCTGGTATTTGATGAAAGCATGAGAAGAACATAGCAAGGTACACTATTTGTATATATGTTTTCATTAGTTTGTTGCATTCTTTCATTATGAGTGATTCATAGGACCCGCACTAACTAGACTTTGTACAGTTCATTATTGGTTGATGCTCCTGATTGTAATGTGGTGGATCTCATGCATGTTCTCGATAAGTTTGTATAAAATCCACCGTAGTATATCAGAAAGTTTTCTATCAAAAAATTTGCATATTAAGTTTTTCATGAAAGTTATACCAGCATGGAGGTTAGTTTCACAATTATTGTAATTAGAAAGACTTACAAAAAAATGTGAAATTAACCTCCACCTTTAGTCACTACTGCGCACGGCACGCAAATATTCCACGGTATTGTTTCATTTTACATGTGTACCAAGAATCCAAGAGGATGATGTATCCGGTGGTGGATATGGTTAAAAAAAGAGGAAGGACAATAATAAGATGTTCAGGGCATTGAGAAATGATCTGAGGGAAATCAGAAGATAATAGTAGTGGATATGGTTAAAAAAAAGAGGAAGGACAATTAGAAATTGCTATTAGTGGGTTTTCTTTAACGCTAGATACCGAGCCAGCTCAGCTCGGCCCGGTCTGACTCATCGTACCAATGAGCCAGCTCAGCTCCGGAACTCCGGTTGCTAACAAAAAGAGCAAACACAGTGGCTCTGTTTAGCTCGACTTGTTGGAAGTCTGAATTAGCTCAGGCTTTTGAGGTGGATATAAATTTGGCATTTGCCACTTTATAGTATTTAGAAAACAAAAAAAAATGAAACCATAGAGTTCCATATTCATGAGTTTTGCTCCGGTGGTCCTTCTAATAAGTTTGCACGAATCTTAAAGCATTATCTAGGTAATTAATTAATTGCTTCGTAATCATTTAATGCCTGGGTCTCCTATGGACCTGGTCCGGTCCAAACCCAGACGGTGCCCAGCCTGAGCACATGAGAGATTTCGTTCGTTTGTTCCTGGTAGATCTCTCGATCCGACGATCCGCATTCGAACGACATCGCCTCCTCGCGAAACGAAGGGCTGGACGGGCGGACGGCAATGCTCCACGGCAGCGATGCACCGAGACCCTGGTAGACATAGTAGTTCTCTGCCCTTGATCCGTCCTCCCTATTATTCCATTCTGCTCGAGGGCTCGAGGGCAAGCCCCATCTCGCCGCGCTCCCGGAGAAGTCCTAAAACTATGAGAGAGCTGCCTGGCACCTCGTTGGGAAGAAAGGCAAAACCAGCGTCCGCTCACGTGAGGGTTCCGCCATCGTCCGATCGTGTGCTTGGTCTCGGTGAACTGAGGAGAAACGAGGACGGAGTTCGAAACCGACATCGTCGTTGACTCGTCGCAAACTAGCAATGGATTGGATAAGATTGAAAAAGAAAATGTGGACCTGGACATGGCTGCAGTTGGCTGGGTAGGGCGGGCCCAAAAATTACCCATATGAAATGAATTAAAATTAATTATCTGATTGCTTTATGATTCGTGCTGTTTTTATGGAAGGGACCATTGGAGCAAAACTCTTCATGTTCAAAATCCACCGTATGTGAAAGATGCACAAATTACAGCTAATCAACAATAGAAATATGTACGTAGTAGCTCCATACATGTTTGAACATTGTATCCGCGTAGATGCCAAACACTTGATAGCTCCATACATATATGACGATTGAAAGATCTTTAAATGTGTTCAGAATTTGGATACGATGCGGCCATTTATGTCTTGCAGTATGTGTGATGTACTTGCTAGTTTCTACGGAATCTTAGCCGATGTCGAGTATATCTTTCCATTCCATAAGAATCTTTGGCCAAATCAAAACAAAATGGAAAGATACAATAAGAAGTTTAATGATAGAGATACACGTATGTTATAGGACATGGGTACTTATTTCTTGACATCTTTTTTCTCGAACTTATTTCTTGACGTCAGAGGTTTCATTTCCAGCCCCATAAATAGGAGCTCCTTACGAGTGCGCTCTTCTTCCATACAGTAGCCGAAGACCGCATGAAGATGAATCGCTATGCAGCATTTGTTCTTACGTTCCTCTACCTTCAATCCTTATACTTCGTCACAGGAGCATCACTGCCGGTGAAGAATTTGGTTAACACTGCCGGTGTAAGTAACTCAAACTTTATGTGGATTGAGATACGATCGCATCCATTTAGAACCATAGTTCTAAATAGCCTGCTATAGCTTCCGCTATAGCCAGATATATCCTTTAGGAAGGGCAGCCGCTATGGCATTTAGCCCGCTAAAGCCGGCTATAGCCCGCTAAATGCCAGCTATAGCCCGCTATTTAAAACCTTGTTTAGAACACAGTTAACTACTTTTCTCTACAGTTTTTAGTTATATTTTTAATTCTGAATTGGTTTGGAGGATCTGGATCCAAGTCACACAATTCATTTAGGCCATTAGACGATGATTTGATTCCGAGGAGTTTTATTTACAGCATATTGTGGAGGATAGAAATCCAAGACTTCGAGGAGGAGGCGGCCCAAATGACGATAATTTTCCACGGCCTACGCTGGCAAATTGTGTAAGTAGTATTATATATACTTTGAAATTAAATATGTAGAGAGGAGAAATAAAAGATCCACTGGAATATGCATGCGCATTATAACTTACAGCGCAGTGAAGTTTTGTTGATGTTTTTTCCCCTGTGATAGGTTGCTGGATTGACAAACAGGAACTGGATTGACAAACAGGAGCGATCAAGTGTTTGGCGTCTACGCAAGGATCAGCGCGTGGGGACATGAGCACATAGGATCTGATTCTTACAGCGCAGCAGTGATACAAGTTTCCAAGGATCAAGGATCTGAGTTCAAGGCCCTCAGGGCAGGGCTTCATGTACGTACACTGTTCTATTCTATCATCAGACAGATACCAGTGCGCATGTGAACTTTCTAACTACTGCATTGGCTGTTGTTGCTCGTTTCCAGCAGACATTCCCCGCTCTGTATAACGACACCAAGGTGCACATGTTTGCACAATGGACGGTCAGTGATGGCATTTGCCCAATTCGATGAAACTTCATTCCAACAGGTGATTGACCTTAGATGAATGAACCTGTGCTGTGCAGAGAGACAGGGACTGGAAAACGGGCTGCTACGACACGGACTGCCCGGGCTTCGTGCCCTTCAAAACCATCTTCGATGGGTTACCCCAACCTGGGATGGTCGTCGATGAGCTCTCCTCCTACAACCAGACCGACAAGAGTATCATCCTCCAGATCGTCAAGGTCTGCCTTCGATCGCTCATGTCGATGGCGATTCTCATATCTATATCTCTGAAACATTCCTCCATCATGTAATGCAGTATGCATATGCGTGTGTGTGTTTATTTGTGAATCTGTCAGGACGAGCGCAAGGGCATCGGCGGCGACTGGTGGCTGTACCGCGTCTCTGGGCCGGCACGGTTCCCGCTGGGCTTCTGGCCCGCGACGCTCTTTGGGTCGGGCGTGGGCACGGCCCAGCACGCGACGGAGGCGGCGTGGTACGGAGCCGTGGGCTTCGGGGCCCGGGGGATCGAACCGGCGATGGTCAACAGGCACGGCCCATCCGTGACAGGCCACGCGCGGGCGGCCTACTTCGCGGACATCAGCCTCATGGGCCGCGACGCGCAGCCGGTGGACCCCAGCCCCCGCGGCCTCTTGCCAATGCTCAACGCCAAGGGTTGCTACGAGATAGCCATGGACGCCGCCGGCAACAACACCTTCTTCTACGGCGGGCCCGTCACGCCCTACTGTCGTTTTGATTGAGAGGAGGCCTTGGGCCCGTGGGCCGAATCGGCATGAAATGAAATAAGCCCATCGTAGGCAGCAACCCAATACGTTTGGCCCAGTGTCCCAATGAACAATGTGGCCGTCCACAAGGTTCGTTCTTCCTCCTTTGGCAATGCTTGCTCTGCTTGTGTGAAACAAACAAATTGTCATCAGGTGTTTCAAACATTAGTGCTGTGTTCAGATTGGAAGTAAAAGTATTTTTTCTAGATGAATAATGCACTGGGAAGAGTGTTCTGTGAGTGGGATGAATAGGAAAAACTTGTTGAAGAAGTACTTTTTCGTGAATCTGAACACAGCATAGAATCGGTCAAACAGGCGGCAAGCAGAGTCAAGATGATACAGCTCGCTAGCCAGTTTTATGCAGCGGAGTGGATAAGCGGTGAGCCACCCTGGCACACGCATCAGGCTGAGGGCCCTGAAGGCCTGAACACAGACACCCACACACATTGACGCGCGCACACGTGGGGCGCGGGTCTACACAGACAGGGCAGAGGCACAGCTGCTGGCTATGGCAGTTGAGGCAGTTGTTGTTTGGGAAGGCCTGTGATCTGGGGTCGGATGGGTCCTTTGCTGCTGGTTGGAGGCATTGCAACTCCGCATCTGACTGACATCAACCCTCCTCTCTCGCCCAACGATACAGTGCTGCTCTCCTCTCCACTGCATCATATGCATACTCAGCTGCAACTTGCGTCCATGGCTCCACTAATCGAACCGTACTATTAGATCTCCGGTTGATGAGAGCCAGGGGACCAGAGCCCGAGCGATGAATGACAACAGTTTTATCCGATCGTGTGAGCGCTCATGATCGACTGCAATCAGTTTGTGCTAAACTGCTAATGGATGAATGAATCAAGTGGCCGGCCGGTCTGGCAGCGGTCTATACATCCAATCAGTGGCCAGCAGCAGCGGTTCCGTTCCGAGAGAGGCAACAACCACGTCGCGGGCAGCAGCATCAGCTTCTGCAGGCCTGCAGCTCTTGCTGCCAATAGGTTGGCATCCGATGCATACTGTACCTGCTTCGGCGGGTTCATCGCGGATTCGCAGCTGATGGAGGGTTAATCGCGGCTCGCGGGCGCATGTTTAGGGCACGGTAAAAATGCAGTGCAGGCAGCGGTGATGGCAGCGTTACCGTGCTTCTGACGTGCGGCAGCTCCGGCGGCTCGAGCGATCGACGCACCAGCGGTCGACAGGTCATCCACCGCCGTACTCGTACGTGCCCTGCCCTTTCAGAGGTTTTTTGGCTTGCACGTGTGCGTTGGTGGAGTGGAGTACCGGCCGAGCACACGCACGGGGTCGCGTGGGGGGTCGGCGGCCGCACACGTACGCGTGACGCCCGCCGCACGGGTGGCCGGTGCTCTTGCATCATCGGCTGCCGCTTGCCCTGAATGCATGTCCTTCCTCGATCGCGGCCCGGCGGCGAGGCCACCGAGAGGGGGTCAGGCGGGCAGCCGCACGTGTGGCCACGCAGGCTTTGCTGCCTGCCCCTCCATGACAACAGCTACTGCTCCCATGGATCACCCATGGGCTGCTGCATCTTTTGACGGGGAGCATCGGTCGCTTTGTCACTTCACTTGCTCTTTTTTCTTTTTTTTTCTTTTTTTTTTTTTTGCCTTCGGTTCAGAACTGTGTTGTGCTGTGCCACAGTACTCGATTTACCGGCAGGCGCGGAGTTCCCTCCAGCGAACTCCTCACAATGACCACAGCCACAGGGAGCTAAAACGGAGCACCGTGGAGACCTCACGAGTTACGTGCTGCATTGCACTGTCGCTTGTCTGAAAGCTTCGTACTGTGGGCTTTG
Organism: Digitaria exilis; assembly: GCA_015342445.1. Taxonomy (NCBI): domain Eukaryota; kingdom Viridiplantae; phylum Streptophyta; class Magnoliopsida; order Poales; family Poaceae; genus Digitaria; species Digitaria exilis. Next base: position 699,827 of record JACEFO010001677.1, on the reverse strand, counting down.
ATAGTCACTACAAGAAAAGAAAAGAGCTCATTCGTCTACATTCCATTGGTACCGGGTGCTTAAAACCCGGTACTAATGTCAATTTAGTACCAGTTGGTAAAAAAAAAGTCCTCCGCAACCATTTAGTACCGGCTCGTAACATGGTCTGGTACTAAATTGTGGCATTTAGTACCGGTTAGTGTTCTGAGCCGGTACTAAATAGTCCCGGGGGGGTTCCCGATGCCCCCCGTGCATTTAGTACCGGCTCGTAACACGAGCCGGTACTAAATGGTTATGAGCCAATACTAAATAATCCATTTAGGAATAGTTAAAAGGGTAGCATCCATCTTTCAACCACATGTGCGAGGTAGGTGGGATGGTTGAGGGAGCTACGTGGGTTCAAAACCCCACAGGCGCAGCAAGCCTTTTAGAATTTTTTTTTCTATCCGTGGGCGCGTACTAAATGGGCTTCCCATCAGTACTGGAAAGCTAGTACTGAATGTTATCAGTCACTGATTGTTATCTCAATAGCAAGACCTGATTCTGTCACTGATTGTTATCTCAGCTTTGCATAAAGTAACAAATGCACGGTTAAGATTTGTTGGAAAATATTTCAGTACCTTTTCGTCGTTTGTGTATGATACAAGTTAAGCAAGATTGATACATAAAACATTTGGAAACGATAATATATAGTTGCCAATTACACTTGCGTGGATAGAGCCATCGCCTTGTTCCATTCCATCTAACAAAAAGCCGATCCAAGCCCAGTTATTTTCCTCTGGTATTTGATGAAAGCATCAGAAGAACAGAGCAAGGTACACTATTTGTATATATGTTTTCATTAGTTGGTTGCATTGATTTATTACGAGTGATTCGTAGGACCCGCACTAACTAGACTTTGTACAGTTCATTATTGGTTGATGCTCCTGATTGAAATGTGGTGGATCTCATGCATGTCCTGATCAGTCACCCATTTACATAGTACATGTATGTCACCTCGCTGCCTCATAAAACACATACATGTTTCGAGCCTCTCAAGTGTTCGCTACTACTAAGCAGTAACCATCATGAGATGGGAGAGGAAGTGTTACGGAGAAGCATCAATCCTATCTCAGCTCTGACCAAGTTATTGGGGGTTGGGAGGAACCAGGAACATCAAAGCTCTTGGAGGAGGCCATCGACGCCAGGATACCATCACATTTCGTGCAGGCGTCACGTTCCAACCTTAACATCTCCCGGCGCGTCAACCCTAGCCACGTCCATGGGAGTTGGCTCTGACATCCACCCTACATATCAAAGGATGCTGGTCAGGTAAGAGTAGAGAAAAAAGCACGTTGAGGACATGTTTCACGACATCGATCGTGCCTATGACCAGTGATCCCCCCGACGTCGTCCCCAATCTCTGCGGTTCCTCGCGCACATGTCTAGCTTTCAGTGCATGTTATCGCTCTTCTGCAGTTGACATGGGATCTGCCATAGCTTTTTAGGGCTCTGAAATCGCTCGAGTGTTTCCGTGCACTCAATTAACCTAGCTTATAAACTCTGGTAATATTTTAGATTGCAACCTAGAAATTACCTCAAGCTCTGGCACTTTATCCATCCATGGCTGCCTTGTGTGTGGCCTTCTGTGTAACTTACCAAATGATTTATGCTTTAGCCATATATGCCTTATGGGCCTTTATTCATGCATTTCTACATGACACATACCATGCTTTAAGCCATGCAAGGGCGCCGTACTGTGTCCGGACTCTGGACCAAAAGAAAAGAAAAGGAAAAAGAGGAACAGAGCATTTTTTACCCCTCATTATTATATTATTATATAGGGATCCCTATTATATATGGCGTAGATAAGTTCATTTTTCCATCTATGAAATAAACTCTGCATCACATAAACATAACTCTTAACGCTCACAATCGAAAGGAAAAGCCCGGATCGTGATGACATGCACGGCACGGTAAAGTCGACCATGAGGTTTCTCTTAAGTTGAAATGGGCAACGTCCTGTTTTACCATGTACTAATGCTAACCGATACAAGTAGAGATTATTACCATCTCTCGCCAAAATTTAGTAACAGGGCCTTCTCAATTAAATTCTGTAACGTCCACTGGTACCTGCTATGGCAACAATTTTTACATCCTGGAACAAAGCAAAAAGAGAAGAGAGAGAGAGAGAGAGAGAGAGGGGGGGGGGGGGGAGGATGCGTTTGAACTGAAGCATGATGAACCAAGGTTTGAAAAGTGAGAACGCTCCACCAACAATTCATCTCCCTCCAGTATCACCTCAGGCATTCATGTAGGTCAGAAGAGTTACGTTCACGGTTGAATTGCTCTGATCCTGTGGTTTACTTCCTTCATTCACCAAAACAGCACCACCAGAAGAGAAATACTATCGATCACTATATAGCGAAATTTAAGGATAAGATAAGTCAGCATTAGGACGAAAACTAAGCATAGAAAAAGGAGCACCACGAACAGCATCCACAGAATTGATCAAAATCTTAAATGATTCAATTTTTTAATCAAGAATACCATGCGTGGGGAGCCACTATATCCGTTTAAGAAAGCACACTCAGGGATGCCTCAATGTATTGCACTCAAAAAAAAACATATTTTTTTCTTTAACGTAATCCTGAACATTTTTTTCACACGATTTGTGTCTATTTTATTGATAAAGAGGAGGGGTTACAAGCCGACAGGGCGGGCTGGCTTAGTTATTACAATGGGGTTAGGGCAGTCCCAACCCAGACTTTATCTTAGAGTCTAAACGCATTTATTAGCCTTGTATTAAATGACTTTTTACTGATGTGTCACTCAATTATTTGGACTTGGTGTCTTATTTGGACTCTGAGTCTACAATTCCCAAGGTATGGACTCTAAGATAGAGTCTGGGTTGGGACCCTTATTCTCCCACCCACACGCACAAATTTTTATTTTGTATAGCTCCAACTGTGGCATTTACTTGACCATGAAAACATTGACAAGACACAAGAGACGGTTAGCCTAATGCCAAAGATTCTGCAGCAACCACACGTAAAAGCATTTTTTAAGTCACAACTATGTAGCATGCGATGCAGCCACAAGATAGGACAAGCTCCCCAGTGACCTATAGGACTGTGACTGTGCCAGCTCAACGAAACGCTCATACGAGAATTTCACTTGAGTTTCGTTGGATGCTTTCCCCCCTACGTTTTGTGAAGGAACAAGAGCCTTTCCTCTAGAAAATAACAAAACTTTCCTAAGAAATTATTCCTTCGCTTTTCCTATACAAATCCTCCATTCCAAACAAACCATCCGTTAGAATCTTGGTTGGACGAGAGCGAAAGTGAAACGGTGGCATCCTACTCTAGCGGACATTTTGTTGAAGTCTTTTGACTTGCTTGGCGAAGATGCGGATACCACGGCGGCAGCAATGGCACTGGCATCCCTGGACCCTAGTGCCCGGTGGGTCTTGTGGGAGGAAGGGACGGGCGGACGGTCCGTGTTTAGCTGGAAGGGGAGAAAAAGAACTTTATACGAAGTGTGTTATGTGAGAGAGATAAATAGACAAGTTGAAAGAAATCTGAGAGAATCTTTTGGGAAGCATGTTATGTGAGAGGAATGAATTGAAAGTTGAAAATATCTTTTGGAACTAAACATGGTGTATGAGTGAACCTCAGTGCCTGGCTGTCAGCACACTAGCAGTGGCAGCGGTATCGCTCCTGTTTTCACTGTCAGTGCCAAGCTTTCAGACTAATATTCTAAATTATAAATTATTTCAACTCTTTCGTCCAAAATATTTTATACTTGACCAAAATTATTGAGAAGATCACAAATGTTTATGCCACCGAATAGATATAATATGAAAATATATTTAATGAAGAAATTAATTGTACTTATTCGGTATCATGTTAGTACTTTGTTGTATAAATTTAGTCAAATTTGAGATACTTTCTCTTCAAGAAAGTTAAAATGACCTGAAATTTGAAATGAAGGGAGTAGAAATTTTTGCGTGTGTACTTTCATATGGTAAAACACATGTACTCCCTCCATATCACTAGAAGAAGTTATTTTGAGATTGTGTTGAGTTAGATTTCTTAAATTTTGACTACAAATAATTTTTTAAATGTTAAGTTTAGAAATATGAAAAGATATGAGTCCATTCGGATTGAAATATGATTTCATAAAAGTATATTTAAATATATTTTATAGAACAAAGTATTAAGTTATAAAAGACCTCCTTTGACAATTTGGAGGGAGCATGATACATAACATCATATCGTGACACAGAGATAACCTCTACTACTTACCCAATTTTACTATTTATACTAGTAGCAAATTACAAGACCGGACGAAGGCTCTGTATTTATTTATTTATTATATATATTTATTTATAATATTCCTGCTGCTGATGATGATAATTGTGAATTTGTGATTCGATGAACGTCCATCATCTGATGAAGAGCGATCGACGGCTTTTATGAGATCTGTGGTCTGAGCTTGGATGCCAGCTGCGAGCAGACGCGCAAGTACGGAAGCTGCGGGCCCGAGGTTCTCTTGAGATGCAACGCGTACTGTCTCTGCTGCTGCGGATCATGCTCGCCTTCCCCTGCCTTGAACAGCTCGATCTCGAAGATGACCGCCGCCGACAGGCTCCTCAGTATGTTGTTGCTCATCTCCGGCGCGGAGGAGCTCATCATCAAGCTGCTGCTCGCGCCGCCGTCGTTGTGGCGTAGGAAGCTCCGGAACGTGGCGGCGCTCCGGACGGACGCGCTGCTGCTTCTGCTCGCACCGCCGTCGCCGCCGACGCCATCGTTTTGGCGGTGGAGGAAGCTCCGGAACGTGGCGTCGCTGCCGCCGCCGCCGTCGCTGGCGATGTGGGCGCACGCCATGCGGTGGCTGTGGTAGGAGAGGATTCGTACGCCCAGCTGCCTCAACGCCCTGGCGATCCGCCGCATCGTCGTGCAAGGGCACTCGTGGAGGAGGAGCTCGCCGCCGTTCAACCCTCCTCCCAGCACCCACTGCCGCCGCCGCGGCGCCATTTCTGCCGGCGGCGGCGGCGGCATGGAGAGCAGCTGCTGGTAGAGCGCCGCCGCGCCGTACTTGTTGCGGAGGACTAGCTGGTACGCAACCGCCGCCTGCTGCCAACACGATGCGAATTACTAAAAAAATCGTATCGTATTAGAGGGATCGCCGCCGCCGATCGGCAGCAAGAGACAAACACACAGCATGCACCTCGGAAGATTCGTCGTCGAGGCGGAGCGACTCGATCAGCCCGGCGTTCCTCTCGAACCCATGGCGCGTGACCAGGAGCTCGACGGCGTCAGCGTCGACGGCGGCGACGCGCGCGCGTGCTCGCAGCGCGGCGGCGTCGGGAGGCGGCATCATCCTCAGGTACGGCGGGAACGGCGGGGTGTCCGCCGGCGAGGAGAGCCAGCGATGCGCCATGACCTCGGCGATGGTGGCACGCTTCTCCTGCCTGACGACGAGCATGCCGGCGATGAGGTCCCGTGCGTCGTCGGAGACCCACGCCGGCACCACGTACGAGCCGCGCCTCACCTTCCTCGCCACGTCCGACAGGTCGGCGCCTTCGAAGGGCATGCGGCCGGAGAGCATGACGTAGAGGATGACGCCGCAGCTCCAGACGTCGACCTCGGGCCCCCGGTAATGGCGGCCCTCCATCACCTCCGGAGCCACGTACTCTGGGCTCCCACAGCTCCTGCTCAGCAGCCTCTCATGGCTCCACACGTCGCTCAACCCGAAGTCGGCGACCTTGACGTTGCCATCCGCGTCGAGGAGCACGTTATCCAGCTTGAGGTCACGATGGACGACCATATTGCGGTGGCGGAAGGCGACGCCGGCGACGAGCTGCCGGAAGATCCGGCGAGCCTCGGGCTCCGACAGCCTCGACCGGTCGGCGGCGTCGACGTAGTCGTACAGGTCGCCGGACGCGGCGAGCTCCATGACGATGTAGGTGTGGTCGGCGCCGCGGATGGCCTCGTGGAGGTGGGCGATGTGGGGGTGGTGCCGGAGCAGGCGCATCGCGGCGATCTCGCGGTCCACGTCGCCGGCGAACTCGTCGGCGAGCTTGGCGTGGGAGATGATCTTGACCGCCACACGGTGGCCCGTCCGGAGGTGCCTCGCCTCCCACACGTCCGCGAAGGAGCCATTCCCCTTGGACCTCAGCAGCTCGTACCTCCCACGCAGCGCCGCCAGGTGCGCCGCCGCAACCGGCTTCATCGTCTTCGTCCTCGGCTTCTTGCCGCCGCCGCCGCCGCCATCGCTGCCGGAGCCTGGCGGCGGCGTCGACGACGAGCCCTGCCCCTCCTGCCCCTGCTGCTGCGACCTCTGCATATAGTATACACGATACCATACCAGTTAGTTAACGACGAAGAATCTATGGACACGCTTAATGACAAATAGGATTATTCGACCTGCAGATAGATATCATATATGTTTATATGTAGCAAGCACCTACATAGCGTACAGCCATGAAGTCAATGAATCGGGAATGCGCCGGCCGCCGGAGACCCTCGGATTCCCAAGGGGATTGTTGGAGGAAGAGACGAATACTAATTACTAAAGTAGGATGTTCAAATGTGCAATTAGAGAGCAGGGAGTATAATCGGCAGCGCAGGGTTTATAGGACGAACGAACGAATCACCGAGGACGAAATGAACCGTCAAAAGAAATGGAGCTTGGGGGGCGGCGGAGCTCGAGAGTGCTGAGCTGATGGCGAGAGGCAGCCAACGGCTGGTCTCCTGCTCAGTGCGACGACAAGCAGTCTGCGTCCGTCCGTCTGCAGCGACAAGAAAGGAGGACCCGGCGAGCAAAATTATGCCGCGAAAGCAACTGCTAGCTACGATCAAGGAACTCCGGCATCGGTGGTATCTACCCAACGTCAATGCCATGTCATCGACATCAAATCTGGGCAAGTCGGCCACCATCACGCATGCCTCTTTTAGGATCCATGGTGGATGCTAGCTTTCATCGTGTTCCTCTCATGGTCTGGTCTCCTTTGTGCTTTGATCGGATCCATCCTTGTCATGCTTGCCACCTGACCTAAGCTAGTCGTAACTGCTGGCGCTATGTGCATTCTTGCTTCTAGAGTTCCCAACAACTTCTTTATGCAGTAGCCAACGCAATGCTTGGTTTCGGAATATAACGGACGACCACTACTCAACAACTTTATGCATATATGTAACCGCCTCCACCGCCGGCCAGTCATATTAACGTTATGGGCACGTAACTCCAAGCATCTACTATTCAATTTGTACCCGCAACTACCATGCTATACCTTTTCTTGTGCTTTTCGTTAATATGCTACTTTTTATTTCTCCAGAGACTCTCGTCTCTCTGCAAGTTCCTTCTACTCTCGGAATGGGGACATGGTCGAAAACGGTGAAAATTCTGAAGTGTACTTTAGAGTTCCCAAAAAAAAAAAACCTTGGGCATCTCCATAGTTCAGTGGTCCTGGTGAACTGTGGTATTGTGCCATGTTTTCACAATCTATACCATCCAATTTAGAACATGCAGTTCATTGGTTGCTTAACTGTCTAAACTGGCTCAGAGAAACGTCCATGAATATCAAATATGGTACAAGATCTATAAATTACCATCTTAGGACCTGTTTGGGAGCACTATGCTCCACAAAATCCAGAACCACTCCCAATTATCTGTGCCAAAAACCCTAGCTCCAACAGTAACTGATGTTTCCCTTCCAGACAATCGAGCAAATGGTTGGCCCTAGGCAGCCAGCATCACCCCAAATTAAACCGCTAGTTACATGAGCAACTTTGTGCGAAACTTTCCTTTATAGGGTTGAGTTTCTTTCTTTTCTTTTCTTTTTTTTTTTGCAGGTAACATGAGATTTTAGATGTAGAGGTTTGCACATGACATTGAAATGTTATCCAAAACCAAGTGGTCATTAGTTACAAGATTTAGCTGGACCAAAGGATTTGAGATGAAAGGTTGACAGGGAATCAGGGATACACTAAGTCAGAATTCACAACCTAATCCATAGCGGGTCAGACGCTGTTACACCTAACTGAGCCTAGAAATGAAGGCGTGTTCAAGAAGGAATAGAATGTTCACTATTTAGTTTCCCTATTTGTTTGGCAACAAACTTAAGCTTTAAAACAAAATTATCAAAGCAATACACAATAGACAATGCATGAGATGGTGTTGAGAAACATTGCGACTTTTGCAAGGACAAATAACAGATTATAGCAATTCACGGTAGAAGGCTCGACTTATATTTCCTAAATAACTGGTTTCAAAAATTCAATTCCCATCAGATTGGTATTTCCAAATAGCTCTAATTTCGGAACCCTTGATGTAATGCATTCTAACCAAATATAGGTACAGTTACCAGAAACTTACTCTGCTTGAAGAGGAATGATTCATCCATGTCCACTGTTCAGTATGCACACTTACAACGCATGGAACTGCCAACTGCAGGCTCAATTTAGACAATTAGACCATAATAAATCGCCAATTCCAGTGTTTAAGAAAATTTTCATTTACCTGAAAAATAAGCGTGCTCAGTTCAGTTACGTAGATACACTTGATATATGCAAAGCATAGCCGATGTCATTTTAGGCAAAATTCTAGGCATCAGTCACATTCACATTATCTCCATACAAAATTTGACACTACCAACTCGTTAGTCTTACTTTTGAGGCTATCAACCTACACTCAATAAACCTAAAAACTGCATGTATAAGCTAATGCTTCTGAATCCCAAATTCAGCTAACCACAGCCAGTTCTTGTATTAGATAGGAATCCAGTATATAGATGCTGATGGCCTCTCCTTTCACTCCACATATGCAAGCTCACTGGTGGATGAATTTTCTGATTGCAAGGCATCAGGAAGTGTACGGTATTCCCTCTCTGTGATGGAACTCACTCCATACTCCTCACTGGTTGGATCTCCTCTTTCTTTGGGAAGGAAGCCCCGCTCTCGCGCAAGCACCCACTGATCGATGACACCACATTTAATAGCATGTTTGACTGCCTTGTGCAAGTAAACCTTGTCTGTGATCAGGTGAGGGTTAACTGCCAGCATCCTCATGAGGGCTGAAAAACCAAAACAGAAAACATTAAATGTCATTCCAGTTGAATGCATGTCAGACTAAAAACATGGGCCTTAGAATATTAAGCAGAAAAGACGACGTCGAGTTCAAAAAGTTTTTAATCAATATGGAATGTTGTCTCAACAAAGTAAAGTTATATTGTCTTTGTTCAGCTGGAGGATGCCTGAAAAAGTATAGTCATGATGTGCTTTGCCAAGCACAGCTAGAGATATAATAAGGCTATGCCTGCTTGATATTTTTTCAAGTTATCATAAAGCTTACTGCAATTGAAACATTGTAATGTACAAAGCTATGTATCAAGATGCGTAGACACGAGGTTCCTTCCTTTATCTTAGAACAACAGCATCACCTCCACATAATAAAAGTGACAGGACATATTTAGTGATTCACTGCCTAATGTATGGTGTCATTATGAAACAGTAACATATCATGTACAAGTATATAGGGCAAAAACAATATGAGGTACCTGCAACAATGGCATCACCCGATTGTGACATTTCACTGGTGAAAGGAGTAATTGGTGCATCCTCTGTCCCACGAACCCAGCCATTGTGCTTTTCTGTGTAATAGTGAATCTTGGAGGTACCATTCGTCACAAAGAGGACCTTGAGATTATCGTGCCACAATTTCATAATAACTTCTGGACTGTAATGTGTAAATTTGGATTTATCATTATCATTTGTGTCAAATTTCTCAGACGGCTTAATACCACAGAGAAACTCGAGTTCTTGTTTTGTAACTTCAATAACATCAGCAGCTTCCCATGCCTCCTTGATGAGTGCCTTGGTTTCCTTACTGGAGGACCATAGTGGAAGTGGAAGATTAAGATCAAAGAACATTATACCACCAAATTTCTTCGAAACATCAATCGCTTCAAACAATGATGACTGTGTAGTGGGCTCAAGCAAAGCTGACGAATTATAGTAAAGCATCTTAGCCTGTATTCAGAAGAAAAAAGTAATTAGAAAATATACTATCCTACATGTTTTGTGCGCAGATGTCATAGTGAATAGTGTGCCATAAAGACTAAACATATTACTGGTACTGTGTTTCTTATTGTGGAATACAGAATCGAGTTATGACATGGCTTTTCTGTACAAAATGATATAGTACAAAAGACATGATATTTGATGGTTAATACCTACCTCTTTCAGAACTGTTGGGTTGATATCAGACTGCAGAAAACAATCCTCAGCGCAAGGTTTAACACAGTTTGTCTTCAAACTTCCTCTGTTTGTGACCTTCATCAAGGACACAGCAGTTGGCGCTGAAGGGTCCATACAAACCGCTCGTGTTTGAACTCCATTGATGTTTAAGTGGTACAAAAAACTTTGACCATACTCATCATCACCTAATTTTCCCATGAATTCAACCCTGCCACCAATCGCTGCCAAAGCTAGAGCAACATTGGATGAAGGCCCTCCTGGTGCCCTCACAAATTTATCTGGAGACCAAAACATATCCTTCATTCCATCATGAATCTCATGATCTATCAGCCTATTAGCAGGTCTTCCAGAAGGAATAAATGAGTATTTAGCAGGTCCAAAGCAGCACACTAGTGGCATTAAACTGTCAACCTCTCCAACATCTTCATGCAATGCTAACTCTATCTTACTTTCCAGAACATTAGCCAAATTCTCTATCACAGTCTGATCTCTGTCATTATAAGGCATTAGATCTTTGCCACGATCATCTCCTTCATCGTCGCTGGATTCCTCTGTAGTCTTAATTTTTCTTCTTCCCCTCTTCTTTGGCTCCTTTGCCTTGTCCATCCCCTCCCCTGAGCTTGCAGTGGTAGCACCTGTAAAATAACAGTAAAAAAAATCGTGGTCTACTAAGGATCACACTAGAGATAAATCATAATGCTGGAACATATATAAACAAAGTGCTCCAGAGAGTAGAGATGCAGACAGTATAGAAGTTAACCTTTCTTACGGCCTCGCCTCTTAACTTGCTTAGCCTCTTCAGTGGATGCTTGTTCAGAGCTTATTTGGCTTTCTTCTCCTTCACCTTCCAATTTTTCAGTAATGGCTTTCTTTCTTCCCCGTCTTGGAGCTCTTTTCTTTTTAGTTGAAGTTTCACTGCCACTATCTTCATCACCTGAACCTTCCTCGGCATCTTGAGAAGTCCTTGACGCAGCATTCACAGTGCGGTCAAGCAACCGCACTGTAGGCTTATTAGCCATGGTCATCCCCAAAATGTTTCTATTGCAATGGATTTGACCCCTGCACACAAGTCACGCGATTATAGGGGTGAACCCTACAAGTACGCCACCTTTAACTTTACAATTTCAAAGGGATCAATTCATGTTTCCTTTGAAAACGAAGAAATTATTCATGTCTCGTTTAAAAACGAATAATATATGCAGCAATGCATCAGAAATAAAGTATGGATTGGAAAATGAGAGCTTTAATCTCCCTTCATTTTTCTTGCCCATCCACCAATCTGACACTTCGACGTGAACACAGTCCAAATGAATTGACCAAGCATTCAGGGCCCTGAACCAGAGGACAGAGCCGCATTGCTAGGTTTAGAATAAACAAAACGACTATTCTGGATCCTAATCTCAACTACCACACCGCAGACTGCAGCGACCATACAGGGGGAAAACGGCATCTCCCACAAGCATTCACGCTGAAAAAAATCGAAATATGCAGCAGCGTATGCCGAGAGATTACCTGACACGATGATAAGGGGGCAGGGAACAAGTGAACTGCAGAGGGAGAAGAAGAGAAGCCATCAATGGAGGGGAGTAGCAAAATTCCTCGCAGCTCCTGAGTCCTGAGACTGGGAGAAGACCGATTGATTGGTCTCGTCAGTTCGCGGCGAGGAACAGCAAAACCCCGCGGCGAGGAGGGGATTTGGCTGGAGCAAATTACCAACTTGCCCATAGTTCTTGAGGATAAGGGGCAGAAGCGTAATAACGAAATAGGCGTATTCCATGGATACGTTTTCTTGGTCTGTTCGCGTAAACATCTTCTTTTGCGCAGCGCTCTCCGTCTCCAACTGTGAACCATCCCCTCCGCGCCGCCTCCAATGAAATCCGGCCTCCTTTGCGCTCCCCCGGTCCAATTTGTCCGCCAGGAAGGTATTGATCTCTCCATTGCTGCCCCTATCGAGTTGTTTTTTTCTCACATTCATGGTGGTTGCTGGCATTTGCAGTAGAACCGTCAAGTCCAGTTTGAGAACGCTGTGGAATTCTTGCCGAAGGCCACAGTGATTCCGCCATTTTTGGTCGGCCTCGACTTTTCAGCATCGGCCACTGTTGCGATCCTATCTTCCCGCTGTTTAGCTGTCACTGGTGCTGCATATGTGTGAAACAGAGATGCCTCCCCATTCCCATTGTTAGAATGGACAGTGGAAACCATTGTAAAACTTGACCCAAGCATTGCACTGTTAGTACTTATGTGTATTCAATAGTTTGTTCTGGCCACTTGCATTATTCCAACCTTGTAGCCTTGTAGTTTACCATGTTTGGGGTGAAGGAGAGAGTTTAGGAGATGATTCTTGAAGCAAATTACCATTTTAAAGGATTGGTTGGCAGTTTACAATTCTCATTCTTGTAGTCCTTGAAACCTTCAGCTTTTTTCCCCATCTCTACATTGCACAGTTGAAACAGTTTACTAATGTTCCTCTCATGTTGGCAGCAATGAGCCTGTTGAGTCATTACAAGAGTAGGCCCATATTTCCCAACGCAACATTCATTTGTGGAATCCTCTGTCAATGCAAGCTCCCAACAGCAAGGGATTGTCATTGCTTTAGGGAGCAATCTGTATGACGCAATCAGTATAGCACCTGATCAATCACTGTTCCTATACAATGGTGTAAGAGGAACAACGATGCTTGGACCACATGAGATACTTACACAGACAGGTCAAACAAAAATTGAGTATGATTCAGGCTCAACAAAAATGAATGATTCAGTCCCTGACAAATTGATCTCAATGTGATATTCTAATATAGTAAGATCACATCAATGGAAACACGACAGTCAACACATTTATTCTGGTTCCTTGATGGAGCTATCGGTCCTGTAATGGATGCAAAGTTAAATTATGAAAGCATTGAACAAGGAGAGGATTTGGTTGCAAAAGGAGGCCTAAGAAGGGTGTTGCCTGTAGGTCCTGGGCATACTTAATCTGATGCTATATAGTTTTTGTGATGGAGTGGCGGCTGCCATTTCTCAGGTCAAATTCCTAATATCTGAACACGTGGATATAATTGGCATGGGTGCACAACCCACAAGCACTTAAGGATCTTGGAGGATGGACAGCTTCAAAGATTGGTTCCTGTACTGGATGCATTCGTGCAGATGCTTTAGACAGACGGGGAAGTCATTATCAGCACATACATTTTATGTCAGTCACAAGGGAGCTGCGAATGAAGGAGTATAAATAGTTCATGGTGTTCCTTAAGAGTGACTGCAACTTTGTGCTCCTTTAGAGTGAATGTGACTTGGCGCTCCTTTAAAGTGACTACAATTTTCAGTATGATGTATGCGAGCAAATAACCTTCGAGCTATATCTACGAGTGTGATGCAAAATTGGCAGTGGATATCTGGGATTTTTTTCAAATAATTTTGAACAAAATCGCAAGCTTCTTTACAGTGTATCATCCATCAGAAGAGAGATGTGCCAAAGGATTGGTGCTTCACATGTAATATATTACTTGAACCATCCAGGAAAATATTCCTAGGTCGAATATGTAATTGTGTCAATCCCATTGGGAGGTATACTACCACTGTTTCTGCCACCACATATGCCATACTGGGTGGTGCCAACATAATAGAATGCACAATACTAGATTTGGTGTTGATAGATTTGTCAAGTGTTATTCATTGCTGAAGCAAATAAGTCTGGGAAAGGATTTTTGACAGTGAAGTCTAGGGCTTATTTTCTATTTACAGAACAAAGAAAGAAACATGTACAAATTACCAACAAATTTTATTTTGTATACCTATTTTACAGTTTTGGCATCTGCATGTTCATATGACTGAGTGATAAAAATAGGGCTACTTTTAACTATCAGATATTATTAGTCCTAACTCTTAAGTAAAATCTTTACTCTTGCGTTATACTTCCAGATTACTTATTGACCATTTTTTACATCATGTTTAATCTATTTATGGATTTTCTACCCTTTTCTTTGCATAACCATTTTTTACATTGGCTTCTATTGACCATGTATCTATTTGAGTTCAAGAACTTTTGCATTTTTTTCTTTTTCTTATGCAGACCTTTGCCCTTGTCGATAAATATGATATTTCTCTTTTCTTTCTGGATACAAACTATGTCTTGCTAGTGATAAGAATTCTGTACACTCTGACCTCTGTACATATGCATGCTTTAGCTTGCCCTATGGAACAGTCCACTGATTCCAGGTGCAATACAATTTGGGGGAGCATACAACGCATTTGCATCTCTTGTACTTGTTTCATCACATGGGATGCTAGCATGGCAGTGTGTTACTTTGCATATGCCTTCTTCTGCTTGAGCATGTACCAGCTCTGGTGCCCAGTGCACGGTTGTTCATGCAACGTGCGTCTGTCACTGTCTGTTGTTACTTCTGAGTTCGGATCATAGATGGTGCATGCAAAAATGCGGTCTGACAGAAACTCTCTTCTGTCAGTGCACTACAGAGTTAAGTTTGCGTGTCAATTCTTGTCAATGCATGCATGTGGTTGTACCCTGCACTCTGCCTGTATTTCTTGTCCATGTGGCTGGTCTGATTTATATCTTTTTGTCTGTCATTTTCTTGTAGATGTGGAAAGCTGCTAGACTAGGTATTTACTGTTAAGCATTTGCAAATATTTTTACATTGGGTAGAAGTTCTCAAAATCATATTATAGTCTTGCATTCTGGACATTCTACCTTCATATTCACAACTTGGGTTCAGTCCTTGATGCAATTTGTAATTTTTCCTTGTTTTAATCTGGAACAGATTTTATAAGAATACATTTGGATTGTGCACAAATTACATGTGTCTTAGTGTTAAGAATTTTTGCATACACAATTTGTTCACAGAAGGCCACACGTTAACAACTTCAGCAAACAAAATGTTCTAGACTAAAGTGAAATGACATAACCATTTATTGATGTTCTGATTATATGCCCCAATGCAATGGTATTCAGACAGAACAAGTCTTTATTGACATGGCAGATCTAGATATCTGTTATTCCGCGAAATTTACCACTAACCAAATGCTGAAATCATGTATTATGTACAATTGAGATTGTCTTTCGAAAAAAATATACAATTGATTTTTTACTAATATTGCATTCGCAGCATTGTTCTGAGCATGTTGAATAATATGGTTTTATTTCCTGTGAAGGTTACCATTGGTGATGCTTCTAGATGTCAACTATTGACATATTTAGAAGAAGCAATCAATATTGCCTTTCATTATGTTGATCTGTTGAGGTGACGAGAGTGCTTTTCCTTTCATCAATGTGTTGCCTAACCAATTGAAGGAACTTCGGTGAAGTTGAGCTCATTCTTACTTTTTAAAGGGAATTGAAAGCCACTACCATTGAAGCAGTTTATCATCTATAACGTGCCTATTAAGGTAGTTTGGTACTTTTTTAGGGAATTGAAAGCAACTGCCAATGAAGAAGTTTATCATCTATAGCTGTGTATTAAGGTAAAACTCTTACTCCTCTGTTCCTGAAATAGTATGTCCATTATATTTTCTTCATGTTTGCAATCAGTGCTCATCCATTATTTTGGGATCAGTTGGCACTGGTTATTCAGTGGGTGTCCAATACTGGAGCATGGGGCATGGATAATTCGTTTCTGTATTACGTTTAGAAGCCAAACGACACTTCTGTTATAATTTGAAAATTGATTAACCAAAAGAATACAGGAGCATCTGATGGCTTCTCATCAATTTCCTAGTAAACCTATGATAACTATATCCTTCCTATAACATTCCTATTGGCACGGACACATTTTACAAGCACCAATGGCTGTTCTAATCTTTTCAAGAAGCCAGCAGCATCAGCCTCACAGAATTATTCTATCTGAGTCTAATTCCTACCTAAACTTTGCAAAATGTCTCGCGAGTTCAGTAATCTTGAACTCGGATATGTAGCCCGTTGGGAGCTGCCACTCTAGGGAACTTTGATATTGTGTTGTTTCCTTCCTCCTCCCATCTGCAAAACAAGATCAGTGCCAAGATGTCGTTAGCAAATTGCTCTTGAGTTTTTTCCTTTTTTCTTTTTCTGGAGCTTTCAAAGATTTTGTCAGAAAAACAGACCTGTATCTTGTGACGAAATAGTGAAGGAAAGTTGCAATTTCAACTGTTCCTACTTCTTTGCCTGGGCACATACGCGAACCTCCTCCAAATAACATGAAATGAGGATGTGATTCCAGGCCCTTCTCCTATCATCAGCAAGCATTATCGGGTTAGAATTTTGAGAAGATCATGATACTTGTTATTATCTGGAACATTTGCTTGCCCAATTGCTTACCAGCCATCTCCATGGGTTGAAAATCATCGGTTCCGGATACAGGTATGGATCATAATTTATCTCCCTTGTGTAGACATAAATTCTCCAACCTTTTGGAATAACATACCCTGAAAGAAATACATAATAATGCATTAGAACTAGCTTGTGGTTTACATAAAAATACAATCAGTGCTTGTAGTTTGGATCCCATATGATTCTCACCATTCATTTCGACATCCTGGGTTGTTTTCCTCAGCAGCCCATTGACAACTGTGGCTAATCTTAGAGTCTCATAAATGACCTGTATATTAGAGGGAACCAATTAGTTTATCATTTCCAGAGTACAGTTTTACTCTGACTAGCTTTTGGGTGTCACCTCCAACTTACAGCTCTGGTGAAGGTCATTGACTTATAATCGTTCCAGTCAAGGGCGTCCCCAGGTGATTTTCCCTTCCTGATGTCAAGGTGCTCTTTCTGCAAAAAGATCACCAGTTAGCTCTTGAATTACAGGACTTATTGTTTTGGGAACTTTGGTTGTGAAATATATGTAATATGTACCCTGATTTGTTCAAGAGCTTTTGGATTGTCCGACAGGTACTTCACTGCCATCATGGATGTCGTCGACACGGTTTCATACCCAGAGTATATGAGGGTGATGAGCAGGTCAATGATTTGATCATCGCTGAGCTTGGCCCTAGTGCCCTCGTTGCCACTCAAAAGCACATCCAGCATGTCATCTTGAGCGCAACCAGAGGACCTCCGGTCTGTGATCATTTGCCTTAGCATTGCCACAAGCTTCTTCCTTGCCTGGAAGACAACATCGCTGTTGTTAGAGGGCTCAGTTCGGCTTAACTTTTTTTTCTGATGTTTTCAGGTATTCATGTAGTGAACAGTACCTGAAGCCCTTTGCTGTAGTTGGTTCCTGGGATGTTGATTGGCAGGGAGAAGGTGCCAAGTACAAGAGTGTACAGCTCTGCCTTGAGGGCATCAGAGAGTGGGCCAGCAGAGATGCCAGCAATCTGCCTGAGAGCTGAGAGCAAGGCCATCTGATGAAAAGAAAAGAAAAAAAAATAGGTTGTGTTCAGATTGGAAGTAAAAAGTTCTTTTTCTAGATGAATAGCGTATTGGGAAGCGTGTTCTGTGAGTAGGATGAATAGGAAAAACTTGCTGGAGAAGTACTTTTTCTGAATCTGAACACAGCAAGAGTCAGATAAGCACGCCATGCCATTGCATGTAGTATGAAATTCAGCACCAAAAAAGCAAGAAGCAATGCCAAGTGTTCCTTTGCATCGAGACATGTGATGGTGATGATGGTGCATGGAGTGTTTGTTGTGCACTTTGGAATGTGTAGAGAGAGATGCAGATGGCTTTCCCCCCTGTCTGGCCCCTTTTCTTTCAGCTCATAAATTTTTTGGCTATCCAGCAGTGCAGTACAGGTTCTAGAAAGCCAAAGATTCCCCTTTTGGTAGAGAGAGGAAAGGAAGGGGAAGATCCCTCCTTTTGCCCCCCAACTCTTTCTTCAGCAGTCCATGAATGAATTTCAGTTTTTCAAGGGGCACCATCATTCTGCCGTGTCGGCCTGTGGCATTGCCTCACCGGATTGGAGGGCAAGTGAAATACAATAAGCTGGCGGTAAATGCTGTAAAAAAGGTGAACTGAAATGTCAACCCTCAAGATTTGTTGCCAGGTTGCCAACCAACGTCAAGAACAACAAATGGGACTGGTGTTTTGGTCTCAAAATGCGGCACTCAAGGGTAAACCAAGATTTTCCACTGTGGGGCCCACGATATTACTGTCGCCTTTTTGCTAACTCTCCTTTATTATTAGGTGATTGTTTTTCTCTGTCAGCAGACAGCAGGCTTTCAGGTTCAGCGACAGGAGCAAAGCAAGGCATGACGAGGAGGAGAAGAAGAGCAGCGCCGTGGTGTGTTTGTGTGTGTGTCTACCTCTTTGGTCATCTCCTGGATGTCGACGAGTCTGCCGGCCCATCCGTGGAGGTGGGCGCGCATGAAGGCGTCGATCTTTGGGAGGAGCGCGGCGCGGATCATGGTGGGTCGTGTGAGCGCGAGCATGGCGCCTCGCATGGCGCGGTGGAGCGGCCCGTGCACGGCGGCGATGTTGTTGGGCCCCAGGATGTCGAGCATGGACTGCGGGTAGCCCGGGAGGAAGCCGGCGCCCTCGCTGGCCAGCATCCGGCGGTTCAGCTCCGGGTCCATGCACACCACTGTGGGGCAACCCAGGATGTGCGTCCGGAACAGGCTCCCGTACCTGCACATCAGCATCGGCATCAGCTACAGTACTTCTAGTTTCTACCATGAGAACAGCAAAAAGGAAAAACAATGGCGCTGCTGTGCTATGAGGGAATGAAAAAAAAAAAAAACAATGGCGCTGCTATAAGTGAGTTACGTTCTGGGAAGATACTGAAAAGTGAAAAGGAAGGAGATTAAACTTTGGAGCTGGTGGGAACGACAAGGTCTCAAGAGTTGTTTATCATCATCAGGAGTATGATATGCATGGATGGGAGTGAGGCTGATGGTATGGTAGTATATTGGTATCTGAGAGCTGGAACAGTGGGGGGACTGCGAGCTTTTGGGGAACACGGCACTGATGTTCCTCCTCTTCACGGGATCACTTTTTTTGCCCAGCAAACCCGTCCCACTTTCCACCAAATCATTGATTAATCCGATAAGGCGGGCAGTAAGTAACCGTGACACAGGACGACATGGCTTGGCGAGACGAGAGCAGCCGGCTGCTGTGTTCTCTGCTCTGCTCTGTTCTGTTCCTGGGGAGAGAACACAGGGACAGAGCAATGGCGTGTGAGCCGGAGAAGATAAGTTTGGTACCTGAGCCTCCTTGCCTTCATGAAGCTGGGGCCCTGCTTGAGGAACTCGGTGGTCTCGCCGAAGAGCGGCCACCCCATTGTGCCCGGCGGCAGGCCACGGCGGCGGCTGTAGCGCACCTCGTTCCACCGCAGCAGCAGGCTGCTGGCCAGCACCGCGGCGGCGAGGACGGCCACCACCAGCACCAGCAGCGCCATCTCGCTCACCGGCGTGCTTCAGGGAGGGAGGGAGGAGGATGCTGCAGCTGCAGGAATGGTGGCGGTGCTCTGGGAGTGGGGCTTCTTCCTCTTGGTTTCTGTTGTACTGGGAGGCAAGCAGCCCCTTTATATAGGCCGCGGCCACCCCGCTTCGCTCTCGGGTCACAGAGGATCAAAGAATCATTGCCACCCGGGCGGGCTCTCTACAGTACGACTAGTATATTTCTATTCTGTTTATTACTATATTATTATTACCTGTTTGGAAAAAAAGGAAAGAATAATTTATTTATCCCGTCTTGAATTGCAGGTTGCAAGATAGAGGAGGGTCCACATTCCAAGGCGGAGCGAGGGGGCTCTGGCCTTGACCGTGGGGGTCACACACACACGGCTCACGACAAGGGTCAGAGCTCAGAACGCCACAGGAGGGCATCTCGCCATCTTCTACCCCTGCCCTGCCCACCCGTGTGAATGTGTCCCTAGAGTCAGAGGGAGAGAGAGATCATCGCCGGTGAAGGAAGAAAAATGGAGGTGCTGCGCTGAGGTCCGCATGCCCGGCCTTGGGAACGACGCCGGCGGTGCGGTGGGGTGCGGGGCGGGGCGCGGCGCCTGTCATGCTCCTTTGGCTGGCTCCGTGCTCCCGCTCCGGTCAAAACCCACCCAACCCGGAAGCGAATACGGGTGGCCATGTGTGCGCACGCTTGCTTGTTGTTTTCCAGGCCAGTGCACACGCATGCGGCTTCGTCAGAGTACTCCAGTCGTCAGGGCGCCTGCTGCCTGCCTGTGTGCGTACCGCGCGCCAACTGCCTCGCGGACAACCGTGCCGCTCTAGTAGTAATTATTATACATGATCCAAGCCCATACTATACGTAAACGTAAGGGATGCCCTTTTTTAGATCCTTTGAAATTTTGAGTAAAGGTTGATTTTTTAGAATCCAGTGGAAAGTAATAGTACTAATGTTGTTCTAGATCGTTTGGATTCTTATTATATTATTCTCCAGCTACTGATTATATGGATTTCAATTGTTATTGTTCGATTTCTAAAACCACGAATAAATTATGTCCCGTTAAATAGGATACTGTTTTTGCTAGACTACATAATCCTAATGTGATTCAAAAAGCACCTTATTCATGTGACCGTGTTAAAGACCGTCCTTGAAGACCATGTACTCCTATATATTAGAGCTGCTCTTTTCATGGCTTTCTCCGACGTGATATAGAGTACAGTTTTATCTCAATATTTCCACAAGTGTCACGACATCTCAAACATCTGTTCATTAGGGATGAAATAAATGTCTAATGTGTAGTATATAGTTTAACCCGTGATGCGAGAGATTGGGGATACTGAGAAGAAACTTTTAGCCCTCTAGCGCCGTGTCGACTGTTTTCAGTTTTGGGAAAGAACGTGGCTTCAGCTTTATCTAAATTAACTCCAGCTGATTCATTAATTTCTTATGATCTTATCTATACAAGGGAATAATTTTAAATATCTATGAAAAATGGACATTTGTCGAATTTTTAATACATTGTTCCTATTCCAAAGCAAACTACTCATGGAGCAAGTCATTTTGTTGCTCCAGCGTGTCACTGCGAATGTGCAACGCCATAAAAAAAAAAATGGCAGTCTTCCAGAACCTAACACCCAAAAGATGGATGACATCAGAGAAACAAAAACCGCCGAATGGAGGCAAAAGCATTAGTAAAGCTACGTCATATGAACGTAATCGGTTTCTTGATCTCCTAGGTCTTAGCAAAGAAGGGGGAAAAATAGTACCATGACATATTTTCCTCTCTTTCTTTGTACTCCTAGGGCACCCTTCCAAAATACAAACCGAGTTTCAAAGCTGCATAGCTCGATCATTCTACCAACTCACCAGACTATTTGTTTTCCTAGCTCGATCATTATTGTATCGATAGATGAAGGGCTCGAGGTCCTCCATCCCCCCAAGCTCCTCAACTGCCCACGACACACGTAACTTTGCAAGCTCAACACCGGAACATCATGAATGTTTGAGTGATCATTCGCTGCATAGTTTTCATCTTGAAAGGAGATGTAGATGCTGTCCTCGATCCTAACCGGAGATTTGTTTGTGAGTGGGGCTGATCCAATCAATCATGAGATTGGCAACAAAAGAAAAGAAGGAAAAAAAAGAAATGCATGCATGGGTGGTCGACGGCCGGCGCCATGTGCAGCATACATGGCCGTGTCCAGCTACTGATTGCTCAGGCACAGTAGTGCAGAGCTCAATGAGATTTCTGATGCATGGATAGATTTGATTCTTAAGAACTACTGCTAGGGTACTATAATAATGCATGAACCATGTCAAGTAGCCTGCTAGTTTAGTGTGGCGTAGGTTCAAAAACTTAGTTAAAAAAATGATCAAGATGAAAAAGGCATAGAGAGAGAATATATGGTTGCAAGCAATTGAGGTGGCACATGGGGTGGTTCCCATTGGACCATTGCTGTGGGAAGGGTTGATTGAGCATAGTACAAAGGTACTCGAGGCAGCAATGAGCAATTACAAGAGCCAGATAGATCAAACTGGTAGCAAGGAGATCAGTACACGGGCAATCACCTCACACGCACATGACATGAAGTATATATGTGGTTACAGGGTTAGTTAGATCTGTGATTTAACAAGCTACACCTGGGTTTAGGTGAGCATGGGATCTTTTTAGGGAGATGGTTGGATGATCAGGCATGAAGCAGTGGAGGGGAGCCCCCAGAGCTCTGGGCTCTGGCCCTGGCTGGCCAAGAGTAGTGGCTCCTCACCTACTGGGTGCATGTGAGTGTTGGTGGCAGCACATAAATAAATCCTTGGCCCTACTACACGGGCGATTCCACTAGATCTCCTGCCGTGCACTGCCCACTCGTGCACACCCTGCTCCCCTCTGTTCCTACTCTGTTCCCAGGCTGCTACACTTTTAGGGTGAGTTTAGTTCACCTAACTTCTCCTAAAAAACACTATTTATCTAACTTTTTTCTATTCATCACATCCCTCCCACTCACAGAACACGTTCACAGCACGACCTACAGTGTTTTTCTGGATCTACAGTGTTTTTTCTCCCAATATAAACTCACTACGGTGCTTGTTCATTCAAATCTCTTATTTTTTTTTCTTTAGAAAGACTTGTTGAACCTATCGATTCTTTTACCTATCGAAGCAAGCACGAGTAGGTGTATTCACATTATGAGTCTGACACATATGAAGGCATCTATAAACACATTTACATATATTCCCTTTACCGCGCACAATACTACAATATAGTAGTGATGATCATTCATACACCTATTACGTTAACATTTTAGTCCTTTTTTTTTGCGTCAATTAGATTAGATGGAATCAATGAAAATTAATTATAAAAATTAATTACATAAGTCATAGCTAATTGTCTAAACGACACTATTAATGCTAATTAGTCTATACTTATACAATGCTACATTAGTTATGGACTAATTAGCATCACTCGGTTCGTCTCGACAATTAGCTATGAATTATGCAATTAGTTTTATAATTACCATCTATATTAGTCCATCAAATCTAATTGGCGTCAAAAGAGAGGACTAAAATTCAGCCCCAGGATCCTGAGTGATGGCTTGCTATGACACGTCGGCGGTCTCACCATCGACGCCTGTTCCGTTACGCTTTTGGTGAGAAGAGGAGATCGATGACGACGTGATTGTACGGACCCCGATCCCGGCGACTGTTGGCGAGATTTGGATGGATTTCGTAGGGCATGGCGGTGCCCATGCATGCATGATGCATCCGTCCGCCACCACGCAGCCACACACAAAAACAGTGCCCTCGACCGATCGGTTGCCGATCCGTCGTCCACGGGCCACGGATGGATGGATCGCATCGATCGCGATCGATATCACACAATGTCCTCTTTGTTCGGCTAGAGGCTGTAGGCACTAGCTAGGGACATACTGTAGGCTACCGGCCGGCTGGTAGCAAGCAGTGTGTAGTACTAGTACTACCGTGCAAAACGGAACACAAAAGGTCACATACTACGGCTGTGTGTGTGATGAGTTGCGTGCGGCACATCCATCATATCAAATCCAACAGCATATGCATGGCCATCTTTTTGACCGGATGAGATGGGGATGGCCGTCGGACGGCGACCGCCGACCGGGCTAAGCTTTGTCGTCGGCCGGGGGATGGGGATCCGCACTGTGCTGCCGGCGCACACCAACTGGACACAAGGGAAGGCAGAGGGAGGGAGACGAGCAGAGCAGCACAGCCGCTGAGCAGGGGAGAGGGGGACATGTCAAAAGCCGTCGTGTCCAACGTGCCTCAAGGTACTAGTCAGTCCTTTTGGCCTCACCTGACCTGATTGTGATTTACGGGGGCTTTTGCCTTTAGTTCAAGGGAAATAAATTACTTCCTTCGGGTTGGTAAATAAAGTATTGTTCTAAGTGAAAAATTTTTAAACTTTGATTGCAAATATTTTTTATGTACTAAGTTTATAGATGTGAAAATACTACGAGTATATTCGTATTGAAAAAAGTTCCATAAAAGTAAATATATTTTATAAATATTTTATAGCAAAAAATATTAGTCGAACTGTTGTTTAGGAGACCGCGTCAATCCTAAGCGATTTCTTTTATCCACCTGAATGGAGTAGTTAACAGTGGCCTGTAAACTATGAAATCAACTCGAGTTTACTTCTTTGGACTATATAAATATAAGAACCTTTTTTAATTTTCATTACTAACATCTATCAACTGAAACCAACTTGATTTATACTACCTACCATCACAAATATAAGTTTATATAGGTTTTTCCTTAGCCATTTTTAACTAGCAAAGCTTATAACAGGTTTATTATTTTAAATAATAAGTTATAAAGTATAACGATGCCAATCTTGACAAAATTCTAGATATTTATGATCGTGGTATTGAAGCGCATTTGTTGCGCACAGGTAGGCATGCATGCATGCGCGCATGGGTCCTGCCCTGCCTTCCCCTGCAGCTACCTAGCAGTAGCAGGGTGCGACTCGATCGATCCATCCACGGATGAGGATCCATCGTAGCATTGGCAGCATCGACCCCCAAGCGTGCGGCTGGATGCAGACAGAGATGCAAGCCTTGCGGTGGGGTTGAGGCTACTGCCGCAGGGGGCGGCCGGCCGGACCACACTAGGAGGAGGCCACGGTGCGTGGCTGCTGCCTGCTGGCCTCCGGCCTGCCGATCGATCGGAGCAGGGGCTTAGCCGGACAGCGGCGGCAGGATAAGGTATCAGCTGCAGCAGTAGTCGTTTTTTTGTACTCGGTTGATGGATTGGATCGTCTCCAATAGTAATAGGGAAGAAATTCAGATTTTACCTCGAGCCGGATCCAAGCCAAGGAGATGCCAACAGGGACAGGCATGCGTTCGTGATGGGAACGCCTGCGTGCGTGCGTACGTACACCATCCTTTTTCGAGTAAGTTTAATTCAACACAAAAGGAAGGGAAAAGGATATACTAGTACCTGTACCAAGGCCGGCTCGGCCAGGGAGAAAAGTTACGCACATGTGCAAGCACACAGGGAAAACCGACCGATCAAATCATCGCTCGCTAGTCGCTCGTGCGTGTGCGTTCCGTCCAAGGAATCTTCGTGAAACGTTCATACGCCTGCACAGCCGGGTGGGCAAGACACCCTGCTGCACAGAGCCGGAGATCCCCCCGTATATCACCCAAAAAGGCAGCGTGCTGGTACCGTACTGCTACTTCCCACTTTCCCAGCAGGTAGGTACCGATTCCTTCAAAATACCCATCACCCCCCATCGATCGATCATCAAAGAGACAGAGAGATGGATGGGCCGGCCGTGGGCGTACGAGTATGGTGTGGTAGGGGCACGCACGTACGTGCGGCGTCTCGATCGTCGGATTAAATGGCATGCGGTGCCCAACCACAACCACGCCGTCCGTACCGGCACCGGTGCCTTGATGATGGATACATACGCGGCCACGCACACGAGCGGGGAAGGTAAGGAATTCGGCAGCGTGCAGCGACCGACGATGGAATTGGAATGTCGCTAGCATAGCAAGCCGGGGCGTTCCACAACCACATGCGCGCGTCCATCACTCACATGGCAGAGCCTCACATGCGTGCCCATCCATCCTCTGATCCTCTCTTTAGAGCATGTTTGGTTGCCTAACCCTTGTTGCTGCGGCGTCTCCAGCGGCCTTACCGTCAAGCACGGGGCCAAGAGGGCTGCGCTGCACAGATATTTTAAATGTACTTTTTACTTCCT
Source organism: Digitaria exilis (assembly GCA_015342445.1). Taxonomy (NCBI): domain Eukaryota; kingdom Viridiplantae; phylum Streptophyta; class Magnoliopsida; order Poales; family Poaceae; genus Digitaria; species Digitaria exilis. Next base: position 674,054 of record JACEFO010001677.1, on the reverse strand, counting down.
ATTCATCCCTCTCACAGAACCCGTATTCCTAAAAATTTTCTTTTCATCTTTCCTATTCATCTCTCTCACATAACACGTATCAAAAAAATACTTTTCTCCCACTTTCTTCTTTTCTTTCTCTTCTTTTATCATATCCATCCACTCGTTCGTGCAGTCTGCCTGCGGGTTCTCAGCTCACAAATTCTTTCTTTTTATTCCACGTACTAGAGTAGTCCAGTACAAAGAAAGAGATCCAGTGTAGTTTGTTGCCTTGTTCTTGGCATCTGCTGGCTTGGCATGGGTGTGGTGGACGACGCAGGTGGTGCTCCACTCCGGCGCTGTCATCCATCCAACCCAATCAATCAAATCAGAGTTGCACGAGCGGCCTCTCCTTTGTCCTGGCCTGCCTGCCTTTCTCCCCGGCCGGGACCCACACCCCCGGTACGGTGGACGGATGCCTCTCGCTTTCCTCGGCTCGCTTCAATGCGCGCGCGCACGCACGCACGCCCGCCCGCCACCCTACCGCCGCTGCAGCTGCTACTACTACATCGATGATCCTACTACTTGTCCATGTGGAAAAAGAGCGTGTGCTGCAAATTGCCGGTCAAATCCTCCTACTAATCCTGTGGCGTCTACGGCCTTTCTTTTTACATGGAGCCCCGCCTGACCAGCTAGCGGATTGGGTGACGATGAACCGGCGCTACACAACTCTTTCTTGACACGTACCACTACGTGTCGGCCTAGTTTAATCGTCCCTCGCACCAGCTGTTTTGTTTTACTTCCTCCCATCATTGCGCGTTTAGTGTTTTGTTTGCACACGGAAAAAAGAAAGAAACGAAGAGTAGAATCTAGCGCACTCTTGCAGCGTGAGTCAAAATGCGGTCAACCTCGCCGTTTGCTTTTCGTCCCCACGGCTCCCGGGTCCAAAGTTAACCACTGTTTCTTTTTCCTCGTGCCCTGCCAAAAACAACCATTAGCCAACCGGCGCGGCTCTCTAGCTACCATGCATCTCCACGGCTCCACGCATATGTGCCCAAAACATACTCCCAGTCCCAGCTGTTGCTAAACTAGCGTCGACCGAATGCAATCAAACCTTACAATCACCTGAAATCTAGGAAGTGCGTCCAACAAAAGACAGCTATACGAACGATACAATTTTTAAAATTAAACATAGTAGTTGGACTATCATGGTCCGCATTAGAGCCTAAGCGATCGTATATATACGCTGCTTCATTGGTCATCACGGAAACATTTATCATTGTCCCATCTAAGTTCTTTTAATATTTTTCCCTCAGATACTAGGATTAAATAGGAGTCCATGTGATGGGGGGCACCAAAAGGAGTGCTGCCGTTCAAGGTATGAACTTTTACATTTGTCAAACAAAACAACCGAGTGTATAGGTTAGCTCTTCTCTTGTCAAATGGGAGGACTCCAATAACTTTCTTGAGACGTGCAAAAGTTTGGTAGCATGCATACACTAGCCTTGCCATCCATTTCAAGATGCAGGAAAAACTTGATGCTAAAGCACATAATTAATCCCCATGTCATACTAGCTAGTACTACTATCTACTAACCAGAAGAAATGGCTACTACTTTACTAACAGGCGTAGCTAGCACTTACTACTACTTTACTAAATTTTTTTGCACCCCCCCCCCCCCCAAAAAAAAAAGGACAGCCACACACACTCACCACCGCATAGTACTATGCGCAGCACAACACACCTCAGCATGCAACAACAAAACCAAGGTTGTTCCGGCGATCGAGATCAGATGACAGGGGATGGAGAAGACAACAAGCCTTCCGGTGTTCACCACAGAAAGAAAAAAAGGGCGACAGGTACTTGAATTAGGACACAAATTTGTTTCTAGGCGCACGCTGCTCATGATTATCAAATCATTGGAGCAACAGGGGATCGGATCGAGCCGCGTGCGTACGTGCCGTCGCTTTACCTTGGCCAACGCCACGCACGGACGGCTGGCCGCTAGCTGCCTAAACACTCGCTCTACTACATGTACGTACACACATCAAGGTCACGGTTGGGGCGACGTTGCCATCGCAAATCCGGGCATTATATCCTTAACTACAAGGAGAAGATCGTCTCGCCAAATGATATATGATTCTGCATCAGGTGGATTAAAAACCGCGCCTAATTATGTTTTAATTGCCCGTGTGATATGTATCGATGGGCGCCCCTTAGGTGTATACGTCAACTCAAGCTGTGTGCAGTGCGCGTAGCGATCGGGCATTGATTTGGAAAGGTGGCGAACGAGCTTTCCAATCATCAAATTGCTGTTGGGGGTCATACACACTGTTCTTCCGTATATAGGATGTGATTTACATGATTGCATTTGGGGCTCTGATATGATCCCTCCCCTCCCATCCGATCCCCTCGTGTGACAGGGACCCTGGTTAACTGCCTCAGCTCACTCCGGCCAACCTTATTACTCGTAATAGGGCTATATAATATCTCTTGCCATGCGTGCGTAGTACGTGTCTCCTGCATACGTACTACACGCTAACAAATCTTTGGCTAGGATATTGGGGTGTTCTTGATTTTTAGCTAGATTAAGGAAAATATCGAGTGTACAGGCAAATATCTACAACCACAAAGAAAAGAAATCTGGCCACATAGTAACTATAGAAGATAGACGTCTGTACCTAGACTCCAAGACTCAAAACGAGGAACACGGAAAAAAGAACGAAAGAGACGACTAAGAAAGACTTACAAGTTTCAAACTTCTTCTATGCCCTGCCTCAATTTTGTTTTAGTCCTACAATAACAAACTTCTCGCATCTATTGTCTTCTTAGAAACTTTTGATGTTACTAGGAGTGTCCTGTCCAATTACTTGAAATGGTGACACAGAGCCTTATTAGAGAGGGTTCTTTTTTCTCAGAGCATCTCCAGCCGGTCCCCTAAATTGGAGCCTCTATATTTCTTTTAAAGGCCAGCTCACAAAAATTTATGGGCTTCTAACTCCAGTGGGTGACTAAATTTAGAGGGCCTCCATTTTTAAACTCTAGTGGGTGACTAAATTTAGAGGGCCTTCATTGGACCATAATTTAGAGACATCCCCAAATAGGGGCTTGTTTAGAGACCCGGATGGAGATGCTCTTAGGGATCAACAACGACACTTGAATTATCGAGACCGGCCAGCCTTTATCTCATCGCCGTATGAAAGGCTTAAGATGCTTGAATTGACCACTACAGCTTGAAGCTTGGAAACTGATGGGTAGAGCTCGATGGTCTTTTTACTTTCCAAGTATAAAGGCTCGACATCTGTGTGAGGAGAGAGATCGAGAGAGGCAGAGAGCTTATCTAGGCAATGGAAAATAGTTGTGTTCCAAGGAGCTAATCGTGTTAGCACCTCCATCACACAAGCAGGGGCAATGTACGTGGACCGGGACGTCTCGGCCTGATGTGCACTAGCGCACTGATCCATTGAGGTTTTCAACTATTGGGGGTTTGGATACACATAGTTGAATATATTTGTGTGACGACAATTGCAATGATAGTACTTGAGCTTATCTGGATTGTTCCCTAACAGAATTAGCACTAGCTATATAGATACCACGCATAAGGCATGATGCAGCTGGACTAAGAAAGATTTTTCAGATCCTCGCCGTCCTATACATTCAGACGTGCAGGGTGTTCGATATGGTGTATACATTATTTAAAATATTTAGAATAACATATTTCTGGCCTCATGTTCGAGTTATGAATTTTGGCAATTTCAAGTCAATCTTGATAAATATGTACACCTTTTGTGCGTTGATAAACTTTTGGCACATGAGAACTTTGAACAAAATAAACTCGAGTCCCAGCCTATCCCTTTCAGTGAAACAATATTTTACACATGTTTTCTAATATAATTGCTCAGAACCTATTATTCTCACTGGCTCGGATAACGGATATACATATGTCAAGACTTTAATACCTGCGATGGTGATGACACGCATAATCTCACATCACGAGAGTAATTATATCCGGAAAAAGGGAGGCAGGTTGGGTTCTAAAGAAACACCGCCCCTACCACCATTTGTGGTGTTCATGTTTCTCAACCGGAAGGATATATGATCGAGAGGACATACTCGTGGCTCTCTGAGGATGACGATAAAACCGTATCAAAAAGAAAATATAGGTGCCACTCAATAATATTACTGTTTTGACTGAAATATTTGAAAACCTCATACACATGAAGCATTTAAAAAAGTCACATTTAGAGTTATATTGAGGCTAAATCTATAAATATTCAAAGTACTGCAATTGTACTGCCTGCATGGAATAACTAAAGAAATTATAATAGTGTCCATGTATCCAACAAATCTGAGGGTTCAGTTTAAAAGGTACTACTTTTCAACTTCATATTCATTTTCCCTCATTAAACACGTTTTTTTAAAAAAATTCTTTTTTAACCTTTATAGACGCCCCCAGGTGCAGTGCATCAATCTGCAGCGGCCGTCGCGAGAAAACCTCGGGCCCCACACTGCTACACGTGACAGTGTGATGCCGGTTGACCACGCACTGTACATATATGAGGATGTCTAGTTCTACTTCAATTCGTTCACTGGAGCTGGATGATAATATGGTCGACCGAGAAAATTCCACACGAGCTGCATTCTACGTGTATGTACATACACTGGCGCCCGCGCGGCATGCGAGCGACGGGATCTAGGGCATGTTCAGATTCCCAACTATTCATTATTCATTCCAACTTTTTACTATTCATTCCAACTTTTCACTATTCCCTCCTCACAAAACACATTTCCCAGCGAATGCTACAGTGTTTTTCTTATGCTACAGTGTTTTTTCCTACAATCTAAACACACCCTTAAAGGCTTTGCGATCGATTGAGCCATCACAACAGCTGCGGCGCGCTTCGTGGAATGGAACATATGGAACCGGACCTCGCCTTCGCTCTCTCTCGCTCGATCACGTCCTCCCCCTCACATATAGTACCAGGTCGTGTCCATTTCTCCGTCACACGTGCACTTGGCTGCTAGCTAGCTATGTACTCCAGCTTAGGCTGCCCCTCTCGAGGCCTCGATCCCATTTGTTGTGTTGTTGTGCACGCTGCTGTGACGTCCATGCATGCACGGCGGTCATGCTCTAGCTACACGCACATGCAAATTGTACACCCGACGGGAATGAATGTTTGTCTTCTTTTTTCGGATAGCATTAATTTGGAGGAAACTATTGGATTTTGGAGGAGATGAACACCAGTTATTTCCTGCGCTAGTCCATTTAATCAGTTGTCCGTACATTGGCTCACGAGCTAGACCGAGCCGAGCCGATCTACTGATCTAGCATTTCTGCGTTATATTAACGAGTCGAACGTTAGCTCGACTTGCTCGTTATTCACCCCTAGGTGTGACTAAAGTTTAGTCCACATGTTACTCCTCCTGTTTGATATCTTACTATTACTAATTGGAGGCTCCTTTTGTAGGCTCCAGGTGATGCCACCTAAGATCTTAGGTGGATAGCCTAAAAAAATAGAGAAATTCTAGAAAATCTCACAAAAAAGCAAAACATCCACCTAGGATCCTAGGTGGACATTGATATATTTTACATAATAATTACTCACTTATGCTATTACAAATAATAAGTTTGAAGTATATCCTATGTATTTATCTTAACTACCCATCAAATATTCTTGGGCCAATCATGTCTATACTGTCTAACTAATCTAACTTATCCGGTATCCAACTAATAAATCAAGATGTATCTACTTTTATGTGTGTGTATATATCCCATCGACAATAATTCCATCTGTTCCGCACTTGAATCTGCTAGGCCGACGCCATGTACGTGAGACAAGTGAATAATTATATAATTTAGTTAATAATCATATTGAAAAGAGTTATTATTCACTTTGGATCGCACGTACATATGTCTTTGATTAAACATTGTTTAAACTATGTGAACAACATGAAAATTGATATTTTTATCTCTTCAATATATTTAGTGACATACATTATCTATAATATTTTTATATAAATCATAAATAATATATTAATAATGCTAGAAATATTAGTTTAGTATATTATATTGGTGCACTCTAAGATTTTATTATAATAAAATAATTTAGATCCAGATTTTGGGTAACTTTTAATAATGACATCATCGGATAATCTCTTTATACTAATTCTGGTGCATTCCCTGCACCAGGAGGGTGGCACGTCGGCCACAATTCCTCGGCCGTCGGACCGGCCGATCTGACGGCCAGGAATAGATGGGGCGTAATTTTTTTTTAAAAAACACCCTGAACTTTAATAGAATCAAATCGTAGTCTATAAAATTTTTCAAAATAGTCCCTATGCTTTTCAGAAACACCATAAACTTTGCAAAAGAGACCCTATGCTTTCAAAAAACCCGAACTTTAATGAAATCAACCCGTATAGTCCATGTAATTTGACAAACGAGCCCCAGGCTTTAAAAAAACACCCCAAACTTTGGTGAAATCAACCTGCAGTCCATGGAATTTTACAAAAGTGCCCCTACACTTTTCATAAACCCCCAAACTTCATTTAAATCAACCCACATTCCATATAATTTTACAAAAGAGCCCCTAGGATTTAAAAAAACCTCTCAAACTTCAGTGAAATCAACCCGCAGTCCATGGAATTTTTGAAAAGAGCCCCTAGACTTTTAAAAAACCACGAACTTCATTGAAATTAACCGTAGTCTATGAAACTTTCCAAAAGAACCCCTATGCTTTGTAAATATCAATCTAACAAAAGTCCCCCCAAACTTTAACGAATTTGACATGTACTCTATTGATGGAAATTTGACCATCGAATTGGCCGATTCGACAGCCACGAACACATGGCTAAAAAAGGACCCCAAACTTCAATGAAATCAATACACAGTCCATGGAATTTTTCAAAATAGCCCCTAGGCTCCTCAAATTCTGAAATCAACCCGCTTAATGTACATCGATGACGCGTTAAATCGCCTCGCACATTCATACACCGCACACCTATTACAATTTCCTCAATATACATTTGTGCCGGGTCTCTCGGACGTTGCATACACATATCTCTATGGACCACATTTGACCAAGCCTATAATAAAATTTCATAAGTACAAATATATACATCTGTGACGGGTCTCTCGGGGAGCGCCAATGGCGCAACATTTTTCTAGTCTATTACTAATTGGGGGCGCATTTGAAGACTCCAGGTGAAACCACCTAGGATCCTTGGTGGATACTCTAAAAAATATAAAAATCATATAATTTCACATAAAAATAAGAAACATCTGGCCATTAATTCAGTAGCATAATTACAACAATTATTAGTTAAATTACCTATTCTATTAATATACCCACCTGTCATTATGAAAATAGGCTAAAATAACCCCCTGAACATATATCTAAATTGTGCACCTATGCTCTTATATATAAAATCTAAAGTATTCTCCTAATCTTTATGTAAATTATCCAGCTACGCCATTAATAAAAAATATCAAATAACCCCTTAAGCTTAATTCATGTCTATACCATTTTTAATATATTATTTATGTTATTGTCTATATAAAAATCCTATATATAGTGTGTCACATATGACAATAGAGATAAGAACACTAATATTTATTTTGTTCACATAGCTCAAACGAATAGTTCAATTAAATACATATCAAATACATATCAAACACATATGGATGCACGACGCAAATTAAAAAAATGTTTAACTAAACCTATTACAACTAGAAAAATGTTGAATCGGTATCTTAGAGTATTGGTGAAATATTTAAGAGATGAAAGTGAGCGTGTAATAATTATATGAATTTTAATTACCCCGTGCGGGAGCACGGGTTGATAGGCTAGTGATAATAGACTAAACTCCCGGTCAGAATCCGTTAGGTGACCCAAGCGAGCCTAACTAACTTGTCATAAACATCATATATTTAAAGACGACGGCAATACATGAGAATATTTCAATATTTTTCACAATTTATTGGTAATAAAACAATACCGCCGTGCAAGCGTAGGAAGCTTTTGGAGGCGCCTACGTGTCGCCTTCACGGCGCTTAGACTTTGCAGATCATGCATTATTTCCGTAGAGGAAAAGCAAGTCGAGAGGGTGACGCTTACTCTACGCGCTAGCTGGGGTTTGGTTTCGGTCCTGGCTACTTTTCCCATGTACGAACGTGGAATCAGGTCGATCGATCGATCGATGCTGCTTGCTGCCTCTCCGATATTAATGTCTCGAGGCAAGTCGCAATTTATTGGGCTCGCACTCGTGCGAGAGGGACTCGCCCGCTCTTGGACGTTGATCGTCCGTCGATCCAGTAATGAGAGAGGATGGAGAGACGGATTGTATTAATGACGCGCATCGGATTATTGTCTCGTTATTACACCACGAAGCCACAATTGCAAGCCCGTCGTGTAAATCTGTTGATCACTCATGCATGCACATAGATTGTAGTAGGAGTATACTATACTTGTGTGTACAAATAATCATCGATCGACGTTACATTCTTGTTCATAATTAGTGTGGTCACTTTACCGACGATCCAAAATTATAATTAAAAGTGGCCTACAGGTGTGCACGAGCTAGACATCTCGTGCAAGGGCCTTAATTTCAGCTCTAAAAAGGCGATGAGCACCACTTAAACAAGTCGCAAATCTTTGACGCTATCCGCTGCGAACGTACTGTTGCCAGAGCGCCAGGTGCCAGTAGCAGGTAGCTATAGCACCGACGACTATACTACGCGCCAGCATTAGCAACAAATAAAACAACAAAGAAATCGCCCGGATCAAAGTGTTTGAATCTCTGTCGCCGCGTGCTCCGATTTCCAAAGCCCATGGAATCAGGCGTGTTAATCTTCCTTGTTTCCCACTACCAAGCCGTGGTAGGCACCAAATAAACTATCACTGCAAAGGGCGCACTTGCATCGCATCAGTGCATCAGCTCGCAACCGACAGGATCCTCACCAGTGAGTCAGTGACTCGAGCACCCCGTCAGTCCTCGACTGACCGAAACGCTTTGAAATCCATGGCCGTCCGTGCGCCCGTGTGCGGCGATATAAAATTCTTGGAGCCGTTCGTGCACGGCGTCGATCACGATAGTGTATATATCCGGGCAGCTTTTGCTTTTCAAAGAGAGGCACGTACTGAGGCAGGCAGGGGGTGGCAATGGCATGCAGAGCAAGCGGACAAGAGTGGCCACGTCACCTGATTTTTTTCCACTTTTTTTTTTTTTTGACAAAACCTGATTTTTTTTGTGCGACTGGAACCGCGGGGAAAAAGGTGGCCTGGCCCGCTCTCTTTTACTGCATGCCGCAATTGCACTTTGTACAATTTGTACTGCCCCACCCCGGGTTAGTAACAGTAATGGTCCATGTTTTTTCAATCCCCTGCCGACAGTCGCTGCAGCACGGACGACGTCGACTGTGGTAGTGGGTTTGTGTGCTTAGTGAGTGGATTTATTAGTTGTGCAGATTGACTAATAAGCTAAATGCTGCTGGCTGGTGTCCGACTCTTGTGAGCAACCAAGCAGAAAAAGGTGGTCATCTGAATCCGTTCTAGAGATCTTCCTTGATTCTCCGGTTAACTGCATTATTGTTAGATGGCCAGTAGTGTCTTGTATTGGAACACGTATGCATTATTATTATTTTTTTGCGAATCGTATGCATTATTATTATTATTCCAGAAATGTGAAATAAACTAGTAATAAGGTGGTACAGCTACCGGAATCGGATCGAGCACCCGCACGAGCGGCCTGTTCTGCTGGTAGGTTACGATATGGGGATGGAGTGCCGCCTGTCAGACAAAGCAGATGCATACGCACTGTTGCGCGTGCGAGTGTGGCCTGCTGCAGTTGTTGCTGATGCCTCTGCAGCATAGTACTGTACACATCTGAGAGGTCGTCCATTTTTTTTGTTGCAAAGCTGTTATGCTGATTTTGTGCCCATTATTGGATGGGCAAGTCCATTCTTCTTAATTAATCATACCAACATGGCAACATATGTGCTGTGGGACTATTGGAGAATTATTAGTGGGAAGGAATTGAAGCAACAAACAAATATGGCAGATTAGTATTTTTTTTTCTTTGGTGTGGGGCTGGGCCTCTCTGGCATGCGGCCCATCTAGGTCTGCTGTGCGCACGAGCACATCTGCTGGCTGTATCCTTCCTCCCTGCTTCTGCCCACGTGCACACTAGGTCCGCCCTACGTCGTCTTCTCGGCCAGATCTTTCTCGTGTGTGACAGTGCGAGCCTGCGAGGCATCTTACTCTTGGGGTATACAAATTGTATACTCAGATAAGATAGTACTAATATATGTTAAATATTTGTGTATAGATAATATGTACCGTGTGTAATTTTTGCAAAAAAAACGTATATTTATATGTGTGCAATGGTCTCGGCATGTGGCAAATAGTTGAGCCAGCAAGCGCGAAGAAGAAGTGGCTTGCCGCTTAAGGCCCCGTTTAGATTCAAAAGGATTCCCCAAAAATCCACTATTCATCCAACTTTTCCTTATTCATCCCACCTCTTCTACTCACATATCACTATTTATCTACAGTGTTTTTTGGTGAACAGTGTATTTTCGGGAAATCTTTCCCCAATCTAAACACACCCAATTCGCACGGACTCCATTCTGTGGATCTGTCTCAGGAGCTCTAGATTGCCCGGGGCGGTGTACTGTGGCACTATCAAAGCCCACAGTACGAAGCAGCTTTCAGACAAGCGACAGTGCAATGCAGCACGTAACTCATGAGGTCTCCACGGCGCTCCGTTTTACCAGCTCTGTAGTCATCGTTAGCTCGCTGGAGAGTACGTACTGTGGGTCTGTGGCACAGCACAACACAGTAGTGCTGCTGCACGCCTGCACCATGACGCCTGCTCAGCCAGCGCTGAACCGAAGGCCAAAAGAAAAAGAAAAAAAAAAGGAGCAAGTGACAAAGCGGCCGAGAAAGTTTGCTCCCGGTCAAAAGATGCAGCAGCCCATGGATGATCCACGGGAGCAGTATGTTGGTTGTGTTTAGGGTGTGTTTAGATTGTAGAAAAAAACACTGTAGCATAAGAAAAACACTGTAGCATTCGCTGGGAAACGTGTTTTGTGAGAGAGGAATAGTGAAAAGTTGGAATGAATAGTGAAAAGTTGAAATGAATAGTGAATAGTTGGGAATCTGAACATGGCCTTAGATGCAAAAGATCTTTTGTACTTACTATTCATTCCCCTCACAGAACACGCATCCCTAAAAATTCCTTTTTCACCTTTCCTATTCATCCCCCTCACATAACACGCATCCCAGAAACAAAAGATCTTTTCCCTTCATCAACTAAACACAGCCGTTGTCATGGAGGGGCAGCTGTGGGTGGGACCCCTGGAGGGCGTGTAGCGCTAGGCGGGCAGGCAGCAAAGCCTGCGTGGCCACACGTGCGGCTGCCCGCCTGACCGGAGTCTCTGAGGCCAAGTGGAATCCCAGGCGGTACGACGATGGATGACCTGTCGACCGCTGGTGCGTCGAGCGCTCGAGCCGCCGGAGCTGCCGAACGTCAGAAGCACGGTATTTAGGGGTGAGTTTAGATCCACCAACTTTCTCAAAAAAAACACTATTCATCCAACTTTTCCCTATTCATCACATCCCTCCCACTCACAGAACACTATTCATGTACAGTGTTTTTTCGGTCTACAGTGCTTTTTGGGGAATCTTTCCCAATCTAAACACCCCCTTACGCTGCTGCCATCCAATAGTACATAGTTGTTTCTGGCTGGAAAACCGGCAAATCGTTTTTTTACATATTTTTTTTTCTCTCTTCTAATAAAAATTCGGCAAAGCTTTTGTCGTCCGTTTCACCGCTGCCTGCACTGCACTTTTAACGTGCCCTCTTCTGCGATGAGCCGCGATTAACCCTCCATGACAGTAAGCATCGGATGCCTTGCCTATTGGCAGCAGGAGCTGCAGGCCTGCATAAGCTGATGCTGCAATGTGGTTGTCGGGCCCCACATCGCAGGCAAGGCAATGCTCTCGGAACGGAACCGCTGCTGTTGGCTACTGATTGGATGTATAGACTGCTGCCAGACCGGCGGGGCGCCACTTGATCCATTCATTAGCGGTTTAGCACAAACTGATTGCAGTCGATCATGAGCGCTCGCACGATCGGATAAAACTGTTATCATTCGTCGCTCGGTCTCTGGTCCCCCGTGGCTCTCATCAACCGGAGATCTAATAGTACGGTTCGATTAGTGGAGCCATGGGCGCAAGTTGCAGCTGTGTAGTATGCATTATGGTTAGTATGTATATATGCAGTGGAGAGGAGAGCACTACTGTATCGTTGGGCGAGGGAGGAGGGTTGATGTTCAGTCAGATGCGGAGTTGCAATGCCTCCAACCAGCAGCAAGGACCCATCCACGGGCCTTCCCAAGCAACAACTGCCCCAACTGCCATAGCCAGCAGCTGTGCCTGTGCCCTGTGTGTGTAGTAGACCCTCGCGCCCACGTGTCCGCGCGTGAATGTGTGGGGGTGTCTGTGTTCAGGCCTTCAGGGCCCTCCTCACCCTGATGCGTGTGCCAGAGTGTGGCTCACCGCTTATCCACTCCACTGCGTAAAACTGGCTAGTGTGCTTTTCGCCTATTTTACCGATCCTAAGGTTTCAAACACCTGATGACAATTTGTTAGTTTAACACAAGTAGAGCGAGTTCATTGGGACGCTGGGCCAGGCGTATATTGGGCTGCTGTTTTGTACGATGGGCTTATTTTATTTCATGCTGATTCGGCCCACGGGCCCTCTCAAGCAAAACAGTAGGGCGTGACGGGCCCGCCGTAGAAGAAGGTGTTGCTGCCGGCGGCGTCCATGGCCACCTGGTAGCACCGCTCGGCGTTCATCATGGGCAGGAGGCCGCGGAGGCTGGGGTCCACCGGGTACGCGTCGCGGCCCATGAGGCTGATGTCCGCGAAGTAGGCCGCGTGGCCCGTCAAGGATGGGCCGTGCCCGTTGCCCATCGCCGGCTCGATCCCGCGGCCCCCGAAGCCCACGGCGCCGTACCAGGCCGCCTCCATCGCGTGCTGGGCCGTGCCCACGCCCGACCCGAAGAAGCTCGCGGGCCAGAAGCCCAGCGGTAACCGCACCGGCCCAAAGACGTGGTACAGCCACCAGTCGCCGCCTATGCCCTTGCGCTCGTCCTGACAGATTCACGAATGAACACAGACGCATACTATGCATTACATGATGGACGAATGTTCAGAGATATAGATATGGGAATCTCCATCGACGGACCTTGACGATCTGGAGGATGATACTTTTGTCGGTCTGGTTGTAGGAGGAGAGCTCGTCGATGACCATCCCAGGCCGCAGGGGTAACCCATCGTAGGTGCTGTTGAAGGGCACGAACCCCGGGCAGTCCGTGTTGTAGCAGCCCGTTTTCCAGTCCCTGTCCACCTGCACACCACAGGTTCATTCATCTAAAGTCAACACCTGTTGGAGTGATGAAATTCCATCGAATTGGGTGGGGGATTATTAATGTGTATTGTTCACAAATTCAGACACAGATCGAACATCGCCATGCCATCACTGACCGTCCATTGTACAAACATGTGCACCTTGGTGTCGTTATACAGAGCAGGGAATGTCTGCGGGAAACGAGCAACAACAGCCAATGCAATTGTTAGAAAGTTCACACACGCCCTGGTATCTGTCTCTGATGATAGAATAGAACAGTATACGTACATGAAGCCCTGCCCTGAGGGCCTTGAACTCAGATCCTTGATCCTTGGAAACTTGTATCACTGCTGCGCTGTAAGAATCAAATCCTATGTGCTCATGTCCCCAAGCGCTGATCCTTGCGTAGATGCCAAACACTTGATCGCTCCTGTTTGTCAATCCAGCAACCTATCACAGGGGAAAAAACATAATAAATCATGAACAAAACTTCACTGGTCTCATTCTAAAAAAAAAATACCTCACTGGTCTCGATTGAAGTTATAATGCGCATGCATATTGCAGCGGATCTTTTATTTCTCCTCTATACATATTTAATTTCAAAGTATATTGATACTACTTACACAATTTGCCCGCGTAGGCCTCGGAAAATTATCGCCATTTGGGCCGCCTTCTCCTCGAAGCCTTGGATTTCCATTCTCCACTATAAGCTGTATAGCAAATAAAACCCCACGGAATCAAATCTTCGTATAAGGTCCACAAAGAATTGTGTGGCTTGGATTAAAAATATAACCAAAAAACTGTAGAGAAAACCAGTTAACTGTGTTCAAAATGGATGGGGGTCGTAGCTCAATCCACAGAGTTTGAGTTACTTACACCGGCAGTGTTAACCAAATTCTTCGCCGGTAATGATGCTCCTGTGACAAAATATAAGGATAAGGATTGAAGGTAGAGGAACGTAAGAACAGACGCTCCATAGCGATTCATCTTCATGCGGTCTTCGGCTGCTGTGTGGAAGAAGAACGCACTCGTAGGAGCTCCTATTTATGGGGCTGGAAATGAAGCCTCTGATCAAGAAATTAAGTACCCAGCATGTCCTATGCCATGCGTGTATCTCTGTCATTAAACTTCTTTTTGTATCTTTCCATTTTGTTTTGATTTAGCCAAAGATTCTTATGGAAATATGGAATGGAAGGATATACTCGACATCAGAGGCTAAGATTTCGTAGAAACTAGTAAGTACAGCACACATACTGCAGAACATAAATGGCCGTATCGTATCCAAATTCTGAACACATTTGAAGATTTCTCAATCGTCATATATATCATCAGTGGACTGGAGAAGGCATACCTTAATTGGTTTCTACATAGTCCCTCTTCTATTTGCCTTTTCTCCACACAGATACAATATCTTATATAAACTTAGGCTCGATCGAAAGCTCAATACTCACGAGCTGACTCGGTTACGTTCACCTCGGTTGAAATTTTAACATATCAAGCAGCTATTTTTTGCTCGTTATCGAATTGGCTCGAGCCAGCTCACGAGCTAACAGATGAAAAATGAATACAATGTTCAAATATCTATGGAGCTAGAGCTACTACGTACATATTTCTATTGTTGATTAGCTGTAATTTGTGCATGCTTCACGTACGGTGGATTTTGAATATATGGAACTCTATGATTATTGTTTCTATTTTCTAAATACTAAAGTAGCAATGCCAAATTTTATCTACCTCAAAAGTCTGAGCTACTTCAAACTTCCAACGAGTCGAGCTAAACCGAGCCATCGTGTTTGCTCTTTTTGTTAGCAACCGGAGCCGAGCTGGCTCATTGAGTCATTGGTATGACGAGTCAGACCGGGCAGAGCTGAGCTTGCTCGGCATCCAGCCTTAAATAAAACACACTAATAGCATTTACTAATTGTCCTTCCTCTTTTTTTTAACCATTTCCACCACTGTTATCTTCTGATTTCCATCAGACCATTTCTCAATTCCCTGAATATCTTATTGTTCTTTCTAGGCTGAGTCCCACCGAATACATCATCCCTCTCGGTACACATGTAAAATGAAACAATACCATGAAATATTTGTGCGCCGTGCATAGTAGTGACTAAAGGTGGAGGTTAGTTTCACATTTTTTGTAAGTTTTTCTAATTAATGAAAGGTTAGTAAGAAAAGTTTTCATACGAAAACTCTGCAATTCCGTTACGAAAAAGTTTGTTATAAAATTATGATTATAAAACTTATACTAAGAACTTTACTTTGCACAATAAACATACACAAAAAACTTATCGAGGAAATTGTTTAGGAAAAATACTAGGCCAGGAAATGTTTGTGGTTGAAACCTTTATTTAAATAATTTACACAGAAAACTTATCAACTAAAGAACTAATACTACCCAACACGTACCCACCACAATTTAGTTCTTGTTTACCTGGCAAAAAGTATACATTTTTTTTTTGTGTTTACCCACCTTTTTGCAAAATGGATCTAAACATTACTGTCAAAATTGGCATAAATTTTTTGTAAAATGGATCTAAACACCTCTACCAAAAAAGTGCATTAGGTGCATGCTGAGAGAGGATAAATGCACTTTTTGCAAAAAAAAAAAATTGGTGCATCTAAACACCTCATCCAAAGATTATGCAAAAATTTGAGTGCAAACTTTAATGTATTTTTTGTAAAGTTTGCCAACTAAACAAAGCCTTAGTATCACTATCAACTGCCACTTATTGATACATATAGCCATACGTGGAATTGTGGAAGCCTGCCTAAACTACTTCATGTATGTACACTGCTATTGATAAATCATCTACACCCTCGACAACCATATTGATTAGGGCATTGTATATCAGCTCAATGTTGAGTTCTTGAAGTCGTCAAGATTAAACATGTTGTTTAGGTTTTTTATTAGAGCACTGGCCTCCTTCGATGTTAGGTGGCTATTCACCTCCCCTACATATGTTTTCACAATATCTATGTTAGCGGCTGTTCACAACTCATATTCATTAATTTGAATCTACTTTCTGAAAATTTGGCAAAAACATGATTTATTTAGTTTAGAGTTTAGACCAAATATACGCGTCTGAATTTGATTCAGACTTGAGTTCAGCCCGTTCTACCCCAGCAAACTCAGAAAGAAAAGGCAACCCAAAGCATACCCTCCTTCCTCTCTCGCCCCCGCGCACCCAGCGCCCCACCTCGCCGCGCCGCCGCCGCCGTCGCCGCCAGAGACATGAACCAGCCGGTGCAGAAGAACACCCTCTACGTCGGTAGGCGCCCATTCCTTTCCTCTTCCTCTTCTTGGCCGCGCACGCGCTGTCTCCAGTGATACCCATACCCCCCACCTCCGTTTCCGCGCGCGCCACCTGGTCGACGAAATTCCTCAGCGAGAATACTCCCGGTGGCCACGGCAGGGCCTCGCACTTCCCTGGCCGTCCTCCGGGCGGATTCCCCCGTGCGGGCGTACTGATACGAGCCTCCTCGTTCTTGCTTGGCGCAGGTGGCCTGGCGGAGGAGGTGGACGAGAAGATCCTGCACGCTGCGTTCGTGCCCTTCGGCGAGGTCAAGGACGTCAAGACGCCGCTCGACCAGTCCACGCAGAAGCACCGCTCCTTCGGATTCGTCACCTTCCTCGAGCGCGAGGACGCCGCCGCAGCCATGGACAACATGGACGGCGCCGAGCTCTTCGGACGCGTGCTCACCGTCAACTACGCCTTCCCCGAGCGCATCAAGGGAGGGGAGCAGGGATGGGCTGCCCAACC
The DNA here is from genome assembly GCA_015342445.1 of Digitaria exilis. Classification (NCBI taxonomy): domain Eukaryota; kingdom Viridiplantae; phylum Streptophyta; class Magnoliopsida; order Poales; family Poaceae; genus Digitaria; species Digitaria exilis. Next base: position 656,922 of record JACEFO010001677.1, on the reverse strand, counting down.
AAGTAAGTCCTCCGGTTCCTGCTCTTACCTCGCTGCTCGATTCCGCGTTTTGGTTACCTGACTCGCTGATTTAGGGCAAGAATGACGACCGCTGAGTATTATCCTTCTTGATGAAAGATTTGATTGCAATGCGGTTCAAAAGCATCGTTTGAACATTAAGGGCCAGGATATTTTAGTAGGATTTGGGACTGAGGCTTGTTATTTGAAGCTGCTGCTATACTAATAGAAGGTTTTGGAAATTTCATTATAATCTATATTTAGGGTTTTGTTACAACATGATTCCTATGCAATTTGTGATAATACCCTGGGATAAAATGAGAATGCATACATGAAAATTTTCCAATGTAAGAAATGCTGAAATCCTACTTATCTGGTAAGATGGGGATGCTTATGTGATTAGTGAAGGCTGAAATAAATGCTTAATCACATAATTCACATTATCCCAGTAAAGAACTAGAAATGTATGGATTGTGTTCACCTGTAGCCACTTCTGTCTTCAACCATAAAATAGTTTTCTTCCTACATGCACAGGCAGGATGATCCTCGTGCTTGAACTTTCCCAAATGTCATCAAGTTTTGCTGAATGTTTTGTGGATCTGATCTTGATTTGTTCATTTAAAACATCCAGTTGTAATTCTCTGTGCTTAAGTAGCAATGAACAGAGTCAACAGACAAATTGTTGTGTTTGGCACTTGCAACATTTAGGGCCCTGCAGTTATCTGGTTTACCAACCCCTGCTTGTTTTCGTTCAAACCTAGAAATTCTGCATTAAAATCTCTGTTATAATCTGGATTGTCCCAAATCATTTGCGGAAGGAAATAATACTTCTGTGTTATATGATAATTAGGAATATATTATTGAAGAGACCGTTCAACGTTGAGAGGTTTTATCTTCATTGCATTACCATGTTTGTAACACGATTTCATTTAAAATACGTATTATAGTAGCACCGAGCCACTGAGTGCACATAGAGGATCTGCATATTATTATGCCGTTCTGAGCGCCACTGTTGTCATCAGCTAACTCAGTCATGAACTCATGGTATCTAACCACATAGGTTAGTTGACCATCTGTACCATTAGTTGGGATTGCTGAAGTGTTTTAGTAGATAGTGGAATTGTTGCTTGTTTGTTCACCATCCACCCATCCTAATCTAAGCTGTCCGAAGGTAGTTATAACTCTTTCTACCACATGACATGGCTGCATCACCTAAACATAAATTTAGGTTCAGTCAAATTATAAGAAACTGATGCTCTGCTATGCAAAACATGTCAGATTACAAATTCAAAATTATTAATTGTATCAATTTGAATTCTTGGTTGATCCGGTATTTGGGTCTTGAGCATCTCTATGTTGTCAGTAACTGTGATTTGGCACCAAGGTTCTGATCTGATATTATGCTTTGTGTAGTTCAATACATTAGTTCAGTAAAAAAAAAGAACTTATGAGTCTGACAAAGAGTGGGTTACGAAGTGCGGAACAGTTTTGAATAATGTAGGCCTTACTATGTAATGATAAAGTATATAGGTTGAATATTTTGTTTTCTTACTGCATGTAAGTGGTTATCATTTTGATGAAAACAGTTGGGGAGTACCATTGTATATAAATGATGAGTAATCTTAGAATTACAAATGCAACTTTAGGCTTCTGAACTGTTCAATGAAATCTTCCCCTGTTTGCATCTGCAATAGAAACAAAAGTTCTGAAGAAGCATATATGGCAGTTTAACTTCAGATTAGCCGATTTCTCACATCCAAGTTGCCTGCTAGCATGATTATAATGATTTCCTCTCATTGTAACATTGAATTTTGTGATGCACAATTGAACCAGGCTGGCAATGGCACATAACTTCCAGGCAATTTATATAAAAGTGCATTTAAGAAAAGAAGATGTGCTGCTGATTCTCTTATCTCCTGCCCAGAAAATACTGCATATTTTTTTTAATTACTGCAGATCTCTTGTATTGATTCTTTTAGACTATCCCACTGCTTTGATCTTCAGTCCTTTTCTTTTGTTGTTGTTGTGGACACTGCCATTTGGAGTTTATGCGTTGTCTCACTGTTTCATCAGCATTGATTCCAAGCAACGCATAACCTTATTGCTCACAATTATGTTTTGTGTTCAGTTTGGGCGGATGCGGACACTTGGTTCGAGAGGCAGCAGCAGGAAGAGGAGATGCAGCGGCTGCAGGCTGAGCAGCGTGCGGCAATGCAAGTAGCAGAGAAGCTGCACCGGGAGAAACTGGCAGCCGAAAGAGAAGGCGAGAAAGAAGAGGAGGCAGATCCCATGGCTGCAGCAGAAGCTCAGGCCTTGAAAACGAGTTCTTAAGAACTTGGGGTTTTGGAATATGTTACTTCCGTGTCCATTTGTCAAGTACATGCTTTCTCAGTAATTGCTACGGTATGACAAACATGCTATAGACTTGCAAGTGCTGTTTATTTAGCTGAAAGAAGCTCATTTCTCCCTTTGTGGGGTGTGTGTTTTTAGTTTTTGTATGTTATTATATATACTAGACTAATATGTATTGCGAACTGCACAGTGCATACTAACACATGCACATTGACACAACATGTTGTGGTAATATGCAGCTGTGGTTTGTAGGATGAAGCGCACGGCAACGCTCAACTAGATGTTAAACTCTTCTCATAGTTGCTTCTGTAAGAGCGGTTCTGAAGAATAGCTAATATCGTATATCAGTCGACCAAAAACTTCAGAAAACAGCAGAGCCTACTGACGTCATCATAGAGACATAGACACAATTGTTAAGCAATTAAAAAATATAGCATGCTAAATGCATCCTCGGGAAAACTTTTGGATTTGTATTGATAGCGTAGCTCGCCTTTCATCAACTTGTATATAGACTCCATCTACAATTAGAGCAAATGCTCGTTATCAATCCTCAACATTTGCCACATTTCGTACTCAGGCACCAGCTCATATACACTTGACAATGCACTCCGTTTTTTAAAATATGATGTTTTGAACAGGGAGGGTGCATGTTTTCGTGGATCAATTTCATCCAAGCAAAGCATAGACAATAAAACATTACTAGTGACAATTTACTAATATATGGAAATTTTTACAATATATTTATACTTGAGCATGGTCCTTGTTGCCGCATTCATTTGTACTATATATGTATATCATTGTATGGCAGGTCGATGGATATATTAAAAAAATTCCTCATCAAAGCTCGTAAATCCTCACAACTTACACAGACGTGTCCGCCAATTTTCATCACTATCTTGGATTGCAATGAGGTCCTACTACGCCCCTCCAAATATTGGATGTAGTACCTTTGAATGTTGTATAGTGTAGCTGTCATTTTCCATCACAGACGCTATACACAAATATAATGTAGAGACACTTTTGTATAGATGCTTTATCATTTCTCTTTACAAATATATCAGCGTATTTATTGTAAAGATACTTTTTGTGGCAAGTGTCACATATATTGAGACACTACTTGAGACATTTTAAACCATAGGGACATTTTAAATAATTTTGTAAAATGTCAATAATAAGTATTATATGGGCATGTTTGTTGAGACACTTTAATTTTACACCTTAGTCCCATATAGGCATAGTTTGAGTCATTAAATTCCTTTTAATATCTTGAGACACTATTTAGATCCTTAAAGCACATTACAAGATACTCATAAGAATTATCCTAAGTATATGTACATGTAACTATTAATGTAAGGTTGAGATGGCTAGCAAGCTAAGGAAATGTCTCCAGAAGATAAAATAGTTCGTCTATATGCATGTTTTTGTTGTAGTGAGATTTGATTGAATCGCGCCACTTGGAAGCAGGGTGTGTTTGGTTGGTTGTACCATTTGATTCATGTATAAATGATACAAAATAATAATGATTTTTTTGTTTGGTTGGGTAAATTGTACCAACTCATCCAGGATGAGACCATCCCACTTAATACATTGTTGTACTAGTTAGAGTGAACCAATGGTACAAATAAATTGGATAAACCATTTCATCCTTGATCATCTATTCATGCATCATGTGCTGCATGCAACAAAACACACTTGAATGCAGCAAACTACTAGTGTAATTCCAGAGTTTTGTTTACTAGAGTTTTCTCCAACACAAAATATGGAGGATCCCATCCCAGTGCCTGCCATGGCCCATGCCTAGTGGATGAAAGCCAAAATACCAAGCTGCATGGTGTGTGACAAACTACGAACTGACACTGTGAGCAAGGGTGGGTTACGGATCGAGTGAAGACTCCAGGAGGGATGTGAAACAACAATGTTGCACTCATGCTTGATGTTTCATGCTTCAAAGCACTTACATACTAGAGAATACCACCCCATCCAATAGTAGCATTTATAGCAGGCAATGTGCGTGTATGTTTTTTTTTGTCCGTGTCAACCTTAAATATTGGTCACTTTTCTGAGACTAGTAGTCACTAGTGAAGAAAGGACCTTTTAGTCTCCCTTATTTTTGTTTTGAGACTAAAGACCATTTAGCCTCGATTCATATTGCCAACCCGAACTAAAGGGGGGCCTTCCAATTTTGAACCCTGTAGGGATCCTTTTATTCCGGTTGGTAACACCAAGAGGGACTAAAGGGCCACTTTTAGTCTCAGTTGGTGGTTCCAATAGGGACTAAAGGTCCTCAGGGCTTTAGTCCTGGTTGGAAGCACCAACCAAGACTAAAAGTGACCCTTTAGTCCCGGACTAAAGGGGGGCCTCCCAATTTTGAATCCTGTGGGGGATCCTTTATTCCGGTTGGTAACACCAACCGAGACTAAAGGGTCACTTTTAGTTCTGGTTGGTGGTTCCAATGCATGATTAAAGGTCCTCAGGGCATTAGTCCTGGTTGGAAACACCAACCAGGACTAAAGAGTCCTCCACGTGATACTTTTAAAAGATAAAAATCTCCCACTTTGTCATATACGATGGGTAGGTAGAGTGGTAAGAAAGGTTCATGTGAAATCCTGTGTGGAGGCCCTCCTTGGTGGTTTAGAATTTTTTGCGCAAAAATCCTACCAAGGACTAAAGAGATACCAATGGCCGGTACGAAAAGGCCTTCCCAACCGGACCGTAGGCCGTTTGTCCAGCAATGAGTAATTGACTCACTAATAAGTTGAAGGTTTAAAAGAACTTGTTTTTATGAATAATAGCTAGGTAAGAAAGCAATGTACAAGCAAGATAAACACGGCTAAGACACACCGGCCTGTTGCTCAACGCAAATGGATCATACAACATTTCTTCTTTGAATTTGCTAAGCTCATATGAAAATATGTTGGGAGTACCACATGACGTCCAATCAATCTACTGTACTTACAAGGACTGAGCTTAAAGTGTGATTCATCTGGCTTCCGGAGATTAAAAGTCAGCACGTTCATCCATCGTCCGGAGATTAAAGTCCGCGTGCGGTAATGCACATAACAGATAAGCTGCACAAGGAGAAACTAGCTACCGAAAGAGAAAGCAATAAGGAAGATAACGCAGATCCCATGGGCGCAGCGCAGAAGCTCAGGCCTTATAAGGGCTTCTCCAGTGGCCCGTATTTCTCTCTAAACGGGTGCTTGTGTTTTTCGTTTGGCTTGCTCTACTTTGACCCTATTGTTTATTACCTTCTAAATTATATAATATAGTTTATGGTACAAGGATCAAGGCATAAAAGGTCACCCTAGATAACCAAAATAATTTGAAATAAGCTACACAAGGACCACTTATTTCAGATTGTTGTTGTGGTCTATTACTAATATGTACTGCAGACTCGCATATTCAACAAGATTTGCTGTAATACGCAGCTGAAATTTGTATGATGAATTGCGCAATCAGCTTACAAAGTACCATTCTTGTGGTATCCGCAACAACCACCGTGGAAAGCATGAACGTGTATAATCTAAGGTGTTCTCGGTACTCTCTTATCATTGTTGCATCTGCAGAACCAGTTTCGGAAAGATAAAAAAACATCTATAAAAAACAAACCAAAAACTTCCAAATGCATGCAACATCTACCAGACATCCGAAGACTTTCAAATGCCGCGTTAATCACACACGTCTAGGAGAAAAATCCAGCCGTATAAAATTTCCCCTATGAGAACTACTACTAGAGCAACTGCGCATGAAAAGATTGAGAAAACTAAGCAAATGGGGATGATGTGGTTCTCCATGCCTCCCGTGCCTACGAGCTGTATGGTAATATCTATGTGCCCATTTTTTTTGTCTTGTAATTTCCGTATGGCCAAAACCAAATCATGCATTCTCACGGGAGCCTGCCTCCCAAGAGCTTACAATGAAATATGGTCCAAGAATTTTTAAGAAATGCTCCCTCCATTCTAAATTATAATGTTCATGCAGATGCAACAAGGTCATTAGTTCGAATCCAGTCATCAGATTACATCATCTGCAGAACCAGTCATTCCATGCTTTCCATGGATGATGTAATGGTATGGTTGGCTCACACCGTCACATGATCCACAAGGTCATTAGTTCGAATCCCGGATGGTGCGTGCTTTCATGAGTGTAAAAAATTGTGGTCAGTCGATAATCCAATAGCCGATCATGTGGTGACCACTTCAGTAAAAAATGTATGCTATTGCTGGTTTATCAAAATTTTCGTGGTTTTCAAATATTTTCACTTTCGACTCAAAACCGGTGGTGAAAATATTCCCACAGTCAAAATTTTTGCTACGTAACTAAACCGACGTGAAAATAGGTTATGAACAGACGATGACAATGTTTATGCAGTGGTGGATCTAGGGGGTGCAGGGTGGGCTGTAGCCCCCCCACCCCCTACAGCCAATGAATCAATGGAGATTAGGGGTAGGAGATGGAGAAAAAGAATGAAGATTACAAAGAAAAAATGGAGATGGAGCGACAAGAAGAGCTCAGCCCCTCCCCCGCCCCCTAGTAGTTTGGTCTGCATCCGCCACTGCATTTATGTGCTAGTGACTTTAGCACATGTGCCTGGAGTTAAACGTTGTAAAAATATACGAACAAGGGCCACTTTGTTTGTGGTTAATATGAGTCTGACCAGAGTAACGATGACTTCCAGTCGGATAATTGGTAAATCTAGAAAAAAATGTCGGATAATTGGTAGCTCATGCATGGAGTAGTAAATGATTACATCTACCAATATTTAATCTTTTTGCCAGCTTATTACATATTACCCCCAGCTATATGTACATACATATACCTTCCATGTTGGAGGAAAAAAGCTTGTCATTTATACATGTACACCCCTGATGCCACTTATTCCCAGCTTTTTCCAGATAAAGGTTGGAGGAAAAAGCTTGTCATTTATCAATCTCTGTTCAAGGGCTCATGAGCCATAAATTGTTTCGGCTGTGGTCCATATAACAGGCAGACATCAGGGTACCGCATATGTATAAAAAAGCTTCCTTGTCAAGATTTCATATATCAACTCGATTTAATGCTAGCTCTTAAAATTTAATAAAGCTTCCTTATACAAAATAAATCTCCCAATGTGTTTATCTGGACTTACGAATTTTTCTACCAAAAACTTTGTATCTATTATAGGACGAGAGAGTAGACCTGATTCACTCATACTTGACTCTCGACGCCGCTCTTGTAATGAGATTTGTCTATATATATCTACTTCTGATGCATGTATTATGAGGGCCCCGATTAAACTTTCAGTCAGTAGAAATATTTACCGTCCGCTTCAACTTTACACTTAAATCAATTGAGAAAAATAATCGAAACTTCATTTTTGGGCCGGCCTTCTTGAGCTATGTCTAACAACATTGACTTACTATAAACGAAGAAGTAACTACTCCCTCCGTTCCGAAATAACTATCTTTGTCACTTTCTGTGAAAACTAGGCTTGGTCCCATTTGATTTTATTTATATACTACCATATGAATTTCCAATACACAAATATGCTTCTACTTTCTCATTTCCTCCCACGCATTTCATGCTTCCACTGCCACATTCCAAGCACATATAACCAAGTGCACAAAACCACGACAAGACAACGGGTCCAAGTGTGTGATGTTCTATAAATTACTTATGATCAGTTATTCATATCAATATTAGAATTGGGTGGCACCAGGCCACCAGCAACTCAAATGTAATGAACAGACGGAACCATGGTGCCGCACCACTTTATAAAGGCTTGCAATATAGAGATCTCCGAACTCTCATCACATTTATTTTAGGACTGATGGGGTAGATCGTTAATTAGTCCACGTACAGAACAGTAGCCGAAATGATGTGCATGGTCACAGTGACGCGCATTTAATTTGGCTTAGTTTGCACCCTTACCCTCGGCCACAAAGCCATCAGTAGCTTACCCTTATGTGTTTTCTAAGGGTGCATTTAGAAAGTCTCCGAAAATACACTGTTTACCTTAAAAAAACATTATAGATGAATAATATTCTGTGAGTAGAAGAGATGAGATGAATATATATATATATATATATTAGCTCTATATAATACCTAGGGTATCAAATAACTATTCCCTACCCGACCCCAATCCGTGCACCCCGGACCACCTCGCGGTCCACGCGTCTCGTCTCGCCTGTCCGGTTTATTTTTCAGCCGCCAGCTTTTTCTCGGACGGTTACCCTCTCATCGTCCGTCCGCTTTCTCATATGTGGGGCCACGTTTCGGTTTGCAGCTGCTCAATAGATCGTGGGAGGATTCCTCGTCGATTCAGTTCCAACTTCTCCCGCATCCTCCCGACCTCCCCGGCGACGCGCCGACCCGGCCCTCCTGTACCGGGCTCTCGGCGACTCCCTGCCGCCCCAGCGGCGTGCCTGCTCTCCACCACGCGACGCCCCGGCGAGCTGCTCCTGTTCTTCCCTCGTCAAGCTGCTCCTTTTCTCCCCCTCGGGGCCGTTCCCGCGAGTCCCTGCGCCGCCTGCGCCACCGGCTCCCGTGCGGCTCTGGAGAGCTGCGGCCTGCAGACAGCCGTGACGGTTGACACCTGGCCTCCCGATGCCCCGGCCCCCGGGCGCTGGACGCTGGTTGCCGCTTGCCGAGGTCTGATCCAGGTGACGCATCCGAGGTTCCCCGCCGACGAGAAGTGCTGTCTGGCGCAAGTGCAAGCGAGGAGGATCAGCCGGCGCAGCTGCAGGCCGCCCTGGGCGCAAGGTTGCTGCTCCCACGCCTGCCGATGCCCTGGTGTGAAGGTGTGATCCAGGTGACGACGCATCGTTGTTGTTGCCGTGCTCGTTTGGAAGCAGCTTCCTCCCCCTCCCGTGGGTAAGCACTCGATTCCACCGCTGATTTCCGATTTCCCTACCGTCGAGCCCCAACTCCAGCTCGTGGTTGGCCACGCTTGATCTTGACGAAACGTAGGTCCTTCCCAGCAGATCTCCTCCCACTCTATTTCTGTTTTTTTTTTTCGATTTCCCTCAGAAGTGTAATTATTTGTGGAGGCTTGGGTTCAAATAAGATCGTAGGTCGTTGAAATTGATCTTTTTCCTTTTTATTGTTCTTCGATTTTCCCTTCCCTGCTCTTGTGTATCGCATCTGCACAATCTCTCACTCATTGTTATGATGTCTATATAATCATGTTATTTTAATCCTTTTGACGTGCACAATAGGTGTCTCTCTGCAAGGATGAGATAATCGATCCTCCTACTGACCCACATCTCTGACTGACGAGTTAAGGGCAACGATGTTATTCATGGCCAGGCCACGTTGGTTATATGTTCGGATGGATTAAACCAATGCATAATTCATTGAAATGCTGCATCTTTTAGTTATGTGGAGATTTATTAATTACCTTGCTGAAGTCATTGTAGTCAATCCATAAATTCGAGTCAACTATTTTAAGATTCTAAACTAGGTTCTTCAGGCCATAGGCTGTGAAAGAAGATTAATACTGTTATTTTGATTGGCTCCATACTACTACTGCATCTGCACCTAAATGTTGATTTATGGACCAATTCTTGTATCATTTGTTGATTTGGTTATTCATTGCAGTTTTGGAGCATCGTTCAGCCAGATGTTGCATGTGTCATTGTAGAATCTTCTTGTTGATAGCAGTGTACTCAGACTTGCTATTTTCCTATATTTCTCCTTTGTTGCCCTGTCCGGTGTGTGGATAATAATCGGAATCTTGATCATTTTTCGTCTCAAAGATGAATACCAATTTTACTTGGCTGATTTCTGCAGGTCTGGATGAACACTCATGCAGCTGCAGCAAGAATGACCGAAAGCGATCTGTGCATGCAGACAATGAGGACACAAAATTTCTAACCTTGTTATCTTTTCAGACAACGCATTCACATTGAAATAATATTAGTGAGGGTGTTGCGAAATTCCTATTGTTAACTTTCGCATCTGTAAAGTATTTTAGTGAGGGTGTTGCCCAGATGAAATGTCATTGACAACATTTTTAATTTTTAACTGGCTAGCAATGTCTGAAAGTTCAAACTAAATGTTGGATATTTGACTCCAAAACGAATTATTTTTTGAATGTTTGTTAATGCGATTGAAGAATATTTTGGTTGTCCCTCTTTTGCAAGACATTTGACCAGACAAATCTGGAGAACTTCTACCAATTAAAAGTACATGTTTTTTTATGAAAGTTGATTTGATCGTAAAGAGAAATACATCTTCTGAAAAAAAATAGTTTGTAGAGTATACACCAATTAATTTAATAAGAAAACATGCATCAAAAGACATGAAAAATTTATCGTTTAGCCATACGGTGCCAAGTTGTTGTTAGCGTGATGAGATTCGTGGCTAGCATCACGTGACGTTCTCCGATGGCGAAAAATCAGCTGGTCGTTGCGTCCATCACTGGACAAAAAAAGGGTGGGATCCATATTCGCATGGGAAGCCAAAGACCAAAGAGAAAAAACGGAAGAAAAAAAAAACGAGCGGAAGTGGGCGCGTCTCACGTTGGTGGAAAAAAACTGGAACAGACCGAGAAAAACGGGCGCACTCGCGTCCGACGGAGGGAGGCCGCTCCGGCGCGGTCGCTCCAGGGGCTCGGGTAGCTATTTGGTAGCGCTGCTTGTATATATATATACATCTTTACCTATTTCTAAAGCAAAAATATCCTATTTCTAAAGCAAGTAAGGTTTCTGCTTTTTTCTGTCCGTGCTGACACGTGGGGCCCACCTGTCAGGTCACGTCTCTTGCCTCTCTGTTAAAAGGGCCCGCAACTGTTAAGAGTCAAGGCTCGCGCGTAGTCGCCCGCGGCTACCTGCCTCCGTCTCCGTTCGTAACGGCGTAGCTCACGCAATTACAGTTTATAAGCACATGTTTTGCCCAGTGCGTTGGCGAGGTGGGACTAAAACTCCTGCCGAGCACGCCTGGCTCCTCCTGGCGCCATACGGTCGTGGGCTGTTCTCTCGCGCTGCCCAGTAATTAGGTGTCTCCTCTCTTGCGGCCCACGGACGACGGGCATGGGCTGTTGCGGTCATGTGTACTTGCAGCATTTGCTTCCATGCATAGCCAATGGTCCAAAGATACGAAAGAGGCAAAGAGCAATGAACCGGGCTACAGTCTAGACAGAGCTCGAGAGCTGGCAGCCTGGCACCTGGAAGCATGCTGGCACTTGTAATCTAGGATATTATATGACCCCAACTAATGACTAAAGACAATAATTAAAGCCATATTTCATTGTTTTGGCTAATTTAACCCCTAAAGAGGTGTATGTGATAATAAAAATTTACTTTAAGCAAACATGATATTGGAGCGAAAATAAGCAAAAATAAGCCATGAAAAAACACACTGTGAAATGCGATGTGGCACTCTCGTTAAGAATTCCATCATGGACAACGATTTGTACGTATGACTCATTAGAGAATCAGTTTATTTAAAGGTCATTAGAAATACATAAGGTATTTAAAGCTTGTGTTTTGGATGAATTCTTGTTTTAGAAAAATACATAAAGGGTTTAAAACTTATATATTATTTGTAGTATCAAAGGTGTTTGACAATATATTTATATGTCTATCGCCCGTAGCAACGCACGGGCATTTTTACTAGTATATATATATGTGTGTGTATATATAGTATATACTCCCTCCATCCTCTTTTGATAGTCCTATTTTAAAAACTCAACTTTTCACAAATGATAGTCCTATTTGTTATTGGTATGGGATATGGCAATAAATAGCACCCGTAACGAGGAGTTCCCAGTTAAAACATTGGATGGCCAACTAAAAAATTTATGTTGCATTAATAAGATTATAAGCAAGGTTGTTCTCCTTGGTCTTTGTGTCAAGGTGAAATAAGACTATCAAAATAGTATGGAAGAAGTATATTGGGAGCCTATAGGATTCCAAAAACTATTGGAAGCCTTCCGCCAACCCACCCACCACATGTGCAACCCAACCAGCTCACGTAGCAACCTGATGTCCAGACTCGTGGGTGGCCAGTGCCCCTCACGCGCATGGGCTCGCCTCCCACGTCACGCGTGGGCCCACCCAAACTAGCAGTTAAGCGTGAGTCTCCCACCTCTTTGATTTGAATCTCCCATCTCTCTCACGTCTCTCCTCTCTCTGGAACAAGATCCTGGTGGGCGGCGGCGGACCCTGGCGGAGCGGCGCATCGAGGCGACGGCCTCGCCGAGGGAGGGCGACTTTGAGGAGGCCGGCGCGCAGAAGAACTCTGTCCAGGCGGAATCCCTTGCCTCTTCTCTGCTACGGAGTCCCCTCCGCTACTTCCCGTCTCCTCCAACCAAGTGTCTACGCCGTTGCCGTGCCTTGGGAGTCCTTTGAGAAGTCCCTCTCTCGCTGCACCACTGTCAATTCGGCCTTTGAGGAGCCATCTCCATCTCTCATATAAGGTATTCGATGTTATGCCCAAAGCGTACTTCACGTAGAGCTTTTTGCAGGTTCAGGTGCCTTTGCGAATGAAATTTGGGACATGGATGCACTAGTTTCCTATTCTTGTTTTCCTTCTTGCAGTTCAAGTTGGCATGATCTCCAGGCTCAACTTGTTGCTGTTTCTCTAGGCTGTTATGCCCATGCAAGTAATCTATTCGGTGAATTGCCTCTCAAGATTAGAAATTGTTTTTTTTGCATAGAAATCAAGGATTTTGATATTGTGTTTGAGCATAGATATTATTAGTTGACTGTGTGCCCATGTTTCTATGATTATCATCATTAATTTTTATGCTGTTTGGATGCATTACCGTATCCAATTTCTCCAACTGTTCCCCAGTTTTGTTCAATTTCTACCGTTCTATGCATGTCCTAGAAGGATTCTATGATTATCTGCTGGTGCAGCGGAGCCTTTTGACTGTTTTATGATGGCATGTCAGTTGCATCGATCATATATACGAAGTGGTTTCATCATAGATACTTTTCTATGATCTCATCCTACTGTTTATATGCTCATCATTGTTTTGGCCAATGACTAATTATTTCACTATAGTTTTGGTTCAATTAGAATTGTAATTCTGCAACTAGCTCGTTTTTAACTGCAACTAATTGTAATCATATATGCATGTTGGTCTATCATAGATACCTTTTACGGTCTTGTTCTTTTGTTTCTATGCCATTGATTTTAATTGCATCCATCATATATACATGTTGGTCTACCATAGATATGAGGCCTACCTATTACAAGTTTTTGTACTATTGTTTTTTTAAATAAAAAATACATGTGTGCTCGAGCATAGATACTTCCTAATGCTCGTACATAATTGGCATATAATTAGTTCAAAGTATCTATGCTATTGTTTTTTTAAGCTATGTGCATTCCGTACTTTTTACATTTTTTATGCATGTCCTAACATGATTTTGACTTTTGGATGGTGGAGTAGAACCTTCTCAACCACGCGGTGCATAGTCAGCTGACCAAGGTGCTGCTCGGCACTGGCAAAAACGACTCCAAGTTCATGAACGTCGAGGCCTCTTATGCAAATTTTAGTGTCTTGCTACTTGCGCATAGCTAGAGCTCATATTTTTAGAATGCTAAGCCTTTAGATGTCGTTCTAATTTTATCGTATATATGTTTGTATTTGAGCATAGATGATACTTATCAGTGGTGACAACCTTCATTTATAATGTTACTTGTACATCTGGGTTTTGGAGTTCATGAATGGCACTGAGGCTGAAAAGAACAGTCAACCATGGTTCATTTGTACAATCGTGTCCCTATGTTTTGATGCTCATGACCATACGTTTCCATGCTCGAACTAATTTTATGCTGGAATCACGTCGCCATCTGCCTTAAGCTGAGTTGTGGTCATGGGTTGGTTTGTTTTGTTCCATCTATGGCCGCTTGTACATGATGCGACGGTTTTTTTCGTCGTACAGACTTTGAGATCCCCCTACGGTCATGGGTTGGTTTATTAGACGTGGGTGGTTTCTTCCCCACCCTTATCTGTCAAACTGTTTTCCGCTCATCAATTACCTTGTACTTGATATTTGGGAGAGCCTAAGACGAACTGACTTTAACATTTGGAGAAGCAAGATGCAAGTGCATCACCATCTGGATCTGCGTGATGATGGGTATGGACAAAGCCAGGGCCCGAGACCTCGCCATTTGAGTTCAAACATTGACCATTACATTCAATGCACACAGGAGCGAGGGAGAGGAATCGGTGGACAAAACACCCAAACTTGCAATCTGTCCAGCTCCACAACCTCCTCCAATTTTTTAAGCATAGAAACCTTCCTACAGTGGCATAAAAACATGTCAACATAGCATAGAAACCTTCGTACACATGCTTAATACGCACAAAAGTAGTAGCCAGCAACTGCTCCATCGTCTAGAGCATTTCACCGAACACGTTACCTGCATGACAGGTTCAAAAGCACAGGCACACCAAGCTTTAACCTAAAAAATGTTTTTCCCCAACGCAAGAAGCAAACAAGCACGGAAGGGATCCAGCATGAGCGCAAAATCAAAGCGGCTAAATCATAGAAACCGTGAACAGAATGATACAAATTGGATGGAGAATCATACAAACCAGGTGGAGGATCATACAAACCGATGGTGGAGGGGGCCGACGCTGTGGGGAGGCGCGCGACGGCAGCGAGCTGCGCGCGCTGGCCTACTCATATCTGCGTAGACGCGCGGGCCTCCCCTTGCTGGACGCATGTGAAGCACAGAAGAAGTCGAACGTGGATATCTTGTGCTGGCTGCTGACCCCCAACGCTGATCATAGAAATTGGCTGGATAATCATATAAATCGGGTGGAGAATCATAGAGACTTCCTTCTCATCAGCACTGCCGCCGGCGAGGTGAGGAGGCGTGTGACGGCAGCGATCTGGGCGGGATAGGTGCAGGCAACCTTGAAGCTCTCCTCGACGTGCCCGAAGGCCGCCCTGTCGGCCGCCGCCGCCATGAGATGTTTTGTCAGAGGATGACGGCGCTCGCGGCGATGAGCTGCTCGATGATGCGCTCGTGTTGGTGCGGGCCAGCGCGCGGAAGCGCGGCCCGCTCGTGCCTGCCGGTGTACTCGTTCTAGCGCACGACAAGGCCCCACCTACCATCCTTGTGTCTAGGCGTCGAATACTTATTCAGAGCTGCTAGGCTCGTGGGGCGCTATATATATATATATATATATATATATACACACACACACACACACACACACACACACACACACACACACACACATATATATACATATACATATACATATATATATATACACATATATATATACATACATACATATATATACGTACATATATATACATATATATACACACATACATACATATATATATACACATACATATATATACATACACATATATATATATATATTAACTCTATATAATACCCTGGTACTCAATATAATTCGGTACCCGAGCCAGGCCGCGACTAGGGGTTTATTTTTCGAACCGGGACGTCGAACCGCCGGCCAGCGGTAGCGGTTAGCTGGACCGGTTGGACCGGTTACCGCTGGAAACCGAACGAATTCAAATTTTGAATTCCAATTCCCCGTGACGTCGGTTTGGTCCGGTTAGCCGACCGGTTACACCGGTTAGCCGACCGGTTGGACCAGTTAGCCGGCCGGTTAGCTTCAAAAAAAAATGGCATGACCTATACGCAAATTAATGGAAAAATTAACCACAAATGCATACAAATATCCATACATATAATTGTGCATACAAATATCCATACAGATAGTATAGTAGTCCTCTGATACAAATAATTATTCATACAAATATCCATGCACATAATAGTGGATAGAAATAGATCAACGGTAGAATCGTGAGGCCATTTCATACTCCGCGGTGGACATCACATTCAAACCCTGCCTTTGAAGCAACTCAGCTTTGAAGTCTTGCCAAGTTTGGCCCGTCCAAGCCGATGTCGTCTGCCATTCCTGAAGTAACATATTGTACCAATGGGGATCTTGCCATTCGTACACCCATCTCATCGGTGGCTGCATGCTCAACTCCGGTATAGGATAGTGATAACTAGACTGTGAGGATTCCCAGTAGGAGGAGCTAGAAGAGAACTGTGGAGAGCCGTAATCCGTCGGTCGAACCGTTCTCCTCTGCGACATCGGTGCTCCATGGTCAATGTCCTGGGTTGCATGCGTGAACTCAGTCTCCCCTGCAATCAACCATATAGTATAATTAATACTCACAAGTCACAATGATAAACACATGTGCATATGTACGTACACTTGGTACCTGTGAAATGAACACCAGCAGGTGGGTTTGAATGTGACACGCCTCCGTCCCCGCCACCGCCACCAGCACCGCCACTGCCACCACCACTGCCACCACCACCACGACCATACTATCATCACCATCGCTACTATCATCACCATCATCAGCGGAGCTGCTATCCTGAGACTCCTGATACTCTGGACTTTTATCACCGTCACCATCATCAGTCTCTTCATCGCACAGGACTTCTACTACTTTCTCTTTGCTTTTTCCCGTGGCCTGGCCTCGTTGGCGCTTCGGGTTAACCTGGCTAGGCCCGACGTGGTACTTCCTCTTTCCTAGATGAGTGTTACCCACATGTCGCCGTGCCCAATCACTGATGCAATCATCCCCTGTAGAAGTACGGAGGTCTGCTGGATTTATTTTATCCGTGACAATATGAGACGGGGGTGGTGTGTCACCTTCATCATTGTCCTCGTCTAGAACTGGAGCTTGGTTTGACCTTCCATATTCCATCCATTCCCACACCGATAGGATCATAGAATGAAAGATGGGCTAGCTGCTCAATGAAATCACCTTGTTCACGCGGAGGATCGGCAACATCCGCAAGTCGCAGGCGTAGGTTGTAGTTGACATAGACAAGCTTGTTCAGTTTTGTGTGTGATAACCGATTGCGAACCTTTGTATGCAGCAAGGCAAAAGTACTCCAGTTCCGCTCGCATCCACTTGACGAACGACATTGAGAAACAAGCCGCACAGCAAGGCTCTGCAGCTTGGGAGTTCTGTTGACGTTTACCATCCACCATGAAGATGCAGTTGTCTTTGTGTCAAGCGTCATTTGTTGTGCCAATTGTGTGGCAAACTCACCACGCCGTTGTCGAAATAGCTCAACCTCTTGCAATGCCTGGACGGCGCTCGAGATATCCGTCATGCGCTGAAATGCATCCTTCAGTGTACTCCACATTTCTGGAGTTGGAATATATGTATAGGCATACCTCGGATTTAGGACACAAGCTGCAAAATACCGGCAAGGCGCCAATGAGGATAAGGTGTATGGAACGTGAAAGTAGAAACTTTTGTTCACAATGAGCATAAGCTGCAAAATGGAAAGTGCCGTCTTACCTGGAACCACATAGGTGTCTATCAAGACGTCGTGCAACCTTTTGTTCAGAATCTCTTCATACTCTTTGAACGTGGAAACATTTCGGCCAAAGAAAGATTGCATTTCATTTCTCACACTCTGTACGGTCATACATACCTCGCACATGTTCGGCCGCTTGTCCTGATCAGCAAAGCGAAGTAAGCTGTATATTGGTTGGACTGAGTCAATGACAAATTTCATTCCCTCCCACCAATCTAGACTTAAAAATCTGGCATGAGTAAATCTACCCATATTTGAATTGGCCCATTTGCTCTGCAAAAATTCAGGAGATCCCATCCACTGCATGAAACGATCACGTTTCTGATACATGCTGTCTAGGAACATGTAGTTGGTCCCAAAGCGAGTTGCACACCGCTTGACCAACTCACCACCAATCGCTTGCCTCATCATTGCATTCAACTGACCATGATTGTGTAACCACGTTGATATTTTCTTGCATTGATCCATCAAACCTTCATGTTCGTACCTTTCACCGATATCCTTTAACATCAAATTGACAATGTGGGCTAGACAAGGTGTTCAAATAATGTGTTCATATGTATCTTGAATCCCCTTGCAGGCTTTCTTGTAGTTCGAACCGTTGTCCGTGATAACATGAACGACATGCTATGATCCAATATCGTCCACCACCTTTAGAATCTCCTGGTAAATACACAGATTCTTTAGCAACATCCAAATCATATTCGGATTGAAATGAACTAGGTAAGGGGTTACCTTCCGCAAATATGCAGAATCTTGAGATTTTCCAGTCGTATTAATAGACTTGTCCTCTCGCCGAACCCAAGTTATAGTCCGTCACCCCAGGAGTCTGCCTCGATGAAGTTGCCCTTCGAAGCATCCTCTGCAACGTACCCTCTCCCCTCGTACCACTACCCCCTCCATGCTCGTATGCACCTCCTCTCTGTTGCACCCCGCGACGGAACTCCTCTTCCGCTCTTGATTGGTTCAGGGCACGCTGCAGCTCAGCCTCCTCATCATACGCTTCATCTCTACCAGGATAGTTACCTTCCGCTGCAACCTTCTCCTTTCTCAACTTCTCTTGAGCCCGTTGAGCAGATACCTTCTTAGCCCTTTCAAGTTCACGCTGAAAGTACTCACGCACCTCCTTTGAAACCTTCATTCAATGGACGACCTCCGTCCCGCGCCCTGCCAAATGTTGTTTCAATCTAGTGGCACCACCCCTCCCTTGGACGTATGACAATAGTTGCATCTCCAACCGGGGTAAAGATTTTCACCGTGTTCCCATACAACATCTTTCTCTCTGCAACACATTGCGTATCTACAAAAATGGAACGAACATAAACATATCAATGTAAATACTTCAACATAAACATAAACATGGAACTTCACAACACATAACTATATTACAATACTTAAATCCTAGCACCTAAATGGCTAAATCACAATTCACAATAGTCTAAATCAAAATATTCATTCTCATGAACAAACCCTTTCATAATCATACCTAAATCACTTGGATGGAATCAAAATATACCTAAATATCTACATCACTACATCCATTTCATCATTTCCTAAATCATAATAGTCTAAATCATTGAAACCCGCAGCTAATTTTACCTTCACCGGCTAACCGGCGCGGTCGGGCGGCTAGCCACTCCTGTGGGCCGGCTAGCCGGCGTCTGGAGCCGGGAACCGGTGAGGAAACCGTAGATTCCGACCCGTTCGGCTAACCCCTACAACCGCTCGGCTAACCGCCTCCGGCGACTGGCTAGCCGGCGTCTCGCGGCGGTGGCGGCGCTGGAGCGTGTTCTCGCGGGGGAGGGTGGGGGTTGGATAGAATGGCCGACTGGCCGTTGGGGGGCACGCGTGCGAGGGGTTTAGGGTTAGGGCGGCGTTGGGCCTTGACGGGCCTTAAATGGGCCGAGCCTATTTTTTCTTTTTTCTTTTTTGATTTATTTTGTATTTACCAAAAAAATACCAAATGAGCAAATATTTGAAAAATTTTTACACCAACAGTTCACACGCACCTTGAAGTATTTTTTTAGAATTTTTACGATATTTTTCTATTTTTTGGATTCAAATTTAAAAATTTTAAATTTTGAACGGTTCAAACCGCCCCGAACCAGAACCGGTCGGGAATGGTTTGGTCGGGAACCGGACCGGTCCCGACGGTTTGGTTAACCTGGCCGCGACCGGATCAGCACCGTCCGCACCTCGGCGCTCCCCCAGTCTAGTCTGTGTTTTTTTTCTCCCTCCGTCGGTTCCCCTCCCCCGTCCGGCTTCCGTCCGTTTTGTTCTCCTCTTTTTTCAGCTGTGAAATAAGATCGTGGGTGACGGTTCGTTTCCAATTTCTCGCACCCACAGCCTCCAATTTCAATCCGTTTTGTTCCTCTCTTTTTTCAGCCGGCGACCCTATGGCTACGCACCCCGTCGAGCTGCATCCTCGCGCCGCCCCGGCGAGACCCTGCGCCGCCGGCTCCTTTGCTGCCCCGGCGAGGTACAGCCTGCAGTCGCCCGCGCCGGGTGCCGTTCCAGAGGTACCCCCACCGCGGGGCTCCTGTTCCCCCTCGCCGCGACGAGACCCCTGCCGCCGGCTCCCGTGCCACCTCGGCGAGCTGCAACTTGCAGACACTCGTGCTGGGCGCCGTTTCGGAGGTAGCCACGGCTGCTGCGCGCCGTCGACCCGGCCTCGTGTAGACGCGTCGCTTCTCCGCCGTCCTCCCCATGCCGCCCTGGCGAGCTGCAGAGGTCTCCGCCTGGCGCCTTTGTCAACCCCCTCCTGACTTCCCGGTGAGAGTCCCCACTCATCCCACTATCCCCATCTTTTTCGCAAACCATCTATCGCACTCGACCAAATCCAATCGCGACGAATCCATCGCGCCGCCGATGCAGTTCGATCTCTGCCTCCACGCTGCTGGGGTCATTTTCCTCAGCCGTGCTTCCAGCGGGACAACCGGGGAGAACTGCTCGGGGAAGAATCGTTGTAACCTCCTCTCCTGGGTGCTCCGGTTCCCAATCTTTTTCCGGTCTCCCAACGCCGTCCAGCGAAAGGTGCTCCTGGTGCTTATCTCTAATTTTTTTCCTTTATGGCCTGCACATCTTGATGGTTGTTTTGCCTGCGCTTGTCAGATCTGGCCTGTGTGCTGTGGTGTGGCAAACAAAATTCCAAGCATCGTTTTGCACGATGGAGGTAGCTGCAGTGATATGATAATTTTTCTCTTTGCATCGATGAGAATGTAACACAGATTGCAATTGTATAATTATGATTATAGAGACGGGTTATTTCTGAGGGGATAGAAGCATTATTTCCTTCAGATATCGCTGCTTATTGGAGCACTGGGATGCCTGTAAGCTAGTTCTTGACCGATATTTCCGATGAATGTTATTTCAATGGTAGGTGCATTGTCCTCCATGAAGTTATGGAAGCAATTCGATGCCTGTTTGTTCATGCAAGAAGTAATTAAATTGTTGTACAATAATTAAATTATTGAAAGTACTTTGTTGATTTGTGTTGAGGAGAAAATACATAGGTTCAGCTTTATTTCCAGATCATTTGATACTGTATGCTTCTCCTGGGAATACTCTTTTTTGCATAATATGCTGCCTAAATACCATCATGGTTGATTGGGTAATACTGTTCTGACTTCTGAGTATAACATCAAGTTGATATAATTATTTAAAAAACATCAAGTTGATATGTTATAGGCTAGATGTAGGAAAGGTAATTGGCGATGGGTAATCAAGATGTGAACATGGTCGTGTATGATGGTAGCAAGCTGTGGCTACATACAGAGTTCATGTGGATTGGTTAGTTTTGCTAATTCTGTCACTGATATAGTCATAATATCTGAAAAAGAAGCAGCAGAACCTGTCCATTTTACTTGATGGGGAAATCATGTAAATCTACAGTATTAATGGGATTAGGGTACACTTTTTTTTATTAGAATTGACAGGCAGAAGTAAAGAGAACAGCTTGTTTGGGAGAGCTACTGCTTTCTAGTATTGCTAATATTCTATTGCTTCTCATCTATTTTTTTACCAAATGTCGATACGAAATGTTGAGAATCTGCAAGACAATATAGTCTTGATCTAGACTCTGGAGTGTTAATTTGAATTTTTATTAAATAAAATAAAAGGATAAACCACCTATCATTCTGATAGATATATACCACAATGCTGCTACAGTGATTAAGCCTTATTTTCAGTATTTCTGGTAGTAGTACTATCATAATTCTTTGAGTAAATGAATCGAAACCGGCCATTTGAGACCTATAATTGCTCTATACTTTTGGACATATGTATCTTGACTAATAATTTACAAATTCGGTTCAACTGATGATGAATCTTTTTCACAGGATGATGTGAAGGAGTTTAGGTTTGCAACTGTTGCTTAGGAGTTAGGATGCCTTTGTAAGCTACTGTTAATATTTAATCTTTCTGAAATAGGTAGTAGCTGAAATAGGAAGTGTAGAAAAAATTGATAGCGTGAAATTCATGTCTTCGGACACATCCGTTTGTATGCCTGTAATGTGATTTATCCTAGTCTTTATGGCGTGATAATGATCCCAGAGAAATCGTATGCTCATGTGTGATGCAGCCGAAGGCCATTGTACACATGTTTTTTTTCGTCACTTGTATGCCAATCAATCATTGGCAAGATTCTGATTCAAGATATGTAAATTATTTCATTGGATACATTGTTAAGATTTCCTAGATGCTAATCCCTTTTATATTTTATTTGATATTGTTAGCTCTTTTAATTAGTTGATGGGTTTGTAATTTTGCTAGTCTTTGTCAAACTAAACAATAAAAAAGTCTAAAAAGTTGATCCAATCCATCAACATTTGTTTTTACCTCACATAACAAAAAATCAAATCCATGAGCATACGTTTATGCATTCTCCCATACGTGCATCCGTTGAGGTGATGACTGAATTGACGAAGAGGCCAACCTGCGTCAAACGTAAGAATAACAAAAAAAAAAACCTGTGCCAAACGTCTATGGAAGAAAACGCATATCCGTGGCTACCATCAATCCGTCCGTGAAACAAACCAGGATGTGGACCGCGATTCCGTGAGGCTGTGCGCGGTTGGGAAAAGAAACGGACGCGCCAGGCCTTGGTCGGAGCGCGGGTGGGAAACAAAAATGAAAATACCCCGGGTACCATATATACATATATATATACATACATATATATATACATATATATATACACATATATATACATCGAAAATAACCTGCTACCTAGGGGATAACTACCCACCCAGGTATGGTAGCTCGCCCACCTCTACCAAGCCTTTGGATTCTCTTTAGGTTGGATCCAAACCGTCCACGCGTCGGCTTCTATTTTCAACACTGCATGCGTTTCTCTGCCTCCGGTAGCTAACGGCGTGAGTGTCAGAGTTGTTGTCGAAAGGCTGGGTTCCGAAGTCGTTTTGCAACCACCTAGGTAGGTCCTTAAGGACTATTTTTTGCAACCACCTAGGTAAGTCTTCGCACAACAGCCTTTTTCGAGCATATACAATTTAAAGAGCGGGAGGTCTGAAAATTTCCGTGTTTCCGCTGTTTGTTTGAATCCCGCGAGCTACTGGGTTTCCTTGTATGTTACCAGCCTATTCATGTCAGGGGCCTGTAACTTGAGCAAATGATAATGTGGCATGAAACCAACGGCCGGCCGTGCGTCATCCTATCTCAATGAAGATAGGAGAAAAACCAAAAATAAGGAACGAAGAAGTATACCAACAATGATAGAGGGATAACTAGTTTTGCCTTGGTTTGTTTAAAAATGGAACTCACCCTGGATTGAGATGAACCCATGTTCCTGCAGCTAGGATGAAGGCACCAATGAAATACTGCTGCCGGCACTGGACACGGTAACTATTACTTATAGGCTCTTCGTGAAAGAGCTGCTACAGGATAGACAACAACGCGGGCCGCGTGGGAAAGTTGGGTAAAAATCTGCGTGTGCAAAGATCAGGACATGCAAAATAGACAATGGGCAACTCTGCGACCCGAAATCCGGAGACAGCAGACTGGCCAGTGTGTGCAACTAGCTATCCACCTATTGACCGGGAGCTGGTTAGCATAAATTAAAGACGCTAACAGCTGGGCAACGGAGCAGACGGAGGACCTTGGTGGCGTATAGACATGTGGCGCCAAAGGATGGAGGGGGTACCTACCATAGGGGGTGGGGAGTTACCCCCGGTTGTAGCAAATCCTCTCATATATATATATATATATGCGCCTCCCGGTGTCTGGTGTCCCATGTAAAATATATATATATATATATGTTATAATAAGAGTCGGATGATATATATATGCTCGATCCTTTGCTCGGAATGAGTAGCACCAGGAACCATGTCCCAGCGCGTTCATCGAAGCGTAGCACCGCGACAGATCGCACCTTGGGCCATCGTGCTCATGCCACATTGTGGGTCCAGGGAGCTGCGCATCAGCCCAAAACAACTCCCTAGTCCTCGTTGTGCTGGTGCTGATGCTGATGCACGAAACACAGCTGTCAATCGTCACATCAGCGGAGGCACGGACACATTTCAAAGTACAAATATTAGTGGTGTTGTTTGAATTAGAAAAATAAAAATGCTTCTATTTGTCAATGGAGGGCGTGTATATGCTATAAATAGGACGGTAAAGCTAACTCTTGATTAGACTAATAAACTGAAGTCCTACTCCCTCCGCCTAACAAATTGTGCAATTTTGGCATTACAAAAGTCACCAAAAAAGTACTACATTCATAGATATTGACGGCCGACTAGAGAGTGGGGTGGTTTGCTTTCGATAGACTACAGTCCCTTAATTAACTCCATGCGGTATGCTAGACTGATTGGATAGGTTTTCATTAATTAACTGCATATACAAGGCTAAACTCTAACGGACAACAAACAGGTAACCTGCATGGATAGGTAAAAACATGCTAATATCCGTAGCATCTAGATGATTTTACTTCGTCACGAATATATGTAAAAAAAATTAAGGAGCTGCACTTTTCATAGGACGAATGAATATATTGATTGATTGGTTCAATCTATCATCTAGTTAATCTAGCTAGTACTCGCTCCGTCACAAACATAAGACAACTCCTTCAACACAACGACTGTGGGAGACATGTAATTATTTCTACTTCTTTCGAGATGATTAAGAAACATCGACCAGTAGAAACGGAGAGAGAACAAATAGACACTTGTTTATGAATGTATTTAGTTGGTGGAGGTTGGAGGAAATTTCCTGTAGCAAAATTTACTGTAGCAAAAGTTTGTAAGGAGAATTACAGTTTTCAATTGAACGAAAAAAGACTAAAGGAGTAATGAATATATAGGAACTAAACAACTCCTAATCTCCTATACCCGGTTCTCATTCATGTGAACGATATATAGCGGGGAAGGAGGTGGCTTGTATTTGTTGAAATTAAAGAAATTGGTTACGCCTTTCTATTCAGGAATGAAGGATGCAATAATATTTGTTTGTTAATGCAGAGAGGACAGAGACAATGGGCTAAAGAAGTTGTCTGAGAGGAGTTTGGAAAGGCCCCACATCATCTCCACTGGTCATAATAGAGAAAATTCATATTTGATACAAGTGCTTTTATTTCACATTAAAAAAATATAACTTTCATATTTGACCATTAAACTTTCATTCCTGGCGCCATTGGCAAACACGTGTGAACATTAACCTGTTGATTGTCCCTCTTCTTTTCCTGACCAAAATTATCTCCAAATAATCTAAAAAATTAGTGATTTTTTGGTGTCATATTATACGTAGGAGAATCATTTTACACAGAACCATAAATTTTAGCATTTAAAATCTTAAACTAAAAATCACCAAATTAGACTGCTTTTGAAGGTTAAATGAATTTTCAGGAGATGACATGCTTCAAAAAATTGTGTAAAAATAGCTTATAATAAACCTATGACGGAACAAAAACAATTATAAACTATTTCCTATCATAAGTTAATTATAGGGAATTTTCATGTTAGTACAATTTTTTTCAAAATTACATCTGCAACTTATGGCATAAACTATTTTTATAAACTATTTATACCGCTAAGAAAATAATACACAGTTTTATATTATGTAAGTTTTGGTTTTTTTGTTTCCTATAAATTCATATAATTTTCAAAAGTAGCCTATTTGGTGAATTTTACTTTTAAAGATTTTAATTGCTAAATTTGTGTTTTTATGCAAAATGGATACAACTTCATATCTACTATATTGTTGCAAAATGTTGCATGAATTTTAGAGGTGACTTAACAATCATTCTGGGTCCAGAAAAGATAGACACGATCCATCGTAACACTAAGTGACTGTGTTGTCCAGTGCTATAATTGATTGCTCTATGTAAAGCTAACAAAGCGGTTGGCTTAACTTATAGATAGGACAAGGCGGTTGTCATCTCTCGTATATCGGTCTTGACTGCGTAGCACATGCACCAGCCCTTGTGTGCAACGCAGAGCTGGAATTAATTGATTCCGCCTACCAACACCCTGTCTCATAGGTCTAGTCTTCATCCTTACACTAACTTGTTCGCACCTGTATAAATCCATATGCATCATATGCATGCAGTTATGAAGTATCAATCCACACAAATGCTAGAGGCAGATATCTGTGGCTTGCATGCATGTTCACCTGCTCGGAATGAGTGGCATCAGGAATAATTTCATTCCATTTGTCTTCGGTAGGGCTGCTCACGAAGCGGTGCAGAGGGCAGCTTCACGCAGTTGCAGCGCTTTGTTCGGTGGTGTTGCTCTACTCCTGGAAGCAGGGTGCAGCGTATGAGTATATCTCCGCCTCATTTCCTCAGCCGTCGCCCGTCGGTTAAGTGGTTGGGGTGGTCGGTATGCCCATGCATGTCGCCTGGATATGATCGAGGAGAGGAGCCTTCATTATTTGGGCCACTGGTCCACCAGCCAGTTGTTCTACATTGGCGCAACGACGTTGCTCACACCCTTTTCTGCAACTGTAAGTCTGTAAGTCTGTTAACAATTAGTGGTAGTCTTTTAGTGGGTTCAATGATGTGATGGCTAGGCCCTGCCCTGCTTTGTAATTGTGGCATAAGGAACTTTGGAAAAGAATTAACAGGTGGAACATGATTGATCTGGATGAATCCATCAGTTAGTCCTTTAAATTGTATGGTTGGTTCCATGGTTCATCATCTACAATACAACGTTTTGGCACTGACGCAATGCCTCAAAATCGTTGCTATCCAACGTTTTGGCAGTTGGAAAGAATTGGAAGGTGAACATGCTTGGTCCATGAATCAATCACTTAGTCTTATGGATGGTTCCATGGTTCATCATCTACATGACAACATGCTGGCTGGGTACTAACGAGAAAACTAAGTGGCAGAGGCACAAGCATGAGTGGATGCGTATTAGTAGGTGCTTACATTTACAGTGAATTATTATTCCAGTGGCATGTGAGATGTGCCAACTTCGATATCGAGATACCTAGCATGACCTTAAACGGGGATGATTTGCCATTTGCATTACTGTGTGTTTCAGTAGATTTGCCGCCATAATGATTTACCTTTCTCATTTATCTATTCTATCTGCTCCTAATAACATACGTTTATATATATTATACCTTGTATATGTGTTCCCTGAGAATTTATCTTTATATACTACCTTGTATACGTAAATTTCTCGTTTATAGCGTGACCTTAAACGAGGATGACTTAGCTCTTTATATACTACAACCAATGAGAATTTCCTGTTCACATTTCTGCCTCCCACCTTTCGTATATCCACTGCCAAGTGTGCATAGATATTAAATTGTGATGGATCCATGCTGCTGTTGCGGACACCAAAGTAGGCACTAGAAATGGGTGGCACTGGGAAAACTGTATGGTGCCGCACTAGGTGGAAGGGTCACATATCTCTGGCATGCATGCATGTATGGTGCCGCACTAGTGGTGGCTAACTTCACAATGGCATAGAGCTGCAGACAATGGTCCACTGGCATGTTTAAGTGTGCGTTTAGATTCACTAATTTTCTAAAAAAAACTTTTCATTCAACTTTTCTTTTCATCCTATCCCTCTCACTTACAGAATAATATTCATCTATAATGTTTTTTTAGTCTACAATATTTTTTCGGAAACCAATTGGATAAAACTTCTAGCTCATGCGTGCACCCCAGTGCTATTGGATAACCTAGTAGCAGTAAATGATTTCATCTACCAATTTACTTTTAGGCCAGCTGATTGCATCCTTACACCAGCTAGTTATATATGTAAACCATCCATGTTTTATCCACCTGCAACCATAGTTTCATAAGTTGGAGATAGCAGATGAACGTTCACTTTCTACTCACTAGGAATGAGTAGCATCAGGAAATGAGTCCTAACGCCCTTCACGTGTGTGTTTGTCAGACTGGCTCAGCAATTCCTCGTGCTGCAGACCTAGGCAACTTGCTCACGCGACTACTCCCACCGTCGCAGAAAGAGAGTCATTTTGGGTGTTCGTGCCATGAGTTTGATTAAATTTGTAAAAAATATGTGTAATGTTTAAATCTCCAAATATTTTTTTATAAAAAACTAGATCTAAATATCTATCCAACAATATCTATATTGTATCATAAATATTAATATATTTTTATATATAATTAACCTAAGTGTTTTCTCGGGAAGTGAGAAAAACACTTATTTTAGGACGGAGAGAGTATAGTACAGAGGCTAGGATTGTGCCGCTCCGCCAAACTCGACCTGGATTCCAGGTACAGAAGCTCTAGTCTGATTCATTCGCTACGTTGGTTGTACTCTCTCCGCTAGATTGGGTAAGGTCTATGTAATGGCCGTGTTGCTGGAAAAACCTAACACTTGCCATTCCACGAGGGCAAGCCCAACGCACCACCGTGGAGTGCTGCCCAGACTCCACGTCCTCATCAAGATTCCAAGACACGTGAATCGGTAGCTTGGCAGATGCTCAGAGGTTGTGTTTAGATGCAAAAGATCTTTTGCACTTACTATTCATTCCCCTAACAGAACACGCATCCCTAAAAATTTCTTTTTCACCTTTCCTATTCATCCCCCTCACATAACACGCATCCCAGAAACAAAAGATCTATTCCCTTCATCAACTAAACACAGCCAGAATGACTTGCAGAAGCACTAATGGTTCTATCTGACACAAAGCTGAAGTTAGTGGTAGAGGCGCGCGTTGTAGAATAAAAATAGCAGCTTAGGCCATGTTCAGATTCCCAACTATTCACTATCCATTCTAACTTTTTACTATTCATTTCAACTTTTCACTATTCCTCACTCACAAAACACGTTTCCCAGCGAATGCTACAGTGTTTTTCTTATGCTATAGTATTTTTTCCTACAATTTAAACACACCCTTAGCAAAGTGAAAGTGGATCAAAAGCTGTTCTTGCACTCTCTTTTTGCTCTGCGACGACAAGGTGATGCAACAGGAGAAGGTAGATATGCAATTGATGCATGGTGGCCTCAATCTCTCTCTTGCAAACGTGGAACACAACTTTAATCTGGGGCTACCATTCTTATACTGCTTGCCCTGAGACCCATGAACAACGTTATCCGACTTGAATGACTGTTGAGCCATTTGATCCGTACACCAGCCAGCCATAAGGGTACCGCATATTAAAAAACTATTCCTTATCAAGATTTATACAAATTCGATTTAATTCTAGCTCATAAATTTAATAAGGCTTCTTATTCGGAGAAAAAAATTAAACCCTCTGATAGCTCGTATGTGTATATATGGACCTCCTCATGATTTTATTAACTTTTCCCAAAAAACTTTTAATCTATTTGAGGACTGAGGGTATTAGACCTGTTTTGTTCATACTCTTCACTATGCCTCTTATAATGAGATTTGTTCATATCGAGTACTCCCAAATAATGCCATGGATTCTAAGCGTCCCGATTAAACTTTCGTTAATAGAAATGCTTATAGTTTTCTCTTCATTTACACTAAAATCAATTGAAAAAACAAAGCGCTTCATTTTAGGCCAGGCTAGTTGGACTATGGCCTTCTTGAGCTGGCGGGTCGAATAGCGTTGGCTTGGGAGTGAAGAAGCAAGAAATCCGATTTTCAACCCTCAGCTATCACGTTCGTCTGATTTTCAAACCTGAATTACAAAACCAGACATTGATCTTGCACCACTAAACTATTGAAATCGGACAAAATAGCCCCTTGAGCCTAAACCACACCAGTTTTAGATTGACGGTTTTAGCTGACCTGGCTCTGCTCAATCCAAACAATCAAAATAACGGTGGGGCCTACGTGTCATCTTCAGGGACAAAGCGTGATGGCAGTGGCACGTCGGGGTAGAGAGAGAGATGAGCAGCTCGGCCGGGCGACTAGATCCCATGGCAGCGCCGGAGCTCAGGGCAGCCGAATCCCGCGGGCTGGAGCTCGGAGGGCGCGGATAAGGCCGGCGGCGGCGGCGGACCAGGAGGCGCTCCCGGGCAGACGAGGACGTTGACGTGGATCTAGCCAGGCGCTATTTTTGTTGCAAGCAGTGACGGCAACAGCATACTAGCTTCCTCGAGCTCTCGGCGCCTCGGCGGGGAGCTGGAGCAGCGTCGCGCGAAGCGAATGCTCTCCAACATGTCAGTTACGAAAGCACAAGCAGCACCACCTCGATGACCTCACTGCGTAGGCCGCGCATCTGCGCCGCGCACGTCGCCACAGCGGCGCGGGCGGCGAGAGCGAGCCGAGTGGTCGAACTTGGGAGCGAGGATGCACCGCTGAGCTTCTAGACGATGCATTGGACACCCGGCCTCGCGGTGAGCCGGGGTCAGTGTCGTATGGCGGGTCGTCGCCGGATTGCATTGTATCTACTATCTGAACTCCAGATCAACATACGCAGATTCAATTGAAAAGAAACAAAAAACATACGCAGATCTACTATCTGCCTGGTACCTGCATGGCTGATGCATGTCAATTCCGTATGCATATAGTTATATTATTCGCACAATGCAAGAAATGTGTGTAATTATTTTAAGTGGATATGCATGCACCTCAGTGCTATCGGAGACCCACTCGTAGTAAGTGATTGCATCTACCAATTTTCTTTTTGGTAAGCTTATTGCATCTTTACACCAGCTAGTTATATACACGCATATACATATACCTTCTATGTTTTACCCCGCAACCATAGTTTCGTAAGATGGAGACGGTACGTTCACTTTCTACTCGCAAGGAATGAGTGGCATCAGGAATTGAGAAAAAAGTTCCGCCAATCCAGCATGCAACCGGATCCTGTGTATACATATTTTAATCAAGCTACATGTAGACACGCAGCCATCATCAGATGGATCGCAACGAGCACATCGTTGGCTCAACAAATTGGCTACCATACGCTATTTTCTCCCGGTGTCCGCTCTCGGCTCGGCTCCCGCTGCATGCCACCTTGGCCGCCTGTCGGTACAGCAAAGGGTGTGGTCATGATGGATGCTACGTGGAGATTTTAAGGAACACCAGAATATGACATAATCTGTGAGGACTCTCAAACCGTCATGGATTAGGGATATGCCCATTTGGCTTCCACCAGTGGACCCATTTTTGTGACAATTTTTGCGACCGTAATAACATGCAACACGAAACTGGCTAGAATAATTGTGACCAATATAATTCGTCATGATGCTGGCATGGACAAATTTAGGGACAGGCTCATTTGACCTCCACCAACCGGGCCCATGCTTTGTGACAATTTTTGCGATCATCATAACATGGAACATGAGACGTCATGAGTTGGCAGAAATAATTGTGATGTTGGCATGTAAAAATACATGCTTTCTCGGTAGTTGCTACGGTGTTACTAACATGCTAGACTTGCAAGTGCTGTTTGTTTAGCTGAAAGAAGCCCATTTCTCCCTTTTATGTGGGGTGCTTATTATTTTTAGTTTCTATGTTCTTATATACTAGACTAATATGTATTGTAAACTGCACAGTGCACACTAGAACATTGAAACAAGATGTGGTAATATCCAGCTACACAGTACACGAAGCCCTATCACTGCCGGCTCCAAAGTGTCATCAGCAATGGTTTCAAACCGTTGTGGCACAAGTGGTAGTGATGGGGTGCTACATCACTAACGGTTTTGGAACCGACGGTGAAAGAAACACATCACCAACAGTTCTAAACCGTTGGTGATAATCTACACACTACCGCCGGTTCTTTATACAAACCGCTGCTAATGATAGAACATCACCAACGGCTTGTTTTACAAACCGATTGTGATGACGCAGCCATCACCAACGCTTTTTATTGTCAAACTTCACCACCGGTTTTTCCATAGAACCGTTGGTGAAGGGCGGTCATCACCACTGGTTCCTACGGATCCGCGTGGTAGTGCGTGTGTCAGAGAACAGAACCGGCGCGCTCTCCCAAAACCAGTGGCGATGAGCCCGTCACTGATGACCATTTCTGTAGTAGTGTATGATTTGTAGGATGAAGCGCACGGCAACACTCAACTAGATGTTAAGCCCTTCTCATAGTTGCTTCTGAAGAAATAGCTAATAGCGTCCACTGACGTCATATACACAACTGCGAAGCAATTAAAATATATAGCATGCTAAACGCATAGTCGAGAAAACATGTGGATGCATTGATTGCGCAACTGCAGTTAGCTAGCTCGCCTTTCCATCTACAATTTACATTAAATGCTCGTTAAGTAGCATACAATCCTCAACATTTGCGACGTTTCATACTCATGCAGTACCCCATATACACTTGACAATGCACTTCACTTTTAAATATATGCTGTTTTGGACATGCCAAACGTCATATATTTTTAAAACGGAGGGAGGGGTACATGTTTTCGTGGTTCAATTTCATCCAAGCAAAGCATAGACAATAAAACGTTGCTAGTGACGCCACATAGAACATGTGGCTAGCAATCTTTAAATTCAAACTGAAAAAACGTTGCTAGTGATCATTTATAATATATGGAAATTTGAACAATATGTTCATACTTGACCACGGTCCCTGTTGCCACATTCATTATTAGTATTATATACGTGTGTCTTTACATGGCAGGCCGATGGATATATTTGAAAAATTCCTCATCAAATCTCGCGAGTCCCCACAATTTGCAAAGGCGCGTGCGTGTTTCGCCAATTTTAACCACAATCTTGGACTGCAATGATCTCCTTCCACGTTGTCTAGCGAAGCACTATGTTGCAGTTCATGAGAATAATGAGAATCTAGACAGCTCCTCTCAACTTTCTATTTGCGAAGTAAAATACCAACTGTCTTTTGCAGTTCATGAGAATAATGAGAATCTAGACAGCTCCTCTTCCAGGTTACAGATATGGGTGGGTCGTACCACTTGGAAACACGATGAGTGCAGCAAACTACTTGCGAAGTTCCCCGGGGCTGCCTACAGGAGCTTTCTCCAACACAAAATATGGAGGATCCCATCCCAGTGCCTTCCATGCCTACTGGATGAAAGCCAAAATACCAAGCTGCATGGTGCGTGACAAACTACATATACTGACACTGTGTAGCAAGGGCCGAGTACCGAGTAAGACTACAGGAGGGCTGTGAAGCAACAAATGTTGCACTCATGCTTATATACTAGAGTATACTACTCCACCCAATAGTACGGAGTAGCGTTGTGTCTACCATAAATATGGGGTTCTTATTTTCTGGCACTAGTAGTAACTGATGCACTAAGTTGAAGTTTTCATCAAGGAACTTGATGCACAAGATAAACATGGTTAAGACACACTTCTTGCCTTCTTGCTCACCGCAAATGGACCATACTCTTACTTAACAACAACCTTTTTTTTTTGTTAATTTGCAATGCTCAAATGAAAATATGTTGGCAGGACCACCTAATTAACGTCCAAGCAATCTACTGTACTAACAAAATGTGTGATCCGTCCGTCTTCCGGAGATTAAAGTCTGCAGGCAGAGCAGCGTGCCTCAATGCAAGTTACAGAGCAGGGTGAAACTAGCTGCCGAAAGAGAAGGAGAGAAAGAAGATGATGCAAATCCCATGGCTGCAGCAGAAGCTCAGGCCTTGTAACAGAATTCTTAGACTTCAGACCATGTTCTGTTTTCGTGTCCATTTGTCAAATGCACGCTTTTCTCAGCAGTGGCTACCGTAGTTCTCTCTTACGGTATGCTTCCTCTTCTTTTGCCCTGCTGTTTACCTTCTAAATTATATATTGTAGTTTATGGTTCAAGGATGACATCAAAGGTAGGTCACTCCAGATCACCAAAATAATTTGAAATAATCTACCCAAGGATAACCCATTTCAGATTTTTGTTGTGGTCCATTACCTTATTTGTCATCTTACTATTACTAATTGGAGGCTCCTTTTGAAGCCTCCAGGTGATCCCACCTAGAATCCTATGTGGACAGCCTAAAAAAAATAGAGGAATCCTAGAAATTCCCTCAAAAAAACAAAACATCCACCTAGAATCCTACGTGGCATTGATAGATTTTATTTAATAATTATCGATTACAACTAATAAATATGAAGTAGCCCCATATATACCTAAACAATCCCTAAACCTGAATCTAGAATATATATTATAAAAAATCTTAAAATGCACCAATGTAAAATTTTAAATTACTATTTTTATCATTATTAACATTGTTGCGCCAAATGTGTTTTGCTACAGTAGTCCCCAAGTAACTGTAGAAGGAAAGTCTAAGGACAAATTACCTCCTTTGAGGTAATAGATTTAATGTTTATTATTTATATTTTTAAATCCCAAAAAATAGGAAAGATTATCCTAATTAGATTTAACTTGATTGAGTTAGATTTAACGTTTCTTTTTTTTCCTTTTTTACCTCATGGATTTATACGGATCTTTTGACCAAGAAAAAAGAGCGTGCCATGGTCATGATGTAGCTAACGTGATTTGATCAGAGATAGTAAACCATATATGTGGCAAGTGGCATGCATGATTTGATCAGATGCATAGTAGAACATGACAAATTTGATAAGATCGTTGCATAAAACTAATCCTAACCTGGTATAATAATTTTCCTAACATGATATAACCTGAGATGTGCATGAAGGAGTGAAAAAAATCGTCTCAAACAAGAGAGATAGGTGGGCGTGTAACGAACTTGCCTAGGTAGCAGCGTATAACAAAGATTATCATGCATAACAACTTATTTGACAAGGAAGCTATATATGGAATGGTGGGCAGGGGCTGACGTGAGGACTGTGGAGATCCTGGTTTTCCTTTTTTTTTTTCTTTTAAATATAATTATCAGAATGTTTTATCTATTCTAAAAATGGACGGCCCTGATTCATATGAAGTCTTACATCCTAATAGGTGAATGGAGTACTTTAGCATTGCTCGCGCCAAATTCATATACGAGATAAGACACAAGAATAAATTATTTATATTGTTCACATAGCGCAAACAACACATATGGAGGTGTGATGTTCTCTGAAAATTTTGTGACTAAGTAAGGGATTTGCAAAGACACTGTAAAATAACTGTGAGCCATGCATTTAATATAGATCAAGATGGTTAGGATGATATATTGCCTCATAGGAGCTAATAGATTAATTTTTTTATTTATATGCTTTTCAATTTCAAAATAAAGAAAATTATGAAAATATCTTCCTAGATCCAATAAAAAAGGAGATGTTGTTAATTTTTCTTTTTTTCCCTATTTTTATCTCCCGCCCGTGTTGTCTACTACTGATTCTTCATCTTTATTTTCGTCTTTGCATCATAACATATTTTTGTCTCTCAACCTGAACATGACATGCCCATTGCTTGGACGTTTTTTTTTTCTCAATGGATGCTTCGTTTTTTTTCACTCAACGTGAATGTGACATGCCTATAGCTTGAATGTTTTTTTCTCTCTATTAATGCTTCAACTTTTTTTCTCTCTACGTGTAATGACATGGCCATTTACTTTCATCCCAAATATGACCATTTTTATTGTCTACATGATCGACATTGCCACTTTTTATCCATAATAAGAACTTGACTGTGGATGACAAGAAATATGGAAACAAAAATCAAAATCTCTTCACAAACGTGAAGGGTGTTGGAGTAATATTGTGCTTGTGCATGCATGTATGCATGTATGTGGCTGGGGGTAGTTAAGGAGGTTTCTAATTGATTTTTCTTTATGTTTATTGAAGGGTCCGTATTTATTTAAAATCTTACGTCCTTAAAGGTAAAGAGGTGTACCGTAGCATGCCCCCATAAATCTAAATCTAGAATATAATTATAAAAAAATCCTAAGATGCACCAATATAAAATTTTAAATTACTATTTCTATCATTATTAATATTGTTGTGTCATATTCATCTATGAGAGAACACATAAGAATAAATTTTTATATTGTTCACATAGCTCAAATAATAAAAAACACATATGGAGGTGTGATGCTATGTGAAGGATTGTGACCAAGTAAACATAGTGTAATTAGATAATAATAACTTTGTATCTTTGAAGTATTGCGTTTAAGATCTTTAACAGATGAAAGATAGAGTGCTATAGATAACCATAATTTTTTTTGAGGTAAGATAGATAAATATAATTATTATCTATAAGTTTTAAATTTTATATTAATTCGAATTAGCCAGTGCGGCAGCACGGGTTGATAGGCTAGTAGACCATAAAACAGATTATATAAAAATCAACGAGGGAAACAAACATACATAGCCTTAGACTAATATGTACTGCACACTCACACATTGACACAAGATTTGCAGTAATACACAACTGAAATTTGTATGAAAAATTGCGCAATCAGCATACAAGCAGTACCATTCTTGTGGTGGTATCAGCAATATCACTGTGGAAAGCATGGACGTAATCTAATGTGTACTCTCTTATCATAGTTGCTTCTGCAGAACGAGTTTCTGGGGAAAATATATATTAAAACGACCAAAAACTTCCAAATGCACGCAACATCTAGGAGACATCCAAAGACTTTCCGATGCCGCCTTAATCACACAAGTCTAGGACAAACTCCAGCCGTGTATAATTTCTCCGGCCTACAGGAACTGGACTACTAGAGCAATCGCGCATGAGAAGATCGAGAAAACTAAGCAAAGGGGATGATCCCGTGCATACGTGCTGTCTGGTAATATATATGTGCCCGTTTTTTCTTACCTTGGAATTTCGGTTTGGCAAACACCACATCTTGCCTTCTCACGGGAGCCTGCCTCCCTCCCATCAGCTTACTATGAAATATGGTCCAAGAACTTATAAGAAATATCAAGCAAGAATGCCCTCAAAGTTTTTGGTCACGTGATATAAATGTCCTTTAAAGGTTCTTGTAACATCCATCGTCCAAAATGTGTCGCATGTGAACGGATCGAGCCCATATACACATATCAAAACTTTCATTATTGTTTAGTTTAAAATTATTTTTTTTAAACAAACAGGAGAGCTATGCATATCATTGATTTAAGAAGATAGTGACGTTACAACGTAGGTCATTAGCCTGTTACATGAAAGATAGACTAAAACGTTAACAAACAACAAAAGCCTAGTTTAGCACCAATGTAAGGCAATAACCAGAGACACTCAACACGAGCTTAGATGTCGCCCGCCCGCCTCACCACTTCTAGGAGTACTTCATCTGTCAGATCCCTTGCAGCAGCCGGGACTCCAGGAGAGGTCATGGAGAGCCGGGAAATTCCGCACGTTCAAGATCTACGCGAAGGATTGCGTGCAACATCGATGTCCTGAGTGGCATTACAGGAATCCCAATATCTTCATGGCAAGCACTTCACCCTTCTTGGAAGGCCTGATCGCTTGGTTGATGGGCTAGTTAGCAAGGCGTCCGCTTCTGCGTAGGCCCGAAGTTCTTGTTAGTTTAAAATTCTTAACCTAGAGATACTACGTTTAGAATATACAAGTTTATAAGCTAGTCTGAA
Source organism: Digitaria exilis (assembly GCA_015342445.1). Classification (NCBI taxonomy): domain Eukaryota; kingdom Viridiplantae; phylum Streptophyta; class Magnoliopsida; order Poales; family Poaceae; genus Digitaria; species Digitaria exilis. The sequence goes on along the minus strand of JACEFO010001677.1, from coordinate 619,398 downwards.
CCCACTTAGATATGGTGGGGACTAATTCCATCATAACAAGACAGGAGCCACAATTGACAGGAACCGAAAAACTAACCAGAACACCAATAAGACTGTTTTTGTTAGTCACTGGTCCCTAGCTAGTGCTATTAATCTGTTTATTTACAATGCTAATGCGGAAAGATCCATTAAGTTTGTGCATGTGTTAAATAAATTTTAGGTACGGCGTGGAGGGCCCGTTTACCTATATATAGAGTATTTTCCTAAACGGTCTTTCATATGCATCTTTGATATTTACCTCTGTAAATTTAAGATGATCTTTCATCCATTATAAAATGTAAGGTATGTTCGTTTTGTCATAAATCAAACTTGTTTAATTTTCACTAAGTTTATAGAAAGCGCACTTATATCTACAGTATCAAATTAGTTTTTATTAAATCCATCATGCAGTATGTTTCAACAGTGAGTTTAGTTGTACTTATAGGTGGACCTTTTTTTCTATAACTTGGTTGGATAGAGATTGTTATCATACGACACAACTACAATGTTTTATATTTTGAAATAGTTGGAGTAGTTAATGAAAGTGCAACCACACCGTTGTACAAAGACAAAATCTCACAGCTGCGACAAAGACACGTTTGCTAACTTTGGTCAAAATTTTGAATTGCAATAAGACCGTACGTACTGCATCCATGCAGTATTGGAAAAACACTTGTGTTGCAGTGAAGAACTCTGTTTTGTAGTAGCACTTGTCGATTCGTTGTAGGTTCATCGAGTTCTTCATTTATTCAGAAACTAGTCCATGGCTTAGATATATTGACAGTTACAAAAGGATACTTAGCTTGTCGATACCTTATTCATGTATAACTGACAAACATACAAGAAAGTAAGAAGAGTGCCAGTGTTAGGGACTTAGGGTATTCGAATCATTTTCCTACTCCAGTTGTGTACAATATATATATCCCAACGGAACTGGCTTCCGTATAAAATGGGCAGTGAGACAGGGGAATTTCATTCATCAATGAGACATCTAACCTACAAGTTGAGGAACAATTAAAGCCTTATTTTTTAAACAAAAAACTATAATTTTGAGTTTGAAACAAAAAGAAACAGAGGGAGTATATTGTTTGTTGGTCATTCCAAGCAAAGGTGGACAGTGGCGGCGTGCAACTAAAAATTTGAACGAGCATCAATCAGGCAGAACGTGATGCTGTTTGTGTTTTTGTACTTTCAGCAAATCTGCAGATATTATGGCAATATACTCCCTTGTTTATTGAATTATTGGTTCCTAACATATATTTATACCTTTGGACGTGCCACCTTCTCCCATTTTATGTCTTTAAATATACTGCAGCCATGTGAATTCCCAATCCACACACTTGTGCCTTCCCATTTCTTCACACGCACACATTTCATAATTTCTATGCCATATGCCAAACATATGAAGAAATGCATAGGGCAACCACGCTAGAAAGGATCAGGGGTATGGAACTCTCTAAGTTAATAACTAATAATGAGATATTAGAGGATCCATCCGACGCAGAATGTGAACATCAGCTAGAATTGGATGGCAACAGGAATTCAAATGCGTGGACTATGGATGATCAATACAAATCAGTGCACTTGAATACGTGCACATGACACGACATTGGGGGATTGCAAGTTTACGGGCGACCTTAGGGACTAGGGAGCGCTCTCGGTACCAAGTGGTGTTTCTCCTCTTGGCTAGACCTGTCTTCATCGTCGTTCAGTCAGAAGCATTGTCTCTCCTAGTCTCCTGAGTACGTCATGCTCAACCTGACGACATCCACCACTCCACCAGCTGTTGCCTGCCTTTTTTTGACTCTTCCTGAGTTTTTCCCGAGCATCAGAGTGTCGCCTTTACCCTTCCCTTTTGGACGGCGTAACTTGTGTACACAAAAAAAAAATACAAACATTTATATTCCCTCCATCGATCCTAATCAGTGTTTTAAATAGCGGGCTAAGACGTTTAGCGGCAAGGCTGCCGTTACAGGATATAGCCAGCTATATCGGGATATAGCCGGATAAATGCCATAGCGGAAGCTCTTTTCTAGCAGCTATAGCCGGATAAATATCGGGATATAGCCGGCTATATCGGGATATAGCGGTAGTTTAGCCGGCTATTTAAAACATTGATCCTAATTCAACTTTCGTTAGAAGAAATGCTTATGGTTTCTGCTTCAAATTTACACTAAAATAAATTGAAAAAACTTAATTTTTGGGCGACGACTAGTTGGAATATATGTGGCCTCCAAGATAGGTCTAAGTGTCTAACAGCATTGGCGTAAGAGCGAAGAAGTAAATGTCATTATTTAGTGAAAAAAGTATATTTTTGAGTCTTCAACTATATTTATGTTTTATACAAAATGGATACAACTTTATCTATTATATTGTTGCAAAATGTTCGAATTTTAGAGGTGACTTAACAATAATTTTTGGTCCAGAAAACAGAGAGAGGATCCATCGGGTAACCCTAAGTGATTTTTTTTTGGAAGCCTCATTCGGGTACAACCGTAGTATCTGTTTATCTAAAGTGACTTGTGTTGTCCAGTGCTATAGTTGATTACTCTATGTAAAGCTAAGATAGGACAGCCCGTATCATTTCTTTAGCAATCAACGCATAATTACGTAATGGCGGAACGCAGCTTGGCTTAACTTAGAGATAGGTCAAGGCGGTTGATGCACCAGCCTTAAATACGCGCATGCTGCAATAACTTAGAGCTAGAACTAATTGATTCCGCCTACCAACTTGCTGACTCATAAGTATTACTCCTAAGTAGATCTCTTCATCATTTCCTTGGATGTCGGTTAAGTGGTTGTGCTTGTCGGTATGCCCATGTCGCTTGAGATAGATGCCAAAAACCGTGCTAGCACTGCCGTCGCTTCGATAGGTTGCCTGGATGTATGTGATCCAGGAGAGAGGCCTTTGTTATTTTGGCCACTGGTCCACCAACAGCCAGTGTCTTTCGTTCTTCACGGGCGCGCCGGCGTTCCTCACACGCTTGCTGTTGTCATGTTAGTTAACTGTGTGAACAATTAGTTGTCTTTTAGTGTTGTCATGTTAGTATAATGATGTGATTGCTAGTCCCTGCCCTGCTTTGTAATTGCGGCGCATAAGGATCGGAACTCGGAAAGAATATAATTGACAGGTCACAGTTGAACATGATTGGGTCATGAATTAATCGGTTAGTCCTCTATGACAACATGGTGGCTGGGTACTAATTTTGGCTTAAAATGTGACGGGAAAACTAGGTGGCACAGGCATTGAGTACTGGTGAAAGTAAGATGCACAAATTTTGCATATATATAGTAAATAATGGGTTACACGCACAGTTGCTTAATAGGTGTTAATTATTATTCCAGTGGCATATGCGAGGTGTGCCACCCTCGATATCGAGATGCCTACCAGCTACTGTTACCTGAAATGAGGATGACTACCTTTTTTTGCATCTGTGCGTTTCAGCAGATCTGCAGCCATAATGATTTACCTTTCTCATTTATCTATTTGTTCCTAATAACATATATACATTTATATTATACCTCCTTATATGTGTGCTACCTGAGAAGTTGTCTTAACTCTTTATGTACTACAACCAATGAGAATTTCCGGTTCACACTTCTCCCGCCCACATTTCGTATATCCACTGCCAAGTGTGCATAGAACTACTATAGGGCAAAGTATACCACATTTAGTTACTAAGAGCATCTCCAACAAATCCATTTGGGCTAGCTATATTATTGCTAGCTATAGGCTTGGTATCTTACACGGAGGAGAGAAAACACATAAAAGCACACGGAGGAGAGAAAACACATCAAAGCAACATGGTATCGTTTTGTTCAGCGTTAGCTAGCGCGGAAGGTGTGAACGTGAGGGACCTTGGAACTTCCTTTTTTCCTTCTGATTTTGCTGCCAATGGGAAGGAAAAATCGAGAGATGCCATGATATTTGTGATGGATCCATGCTGCCGTTGCGGACACCTAAGTAGGCATTAGAATTGGGTGGCACGCTGGGAACTGCATCGTGCCGCACTAAGTGGCAGTGCCGACCGGGCTCCTGAAGACATCATTAGCATAGTGGTGGCTAACTTCACAGTGCCATGAAGCTGCAGACATATGGGTCCACTTGCATGCTTGAAGCTGGAACTGAGATGAAGGACTATCATGAGGAACCCAACTGGCACATGGTGGTGCCTCTCCCATATCTACTCTAGCACGTAGCACGTATGCCCAGCTGAGTTAAACGTTGTAAACATATATGAATAGGGGAACTCTGTTTGTGCCTTTGTGGTCAATCTGAGTCTGACGTACCAGAGCAACAATGTCTACCTCATGTATGCACCCAGTGTTATTGGAGCACTAGAAGCATAGTAAATGATTTCATCTACCAATTTGCCTTTTGCCAGTTTATTGCATTCTTACACCAGCTAGTTTTATATACCTATGCCTTCCATGTTTTACCCCCCTGCAACTAACCATAGTTTCATAAGTTGGAGACGGCAGATGAACATTCACTTTCTACTCACTAGGAATGAGTAGCATCAGGAGATGAGTCCTAACGCTGTTGGCGTGTTTCTCAGATTGGCTCGGCAGTTTGCTTTGCTGCCGGCCGTCACTGACCACCGCGGCGCCCGTGTAATCGTTGCTGGCGGAATCTACGACTCCTTCGGGCTTCTGATCAAGGACCGAATTTTGTTGGAGAGGTGTAGGAACCGAAACCTGGTTGCGAGAGAAGGGCCACCAGCGCAGCTCAGGTGAGCGGCTGAGCGCATTCATGGAGAGACTGAATAATGTTGAGTTGGGACAGATAATAACAAGAAATGCTATGTTAATTAGATACCAACGATCATGCGCTGCTGCTTGTTAACGAATATGTTGTACATCTTCGTCGATTCGATGGATGAACATCTACGATTTTCGGTTTAAATTTCCCCACCACGACCGACCGCCATTGATCGTGATTCTAGAAGCGCTTATCCATGAACTCCTTTCTTACCAGTTACCACACCAAGTCCCACCCCTGGGCAGGCACGCTACCCACGCCGCGATGGCGAAGGGTACGAGTACGATAGAAGATCTCCCGCATCAGCCCAGGGCGCAGATCATAGCAGATCAGCGCAGCGTTGCCGGCGATAGGCAATGAAGTTGTCTGCAGTACGTTTCGCGTGCTATGCCTGGTGCCGCACTCATCTTTCATCCTGGGTTTTCTTCTCTTTAATCTGTGATGAATTTTAGAATGAGATTTGTCTAGCTATTTTGCGTACAATGCATGTAGTCATGTAGATTCCGAGTACCCCAAACTTCAGTTAGTAGAGAAATTTATCATTCTTACATGCTCACCAGTTCAGGTTTACACTGAAAAATCAATTGAAAAATATAGCCTCATTCGGCCTCTCTGTCTCCCTCTCTCGTAACATTGTTATGTACTTTTGTACTCTGTACATGTAACATGTGGATTAATCCCGCAGATGAAGTTTTTCTGTACTACAACATATAGCTACTCATCGATAGGTACCCTGTGTTTAGTTTAAAAAGTAAAAGGAAAACTTTTTTTTTTGAAAAGCGTATTCTGTGAGGGGGATGAATAGGAAGGTTTGAAAAGGAATTTTCTAGAAAGCATCTTCTGTGAGGAGGATGAATAGTAAAGTGGAAAAATACTTTTTTTCACTGAACACAGTTGACCTTCACCCGAAGAGATGTAGTGCTATCTGAGGAAGCAACTTTTAAGTAAGCATATCTTTCACCATTAATTCAATGTACAACGACATAACGAGACAGGAAGGCGATATTGTGAGATGTGATTCTTGGAAAATAGAAGTGCCATGTCACACCCCGAAATTTGGGATTTCGGGATGTGATTAAAAAAAGAAAATTAAATAAATAATTTTCACAAGTTATTAAAATTTTTTCAACATTTGTTTAATTATGAAGATATTTAGTGTAGGAAAAAGATCAATTTCTATAATTAAATAAATATGCTTTTTGTTGTCTTAATTGAGGTGTTGCATTCATGATGAAGTGCATAATGTGTTTATGAGTGTAAGATTTTAAAATGCGTTTAGACGTCGATCAAACCCTTCCTGAGAATTTCCTAGATTTTTCTAGGAATTAATTCTCTTTTCCTAGAGCCAAATCCATTTATTGGAAGGCTTTAAATTCTCTTTTCGTGGACTCCAAATATTTTATTTGGGTTCTTTGTCTCCAACTCTATCTCCACAATTATTCTTGAGATTTTTGGAATTTGTGAGATATTTTTCGTGGTTTAAATGCATCTCTAGGTTTTCTGGATTTGTTTTTGAACTAGAAATCTATTTCTCAAATTAAAATCTAATTCTCCTTCTTGGGCCGACCCGTCTCCTCGCTCCGGCCCATCTTTCTCGTCCGCTCGGCCCAGCAGATCAACAACCGGCCCAACCCAGTTTCCCTTCCTCTCTTCCTGTCGCCGACGAGTGGGTCCCGCGTGTCATCTTCTTCCTTTGCGTCTTCAAGCAGGACTCTGCTTCGAGTCCGCACGACGCCCACCGCGCCGCTCTTTCCATCTTGGCACGCACGCCAAGGCTGTCGCATCCTAAACCCCTATAAAACCCGAGCCCTCGTCGCCCTGTTGCTACCTCCTCGCCTCGCCCTTTTCTCCACAGCGCCGCTGCCTCCTGGAGCTCGCTGGAGCAAGCCGCCGCCTGCGTCGCCGATTCGCCGCCATGAAGCCTCTTCGGGAAAAATTGATGGCACCACGAGCTTCACCGAGCCGAGGAGAATCCAATTTGCCTCTCCCTGTCGCCGTTCCTTCGCCGAGGCACCGCCGCCGCTTGAAGCACCGCGTCGCCGGCCGCTGTCTCCGATGCCAGGCCGCCTCTGTTCATCTCCACGCCTGGTGAGAACGCCCACGAGTTCCCCTCTATCTCCTCTTGTGTCTTCCCTACCTAGCTCCGCCCCTAGCCCGCCGAGTCGCCGGCGAGCAGTGCGCCCAGAGCCGCCGTCAGCCATGGATGCAAGTTCTTGGAGCTTTTGCAGAAGACCCCTAGAGAATCGTGTTATGTTTTATAGTTTCTTTGTGTCTTGGTAGATCTCTAGATAACCCCCTGAAGCTTTAAGTTTCTTGCAACCCAGTCCAGCCCTTGTTGTTTTACAGATCTGACCTTAGGTTTTGACCTTATTGCGAGCACTATTCTCTGTGTCTTGCAAATCTTCTCAGATAGCCCCTGAAACCTTCAGTCCCTCACGTTTAGATCCTTGCTTCCTTGTTTAAAGCATAAATTCCACGTTTAGACTCGGTTTAATCTCAATCTTGTTGCGTTAATCTTGTAAAAGCGTGAACTTTAGATTAACATCGTTGGTTACCAAGTTGCATGTTTTGAAAATAAATAAAATATTAACTTGCTTAATATTGGTTATATGCTTTACAAATTGCATAAAATCTAATTAGAGCTCCAACTCCATGTTTTATAATTTATTTAAAATATTAATTTGAATAATATTTACTTCTTATGCTTTTCCAAATAAAAGCTATATAAGGTTATACCTCGGTTTTCATAAGCTAATTCAATATGGTTGATGAGCATTCACCTCGTTTTTATGAATAAAAGCTACATAGGTTATATCCGAGCTTTCATAATCACATAACTTGATTAACAATTATTGAACCAGCTTTCATGATTAAAATCTAATTAGAGTAAACATCGGTTTTGTGCAAATTAAATTAATATGAATAATTTCCAACTTGAATAAGCTTTTAATATAACTTGTTTAGTTCAACATGATATATGAAGTTAATCGATTAGATGCTCTCTCATGTTTTGTTGCAAATTAAAATATTCAATTGGTATAATCATTATACATTAACATTTACAAATAAAATTGATTAAGCTTTAACCCGTCTTTCATATCAAAGTATAATTTGATTAATTTAAATACTGAATATTTGTCCGAAATATTCATTACATATTTTTTCATAATTAAAATAAAAGAAGCATATAGTCTTTTCTTTCTTTTATAACATAAATCTCCCCATAGCTATACCTTTCCAACCATAGCTTCGTTTTCAACGTTCTTTGCGCCCTCGCGATCGTAATAGCGAGCCCCATCATTTAGTGTGTTTCTTTTAAAGCTTTTCTTTTGATTGGTGTATTATTCTTAGTTGTACCTATTTCTTTAGTTGCATGTTTGTGCTTGTGCTCGATGTTTGCTAAGATTAGAGGAGCATCGTTCCGAAGCTGTCGAGAACAAGAGTTGACGACTGAGCAGTAGTATTCTTTGCGGAAAGACAAGTGTCCCTAACCATCCTTCTACCTGTGCTTTATAAGATCATACATGTTAATCGGAACATGGAGAACCACCCAGGATTACCCGCACAACCATAATACTATAATGGCTCTGGTCTTGGCTAATTAATTAGAAACCTTGGTTAGGAATGATCTTACCAAAAGGGCATGGGGGGTGGCGGTTGACGGTGTATAACCCGGTCCTCTCGGGAAGTGGGCTTAGCTAAGACACTATACCCGTTAGCGAGGGTTATGCCTGCTTCCGATCCGGAAACCTTAGCGGGTCGTTTCTAACTAGGGAATCTTTGTAAAGGCCTCGTAGCGTCCCTATGCGGTCACACCTCGGAAGTGTGGTACGTGCTTTGGCCGGCACAACCTAGTTGGGTTTAAAGTTCCTCGGAGCTTTTACGCGAATTGAGGTGAAAGTGTACAACCTCTGCAGAGTGTAAAACTGTTATAACAGCCGTGTTCGCGGTCATGAACGGCTGGACCCTCACATGATTAATATACTTAAAGTTGATGATTAAATTGTTCTGGTTATTTCGGTGGCCTTGCTGAGTACCAACCATAAGTGTACTCATCCTTGCTTATTGCTGCTCAGTATTCAAAAGGTGTGTGAAGTTGTTGAAGATGATGCTAGGCGTACGCAACCCCTAGTCAACTGCTGCCTGTGGTGAAGAGTTCAAGATTCCGCTGCTAGAAAACATTTGTACTATCTTTATTTTATTCTTTCCGCTGTAACTTTGTGTTCTGTTTATTCATGGAGTCTATCATATGTGTGAAACTTGATCCTGGCACACATATGAGATGCATCTGGTTTTCTTTGTAAAATCAGGTGTGACATGCCACTTAAGATCAAGGTGTTTTGTGGTACCTGAAACAAGGAGTCATTTTAGGAAACGACAACCTTGTCAAAAGAAAATGGTAGGGCAGTACCAAATGTTGTTTTTGCAGCTCTAGTGAGACTATCCAAAATTAATTTTTCAACGGCCACCATATGGCAGACTTTTACGTACGGAGAATCATTTCTATCTCTTTTGGTTTTGTAATACCTGCAAGTGCATATGATCTGTTTGGTCCGTGTCTTTGGAATTTTCATTTGCAAGCTTAGAAACTAGATTTTGATTGGTGCAGCGGCTTGTTTATGGGCCATTTGGTTGAGTAGGAACGATGTGGTTTTGAAAGCAACACGTCCTAACAACTCTTTGCAGGTAATCTTCAGAGCAACATACTATATCAGAGTCTGGGCACATATATCTAAAGAGAAAGCGAGAAATGCCATGAAGGCTGGATGTCATCGAGATTATCGGTATGGAAGTGAAGTTTTCTAACAAATTCGGGTGGAGCTGCAAAACTAGAATTGAGGCCTAAAGTTTGTGGCTTACGAAGCTATCGTGTTTAATGGTTCTTTTTTGAACGATGACGCGAGCTGGGGGGGGGGGGTGAGGGAGAGAGAGTTTTTTTTAGATAATGGAACATAAAAGGTGGCCTCTACACCAGAGGGAGAGAGAGTTAGTTTACATCATAAACCTCGAGCGCCATTGATCAGCTACATGCCTATGGTGCGTCGGCAGGCGGCCTCGCCATAGGTACCTACGCTTCAGTACTGCAGGCAATGCAGACTTTGGAGTGGAAAGTGACTTCATGACGATGTCTTCATAGTTGCCAACAGAAGAGGAGAAGCATTGTGGAGAGCCCAGTGGCTGGAAGCCCTGCCTGTGGTTGCACCATCCAGAGTTCAGTATGCCGTTGCAAGGGACGAGGAGCCATACCAATTATCTTCCCAGAATGTCGTTGAGGTCCCGACGCCGATCGTTATGTGTGGTCTGTTAGTAGGTCAGCAGCAGAGAGAGACCTAAGTGCGTCCCAGTGGGCGCCTTCGACCTCGCTGTCCAGGTTGGCAAGGTTAATGGCCCAGGACAAGCCATTTGGGTGGTGGAGTCTGTGTAGTAATTTGAGGAGATGAGGCATGCGTTGTACACGTTGAGCTGTCAGATGCCAAGGCCTCCATCTGATTTGGGCAAGCAGACGCGTTCCCAAGCAACAAGACACTGAACGCAACTGGTATGCTCACATCCTGACCAGAGGAACGCTCTGCACCGTCACCGTTCTGGTGGGCAGGAGTGCCGGCAGTCCGTCGAGCACGGAGTTGATGAGAGTGACCCGACCTAGCATGGTTGAGTAGCATCGCCTTCCACCTAGCAAGGTCCCTGTCGACCTTGGCGATGAGTGGAGCAAAGGCACTGTGTGTTGTTAATGGTTTTGTTGCTTTGGGTCTTTTTTTTCTCTCTCTTTTGGTTGAAACCTATGAAGTGCATCGCCGTGTGGCGTGGTGGCTTGTGGCACAAGTGTTTGGGTCAGGCTTTGCTCCCGACAGTTGTAGGCATTCGCTTGTGAATGTTTAGTGCTGGTTTTATCCTTAATCTAAAAAATCATCATGAGGTACCTCCAGTACCAGGATGTACACCTTAAATAAAAATCAGGCTTGGTCCCACTTGATTTATTTATAACTACCATATGAATTTGCAATACATAAATATGCTTCTACCTTTCCATTTTCCTCACACGCATTTCGTACTTCCACTGCCACATTCTAAGCATATAACCAAGTGCACAAAACCACCACAACATGAGGGGTCCAAGTGTGCAGTTCTATAAATTACATATGAGCAGTTATTCAGATCAATACTAGAATTGGGCGGCACCAGGAACTCAAATGTAATGAACAGACAAAACCATGGTGCTGCACCACTCTATCAAGGCTTGCAATATAAAAATCTCCAAACGGGCATGCCAACAACCCGTGTAGTTTGCGGGCTTCTTGCTCGAATGATATCCCAAAGCTGAGGCAACCTGAGATAGGTATATCTTTAATTCCACTACTAATTTGTCCATGAACCAACCACACTCTCTCTAGTAGTTCTGCTAGGCGTGAATAAATCTGGGCACCCGGCACTACTGTTTAAAACATGTACGTGAATGAAACAGACAGCACCCTCCAAAAGCAGATAATGGACGGTGGAACAACGAAGATGACATGAGCTGGAAGCTCGCGACACCAGTTGGCTTTGAGACCCAGAGCCAAAGAGGATCGACCACATCCTTGTCAATTTATGGTATGTAAGGAAGTTTGGTGGAATGCTATCTCCTAGGTGGACTGCATCCATATGCTTCTTTCCTAGCCACCAGCAAACGTTGCAAGAGCGGTGGAGTGAGAGACAACCAAGGGAGCGAGCGACAGAAAGGCCTTGACACCCTCTTCTTGTGGGTGATCTGTTGGCTACTCTGGAAAGAGCGCAACAGCTGCCTATTCGTAGGAGTGTGTTCAATAACTCAAGAACTCAAATACTCAATGGGACGATTAGAGAAGAAATACACCTCTGGACTGAAGACGGAGCTGTAAAACTAGGTTATTTAAAGCATGAGTAGTAATTTATATTCTTGGCTTGCTTCATGGATTATTATTATTACTGCCTGTGTTAGGACCGGATGTGTTTCAGTAAATTTGCACCTACCATGCATTGCAATTTATTTTGCTCATTCATTATTTGCCCCTAACGCACATACTATTTATCTTTACATATACCATTGTAGAAGTCACCTTCTTCCATTTGTGATCTCTGTCTTCCCATTTCCTCCAGATTACATATATACTTCCACCGCTACATGGCAAGTGCGCAGTTCATATAGAAATAGAACCACCACAGCAATAAGATTGTGCAGTCCCAAGTTACTGATTATTAGGCATTAGGCGTTCAATTACATGCGAGATGTGAAAGATGATAATAGCTTTTTTAATTCCAGTACGGATATATAATAATAGATTAGACGGTGGCACCGGGAAAAAGAACGTGAAGCTTATGGTTAGGGCCCAGCTCTGAACCTAGGCCACGGGCCGGCAATCTCCAAGCAGGGCCCATGACATTCAGATGCACACACTGACACACACTTGCATATGTGTCCCGGCGTATCAAGCTTGTCGAGCCCGATCCAGGTGCAGCCCGAAGGGCGCGGCGTCGACGCCACCATCGGCCCGTCTAGCCAGTGCCAGCCCTCACTCCAAGAAAATATTTCCTGCAGCAATATTTCAGAGGGCAAATCTGACCATAAAAATGGGCATAGCACTATAAAATTCATGCCATGTGATCCATACGGTCGGTTCACTGTCTTGCCTTTATCTATTGTGTCTTGTCAGAATTGTATAAGTATGACTTTATTGATTTAATCTTCACGTACTGCATGGAGTGGAGACCCATGCATATAGTTTCTTTTTTACCACGCATGGTGAAGAGATGAAAAGTAACCATAAGTAGCCTTAAATGTCGCAGTCATACTTTAGTGTTTTTTCAGTAAATTTGTCCCTACCATAGCAATTTATATTCCTCATTTGTTTGTTCCGCGCTCCGGAACAAACACTTATACGCCTTTCTCCCATTTGTGATCTCTGCCTTCCATTTCCTTCTACATATTATGTCATATATACTTCCACCATTACATGCCAAGCATCTAGCTTAGAGTGTGCAGTTCCAAGTCCGTAGGTGTGAATTTAGCACCTAGCTACTAGCTTAGAGTTCAGTCTTTTTTTATGACTATAATAGATAGAGTTGGGCGTTTCAACAAAAAAAAAAAGATAGAGTTGGGTGGCACCAGGAAAACAAATGTGTCAAGCTGGAGGAACGGTTGTGCTGCAGGCTAGGATGAATCTGAGCCATCTATTTCTTAGATCTAATGGTCCAAAATATGGATGATGATGGCCTCCAAATCACTCATGTCATGTATAGCTTTTTTCCCTATATATAACTCTTGTACACAAAGCCGTGAATGCTAGCTAGTACGTCAAGGCTCTATTTTTTTTTTAAAAAAAGCTTGTATGCTCCTCGGAGAACTATATACTATACACTATAGGAAACAACATATTTACCGAGTAGGCAAAGCTAAAAAAAACCCTCGTAAAAAACGTTGCCAAGTGCCACCTTCGGCACGTCTCACTTGGCCTCGATTTTGACAGCAAACAGCTCTTTGCCAGGCGTGCATTTTAATTTGTCGGGCGCTTTGGAAAGTCTTTTGCTGAGTGTTGAAACGACTCCCAACGAAAAAAAAGCAACGGGAATGGTGAGGAGACGGTGACAATGTCTTTGCCGAGTGCCATGACGGAGAGACACTCGGCAAAGATCGCTGGTTTGCCAAGTGTCGGTCTATAGTTTGCCGAGTGTCAGGGTAAAAACGCACAGCAAAAGTCTATAGTTTACGGAGGGTCGGAGTAAAAATGCTCGGCAAAGTGAATACCAGAATGCACGCATCTTTTGTATTCAACCCTGGCAGCCGCCAGCTAGCCAGCCTTTTTTAGTTCATAACATTATTCACGTGCGCACACACTGACACGCATGAATGATGCCAAGCCTTGAGGCACTCCTAAAATTCACGCACGTGCATGGCATTTTACAGATTTAAACTAAAAAGTTGAGCAAACAGCTTGAGTTAGTGCTTTCCTCGGATTATATATATCAGCCCAATTAGTTGTTGTAACAGAAAATATGGTTAATCGTCGGGTGCGCTCTATTTTGCTCCGTTAATGTAAGCAAGCAGTGTTACTCATTAATTTGTTAATATTTTATTGACTATACGTACTGTAGAATTTAATTTTGTAAAAGGTGCGCGCACACACCAACCATGCATGTAAGTTTCTGATCCACGTGCACACACGCTTTTTTTTTCCTTCCAATGTCATGCACTTGTGGGGTGCGCTCTATTTTGCTCCGTTATATGCACTATATAATGATAGTCATCCCCCACATGGCCCTATTTCATACTTCCACTCCCACATGACCAGATAGTGCATATAACCAAGTAGAAAGGATGGAAATATGCAGTAGTTCCAAGTAATTAGCTAGCACCAGACTTTGAATCGATGCAGTGTGAACATATGGAATTAGGAGGCACCGGGAGAATGAATGTATGGAACAAGAAAGGGTCCTGATACCAGAAAAGGAAGAGAAGTCACCACACTACGAAGAATGGATCGCCCAAGTCCACACACACACCGGCTCAAGCTGTGCACTTCTGAGGCCTCTAGCTTGCCGTGAGACCTTTGGGTGTAGATCTGTCTAACCCAGCTATAGTTGACATTGTGAACACAATCAAAGTTCAAGCACTCAGTTTTCTGACTGTTCTGAATTTTCTGATTCTAATGACAAGAGTAACGATTCCTTGATCTTCTCTGTCGATATGATGATGTGCAAAATACTTGAGTCTGGATATCCCATAAGTAGGTCAATTTATCTGTTTGTGCTTCCCATGCACACATGCACTTAGAGACCAAACTTGTAGGGATGACTATCATTATATTTCAGCATAAATTTTACGCTAGAAAGGATAACAAACTGACAGAAACATAAACATATTTGCCTTCGCCTGCTTGGAATGGGTAGCATCACGTAACACCCTAATTTTGTTCATCACACTAAAAATTAATATAGGCAATCCAATTTTCCTAGTTTTTTGTTTTAGGAAATATTAAGCTGCAAATTAAATCATGGCTCTTAAAATATTTAAATATCATTTAAATTAGAGTCAATAAAGTTTTTGTTGCATTCATGCTGGTTGCATATATTTTGAATGTTGTTTGAATTTTGAAAAGGTTTGCAAAGGTTTAAACTAAATTCAAAACCTTTCTCTTTTCTCCCTCTCTCTTCTTTCTAGCCCAGCCTAGTTCTTTTTCTTGGCCCATGCTCGCTTCAGCGCAGCTGCGGCCCAGTTCCCGGCCCATCTCGCTCGCGCTCGCAGAGGCCCCGTCGAGTCCGCTCTCTCTTCTCTCTCTTTCGCTGACATGTGGGCCCGCCGTGTCAGTTCCTTCTTCCCCGAGCCGATTTCGAGCAGGACTCCGTCGAGTCCATGGCGACCCCGACTCCGCATCGTTTCCTTGGCGTTCAAGCTGGGGATTCCTCGGCCTTTATAAGCCGCCGCCCTAGCTCTCGTTCCCCTCAACCCAAGCCTCGAGCTTTCGCGTCGCCATAGTCGCCGTAGCTGCTCAAACCCTAGGTTTGACTCGCCGCCGCGATTCGCCCTCGAGGCCGCCTTCGCCGCTTTCAACTCGTCGTCGAGGTTCGCGTAGAGGTAAGGAAGCCGCCGAGTCTCTTTTCCCTCTCTCTCTCGCTCTCTCATGCTCGTGCGACCTCGCCGTCGTAACCGAGCCGCCGCTCGCCGTCGCAAGCCTCCGTCGTTGCGCAATCCTCATTTAGAACCCCCAAAATAGATTCCCCGTTGTCCTAGCTAGCTCCCGAGCCTTGAATCGAAGAAAACCGAGCTTCCTAGGTCCCGATCTCCCATCTCCGGCGAGGTTTCCGGCGGCGCGCCGACGCGCGCCGCCGCGCGTCGTCGCCAGCGCCGCCGCGGTTCGCTCCGTTTGTTTTTAACCCTTAGATCTTGATCGAGTGGCCGTGATTAGATCCAGCCGAACCGGTATGGGTCAGCGCTGAGTCAGCCGTGCCGTTTTTCAGAAAAACCCCTTGGTTTTATAGAAATCAACCCGCGGTCCAAGCCAGTTCAAAAATAATTAGATCTAGGTCCTTTTCTTTTTGTTTAGGCCCCTGATCTTTCTAAAAATAGAATCCGCCGTCCTGTTTGGCCGTTTTTCACAAAAGTCCTTTGGTTTTTATATAAAATTACGTTTTAGGTCCCTGGTTTCTTCTGTTTAAGCCCCTGGAGAGTTAGATTTAGTTCAAAGAAGCCCCTAAACCTTGTTTTAGCCATATCTTAACCGTTTTAAATCCGTTTTGAGTGATCTTTGCGCTCGCGTGATCGTCTCTTCATCAAGAATAGTTTTAGATACGTCTTTGCGTCTTTAAAAGTTGTTTGGTGTATTGTTTTGCTTTTATTGATTGAATGCTTGTGCGAATCGTGTAGAGAACGGTCCGTTTGAGGGAGATCAAGATCAAGTCTACGAGGAGGAGCCACCACAGTATTTTGAGCAAGGCAAGTGGATTTCCCCCTCTGCATACTCTTTTGAACCCATACACATTGCATGACAACAAAGTTTATATTTATGTTCGCGATGCATTAATTTGATGGGTCCTATGTAAGGATGACTAGTCTTTTACACCTAAGCCTTGATACACCGGGTTTACTTTTATGTTGGGTAGCTATGCTTGATGCTTAACCTTGGTTCATGATGGGTTCTATCCAACATTAATGAATATCCTTATTATTTATATCTTGTTATGGTAATACAAGATCACCATGTTAATCGGAACATGGAGAACCACCCAGGATTAACCGTACAACTACAATACTATATGGCTCTAGTCTTGGCTAATTAATTAGAAACCTTGGTTAGGAATGATCTTACCGAAAGGGCATGGGGGGTGGCGGTTGACGGTGTATAGCCCGGTTCTCTCGGGAAGTGGGCTTGGCTAAGACACTATACCCGTTAGGGAGGGTTATGCCTGCTTCCGATCCGGAAACCTTAGCGGATTGTTTCTAACTAGGGAATCTTTGTAAAGGCCTCGTAGCGTCCCTATGCAGTCACACCTCGGAAGTGTGGTACGTGCCTGGCCCGCACTGCATGGTTGGGTCTAAAGTTCTTCGGAGCTTTTACGCGAATTGTGGTGAAAGTGTACAACCTCTGCAGAGTGTAAAACTGTTATAACAGCCGTGTTCGCGGTCATGAACGGCCTGGACCCTCACGTGATTAATCTATCGAAACATGAAATTAAATCATTGCATTCATATGTTATTGATTATGTTCATTGTTTACTTTATGCTTACTTATCGTTAATATGGGGTGGTATATACTTATATCTTAGTAAATAGTTGCTTGTCAATAAAACTTGACCAACTAAAATGCTAACCGCTGCAAACCAAGCCTTTCCTTGATAGCTTGCATATTTCCCCCACTTGTTGAGTACCAACCATAAGTGTACTCATCCTTGCTTATATTGGATCAGAAGGTAATAATGGAGCGGAGTATCTCAGCGATCTTGATGAGTTCTAGGCGTGTGTTCCACCAGTCAGATGCCTGTGGAGTGCTTTTGGAGTTATCGTCTTTAGTTATCGTGTGAACCGGTTTATTTTGGCCTTCGCGCCTTAGTCGTGAGTGTAATAAATACTTTATTTATTAACTATTCGTTTGAGTACTGTTTCTGCTATTGACTCACGGTCTATCATATGTGTGAAATTTGATCCTGGCACACATATGAGATGTACTCGGTTTTCTTTCTAAAACCGGGTATGACACATCAGGGATCGGGTCCTAGCAACTAGCAAGCTTCATCATTGCAACTCTGCCGGCTGTTCAGAAGTTCCATGCTCTGCAACAGTAAGAACCAAACATATCATTAATTCTGTTTTTGCGAATCACACAGTACAAACGCAGACGCTCAAAAACACGCACGCATACTTGCCCCTACAAATATAGGCACGCAACCCTACCCCTATGAGCACCTCCAAAAGACTGGGCCGATAAATCCTCCAAATTGACGAAGTCACCACTGGCGCCTCGCTATCGACGGGCACGTCGCCTACCACTGAAAGAATAGCGCCGGTTACGCTATCGACGGGCACGTCGCCTACCACTGAAAGAATAGCGCCGGTTAAATCCTGAAATAAATCCAGGAAAATACGAGCACCAGTGCCGAGTCGAGGACTCGAATCCTGGTGGGCTGGTTCCACCACAAGAAACCTTACCAGCTGAGCTAGAGCAGTTCGCAACATATTATTAATTGTCACGGTGATGTTGGATTAATCTCGCAGATGTACCTTCAGTACCAGTATGTGACTTCTCTCTAATGAAGCATAGCTGCATAGGTATCGTAGGGCCTAATAATAACTGTCTGTGTATTAGGATGTGATATGTTTCAGTAAATTTGCTCCTACTGTTGCGATTTATTTTCCTCATTTATTATCAGTCCGTAAAAAACATATTTGTGTAGACCCCTGTAGAAGTCATCTTCTCCCATTTGTGATCTCTGCCTTAACATTTCCTTCTATAGATTTCATATATACGTCCGCCGATACATGCCAAGCATATACAGGTTCATGCACATCCGAACCACCACAACACAAAGAGTGTGCACTTCCAAGTTACTGATTAGTGACTAGACGTTCAACTACATGCGAGGTGTAGGCGTGTAGCAACCAGCTTAAATAGAGTTGTTTTTTTCTTCTGTTTCGATGACTATAATAAGAGTACTCCTATTTTTTTTTGAGACGGAATAAGAGTACTCCTATAATAACTAGGCATTAGGGGAAGTGTGAATTTAGCAGGTAACTTAAATAGAGTTCATTTTCTTCTGCTTTGATGACACCGGAAAAAAAGAACGTGCGAAGCGGATGCCGTGACTTGACTAGGGCCGGCTCTCTGAGCGCAGGGGCGATCTCCTAAGGCTCATAACAGAAGTTGCCCCACAACGAATTGAAGCCTGTCGAGCCCGGTCCAGGCGCAGCCCGAAGGGCGTCGAGGCCGGCGATCTGATCATGGTAGGCGGACATTTTTTTATTTTTATATTTTTTATTTTACGTTATTTCAAAAATATATACCTGATAATTTTTTTTTCAAATTTGTCACCCTGTCGCCCTTTGGTCCGGCGATAGGAGCCTACCGCCGAATGAAATGGCGATAGGTATAAAAATCGCCATCTGGGCCGGCGGTAGCACTAACCGCCGTATGAAACGGCGATAGCTGGTGGGCCTCGATGGGCCAGGTACCTATCGCCGTTTCATCCGGCGGTAGGCAGATGAGGCGCGGGCCCGAATTAAATGCCACCGCTTATCGCCATTTGAAATGGCGGTAGGCGAACCTACCGCCATTTCATCCGGCGGAAGGTGCCGCTATAAATCCCGCGCCGCGCCCTCTCCCAGCTCGTCGCTGCCAGAAGGAGAGGAAGAGAAGACGTGCCGCGCTGGTGACCAGAGGAGAGGAGAGGAGAGGAGAGGAGAGGGAGGGGAGGGGTGGGGTGGGGTGCTGCTCTGCTAGATCTGTCTTCTGGTTTAGGTATTTTTTTTAATCTCTATATCTCTATAGATTGTAATGTATATGTCTCTGTAGATAAAAATATTAGCTAGTTATTTGCATAGAAATATTTTAGATGCATAGAAAAAAAAGTTTAGATAGATAGACTAGTCCAATACAAATCCAAATTTTAGCCTAGTTTAGATAGATCGAAAAGGTTGTTTAGAAATATTTGGAACTTAAATGTTTTATATAGAAATGGAAGTTTAGATAGAAATTATAGTGAATAAATAATTTAGGCATATTGCCTTGTTTAATTTGTGAGATTCAAAAAATAGTTTAGTTTAATTTGTGAGAATAAAAAAATAGTTTAGATAGATAGAAAAAATAGTTTGATAGAAATAGTAGTCAATAAAATTAGAAATATTTTGCATTTAAATATTTTAATAGAAAAAATTATTTGAATAGAAATAGTAGTCAGTAAAATTAGAAACATAGTAGTTTAAATTAGGAATATCTACATATAAATATTATTCAGTGAATTTTATGAACAGAAATATTTGTTTAGTTTGTGTAGTTATATTAGGATTCTTTAGAAAATATTTGAGTAGGTGGACTAAATTTATTTGAACGGAAACCTTTTTGCCCCCAGATTAAATATCTAAGTTTGAGAAATCGTTGTCAATTGTGTTGGCAGGTATGTCAGAAAGATTACCTTTTCAAGTGTTCTATGGGTCTGGGGATGTTAGATATGGTCCTGAAGGGGTAGATTTGTCAGACTTTAGTTCCTTCAGAAAGGAAGTACCCCGAGTAAGAGAGAGGACTTGGGTTTCAATCTGCAATTGGCTATTTAAAGCTTTCGGACTTAATCGAGAGCAACATGAGATTTCGATCATGGTCGTCGTAAATCGGAGAGAACCGGTATTTTGGGAGTTATTGCCACTTCAAGGCACCCAAAACTGGAGGAACTATGTGAATCTAACCACTAGTCGAGGTTTACCTCTGGTATTATTTGTGCAAGCGTTCGAAAAGGCTACAATTAGTACTGAAGCAGTTGACGAAGATGGAGGCCCGGGGGATGCAGTATTAGAAGATTCGGAGACGATGCATGGACAACCTGATGAAGATCCGAATACGATGCATGAACCAGCTGAAGATGGAGATGGCTCACAGGAACCTCGTCAAGCAACTGGCGAGGCTGATGAGGGTGAAGACAATCCCTGCATAGTCAATGAGTTTCAGAGGGAGGGTGAAGAGCATGCAGTGAATGATTCATCTTCAGACGATGAAGATGATTATTGTGTCCCGCAGAACTGGAACGGGTATGACTTTTCGAGGCTAAGTGTAAATGATGGTGAAGCGGTGCAATGGGAGTATAGGGAGAATGAGGTCTGCGTCGGTTCAATGTATGCTAATGCTGATAATATGAAAGAAGCAATAAAACGTTGGTCCACTCTATCTTTGCAAAGACAGTTCAAAGTGCTCAAGAGCAGTCCGCAAACATATGATATTCGTTGTGTGAGAAGCGAATGCCCGTTCAGGGTGTACGCGTCCAAGGGCAAGTGGCAGGATTTCTGGCAGGTCAAGATTGTGGTAGATCACACATGCGAGCTTGAGCAATTAGCATCAAGGCACCGTAACCTGACAGCTGCCTTTATTGCTAACTACATGTACCCTCAGATAGTGGAGAATCCTAGCTACGAGCCGAAGTCAATTATTTGTGCCGTTGAGGAGGAGTTCAAATATAAAATTAGCTATAACAAAGCTTACAGAGCGAAGCAAAAGGCGCTTGAGATGAGGTGGGGCACGTATGAAGCTTCATATCATAACTTGCCGGCGTTGTTGCAAACTATATGCCTTCGAAATGTAGGAAGCTTCTATGACTTGAAAACATATCCTTGCATCCAGAAACCTGGGAAGCAGGTGCTCCAACGGTCATTCTTGGCCTTGGCTGCTTGCATTGAGGCGTTTCCGTACTGCCGACCAGTAATCTGCATAGATGGGACATTTTTAACAGGAAGATATAAAGGCACCATTCTCACAGCCATTGGATGTGATGGTAATAGGCAGTTGTTGCCTTTGGCAATTGCTTTTGTTGAGAAAGAATCTGGAGATAGTTGGTATTGGTTTCTAGAAAGGGTGAAGCAAATGGTTGTCAGAGATGTAGCCAATGTGTGTCTGATTCATGATCGGCATAAGGGCATCTTACAAGCAATCAACGACATGCAGAATGGTAACCAAGAGCATCGTAGGGTTCCACAATGGCCGGACGTAAAGAGCAGGTGGTGCATGAGGCATATGGGAGCAAACTTTCACAGCCAATTCAAAAACAAGACCCTTATGACCCTATTTAAGCGATTATGCAGCCAGAATCAGGAGAGAAAATTCAACTTGTTGTGGAAGAAACTAGATGAGCTCACTAAGAAGCAAACAGCTGAGCTAGCGAAGATAGCTATCAATACGGAGGAGGACGACCTTTCTTCTTTGTGCCTACGTGACCAGCAGTACTGGATGACGAGGAAGCCAGTCATCTACGACATCCACATTGAGGAGTACCACGTGCACCGAGTCATGAGACAGTTCGGCCTACACCAGGACTTTCCCGTTCCCGTGACACACTCAGTTTCGGCACACGTGCACAGGTATGGATCTGTATGTTACTTGTAATATCTTCTAAAAAAGAACAGTACATATAGCCTGTCATATTTGTATTATTCCAGGTGGACACGTCAGGGTCAGCCTCCAGGGTCACTATGGGCGGCAAAGTTCCTCCCGTTCGTTCAGTCCTGGGACCAGGCCTTGGACGACTTGGTCTTGGAGAACCATCCACACACGGACGAGGCGTTCTCTCGGTACCTATCGTGGTACCTTCCGAGGACGCGCACGCGCATGGTGCATGTTCCTCCAGAGGCGCCTATGGCTATGGCGCAGCTGTCTGACACGTACCCCCTTGTGAGGGACCAGAACTTCGCGGTAGCGGTATGTTTTCTTACTTGAACTTATATTTCCTTTGAGTTCTTATATCTAACTTTTCACATTATTTATTCTCTGTAGTACGATGTCATACAAGGGATTGAGGCAGAGGCTGCGTCGAGCCTTGCCCATTGCTCCGACATGACGCACGCGCAACACCTAAGCGCATACAAGAAGATTGCTGAACTTTGCGGTCGGTTTCGCCGAGCCGTCACTTGTCGTAGTGACGACACCACCCTTCCACCTCGTGGTCCATGTCCGGTAGCGTATGGAGGTACGGGTACACGACAGGGCAGCTCCACCACGGCATGGGGTGCGCCTCCTCCGGCACCCTTTGTTACCACGACCACGTCACCTCGTCCTCCTCCACCCATGTACACGCCATATCCAGGTACACCATACATACTAGATAGCTTTTCTTACTTATAATAGCAATACAATTTCAAACTAAATATGCAATGCGCAACCCTTGTTGGTGTACTTGCAGGCTCGTCGTCTTTTTCTCCTATGGGTGCATACGGGGCCGGATCTACGTCTCGTCTACGACCCATGACCAACTTAGGTATGTATCAAACAACGTGTCACAACTACGATAGCAAGCATCTATTATGTTAGATATTTGACATTTATTTGTTTAAGCAGAGTACCGAGACATTGGTGGGACAGACGACGACGACGACGTAGACGAGGACATGGGCCAGTTCGACAACCAGGAGTGGGTTCAGCAGTACTACGGCAGTGGCCAACATGACGTTGTTGGCCCTTCACAGCTTAGTGGTGCACCAGTACCGACGCAGGGGGCCACACAGGAGGATCTGACACCACTTCCTGAGGCAGGTCGTCGGCCAGGTCGTGACATAGTTCCCCCGGACCCACTGACGTACCCGCGGCACCATACCAGAGCGGCACAGGCTGCGGGGAGACGTGCCAGGAGAGGGGCGCCAAAGCGTGGGCGCATCTAGTCATTATGATCACCGTGCTTTAGTCTTTTGTATGCATGGCTACTTCTTCGTACATGCAACTGTGTTTAATAATTGTGGTTTCATCTACGTTGAAAGTTGGTCCTTTGATGCATCACATCATGCGATTCCTATAAACGTGACTGCATACCGTACACTCTATAAAGGTCGTAGACTGAAAAGGCTAAATAAAGTAGCATGGAGGAATCACGTGGTACTACACCACGCAACACTATGCCTTATCACCAAAGACTTTTGGCATCTACAAATACCAGCCCTCCAACATTTATGTCTTCAACTAGAGCAACAAAAACAACAAATGAAATGAAAAGGTTCTTCTACATTAATAATGACTTACAGCTACCATCCACTGCGGGGACAACAACATCGGATTTCTTGGACTATGCAGCTTTCACTAAACTAGTACGATAGACGTAGTCCATGGACCAACACGGTCGTGCTCTATATAACACACACTACCACCAACGATGAATGCACCCAGTGCGCATTGAACAACCATATCTATGTCGACATGGAGGGATGACCCGAATGCGATTCCTCCATGGAATGAGCGGCCCAAATGCCATTGCGGCTTCCGTACATGGCTGCAAGTTTGGACTGACCCCTTACCTCAAGGCAAGAAAGGGTGTAGGTTCTTCAAGTGTCCTGACATAGATGATGATTTCAAGGTACTTTCATTTCTAATATCTTTTGTAGTCTTTTTTGTTCCCTTAACTAATCCAAGTAAACACTAATTTATATTCAGGCTTGCACATTCATGCAATGGATCGACACACGTCCACTAGGAAGGGTTTCGTTGAACGAAGTTGAAATCAAAGGACAATACTATGCAAGGCACACTCAGGCTCGGGAGGAAGCACGTCTTGCAAGAGAGGAACAATAAAGGCGAGTTCGACAACAACAGATCCGTTTAAAGGGTAAAGAAGATGAGCTAAAGAGACGGCGAGCTGAGTTAGGTCAGAGAGAGGCGGCCCTCAAGATTCAAGAGGAACAATTCCAAGCTCGTGAAGCACAGTTTAAAAGGGAAGCGGAGGAACAGAAGAATCGGTACAAGGAGCCTGCACAATCTTCCACAAGCGATGGAAGGAACAAGAAGGGAAAATTTCTTCGCTCCACCCAGTAGATTGTTCGTTGTCTATTGTCATTTTACGTTACCTAAGGCATGTTATCCGTAGGCACG
Source organism: Digitaria exilis (assembly GCA_015342445.1). Taxonomy (NCBI): domain Eukaryota; kingdom Viridiplantae; phylum Streptophyta; class Magnoliopsida; order Poales; family Poaceae; genus Digitaria; species Digitaria exilis. The sequence goes on along the minus strand of JACEFO010001677.1, from coordinate 595,065 downwards.
GTAACCTATAGGTTAGTAATTAGAGGTACCGCTCATGCCATTGTACTGATCTCTCTCCCTCCCTGTCTCTCTCACTGTTTGTATGCGTGTCTATGTGTTCACATGAAACACTGAAAAGGCTATGCATGACTTATGAGCAATTATTATTACTAGAAAACTTCATTAAGTTGAACCCTCGACTTCTTCAATTATTATTACTAGAAAACCTATAGGACTAGTCTATTAAAAAGCAAAACTCAAATTCATAGCATTATGAACCATTATATAATGCAAAAAAAAAATTTTTTTAAAAAAACAACATATCGCCGGTTCAAATGGCGGTAAGCCTACCTATCGCCGTTTCAAACGACGGTATGCCGGCCCACCCAATCCGCCGGGCGGTAGGCCTTACCGCCCTTCCATCTGGCTGCAGCCGCTACATCGCGGCGGTAGCACTTATCGCCGGATGAAACGGTTATAACCGTTTCATCCGGCGATATGTCCCATGGGCCGTGGTCCAGGCTAGTTATCGCCGGACCAAACGGCGGTATGTTGTTATCGCCGGACCAAACGGCGGCAGGATGACAAACTTGTAAAAAAATTTATCAGGAATATATTTTTGAAATAACGTAAAATAAAAAAATATAAAAATAAAAAAATTTCATGGTAGGCGACCTAATCAGCAGGAGGCCGATCGATTAGCCGCCCTCCCAGAAAAGAATCCATGGTCGCGCTCATGCTTGCTCCCGCTCGTGGCAATCTAACTCTACTAACTAAGGGCATAGTTATTGTAGTTTGCGTTAGTGTAGTTTTCAGAACATTGTGCCCCACGGAAATTTATATGCTGCATGCCTACATTTACTCATTCCTGATAACGTGAGCGCGCACCACACATTTACAACTATGCATGTGAATTTCTGATCCACGTGAACATACATTTTTTTTTCCTTCCAAATTCCAATTTCCTCCCTGGCCCACATGCATAGCCTATTACAACTCCCCACATGAGACCAGATGTGCATATATAGAACCAACCAGCATAGTAGAAATGATGTAAATGTGCAGCAGTACGTAGTTCCAAGTAATTAGCTAGGTACCAGACTTTGTCCCTTTGGGGCTTTTTGGTTTCTTTGACTAAGCTTGCCTAGCCTGGCTAAGGGGTACTGCCGTTAGCAAAGTTAGAGGCTTGCTCGACAAAGCAACGGAAACAAGGTTGACAAGGCCACGAAACGTTCGGTTTGATTCGATGCAGGGTGTGATTGTGAACATATGGAATTGGGAAGCACCGGAAAAACGAATGTATGGAAGTATGGAACCAGTTGGGTCCTCGTACCAGACTATTGATCGATCGACTTCCTTCGGCGGCGGCGCGTCTGCGGCTGCTGCTGTTGCAGGGAAGGACCCTAGGACGGTATTGTGGCTGTCGTGCTCATCTGCACGGCGGCGGCGTGATCTGTGGCTGTGTGGTCACAGGACTACACAATACCGCTGTTTTGGTCTGTTCCGCGGTGTGTTGGCAGCGCCGTGGTGGTGTGGCCAACGACGGTTTCTTCTCGGGAGTTCGCCAGTGTTGCCGTGGTGGCTGCAACCGGTTGGAGGTGCAGCAGTAGCGCCAGGGTGGTGAGGCATATGTCGCCAGCCGTCGACTCTTTACACTGTTGTGCGATGCGGGTGAAAACCTACCCGTTTTGGGATGATGCCGACTGCGCCATTGGCCTCCAATGACTTGAAAAATAGCATCGCTGGGGTAGCTTTGGCTCTTGTGTGGACTTGGGTGCCGATCTTCCCTGCCATATTTTCCGGCATGGAGGCCTTTGCTTCGATGGTGGCTACTTGAGAGAGAGTTTTCTTTTCTTTTTCCTTTAGTTCTCTTTTCTTAAACAGAAATAAAAAAATTCCAGTTTGTGGCATTGGTGGTGTGGTGGCTCTTGACAATGTCCCCACTTGGACCGAGCTGAGATCCTGATGAGTTGTGGCGACCATGCATAGTTGTAAAAGTTGTCTTGTCGATGACCTAATCCGACAGGGCAAAGTTTCAAGTTGTGTTCAGTTTGCTATGTTGATAACCCAATCCAACTGGGCGGAGTTGCAAGTTGTGTTCAGTTGGTCTGTGTCAATGACCCAATCCGACCGATCAGAGTTGTATGGTCGATGAACCAAAGTTGTGAGGGGGTAATATTGTCACCTTCTTAGTTGTACGGTCTATAGACTGGAGTTGTTTGTCTTTTATCTGGTTTTCCTTATAAATTGGATCAATTTTTTTCTAATAACAGAAAAGCATAAACTTCCACCGTCAGTTAAAAAGAAATTGTAGCAGTGATGTGCTACTGTCTTTTTCAGTAAATTAAATTTGCATCTACCATATATAGCAATTTATATTCCTCATTTTGTTTGTCCCTATACCAAACACATTTATACTCCTGTAGAAGTCGTCTTCTCCCCTACGTGATATGTAGTGCCTTCCCATTGCCTCCTACCAGCATACTATATACTTCCACCGCTGCATGCCATGTGTATGGAGGTGCATGTGCATATAAAGAACCATCACAACACAAAAAGTGTGCAGTTAAAAGCTACTGGCTGGTTAGGCATTAGGTATCCAATTACTTGCAAGGTGTGAATTTAGCAGCTAGCTTAGTAGAGCTTTTTTGTGGCTATCAGTCTGTATAACCTATAATAGATAGAGTTGGGTGGCACCAGGAAAACGAACGTGGTATGCTGAAGGAACTGCCGCGCTGTGAACAGAACCAGCTCTGGGCCTAGGCCAGAGGGGTGACCACCTAGGGCCCATACCGGATGCATTGTAGAGAGATGAAGTTTCTCCAGCCCAGTCAAGACGCAGCTCGAAGGGCATGTCAGGGCCAGCAAACGAATCATGACTGATCTCTCCTTACGATTCTTAGTGAATTCCGCGGCCTGAGAGCGAGCCACGTCGCCGGTGAATCTCGGCCGTCGGATCGGCCGGAAGACGCCAGAGATCGTCCTTCTTCCGATAATTTTGCAAAAACCCCCTCGGCTTCTAAGGAAATAGAACTCACCGTCCTCCCCTCTCTCACATGACATTTTGCGAATAAGCCATCTAACTTATCCGAAATCAACCCGCACTCCACCAAACCGGCCAAGCAATATTTCCATAAAAATCCCTGAACTTTTATAAAATCAATCCGCCATTCTTTTTGCCTCACAGCATTTTGTATGAAAAAACCCTCGAATTATACTTAATAGGCAAAACCCCATACTACTAGCTACCTCCATACAAACAACACTAAACGTACCATTTGACCATCAAAACGCGTTCGAACCAATAGATGTCCAACATAAAATTTGCTCACAATTTCGAGATCTATAATTTTATTGTAGTACATATTTTTAAACCCAAAATAATTTTGCTACATATTTATATAGCACTTGTCGTAGCTACGATTTCGATAGCGGAACATCCTAAAATTAAAAAGTTTTCGCAAAAAACTCAACATTTTAAAAAATCTTGCTATGCAACAAAATTTTAAATTCAAATTGTTTCCGTAATTCACCTATGATTTGGATACCAAAACATCTCCAAATTTAAAAAATTGACCACTAAAATGGCTCAAAATTTAAAAAAAATCATATTGTACAAAAAAATGAAAAAAAAACAAACCCACCTTTTCAATTCCGACCATTATAACTAACATTACACCATAAAATTTTAAATTCAAAGTGTTTCCGTAATTAGTTCCCACGTATGATTCGAACACTAAAACATCTCCAAATTAAAAAAAATAACCATGAAAACTGCTCAAAAATTTAAATTAAGAACATTTGTATAGAAAAGTAAAAAACAATCGAACTCACTTCAGCAATTCCCCCATTATAGCTAGCATCCGACCACCAAAACGAATTTGAAAATCCAATACATTACAGAGCAAACCATAAAAAATGGAACTCATTTCTCCAATTTCCTCATTATAGCTAACATTTGAACACCAAAATGTTTATAAGTTAACACAAAAAAAATTTAAAGAAGTGTTTTTTCAACATCAAAATTCCTCTACAATACTAAAATCTACAAAATTCATATGTACCAAACGTAATTTAATGCTCCTTTGTGATTCTCTTGCACAAACTAAAATCCAGTCTACAACGTTTCCATATAGAATTTTATGGTTAAACCCGCTTTGCCATTTATTTCTCAAAAATTATTATATGACCAAACGTTAAAAAACACCGTAGCACAGGTACATCCACTGGCCATCCGCGTCAATGCCGCGGCCTTTTCTAGTCAAGGGACGAAACATCAACACGCTGAGCCAGCCCGACCATCCAAGAAAGGAGTTTGTCGTCAGATGACTCTCATGCTCGTGCCCTCCCCTCAAACCGCTCATGCGATCATGCTCGTTCCAACTCGCATATGGCAACGGTGGCCATGTACTCAGTGGTTCCCTTTGGTTCACGGTGAGGCACCGAGGCGACCCAGGCACAGGGCACCCAGTGGAGCAACGTTGACAGAACCGCCATCGGCTTTTAGCATAAGTTGGTCAACTTATGCTATGCTAAAAGAGTCTTCCAACGCAAAGAGCACTCGACAATAGCGCTTATGGCGACAATTAGAAGTGAAGCGGAGGCCTGGACAAGGGCTGGCGCCAGGGACCTAGAGGCACTTAGACTGGGAGAATAACGACTTATCTTTACTTTTCGCCCGACTAGCTGGGATTTGTATAAACCTTCTTTATCAATGGAATAGGCACCGTCTCGTGTCTGTTCGCTAAAAAAAAGTTGGTCAACCACGGGGTCTATTATTTTCTAGCGGTCGACTTCCCTTTAATTTAGACAAAGATGTTTCATTGCAGTTTTTTATCTTCAATTTTTCCATGTTCGGGTAGCATTGTCTTGCCATGCTACTAGCAGAAGTATTTGTATAATTAGGTTAAGATATGATGTGAATTTAATGACTTGATCTTCATTATATGAGTGGAGACCCATATGCGGCATTTACTTTTTTCTGGCATGATCTTGTCATTACTTTCTCCAAATTGGAATATTTGTTGTGGTTGTTTTTCCCACAATGTTTGACCATTCATCTTATTCAAAACTTCTAATAAATATATGAAAAGATAAGTGTTATATAAAATAATTTTGATGATAAATTAAAATGTAAACAAAAAGCTGAACAAAACAAATGGTCAACAATGACAAATATTTCGATACGGAGGTAAATACTATACAAGATGGAGAGATGATCAATAACCATAATGCATACATTGCCTTAATTGTCGTAGTGTTCTCTATGAATCACACAGATGTACCTTCACAGCCAGTCTATGTAGCTTCTTTGTACTGAATCCTAGCTAGTGGGACCCATATCTTCACTTCCACAATGGAACTGAACTCTTGTTCCACGTGTTCGTGATAACTGATACGCTTGTGTAGTTTTCAGTAAATTTGCACCTACCATTGCAATTTATTTCCTCGTTTATTATTTATTTGTACTAACAAGCATATTTATACTCTAGAAGTCACCTTAACCCATATGTGGTCTCTGCTTTCCCATTTCCTCCTACACATTTCGTAGTACTACTTTCCACCACTAGATGCGGAGCATATATATAAACTAACATAACACAAATAAAGTATGCAATTCCAGAACTGATCAGGCATTATTATTACGTATTGCATTCCATGCAAGGTGTGAATTTAGCACATAACTATAATAGCTAGCCTTGGGTGGCGCCAGGGAAACGAACGCGTGATGCTGAGGAACCCCTGTGCTGCGAATGACCCCCTCGGCATGGACACTTCTGCGTATTGCCCCTTGGAATAGTTTGGAAGTGAGACTCTCAACAAGAATACACATGAACGCTCGCTTGGACTGCTACACTTTGTCCTCTACGGATCTTGAACCAGCAGCACTGGTCTAGAACAGATGCACAATGTTGTTATTAAAGTCGAAAGGTGAACAAATCTTGTGGAGATGGCATGAATGCTAGTACGTACATACCTCAAGCAGTGGCGATTCTAGGGGGGTGCAGGGTGGGCTCAAGCCCCCCTACAACCTGCAATTTAGTGGAGATTGAGTGGAGGTTAAGGGAGAAAAAAATGTAGATAGTGAAGAAAATAGAGAGATGAACACATATGAAGAGGATGAGCCCCCCTAACCTTCCATCGTGCATTCGCCACTGACTCAAGCTCTATATATTTTTTAGTTGTTCACTCGCACTAATATGCGAACGTGCACACGTCATTTGCCTTCCGCCCTTCCGATCCTCCAACACCATTCCACACGTCCACACCAGACCAATATTATTCATCCAAAAAGTGGGCCCAGGTATCCTAAATGAAAAGAGGCTCTAGCGAGTCATATCGGATTCTCGTCGGATGCATTCATAGATGATATTTTTCTATCTTGGATCTTATATACTATACCTCTCGATGTATTTCATCCTTGTAACTATAATTTCGTATATATTAGAGGAAGATATTCGTATTCACCAGAAATGAGAATGAGTAGCATCAGGAACCGTCACAGCAAGGTAGTAGATTGGCTTCATTCAGAGGGAATCAGCGACGGCACGAATAATGGTTGCAGCTGCAGTCAAACTTAGCTTGTTCAGGCAGGCAGGCTGCATGCTAGCTAAAGCACAGAGACTAGCTAGGGCACGCAGGTCGGTCCATCGCTCCCGGTCCCGGCCGTCTCCTGAATATATAGCATGCACGATTATATATACATCATACATGCTACCGATCGAGTTGACGGTTGTAAACATACACAACACAACAGCGCGTCATTCTGCGAATCAAACAATCAGTATTTGCGGGTCATTCTGCTTCCCGACATGATCATCTTTTCATCTTGGTTTTTTTTTCTCTTTATCTGTGATGAATCCTAGAATGAGATTTGTCTAACTATTTTGCATACAATGAATGGAGATTCCAAGTGCCCCAAACTTCAGTTGATAGAGAGAGATGTCTATCGTTTTTGCATGTTCAGCTGTTCAGGTTTACACTCATGAATCGATTGAAAAAAATATACTTCATTGGACCTCCTCTCTCTCTCTCGCTCTCGCTGTCTCTCTGAACATTATATTGTCTTTACTTCTGTATACATGTCGATTAATCACGCAGATGTAGCTTCTCCGTACTAAAGCGTAGCTACCATGGAACTTGTTTGGTAAATTTGCAACTTTTTTAGAAAAGAGAATATATTTTAATATTCCACCCACTGCAACGATATGTACATATAGCTGTTCATTATTACATCCACATTGACGTCACTTGACAACATGAAAAAGATCATCATAACTTTAAACAAGAGGAAGTCTATTAGTAAAACATCATCCATTATTTGTGAAAATTTCCATTGACGCGGTCTCAAGCATACGACATCCCCATATGAATTGGGGTCGCTCCTCCTCCTTTTGCAATAGAGACCAGAAGCGAATCCAGTATGTTCCTCTGAAAATCACCTGCAAAGGAGTGAAAGCTCTTGTATTATTAAAAACCACATCATTTTTACATATCCAATTGCCCAGCGTAATGTGCAAGTCCCTACCAAAATTTTGTACCTAAGTTTCTTATTAACCTCCAGTAACCAATGTAAATTTGCACCTACTACCTGTGCTCTTTATTTTCCTTATTTATTATTTGTCCCTAACAAATATATTTATACCCTTGTGCGATCTTTGCCTTCCCATTTCCTATACACATTATTTCATACTTCGACTCCCAAATGTCAAGTGTACAAAAGTTGGAAGAACCACCATAACGAAAAATGTTTGCAGTTCCAAGTTCCTGGTTAGGCATTATGCATTCAATTATACGCTAGGTGGAAATTTAGCAGGTAGCTTATGAGAGTTTATTTTTATCAAGACTTGGGTGGCACCAGGAAAACTAACGTGTGAAGCTGATAGAACTCCCATACTATTTGAAGTCGGAACAGAGCTTAGATGTAGATTCTTTGGGACTGATGCAGTCCATCAAATTCAGCTCTGATTCATCGTCCAACTTTCACTATTCATCATTTTTTCAATGTTTACTCACCGAGGAGTTTTACAATGCTTGGAAGATACCATCCGATACCACACGGTATTGTTTTGGCTGATTAATGCTACCCGTTGATCTAGCTGAGTATTTAGCTAAGTATTTATTTTAATAAAAAACATATTTTCTCCTGGTACCTACCTTTTTTCAGTACCTTCCGGTACCGCTCATTTTACCACCACTGGATCTTTGGGAACGGACCATTCTCATTTTTCTAAGCATTGTAAAACTCCTCTTATCCACCTCACAAACTTGCCTCCCATTTTTCCAACAAAGTGTTATAATATTTTTTTCTCATCTATAGTGTTCTTTTGTTAACCAATAGAGCACCACAAATTCTAGCTCCTGAAAAAAACAGATCTAGAGCAGCGCTCTCTTTTTGTCTTCCCATACAACACTACTGGTTCGCTGTCACACCCGATTTTAAAGGACAAATCGGATGCAATCTCATATGTGCGCCAGGATCAGAAAGACACACATGATAGGCAGTAAGCGAATAATCACACCAAGTCTCATCAAACATATAGTAAAGTACATAATCGAAATGTTTATCTAATGAACGATAATAAATTGTCCCATATCCACAGGCATGTTTACTGGGGGACTCGCCTAGAACTGCTCATAATCAACAATTATATCATCATAATTCTCCAAGTCTGAGCTGCAATCCGGGTGGTGTAGATACACACAAGTGAGAGCACATGCCGTACTCAACAAAGGAAAATAAGTAAATAAATAACATGCAAGCTTTATAAAGTGGAAGGCTGATAGGATAATAGCAATTAGCACTTTTAATTGGTCAAATTTTATTAAGCAGCTAATTACTATCAAATAAAAGTATATAACACCCCACATTTAATATAAAGCACCGTCATATCGTTCTCATTATCATCATCAAGTAACTATAATTTAATTCTCAAGTTCAAGTAAATTAATCATGTGAGGATCCAGATCTATCATGACCACGAGTCTATTATGCGGGCCTTAACTGGGCTAGTCTATTACTAGCGTGCCAGGCTGGGCCGCCTGACGTGCTGGGGTGACGGCCCACGCATGAGAAACCACAGGTTGGGCAAGACCATGCTTGGGTCAGGACAAGCTCGTGTTGCCGGACGAGCTGCGATCTTTCAGACATCTATATAAAAATGACATCCCCTCAAAAAAATCTATATAAAAATTACAGCAATATTATTCTAGTATGTCTATCCATCACCTTAAAACTACTTCGTAGTTTTGAACTCTTTTTATAACTCAATGTTTAAATACTTGGTACTTTTATGTTGACAAATATTGATGGAGTACGTAACATAAATTGGATAAGGTTAAGGTCCTCTATAGAACTGACGAACACATCGCCAAACGAGGTCGACGAATGGCCTCGACGGTGGGTTCACCAATCTTTTGTTTTGACTATATTTCCATCAAAAACCACTTAAAATGCTACCAATGTAGATGGAAAGGAAGATAATTGCAAATATATTATATTCCATTTGCATGAAATTAATAAGCTGCTTCAGTTGTTTTCTGAACCTGCCATGAAAGAACCAATAACAGTTGTATTATATGATGTGGCAAAATCTAGAGTTCATTTCGCCTGAGTGAAGGTTTTAAGCACCAGGAAGTTTTCACCATGTTCGTAATGTTAAATACAATGTTTCACATGATTTTGTATGATTCTGCTCCAATTAATTGTAATTGACACACGAAGCAAATCGATAACGAAAATTGTTTCTGACCAATATAGAACATTATCTTAATAGAACATTGTAATAGAGCATATTGGTTTGTTCGGTTATGTTTTGCTGTGTTTTTTTATTATGGGCTGTGTAATTGTTATATAATTTTTGCTGCAAGCAGCCAAACCTAGTTGAAAACTCGAAATCCGAAATTAGCAGGATCGATTTGGCTGCCACGGCCGCAGCTAAATCCATTCGGATTGTTTTGGATATGTTTTCGCCATGGTCGATAGCTCCATTGTTTGGCCCGCGTATTTTTTTTTTTAACGAATAGCACGAGATTGTATTTATTTCATTGAAAAAGAGGATTGATCACCAGCTGCCTAATTGGCCCGCGTATTTGACCCTCGCATCTCTCCCAAATCCCGATTCGCGAGCCCTAATCCTCCCCGTCGTCCCGCCATGGACGTCACCCACCTGACCCGTCCCGTCTGCCTGCCCGCCCGTGCCGCCGCCGCCGCCGCCGCTGCTCCAGTCCCACCGGCCCGCACGTTGAGGATCCGTCTCAACACCGCCTGCCTCTCTAGACCTGATGCCGCCGCCGCCGCCAAGAAATCGACTCGACCGGACTGCTCCTCCGAGACGCCGCCGCCTGCTAAGCGCCTCCGCCGCAGCGTAGCCGCCGATGAGAAGGTGGTGGACGGGAGCGCGTCCGCCCCCGTGAAGATCTGGAGTAATCTTCTACTCCGGCGGCCCTGCAGCCGAGGCGACGAGGCGCCAAGATCGCCGGCGGCGGCGCGGAAGAAGGCGGGGACACCCAACTCCAACTCCGGGCAAGCGAATAGGCGCGGCGGCTCCTCCCCATTCAGAGTTCTGATCGCGACTAAGAAGAGGCAGCAGGTCGCCGGCGACGGCGCGGCGAGCTCATCCTCATCGCTGAGCCCGCAGTCGCCTGACAGCGAAGGGGTGCGGGCGCTCCTCGCCAGGGCGCGGCCGGCCTCCGATGCGATCCGCAGGCGCGACATGGAGCGGCTGAGGGCGCAGGCACGGTGGGAGATGGAGCAGGTGGTGCAGACGGTGGAATTCAACGATCCCTTCATCAGTCCCCAGGATGTTCTCCCCTTCGCCGGACAAGATCAGGGCTAGGCTCGCTGCTAGTGTCAGTTCTTGAAATTTTTGCTCAATTTTGGCCTTCAGATAAGGTGAGATTTTCCCTCTGAGATCTCGATCGAGCTTTGTTAGAGCTCATCGATCTGTAAATGTGAATCATGGTTTTGATTGGTGTAATAATAACAAAGATATTTTGGTGATCAATTGCCATTACTTTGGTCTCAGGATCACGAAATCATCCCCAATACAATACAAACTCTAGAGCGCGGGTATGCAAGAAAGATCAATTGATCAGCGTTTTCTAATTTTGTATATGTGATTTAAATCACCTTATTAAATTTAGTAGAAATATTATATATTTCTATTACCAACACAATTCAAAAGGGTGGAGTGAAGTCAGCAGTCAGCACAGTGCCAGGCTCACACTCGACGCGTGTTCTCATGATTTTCAAGGGTGAGCCTTATTAGTGTGTTTGTTGGGTACATGTAAAAATCACTAGCTAGTATTCTTCATCTTAGTGGGAATATTTAATTTGCTGGTCATCTGATTCGGATCAACGCTCATCTCTCTTCATCTTCGTTTTTTTATTCTGTTTGCCTCCCCATGCCTCTTACAATGAGATTTCTCTATCTATTCCGGCGCCACAGTGGAGTGTTTAGGGGGATGCGGGGTTGGCTCAAGCCCAGTCACCCCCAACCAACCAATGAATCAGTGGAGATGAAGCACAACAAGAGAAAAAAAGATAGAAATTGTGAAGAAACTTAAGAGAGATCAGCCCCGACCCCTACTCCTCCATCTTGCATCCGCCATTGTTCCGACATGTAATCCATGGAGATTCCGAGCGCCCCAAACTTTTAGTACAAATGTTATCTTTTTTTTTCATTCAGCCATTTAGGTTTAATTTCATCAAAAAATAAATTAAACAAAATAACTTCATTAGGCCAGGGGCCAGTAAGTATTATGACCTAACTAATGGTACTTGTTTTTTCTGAGACACTAATGGTACTTGTTTATTTGAGCTATTTTAGAATGATTGGTAAGTATCTGCCGCTATTTGGAGGTACTTTTAGTACTTTTGCCAGTACTTGTTGGTATGTTAAAATATGGAAAAAGTCCAAATTACTACCCTGAACTATAAGCAAAGTCTACATAACCTCCTAAACTATCTTTTGGTTTATTTTACCCCTAAACTATGTCATTTAGCCTATTTTACCCCCTAACACAATTTGTCTTTTTTATTTTTCCATGTAGAAGTGTCATATTACGTTCAAATTTTGTGAGATGATAGTAGACATCATAATGCATGGTAGAAAAATATAAAATGATTTTTTTGTCATTATTTTGATAGGGTAATATATTTAATAATTAATTAATCCTTAAGATGCAAAACTATACAGAAACTAATAACGAAAAATTCATAATATATTTTTTTCATATACACTATGATGTTTACTACAATCAGGCAAAATTTAAAATTAAAATTCAACTTCTGTATGGAGAATAAAAAAGACAATTTGTATTAGGGGGTAGAATAGACCAAGTTACATAGTTTAGGGGGTAAAATGAACCAAAAGATAGTTTAAGGGGTTATATAGACTTTGCTTATAGTTCAGGGGAGTAATATGGACTTTTTCCTTCAAATATAATTTTTTTAAAAAATAAATTATATGTTGGGTCCATTTATCTTGTATACTTGGCCCCACAATTTTGAAACTTTTAGATACTAGATACTTTGTTGTACGAATTTGGCAAACATAAGATGATTGATACTTGTAGGTACTAGATACTTTTGTTGTAAGAATTTGATCAAACATAAGATGATTTGACTCTCCAGTTAGAATTGCTTATAATTTTGTAATGGAGAGAATATGTACATATTTTTATATGAGTTAATTGTGTCATTAGTACATAAATTTGGTAGGTGGGTGCATTTAGGTACATCATCTTCCAAATTGCTTATTTAGAAACAACAACTTGACATGTGAGTGCATATAGGTACATCATCTTTCAAATTGTTTATTTATAAACAACAACTTGGCATGTGTATGCATATAGGCCACCTAGATGGCATGTGTGAAAAAAAGATCATGTGAAGGCTTACATGTTATCTGATACTTATTGAAAAAGTCATGCATATACTCCAATTTATCAGAAAAATAAAAAAATCATCTTATCCTCTCCTAATCATTTTTATCTCAAGCTTGAGATATCGATTCTACTCTTCGTTCCATTTTTTTAGTTTATATTTAACCATGGCACACTCATGTCGTGCTCATTTTTTATTGGAGAAGAAATTAGATAACTTTTATCCCAATTAATGAAAAGAAAAAAGAGATATCACAATTGGTGACCTAGCCCTAAACCAAATCTTCTTTTATCAACAACGCTAAAAGAAATCTGCAAAATCCTAATTAACAGAGTATGAAGAGAAATGATAACTCAATGCAACCGTGAAAGATCGTCTGTCTACGTGCTGTGCGATCTTCAGTTTAAAATTGTTATGTGAGGCCAAAACCCTCCGTCAAAATCATCTCCCTTGAACACCTGAAGAAAAATGGGCGGATAAACCAATGAGCAAATAAACTAAGGGTCTATTTGTAATAATTGTCACCATGATTAATATACACATAAGCATCCACATAGCTTTTTTTATCCACATGTCATCCAGGTGACCTATATGCACCCACATGCCAAGTTGTTGTTTCTAAATGAGCAATTTAAAAGATGATGTACCTAAATGTACACACTCGCCAACTTTATGTATTAACAACGCAAATAACTCTTTTTATATTCACGCGTTCTCTGTTGAGTCTTGATCACCAGGACTCGGAATGAGTAATATTAGAAAGCATATCCCAGCAAGATAGTAGATTGGCTTCACCGAGTCTCGTCGACGGCACGTATAGCTGCAGCTTGCTCATGCATGCATGCAGAAGGGCTCACAGACTATGCATGCATGCAGAAGCGCTCACAGACTAGTGCAAATCGCTCCCAGCTTGGGTGGCTGCGCTGGTCTCTTGGATGTCCGTGTTATCTCTATTAGCAGTTTAGCACCCACTACAAGATTCAAGACTTTTACCTAGAGTTCTATTCAAGTGGCCGAGATTATACGCTACCCAATTACCTAGTCTTCTGGTACCACTGGGACCATAGCATAGACGATTATGCTACCGAGCTGACGGTTGTAAACATGCACGATGTGCGATTATGTGAATCAATCAATCAGTATCTGCAGGTCATTCTGATTGGGACCTCATTTTTTTTATCTTGGGCTTCTTCTCTTTAATTAATATATATGTGAATCTTAGAGCGAGATTTCTCTAGCTATTTTGCATACAAAATGCTTGGAGATTCCAATTTCCAAGTGCTCCGAACTTCATTCAGTAGAGAAATGTTTATCGTTTTTTCATGTTCCAGTCGTTCAGGTTTACACTAAAAAGTCAATTGAAAAATGGAACTTCATTCGGCCTCTCTCTCTCTCCATTGCTCTGTACGTGTCGATTAATCACGCAAATGTATCTTCAGCGGTGGTCTATGTGGCTTCTCTCTACTGAAGGTTAGCTATATAATGCTAGTGGTTTTCCAGTATATACCCTAAAAAGCGTTTTCAGTACTCCCTCCGTTCCAAATTATAAGTCATTCCAACATTCTTGGGGAGTCAAACTATCTCAAGTTTGACTAAATTTATATAACAAAATACTAAGATTTGTGATACCAAATAAGTATCATTAGGTTCTTTATTAAGTATATTTTTAGATTACATCTATTTAATTCCATAAATTTTTGTGATCCACCCTATGATTTTAGTCAAACCTAAAAATAGTTTGACTCTCCAAAAATCTTGGAATGACTTACAATTTGGGACGGAGGGAGTACCTACTAGTGGTATTTATTTTCCTCATTTATTAATTGTTTGTCCCTAACAAATATTTATACGCCCTTTTAGAAGTCATCTCTTCTCTCCCATTTGTGATCTCTGCCTTCCCATTTCCTCCTACGCATTATTCCATACACTTCGACTGCTAAATGACAAGCGTGCAAAACTTGGTAGAACCACCACAAACACAAAAGCTTTGCAGCTCCAAGTTTCTGGTTAGGCGTCAACAAAGCGTTCAGTTGCATATGCAAAGGTGGGAATTTAGCAGCTAGCTTATGAGAGTTTATTTTTAGCCAGGATTGGCTGGCACCGGGAAAACCAACGTGTGAAGCTGGACAAACGATAGAGCGCAGATGTACTCTCACGTAGAGCGCAGATGTACTCTCACGTATGTGTTGTCCTATCGAGAACAACGATGTGCTCTCAGCGAGGCGCCATGTGGACGACCTGGGCCGCCGATTGCGCCGATTTTTGTACGAACCGCACAAGACAACGTGAGTTTCATTGATATAGAAAAAAAAAACTTGCTACAATTTTGTGAGGTTTTAGGCTGAAAAACGAAAATAAATGAAAAATAAAGAAAACTCACTCGGTTGGATTAGGATATCAACGAGGGTAAGCACACGAAAAATTCATCAGGTCTAACCGGTTAGATTGAGCCATCAACACAGCCGAGACCACACTATCGGGTAGTGGAGACAGAAATAGGTCGAGCGGCCCTGGTAAGCCACCCTCGTGTAGCCGCCATCAAGGCACTGCCCCGCACCGATAGGGAAACAAAGAAACAGATGGCCCCACACCGAGAAGACCATCGCCACATGGGACCCACCGTTGTAGTGCCGGTGCAACAACACTCACCATCTCGCAGGGTGAAAACACACGATCCAAACCGCACGCAAAACTGCCTCACGGTTGCCAGCACAATGTACAGTGGCCTCACCACATCTACGGCTGGACGTCGGCTCTCTCTCTCGCCGCTTCGCAAAAGACACCACAAGTGGGGGCCTTGCCACGCCCGCCATAATACTCATGACACATGTCTGTCTATTGTGCCTCTTTTACAATATGCAAAACTCAGTATCTTATAATTAATATAATGTTCAGGATGGCTTCTCGCGCGCCCTTCGTAGTTCAAAAAAAGAATATGTTATATATTTATGATATTCACGTTCTCTCTTGAGTCTTGACAGGAAATTGGAGTGAGTAGCATTAGGAAGCATGTCCGAGTCTCGGCGACGGCACGAATAGCTGCAGCTTTCAATCAAATTTAGGTTGCTCATGTCCGAGAAGCGCGCAGAGGCTACAGCGTATCTATCGCTCCCAGGTTGGGTGTGGCTGCGCTACTCCTCTTGAATGTCCGTGCCACTAGTCCAGTACAAGATTCAAGACTTTTACCTTGAGGGGTTGTTTAGATGGTGTAGAAGTAGAAAAAAGTACTGTAGCAACTGTTTTGGGAAACGTGTTTTGTGAGATAGAAGAATAGTCAATATCTACTGAATAGTGAATATCTGGAGAAGTTATCTGAAAACTAAATACTATATGCTACCCACTTACCTAGTCTTCTGGTACGACTGTATGCTACCAAGCTGACGATGCACGACGTGCGATTATATTAATCGGTCAATTAATCAATCAGTATCTGTGGGTCATTCTGGGTAACTGGCCCAGGGCTTAATAAGATTAATAAGAATACTCATACCAATAAGTTGCAACTTTTTTTCGAGAGCTCATCTCGAAATAACTCTGAGGTTAAGCGTGCTTATTAGCCTGGACCAATTTCAGGATGGGTGACCGACGGGGAAGTCCTTTCCAGGTGCGCAAGAGTCAGGACAAAGTACGCAGAAAAGACACGTCATGGTTTGTGGGGATAGTCTCGAGGTCCTAGAGAGCTGCCAGGCGAAAGCGGACCTGGCTCGGAGTGGTGGGATGTTACATTCTGATTCGGACCAATGATCATTTTTCATCTTGGGTTTCTTCTCTTTAATTATAAATGGATCTTAGAACGAGATTTTCTAGCTATTTTGCATACAATGCTGCTTCGAGATTCCAATTTCCAAGTCCCCGAAGTTCAGTTAGTAGAGAAATGTTTATTGTTTTTGCATGTTCAGCCGTTCACGTTTACATTTTAAAGTGATAAGGGCAATTGAAAAATAGAACTTCATTGGGCCTCTCTCTCTCTGTGTACGTGTCGATTAATCACACAAATGTATCTTCAGCACCAGTCGATATGTGGCTTCTCTAATCTAGTGGTTTTTCCCGTATATATACCCCTAAAAAACCATTTTTGGGTAAATTTCTACATACCGGTGGTTATTTTCCTCACTTATTGTTTGTCCCTAACATCTATTTATACGCCCCTGTAGACGTCATTTCTTCTATCCCATTTGTGATCTCTGCCTTTCCATTTCCTCCCACACATTATTTCATTCTTCGACTGCTAAATGCCAAGTAGCTAGTGTGCAAAACTTGGTAGAACCATCATAACACAAAAGATTTGCAGTTTGTTATGCGTTCAGTTACATGCAAGTTAGGCGTCTGGAGAGAGCTTAGATGTAGACATGGGTGACACCAGGAAAATCAACGTGTGAATCTGGATAAATTCCAGTGGCGTTTGGACAGAGCTTAGATGTACTCTCGCGTATGTGTTGGCCCACAGGGAAATGATGCCCGTCCAGCCCGGTCCATACGCAGCCCGAAGCCCATCGAGACGGTGGAGGCCAATCCCCATGGAGGCGACACTGGAGAGCCATGGAGTCGTCAAGTCGGCGCTCCCGGGGAATCCATCATCGGATCACGCTGGTGGTACCATTCCTTCTTTGGAATTCGCACATTATCGTCACGCTGGTGGTCACGCTAATCAGGCGATCATTCATTTGAGTGGATGCTGATCCGATGCTCACGTCGCGAAGCCAAGTGACACAATGGAAGGGACTATATTGTGCGTGGCCTGTGGGATTTTATTGATAAAGGAGGTATTTACATTACTCTCTGATACTCTGATCAGCTTACAGAAAAATACTGAAAGGGTATCAAACAGCTTTGTAGCGATGACAGTACTTCACATTGTTGAAGTTAGTTGAGATTATGTACTTAAGATAGATATGGTGTATACTCGGTTAAGATTGTTCTAGAAGAAACTCTAGATAAGATAGACTAGATAGTTATCATGTATGGTGACCGGTCGAAAATCCAAGTCAAAATCTAAAAAAAATAAAAAGGACCGTAAGAAAGGAGCACAACCTATTCATTTAGTTTCTCCATGAAAGGTTTATTTTAGAATAGCAGAGGTCTATCAGACTTGGCTAAATACCGTTATATTGCTAATGCAATCAAAGAACATAATTTGGATTTTGTTGCAATAATGGAGACCGGGAAACAAGACTTGTCAAAAACGAATCTTACTAGTCTCTCCGGAGGGGCAGATTTCGTTTGGCACTGTCTCCCTCCACGAGGAAGGTCAGGAGGTATCCTACTTGGAGTCAGTGCAAGTGTGTTAGATTTATCGTTGATTGTAGAAGGAGAGTTTTATATCAAATTTTATCTCTGCAATAAATCTGATAATTTTAAATGGATCCTAATGGCTGTATATGGCCCAGCTCAAGATGAATTCAAATCTGGATTTCTGTCTGAACTAGTACGGGCTTGCCAACATAATCCACTGCCAACTCTTATTGGCGGGGATTTTAACATCATGAGGAACAATAAGGAAAAAAATAATGATAGATATAGCGATCGATGGTCTTTTCTATTCAATGTTGTCATTGATAGCTTTGATCTTAGGGAAATTGACCTAACAGGTCGCCAATTTACCTGGGCAAACTCTCTACCCAATCCAACCTATGAAAAATTGGATAGAGTTTTAATGACTACAGAATGGGAATTCAAATATCCATTGGTGAACGTACATGCTCTAGATAGAGGTGTATCGGACCACACACCATTATTAGTAGACGCAGGGACACCGACTTTTACAGGGAATGGACAACAGTTCAAGTTAGAACTCAGTTGGTTCTCTCGTGAGGACTTTCACGACCGTGTTGTGGAAATCTGGAATAAGCCAGTCCCCGGAAGGAATTCAGTTCAACGATGGAATAAAAAGATGAGTGCCTTACGACGACATCTTCATGGATGGGCAGCTCATACAAATGGCATTTACAAACAACAAAAAGCATCCTTACAAAACACAATCAATGAACTAGACATTGCCGCAGAGAGTCTTATTTTATCAGATTCAGAGCGAGACCACCTTGTACATGCTCGAGAGCAACTGACCAAACTTCTATGAGAAGAGGAAATCAAATATTATCAACGTGCCAAAGTGACAGACACCCTGCTTGGTGATAATAATACTAGATACTTCCAAATGGTTGCCAACGGCAAACATAGGAAAAAGCATATTTTTTCCTTGGAACATGAGACTGGCAAGATTGAAGGCCAATCTAATCTAAAGACATATATCACCAAGTTCTACAAAGAACTATTTGGTGCACCCGAAGAGAATTCTTTTACTTTAGCTGAGTCAAGGATAGAAAACATCTCTCAGAGTCAAGGATAGAAAACATCTCTCAGGTCACCCAGGGAGAAAATGATTTCCTCACTGCACCATTCACAGAGAAAGAGGTTCATGATGCAATTTTTGACATGGAACACAATAAAGCACCAGGTCCTGATGGTTTCCCAGCTGAGTTTTATCAAAAGTTTTGGGATGTCATCAAAGGAGACTTAATGCAAATGTTCTATGAATTACATGATGGAACCTTACCTCTTGTTAGTCTCAATTTTGGGGTAATAACGCTCATACCAAAGGTCCAAGACGCAAATCGAATAGAACAATACAAACCTATCTGCTTGCTCAATGTTAGCTTTAAGATTTTTACGAAAGTCGCTACAGTTAGACTTAATGCTATTGCAGATCATATAATTAGCCCCACTCAGACAGCTTTCATGCGAGGACGTAACATCCTAGAGGGTGTCGTTATTTTACATGAAACAATACATGAGTTGCATAGGAAAAAACAAAATGGGGTTATCTTCAAAATTGATTTTGAAAAGGCCTATGACAAAGTTCGATGGCCATTCCTTTTGCAGACTTTACGAATGAAAGGTTTCTCACCCAAGTGGATCTCCTTGGTTGAATCTTTTGTTTCGGGGGGTAGTGTAGCAGTTAATGTTAACAATGATGTCGGATCTTATTTCCAAACAAAGAAAGGTCTTCGACAAGGGGATCCCCTATCCCCAATTTTATTTAACATTGTGGTTGATATGCTAGCAGTCTTAATAAACAGAGCCAAAATGGATGATCAGATAAGTGGAATCATACCACATCTAGTTGATGATGGATTATCTATTCTACAATATGCTGATGATACAATTCTTTTTATGGATCATGACCTCGAGAAAGCACGTAACATGAAGCTATTGCTTTGTGCTTTCGAACAACTTTCAGGACTTAAAATAAACTTCCATAAAAGTGAAATATTTTGCTTTGGTGAAGCACAAGAATCAATTGATCAATACACCGAACTATTTGGCTGCCACTCCGGAACCCTCCCAATAAAATATTTGGGTATTCCTATACATTATAGGAAACTATCAAATGCAGATTGGAAAAGGGTAGAGGAACGTTTTGAGAAAAGACTCAGTAGTTGGAAAGGTAAACACCTTTCTACAGGAGGACGGCTAACACTGATTAACTCTGTGCTCACTAGCTTGCCCATGTATATGATGTCTTTCTTTGCGATCCCGAGAGGTGTCCTTAAGAAACTGGATTACTTTCGCTCAAGATTTTTTTGGCAAAGTGATGGCCAGAAACGAAAGTATCGCCTTGCTAAATGGAGTATCTTGTGCCAACCTAGGGACCAAGGGGGTTTAGGGATTCATGACTTAGACATAAAAAACAAAGCGCTTCTCAGTAAATGGCTTTATAAGTTACTCACAATAGATGGGACTTGGCAACAAATCTTGTGTAACAAGTACCTAGGCTCCAAACGACTTTCACAGGTACAATGGAGGAATGGGGACTCACACTTTTGGGCTAGCCTAATGACGGCAAAATGTGAGTTTCTAGGTTTTGGGACTTTCGTAATCAAGGATGGGACACAAGTTAGGTTCTGGGAAGATAAATGGTTGGGGAATTCAACACTGCAAGAACAATATCCCTGTTTATATAATATAGCCCGACATAAACAGGATACTGTGGTAGAAGTCTTAAGCACCTCACCAGTAAATATTTCTTGGCGAAGAGATCTTATTGGCCATAAGTTAACAGCCTGGAATGCATTGGTTCCACATATTGCTAACATTGTGTTAAGCCAAGAACATGATGAGTTCCGATGGAACCTACACCCAAATGGACAGTTTTCTGTGAAATCCCATTACATGGCAATGATTCATAATGATGTTCCAAACTTAAACAAGCTCATTTGGAAATTAAAATCCCCTCTAAAGATTAAGATCTTTATGTGGTACGTGCGAAGAGGAGTACCTCTGACAAAAGATAATTTATTAAAGCGCAATTGGCAAGGAAGCAAAAATTGTTGTTTCTGCCACAAGGATGAAACAATTAACCATCTCTTCTTTGAATGGCGTTTTGCTCGTGCAGTGTGGGCTGTGATTCATGCGGCATCAGTATTGTCTCAGCCCTGTAGTGTTTCCAATATGTTTAGGAATTGGCTATGGGGTATTGAAAAAGAACTGAAATCGTTAGTCCTGTTAGGAGCGGCTGCCACGTGTTGGTCGTTATGGTTATGCAGGAATGATGTTGTCTTTGAAAAAAAATAATCCTTCTCCATTGCAGGTTATCTATTCGATTATACACTGGCTCAGTACTTGGGCTATATTACAGAAGTCGGTTTTACAGGATTTGGTTGCTGCGGCATCACTACGCTTGGCACAGGTGGCCAAGGAGTTTTTTTACCCCGGCACATGAATGGCGGTCTAGTCTACAGATCAATTACCATTAATGTGTTTGGTTGATCTTTATTATCTCTTTATTAGGCTGTGTGAATCCCGCTATGCAGAGGTCGGGAGTGCTTCAAGACTTTGTATCAACTCGATGTTATGTACTTGAAATTAATAAAACTTCCTTTATCAAAAAAAACAACAACTTAACCGAGTTATCACCAACAAACTTAAGATGTAAATCTTGGCTATTGGCCCTATATAACATGCAACCGTGGTGAGCCTAGTTTTTTGTGAAATCCCATTACATGGCAATGATTCATAATGATGTTCCAAACTTAAACAAGCTCATTTGGAAATTAAAATCCCCTCTAAAGATTAAGATCTTTATGTGGTACGTGCGAAGAGGAGTAACTCTGACCAAAGATAATTTATTAAAGCGCAATTGGCAAGGAAGCAAAAATTGTTGTTTCTGCCACAAGGATGAAACAATTAACCATCTCTTCTTTGAATGTCGTTTTGCTCGTGCAGTGTGGGCTGTGATTCATGTGGATCAGGATTGTCTCAGCCCTGTAGTGTTTCCAATATGTTTAGGAATTGGCTATGGGGTATTGAAAAAGAACTGGAATCGTTAGTTCTGTTAGGAGCGGCTGCCACGTGTTGGTCGTTATGGTTATGCAGAAATGATGTTGTCTTTGAAAAAAGAATAATCCTTCTCCATTGCAGGTTATACACTGGCTCAGTACTTGGGCTATATTACAGAAGTCGGCTTTACAGGATTTGGTTGCTGCGGCATCGCTACGCTTGGCACAGGTGGCCAAGGAGTTTTTAACCCCGGCACATGGATGGCGGTCTAGTCTACAGATCAATTACCATTAATGTGTTTGGTTGATCTTTATTATCTCTTTATTAGGCTGTGTGAATCCCGCTATGCAGAGGTCGGGAGTGTTTCAAGACTTTGTATCAACTCGATGTTATGCACTTCAAATTAATAAAACTTCCTTTATCGAAAAAAACAACAACTTAACCGAGTTATCACCAACAAACTTAAGATGTAAATCTTGGCTATTGGCCCTATATACATGCAACCGTGGTGAGCCTAGTTTGGCAACCACGTTCCTCTAATTTTTCATGGTAATCAGAGCAACTTCTTCCTTCCACATCTAGATACATCTCGAACCCATGGCGTCATCATCCCTCAATCTTGCTTCGACGACCTTGGGTCCTCCTATTGCTGACAAGCTCACCAGAGAGAACTTTCGCCTATGGAAGGCGCAAGTCCTGCCTGCCATTCGGGGAGCCCACCTTCACGATGGCATAGTCATTTAGGTCATCCAGCCTATCCCATTGTCAGTCGAGTTCTTAGAGAAAACAATCTTCCTTTCACTAGTGATAAAAGTCATGAGTCTGTTTGTGATGCGTGTCAACTGGCCAAGAGCCATCAATTACCTTATTCATCGTCACATGAAATTTCTAAACATCCTTTGATCTTGTTTATTCAGATGTTTGGGGTCGAGCATCTCTCTCTGTTGGTCGTCATTCGTATTATGTGAGTTTCATTGACGATTACAGCAAATACACATGGGTGTATCTCTTGAAAAATAAATCTGATGTTTTCCAAGTATTTCATGACTTTCAAAATTTAGTTGAAAGGAAGTTTAACAAAAAAAATTCTTTCTATCCAAACTGACTGGAGTGGTGAATATCAAGCCTTAGACTCCTTCTTTCAAAGAGTCGGCATATCCCATAGAGTTTCATGCCCTCATGCACACCAGCAAAACGGTGCTGCAGAAAGGAAACACCGTCACATTGTCGAGAAGGGTCTTGCACTTCTTGCCAATGCCTCTATGCCCCTTAAATTTTGGGATGAGGCTTTT
Organism: Digitaria exilis; assembly: GCA_015342445.1. Classification (NCBI taxonomy): domain Eukaryota; kingdom Viridiplantae; phylum Streptophyta; class Magnoliopsida; order Poales; family Poaceae; genus Digitaria; species Digitaria exilis. The sequence continues at coordinate 571,629 of JACEFO010001677.1, read as the reverse complement.
CTCACAGCCACACATCTTATTAATCTCCTTCCAAGCCTTGTCATTCACTATGAGACACCGGTGGAGTGTTTGTTCCAACATAAACCAGACTATAGTATTCTAAGAATTTTTGGGTGTGCTGTTTGGCCAAATTTGCGACCCTATAATTCTAGAAAACTAAATTTTCAGTCTACTCGATGTGTTTTTCTTGGCTATAGCCCCAAGAATAAGGGGTTCAAGTGCCTTGAACCAACCACTGGTCATGTGTATATTTCACGCGATGTTGTTTTTGATGAATCAATTTTTTTTCTTTCTCTGAACTTCACCCCAATGCTGATGCTCTCCTTCATCAAGAGATCATTCTTCTACCTGAATTTTCTTCAGCAAGAGGGGGTGTAGGTTGTTCTAATCCAATGACTACTAACCCCTCTCCTGAGGTTGCAGCAGTGCAGGAGCCTCAAGATCAAGCAGTAGTACAGGAGCTTCAAGATCACGTGTTGCCAGTTTTTCATCCTGTGGTCAGCACCGGCACACCGGATCCATCTGCTGCAGAAAATCCGAGCACACGATCCCAGGCCGATCCGCTGGCCAGCCAGTCTGCTCTGTCGGGCGCTGGATCCCAGCTTGATCCGGCGGTGGATCTGTCGGCGTCTCCGGTGCTGCCGCGTGGAGATGCTCCATCCACTCCTGCGACCGCATCGCTGCCGCCCACTCTGGTTTCGCCAGCTGTCCTGCCTTCTTCACCTCCTGCGTCTCCACCTGATGCCTCTGCCAGATCTTTTGCGTCGTCTGGACCTAGTGCGGCAACGGATGCTGAGCTATCTCCAATACGTCCAAGAACACGACTCCAAAGTGGCATTGTGAAGCCTAAAAAATTTCATGACGGCATTATACGGTATGGGAACTTTTGTAGCACTGATGAACCTGCAAATCTCCAGGAAGCACTTGACGATCCACGGTGGCGGAAGGCGATGGAAGAGGAGTATCTTGCCTTGATGCAATCAAACGTGGCATCTTGTTTCTCAGCCAACAGGTAAAAATCTTATTGATTGTAAATGGGTCTTCAAGGTTAAGAAGAAGGCAGATGGCACTATAGATCGCTATAAAGCTCGGCTTGTTGCAAAAGGTTTCAAACAATGATATGGTATTGATTATGAGGGTACTTTTAGCCCGGTTGTAAAAATTTCTACTGTTAGACTTGTTCTGTCGGTTGCCGTGTCAAGGGGATGGTGTCTTCGTCAACTAGATGTGCAGAATGCGTTTCTTCATGGTGTTCTGGAAGAAGAGGTATATATGAAGCAACCTCCTGGTTTTGAGAGAATGGATGCACCTCATCTTGTGTGTCGACTTGATAAGGCTATCTATGGTCTAAAGCAAGCGCCACGAGCATGGTACTCCAGGTTGAGTTCTAAGCTTCTTGATCTTGGGTTCATGACTTCCAAGTCTGATACATCTCTCTTTATATATAACAAGCATCATGTTACCATTTATATGTTGATTCATGTTGATGATATTATTGTTACTAGCTCCTCTCAAGCTGCAATTACAGCTCTCTTACACGATCTTCGAAAAGATTTTGCGTTGAAAGATCTTGGAGGCTTGCATTATTTTCTTGGTATTGAGGTCACTAAGGACTCGGATGGCTTGCTTTTGTCTCAAGGAAAATATGCTGGAGATATTTTGGCTCGTGTTGGTATGACCAAGTGCAAGGCTATGGCTACCCCTCTCTCTACTAGTGAGAAATATTATCTTGCTATGACGGTACCCCTCTTAGTGAAGCTGACAGTACACGTTATCGGAGTATTGTTGGAGCTCTTCAGTATCTCACTTTGACTCGACCTGACTTAGCTTTTTCAGTTAATAAAGTCTGTCAGTTTCTACATGCTCCTACAACTACTCATTAGACAGCTGTCAAACGCATTCTTCGGTATGTTCAGAATAATCTTCATCTTGGTCTGCGTTTTGAAAGTTCTGACTCTACTTTGATTAGTGCTTTTCCTGACGCTGATTGGACTGGCAATATTGATGACCGTCGATCCACGGGGGGATTTGCTATATTCTTTGGATCTAATCTTATTTTCTTGGAGTGCCAGGAAACAACCAACTGTGTCATGATCAAGTACTGAAGCTGAATATAAGTCCATGGCCAATGCAACTGCAGAGGTGATATGGTTACAGTCTCTGTTGCAAGAACTTGGAGTTAAAGTTCAAAAGACACCGTGTTTATGGTGTGATAATTTGGGTGCTTTATATTTGTCAGCTAACCCAGTCTTCCATGCACGAGCCAAGCATATTGAGATAGATTTTCATTTTGTTCGTGAAAGAGTTACCAATAAGCAGCTACAAATTCGGCTTATATCAACTGATGATCAGATAGCAGATGGTTTTACCAAAGCCCTTTCAGTTCGGAAGTTTGAAGCTTTCCGAGGCAATCTAAATCTTCAAGCCAAGGACAGTTTAGATTGAGAGGGGCTGTTGAAGTTAGTTGAGATTATGTACTTAAGATAGATATGGTGTATACTCGGTTAAGATTGTTCTAGAAGAAACTCTAGATAAGATAGAATAGATAGTTATCATGTACAACAACTTAACCGAGTTATCACCAACAAACTTAAGATGTAAATCTTGGCTATTGGCCCTATATAACATGCAACTGTGGTGAGCCTAGTTTGGCAACCACGTTCCTCTAATCTTTCACACATGGAGGTCCCATCCGGATTTTCTGGTGGCGAGCAATTAACAACTGCATGCCCATTACATCTGACGGCATGTACTCCCGGAAAGTTTTTTGTGAATTTGTGCAGAGCCATCAGAGGACTTGTTTCTGCGAACTACTAGTAGTAAATGATTTCACCTGTCTATTTGGTTTTCAGATTATTTGCGTGTATCCTTTGTCCTTACACACTAGCTACATTTCGGCCTTGCATATATAAGTATACACGCCGCCTGATGGTTTCATAAAGCCGGAGACAAGATATACGGAGTACGTACATATCTACATTCACTTTGCTATAGGAATGGGTAGCATCAGGAATCGCTTCCTAGCAGAATTCCACTATTACTCAGCTGGCTTGAGAAGATCTTCGCGGCAACTAGCTCACTCAGAGACCAGAGAACTCTGTGGCTGTCTGCATAGCTGGTACTACGCTGCAGCGCTCCTCTCAATATGGCGTGACTTTTTTTTACAGCCGCAAGAGCGGCAGCGGGATTACATTAGCCTACTCTCGTCTAATGAGTTGCGCTAAATATGGCATGACTTCAAAGAGAAGTTATTTAGAACATATTTAAAGGAAATGTTGAACCACATTTTCAATTAATCTCCGTGCTCATCTTTGAAGTCGCGCGAGGAGATTAATTGAAAATATGGTTCATTTCCTTAAAGATTGAAAATTTATTTATAAAGCCCAATTTGGCACGAAAACTGATCTTAGCTTTAAATATTGAACTCTCACAAGCTCGCTTTGTTCTAAAAACAAGCTGAGCAAGGAGATTAATGAAAATATGGTTCAACATTTCCCTTAAATATGTTCAACATTTGATAAATGTAATCGTTCTCTCAACATTTCCTTCTTTTCTATAAATATAGTCGTTTCAATTTTTCCTGCGTTGTGTCCATCTTCTCGCGGCCCAGTTTCATCGGTCGGCAATGGTGGGGCCAACGATTCCTCTCTTTGTCCATTCTTCTCCTCTAATAGTTGTTGAGAGTACAGTGGCTGGGCGGTGACAAAGAATGGCAACTTTATGACAGCTATTGGAGTATTGGAAGAGGAAGAATTCAGAGACATGGAGAGCTATACACTATATGGTCGTCATGTACTGCAACGAAATAGGCCCTGGTACACCCATCGACATTTGGGAAGACAACTGGATCATCATGGGTCTTGGATCCCGGTCTGGAGCCAACAACCAGACGACCCAAAGAGTTCGATGTTATGAGGGTGAACGAGTTAATCAGGAGTAGTAGGCAGTGGAAGAATGAGCAGCTAATCAGGTCATTCATTAATTTGAATGGATGCTGATGAGATCCTCAAGTTGAAGGCTGGCAACACCACGGAAGGGACTGATGTTTTGGCCTGGGATTTTGACGGAGGTATTTACACTGTCTGATCAGCTTACAGCAAACTATTGAAAGGGGCTCAAACTCATTAACTCAACAAACTAACTGAGCTGACGGTGACAGTACTTCACATGTGATGGGAGTTCCCAAATATCCGAATTTTTTCTGGTGGTAACGAGCAATTGACAACTACGTGAAGGCAGACGGCATACGGATGGAAAGTTTTTGTTATGTTTGTGCAGACCATCAGAAGACTAGTCTCTGCGAACTAGTAGTAAATGATTTCACCTGTCGATTTGCTTTTCAGATTATTTGCGTATATCCTTAGTCCTTACACTATTTCCGCTTCGGCGTTCGGCCTTGCATATATAAGTATACACGCTGCCTAATGCTTTTCTCCTTGCAACCATGGTTCTGGAGACAAGACATTCACTTGCCTCGGAATGGATCTTATATAGTAATAACTCTCGATGTTTGATCCTTGTAACCATAGTTTCATATGTTCGAGGTAGATATTTTCCTCGCCGGAAATCGGAATGAGTAGCATCCGGAACCAGCCGCAGCAAGGTAGTAGATTGGCTTCGGACGTTCAGGGAGTGTCAGCGACGGCACGAATAATGGTTGCAACCACAGTCAAACTTAGCTTGCTCATGCAGGCATGCAGAAGCAGAGAGAATGTGCAGATCGGTCCATCGCTCCAAGATTGGGTGCTGGCGTGCTGCTGCGATACTCCTCTTGGATGTCCTCCTGGTCGTCATCTCTACTAGCACCACTTGGTGTATAGGCACGGCATACAGCCATACACGATTATGCTACCAAGTTGACGGTTCTAAACATGCACAACAGCGCGTGTGATTCTGTGAATCAAACAATCAGCGTTTGCAGGTCATTCTGATTCGGACAAACACGCTCATCTTTTCATTTTTGGTTTCTTCTCCTTAATCTGTGATGAATCTTAGAAATAAATTTGTCTAGCTATTTTGCATACAATGTATGGAGATTCCAAGTGCCAAAAAATACAGTTAGTTGAGAAATGTTTATCGTTATGGAATATTTCCCATGTTCAGCCATTCAGGTTTACACTAAAAAACAATTGAAAAATATAACTTCATTTGGGCCCCTCTCTCTCTATACATTGCTGTATGTGGCTTCTCTCTATACTGAAGCTTAGTTATAATGTTAGTGGTTTCTACCTACCACCGCTATTTACTTTCCTTATTTATTGTTTGTCCCTAACAAATATATTTGAGCTCTTTTAGGATGATTGGCAAGTACTAGCTGGTACTACCAGGTACTTGCAGGTACTTTAAGTACTTTTCCTGGTACTTACTGGTACTTTTAACTAGAATTTTAAAAAATTAAATAAATAATAAGGGTATATTAGTACTTTCATATACCCTGATTACAATATACCCTCCACAATATATCACGATAATTTTTTCCCGCTGCCACCTCTCCCACATCTTTGGAAAAATACGTATATACCCTTTCTTTTTAATTTTAAAATGAAATAAAATAATTAGCTGGGCCCATTTATCTGATACTTGGTCCCAAAATTTTGGTACTTTTAGGTACTTTTAGATGGGTGCTTTTAGGTACTAGATATTTTTTCCACCGTTGGATTTTATATCCTGTTAGTACCATGGTACTTGCCAATCATTAGCTCAATATATTTATACCCATGTAGAAGTCACTTCTCTCCATTTGTGATCTCTGTCTTCCCATTTCCTGTTACGCATTATTTCATACTTCGACTACCAAATGCCAAGTTTGCAAAACTTGGTAGAACCACCACAACACAAAAGATTTACAGTTCCAAGTTCCTGGTTGGTTATTATTTAGTTACATGCATCAGCTGGCTTATGAGAGTTTATTTTTAGTTTTACTAAAAAAAAAGAGAGTTTATTTTTAGCTAGACTTGGGTGGCACCAGGAAAACCAACGTCTGAGTCTCAAAGAATCTCCGTATAGTGTCCACTCGTGTATGTGTTGGCCCACAGAGAAATAATGTCCATCCAGCCCGATCCAAATGCAGCCCGAAGCCCGCCGAGGCGGTGCAGGCCAATCCCCATGGAGGCGATACTGCTGAACCATTGGGGAGTCCATCATCGGATCACACCAGTGATGCTATATCCTCTCGTCTGTACTGGCACACCCTTTGCGCTCGTGCTGGTTGACGACGCGTGCTCGATCCCCCAGGCCCGAGGCACCCAGTGGGCCAGTGGACGACCAACACCACCGGTCGTAACTTCTTTTCTGGTCCACTTCCTTTTCTAGATTTGCTTTGGGCCGTCTTCTGGCGGCCCATTTGCTTTTCAATTTCTCTAGAGCTATGCTATATGATCGTCAATGGTCATGTACTGCAGCGAGGGGGTGATTAACATTTGTGAAGACAATTAGATCCGTGGGCCTTGGATCCCTGAAGCCAACACCCAGACGACCTCATTATCAAACATAAAACAACCATATGATCGTAAAAGAGCTCGATGTTATGAGGTAACGAGGGTGAGCGAGTGTTGTCAACTCCTCCTAGATAGGGAGTACAGTAGGCAGTGTAATGTAATTGACAGCTAATCAGGGGGTCATTCATTCGTAAGGTAATGTCGCTTTGGCCTGGGATTTGATAGAGGTACTGACACTGTCTGATCAGCTTACGGCAAAGTACTAAAAATGGATGAAAATAAGTACTTCACAGAGGTTCCCAAAGATCATAATTTTCTGGTGGTGAGAAATTGACAACTACATGCATGCCCATTAAGGCGGAGCTGAAAAGACTGCTGGAAAGTTTCTGTGATGTTTATTGCAAGCAAGTGACAAGACTCGCCTCCATGCATGTTTTTTTTCTATGGTGCGTAGAAGAGATATAATCAGACTAGTACACAATGAGCATAACATGTGCACAAGCCGCCGGTACACATGCATGCTACCTCTGTGCTCTCGGTGAACGAGTAGTAAATGATTTCACTTGCCGATTTGCTTTTCAGTTCATTTATTTGCTATATCCTTAGTCCTTATCCTAGCTATTTCGCCCTTATAAGTATACACACCGCCTGATGTTTTCTCCTTGCAACCATGGTTTTCATAGACAGGATGTCAGGATATACTGAGTATATATATTATATTTACATTCACTTGCTAGGGCTGGGTAGCACCAGGAATCGGTTCCCAACATCGATGCGATGTTGCTCGGCTAGATACGGAAGTTCTTGGCGGCAACTAGCTCACGCAGAAGACCAGAAAACAGCAGAGATCAGCGCACTCTGTTCTCATTGTTGCTGCATGGTGCCACTCCTCTAAACACGGCGCGGCTTTCAAGAGCATTTTTTCTTTTTCTGTACCATGTTCTCTTGTACATCAGCTGTCTGATGGATTTAGTGCATGTACAATGATAATTAATAAGCCATTTGTACAATGCCACCTCAGCTTTTGCATCTTACATGGACGGCTGTAGGTGCCGGCGACGGCCGATCTGCTGCGGCAAAGCTCATTTTCACGGGGATGAAACATCGATGAGCAGAAGGATGCTGCGTTGTCTGTATCATGCTCCGCATCTGCGTCGCCGAGTCAGCCTTCTGCGTGGTGGCCGTCGCTGTACAGAGCTAGCTCAGGAACAAGCTCCGTGAGGCAAGATCCTCCTACCGCGAGATCTGCTGGAAGCTCCACTAAGCTCAGCAAGAAGCACTGAATCGTGGTTGCAATTTTGGCAAGTTGAGTTGGTTCCATCGTCTCAGGCTGGCCACTTCTGGACCTTTTCACTTGCAGATCAAGGTACCCAGTTAACATTATGACACAATCAAACACTTCAGTTTCCAGACTATTATGAATTTTCTGATTCTAATGACTAGAGTACGACTGATGCGTCATCCTTTTAACACTTCGTGCTGGATTTCTCCGGCCTCTTTGTAGACCCGATGTGCTAATACTTGAGTCCAAAACGTCCTGGGGAATTAGGTTAATTTATCCGTTGTGTTTCCTATGCACATGCAATCCAAGTGACCAAACTTGTAGAGATGTCTATCGTTTCAAAATGTATCTAGTGCACCAAGAGAACCTACACCATTCCATTTTACATTAGAAAATAAAACATAACTTCACGTTCGACCAGGAATAGGATTATGACCCACTTTTGATGGAGAGACTTTTTTCGCTGTCACTTGGCACTTTGCGCTTGCTGCCAACATGGAGACCCCTGCCTATAAAAAGAAACATGGAGACCCCCCTGATGAACAGCCCCGGCCTATGCAAATGCATAACATGTGCACAAGCTGCAAATACACATGCATTCTAATGCTAACTCTCCAAGGAGAAGTAAATGATTCAATCTAACAATCCTTTTTGTCTAGTGTGTGTCTTTCCTCGCACCAGTTCACCCTTATTATATTATATATACCCTGTTGCCAATGCGTCTCATGAACATATACCGGAATGAAAACTTCGTTTCCTCCCGGTGGTCATCTATTTTCTTGCATCACTGTGGTTTCATAAGTTAGAGACAAACAAACATACACACATACATATACACGACATATACGCAGGTCGCTTGCTCGGAATGAGTAGCATCAGGAGTCATCAAGAACGCATGTGGATTGATTTTGGGTCAACCAATGCCAGATAGTCTTTGTGTCAATGGGTTGACCCAAAATAAATATTAGTTACCCAGAACCAAGGTCACCCAAGTACATGAGACTTTGGACTTCATTATCTATACATGGCGCCTGATCCTCATATCAGCAACATATGTATGTCATGATCTGCAAAAAAAAAAAAACAAAGAAATGATTTCTCCAATCTGATTTAGCTATATATATGAACACTTACGCACATGTTTCAGCTGCAAAACACGATACAACTGTACGAAAATATGCAGAGCCTGTTGTCTTCACATGCACAACAAAATTGATGTTTTCTGGAGCTCTTTGTGAAACTCTACCAATGGATGGTGCTCTCTCTAAAAAATTTCTGGAGGAGTTGACATATGGGACCTCTCTGACTCTCTGTGATGTGTGCGTTCAGCAAATTAGGCATATACAATAGTCAGAAAAATAATCTAAAAAGCAACAGTAGTAGTTTAACATACTGAAAAATAGTTGACTGAACTTTATGTTTAGAAGGGGGAGTTTATTTGAACCTTGTATATAGTAGCTTAAACAAAATCAACTAAATTTGCTTGTGCTAAATTTTCTCCTGTTGAAGGGAGTTTGACAGTGTTAAATTCACATTTGGACCAGATGGCTAAGGACAAAATCCAAACTCAGTTAGAATTAGCAGCTAAACTCAGATGGCGTCACGAAATCACAATCACTCCCAGTAAAAGAAACAAAGTCGCTCCTAGTTGAACAAATAGAGGTGTGTAATCTCTTTATAGTATGGGTCGGGCAATTGCAGCCTGCAAGAGGCATGCGGTATTGCAGGGAGGGGCACCGTCGGCAATGTCGGGGGCATGGATTCAGTTGGCGATGCCTACGATGGTGCGCTGTCGACGAAAGGCCTGTGGAGGGGCACGAACTGCGCGGTGGTGGTTTGACGAATCATGTCATCTAGGATGAGGTGAGGTGGCCCATCATGCGTCGATTCCAGTAATTATTAGCTCATTTGGGGATGACGTAGTGAGCAACCAATTACATTCCTCAAACCCAAAAAAAGGTGTGAGTGAGAAGATAATGGACCATTCCATCCCTTAAACCAATTTTTCATGTAGTTAGCATGTTTAATATGGGGAATATCATAAATTAAAGTTATAATCCCTCGATGGACGCACAAATTTACACGGAGATTATAAAAATAAGAAATATACAATCCTATACTTGTGTAATTGGTAGGATTAGGTTCACTGATTGGTCCATTCATTATCGGAGAAACATCGGGGACATTATTAGGCCTGAACCCACAATCTGACAGGGTGATCGAACAGTTCCACGTGCTACCTTTCCCATCTATTTGCCCCTAACAAACATATTTATTATATACTCCTTTAGAAATCCCCTCCTCAGCTCCTCCCATTTGATATCTACCTTCTTATTTCGCCACCCCCCCCCCCACACACACATATTTCGTATATACTTTCGGCGCCACATGATAAGCTTATATATAGAAGTTCATGGAACCACTCCAAAGTGTGCAGTTCCAAGTTACACTGATCGATTAGGCAACAGATTCAGACGTACAATTTCAGTCCATGCAAGGTGCAGATTCAGCACTAGCCTAGGTTTCTGGTTTCATCTTCTTTTATACTAGCTAGGCTTGGGCGGCACCGAGACAACAAACACATCATGCTGAATCAGATTTTGTGCTACGAAGGCTCACGACAGTACAAGCTAAGGGCCCTTCCAAAAACCAAATCCTGAGGCCGTGTCACAGTGGACGGCCATTGTACCGGGACAACAAACACATCATAGTGTTGATAGAAACTGTGACAGATTTAGAAAAAAAAATACCTTCAGGCCTAATGATGCCATAAGCACTAGGAATATAAACAAATAAGATACAAATAACTCTATGTAGGACATCAAAAGTTATATTACATTTATTCTTCTTATTTAAAATGAATTTGTATGAATTTGCTAGAGTAAACTTTAAATTGTTAAAACCTTAGTAAATGAAACCCATCTTTGAAACCAGTCAAAGGATCATATTTGCTTGGTTACAACAGCTGGATGGCCTTTGACTTCCAGTTTTGTCATTTAAGATTGAAAATAGGACTATTGTACTTGATGGAGACGGTGGAAATCGGAATTTTTCAGAAACACCAATCTCACTGGTTTATAAATCATTTAAATGCACGTTAGCACAGCATTGCATAACATGAACTTTCTTGCGTTGATGTCAATTGCCTGTAAACTAAGAGAGGATATGTGAACCTCTTCTTGGAGTGGAAACCATGCTTATTGTTTTTTTTTTGTCCTGTGGGGTAACAGTCATTGCATTTCCTGTTGCTTTCAATTAATCATGATCGGTACCTTCAGTATCCAGATGTGCCTTAAGTAACTATTAGGCTGGGTCCCATTTGATTTCTTTATATACTACCATATGGATTTCCTCGATAAATATGCATCTACTTCCCATTTCCCTCCCACATATTTCATACTTCCACTGCCACATTGGAAGCATATAAACAAGTGCACAGAACCAACCACAACATAATTTACGGGTGCGTGCAGTTCTATAGCTTACTTATGATGAGCAGTTAATGAGAATTTAAGATCGAACTCAAAGGTAATGAACAGATGGAACCATCACTACCGAAAACCCATCCTTTGCCGTGTTCCTGGATCCTTACCTGGAGTTTTCTATCGGGCACTCGGCAAAGGGCAGATTTACCGAGTGTCCTAGAAGGAACACTCGACGAACAAAAGGCACTTGGCAAAGGCCAGACACGCTGCAATGCAAAGAGCCCATGTGTGGCACACATCATATACAAAATACTCGGCAAAGAACCACACATAACCCACGTGTGCCATTTGAAGAGATCTTTTAGAATGATTGGCAAGTACCTGCAAATACAAAAATGAAAGAATCATACAGTCAAATTTTTTTAGAAAATAAGGATTTTTGCAGCGCTTGGAAATAATAATAGCCGTTCATTATCTCAGATCTAATGGTTAAAAATTAAAAAGAACTTGTTACAAGGAACCAAAGTAGTGGGCCAGGAACTAAATTTAGTGGGCCGGGAACCATTTACGAAATTAGTTAGAAGGGCATAATAGTATTTTCAGTAATCAGCCTTTGGTGGAGATAAAGTTTCGTGTCCTGCTCGGCTGCTCCTACATCTATCGTTGTCAAAGTCAAACTCCACCGGCGGCGCAGGTCCTGGCTGGAGCGGCCGGAACTCGGCTCTGAGATACATCATCTCATGGCCATCGCTACTCACCTGGGCCGGCGGCTTCAGCTGTGCTATCCAGCTATCTTCGTCGGTGCCGGCAGTGCGGTTCCTGGAGGACGTAGAGAACCCATTATATGCTTTGTCCTGATGCCGGCGTCGACCGCTACCATCCGGAACAAGCCTCAACAGGTTCGCTTTCTCTCCTTGGCGGTTTCTGCCTATTGAGAACCAAGTGCTTATCGCAGTGCTCGCCTCAGGTCGTCTCCTCCATCCTTCGCGAGTGGCTCGAGGAGTGCGTGCTTTACCCGCTGCCGTGGTGCTGCCGTGGACGTCGGAGCTATCACTGATAACCTATGCTTAGGCCGATCGCTAGTACCTGGCCGATAAAGGGTCATGCTGTCAACCGCTGATTACCACGAGCGTGCTCTTCGTGCTGCGCCACACATCTACCCGGAGTTCATCTTCTTCCACTTGATCACGTCCGCGACGGCCTCGAAAGCGACGGTAGAGGAGCAGAGGGCCACGATGTGTGCATCGTTCCCGTTGCTGGCGTTCCGGGTGTACCCCTTCTACCGTTCCTGCTCGTGTTCGCCGTCTACATTGCGTTCGTGGAACCAGCACGCAGCATGGCCTTTGTAGAGGGCTCCAGGCCGTCGAGCACTTGCGCCTGGTGTGCCGGAGGAGTGCCTTGGTGGGCACCGAGGCCCTACGGCAGGCGAGGCACGTCGAGATGGTCGAGTCCCTGCTTCCCAGTCCCTGGTTAATGGTGTGGAGTGGCTAGATCTCCGCTATTCAGCCGCCGGCGTGAATAGGTGCTCAGGGGAGAATAGAGCGATCTGTTTTTTTTTTTTGGCAATCTGTTTTGTGGAGGAAATAAAGACTAAACTACCCTTTTCACAATAAAACGTCTTTCTTAAAGATCAACGGTTCAGAATATTCATGGAGGAAGGAACCGGTGGTGCCTTTCAAGCACCGTAACAAAGCTCTTAGAAAATATGTTATGTACCTAAAAGTATCAAGGCAAAAGTACCAAAAAAATACCAAAATTATTGGACCAAGTACCAAATTAGTGAATCCGGTTTGTAATTTTTGAAATTTTCATTCAAAAGTACCCACAAGTATTAGCAAAAGTAACACAAGTACCGACAAGTACTTGCCAATCATTCTAGAAAAGCTCCCGTTTGAAACTGCAAACGAACTTTAGCCCTTCGCGAGTGTTTCGTGGCGAGGGTTCGCTGAACACTTTGTCGAGTGCCCGCAAAAAAGCCTCTTTTTCGGCACTTTGGAAGATGGGTCATGTTTGTTGTGGGTGGCACTCGGCAGACTGTATGCTGAGTGTTATATGCTCTTGCTGTGGACACATGGCAAACATCCTGAACCCGGTAATTCATGGTGCCGCCCCACTCAATCAAGGCCAGCGATACCCCGAAACTGAGGCAACCTGAGACAAGTATCTTTAATTCTACTATCTGTGAATGACTCTGTCCAGTAGTTCCGCTAGGTGTCAATAAGTCTGGGCCGTGGGCACCCACTACCGAGCTAACGTTGAAAACAAACATGTGAATGAAACCAACGTCTGTTTGTTGATCATCCTGATTTTGTTCTTCGTAGTGTCGTCACTTTTATCTTGTTTTTTCTTGTTGTATATCTGATATGCTAATAATTAACTAATTGCAAGTATATCATATCATAATGTCTCATCAACTAACTTCAAACATATCGGACTGAGGTGTTTCTATTTCAGCTTCAATATGCATCCATTCCCCAAGCTTAAGTCGTCAAAGATTTAAGTGTGTCACGGCGAGCAAAGAAGCCTCTTAAGTGCCCAGCCTGAGCCGCTGTGTTTGGACTTCGTCGAAAATCCATCATTTGTGACGCAGGGAACTTTCCATCCATGTCCTGGTATTGTTCCATACATTTCATCTTCCGGGTGGCCACGTAGATTTGTCTACGTACCCAGTTAACACTGTGAACACAAAATCTAGACAGCATTTTCCTGACTACTCTGAATTTTCTGATTCTAATAATGACAAGAGTAACAACTCGTCATGCTTTCAACACTTAGTCTTCGATTATATTTCTGCTAAAAAAACAATAGGATTGTGGCACGATTTTGATGGAAACACTCAATTGTTCTCTCTCGGCTTATGGAAACCCTGAACAGGCTGGCCACTTCTCTGTCACCGATCGAATGCAAATGTATGACATGTGCACAAGATGCAAATACATATGCATGCTAATGCTACCACGCTTTTCCAAGGAGAAGTAAATGATTCAGCCTACGAACATCCTTTTGTTTAGTGTGTGTCTATCTTTGCACTAGTTCACTCTTATTATATATACCTAGTTCCTCGAAAAAAGATTATATATACCTTCTGTTGCCAATGCGTCTCGCACACATAACAAAATAAGAACTGCTTTCTGCCTACATATATTTCCTTGCAGCAATAGTTTCATATGTTAGAGACAGACATACAGTACATGCTAACTGGCTCGGAATGAGTAGCATCAGGAGTCATGTACACAACACTGAAAAGGCTAGTGTATCTCTTGAGTCCTCATGCGTGGCAAACCAGAGCAGTTTCATACACATCTACTTACATGGCTTCGATGCTTCTCCCGTTCAGCCTACAACCGTGAAACCAGACCCGGAACAAGAGGGTGTGGCAACGTCTCTGGCCATGAGCAAACGACGCAGATGCACACGGCCTCCTAGAGGAAAGGGCCCCCAAAATTTACTCTATAATCCTTCGTTAGTACTCGTAAGTAGTTAATTAGCTAGAAGATGAAACAATAAATTTCTTCCAAACCAATATGCGGTCTCTTAATGTACGTACTGACTGTGTAGCATATATAAAAACTGTAATAGCTGTTAATAAACTTTAAGAAAATCATTATCAACTCTAAAAGTGGGATGATATGGTTTCTTTTTTTTTTTGCAAGTTAGTTGATTCTTCTGCAAAAGGGATCATCCGATCATAGAGTTGATGATGCACTAGGGCGCAATGATTTGGTAATTCATTTCGTCACTCAGTTTGATGTTGTCCTACAAGTACAACGTATAAAAAAAGCTCATGTTTTTTTAGAAAAAGGAAATTATTCCGGCCTCTGCGCCGCATACAGCCAATAAAAAAAAGGAAAAAGTCTATATCACCCCCTAACTATGAAGGTTGGACTACATAACCTCCCAACCTATGAAACGGTCTATATCACCCCCCCTGAACTTCTCAAAACTGATCAAATTACCCCCTAAAGCAGTTTTAAAAAATCATAGTAAATCAAAGAAAAAACATAAAATAGAAAATCCAATTGTGTTGGACTCCAAATGAGTAGATATACACATTAAACATGTAATATGCTATGCTTTAGTATATTTTTTCACTATAGCTTTAGATCTATGCTTTTCTCCATAGTTGTAAAAAATATATTAAAGCATATCATATTATATTTTCAATGTGTACATCTACTCATTTGGAGTCCAACACAACTTGATTTTTCATTTTGTGATTTTTTTTATTTACTATGATTTTTCAAAATTGGTTTAGTGGGTAATATGATCGGTTTTGAGAAGTTCAAGGGGTGATATAGACCGTTTCATAAGATGGGGGTTATGTAGTCCAACCTCTATAGGTGGGGCGTGATATAGACTTTTTCTTTAAAAAAAAAAGCTCATGTGTAACCGTAACCTAAATGGCTTTGCTCCTAATGGCAGTTCATTCGCAATATTCTAATTGCCTTCGATGGGCGTGTGAGGGCGCTGGTTACTGCCACTGTATGATAGTAAGTCGCAGCATCCGAGCCATCTAAACCACAAGCAACTTCCAAGATGAGACTTGAGAGCCTCTCTCATTTTCTCTTCTTTGCTCCACCTCGACGCCGCCAAGGCGCCAACGCCAAGGGCGTCACACCGCCGCCGTCTGCTGCTCCTCCGTGCTGGTGCCGAGACGCTCGACGCCCATAAGCATTAGCGCGGATTGTCCTCCAGCTAGGCATGGACGACGCTCGACGCCCATAAGCTGCTCCAGGAATTACCTACAAGCATTAGCGCCGGTTCTATCGCTGCTTCACGCCGTGCACGCGCTCGCACATGCCCTGCGGCGCTGCGCGTCGCCACACCCACACCCCGTCCACATAGCGTCCGCGTGACTCGCTCCGTTCGCCACCGCTCTGTGCTCGCGTAGATTCAAGAAGTTCAGTTCTCCAGCCATCGCTCCATGTACATGTATGTATAAATATACAGTCAAATGATCAATACAGTTTGTTGTTGGAGTCCAAACCTCTTTTATTAGCAAGGTCTGATGTTCTAGAATTCAGCGAGTTAGTGTTGGCTTTGGGTGTCCATTGCCTTGTCACTTGTGTTGGCTGTTGGTGAGAGTCTGAGAACGAACAGGAAGTCAACGGAGTGCGGACTGTGCGTAGGAAAATGGGTAGGCTACGCTAGCTAAAATAAGTTTAATCTACCACGTAAACCTAGGAACCTTGCGAGTAGGAGGTCACATATCGTTACCACTAGACGCGCGGATGCAACGGAACCGTCTCGATGTAGGAGAGCCCTCCTGCGTCACGGTTCGGACTGCTAGGTCCGCGAGAGCAGCGGGAGGCATGAGCGTGGAGGGCAGCGGTGGCGGCGACCAAAGGTGTGATGCCCCTAGCCCCTCCCACATATATATATAGGGGTGCCAATGGGCTTCTATCTCATACGCCCAATAGTAACCCTAATCTTGTATGGAACAATATCCCTTTGGACCTGCAGTGGATCCAATCCAATTGGCTTTAGGGTATATATCCAACAGTCTCACACTTGCACTAAAGACAATCATATAGACAAGCCTTTCAACATTCTAACCCCTTAAGTGTGTGACAATATGGGTTCACATGCTAATAGACATGGCCAGAGTACTCCTACTCAGTCCAACAGTTAGCAACGGCCTCTAGCAAGACGTACTAACTCCTATACGCATGTAAAGATTAAATCGGACGAACCATCACAACATATGTACAGGCTCTTTCTATTGCCTCACGACATTTGGTCTAGCTCCAAGCTGACCACTCTTTCTTGATATGATGAGTCCGATCCTTTCACTGGTTAACTTTTAATTGTAGCACGGCCATGCATTTCCTGATACGATCACTCGAGAGGCCCAGAGGTATCTCTCTCGTAGAGAGAGAGGGGCAAATCCGATCTCAACAGCAAGCTTCACAACAACGAGGTATGGTAGACTACTATCATTCGCTGCACGCGGAAAAAGCTAAGGTTCGAGCATGTATGGTAGACTATTAAATTGATGGACCAGTCAATTTTGGAAAATTAAACATAGGAGACCCACCAAGGCCCAAGCCAGCCTGACAGGGAGATTGAGCGTCCCACACGTTGCTAGTCTGGCAATACGCAGTGCATGCCAACCCTTGTAAATGGGAGATGGACATGGATTTTTCTACTATTTATTTGTCCCTGACAAATATATTTATTATTGTATATATACACTAGCAAACGTGTCCATGCGTTGCTACGGGTGAAGATTATATGATACAATAAATGCACTTGAGTACGTATTGGTTTTTGTTCCGTCATAATTCATCATCCTTCACTCAACATGCTTTTCTTTTTGTCTTATCTTATTTCCTAAAACTTAATTTGGAGATTTGTGGTCATAATGGTTTTTTTCAATTTCTTCTAATTTGCCTATTTTTTTAACCCTAGAATTTATTGCTAAAACGGGCCAACAGATGTAATTTTGCGACAAACCAAACACATAGTTAGAATACTTCCAATAACGTGTCAAAGAGCTAGCCAATGTAATTAAGGAATTTTCTTAATTGCTACATTTTCATCGGCAGTTTTCTTTTTCTTTTTTCTGAGAGGCTGATCTCATCTGCAGTTTTTTACGCCATTTCATCAGCAGGGTTTTTTTTTTTTTGAGGATTTCATTTTCATCAGCAGTTTCTTTAGGGAGATTTCATCAGCAGTTTCTTTAGGGAGATTTCATCAGCAGTTCGACGCTGTGCTCATGCTGATGGGCCCAATTACCTTCGTCGATTCCCTTCGGCCCACCATGGCCCAAGGCCATCTTGCAGATTGTATAAGCCACAAATCCACAACCGTTCCTAACCTTATCCTCACGCTCGCAGCGCTCCATCGGTAGTTCGCCACCAGCGACGCTCACGGGTGGCACTGCAACCCCTTGGCCACACGATGCCGGCGACTAAGCGAGCAGGGCGGCGGCGGCGTGACTCGAGCGCTGCCACGCACATCGGGCGAGCGGCAGCCGTGGTGGCTGGCGCGCGACTCAGGCACTGCCATGGGATTTGGGAAAGCAGCAGGTGTGGCGGCAGCCGCGCGACTTTGGACGAGCTGCTGGATGTGACAGCAGCCGCGTGACTCAAACGAACGCAGTATGAGACGGCGGCCGCACGATGCAGCCGCACAGGCGACCGGTGAGCATAGACAGCCACACGACGCGCCCGTGTGCGCGTGTATCTTATCTTATGGTGTTGTGCTACGATTTCTTACATATTTTCTTCCTACTTGCTTTGATTTTGTTGGCCGTTGGTTCGATTTCGTTCGTTGTTGGTTCGTTTTCGTTGCCTGTTTGATAAACTGCTTAATAGATTCAGTGTGCCGAGGTTCGGTGCACTTCGGTTTGGAAACTAGGACTGGGCATTCGGTTAAATCGGTTTGGTTAATTCGGTTTCAAAATATTTCGGTTATTGAAAACTGCTCACCGAATTTTATACCAAATTTTTTTAAACCAACTAAATTCGGTTTCGGTTAATCGGTTTAATATTTCGGTTAACCGTAATAGTACACTGTATGTAAGGGCAATCAAATAGTCTGCCAATTTATCCGACACCACGCATAAAAAGTTGAAGCCAAATCCTTATCAGATTGTGTCATGTTTGTGCTGCTCATTCTATTCTATCTTGAACATCAGATCTGACAAACACCACGCTTCTGGGAGCCCATCGACATTTGCATCCCCATCTACAAAACAGGCAAAAAAAAATCAAGACAAATCCCAAATAAAGAGCCACTGAATTCGAGAGCACCTTGCAGGAATGGAACATACGAGTAACTAATGCAGGATCAGTGGTGCCGAAGCAATCGAAAAGTTGCTTTCCTTCTGCAGGCGGACGGCTGCTACTCTGACGGTTGCTGCTGGCCACACAGCAGACTCGATGCAGAAGTCTCTGCAGCACGCATGGCAAGCGGACGGAGGCAGCCTGAGGGGAGGCCGGAGTACACAGCGCGCGGAGCTGGTGTGGAACCCTAAGCGCAGTGTGAGCCGATGGCTACCCTGCTGCGGCCGTGCAATATCGGTGGGCGGTGGCTGGGCGAGATGCTGTGCAGCTAGGTGGTGTTTGGATGCACCTTGGGTTGAGGATAGGGATATGCAATGGGAATAAATAGGTGGGTTGGGGTTATGGATATGAACATCAAATCCATTTCCCATGTTTGGTTGAACTGGGTTAAGGATTGGGTTAGATAATATGTTGGACCAAAATACCCCTATCTGAAACATAAAACAAATGCATCATTGGCAACGACATGGTATGATCAGACATTTCAAGTTTCAAAAATTAATGCGTGTCCTCCATCACTTGATCCACGCAAGACAACAACAGTGCAAAGTACTCATGAAAAGTATAAAGGTCCAACAATATTATACTAGTACACAAAAGATTCAACCGGCTGCTTGAGTTCAGCCAGACATACTTATAAACCTCCCATGCACTTGACATATTTACAACAAAATTTCCACTTAATTCTGCAGCTAACTACATGGCACTTCCCTTGGTACTAGCATGACACAAAATAAACCAGTTTCCAAGGTTACAAAAGAGTTACTACTGTCAATTCAGTGAGGGACTGCACTTGTGCTATGTATATAACTACACAAAAGGCAGCATTGCCGATGTGCTGACACCACCTACTTGGAACTTCGAAGCACCTCCCAAATGAACGCAGATTTAAAGTCTTGTGGAGTGGTGAAGAACATATTCAACTTTGTTGCATCTTGACCAATTATGAGAGCAGCCTTGACAAGTTGATCACGGGTAAACTCAGGGAATTTAGTGAGGACAGAAAACAATTGCTCCCTCCTTTTATCAGTTTGCTTTTGAGCCTCCAGTTCATGGGCATATGCAGACTGAATAACATTCATAGCAGCAGCATTTGAGGTTTGAACTTCCACAAGATTTTTTAGTGACTTTGACAAATTTGAAAACTCGCAAGACACAACATCATCTTCTACAAATTTCCTCTTGCGGCTACCTGAAGATTTATTTCCATTTGATGGATTGCTACCAGGACATTGTAGATGAGACTGTGAGTCAATGACACTATCAGATTGGTGGGATGGTTCAGTCATATTGTCAGCGGATTGCTCTTCTTGTAGATCAATGTCATCGCCTGGGCCTTTAGCCTTGCTTCCCTTGGCAAGATCATTAGCATAAATTTCACAAAGCTTGTCATAGTTCACAAAAGGCTTCATATACAAGTTTGCTGCTCCATTTGGACTCTGCAGTGGACAAAAAATATTAAATTATGAGCATGAGTAATATATATTAGACCCAGGTAATAACAAACAGTAATGCATGTAGTACTGTACCTTTGCCCAACCATTGAATAGCTCCAGGTCTCCTACAACCATTTTCCTCTCATCATCCCAACCAAATCCACTTCCATGCTGCTGAATATCCAACACATAGGACAACATCTTCTTCAACTTTTTCACTTCAGACTGGATATGAGGATCAGCTTTGATATTAGCATTAGGGAACCTTTTAGCAAGCTCTTTCTCAATATATGTCATGTAGCCACACTTATGTCCAGTGTCCGCCTTACAGCCAGAGTTATTCATTTCATATAGGATATCAACAAGTGCATTTTCTTCATCTGCCGACCAAATCCTCTTCTCTCTCTTCTTATTCAACCTTTTCTTGTTATGTCCTTTATTCACCTATCTCACAACAATAGATAGCACCAGTAATGAAATAAGTAAATGAACTAACCATGCACAAGTAATCAGTATGCTTGACAAACCAATACAAATGGAATATGGCACAATAACTAACATATAACAAACAAATGTTTACATTAGTTTCATAGTAAATGACCATGGTCAAATCAAGCATTAGGAAGTACAATTAGCGACAGTTTCTTGCTTGCCAAGAATTCCACATGTTTGTCGCTAGAGAATCTCTAAAATTGGTCCACTCCGCTGATGACTCGGTTCGATCAACTACACCTAAGTTGTGTTCTTCGTGTCCTTCACTTTCCAACAAATCTTCCAACTGAGACTCCAATGGATCAGTTCTCATTTGCTGTCGTATCAAGTTGTGGAGGTAGCAGCATGCAAGGATTATAGCAATTTGGGTGTCTATAGGGAAGTACGATCCATTCCTAATTATACCCCAACGATTCTTCAATAATGAAAAGGTCCTTTCTATAACATTCCGTGCCGAAGAGTGCTTCATGTTAAACAGTTCCTCCTTCCTTGTTGGTGGGTTACCCCATTCCTTTAGGTGGTAGCGTTGACCTCTGTATGGTGCGAGAAATCCCTCACAGTTTCTGTACCCAGCATCCACAAGATAATAGCATCCACGAGGAACCCTCAAACCATTTGGTCTTGTCAAGGCATCTCTAAGAACTCTTGCATCAGCAGCAGACCCCTCCCAACCTGCCAAGACATAGCTGAATTGCATGTCCGGTGTGCAAGCAGCAAGAACATTTGTTGCAATATCATTCTTCCTTGAACGGTATCTTGGTTTATCTACTGCTGGAACTCTAACTTTAACATAGGTGCCATCAAGAGCACCTAAACAATTCTACAATATGCAAAAGCATATAAATTATTAGTCAGTGTACATATTGATTAATTGCTATGTGGTCTAATTAATTTTTACCTTAAAACACTTCCACCTTTCTTCCTTACAATTATCTGATATTGGCTGAGGTCTCTTAAGCAGGACACTCCATAGCTTAAGAACAGCTCGTAGGACGGTATTGAAGTGTCGACTTATAGTCTCTATGGATCGCTGGTAATCTGTCCTCATGGAGCGACTCTTTTCATCATAAGCTAATATATGTAGGAACATCGCTACCATTTCCGCAACTGTTACATTTCTAGTGTCACTCAGACCTCCAATATCTCTCAGTAAAGAGCACAACACCCAAAAACAGTGCCTATCCATTCGAAGTTGTTCAAGACATAAGATATCACTTTCATAGATCATATCATTCAAATTCTTCAATCGGCTCACTGGGTCAAACCTACAGGGCTCTCTTATCAATCGTGGTCGCTTCTTTCTAAGAACAAAAAACCAATACAGCAAAGCAATGTGTAAAGCCATGAAAAGTGTCATGCTATCACATGTCATCTGCTGGCACAACACTAGCATATCACTCTTGGATGGAGGTCGGGCCATATTCTGTTAAATAAAATTCTATAAGTCCACTAATATGCATATATTGATGCATCATGTAAATAAAAAAGAACTGCTGCAGTGCTGATAAAAACATGGTTGCAGAAAAGCATTAGCACTACCTGAGTGGTGGTGATTTCTTGGATAGTGTCCCCAACTATTGGATGCTCCCTTTGCTGAATGTAAACCTCAAAACAGTTGGTTTGATTTGCATATTTCATCATTTCAAGAGCCGAAGTGTCATCCTTCAGAAGGTCGATCCCATCATCAAGACTTCGTCCGGGAATGAGGTAGAACAGATTATCCCCGTCCTTAAAGCCTACACTTCTCGCAAGTTGTACCAAATGGTTGTAGGAGAATACATCTTTGTCGATATTTCCGAAGAAGGCAACTTGACCTCCATCATATGACAACGCACCTTCTTTTGAGAATGCACCTCCATGGTGCATCACAATATTGACACTCCCTGGAGCCATTATCTCTGTACAGGTAGTGACATATTATTATTATAAACAATAATACCACAAGGAACGTTGTGCTTTAGAAAGTGAAATAATCAGGAATGTAGTGGCTTTGACTAACTAGCTCAAATCAGTGTATGCTGCTACTTCTGAAAAGAAAAATATGTTCAACTCCAATCCCATTAGTACGCTTTGCAAGCAGTAGTAGTATTATACAGTAGTTTTTTTTGCGGGTAGTAGTATTATACAGTAGTTGTAATATGTACCAGTACGCTTTGCTACCAGATCACTGGAATCAGACCTCAGGCATATGCGTGAGAATATATGAACACAAACTGATTCTACATATTATATTTTCCCATTCGTGTATCCAGAAAAAAAATGCAGAACAGATCTAGCTTGCACGCTAGATGAATCAGTGCTTTGAGCAATAATCAGTCAAAGAACAAATAATAACTGAGGTAGGAAGAAAATAATAGCGGGGTATATGTGCCACAAAATAAGATACAGAGCTCCATACCTGGTCTGGACACAGGGACGAGCGCCCGGCGGAAGGCTGCAGCAATGGAAAGCTTCAGCGGCAGAACGTCGTCGCCTCCGTGAGGAAGAGAGTGGTGGACGGAGCAGAGGGCGGAGAGGAGGAGGTCTGCGTGCGGCTGCGTGTCAGATCGGAATCCGCCGGCTTCGATCCAGACGCAGGACGAAGTGGAGGCAGGCGGCGGTCACACAGTCCTCTCGGCGAGGTTGTCTGTGGGTCGCTCGTGCCTGACGCGGATGGAGGCGACGGAGGAGGCGGTCGCGCAGCCCTCTCGACGAGGTGGTCCGCGGGTCGCTCCGTGCCTGACGCCGATGGAGGCGACGGAGGAAGAGGAGGCCGAGTTATTTTCGGAAGGGCAAAACTGTAATTTCACGTGCTCAGAGGCCATAACCCGCCCAAACCCAGCCCCGCCGGTGGGTTTTGAACGGCTGGAAATCAGTGAATCGTTTCCCCAACCCTAACCCACTTTATTTCCCTAACCCAAAACCCAAACGTTGGATTAGATTCAACCCATCTCCCATTTCCTCGACCCACCCTCTATTTCCCATAATCCAAACAGCACCCTAGGGTTTCTGAGTGGAGAAGATTTTATTTGGTTTTAGTGGGCCTTATGGGCCGCGGACGGAATCAGTTTGGGCCAGACCAAGATCGCGAGGAAGCTAAAAACTGAGAGCTCGGTTAATACGGTGAATCGGTTAACTGCTCCCAATAACCGATCAAATGACCGAACACCGAATAGTGGCGATTTTTTAACCGAACCGATAACCGAAAACTGATTTAACCTCGGTTAAATCTGTTCGGTTCGGTTAATCGGTTTCGGTGAATTTTGTGCCCACCCCTATTTGAAACCGAACACCACTCGAAGAAGAACAGTATCCGACTGACAGGTGGGGCCCACTTGTCAGGACGGACCACAAAAGGGCACAATCAATACTTGCTTTAGAATAGATATAGATATAGATACCCCTGCAAATGTCCCTGTCTCTCATTTGATCTCTGCCTTCTTATGCCCCCCCCCCCACCCAGCCCCCCACACACAACACACACATTTCATAGTTTCCACCGCTACATGATATAAACGTATCCAATTCCAATCCGTGCAAGGTGTAGATTGATCAGCAGCTAGCTTAGTAGGTTATTGTTTTCATGTTCTTTTATAGTGACTATAATAGTTAGCTAAGCTAGGCTTGGGCGACACCAGGAAAACTAACGCATCATGGTGTATGAGATTTCGTGGTACAAAGGCCCAGCACAGCACAGTGACTTGCTGTGGGACGTTGCCTCAGGACGTGCACTTGTGCCGATTGGATAGGCTTTGGGCACGCGTTTGGAGTGCTACGTTTAATCCTCCTCTAACAGAACTTCTGTCCGTGCTGTGCGGTGAATCAGCTGGTGTGAGCCTGTGATGCGTCGGCCACCTGAACAAAGCTCTAGGTAATATATTTACTACTCTCAGTAGTCAAACAATTTGTAACACTTTTGTTCTTTTTATAATATATAATCAGTAGGGGACAACTAACCCCTTCTGTCTCTCAAAAAGAAGTAGTAGACACCAGCTGGGAACCAAATGGAAGAAAGTGAGGTGTAGACTTATGGAGAATTAAAAAAAGTCGTCATACATGCTCAATCCAAATGCACATATGCATATAGGGTGTATTGTATGCATATAGGGTGTTTGTTTCTGACATGCGAGGAATCAGCTCATCTACGGATCTAAGTTCTTCATGAGTCAATTCCATGAACTTTAGTGGAATGAGTCCATTCTTAATGCTTGTACTAATTATTAATCTCATTAGACGATGAGGTTATGAAAAGACAACCCATTTTACTACACAGACCAAACAAAAAAATGAGTAAAAAGATGATGGATCATTCCATTCCTTAAAAGAGATCCCACAAATTTACACTGAGATCGAATTAATAAACATGTACTCCAAACAGTAATAATTGCATAATTGGTAAGATTAGTTCATTAATTATAGAAAATATTGGAGGGCCTTCAAGCCTTGAATTGGGGCTGTACCGTGAGCTCAAAACTCGCAAGATGACTCGACCGAGTTGAGAATTTAATGAGCCAAACAACTACTTTACTAATTTTATTAACGAGCTAGCTCAAGCTATCTCATGAGCAGCTTGCGTGCTAACCAAGTTAGAAGGCCAAAAATGTAGGGCTTTTGTGGTTTCTATATACTAAAATGACACGACCAAATTTACATTGGCTTGTGAGCCTAACAAGCCAAGATGGCTCGGCGGTTAGCCCTAGCGTGAACCCAGCCTGACAGGGAGGTCAACCACCCCACCTTACTAGTCAGTCTGCCAATACACAATGCATTCCAATCCCTGTAAACAGGAGACCAACCTTTGTCCAATTTATTTGTCCCTAACAAACATATTTATTATTGTGTGTATATATTCATGCTCTGCCTTCCTATGTAACTCACCCCCACACATTTCATAGCTAGTTTTCACCGTCACATGATAATAAGCGTGTAGAAGTGCATGGAGCTTATTAGATCCAGACGTCCAATTCTGATCCATGCAAGGCGCGGATTCAGCAGCTAGCTAGCTTAGTAGATTTTCACTTTCATCCTATTTTAGTACCAACTATAATAGCTAGCTGTCTAGCTAGGCTTGGGCGGCACTGGGAAAACGAACGCATCGTCCGGAAGAAGATTCTGCGGTACAAACGCTCATCTAAGCACCTTGAGTTGAAGAGGGACGCCGCCTCAGGATGTGCACTTGTGCCCATTGGAACGGCTTTGGACATGCGCTTAAGAGTGTTACGCTTCGTCCTCTCCCCTACCAGCACCTCCACCAGCGCAGTGGATCAGGAGGGGTGTGTCCAACGTGATAGGCTGTCAACGCTGGTTAAGCTGGTTTTAAGTTGTTTCCCAGACCAAACGGCATCGGTACGGGTTTGGTGGGTTGGTTTTGCATGTCTCTACGGTCCAAAACCGGACGAGGTGGGGCCGTAGGGAAGTTTGTTGCCGGCGGCAGCAACCGGCTCTCTCCATCGCATGGTTGGTGGCAGTGAGTGGCCGCTTCCAAAGACAACACCAACTTTGACAGTTGTTGCAGTGAATCATATTGAGGATGTAGTAATTCGATTGTTTATTGATCAGCATCAATGGTTCCCAGATGTCTGCTCGTGACGAAGATTCGATTGGTTATTGTTTTGCCGCTTGCTGCCTTGATACCAATTCCACTATGTGATAACCATGAACGAACAATTCGCAAAAAAAAAAATATATAACCATGAACAAACAGGCTTACCGCGTGTGATTAAAAAGAATGAAACTGAAACGCAATTTTTTCTGAGAAACAAACTGAAACACAAATGATAGCAACAAAGTGAATAGTTAGGCCCTTTGGGCTACGAATGTACCAACCCCATGAGAGGTAGCGGCCCAGATATGAACTAGGTTCCATGAGCCAGCCCAGCCAGGCCATTCTGACAAACGATTGATTGGTCAATTTTACCTAATTGTTGCTTGATGTAAACGTTGTAACTTGATTCGCTCAACAAAAAAAAAAACGTTGTAGCATGAAGAAAGCCATAGGTGGGGCGCGTCGACCATGCGTCACAGATGGATGAACAGTTATTCGTAGATGGATTGGGTGATAGTGGCGCGCTTCCGTTGTTGGAGTGTGGTCGATATTGGAATAATCAAATCAATCATGCAGCGTGTTGCTGGTGGTAGTTTACGTTAGATCGAGCGGGCCTCAGCCCTCAACTGTCTTTCTCTACCAGCCGTGGCCCGTGGGCCCTCATCAATTTCTCACATCAGGGCTCGCCAGGGTTCACAAAACCACGGGTTGACCGGTTTTTGTTAGGGAAAAAACCGGTCGGCTAACCGGTGAAACCGGTCGGCTAACCGGTAGTAGCGGTTTTATAGTGTTGGTTTGGGAGCGGTAACCGGGTTTTTTACAACCGGACCGGACCAGTTTGACCGGTTCCCGCGGGAACCGGCCGGTTTTGAACGGTTTTGTTAACCCTGGGGCTCGCT
Source organism: Digitaria exilis (assembly GCA_015342445.1). NCBI lineage: Eukaryota > Viridiplantae > Streptophyta > Magnoliopsida > Poales > Poaceae > Digitaria > Digitaria exilis. The sequence goes on along the minus strand of JACEFO010001677.1, from coordinate 544,344 downwards.
GCAACGCCCGGAAGGTAATAGCAAGATGTCCTACGTTGCTAGTCTGGCAATACGCGGTGCATGCCAACCCCTGTAAATGGGAGATGAATCTTTCTCCATTTATTTGTCTCTGACAAATATATTTATTATTGTGTATATATACCTACCTCTGCAAAAGTCCCCATCTCCCATTTGATCTCTACCTTCCTAGCTATTTCGACCCCACACATTTTATAGTTTCCACCACTACATGATATAAGCGTATAGAAGTGCATGGCACACATCAGATTTAGACATCCAATTCCGATCCATGCGAGGTGTAGATTCATCAGCTAGCTTAGTACGTTTCAATAGTTAGCTAAGCTAGGCTTGGGTGACACCGGGAAGACGGACGCATCATGGTGGTACAAAAGGCCCAGCAGAGCACATTGACCTTCAGAGGGAGGTTGCCTCAGGATGTGCACTTGTGCCGACTGGAGTAGCTTTGGGCACGCGTTTGGAGTGCTAACCCTTCCTCATCTACCAGCACCTCTGGCTGCGCTGCGCACAGTGAATCATGTGTGATCCTGTGATGCGTCGGCCACCTGACCAAAGGCTGGAAAGTGCAGACCAAATGGAAAAGGCTGAGGTGCAGACTTGTGGAGAATAAGGGAAAAAAGTCATCAAACAATATACATGCTCGATCCAAATGCACATATGCATATAGGGTGTTTCTTTCGATTTGCGAGGAATCAGCTCAGCTACGAATCTACAGTACAATAGGGTGGTTCGTCATGGGTCAATTCCATGAACTTTAGTGGGGTCTGGGATGAGTCCATTTTTAATGCATGTTCTAATTATTATCTCGTTACTCGTTAGACGATGAGGTGATGATAGACAATCCATTTTACTACACAAATCAAGCAAAAAAAAATAAGGAGCGAAAAAGATGATGGATCATTCCATTCCTTAAACCAAATCCCACAAATTTACACTGGGATCAAAACAATAAACAGGTAGTCCAAACTATCGTGATTGCATAATTGGTAGGATTATTTCATTAATTATGGGAAAGATTGGAGGGCAATCAAACACTGAACTAAGGCTGGACCGTGAGCTCAAAATATGCAAGATGACTTGGCTCGGTTGAGAATTTAACGAGCCAAGTAGCTATATTTTACTCATTTTATTAACAAGCTGGCTCGTGAATGGCTTGCGTGCTAACTGAGTTAGAAGGCAAAATATAGAGATTAGTGGAACGTCATGCCACTCTGGGCCGGGCCCGCTTACGCCTGGCAGCTCTCTAGAATCCCAAGAATACCCTCACAAACCAACACATATCTTTACTGCGCACTTTGTTCTTACTCATACACACCCGCAAAAGACTTATCGGTCGGTCACCCATGTTGAAATTGCTCCGAGCCAAGCACGCTTAATCCAGAGTTCTTTCGAGATGAGCTCCCGGAAAAAAAGTTGCAACTTGTTCGTATGAGTATTATTATCAATCCTATTAAGCCTTGGGTCAGGGTGCTACAATTAGAGTGCAACTTTAGTTGCTCCTTTTTCTCAAATAAATCTGAAGATGCTGCACACATATTTCTATTTTTTATTAGTTGTGTCTTGTGCATGATTTTGAAGGTTTAAAAATTATTGCTTCTGTTTTCTATATACTAAAGTGACACGACCAAATTTACATCTGACTCATGAACCTAATGACCCCAGTCGAGATGGCTCAACATTTAGCCCTAGCGTGAACCCAGCCAGACAGGGAGATTGACCTCCCCACGTTACTAGTCTGCCAATGGGCAATGCATTCCAACCAGGAGTACTAAATGGGAGACCGACCTTTGTCCAATTTAGGGCTTGTTCGTTTAGCTATGGATTGGTTTGGTTCCCTACTCATGGACTCAATCCCACCCATTCCACATGGAACCCAACCAATCCATGGCTAACCAAACGAAGCCTTATTTGTCCCTAACAAACATATTTATTATTGTGTGTGTAGTGTATATATACATGCTCTGCCTTCCTATCTCACCCCCACACATTTCATAGCTAGTTTTCCACCGTCACATGATAATAAGCGCGTAGAAGTGCGTGGAACTTATTAGATCCAAACGTCCAATTCTGATCCATGCAAGGCGTGGATTCAGCAGCTAGCTTTAGTAGATTTTCACTTTCATCTTATTTTATACCGAATATAATAGCTAGCTGTCTAGCTAGGCTTGGGCGGCATCGGAAAAATTAACGCATCATACTGCAGGAGATTATGTGATACACTGATACCAGTGCTCAGCTTAGCACATTGAGTTGAAGAGGGATGCCGCCTCAGGATGTGCACTTGTGCTAGTCAGAACACTTTTGGGCACACATTTGGAGTGCTAGGCTTCGTCCTCACCTCAATCAGCACCTCAGGCTGCGCAATGGATCAGGAGTGGTGCGTGCCGCATGATAGGCATCATCAACGCTGGTGAAGCGGGTTTCAGTGGTGTCTCAAACCAAACCTCATCAGTACGGGTTTGGTGGGCTGGTTTTGCTGGCCACTATGGTTCAAAATCGGATGAGCAGGGAGTTTGTCGCCAGCGGCAGCAAGCGACTCTCTCCATCGCCTGGTTGAACGGCTCCCGTTCGTGGAAGACAACATTGACAGAGACAGCTGTTGTGAATCACACAGACGTACTCCGTGAAGCTTCTCGTAGGCGGCCATAGCCGTTACGCCATATCGAAGACGTAGTTCGATTTTTAATTGATCAGCATCAATGGTTTCCAGCTAGATGCCTGCTCCTGACGTAGATTGAATTGGTCATTGTGTTTGCTGCTGGTTGCCTGGTACCGATACCACTTGGCATGGGCACCATATGCGATATGAGGCCTCAAGATACGCTGCCAGCGTGCTGGTGTATCTTCGTTCTGCAGGACGCCCCATGCAGCTGCACTCAGCTGCGACTCTGTGCGGACGTTGCGGGTAGTACTAGGTTTTTCAGAGTTTTGGAACCAAACCATGAACGAACAGGCCTACCGCGTGCGATTAAAAAAATAAAACTGAAACGCAAATGTAACAAAGTGAATAATTGGGCTCAAAGAGCTACTAATGCACCAGCCCATACGAGAGATAAGGGCCCGGATAAGAACTAGGGCCCACGAGCCAACCCAGCCATCACGTCCCATCCTGACTGAGGGACGGATTAGCAAATTTTATGATTGGGCCCTTTGGGGCGCACTAATGCACCAGCCCTTATAAGGCCCCGTTTAGGTTCACCTATTTTTCCCAAAAATTCACTATTTATCCTAACTTTTTTCTATTCATCTCATTACTCCTACTCACATAACACTATTTATCTACAGTGTTTTTTTAGGTGAACAGTGTATTTTTGGGAAATCTTTCCCAATCTAAACACACCCTTACTAATTTTCGGTTGATGCAAACGCAGCATGAAGAAGGAAGCTGTAGGTGGGGCCCGCCAGTCATGCTATCCCTCTTTGTCATCGACCATGCATGACACAGCGATGAGCAGTCAGTCATTCGTAGATGGATGGGTGATAGTGGCGCGCTTCCGTTGTTGGAGTGTGGTCGATATTGGAATAATCAAAACAATCATGCTTCATGGAGCGCTGCTGGTGGTAGTTGAAGCTTTTTTTTTTAAAAAAAAAAGTAGTTTAAGTTAGATCGAGCGGGCCTCAGTTGCCATTCTGTACCAGCCCGTGGGCCCTGATCCATTTCTCACAGCAGGGCCCGGCTCGCTGCAACTCCGGGGTAGCAAACTAGTACTGTAGCAACTAGCAAGGGAGGTCCCATTTTCTTGCACGCACGGTCATGTACCGGTTTGCATCATGGCACTTCATCAGGTGTTCGTTGCCGTAGTGATACAGTGGCAAAACGGAGGAAGTGGCAAAGGTCACAAACATTTGTCCTTGGTAAAGTTGTTGTAAGGACTACATATATAGTTTCTGTCCGTGTCCCTTGTTGTAGACCGGTTCGTCCTGCAGAGGAGCTGATTAGAGTTGAGAGCATCAAGGTCTGTTTCTGGACACAAAGCTTCGTTCTTTGATTTTTTTTTTTTGTGCTTAACTTTAAGTTAGGTCCAATCTCGTTCCCTCTTGGACAAAAAAAAAAGAGTAGGTACAGACGTACATTGTGCAGCAGCTGCTTTCTTTTTTGGGGAGAAGCGATCGAGCGAGTACAGCGCTGCGTTGCCTACGAGGTCAATGCAAGGATTCTCTTTCTCTTGGGTGTTACCTAGTCAACCTAGATATCGACCCCAATCCCAAAATATGCATGAGCCACCCCTGGCCGTTAGTTTAGTACTATAACATGCTACAGTACCGAAGCAAAAAAAAACTTTCATGGATGGTTCAGTTCAATCAGAGATCCGCGCTGTTTGCTCAACAACATGCCAACGACGGCCGATAGGTAAGAAGGAGGCTGTCGGCGCCTGAAACTTGGTTCACGCATAAATGGTGTGAGATGCCTGGGTGTCGGTGGACAGGCAATAAGCTCGACTAGCGATCGGGCCAGCCGGCAGGCAGCCCAGGCAAGGAAAGGCATGTGCGTTTCACTTGCATTGCGATGATGATAATGAGGCATCAGATCCGAAAGAGATGCCGTGACAATGGATGGATCCGGATCGGAATCCATGCATTGCACAGAGATGCACGGCAGCAAGGTACAGCGTGGAAAAGGCGCAAAGGGAACAAACAAAAAAAAATGTAAAGAAAAGGTAGGTGCGTGCGCCTACGCTACGCTATTCCGAGCGGGCCGGGAGGGAGACGTAGGCGCGTGTCAAAGGCGTTTCAACGACGAGAGAGAGGGGTCGGTCCGGCTGGTACAGCGGGGACGACGACGCATGCATGTGGCGCGAGAGTGGCGATGCACTCGCAGGGCGCATGGCGCAATTATTATGGATGGCTCATGGCTGGTGAAGAGGTGATCCGATCCACCTCTCACTCCCCGGCTCGACAAGGATTATTGTTTTCCAATTGGTGCGACTATTAAACTCCTGATTAGGACTAATAACCAGCTATACGAGCTATACGTGCAACCGGGTTAGAGGGCGCGATTTGCAATTTCTTATTTTAGGCGCCGAGCTCCGCTGGCTTGTTAAAGAATAATGGATGGTTAGGTTGGATCATCCTACGAGCTATTAGCTGGTGCTACTACACTAGTACTACTCACAGTACTAGCGAACAGTACATGGTCTCTTGGGTCGGTGTTGGTCGTCGGCCCCAGTTGCTGCCTGCCTGCCTGCGTTTTCTTCTGGTTCCATTCCATGTGGTGGATTGCGAGCTAGGCTGCCGGAATATGGAAACCCATCCATTTCATCCATGTGGAACGTACTATAATTTAGGCGTCCATCCGCTATCGGAGCACAAGGCCGACACCATTGTTGTTGTACATACATACAGTCCTACTGCAGTGCTGCTCCTGCACCACTGTAAAGAAAGGAAACGTCACGAACAAATAAACTATAGGTAGACACCCTATTTAACTAGAAGAAATAATAGGAGCTTCAACGGGTAAAGAAGAAGAGTGCTTTCACCGTACTACTCCATGCTTAGAGAGCCGGCCGGCAGAGATATGATGGCGGACGAGCGAGGATTAAAAACGGAGAGGCTACCATGCCACCATGTGCGTGCGCGCGGCGACCTCGATCACATACTTCGCACGAAGTACTAGTAGTATCAGCAGGGTGGAGTATTATTATACTAGTATACTGGGTTCTGGAAATTGCCCGGATTGCTCGGTAAAATAAGTAGGAGTATATACTATTTTTTCTGTGACCAATGGATTGAATGGAGCCGGGCCGGTTGGGATGATCGGTTCCTGCCTGCGCTGCGTTACGTTTTCGCGGATGCATGTGAAACGAACATGCACGGCGACCTCCAGCTAGGGGTAGCAAGGCCATGACGGTGGTGGTGTTGGTGTTGCCACCGTACGTCACGGCCGGATCTCGGATGGAAACTGGAAAGGCAGCACAGCAGCGTGAGGCGCGGCTTTGCTTTTACACCTGTCGTCTCCCTCCTCTCTCTCTGTCTCCGCATGCTATGCATGCATGCATGCAGATCCGCCGCCGCCGCGGCGCCTTTCCTTTCTTCCTCTCGCTTTGGTTTGGCTGGAAACATTGATGGCAATGGGTCGGGTTTGGATCAGGTGGAGTGTCTGGCACCTAAACCTAAAACCCAAACCTAAAATCCGAATCTAACCTGAACTCCTATTCGGGTGAAATTTCATGCCCAAATCCAAACCCTAACCAAAACCCACGGATTAACCATACACCCAAGAATATCATAATAAAATCAGCATTCGGAAAGAGCAACAATAACAAAATAGTAATTCAGTATACAACAATATATCAAGGAGAGTATCCAGATTTCATAACATTCATACTTAGACAAGACACATGACTATTTGACATTTTTTTTAAAATCAAATCTAGGTAGACAACTTGGGGAATTCATCTTGATTCTTGACTTGATGAGTTAATCATTCATTGATTATCATGTGAATAAAAAATAGATAGAATACCTAATCAATGAAATGTTGATCTCATTGTAAATTCACAAATCACAAGTGAAAACAGAAGCAAATATCAGTATTTCGGAGCTCCAATAGAGCTCCCCGGGTGAAATTCAGAATCCGCCCCAAACCCGAAATATTTAGGATATTCGAACCTGTAAATTCGTTGGCACAAAATAGAAACCAAACCTAAAACCCAAGATCCATTAATATCCGCTCCGAACCCAACCCTCATCCCTAGCTGAAAATCGCGGGTACGGCGGGGCGGGCGCGTGAGGGCTTTGACTTGCTGTGTGTTTACTGTTTAGTTTGGCCCGTGCACGACGGAGCGTCAGGTTCGGCCGTTCGTGTGGGTCTGCTCTGCACGTACGGGGCCCCCGGAGGTGGTGGCGCGTCGCTTTTTGTGTCTGTTCCCAATTGCAGCCTAACACTGATCGACTCACCTCGCCTCTCGTGTTGTTTGTTGCCGCTCTGATCGTGATCGGGTTCGGATATAAAGGGGGTGTGCGTGCCAACATCAGGGTCGCTCGCTCTGCTCTCCCACACCCTGCGGTGGTTGGAATTCCAGATGCGGATGCCCAAAGATTCTCTCCTCACCAGTATATATATTTACCGTGCAAATACCGTAAAAGTTATTTTTACTATACTCCAGCGCGTATTGATTTCACCACCGTGTCCGTACGCCAGGTGGCCGTGCAATGCATGCATTCGGACAAGCCAAGGTTGCTGCTCGTGGATCAGATGCAAATGCAATGCGATGGTCCACGAGACAACGACGCCATGCCGCCTCCTACGTCCCCATTGATCGATCGGGAGCTGCCTGCCTGCCTGCCTCTGGACTCCAGCTGCGTGACGACAAGCGGTGAAGACGGTGGTCACAACTCAGAACTCACACGTAGTATGAATGATTGAGCTTCGCTCTCGGATCCCTCAAACGTTCAACGCCTCACTGCACGTAGTAATTCGTAACAAGCACAACGTACTGTGGTACAATTCCTTCACGCTGATAATAATAGTAATTACTTTCTAAAAAGTTATTCATCACAGCTATTCATCTTTCTAAAAAGTTACATTATGACATTAACTTCCCTGCCATTGTGAAAAAAAATAATGGTCGAGAAATTCTCCAAACCCATATTACCTCAAACCCGAGTTACTATTTCGAGGAGTAGGTCTTAACACTCCGCACATGAAAAAATAATTCAGATACATACGCTGGGTTACCTGAATTGCAATTTCATGCCCAAGTTTATGTTGTCGATTGTGATATGTGACATGATTTTATTATGTGCTATGTACGATATATGATCTTAAACATATGCATTGTTGGAGCAATTGCTATGTGTAATGTACGATTATGTGAATTTAAAGTTAAATTGATTCACTGTAGTTGCTCTATTAATTTCCCATTACAAGTGTGTGTGATAACAATTCGGGTAATCAGGATTACCTGAATCCAAAATCTATTTTAGATACCTAAAAATTCAAATTTCATTTTTTTAGGAAAACTTGGGTTGTGATTCTCATAACCCAAATGCCCACCCCTAGAAAATAACTTAAAGTAACCAGCAAATATTCACATTAGTTTACCATTATAAAACATAATTGTAAGTATCATGTAAATTGGCATATAAATAACCCATGTATGACATTATAAAAAATTAAAGCCACCCCTAATATGGATCTAAATTACATAATAAGAAAAATTCTCAGTTCATCAATATATGATTCCAATTCACTATTTATATCATTGTAAATATAATCTTTATGTGATTGCTTATATAAATACACATATTACACTAAGGTTACAGTGAAATATGTCTTAGTTTATGGGTGCAAAGCAAAAATAATTTAGTTACTAACAAAAAACTATGACATCTAGAAAATTATAAGCATGTATCTTTAAAATATTATGTTAGAATATTTAACAAATGACAGTGGTGTGACGCAAACAATTATAATTCTTAACTACGAATGACATTTCTTTAGTAAATTCATAGTAACTCATGTTTCTTAACATTATTATTAGCATGTGGGAGAAGACGTTTTAAACTCGAAGCATCGCAATTTGAAATCAGATCAGAAACTATGTATATATCCACATAGGAATCGGGTGGGAATGAATAGGGTCATCGTCGATGCCTGGCCTTAACACGATGAAAAGGGGAAAAAATTATTTGCTTATCATCCCATAAATGCAAACGAATCCTTACTAGTTTTTTGCTAGTGACTTGTCATTGTTGATGCCTGGCCTATGTCAACTGCAAATAAACCGCCCGCAAAAAAAATTGCAAATAAACCTACATTTGCGAAAATATTGTTTTTGGACGTACCAATCAAGAGAATAGAATGGAGTTTGGAAGAAATTTAAAGGTGAATTTCTTTGTTCGAAAGCTCTCACGAGAAAGAAAATCCCTTGTATTTTGTTTTTTGAACGTAAAGCACGAAATCCCTTGTATTGGAGTATCAACCCAAAAGAGAGACTGAGAGAGAAGAAAATAAACCCCGGCCCTTAGAGCATCTCCAACAGTGCCCAAAATAGAGGACTAAAAACTTGTGTTGGGAAAAAACAAGAAAAAAACAGCTCCAACAGTTGGCTATCTTGATGCCCAATATTCACCCGTGCCCAAAAACGAAGGGATCTAGAGCCATATTTGCGCCGGTGGGGTGAACTCCCAATCGCCCAAAAAATCCATCTCCAGCGCTGGTCGAGCTCTCGTTCGCACCATCCAGCATTTCCCGCCCATCGGCCCCTCCACTCGTCACCACAGGTGCCCTCCTATTTCCCCTGCATTTCCACACTGTTTCCTCCGTCCCACACGTCGTCGGTTCCGCTGGCACCGAGGGCCTCGTCCAGCTTTGCAGGCAGCGGCGGCGGCGCAAGGCTGGAGACGCAACCACGGTGAGCCGTGCCTCCATCCCCAGCAGCGAAGGCCTCTTGGCACTCTGCAGGCGACGGTGGCGCAAGGCTGGTACCAATCACACATCTTGTTTTATTAGATTGTGCTTGCCAAAAGCTGGAGCTCCACGGTGAACATCTTGCGTTGTCACGTTGTAGCCTCTGAATCGTAATGGATTATGGTGTCTGATTCCTGATCCCAAATGCCATGCCTCTGAATCATTATGCCAGTTCTCAGGTTACAGAGTTGCACTTTGTGGTTGTAGCCTCCCGATCCTAATGGCCTGAATATTCAGTTTTTGCTTTTGAAGCATGACGACAATCTTTGTGAAATTGATCTCAGAATGTCTTTTGGTATGAACTAGTGAAATTATTGTCGATACATGAAAGAGCCACATGCTAGAAATCACCAACCCACAAAATAGGTAAATGTTAGTGTTACTAGTATTTAATGTCTAAGTGAGTTTCCAATCTTTAACTCTGTAGCAATCTGTTGGCACATAATGCACTGTATTTATGATCTCTTGATTTCTGGATGTAAATCAATGGTGGGAGACTTAATAGTTCATATAATTTTGTAAAGGTGCATGAGCTTCTTTGCAGATAAAGATTTTTGTGGGTGCTATTGACAATGGAGGGAGAAGGATACTGGACTAACCTGTTAAACCAGGGCACTGATAACCTTCCTGTTGATGACTCTATCTTGCACGAGGAGGATAACCTGCCTACGGATGACTCTATCTTGCACGAGGAGGATAACCTGCATGTGGATGACCCTATCTTGCATGAGGAGCAGACTCCTATTGTTGAGAGTACCCCATCATTAAGACCAAACCAGAAAAGGCAAAAGAATTTTAATTAGAAGGAGGATATACTGCTTGTGTCAGCATGGTTGAACATCAGTAAAGATCCAGTGAAAGGCACCAATCAAAATCGTGGTACATTTTGGAAGAGAGTTTTTGAGTACTACCACAAAAACAAGGAGCTCCCTTTAGAACGGAGTCAGAGTTCACTTTTGCATCGCTGGAAAGGTATTCTAGAGAGTGTCAACAAGTTTTGTGGATGTGTAACCCAGATTGAGTTAAGAAATCAGAATGGGGTTACTTTTCAAGACAAGGTAATTTATATGCATTATTTTTTCCATCATTTAAACTCATGCATTTAGACGTGTACTAACCACATTTACCTTATTTAACCCGTTCAGCTTATTGAGGCAATGGCTTTGTTCAAAGCCGAAGACAAAGACGGCAAATCATTTCAATTCCTGCATTGCTGGAATATCTTGCGGACTCAGCCAAAGTGGCATGAGAAGCGGAAGCAATTAGCAGCTCAGAAGAAACTTGTTGGTAACAAAAAACAAAAGGCAAAGCCGGATTCAAACCCAGGAACATCAAACCCAATCAATGTTGAGAATGGAAATAATGCTCTGTCTGAAAATGGGCCTTCAGAAACAGATGTACACAAGAGACCAATGGGTAAGAAGGCGGCCAAAGAAGCATTACGACGAGGTGGAGGTGATGCTTGTGTTGAGGCTTTAGATCATTTGTGGGAGAAAAAAAAGCAGTCTGATGCGGAGAAAGAACAAAAGAAAGAGGAGAGATACAACCAGTCATTCGCACTAGAGAAAGACAGACTTGACCTAGAAAAAAGAAGGGTTGATGCTGAAGAAGTGAGGGCTGCAGATGAGGCAAAAAGTCTTGAGATAAAAGAAGCTAAATTACAGCACAAGAGAATGTTAGACGAAGAGAGAATATGATGATTGACATAACTTCAATGCCTCACCCGCAGCAACAGTACTACAAAAGCCTACAAAATGAGATCATCGCTCGTCATGTTTCAATCTAGATCGAGGGGACATGTAAGTCATTTCATCCATACTTGTTTATTTTGTGCAATCACATTCTTTTCTTTGGATGCTGGTTTTCTTCTCTTGACCACTGTTTTAAAAAATGTAGGAACTTCTCTTAATGTGGAGGGCTACCTGGAGCATATTGATTATTTGAAGTCCAAGTTTGATGTTAACTCTTAGTAGTAATTCTAGTTTTAGTTTTGTCAGGGAGAATGTTATATTTCAATTTGGACTTGTTATATTTAATGAGTCAAAGTTAGCTCATGTTATATTTAGTTTGGACTTGTTATATTCAGTGAGTCACAGACTCACAGTTTATATCATGTTATTCATATTGGTCTTCATTACTATCCAGTTAAACCTATATCATTTTTCATGCACGTAGCCCTGATTCTCTTGTCTCTGTGTCTCAACTCTTTACTGATCAGTCAAGATCAGGCACTGGCATGGTTACAATCTTATAGATGTTTTCTGCAAACATATATCTATTTTCCTCACTATTCTTTAGTGCATGCAAAACTTATATTTCATATAAAAAACTTATGCTCAAATAATACACAAAATGTAAAATATATACTAGACATGTCTTGCATATCAATAATTGACAAAATTATTTGAAATGTATGGCTTCCAATGTACAGAAAAATAGCAACCACCAAACACTTGGTTCACAGAGATTATTCATTACAGGAAGTGCATATAATCAAATAGAAACTTAATATTTATCCAGATGATATTGCCAAAGGTGATCCACTAAGTCTTCTTGTAGCTGATGGTGAGTTTCATTGTCCCTAATTTTTTTGTGCATCTCAATAAATTCATTAAGTTCAGGATGGTACGAATGGGAAGGTTCGACATTTTCCCCACCATAGTCAAAACGTTCTTGTGGGTCCACTTCTCCCTCATCTTCAATAATCATGTTGTGCATGAAAACACAAGCTTTCATGATGTTTCCTAGTGTCTCTTCATCCCAAAATCGAGCTGAACCTGAACAATGGCAAAGCGGGATTGTAGCACTCCAAAAGCCCGTTCAACATCCTTTCTTATTGCTTCTTGTGCTTTCGTAAAATATCTTTTTTTACTGCCTTGTGGTTGTGGTATGGTCTTCACAAATGTGGCCCAGGATGGATATATGCCATCGGCAAGATAGTAACCCATTGTATAATTATGACCATTTATACTATAGTTCACATGAGGAGCTTGGCCTTCGGTTAGCTTTGAAAATAAATGAGACTGATAAAGAACATTGATATCATTGTGAGACCCAGGTAAACCAAAAAACGCATGCCAAATCCATAGATCCTTGGAAGCAACAGCTTCTAAAATTATCGTAGGTTCATGCACGTGTCCTGAGTACATACCTTGCCATGCTGAAGGACAATTCTTCCACTTCCAGTGCATACAATCTATGGAGCCCAACATACCAGGAAAACCTCTTTCCTCTCCAAGTGCAAGCAATCGAGTTGTATCATTCTCATTTGGTGATCTCATATACACATCTTCAAAAACTTCAATTACTGCCTTAACAAACCTCCTTAGACTCTCTAAGGTTGTACTTTCCGCAATTTTAACATACTCATCTGCGGCATCCGCTGGAATTGCATAAGTTAGCATACGAAATGCTGCGGTGACCTTCTGGAAGCAACTTAATCCAGGGGTATTGGCTGCATTTCTCCTTTGTACAAAGTATTCATCATGATCTTCTACGGCATGCATTATGCGTAAAAATAGATCTCGGTTCATTCTATACCTATGCAAACAAGAGTAATTATAGTTTTAAATTATATTATTTAAATATACAACAAATATTAACCAAACCAAGCAAATTATACGGACCTTCGCCGGAAGAGAGTTGGGCTATATGTAGCATCATCTGCCAAGTAATCCTGATACATTCTCGAGTGCGCCCCTTCTCTATCCCGATACATAACTAGATGCCCGGGGACAGAACCACCATGTTTTCGTGCAGGTTGTGAATGACTTTGCACGATTTGAGTAGAGCCAAGGATGAGTTCATCATCATCATCATCCGATGATGATTCATCCAATAGGCGTTGGAAGAGGGAAGGACGATGGCTCATACGGCAAGCTGGCCTTGGTCACAAGTTAAGCCTTGCCCTATTGCTGCTACGCCGCCGTGCACACCTACCCGGCCAGCACCTGCAGAAGCCTTGTTTTTCAATATATGCAAGCACTACTCGGAAGATAGAGCAGCATGTGGTTGTTTTTATCTTCAGAAGGCCATGGCGTTGTGATCCACATCGTCCGCCAGACTGAGTCGTTTTCTTTTGCAGATGCGAAGTTCTCGGTCAAATGGTCGGAGCTGTTCCGATCTTTTTAGTTGACGTGATTAAATCTATAGCTAGGCCCACCACTTGATGATATGGCAGGAATTTGTTTTTTTTTTGAAGTAACTATTGGGAACTGTTGGAGGATAGAGTATTTTTGAGTTCCTAATAATTTTTAGCAAGTTTCTAAACTAGTGTTTTGGGACATTTTTTTTGGGCACTATTGGAGATGCTCTTATATGATTGTCATCCATTCCCAAAGGGAATACGATATGCAACTTTAGAAAACAGCACGATTGGAATAGTACGTACACTAGCAGCACTAGTAGTGCACTAGCATACACGTGTGAGGTCAAGGCTGTGTTCAGATTGGTGGAAGGAAAAAGTACTTTTAGATGAATAGTGCACTGGGAAGCGTGTTCGGTGAGGAAGGTGAATAGAAAAAACTTGTTTGAGAAGTATAAGTTTTTGAATTTGAACACAGCACGACAAATACCAGCACGGATCACGGTAGGTGGAAGGAGGGGTCCGACGCTGACAGCGACGGCCCGGGGTGCGGAACTGGCCATCCAGCCAGCCAGCCAGCCAGCCTGGAAACTGAGAGCCGAGTCCAGACTCCAGAGAGAGAGAGAGAGGAGAGGAGAGGAGAGATGCGACAAGCGACTAGCTCATACAGTAGTAGCAGTCAATTGGAGGACGGGGGCTCCTGCTGGGTCTACACGATAGAGAAGGAGACTAGGAGAGAGTTCGGCACGGGTGTTGACCCGTTATTATCCACAGACGACGCGGTGAGATCTGGCCAGACCGAACACGAGCGAAGCAGGGGTCGTCGCCACGCCAACCTACCGGACCGAACCTGGCCTAACCGACGCCCATCGAGACCGCCACAGTCAGGCACCCTTTGCCGCCTCCACCGGGCCGGCCCGGACGCGCACAGCCAGGCAGACGGACGCGGTGACGCCCCCATGCGGCCGCGCCTGGGATGATGGACCAGGCCAGCTCACTTCGCGGTCACCGCGGCGGACGCGTTTGCCGTCGTTTACCTTGGCGCGGCTTGCTTTGCTTCTTCGGTTTGCCTGATTGCTTCGCTCCCAGGAGAACAATTTGCACGTCGGGTCTCTGCTCGGTTTCGCCCTCACCCTCGTCAACTCCTTCGGACCGTTTCCCCCCACCCAAAAAAAAAAAAACTCGTTCGGACCGTTTCCACATCACCAGTGCTAGTACCACAGGAAAAAATAGAACACGTGCAGTTTCTCTCCATCTTAAGCATACCCCCGTACTGAGTCCATACACTTTTTTTTTCCCTCAGCTACTCCACAAGGATGAGATATATATTTTATTTCTTTTGTTTTAAAAAAATAGGCACTTGCTAACATTTCAATTCGTTCTTATATTAATCATTGCTAAACTGTAAATACAGACTGCATGCGTAGGCTCCACACGTCCGACTTTCATACGCTAATTAACATCAGCCCGCGCACACACAACAGGGGTGAATTCGGAAAATCAGCTAGTGATCTTTTGTGCTCGCAATCGACTGTCATTTAATGGATTCCATCACTAGTTGTAGCCAAGCGGTGACGAAAAGTGTGACCGCTATTTTCCTTTCATGCCTTAAATGCCATCCCCACACAATGACTAATTTCCTTTGCGAAATTAATTAATTTCTGCTAGAATTGAACTAATGGTTCATTAAGCACTACTGCTAAAAAATTAATTGCATCAATAAGATAAATTTTGTGATCCGTGCTGCAAAAAATAAGCTGTAAGCATCAAAACGTATCACCATGTCAATAAGCTGTAGAAAAATAACTATGTCGCCTTGGTTCCTTAAACATCGACCATCACATATAGTTGGATGAATGTCAATATTGAAATTTTATATGCTAATAAATTATTTTTAGAAAAACTCTAGCTAATGTTGCTTAAGTTCCTCCAAACTGTCAAGAGTTGTACCTACAAAGTTCGTGGACTATACTTCAGCCATAATAAGGATAACGTCGACTATTCTCGTTTTTGTTAAAGGAAATGGAAAATTTTTTAATAGCATGACAGTAGTTAATAACACACAAAGTTCACATTTCTACCTTTCATTTTGTCATAACTTCCATCTCCTTGCACCTCTTGGTTGTCGTATAGCCCCAAAGCTCAAAACCCTAATTTTCTCCTCTCGATTGCCGCCCAAGTGTGGCTATTATTGTTGCAGCTAAAGTAGATAATATTAGGCTCATTGTGTTACTTTCCTTTTTTAAAAAAATGCAACTTATGCGTGTCTAAGTAGGAAGGTATACCATGTTTTAGTCATTTGAATAAATGTCATCTTAAATGTGCTTATAAATGTCACGAAGTAAAAAAAAAAAAGACAGTAGCAAGGACGCTCTCACTTGAGCCACCATCCATCCAATAAGTTTAGCCGATGAAGTACCTCGGATATATGTGTACATAAGACTGGGACACACAAGCATGAGAGTTCCACATATATTTTAAACGATAACAGAGAATAAAATTCTGTCTTTATATATCTACTAGCAAAAACGCATGTACGACACGCACGTGATATAAAATTATCTGTCTTCTCTCGTGAAAACGATTCTATCAATTCAAATGTGTGATGCCACCCACCCATATTTGTTGTCTTTTCTTCTCCAAGGCGATTATTGCATAATTAATATTTTATAAAAAATATTTGTGATAATAGCTCGACATGCCCGTGATACAAAATTATTTGTCTTCTCTCTTAGAAACGATTCTATCAATTCAAATGTGAGATGCCACCCACCCATATTGGTTGTCTTTTCTTCTCCGAGGCAATTATTGGACATTTAATATTTTTTTTTTAAAAAATATTTATGATAATAGCTCGACACGCATGTGTTACAAAATTATTTGTTTTCTCTATTAGAAACGATTCTATCAATTCAAATGTGAGATGCCACCCACCCATATTGGTTATCTTTTCTTCTCTGAGGCGATTATTGCATATTTAATATTTTTATAAAAACATTTGTGAGCTCCACCTTTTCTTCTCCGAGGCGAGCCTGTTTATTTTTATACTCCTATTTCTTTCAATCATCAATTACGTACTTTGCTATCACAAAGACATTATTTTGTTCATTAACTTTCGAATTTGCCTGAATAACACCGCTACTCATTGATTGACAAAAAATATCTTTTTGTCCCAATTAAGATCGGTAGCAACACATTTATGTCTCACTACATTAACAAAGAAAAATAGCTTATACCCATAGCTCAACTTGAATTAATTGCGATTGGCCGATTACGCTTACTTTCTTATCGTGATCTCTCGTAAAACCACGTAGCCCTGCAACTGCAATCCCGAGTTCATTTTTTCATGCATGCACATCTCGTTGCTTCAGTTCTCTATGGACTCGCTCCATAAAAGAAACGTCAGCAAATCAAATCCTTCGTGTCTTCTCCTTCTGCACGAGGCCGCCAGTCTCTACTTGCTAGGCACTACTGCGCTAGCCAGCCGAACCTTGGAGCAGCACGAGCCACACGCCGTTGCCGCAACAGGATCACTTCGCGTGCCTAGCATGGGCAGGCGCTGCAGGGGACAGCTGGCTGCAGGCGTGCCAAGGGAGCCTTGCCGAGACCAAGGCGAATGCGAGCGTGTAGTCGGGCGCCGCGAAGCGCGAAGGCCCAGGCCCAGTGCACGACTGCTTGCTGTTTTCGTTAACGCAAAGGCCCCGGCAGAACTGAGGATCCGGTCATGCCGTGGACGGTCAGATCGAACGTGGGATCCATAGACGTGGGTAGAAAAACTTCGGTAACAAAACTAATTCCTTTTTTGCAGAAACATTATTTAACTATTGATTTGGTGGGTTTTTACCTTATCCAATCTCCCTCAATGTTTACACGTGGGTCCCCAATCTCCCTCAATGTTTACACGTGGGTCTAACGTGAGGGGTACGGTGAGCCTAATTTAGGTGAGAGATGTTTTCAATTCTACTCGTTCTTTTATAGATAGATATAAACATATGATATTTAAATAATCTAATTAGTTTTGATTTAATTAGATTGTAATAAAACATCACAAATTTAAGGATAGAAGAAGTATACAGTTAACTTATAGCACAAATTTTTAGGAACACATAGAACTCGATATTAGGATGCCGTATGATGAAAGGACTCAGCGGTAGAAATCTTACATCGGTGGAATCTTGCAAAACAAATTTCAGATAAAAAAAAAGCTTTTCCACATGTACATACAAACTGCAGCTTCGGTAGCTTCCGACGCACCGACATGCCAGCCCCAGATCCAAACCTCTTTTGGACCCATTAGGAAATTCTGCAAACATATGACGCAGAAAGAAATTTTACTCCGAAAGCTAACAAACAAAAAACTAAACTTAAAAAAAACAAGAGAGGGCAGAGAAGACTAGAGATAGAGAGAGCGGAGGAAATTAAAAGTCCTCTCCCTCCCTTGCGTCTGGTCCTATATAAACGCCACCTCCTCCCTCCCACCGCTCACCACGCCTCCCAACCCCTCCTCTGATCTCTCCCAAGATCTCCTCATCTCACGGCAGCTGAGCGCGGGGGGAGCCGAGAGAGAGATCGAGATCCGGAGGAGTCGCGGGAGCTCGCGGCGACAGCAATGGCGGGCACGGTGACGGTCCCGGGGGCGTCGGTCCCCTCCACGCCGCTGCTCAAGGACGAGCTCGACATCGTGATCCCGACGATCCGCAACCTCGACTTCCTGGAGATGTGGAGGCCCTTCTTCCAGCCCTACCACCTCATCATCGTCCAGGACGGCGACCCGACCAAGACCATCAAGGTGCCGGAGGGCTTCGACTACGAGCTCTACAACCGCAACGACATCAACCGCATCCTCGGCCCCAAGGCCTCCTGCATCTCCTTCAAGGACTCCGCGTGCCGCTGCTTCGGCTACATGGTCTCCAAGAAGAAGTACATCTACACCATCGACGACGACTGCTTCGTAAGCACCTCTTTTCTTACTGCTATCGCTCGTTCCTGTTCAATTGATGCATGGATCCGATAGAAAGACGGGGTCTTGGCGCCGGATCTGGGTGCAATTTGACTGAATTCGCTCAGATCCAGCCGGATCAGATCTGGATCTTGGTGCGCGCGGTCAATTTTGTTGATCCGTATCTTGGGTGGTGCTGTAGCATTGCGGATCTCGATCCGTAACATTAGGCTGTGCTCAGTAACTTAAGTGGCTCTGTTCCGAGGGAGCAGGGTCAGCAGCCATCCCTACCTTGCCGCTTAGTAGTGGTCGCTACTCTTTAGTAGTGCCTTTGTCGTTAGATGGGTCCTTTTCATTTGGTCCGGGGTCCTTATTTATAGGATCCCATCGTGGATCACAACTTCGCATGCTACCAAAACCTGTTTGTAATGCTCTAATGTCATTGGATCTGGGACTAGGATAGTCGCATCAGATCTGATCCGAGCAGTAGCAACAATTAAGGTCAACTTTAAGTTTAGCTCTTCCTAATTCATCTCGAGTCATTTTTTAATCACCTTTTACCAGATTCTACACTTAGTGATTCACGCATGGGTTAAATTTTCACCTTTCACCTTCAAGATCAACACTGCTTAATGCTGAGGGGATGGAACTAGCATTATCATGATCTATTGCAATGTTGGCAGTAATATTCAGTAATGCGCTCAAATTGAGTTTTTATTGTCTGAAGTAGCTAGATCATGATACAGCTAGCAACATCATTGCATTCATGCTATTTTGTCACACTAACCAAAAGTCTTTGTTTGACATTTAGGTTGCCAAGGACCCAACTGGCAAGGATATCAACGCTCTTGAGCAGCACATCAAGAACCTCCTGAGCCCGTCCACCCCGTTCTTCTTCAACACACTGTACGACCCCTACCGTGAGGGTGCTGACTTTGTGCGTGGGTACCCCTTCTCCCTCAGGGAGGGTGCCCACACTGCTGTCTCCCACGGCCTGTGGCTGAACATCCCTGACTATGATGCTCCCACACAGCTGGTCAAGCCTAAGGAGAGGAATGAAAGGTACTGCAGTTTGTTTTTGTTTTTGATCTGACATTCTGTACCTGTTTTGCTGTATCATGGGATGCTAACTTCATTTTTTGGGGGGTTTCAGGTATGTTGATGCTGTCATGACAATCCCCAAGGGAACTTTGTTCCCCATGTGCGGCATGAACCTTGCCTTCGACAGGGATCTCATTGGCCCTGCTATGTACTTCGGTCTCATGGGTGATGGCCAGCCTATTGGTCGCTACGACGACATGTGGGCTGGGTGGTGTGTTAAGGTGTGTTGTCTTTCTGTTCACATTGCTACAATTGCATTAGTTGTTTCCTTTACAAATCATGTTTGCTGATTGATGCCATTGCACTAACAACTGCACGAATAAAATTCAGGTCATCTGCGACCACTTGAGCCTGGGTGTCAAGACTGGCCTGCCATACATCTGGCACAGCAAGGCTAGCAACCCCTTTGTCAACTTGAAGAAGGAATACAAGGGCATCTTCTGGCAGGAGGACATCATCCCCTTCTTCCAGAATGTGACCATCCCCAAGGAGTGTGACACAGTCCAGAAGTGCTACATCTACCTCTCTGGGCAGGTGAAGGAGAAGCTAGGAAAGATTGACCCCTACTTCACCAAGCTCGCCGACGCCATGGTCACCTGGATCGAGGCCTGGGATGAGCTGAACCCTACTGCGGCCGCCACCGAGAACGGCAAGGCCAAGTAGAGGGAGTCCCTGGGTTTGGTGGTCTTCACTTCCCCTTCGAAGTGATTGAAGTATGATTTGGGGCCTTCCTAGGCCTCATAGATATAGCTCTTTTTGAGAGGGAAGAGATTAATTCAGCAGCAGCTTTTATAATTCTTTGTTGTTATGATACCGTGGTTCTTTTGTAGTTTATGAAAGGGATTTGTCGTTACTATCATTTACATAATTCAAGACAATAATTTATCGTGTAATTTTGAGAAATCAAAGGACTGTTTGTGTTCAAGCATTGTGCCTCGATGGTGTGGAAATATTCACTGCTGTTTACGTTGAAGCATTGTACCTCAGTGGTGTTTGACATGCACTGCTGCAGCTGCCTGTGTCGCAGGCTCGCAGCATGTTGCCTTGTCGTGGAGTATGCACTGCTGCTTGTGTTGAAGCCTGTGGTGTACATGAACCATGCCAAAAAGCTCTTCCGATATGAAAGAGCTTTTGAGATTTCAACCTGAATGCTTACTGATCTGGTACTGGTTGCCCATGGGAAACTTCGGTAGCTCTGAATTCTGGGCATAAATAGCAGCATCGCGGTGTGATGTGAAGCTGCCTGTTTGAGCGTAGCCTTTCCGCCGCGGTCAGTCCGTAGCGAACCCAGGGCAAATCAAACGGCTGTCTGGGCCTTATCACTTCCGAATATGGTTTGCACTTTGCAGTAGGTTATCAGTATTTGCTGGTTTTGATTTTGATGGAATGTTTGAGTTTTGCTTGATAGTTCAGCGATGCACTGAACTGCAAAAAAAAAAAAGTTTATCAAAACGGGAAAACATAAAGTTCGTAAAAATCAGAATGGGAAAAGATTTTATAAAAAATACGCCGTTGCCGGGGATCGAACCCGGGTCGCCCGCGTGACAGGCGGGAATACTCACCACTATACTACAACGACTTTGTTGCTTATCTGTTAAGGCAGGAATAATACTTAAATGTAAAACTACCAAAACCAGACACTAGATTCGCCACGATGACCATAGCTAAAGGACTTGCCACGTGACAATAACAAAAATCTGACGTAACTTGCAGCCTCCAAACAATGAAGGACTCAATTTAACAGTGTCAACAATCCTGCCAGATAATGCACACAAACAATGGCACAGGCTTCAGTTATCACACTTGCAGGTGCACGCACAAACCTTTCATGTTGCCAGCATACACAGGTTTCCATTGGGTTCTACGACATGACAGTCCAGACACAATGAGAGTTCATGATACATACAGAGTCCTTCGATGCGTTTGGGAGACACAATGGGAGTTTACAGACCAATCACAATAAATTGATGAGTCCAGACACCATCGCATGGACCACAACAATTGTCTGAATCAATGACATGACAGTTGATGTTTATATGAATTGCTATCGGTTTAATCGGCTTCAGCCTCGACGGCTTCAACTATTCGTCAGTGGTCTAACTGGCCTTAGCTTCGACTTCTTCAGGAACTTGCTTTTCCAGGAGCTCGCATTCTCCTTGCTCATGCACATGTTCCCTGCGATAAGCCAATAATGTGAGTAACATTGAATAACATATTGCTTGGCTAGGTAACATACAATGAATGAAATGCCAGAAAAAAAGAAACTAAAACTGGTATTGCAAACTTGTGCTACTGCACTAATTGATCGCTGACAAGTGACAACCAGTTGGCCAATAAATACATAGTTTATTTAGCTTTTCTTGGGTATTAGCACCCAATGAGCTATACTTATAATTAAATTCAGTATGACAGAAATAAAAACTATTACGACCTGCCTTCAAATTTTTGTATGTGTACCTTAGTTTCTCACACAAGCGTGCCAAGGAATCAGCACCAGTCCGTGATGCAACATCTTCTATTAGCTCAGCATTAGAACGATTTACAATCTCTGCTAGCTTGAACTCACACAGCTCTTTTAACGAAGATGCATCAGTTAGAACAGCTGAATGTCCACCTCCAGCAGCAAGTCTCCTCACCTCTCCAACACACCTGGATTGCAGAAAACATAACCAAGGATCTAGAGTTGATTGTAACAAAAGTAGGAGCAGAGCAGTCCTATGTTTAACCCAGAAAGAGGAAATGAGATGGCGCTATTAGAGCATACCAATCAACTGGAGAGGGGAACCAAGCATAAGTTGACTTCGCATTTGCTGCCTGACCATAACTATTATAGCCCCATCCATATATGCGACCATCTTTCACAGACACAAGTGTGTGAGAGTGCCCACAGGTAGCAAGGCGGACCCCTGATGGTATGACCATGACTGGGATGTTGCGGAGTAGCATGTCGGATCCATTATGAGAGCAAGAGAAGAAGCCACTCTGAGGCCCGACTCCCAGCTGGCCCACATGTCCTCCACCCCAGGCATAGAGAGCTCCACCTTCCGTTACAGCACAAGAGTGGACCCCTCCACAAGAAACGTCTCTAACTACTATTCCATCAAGGGCAACAATTCGCCTAGGGATCAGCTCCTTATCACCAGACTGGAGGGAGCAATGCCCAAGCTGCCCCATGCTTCCCAGCCCCCAAGTATACCTGCAAAATCCAAAGATATTACAAATACAAATAATCAGGTTCTTGTTAGGAGGCGGTCTGTGATGATGAGATGCTGAAGATATAAAATGGTTAATATTTTGAATTCATGTGAAGAAATTGAAAAATGAAAGCTAACAATCTCAGTAATATGTACGCTAGAGAGACATACTCGGCAGAGAATGCACAAGTTATTATTCGACTATAGTGATGCTCAAGATGAGACATACTTTAATATATTTAAGTATAGGCACATTTCTTTGATCATTGGGGCGCTCAAGATGAGACCACTTGGATCTCTGTGTGCAAAGATCATAAACAGCAGCAAAAGTGCCTAGAATTAAACTGATGCCATATTGAGATTAATTGATCTACATGAAATCCAGATAAACAAAACCATTTGGTTGTTTTCTTTGGAGTTAGCCCTACAGTTAGTCGTGGTTAGTCTTCAATAGTCGGTACTCCAAACTCTTTTATGTTGTCATGCGAGAAACCACACAACAGTCACTGACAGCAGAGAACAGCTTCCTTGAGATGACTTACACCTCCCCATTTTCTGATATAGCTGCTGTATGGTACTCGCCACATGACACCCTAATAATCTTCACTTGCTCCGGGGCATCATCAAGGAACCTTGCATAAGCAGTTAACACACGAGCTCCCTGAAGTCCTTGAGAAGTACAACCTCTGCCAAGCTGACCACACTCATTGTAGCCTGGTTAGTAAGAAAATAGCACATGTCCCGTTAATAGTCAAGAATGAAAAATCAGAGCCAGGTGGGTGTGCATCCTATTCTTTGTTTTACAAAAAAACGATTTTCAGTCACACAAAATATCTAGATAGCCTAAAAATTGAGTTCTATCACCGCCAATTAACAAGGTTTGCACCAAGGCAGTAAACAACCACAGGCCCAGTATGCTTTTTCTTAAAAAAAATCATGAGTAAGAAATGTGTTTAAGACTCAGATTGCACTTACCCCATGCTTGCAGTAGACCATCCTCAGATAGAGCCACAACATGAACAGCTCCACAAGAAACCTGCTTAATTACCTGTGGACATACGAAAGATTAGAAAAAAACAGATAGAAGCATTACACAACAAACCCACAGTACCAGTAACCTTTTGATATACCCTGTTTCTTCGTCTATATTACAGTATTACTAGAGCAAATTTAGAACATCCAAGAGTTGTGACACAAACCTAACACTAATATATTCTTATACTCCCTCTGATTCAAAATACTTGTTCTTTTAGCCTTGTGCACAAGAACAAAGTAAATCAAATGACCATCCTACCCTTAGTAAATTCTCTCTAAGGTGTGCATTTTATGATGTCAAATAGTTGTTAATGGAGGAATCAACGAGGGGTACATTTTCGGGAAATCTAAATCACACTCGAGTGTTGAGACTTGGGAGGCCTCCCCACACTCAAATGTTTTCCTTCACCCAAATCCCTTTCTTCCCCAACTCCGGCGAGATTAGGGTTCAGGGGTTAGGGTTCCAGGGTTGCCGGGGGGCAATGCTCACCACCGGCCTTAGAGGAGGCCCGGGGCAGCCAGCCGGCCTGTGAAGGAGCTGCTGGCCGGGCGGCAAGGCCGGCAATGGCGGCCGTGCCAGGGCAGCGGCTCTGGGAGGAAGAAGAAAGGGTGGGAGGGGAAGAGATAAGGTGGAGAGAGAGGGGTAGATATGAGCCATCCATTTTAGATCCTGTAGTTCAAAAATGAGTGTGGGGAGCCCTTCCAGCACCCCGAGTGTGGTATACACATCCCCTTTTGGTGGGTGGGCAGGGGGGGGGCAGTTCAAAGTTACCAGAAGTTGTGGAACAAAGTATATTGACGACAGTACAGGAAACTAAAATAACAAGTCTTTGAACCATTTCGAGTATGACTTATTTATTTATGATGCCATGAAGTACACCTACATATGATTCTAGAATGATAAAAACACAAAATACAGTCAATCTGACTAGAAAGCACATAAAGTGTCAATTTTTTCCACGAGCACGTTTGTCAACTGGAATAAAGACACATTTACGATTGACTTGAAAATAGAACACAAGGATATTCTGTGCCTGAGAAAATCTGCATGAGTTTTTATAGCGCAAATATCGGTAAGTTTTCCAGTGAAAGTAAACCCAGTGAATAGAAGAAGAAAGAGAAAATAAGGCCACAGATATTTGGATTATTCCAACATAAAAATCATGTTATCGTATCACAATTTAACTCGTTAATACGATGCAGCATGTCAGCATAAGTTTTTATGCGGTTTTCCCACTTTCAAGGGCTTGGCAAACTAATAGGAAAACATACTTTAGTGACTAGGCATATCACTGCTTTGAATTACCAATACCATTTAGCTGCAATATCTAAATAGATAAATGTCTCCACCCCAGGTGTCTACCTGAATTGTCATAAAAAATGAACTTACCGTGTTTGGTGTGAAAGCTCCCCAAAATAGGCGAGGATAATCTGAACCCTGTAACAAGCATGCAGATGGTGAATATTTCATCGAA
The DNA here is from genome assembly GCA_015342445.1 of Digitaria exilis. Taxonomy (NCBI): domain Eukaryota; kingdom Viridiplantae; phylum Streptophyta; class Magnoliopsida; order Poales; family Poaceae; genus Digitaria; species Digitaria exilis. The sequence goes on along the minus strand of JACEFO010001677.1, from coordinate 519,086 downwards.
CAAAATAGTATTAATTTCTCAAGGGTGGTTGACCCAGCGACAAGTTACTGCAGCAAACCTGATTTTGTCCCCAGACCCAAAGCCTGCTTTTGGATACTGTGCCATCATTTTCTCGAGGCTCAGCAACAGCAGCTGTACAATGTGCACCACAGGATACCGATTTCACAAACTCTGTCTCCAGTGACTTCACTTTTTTGGGCTCCTTTGTGCTCTCCTCTGTGCCATCTCCCAACTGTCCAAAGTCATTAGCCCCTGTATGCATTCGAGTTGAACTGTAAATAACCACTCCAATAAAAATAGTTCATCATGCTCAAATCCTCATTGAGTTAAGCCAATTTAAATCACGGTGCTGAATTAGATGTGCCTTCAGAAGAATAATAATAGTGCTCACAATTATTTGGAACTTGTTACTAAGCTACACATATCGGGGTTGTGCGACAGCAGGGAATTGATAAAGGAGAAGTCTATTAGAAGAGCAAACAAGGTAGTCAATTCGATGCAAACAAAACAGGCACTGAAATTAATGACATAAGCATAACAGGACAGAAGCAAGAGAACAATTGCTAAGAAATGTGAATGCACCACGTACACATGCACAAGAGAATATATCTTTATCAGTTGCAAATAGTATTACGAAATATAATGGTAATATCTCAGCTCAATATAGCAATTATGGTGCCGTTTCTCTCATTTGAATGTCAATGTGCACCTATTGTGGAATTGTGATTTTTTTTTTCGAGAATATGCAGGAGACCTGCGTATCATTATATTACGAAGAAATGTAACAACAATGAAGGTTACACGCGGGCCTATAGCCAGGCACACGCACACGGCATCACCAATTGTTTCACTTACTTAAGCTGAAATTGTGAATTGAACTGAGCAGAAAGGACTTACCCCAGGTAAAGAGTGATCCATCGGAAGCAACTGCAGCAGTGTGCTCACGACCACATGCAATATCGGTCCACCTGAGGCTCTCCCCATTCCCCAACTTGAATAGTTTGGGAGGGAGGCTTTTGGGGATCCTCAAGTGGCACTCCTTGCCCTTTCGAGCAGTCTGGCCATTGTGGTTATAACCCCATATGTAAATTGCGCTTTTTGTTGGCACACCAACAACACGCAGGTTGCAGAGCACATCATCTACATCCATGGCCCCTTTTTGTTCATTATGCATAAAAATGAACAAGTCAATAAACATATTGACAGGGCAACAATTATACCAATAAACAGACAGAACAGTACAAGTGGTTCTTTAGAGATGCCATTTTGCAGCCTAAAATGATGAGCCAATCAGTTTTTCAACCAAAAAAAAAAAATCACAGCTTTGATCAATGTCTGTTTCCATTCACAGGATTTGAGTGTTGATGTCTTCTTTCAAGTTCTTATTAATAACTCACATCACCATCAAAAGATAAAATGGCTGTTCAGACCATACAGCCTGCTAGTCCTACAACAGACAGAAAATACAACCTTTGCAACTGAACTCAGAAAAATCACACCATCAAAAAAACTTAATTGGGAAAAGTTTATTTTTCAACCTCCAACTATTACAAAAGTCTGATTTTCAACCCACAACTATAAAACCGGACATTGAAGGCCCTCCAACTATCCAAACCGTGCACCCTTTGGGTGGGTTTGAAGGTGGTTTTGTATTTTCCAAAAAAATTTAAAAATAATTTTGTATTAAAAAAATCATAACTAATTTATTTTGAACTAGAAAAAATAGAATCTGGTGCGAATGTTTTTCTAAAAATGTGACCTACATGTTGGTGCACCATTAGAAGTTATTTACATATTATTTATTTTTATTCTAATTATTTTTAGAAAAACAATAAGACACTAGTAATATAAATATATAATACCCAAATAACATTAAATGGTGTGCCAATAGGTTGGTTACATTTTAAGAGAACTTTTGACACTGATTTCATATTTTTTGGGTCGACAATAGATTAGTTATGTTTTTTAAAGTTTAAATAATATTTCTGCTCTTTCTAGAAAATCCAAAACCACCCTCAAAACCACCCAAAGGGCTAATTTTGCATGGTTTGGATAGTTGGAGGGCCTTTCGTAACCGGTTTTGTAGTTTGAGGTTGAAAATCAGACTTTTGTAACAGTTGAAGGATGAAAAATAGACTTTTCCCTAATTAATTTGATGCAGGAAGTTTGGTAGAAAGAATGAGCAAAGTTCGCTATAATTCACAACCACGACGTTGATCTTTCAAAGGGTCTGGTAGAGCAAAGTTTGGTAGAAAGAACGAACTGAATTTGCAAAATTAAACTGCCCTGGCTAACAGGGTCCCGAGCTGTTCGAGACGGCAACCGATGGAGCTATAAGAGCATACCGGCACCACGGCTCAAATAGGATAAACTAGAAACACGTGCGGCCTTGCCGCACCCACCATGGAGCCAGCCAGCTGATGATATACTCCCTCCGTTCCAAAATATAGGTACGTTAAGCATTTAAATTTTGTTCTAGAATATAGGTACATATGAGATTAAATGGATGAATGGACAAAAATATCCCTGGAGAATTAATTGTCTCGTGGTCCTAGTGATAGCATGCATAATTCCTTTTAGCAAGCGTGGAGATATATAAGAAAGGTATAGCTACCATATATACATGCATGGATATGTTTAATGAGGGGTAGATGATAAATTTTATCACACTTCTTAATCTGTCTTAAAATAACTAAATGTAGCTATATTTTGGAACGTAACTAAATGGAACCTACATCTAATATTGCAAGATTAAAGAATCAAGATTGGACAAGTACTGAGCTTATCTGCTAATTAAATTCAATGGAGAAAAGGAGGTGACTGAAATAATAATACATCACTGCAATCGCTGCCTTGGCTTCATTCGGTTGCTTCTGTAGCTCTGTATATCTCTCTTTTCGTATGCAAGTTTAAAGGCCAGAGCTCTGTATATCTGACTTCGTCTTGCTCACCGGCTCACATCCCCTTGTTTCTACCGAGGAAGCTCAATTTTTTTTGTCCCTTTTCCACTAAACCAGCAGAGAGAGCAAAGCTCAAGGAGGAAGTTACATGGTCCATGTCTACCAGCGAATCCTCACACGACTGAGTACGGACCACTGTAGCTTCCCTCGCTCCCTTGTGCATCGATTTGAGAGCTTTCCACCTTGAATACTTTCCTAGTTCGTAAGAATCGCAGTTCTTGGCACTGTCAATCTCCATTGCCGTCGTAGGTGGCTGAGCACCTGTCTGAAACGGGACAGGGGAATTGGGCATCGAAATTAAACAGAGGAGCAAGCAACCGTACTTGTAGATCGTGGCGGAGCTCTCGTTCGGTGAGGATGGGCGCTTGCCGCCTTGCCCGGTGCGAAGAGCCGAAGAGAGGGTGCGGCCTCGCCGCCACGACCGGTCCCGTTTGTAGGGGAACGGAGGGAGGGTGCGACCTCGCCGCAACGCTTGGCCTCCGCGGCCCTCGCGGATCCGCACGCCGCACGGGCCGCGTTTCGCCGCCGCCGTGCTTGGCCCTTGCTTGTAGGGTAAGGGAGAGCGGCCTCGCCACCACGCCCAGGCTCGGCGGCCGTCCCGCAGAACGGCGGCACCCAGTAGTGCCGCCCGCCACCGGAGCCCGCAGCGCCGCCGACTCGCCCTCCACCGGAGAGGAGAGGGAAAATGAACTGAGGGAGGGATGGCGGGTACTATTCCGACGAAGTATGAGGGTGTTTCTGCAAAATTACTGGACAGTGGCTGATCTAGGGCGTCTGTGGAGCCCATCCGACGGTCGTGTTTTGCAGGCGACGTGGCACGACGTGGGAGGAGAGGAGGACTGGCGGTTCGTTCTTTAAAGATAAGACACTGCAGAATGAACAGAGACATTGAGAACCATCCACCCTAGCCCGCGAAATGCCCATCAGAATATCAAGCCGGTTCAGGAATCCTGCTAGAACGAACAAACATTTCCCTAATCTACAAGAGAAAGCAGGCCGCCGGCCGCCCCAGCAAGCTTAAATTGAAATTACCCATGATTCGAAGCAACTAATCTTTCCCCATACCCCAGCCTAACATGGTCCTCTATTTCCCCAACCTCTGTTTCCTCAAATCAATCAGGCGGCTATTCAGCAGTCGATTAGTGCAAGAAACAACACCATAGTGCAGAAAATGAATCCGAAAGGACAAAGAAGGCTCCAGCAGTCCGGCGCTCACCTGGAGGGAAGGAACGAGGAGGAAGAACGATGCAGCCTTTCGGGCGGATTCGCCAAAAGGTTGGAGCTTGGCTTGCTTCTCTTCGTTTGACCCGCAAAATGGCCTCGTTTCCTTGTTCTTCCTCCTCGTGGCGCACACACTTGTCTATGGGCACCGACCACCGGATTTTTCTGGATTTCTGGATTCCCGAGGTCCTGGGAAAGAATAGACAGGAACGGCAGAGAGCAAAGGTCACGTGATCATCGTGAGCCCGGTCCAGGGAAGGCTTGGTAGGTCGCCGGGTGCACGGGAGTGTGCCGAGCGTAGACCGAGTCCACCAACTCCCACCAAACTCCTTTGACATCAGCTACCTGCCCGCTTCTGACTTCTCCCTCCGTCCACAACCTACAAGAGGGGAACGCGCGGATCAAATCCCTACCAATAGAAGGAGGGGTGGGGGGAAACGAAGGAATTTCTCGGCTTGTGTATGCCAAGTCGCCTCATCTCCGTTCGCATCCCGTCCCTCGTGAAACCCAGCGCCCTCAGGTTTGTTTTTATAATTAATTTCGTCTGTGTTAATCTTCATTTATGCTGATTATTTAAGCGCCTTTGCTTCAAAAGTTGGCTATAGTAGTTTGCTTTAGGTGACAGGCACTGGCCGCAGCAAGAAATTGTGCTACTTTTTCTGCCTCATAATTGTGTGAGGATATTAGTAAGAACGGATACCATCCTACTGGAGACAAGGTTGATGCCTTATTTGCTAGGTGTTTGATTTCAGAAACCTGGAAGTGGAGAACAATTTGATCCTAATTTTGAATTCAACACACTTTCTTGGTTTAAGAAGTGCATTGTGTTCTCTAGTGTTTTTTTTTAATAAAGTTAGGGAAAAATCAAATGCGGATATGGTCATCTTAGCAAAACCACGGGATTGAATTGAAGTGTGCTATGATGAGACAATATATCATACATGAGGCGGTTATTCCAACCAAAAACTCACTGGAAGGGGGAAATGTCCCCCATTCCCAGATTCATGGAATTTTTTTATCTTTCATATAGTAATTTTCAGCAGAGGAATTATTAACACGCATCTTGCTGCATACTGCCAAATTGCCGATCAAAGCTTTCTTGGAATGAAGCTAAACGAACCTGATTGCTGTCTGCTCTGCAAATTGTAGGTGCACAAAATTCATGGCTTCAGACACCGGGAAGAAGCTCATACAGATTGACGTGAGCTCAGATACAGTATGCCCTTGGTGTTTTGTTGGTAAAAAGAACCTTGATAAAGCAATGGAGCAGAGCAAGGACAAGTTTGATTTTGAGGTTTCACTCTTCTTCAAATCAAAATAGCATATCTCTTACTTTAGAAAGAAAACCTGGAAGTTCCTTTTTTCTAAGAGGAGAACAAATATGTATGGCAAGAAGAAAAATGACAGGCTTTGTTTTATCTTTAGGCTATTCACTTTTTACGTGTGTGCTGCAAAATAATGGATTTTTTCTTCTATTGGCTAATCTATGATGAGAACTTTCTCCATTTATGTTTCATTTCGCCTATTTGGGTGGGGTATAAAGAAATTTGCGCTCTTCTTATGGTGACAACAAGAAACCGATAGGATATTTCAGAATTCTTGTTTATGCAGTGTTAACTTTATGTGCACATGCTTGTTTGATAGGTCCGTTGGCATCCGTTCTTTCTAAACCCTGATGCGCCTAAAGAAGGCATCAGGAAATCTGACTTCTACAAGACGAAATTTGGCCCTGTTCAATTTGAACGTGCAACTTCTCGCATGACAGAGGTTCTTTCGTCTGATTTTTGCCATAGTAGAATTTGTTCACTTTGCAGAAAAATGTATTAATCTGTTTGACATGCTAATGTTTCAGATATTTCGAGGACTTGGACTTGAATATGACATGTCTGGGTTGACGTAAGTACATGGTGTTAAAGATGATGCTTCTTGCATTCATGTCATTTAACATCATAGCACTTGCTGATATAAAGATTTTAATACAGTGGAAATACGATGGATAGCCATAGGCTCATAACACTTGCTGGACACCAAGGCTATGACAAGCAAAATGTTCTTGTTGATGAATTATTCCAGAATTACTTTTGCCAAGGGAAGTATATTGGTGACAAGTGAGTATGCATGAAACTTGTTAACTACAGATTGATGATTGCAATATTTTATTGTGCATTCACTTTGTTGCTACTTTGACACTGTGTATTCTGTAATTTATTTATACTTCTCCTTGATCGTCTTATATTGCACTGTGCTATTAATGGGGCCCATAAGAAAAAAACATTGAGTCGTTGTGCAAATAGGGCTTTCACAGACATCTGATGCATATTCACTACCGGTAATGTCACAAATTGGGAGTGGTTTGTACAATTTTGCTTCTCAAAACGCAAACCACGTGGTTGACGAAACATGCACTATCTAATTTATAAGCATATATTTTCGTTCTTCAATTGTGAGTTGAAATATTTCAATGCGAGATTTATTGAAAATGTACTGATGAATAAGACAAATTTGCAGTAGGGCATGTGCTAAATCTATTTTACTGGTACGGTTGATATTCATTTTGTACTGAATGTGAGACAAAAGCATTTAGTCTCTAGCACAAGTTTTGATTTTGAATGGTTATATGACATGCCCAAAAAGTGCTAGTTGTCAACAGTCTCAAAGCATTCTATGTTTGAGGTTCCTTTTCCAGTTTCCTCACCCCCATTTTATATGCGAACTGAAATGATTTTTCAAATTGCATCCTTCCTATTTTAGAATGTTTTTTCTGTATCAGTATTGTTCTCTATTAAATGTTGAACCATCTGATTTAACTATTTCATGTGCTGCAGACAAGTGTTGCTGGATGCTGCAAGAAAGGCAAGCATAGAAGGGGCAGAAGAGCTGCTTGAAGACCCTAGCAAAGGAGTCGATGAGGTACGTTTTCCACTTAACTCTGTCCTTGGTGCCATATCCCTGTGATGATAGTGCTCAGGCCTTTTTCCCGCCAAAAGGTTCAGGAAGAACTCAACAAGTACTCATCTGGCATTTCTGGGGTCCCTCACTTTGTGGTATGAGGACGAATTGACGATGATATTTATCATATATTCATGAGGGCGTTTGAGAAAATATCAACTCAGTGGTGGCCAGCCTCCCCATATATTCATGAGGGCGTTTGAGATGGCTGCGAAAGGTGGAGCTTAATGGTAGTCTAAGGAGCTATAGTTGTATACGTTTTGAGGAATAAAAATTGGAGACCAGAATTTAACTGAAAGTTGCAGTACAATTAATTTATTATCCAATTTACGGAAGAACATGTGGAACCAATTGTATTTACACAGATCCGATGTGATGATAATTAGTGGTGAACACATTCGAATAAAATTCTTTGAGGTGATAGGATATGGCAGATGGGGATCAGAGTGTCGCAAAAAACAGAGTATACAGTATTCATTCATATTTGATGGGAATGGGATATGCGAAAAAGGCACCTAACAAAATTAAGCTTCAGTCTCTCTCTCGATGAATTCAATCTTGATAATACATTTGAGAGGAATGAAAAACCTAGCATGCATTACTGTATCTAATCTGATCTGTTGTCATTTAAACTAAATACTGAGCATCTTTCTGGTTACCATTTCACCTAGAAAAATTTTGTCAAAAACCTTCAGATAGATCGTCCTGCCAATCATTGGCCAAGAGGTGGCACTAATGGCAACTACTATGTTTCTTGTTAATTCGCTGTGAGTATCAACCACGAAATGAGGTTTCTAAAGTCTAAAATTTCAGCATGAAAACCTAATGTAATCACCCTTGTGGACATGTAACATCAATAACCCCATCATTTTGAAATATCATATGTAAATTGGCACAAACCATCAACTTTGTCAAAAGCAAAAGTGGGGTAAGGATTCTCTACTCTATAAAGAAAAATCAAATCTTTTGCGCCGCTGGAAGTTTCAGCAAACATTCAGCGACTGTATTCCGCCAATGCTATGTACACAACAAGTTGGATTTAGCCTGGGTCTTCCACCTGCCATCAATGAAGACTTGCCTCAGTGGGGTTATTCATCCTCGTTGAACAACATAACCTGCAGTGGGATGTTTTCGTTAGAGATGTTATAATGTTTTCTGCTAGCTTAAAATAAGCATGTGGATCAAGTACAATCAATGCTTCACTGCTGAATGTAAAATAATTTCTGGTAGAAGCTAGGTACCTTTGCGCAGACAGGGCAAGATTGACTTCTTTCCATCCATTCATAAATGCAACTAAGGTGGAAATTATGGTTGCACTGCAATGCGATCTTCGGATTCTCAAAATCATAGTCTGTGGACAAATAAATACAATCTTCAGAACACTGGAAATACTAAAGTTAATGCATGGTGCTGTGCATAAACTATAATGAGACAAGTATTACAATAATTAGAACATCTTCTTTTTCAGATACAGATTAGCAAACATGTTCTTGCATTCGTTACGATGGAAGAAAATTAACAATCTGGCTATCCATCATAACCGAACACTAGGCACATTCATATTTAGAATGATCTTTTCTGCAGCTAAGACTACAAAGTTTAACCTGTAAATTGCAAAGCCAGTATATGCTGAACAAAAAGACAATTTCTGAACAGGAGAGAGATGTGTCCATTGTTTCCACCAACCTTCTAGGCAAATGGGACAATCATCCTCGTCATAAGAATCAGAGTCTTGTATTCCATCAATTCTTGAACATCCTGAGTGGTGTTTTACTGATTCAACTTTTTGAGCTGTGCAAGTTGATCCAGTATCGCTAGTCTTAATTTCTGTAAGTTGTCCAGGTTTCTGGAAATGAGTTGATGCTTTGTCTTGTTCTGACACTACTGGGTGTTGCACCATCGGAGGGCTGAATCGAGGATCATCGTAAGGCAAAGGTCTTGGAGGGGGGCAGAAAGTATCCATTGAATCCACTTGTCCTGCAGAGGTGCACGCTGCAAGAGGAATCCTTCCACGATCAGGAGCGACCCGTGTATCACCTCTGTGACGAGCAGCATGGCCCTGGGAAGGAACTGATCAGAAGAGAGTGCATAACAGCTGACTGAAAGACCAGATACAAACAAAAATGTATTTGAACAGAGCAATCAAAGATGACAGAACGGTGTAATCATGTAAATCCAATTATAGCCCACTATATTTATATACTATCTATATGACTCCATAACATGCAAGTCATGAGAGCTCGAACCTCTAAAACAAGTCATGTGAGCTCAAACTTCTAAAAAATATCTCAAAATATCTACTCTGTTGCCAGTCACTGATAATAAACAGGATGAGCTGCAAACAACTTCGCATTTTATTAGAAACTGAAAACCTGCTATAATCATTTTACTGTTCCACAACACCTCCTTAATGTGACAATGCTGCTCCATCCAACTATGTAGGCAGAAACTACATGAGTCCATCGCAACAGCTTGATATCAGAAACAGCCAATGCATGCAAGATCAAAGAACACTGTCACCATCTGCAGTGCTGGCATGGATCCCCAAATCCTAACACGTTTTTTGCAGGATCCATGAACATCGTTAGAAGAACACAATTACACATGTAGACACTAAGACACTAAACTAAATGCACCACAAATGTATTCAGGCCTTACCACCACAACACGTCAATACTAGAAACAGTTGCAGTGACAGACGGGTGAGTAGCAGTATAACAGTGGTAGAAGCATACCGACTCGACGCCGTGGTAAGCGAAAGGCCATGGCAGACAGAAGCAGCAGATGGGCGGCGCCGCCGAGCCGTCCTCAGGATAGCGCAGGCAGCACAGAAAGGACCCCATCTCTTGCCTCCCCCTCCCAAGTTTGAACCAGACAGAAGATTCAACAAGCGCCGCCGGCGGCGGTGCCTCCTCCGATTCTTGAACTGAACTCGCCCCTGTCTTTCGCCGCAAGTTCAGAGAGAAGAAAGAACGGAACAAATCCGATCGCTTGAGATAAAAGGTGGAGCGGGACTCGATTCGCTGCTACAAATCAGCGCGGATTTTTCTTTCCCCTTCGTCGCGCGTATCTGGGAAATAGTTGTCAATTAAAAGATCAGTCATCAAGGCTCCGCCTGCGGCCACGGCGGCGCAAGTAACTTGGCGCTACTGCTGCTGATACTCATCAACAGATAAACAAAAAAAGACTCGATTTTTACGACTCGACTCTTACTGCGAGTTCTTGGCGGCGGATTGGAAGACCGGACATGGAGCGATCGAGTTAAACCCCAACCCTCCACGCAGATTGGTAGCGCAACGGCCCCCCGGATAATCGGAGCCGGAGACGGATTTTTTTGTTGGAGGTGGAGACGGGCTGAGTGTAAGGATTGGATTTGGGTCAGGAGATCGGAGCTGGCACGCAAGGCATTGCGAACTCCGATTTGCTGTTGCACCAAACAACGAGCGCAACGGAGGGGCCGAAAGGAAGTGAGAGGAAAAGAGAAAAGGCGAGGGAGAGAAAAATAAAAACGAAAACAAAAGGAGGGAGTAGAATCTTTGGTTTACGGCGCTAATTACGATACTAGCCCTTGCTTTTGCAAACAACAAAGCCTACTGTTTGTACTAGCACTTTTGAAGGTGCTTAATGCAATTGTTAAAGATGGCAGCAAAGTCCAAATCTTCCGCGATTAACTGCTGGGAAGAGGGGGATTAGATTTGCTCCATAATGGTGGAGAAAAATATTGTACCTAAGAATAGGTGAAAGATAATTTATGTTTATTGATTTGCGGTAAATTTTGGACTGATAATATGAATATAAGTTACTAAAAAATGTAGTTTCAATTTCCCAATATACTTGCGAAACAAAAAATGTAGTATCCTTTGTAGGAGTGTGTCTAATATGGATTTGCATCAAAGCTCATATATTGCGTAATGAACCTTGTGTTATGAATTCGCGTACGTAAAGCATACTTGACACTTGAAAGACCCATAAATCTTTGCAGAAATACCCAGATCCCAAACTCTATAGACAATGAAACGAAGAAATAAAGTGCTGCTAACTTGATAAGTAAATTAGGTTTGTTAAAAATGGAAATCTGGAGTGTGTTGAGGTAAAGAATGCCCTTTAAATTTGATGTTAGTAGAGGGCACAGCATAGCATCAACGTAGTGCTGCTTGGGAGCTGGGGGGCCCATTTCAGTGATGCAAGACCTGCGTTCAATTCTCTTAATTGATGGATCCACCCAGTATCTTCTCTATTCTACAGATTCAAGACAATTTTTTGAGCATACAGATTCAAGACAATTGAAGGCTTCCATTTTAGCCTAGGCAGCATGCACCAACAACGATTAGATAAACACTTAAACACGACACTGACATGTGAACCTTCTGAAATCTTCATATAATCCATCTAGCATGCATATGCTTGATAGGCCCCACTTACAAGTCGGCCAACCGAATATCAAATGCGTTAAAAGTACTGAAATGGCAACTTAATTTACTTAACAGCTTCATTAGATAGGGTGATCACTGACAAGTAAACCAGCTGAAACAGTCATTTAGTTTAAATTGTTCCTGATCAGGGATACTTTTGTCCCCGAGTATAAAAACGTTTCAGAAAAAAAAAGGTAACTGGGAATAGTTTTGTACTCCATGACTTATCGTCTATTCATTCATGAATCTAGATTCGCACAAACTAATAAGAAAGTTTTGCTTGGACGGGCAGCTTTGCAGATTACGGTGGCTATTTTAGTTGAGATATTGGCGGCCAGACTGCAACTTGCACATTAATCTTCCAAAAAAAAAAATCCCTCTTGAGTGTTGCTGGAGTCTCATAATAATCTAATCCTAGTACTAATCACGCTCACTCTCCCATCAAGGCCAAAGAAGAATATAATGTCACTCTCATGTCAGCTAGACAGCTATCTAATTAAATAAAAATGTTTATTTTTTCTACATTGTATTTCTCTGCCACCCATCAGAGGTCCATTCAGCGTAGTTAAGGATGATGTCACTAGCATGTTATCCATTTCTCATGGCCCATTAATAAACTAGTGTAGACAAGGAACTCCATTACTTACATACTAGGCACTCCATTGCAGTTGCGTTGCGTGCAGCTAAACCTTGTCTTTGACTTCTGATAATATGTGTGTATATTATTTGGGCATATGTGTTTATGCTGATCTATTTTCTCTTTAAGAGTTCAGTATGCCTTTGTGCCTTGTGCTAGCGATCAGAGAGTGGTATCTTGGTAAATGGTACTACCTTAGCTTCCTCAGATAGAAGAGGTAACTTTGATTGCAACTTTTTTTTTTATGAACATGGTAATGAAATTGTAAAACTACTCTGTTATGGAATTACCTTTTACAACAAGTGTAATTAAAGTACTATTTCCATATATGAGTATATGAAATAACCTAAGAAACTATTTTAGGCCATGTTTAGATCGTGAAATTTGGTGAGTTTTCACACCAAATTTCACCATCTAACACATGGGCTCACTTGAATTCCTGGCGAGGTTAATTAAAAAAACTTGGCTACATTTACTCTGTAGTAGTATATATATTCAATGTGAGCGGTTGACCAGCGAAGGCAAAGTTTTGTTTCCTACAGGACTATAACAAAACTGAAATTTGAATTAAATGGAACACCAATCATCTTTTTTTTCTTTTTATTTTTTGCACCCCTGTGAAACTAGCTACACAGTGTGGTCACACCTGCTGCATGCCTGCATCAGCGCACCGTGTCATCCACTGAACCTGCATTATAGTAATGCAGCTACAGACCGGTGTCGGTGAAATTCTACTAAAAAAAACTGTACCGGGCCGTGCAAGCAGATGCATGCGGTTCACGAAGCATGACTAAATCAAAGGTATTAACCGAACGGGAGATTAGTTTCCAACTGACAGCAACGTCGTCTGTCATCTAGCTCTCTAGTCTCTACAAATCTTTGCTAAAAAAATGGTCTACAAATCGACAAACCAGAGGTTGGGCAGGCAGGCTTCAACGCATTCATTTGCCGCCGGAGGCACCAATTGAACCTAACCTGCGGCTCAGCTTAACTTGATGTGGATGTTCTGGAAGTCCCTATCATGCGACCTGAACAGGCGAACAGCTTTTCTGAGTCCTCTTGCTTGTTGGATCATCAAAACGGCAATGCTGGCTTCTATGGTCGATGCAGACACCTCTTTGTCACTAGTAGTAGTACATATAATTGGTATCCAAGGCGTACGCCTCTACGGCTCTACCTCATCTTCAAAATAGTAGTCTCCGTATGCACTACTGCACTGCATCTTGGTACATATCCCTACAACCTGCCTGCCTTCCTTTTTTTTTTTGGAACAATTAGTCAATTACTATCCCATTCACCTACACCTAGCCTTTTGCAGCCATTTGTACAGTATGATACGCCATGAGTAGGAGCTCCTGGTCATCTTCCCTTGGCTGCAACTTTGGACAGAATTGGAGTTAGTATGTTCCCTGAACATTAGTTGCAAAAAGGTTTTTTGTTATCATTTCTCAAATACTTCATCGTTCCTGGTGAGTTAAATTGTCCAACAAAAAGATGCATCCTGGTCACCAAGTTCTGGTTTGGGTTATGTCCCCCTGTTTTATTCGATGATTAAACAAAACATTCCTCGATCATTTATATTAGAAGACAGAGCAATAGTAAACACAATATGTAAAGCGCCATAGAAATTGAGATTATGACAGCTAAAAAATTCTAGTGAATTATTTGAAGATAATTATGCTTAGACGGTTGTAGTTACCAATATTACCAGAATGCTGCTACTGTATTTACTTCTAGCTTTGCATAGTGCTACCATTTTAGCGTTGCAAAATTCGAATAAAAATTTATGTAAGTCGAACTCATAAATAAAATATAATTATTTTTTCAATTTTGAAGCCGAGTATTAATTCTTTCATACTTCAAATTTACTTCAATATGTGTGAATTTCCATTTGTGTTATATTGGTATGATCTCTAGTTCACAAACATAACTATATTGTAATAACTTTTTAAGCCAATATTTTTATTTCCAAACTTTTTTATTACAAACATAAAGAAGCATGTCATGTTTTCTTTTTATTGTCCAAAGGGATAAAATATCATGAATACATGTTAAACATATTTTGAAGTCACAATATGACAGGTCTTTTTACCCATAGACACGGTGGGAAAACAAGCAGGGCCTATTCTACACAGTAAAGAGTTGAGGGGCCAGCTAAGCATGCGGCCCAAAATGCCCCAACCGAGAGAGAATTTTCAAGGTTTTTGTCATGCATACCAATTTTCAAGGTTTTTGTCACTTGTATTGCATGAGTAATGAGTATGTGATCTTTTTTTTTAAAAAAAAGTGATGAGTCCCAACAACATGCAACACATCACCTTGCCACCTCGTTGTCCTTCCTTGTATTGATATTTTAAAGCTAAGTCTTCCACTGAAATTTGATCCTCTCAAATATATTTCAAATTTCTACATTCTTCTTTCACTTGGAATTTTGAGCTTTAAACTCAAAACCAACCTTTTGCTATGTATGCTTTTACCCTATTAAGCATGCCATGAACATGAGAAACCGCGTCTCCTACGACAGTTTCATCTTTGACAGCTTTAATGAAACTAGTCATCAATGCATCAGGTGTTGATGACAATCAAGCCAGTAAGGGGTGTTTAGATTGGGAAAGATTTCTCGAGAAAACACTATAGACCCAAAAAATATTATAGATTAATAGTGTTCTGTGAGTGGAGGGGTGGGATGAATATAAAAAAGTTGGATCAATAATGTCTTTTTGAGAGAGTTGGTGAATCTACATGCACCCTAAATTGGTGTGCGTCCATGAGTTGGGTTGCTTGTGACGTACATATGTCTATATGTATGTAAGACCATGCGTTTGTACTGTGTTTTAAAGGCTAGATGAACACACCAACAATGGCACATAATTAGCTTATATATATGACATCTCAACGTGGCTTCAATAGCCAGTGAATTGGAATTACCATGTACATTTAAAAGCAACGGCAATAACTCAGCCGGCTCGCGAGCAAAATGAATTCCACCGTGGCCTTTTTTTATTACGGCAGGGTCAGGGTAGCTTTGCATCAGCGAATGGAAAGGCGTGCAGCAGCAGAACACTGAATAGAAGTGTAGCGCGCCCGCCTCATGTCGGCGTGTTGCGAAACGCCCGTCCAACATTATCTCTCCTCTTCTCTCTCCACCAGTAGGGATTCAGTCGGCTTACAACTAGTCATAATACTTGCTTTAAGATTTTATATATAGCAACGTATCATATGAAAACTATGAGAACTCACATATGATCCATATGATCTTGATCCAAGAGAAGCACGTAGGGAGAGGTGGGAGAAGGAATTTATAAAAGTATGATTAACTTTTGCAAATCTTCCCCTTGGATCACCCTTGGATCAAGATCATGTGACCCAGATTTGAGTTCCCATAGTTCTCATAAGAACTGGGTTCTCATTGAATACGTTGCCTTTATATATGGAGCTAAGTGACAATACAAGAATTAAATAAAATTAGTTAAGAACCCTTTTTTTCTATGAGAGAGGTTCTAAAAAAACGGTAAATCATCATTTGGGAACAAATCGTTGTAAATAGAGGTCCATGCATGCTAAAGTGTCCCTGCTAGGCTGAATATGCCCCAGCTAAAGTGTTGCTGATATGAGGCGTAAGATGCAGCAAATTATTATCTGTGCTCTTTTTCTTTTGCAAGGAAACAAAATTATTCTGTGGTATTGCCCATGATTGGGGATATATACCGGGTCGTGGGGACTGGGGAGTACGGGACCATCGAGCATTGTACACGTTTCACAAAGTTTGAGAAGGAAAGGGGCCGTGGAGCACTAGAGAAAACAAATCAAAAGTCAGGTGAGCCCCTCCGTGACTACAGGGTTCAGAAGGCATGAATAGCCAGCAGCATCTTTCTCCATGCACCGATATACTACGCGTCACAAGAGACGAAAGTGGTTGATTATTTTTTTTCCTTAGAAAAAACCGGTAAGCATATGGTCGATTCTACCACCAGTGGTTAGCATTTCCGTTCAACTTAAATGGAGTTTCGGGGTACCATTCTAACAAGTACACTAAATGCTATCAATAATGTGTGAAAGGATTTTAACCACTTCGGTGATATATACTAAACGGCCAAGAATTGACACAGCGCAACATCAGAGGCCTAAGTCACTGTAGAAAGCTATAGTACATGTCCCTATCGATGACAGGTGGGTCACCAAGTGCAGGTGCTAGGTGGGACTCGGTTGAGTGCCGGAGAGTTTACGAGTTGGAACCGGAACCTTCCAGCGCCTTTTTATATCTATAGATAGTAGAAATAGAATCACTAACCTAAACGGTGTCAGAGAGCATTCTTGGCAATGGTCCAGCAAGAACGTGTGTGCCAAAGATAGCATGAACTATATTTTTAGGGGGAAATCAATATGACTACAAAATAAAATGAACTTTTTTTTACTTCAATGACTCTTCACGTAATGAGCGGCGCGACGTAGCGCGCCTACCCATCTAGTTAAATTACACAGGTGCTGGTAATCCCAATTATACTAAGGTAAATGTATGTTTGGTAAGAATACAGATTCTCTATGATACGTCTTGGATTTGATTTTTTTATAAACATCCTTTGCTGAATACAATTCACTTTTTAAAATAGTTTGGCCAACTGGCTAGATTCAGATTCTAAAGCTATCTCCAACAAAGAACCCATCCGGTGACCAAAATCCATTTTGGGTCGTGCACGGTATTTTTAGGTATCAAAAGGCTCTCCAACGGATGACCCAAACCGGCAACCCATTTTGGGTATCGGCCTCCTCGCAACCGAAAGATCGGTCCTTCTCTCTCCATGACCCATCCCGCACGCGCTCGCACCCTCCACCTCCTCCAGCGCCGCCGCGGCCTCCACCTCCTCCCGGTCCACTCCCTCCCCTCCCCTGCTGCTGCAGCCGCGGCAGCTGACGGTCGTTCCTCTCCTCCCCATCCTCCCCCTCCTCCGCCTCACAGGCCCACGTGCCCGAGTTGCGCCGCCGCCATGGCCTCCGCGGATCTAGCTCGCCATGGTGGCCGGAATCGATGGATGGTGACCGGAATCGACGGATGGTGGGTGGAATCGATGGATGGTGGCCATAATCGACGGGTGGTGGGTGGAATCGATGGATGGTGGCCGGAATCAACGGATGGTGGCCGGGATCGAGGAGCACGAGCAGCGCGGCGACGGGCTCGTGCTGCTGCTGGTGGTGAGCTGCCGCCTGGAGGAGTAGAGGGGCCACCGGCGTGCTGCGCGGGCTTGTGGTATGGTTGCTGGCGGGCGCGCGGCACGACGACAGCCGGTGGTGCTGCTGCTGTTGGTTGGCGCGCGGCGACGACTGCTGGTGGTGCTGCTGCTCCTAGGATAGGTGATCAGGTGCTTGCTGTTGGAGATGAACCTTTTTTTGGGTCTCCTCGATTGCTCTGTGTGTGACCCAAATCCAGGAATAGGTCTTCTGTATGGGTACTCGCTGTTGGAGATAGTCTAGAGCGAGGAAAAACGCAATGTTTTATGTGAAAAAATAAAAATAGATAGTTTTTTTCAAATATTATTAAACTTTCTTTGGGTGAAAAAGGAAAAATAGCCATTTTCATCCCTAAACTTTGCACGAAAGCTCATTTTTGTCCCTCAACTTTCAAAATAGCCAATCTAGTGTTCCGACTTTTAATTGTGGTTCGATTTCATCCCCGATGCCACCTCAGCGTCAAGTCATCTGGCGGGCAAGGAGAAGAGCAACGCGTGGCGTGGTTGAGGAGGAAGCGCTTCCGGCGCTCAAGCTTCGGATTCTGTTGGCATGGATTTGGAGGTAATATGTTTCTTGATGATGTAGGGGGCCAATTTTACAGACACCAGATGACTTGATGCTGAGGTGACATGTTCGCTTGGACTGTCAGGTAGGCTGGAGGACGAAATCGAGCCACAATTGAAAGTTAGAGGACTAGATTGGTAATTTTAAAAGTTGAGGGATGAAAATAAGCTTTCGTGCACAGTTTAGGACGAAAATGGCTATTTTGCCAGTGAAAAACGACTTAAATGTGATCCATTTTTAACCGGTTACACCTGAAAAGAGTCACTAGATCTGTTCCTAGATTTATTAGAGTGAAGGAAGGAAAGGAGAAACTATCCGGCGTAACCATCTCTAAGGCGTTTCACGTGTGCAGATATGCTACGATAGAAACGTTTTGAGGGTGAATCATCCCTTTTTCTTTTGGCGCTGTTTTCCAGCTGATTCGCAGCAGAATCAACTCTGTGGATGTCAATCGTCTGCTGAAATTTGACCAAGTATAAACAACTCTGTGGATGTCGATCGCTTGCCCGTGCTATATGCGGTACTCCTAGCAAGTAGTCGTCGATGTATATGTTGACAATTTATATAATTAACTTACGACCGTACGTACGAGCTAATTAAAGAACGAAACCAATCAACTCGAGGCGTCGTGCCAATGTATGCACGAGCACGTCGTAGATGGTGTAGCTACATCTATCGCTAGCTCGTACACGTACGCCTGTGTACAGCTGGTACGATAGATAGGGTATAGAGTATAGACGACCTGATCAACTCGATGGGACTAGTACGTGTACTTACATATTGCAGTTGGCAGCCGTTGACGCCCAAAAAAAAATCGCAACATCTTTGTATCCGAGTGCATCTCATAGTGTATGGGATATCATATACACAACCAGCTGTTAGATAATGTTTATGTATAGGATCATGTAACAAATCCTATCTATCGATCCCGAGGATGACAACCGGGGGAAGGAATGGAAATCGCAGAAGAATCACACATCGATGATCAACGCGCCAATCATGCCTGGGATGGATACTTAGGATCCGCATTGATTGGCATACGTGTGCACTGCGTCCGTGTGTGCAGCGTGTGCAGAGACAATGGAATGGTATGATCTGATCTGATCTGATATGACATGACCGAATTGTGCTCCCTTGCCTAACTACCACCTCTCCTCCTCTGCTTCCATTCATGCCCCGCACGCCTACCGACTCCATGCGCGTACCACCGAACTACTGCCTGCCTACTAGTATGGTAGGGCGCTAGCCACTGCTCCTAGCATCATCTGCCTATCTCCATATACAATCCCTTTACATATATATAATCCAGTGATCCACAATATAATCCATGGTACGCTACACCCTGCTCTTGCACTGTGTAGTCACATCCCAAATTGCATAAAAGAAGAGTCGTTCGTGTACGTCGTTGGGCACCGCCGGGACGACGGCGATGGTCAGGAGGCTGCCAGCGTTGTGCGGCGGCGGAAGCCGGGCGGCGGCGCGGGTGAGGAGGAAGCGTGTGCAGCGGGTGGCCTACTCCTCGCCGGTCGCCTCCAAGCTCGCCGTGGCTGCCTCACCGGCCAGAGGCGGCGAGGCAGCCAATAAGAGTAGCAGCCCAGGAGGTCGAGGAGGAGGGTGCTACGTCAATGGCGACGGCGCGTTGATGGTGGAGGTGGGCGGCGGCGGCGCCGGGAGGAAGAAGAAGAAGGACGGAGGCGGGCGGCGCGTCATGGTGCTCGCCGACGGGCGCGCCGAGGCGGCGGGCGCGCTCCAGTGGGCGCTTTCGCAGGCTGTTCGAAGCAATGACACCGTCGTGCTCCTCACCGTCGTCAAGCCGGTCGCCGCCCATGACGGTCAGTGTCGTCGCTCTCTACTCTCAACAAGTGAACATTATAGTGTCTCACTCTGACGCTCTCATCACGAGCGCGTGTGCAGGCCACTTTCTTCTCTGAATTTCCTGAGCGATGACGAAATTTGCTGATCCTTCTTCTATCGAATTGTTTCTGCAGCTGTTAGTGATTCCTGTGTGAAGATGCTGGGGACGAAGACCCAGCGGCAGCTTGACGCGTTGAAGGCCCTCTGCGAATCAGCAAGGCCAGAGGTACGCATGCCGCATCAACATAATGCCCAATGGAACAAAATATGATTTTTTTTTCAGACAAAGCTCCTGGAATTTATTCAATAAGAAACAATATATATGATTTGCACAAAAAGCTCCTAGCTTTCAAAGAAAAATGATTACTTTCTATCCAGCACGATGGAAAGCAATCAGCCACTTACCGGATTTCATGGAGCCGCCAAAAGAAAAGAACGCAATTTTATTGGAGTCGGAGTCCATCGGCGCACTCGTTCGTTCTTTAACGTCCACTGAATAATAATTAAAATTTCATTACGTATGCAGGTGAAGGTGGAGACGTGCGCGGTGGAGGCAGAGGAGCACGGCGCGGCAGTGGTGGAGGCGGCGGGGCGTCACGGCGCGTCGCTGCTGGTGCTGGGCCAGAGGCGGCGCCGCGCGGTGGCTACAGGCGCTGTGGCGGCGGCGGAGGCTTGCCGGAGGCGGCGGGATGGTGGAGTACTGCATCGAGAACGCGCCGTGCGTGGCGCTGGCCGTCCGGCGGAGGAGCTCCGGCGGGTACCTCGTCTCGAGCAAGCGCCACAAGGATTTCTGGCTCCTCGCCTAGCTAGTCCGGCGAACTCTGATATCATTTATCAGCAGCAGCTTCTTTCTTTTCTTTTCTTTTTCCTGTTGATGAAACGGAAAGTGTCAGATGGTGGCTTAATCAAGAGCAGAGTTTGGCTGTCATCTGGCTGGTGAAAGTGGTGATGCTGTAAAGCAATCCAATGGTAACAGTAAATCACACCAAGTTGATTGAGAAACTGTTCGGTGTATGGTGTCAAGCATTCCCATTTTCTGTCCTAAACAAGGCTTTCTCAAATTTCAAAAATAGTGTGTGCTTAATTCCTTTTGTGCACTGTAATTTTTTTTAAAAAAACACACACACGTGCCGTCAGGTTCATACTTTTTATATACAAGCACTGGCTTTTATGCAAGTATAAAGTCTGTATAAAGAAAATCACACGGGTTTGATTCGAAGAATAGTGGAATGATCATAGGTCAACCGAGGTTACGATAGGTTTCTGTGGTCCACCAATTCGATCTGGAGCTAGTAGTGATACATTAGTGGCTAGACAATTTCAGCTTATAGTGGCCTTCAAGGCTAGTTGAGATGTTATGATTAGAGACAGATTATTGTTAGAGCCTTCAAAGCAGATGATCCTGAATCGAGTTCGTCGACCGGCAAGCTTTTTTTTCTCTGAATATCAAAAGGGCACTTTGCCATGACGGTGAAGAATACAGAGAAGACTAGCATATATACTTGCTGAATAGCTCAAGGTGACATTTTTTTTCCTTTTGCGGGATAAGCCCAAGGTGACGAGATTCAGACGTGCTTGGGCTCGATTTGCCTCGCCGGACTCGCCAGAGCTCGAATGGGCAGTTCCAGGCTCAACTGAGCCTCAGCAACAGGAGCTCGATTGTGCGGTGAGAGATCAATCTGGTGCCTCAGTTACTTGGCATCCACCTTTACCTCATTTTTGCAGGAAAACCAACATGCATGGTTGTTTTGCAATAATACAATGCCATGGTGGAAAAAAAAAGGTTCATGATGCCATGAGCTTCCACACTCAACTCTCCCAGAAAAGCAAGCTCAGTGCTTAGAGGTTTGATACTGCTTACACAAAACAGCACTGCCCTTATGACACGTTAGTTTAAGACAATTAATAGCGCGCACTATTTTGTGACCCCAGTGAAATAAAAACATTCCGTGCACGATCATACATCTTCATCACTGGGAAACAACATCATCCATGGTGATTAACGCAAGAGGACTCCAGGAACTCCAAGACTTCGGCAGAAATATCTTCCTGAATTTCAGCAAAGCACAGGCCGTTAGCAAAGGTTTCACTGCTCATGCTAGCTAAATACTAAGGGCTTAGCTGACTAACCTTCCTTTTCTTGTGTGGAAACCGAATATCTAGCATTTCACAAAACTCTCGCAACTCATCCCTCGTAAATTTGTCAAGCTTTCCCTTTACATTGTTCCTATCCTGAGTCAACATTATAGCCAGGGCAAACATGACCAATAGGACATGGGAATTCTAAGCAATCCATGCATATTTGCCAAAAAAATACTAACAGCACTCCAACAAAAAAATTAACAGCACTAATAAAAATGCTAGTGCTGGATTAGTAATATCATACAAGCAGACCATAACCATTGAAACTACAGTAAAAAATGTATACAACTGGTAATGGAGCTAAGAAAAAAAATGTTATGTTTTGCATACTGTAATGGTCAAAGAAAAACTTACTGCATCCTCTGCCCAAACAAACCCAGAAAATGCATATATGTGTCTCCTCCGATAGTGCTTCTGAAGAAATACAGAGTCAGCTAAGCAAACAAAATAAAAAATAAACCATAATGGAGATACAAGACTTGTGGAAGACTTACATTTCCAACATACCCATACATTAAATTATGAAGCCTCACGAGTCTCTCATCTTTGGCGTCTAGCTCTTCTATTTTGGAGTAAACTGGTATGGTAGGAACAAGATACAGATTATTAAGTGGAAATTTGTAATCAGAGCTTAGCTAAACACGAAGAGGAAACACAGACAATAAAGCACAAGCTAAAAGGTTAAGGAGATCGCAAACATTTGCATTTATTCAATGTAACTTTATTTTCTTTTTTTCCGCACATTATTGTCCAAGGGCCTGATATAAAAAGACAGTCTAAATTTCAAAGTCTGGGACCATGCATGGTCCAGGAGGGAGAACTTGATTACCATTGGGTATGTCTTTTAGCCTGGTTCCAGAGCCCTGCGAGCACGAGACAGAGAGAAAAGCACGATGCAATAAAATCAGTTAAAAGGAAAGCAAATTAATTTACCAAATCTCCTGAAGGCTGAAGCACGGAAGGGCCCGGGTAGCTGTCGCTGCTACAGAATCGTCTAAATCATACCTTCTTTTACAACCGGTTTTGAGACAATCGGCTGTAAAAGGTCATCACAGTCGGTTGGATTACAAACAGATTGTGTTGCTCCTTATCAGAGCTGGTTTTTATTATCAACCGGCTGTGATGAGGGGTGGGGGCAACGCAGCCGGTTCCAGCTACGAACCAGCTGCGTCGCTACTCATCGCAGCCGGTTGGTGGTTGGAACCGGCTGCACTAGTTCTATTCATGAACCGGCTGCGTTGCTACTCATCATAGCCGGTTGGAGCCACGAACCGTTTGTGTTGATCAACGCAACCGATTCTATATGCATAGGCAGTTGGCAAATACAATTTTGAAGCCCTAAACGTATTCAAATTGAAAAGTGTTGAACTACAAAGTTGTATAACTTCTCAAGATGTAAAACTTTTATATTGTTCTTTTTTTCTAGGATAAAGTGATTGTAAAAGTGTTCACAAATCCTACATCTCTCATATACCCTAAACCTTATATGAGAGATTTAGGATTTGTGAACACTTTTATTATCACTATGTTGTATGAACAAATGACTAAAATAAAAGTTATAAAACTCGAAAAGTATTAAACATTGTAGTTGACAACATTTTCATTTGAATTCGTATTCTCAACAAAAACCAAGTTTAAAATTATTCAAATTTGAAATTCAAATTTCACAAACGACCTCGAATGGAGAAACAAACAACATGAAAGTTGTAGTATTTGAGAAGTTATGAAACTCTGTAGTAGACAAGTTTTTAATTTGAATTTGTTAGGCTCTCAAATAAGTTATTTACACTTGGGTTCTTATAATACGTGGGGAATGAAAATGTGATATGGTCATATGTGATGGTGAAGTGTAGTGTAAGAGGGGGTACACGCAAGGGAAAGGTCGTGGGTTCGGATCCCAGCTACCGCGTAGCGCGCGAAATCTTGCGACTTGCGACAGGACAGGGCTTGGGTGGCTGTCCGGTGGGGTCCCTCCCCAATTTTTTTTAAAAAGTTTTTGCTATTGTTTAGCTCGCGATGATACTGTCCTGGACACCCTCATCGCAGCCGGTTCTAGCCACCAACCGGCTATGATGAGGGTGTATCACAGCCGGTTTCAACCGGTTGTGTTACCCGAAGCAACACAACCGGTTGAAATCAAACAGTTGCCAAAACCGGCCAGGATGGGGGCTTCCCAACCGGCTGTGATGGGTCTTCTGTATTAGTGTATAGATGGTCGGGCATCCGGACCATGAGAAGAAACCTAAGGCAGGCCCCCGTTTAGATCCATGATAAGGTAAGATTAGG
This sequence comes from Digitaria exilis, assembly GCA_015342445.1. Lineage (NCBI taxonomy): Eukaryota > Viridiplantae > Streptophyta > Magnoliopsida > Poales > Poaceae > Digitaria > Digitaria exilis. Next base: position 494,835 of record JACEFO010001677.1, on the reverse strand, counting down.
GTCAGGAGACTTCAAAACCGTAGGGTCTAGCGCAACGCCGTCTTTTTTTAATTACACAGTACAACGTAGACGCTCAACACGTACGTACACTCACTCCTATAAACATATATATGCAAACCTACCCCTATGAGCACCTCCGAACTGAGCCGACAGATTTTGAGATTCATGAAGTCAACACAGGCGTCTTGTTGTTGACGGGGACGTCGCCTACCACCGAATGCATGGCGCTGGTAAATCTTGGAATAAATCTAGGAAAATGCGAGCACCAGTGCCAAATCGAGGATTTAAACCCTGGTGGGTAGATTCTACCACAAAGAACCCAACCAACAGATCTAGGACCAGTTCGTGCGGCGCCGTCTTCTTGAAGTGCTGGATCACGGCGTGCACCTGCTCCAACGTCGTGCAGTAGGGTTTTCAATTCCGGATTTAGATTCTTTTTACCCCTCCGGAAAAACCAAAATTTTGGAAATTTATTTTTTGTTCTTCCAAATTTTATTTGAATTTGAAATTTTGATTATTTATATACTAAAGAATTTACAAAACAAACGTAATCACAATGCTTTTATGTGGTGCAGTGGTTTGGGTTGTTCCGCGCATTTAAGGGGTTGCGTGTTCGAAGGCTGGAGACTGTTTGATATTTTTCATTTTCATGTTCAATTACCAGAAGACAAAGTGAGTAATTGTGCCATTTTTTATGGTTGTGGGGGCATGAAGATAGCAAAGAGTGAAGCGCCGTGGAAGAAAAGAGAATCAGGCATCTCCGTGAGGTGTCACTCATACACAGTTTCAAACTTCACTCACACCGTGGAGGGCTTTAGTTCAGTTTTCTTCAAATTATTTTTGACATAAACTATGAACCATGGGTGGAGGTCAACATTGCTCACAGGCACGCCATATATATGCCCTGTTCCCAAGTCCGAGGGTAGCTCCCATCCCATCCCAATTCCCATCCATGCCCTCCATGGCGCAACGGCCACACCCACTACTCCTTTCCCCCACATTTTATATATATCTCGGCCAAGGTCGCCCTCGTGACCTACGGATCCAATGGTGCTGGTGGAGTAGGAAATAAAAAAAAAAAAGAAAAGAGTAGGTATACTAATAGGTAAATACAGAGTTTTACCTAACAGGATAACATAGAAAGTATCCCAAAAAATATGGGTAACCCAACAGCTTCTTAAAAACGTGGATATCTATAATTCAAATTGTCCACGTCAGACTCGATTTTTTTCCCGCAGTCCACGCCGCCGCAATCGGCCCTCACGATTGCATCCGATTCCCAGGCTCCTGCCCACTGGACGTCGCTCCACGGCCTGCCGCCGTTCGCTATCATCCACCGGCCACCGTGCTAGCTGTTCTCAACGCCACCGTGACCTCTCCTGACGCCCTGGCGACCTGGCCGCTGCAGCGCTGAGAACTGAGAAAGTGAAACAGCATGGGAATCAAATCCCAATCCGTCACCACCTGTAGAGATGGGTACCGCCGGCTCGGGGGAGGCCAAGCGTGGGAACCCCGCCGGCGCGAAGGAGGATGGGTGCGGGAGCCCTGCCAGCGCGAGGGAGTCAAGGCGCGGGAGCCCAGCTGACGCGAGGGAGCCAGGGAACGGAAGCGGCAGCGCAGCAAGGGAGGCAGGGCACGGGGCGGGCGCCGGCGCAAGAATCCGGGTTTGGCGCGACGACTTGTACATAGCGGCACCGGCATGAAGTTGCTAGAACAGGAAGGCGGTGACGTCTTCGCGGCAAGCGTGGAATCGACAGTGCGGGAGGAGAATTTCGCGCGGGAGATGGATTTCGTGCGCGCGCGCGATGGGAGGAATGCGCACGGATTTCTCCGATGCCGAGCCGCAGGGGATTGGCAAACATGCCTAGCGAGAAAGCCGGGATACCTACCGGGGAAGCGAGTCGAGGAAGATGCCGACTCTGTTGGATCGATGTTTTACCAATAAATAGCGGACCATATTAATTTGCCTCTTCTGTTGGAGTTGCTCTTACTTAGATGCATGCATCACGTACGCCCATCTATAACGAGGGAGGGGTACCCGCGCACCCAAGAGAGACGAACAACTGAGCAAGGCCACCCAATGCAAATTAAAACAATGTCAGCAAACTGCTTGTGTGGCAATGAAATTTAATGTTCATGGTAAGTCCCATAAAACCCCCCTTATTGAGACTGACATAAGAGGCAAACGCTGTTCGTCCTGGCGAAGCTGGGCATCCTAGGGGGTATCTTCTGCCCCTCCCACTTGAAAATCCGCTTCCGCTTGTTGGCACCGCCCGCGGGCGGCTCCACGTCGGCGATCTCCTGCGGAGTCGTCCTCTCCTCGTCCTTGCGGCGATCTACGGCGGCGGAGGGCATGGCGTCCGCGATGGCCAATCTCCGATTTTTTTTTGTAAGGCGTTCTTGGTTCTTCTTATATGTAGAGTGTGTCGATCTATCGACACCTATATAACCCACTATATAAGAGCCGCTAGGTAGCGCAACAGTCCGCGCCTTCGGTCGTAGAGCACGTGCACTCGAGCAGGTCCATCGATCTGGCGCCGCAGCACGTACGTACGTTTCCTATATGATCGCGATCCTATCCCATCGGCCATCGGTAACGGCCTACCTGCGGCTATATATTTCGTGTTGATTAGATCCGGCTGACTCTCGCGGCTTGCATTAGTGTTAGGCATCTCAGTTCGTTGCGGCACGTACGTACGTTGTGCATGCATGTCCCGGCTCGGCCCTGTGGATTCACACACACACGTGCCATTAGGTTCATACTTTTTATATACAAGCACCGGCTTTTATGCAAGTATAAAGTCTGTATAAAGAAAATCACACGGGCTTGATTTGAAGAACAGTGGAATGATCACGGGTGAGTTAGTTCACCCAACTTCTCTCAAAAAATATTATTCATCTAACTTTTTCCTATTCATCCCACCCCTCCCACTCACAGAACACGTTTCTCAGCACGATCTACAGTGTTTTTCTGGATCTACAGTGTTTTTTTCTCCCAATCTAAACTCACCCCACAGGTCAACCAGGTTAGCGATACGTTTGTGTGGTCCACCAATCCGATCTAGTTATATCTTATATGACCCTATATTTTATGGTTTAGTGCTTTATTTGGCAATATGCGCAATTAGTATGGCTAGTGTTTTTTGACATCCATATGGTAAATAAAGGTGCTGACAACACTTGTGTTTTCGTTGAAACCATTTGAGCGAATAATTAATAGGTAACGAGAGCAAGCTGTAAAAAATAAACCCAAAAATGAATATATTTATATAAATAGCTTTAAAATAGACATTGGAAGATAAAGCATTATTCTTAAGGGTATGGAATTGGTTTTATTTTTCTGATATAAAAATGAGACTTCTATGATTAAAGATGACTTTTTTAGAATCTAAGCATATAATATTTCTAAGAAAATTGTTGAATAAATTATTTTTTATAAGTTTATTTAACCCAAGGGAAACGAACAATCCCTTAAGAGGCGGCGACCACGACGACTAGTGGGGCCTAAATAGATGTTTTCTTTGGGAAAAAAAAGTTCTTTTTACAACTTTTAACTATTGTACTTGCCCGGTTACTAACCTCGACGTATAAAATCAGAAATCTTTGAACCCCAAATTATCAAAATTGTTTGTGTTTCAACCTTTTCCAGTTTTGAAAGCGGTTTGTGCAAAAAAGGGAGTCCATTCTACACCTTGAACTATGTTGTTGGTCCATTTTTTTAACCTCCATTAAAAAAGCTCGCAACGTTCAAACCCACTAAAATTTCAAAATCAATAAGCTTGCTACATAGCATAATCTAAAATCCAAATCTCTTTTCCAATTTATCCGTTCAACCTAACATTTGAGACACCTTTAAATTAAATTAAAAACTTTTCAAAAAGAATGTTGCTCTACATTTTAAACCTTTTGTACATAACAAATTTTAAAATTGTAAGCTTCTTTTCTAATTCCTTTGCACAAATTTTTATATTTCAGCAGAATATACACTTCAAAAGAAAAGTACTACACATTTTAAAATGTAAAACCTTCCCATGGAACAATTTTTTGTTTCGACATGTTTTGGCAATTTTTTTAAACAAATATTCCCACTGGCAAAACGCAGCAACGGCGCAACCTTTTTTGGTGGAGGTTGAAAATTGAACAAACGTCATAGTTCAAGGGTGTAAAATTGACTTTTCTTGAATAATCTGCCTTCAAACTGAAGAAGGGTGAAAAACAAACGGTTTTCATAGTTTGGGGTTAAAAAATTTCTGGTTTTGTACATCAATATTGAAAATCAGACAAGCGTAATAATTAAAGGTTGTAAATTTTTTTTTCCCTTTTCTTTGTTGCTTCTTGCTTGTAGTAGATTTAGATGGGCCAAAAAGTAGCCCACTTACATGGGCCTTGACAAAAAAGAAGGCCTAGTAGCCCATAGAAAGGCCTGCCTTGGACATCGCTGCTCTCTCCCTCTTTTGCTGCCGGAATCCCAACTCCCCTAAACCCTAGCGCTTGTCGCCCTCTGTCCCCTTCCCCTTCCCTCCTGCCCCGGTTTCCCGGCCATGGCGAAGACGAAGCCCATGGCGGCGGCAGCAGGCGAGAAGAAGAAAAGCAAAGGAAAGAAGAAGGGCAAGAACGGCCCGGCCAAGGTGGCCATGAAGGCGCGCGGCGTAGCGGCAGAGGAGCGGAGCAACCCGTTCGAGGCCATCTGGTCCCGCCGCAAGTTCGACGTGCTCGGCAAGAAGCGCAAGGGGGAGGAGCAGCGCGTGTCGCGCTCCCGCTCGGAGGCCATCCGCAAGGTAAGTTGTTGCTGGGCTTCAGCTTATCATAGCCCCCGTCGCTGGTTGCTCTTGATTTGGTGCCTGAGTTGGTTTACTTGCCGCAGAGGGAGAACACGCTGCTCAAGGAGTTCGAGGAGAGCGCCAAGTCGTCCGCGTTCCACGACCGGCGCATTGGCGAGAAGGACGACACGCTGCCCGAGTTTGAAAAGGCCATCCTACGCCAGCAGCGCGAGCGATTGGTATGTTGCGCCAAGAGATGGTTTATTTACACTCATGTTAAACCAACATTTCTCTAGACATTGGCATGCTTTGACTTGAATAGAATAAGTATAAACTAGATACAGACGTCTCCAAGCTAGTAATGGTTAGAATGCTAAATTCTAATACCAAAGGACCAGGTATAGTTTCTCAAGCTTCCTATTTTCTGTCGGTTTCTAGGCTAAGTTGAAACGAGAAAGTAAATACAATCTACCTGATGAGGATGAAGATGATAGCATGCTCTTGGAGAAGGATGATTTTGATGAAGAGGTGCCTTTTGATGATGAGAGTGATGAGGATGGTATGCATTGCTCTTGTCTTTTTTTATTGTGAAGTACAATCCACCTCAGTTGAGTCTGCCTTTTCATCCTGTACATTCTGTGATATTGTTTTCTGTATGTATATCTGCACTATATGTGGTACAGGCATGGATTTTCTTTTTGTATCTGACAAGTTTGATACTGATTGCAAAACAAAAATCTTTTTTGATGTAGACATATAGATTTGGAATGACTACTCATGATGGTTCAATAATAAAATCTTCTATAGTTATCTATATGTCTTGCGACAAACATCCGTGGAATTTGATTATGACATTTTTAGTTTGTAACCTTAAGGATCGCCCGACAAAATATTTCTGATGTTGTATTATGTCCTTAAAACGACTTTTACTTTCCATCTTGATGCATTGTCTGTATCATGTTCATTTAGCTGATTAGCTCTCAATACCTCATAAATTTCAGGTAAAATGGTTCTCTCAAAGAAACGGCTCTCTCTCCAAAGTGGTGACCGCTCTTCAGAGACTGATATGCCACAGGAAACTCATGTATGTTTCATAGCTACTTGTGAACTCATTTATCCCATCTATATGGTGTGGCCTTATTCTATTTACCCTGTGTTAGCAGGGCCATAAGAGCAAGAAGGAAGTTATGATGGAGATCATTTCAAAGAGTAAATATTATAAGGTGGAGTATGTCTGTGGCTTAATTATTCTGTTATAAAAAATATTATATTTATTTCAGGATCTGTGTCTTCCTATGTGGTTGGTGCATTGTTATTCTTGGGCGCATTTTAGAATGATACTGTGATCTAGAACATCTTTCCCTTTAGCATAACTAGTGGATCCATTTTATGTGTGCCCTTCCGTCTTCCACTGATGTCTCTATATCTCTTGTCGCTCTTATTAGGTGCCAAAATGGAAACAACTAGTTATTAGTTTGGTATTATTATGTATATTAATTGATACTTTACTTGAACATATAAAATATTGGTACTTCCATCCATGCGTTTTAACTCTTGGTACATTTTCATTTCACAAATCTTTTTCTGAGGTTTATCCAATTTTCTGACTTTCCCCTAGAGTCATGGTAAAGAACCCTTGTATGTCTTTCCTTCCCTGACAACAAGGACCATGCACTGATAAAACCATCCAGTTATGAACTATGCTAATAACATGCATGTTTTAATGGATTATTGTATATTTCTGCTACCTTATATTCAACCACATTTCATGCAAATCTTTGGGTGCTCAGATTCTTGCTGTTTTTCATGAGTCTATTATATTTCTTTTTTCTTCAAAATTCTTAGTGGTGTCTGACATTTAGATTATTGTGTAAACACTATTTGCTTTATTGATGCAGGCCCAAAAAGCCAAGGAGAGGGAAGAGGATGAACACCTTGTAGATAAGTTAGACAGTGACTTTGCGTCATTGGCCCAGACACAGGCGTTATTGTCCTTGACTGAGTCATCTAAGGTCAAGGTGAACAGAAACAATTCAAGTGCTGGCTTGACGGGGAAGGAGATTTTTACCAAGGTAGTCATTCCTTGCATCAATCAAACTGTTCTGGCAGGCTGGTAGTACAAGTGGAACTGTAGATTGATGAGGATCGATGGGCTCAGTTGCTCGTATGAGCCATGGATTGTTTTTCTTTAAGTAATTGTCTTGTGATGCGTGTAAGATCCGGTTATGTGTTGACTGGTTTTGCAGGATGTGTTTATGTTCACTTTTTGATTTCACCCTTTGCACAGATTCTGATTGTTTTCATGGACAATCTGCATGTTTTTCCATTATGGAGTTGGTACCCTTTCAGTCCGTTATACTAAAGTTGCATATACTTTATTATCCTATTAAATGTCAGGCAAAGTCGGACACATATGAAAAACTCGTGAAAGAAATGGTGATGGATCAACGTGCTCGCCCATCAGACAGGACTAAAACCCCAGAGGAGATAGCACAAGAAGAGAAAGAACGTCTTGAGAAGTTGGAGGTTTGCTCTTTTACTGTTGCAATGAATTTAATTGCTGTTGCTTTTATTCAAAGCTTGCCTCGTATACATATGGAAGTATGAGTTTAATTTTCGTATCTGAATTGTTCTAGTGTGAGTACAATTTGCTGATCATAAATTCTATATGGTTATGTTTATGTTTGTATTGTTACTACATGTCTGGTCTCTGTGTTTATGGAGCAATGAAGTACTGTTGATATTAAATTGCTCTTGACGCTGGTGTTCATTGTAGGAGGAACGCCAAAAAAGAATGCTTGGAATTGCTGATTCATCTGATGAGGATGATGTAGACGAGGATGTTGACCACATGAAGCCGGATAACTCAAAACCTATGTCTGGTGATGATCTTGGTGATTCCTTCACTTTTGGTGATTCAACAGGAAAGAAAAAGGGTTGGGTTGATGAAATTTATGAAAAGGAGGGTAGAAAGATTGGTGATGCTGCTACAGCATCTGATGATGGAGAAAGCGATGATGAGCATGCCAATGATGAAGAATATGATGATGGCGAGGAAGAAGATGATGATGATGATGCAGAAGAGGATTCAAGTGACAATGACTTCGGTAACATGTCTGCTAGAGATTGGGAGCAAAGTGATGATGATGAAGTTGATGTAGGGGACGATGAAATGGAGGACTTCCAAGAGAAAGAACAAGAGTTCAGTGGCAAAATGGTGAAAAAAGATGCACAAAATTTGGAAAAAGAATCTAATGTGAAAACACAAGTCAAGAATGGCAGCGTTCCTTTTGTTATCGATGCACCAAATAACCTGAAAGATCTATCCTCCTTGCTAGATGGTCGTTCAGAAGCTGAAATAATTGAGATTATTAGTCGGATACGTACATGCAATTCAATAAGGCTTGCAGCTGAAAACAGAAGGAAAATGCAAGTATGTGACAGTCTTACCCTTGTGGTAGTTTGGTTACTTGTGATATATACTTACGATTAAACCTTGTAGTTTCCATGCTTGTTCTCTAATATTCAGATCCCTTTGGCAGGTTTTCTATGGTGTTCTCCTGCAGTACTTCGCAGTTTTAGCTACACAAAGTCCAGTGAAATTCAAAACTATTGACACACTTGTTAAGCCTTTAATTGAGATGAGTGGAGAGACTCCATATTTTGCTGCCATCTGTGCAAGAGAGCGACTTATTCATACACGCACTCGTCTATGCGAAGATATTAAGGTTCCAGGTTCGTGAGATAAAAACTTACATGGTTTTTGGGACATGGATTTTGTTCCCATTAATGCAAAATCTTATCGTATTGCCTCCTTTATCTTACAGGAAAGAGCAGCTGGCCAAATTTGAAGACAATATTTCTCCTGAGATTATGGTCTCTTACTTTCCCATGCTCCGACTTCCGCCATGTTGTAGCAACTCCAATGCTTCTACTAATGTGTGAATATTTGATGCGATGCCCTATACAATCTGGTCGAGATGTTGCTGTTGGTTCGTTCTTGTGTTCCATGGTGCTTGTGGTATGCTCTTAAACATGTTTTAATTTTTTTCTGAAATGTTAGAGATTGCACGTTGAGTCTTGTTCTGGTTTACTGAGATTGTGATGATGTGAGTGGGAAGGGCTGCTGCTCACTGGGACTGGTGAGGTTCAAGCCTCACCTCCCTGGAGCTGACTGTCGACAGCTTACAGACAGGAGATTCAGTACTCACATTATTTCTTTATCACGTCCTCTTTATATGCATGACCTTAATATCTAAATACTGGAAGTAAATAATCTCTAATCTGTTAAGGGAATAATAGTCAATTACTATTGTACCCTTAACATAATCAATCCCAAAGATTTCTCATAAAGCAATGTGATTGGCAAGGTGAATCATCTCTGGTCCCTTCTGTCTTGGCACAGCATGGCCTAACCATGCCGATGTCTCTGGCTGATCATCGTGATTTTTCTTTTTGCACCTTTTCCATGTGTGGCCCTACATAACAGATTCCTCGATACTTTTCCCAATTGAATGAATTTTATAACTTAGAAGTTGTAGCTGAATCTCCTTTTCATACCCCAAGGAGAATCAGAAACTGGTCCAGAAGTGATTAATTGCATCCAATGCCTCTAATATCGACATATGTATGTATGGCCAAGTTTTTCCTCACCTTTTCTTTTCTGATAATAATGTTCTGTGCAAATTTTACATCTGTAGGCTACTAAAGAATCTAAAAAGTTCTGCCCAGAAGCTATTACATTTCTGCAATCTCTTTTGGTAACATCTCTCAAAGGAAAAGTAGGAACTCATCTGCACAATCAGGTATATTCTAGTTTTTTGGTGCGGAGGAGTCTCTGCTATTTCATTTATATTAAGCAAAAACATCCTCTTGACTGTAGATTAATGATCAATTTATGGAGCTCAAGACACTGACACCATGGCTCAGTATCCATGAGCAAGTGAATGAGGTGAATCCAGTGAATGTCCTAGAAATCATGGGCATGGATCCTGACGCCCCTTATTTCTCATCTGATAAATTTAAGTAAGCACGTGGTCTCTACATTACTGGACATTGGATATTGTTCTTGTTATTCTTACAGTTACTTTTCTGGCAGGGCTGGTGTACTCTTATCTGTGGTTGAGTGTTTAAGAGGCTTTGTTATTATACATGAAGAACTAAGCTCTTTCCCAGAAATCTTCCTTCCAATATCCTCTCTGCTGCAAGAAATTTTGGATAAATCTGAGGTGCCTAGCCTGTTGCGAGACATTTTCCATGAAGTAATTGACTTGATAAAAAAGAGAAGTGATGAACACCATGCTTCAAGAGAGCCGCTCAGAATGCGGAAAAAGCGACCTGAACCAATCAAGCAATTGAATCCGAAATTCGAAGAGACGTATGTATTTTTCTTTTGTTGATAGTATATGGCATTCTCTCTTCTGTTATTGTCTGATTGGTTTAACTGTTGGTTAACATATAAATATGTTTTCTTTTTTTACCATTTTCTTTTTTTCTGCAGTTACATAAAGGGTCTTGATTATGATCCTGATCGAGAGAGGGCACAAAGGAAGAAGCTAAACAAACTCCTCAAGAGTGAGAAGAAGGGGGCAGCGCGGGAACTGCGAAAAGATAATCATTTCCTATATGCTGTGAAAGAGAGAGAGAGGATTAAGCAAGAGCAAGAGAAAGCTGAGAAGGCTGGAAAAGCCTGGGCCTTCCTTCAAGAACAGGAAAGTGCTTTTAAATCTGGACAACTGGGGAAGGGAAAAGGCAGAAAAAGGAGGCGGTGATACTTTCTCCATACTTGGCAGTTCGGCCAGTGTAAATATGCGATTTATGTTGCCCTTGCCACTCAGTTTGTGCATCCTCCTCCCGCGGTATTGGAGGTAGTGTGATCTGGTTTGTCTAACTTTGAGCTGCTCGACACACCGAACTACAAAAGCAGATGGTCAAGATCTCTGTTTTAGCCGTATAGAGCATTCCCTCATGCATACCTTTTGCCTCAAACAGTGAGCATAGTTATCTGCAATGCCTCAAGCACTTTACAAGGGGTCTCGCTGATTCAACTGATTACCGCACTTGGGAAAGGCTCTATTTCTCTTAGTTGCTCTGCTCTGTGCTGTACTAGTGTGGCAATACTTATCACAGCGAAGAGTTTTTGCCATTTTTCAGTTTTCTTGTACTGTATGACGTGCCAGCTGTATGGGGTATGGCAATTTTGTAACACAGAACACTGTTTTGTACTCGTCATTTCCCCCTAATTTGAAGCAAATCCTTCATCTGAAATTAAATTTCTTCTGCAGCTGTTATAACAGTAACATCAGCCTCAAGTGGAGAGCAACGAGGTCCCATTCATGCTCGTACCGTCTGGCTCTTGACACTTACATCCCTAACTGCTTACCAGACGTGCCACTTCGCCATTGTTGAGTTGAGAGACCATTCCACTAGAGTTGCCTCGTGAGGAAGGCGTGCTTCTACTCTGCATTTGCGCTTATTTTTCTCAGTGCAAAGCATTCAGGAGAAAGTTGCTTTGCTGTTCAGCAATGTCATGCTGCTGAATGGCTCCACTTCTGACCTCGATGCGCACTAATAGTGCAGTTGTCTGTGGATCAGATGTCACCGATCGAAAGCCTAAGTATGTGCTTTCAGCCAATCATCGCAGGGGCGAAAAGGAGCACTATTGAGATGGGCAAAAGGAGTAGCATGGTCATTAGAGAGGTCCCGGATTGTGACAAACATTCTCAGCTAACTCTTGAGCTGCCTATTTCTAGATCCTCATTTCAGCTACTCTTTTTGGCCCTCCACTCACCTTTCCAGGCACAGGAACAGGCACACGCCGTGCCTCCACATCTCTAGGCGATGTGAGCAGGATTTGACGTCACCACCTCGTCATCGATCAGTTCTTGCATACCGGGGATTATGATGGATGACATGATCGTCGATGAGCCACAGAAGCTGATCTTGTCTTGATACTGTTTTGTCTGAACCAGGGTAGAGGCTAGGGTGTAGGCCATCAGCACCAACTTGATGCAATGCGTCCCCATCGCCAAAGCTTCAGGTAAGGGGGTAACCGCGCATGCTTTTTGACTACTGACCTGCATCTAGACTCCAACCACAGAATGTGAAGCGGCCATTGCTGTCATGAAGATTCCAGTGGCCAGGACAGCTTCAATAATTCCGGAAGCAAAGCCAGCCGATTTGGCCTCTCATTTCGTTGAAGATATAAAGAGATCGCCACATGCCCTTTTTCGCGCAAAAATATTTTGAAAAAAAAAAAAGCACTGGCTTTCTGTGGTGGTAACAATCTGGGACTGGGATTCAATCATATTCTGTACAGCTTACATTTACAACCTTTATCTACACTATAAATGTATGTACAACAAGGATGGCGAAACTGACTATTTACAGACGACGATGATATATAAACATCCCCAATATGCTATCTAGAACCCAATCCTGCACCGCTACAACTGATGAGAGAACGCTTGCTCTTTCTGATTCCAGTTTCCCTGAATTTTGTTTCATGGCTGATGAATTTACACGGTGATTTTCAGGACACAGCGATGCGATCAGCGCATGAACAAACCCAAGCTGTAGAGAGACCTTGGCCGGAACAAGTTGGCAAAGAGGAACCATGTGGGGGACTCTTTTTTCTGCGGGTCTGGTGGCTCAGGCTGGCCTTTCACCTGGAGGTTCTGGCCGATGGCTTGCCTGATGGAGTCTATTGTCTTCTGATCAACGGCCTCTCCCGCAGAACCACGGACGTAGAATGTGTTGACAGCCATCCTGCCTCTCGTTGTCACCTCTGCTCTGGTGACAGTCAGACTGTTCTCGCGGAAGATGCGGGTGACCTCAGATAGTAGGCCGACCTTGTCATTAGTGCACAGCTCAAGTTTGACACCCTGAGGCAAACCAAAATGAGGGGGGAAAATGTGACTTCCAATTTCAGGCTGCATGACTAGTTGTTTTACATATTTGGTAATTTGGGTTCAGATAAGTGAATGGCATTGTTACCTCAGATACCCTCCGTTCGATGGCTGCTTCAAGGCACTGGATGACCCTCAATCTCTCAGTTTCAGTGTTCATTGGCGATCCGTTAACATGCCTTACATAGAATTCCTTCATAAGACAAGCATCAATGTAAACGTCAGTTTTTTGTCCAAAATTTTAATGAACACAAATAATGCCAATGACTAGTAACGGATGTTTGGGTCGGTATATTTACCTGGTAAGCTTGATTATCCTTGGCGTCAATGTTTGCATGGAAAACAACATATTGCAGGTCTGTCAGAGTGCAAACCGTGTCAAACAGAAGCTTGGGCCTGTCCTTGCACCGGATGGTCACCACTGAATAGTCCTTGTCGTTCCAGTTCCTCACGGTGACATTAGGCCTCTGAGACTGCTCCGGATCCTGCCGCTGGAGCTGCTCACAGTCGCCGTCATCGAGCATCATCTGGTGCAATCTCCTCTCGGCATGCATGGTGGCGGTTCCCGACGATACAGCCATGGCAGCTCCCCGCGAAATGTCGCCTCCCCGGAACAGGTAAGAAAGCCTCTCCCTAATCCTCTCCAGCCTCTCGGCATCCGTGACTGCCAGCCCGGTGTCCTTGTCAGTGACCCGCATTACGGCTGCAGCTCTGGTCTTGTGGGTCCAGATTTCGGCGCTGACCACATTGCAGTTGAGGCTGGCAAGCACCGCGCTAACTTCAGAGAGCAAGCCTGGCCTGTCTGTCCCCATCAACTCGATGACATTGTGGTCAGCAGCAGCGGCAACGTCTACTGATCTCCGGCGTGAAGGTATGTATCTTGAATCTGCACCCAAGGACTAAAAATGTTCCAAGATACATGTCATTAATTGTAGTAACAGATTACAAAGAAGACAAGATTGGTTGATATGGTTGTATTGTTATAGTACCTTTCTGATGTAATCTTCAATCTTTGAGAGGGTTGCCTCATCTTTGATCTTCTTCCCTTCCTTATCGATCACATTGAAAACTGAAATAAAGCACAAGCAGGAAACCAAATTACCAAGTCTGTGTCCGGATAGGCAAAAGAAGAAGAAAAAAAAAGGACAGCAAAACAAAGGTGTTATCAGCCAGAGCATAGTGGGAGCTCACCATCCATGAACCATCCACCATCCGAGGTAATATACGCCTTGCCTATGACAAGGTCGAGATCAATCATGACTTGGATAACCTCTAGCAGTATCCCATACTCATTTGCACTATCAACCTAAAATTGCAATAACATGGAGAACATAACAGAATGGTAAAATTTCGATACCTCAGAAATGAAATTAGAGATTTAGCAAACCAAAAGAACGACATACCCTGACAATTGTGGCCTCTGCGGAGGACTCGTTGTCAATCACGATCCTGTAATCACCAAAATCGACCAGGATTAGGCTTTAGGCATGAAAAGTGTGATTTTTTTTTTCAAAGCTAGCAATAGTAATATTGGCATATTGCAGTGGGGAATTGATTCTTGTGGCGGGAGAAGGAGAGGAGATGCGGCGCACGTGAATAATTGGGAGCGCACCTTGGCGGGTTCATCTTGCGTATGAAGTTGTCGTATTCGTCGTCGCTGTCCCAAGTAGGGCCATAGCCCTCATCTGCGCCCACAAGCAGGACAACCACATGGAACCCATTAACTCCCGCACAATTTTCTCGATGTACGGTAAAAAACGGCACGAAGCAGAAGCAGGGATAAACATCATGTGGAATTCAAACAAAAACGAACACGGAAACGAGTGGACGGAGAATCCTAAAGTGACCATTTCTACAGAAATACTACCAATCAAGAGGCATGGATTGCAAGCAGCTGCGGATTCCAAGAACCTGGAACATGGCGAAAACGTAACGGGACGGAACCCTAGGCATCAGCCATCAGCAGCGAGGAGAAAGGAGAGGGAAAGAGAAGGCGACGAGGAGCGTGCCGCCGCAATCCAATCGGTCAGAGGGCGAGAGGAAACAGCAGGCCCACAGGAAAGAAAGGTTCTTGGGAGCGAGACACCCACCCATGGAGGACATGGCCGGGAAGCCGCCGGCAGCAGGGAAGAAACAGGCCGTCAGTCGCTGCGGTGCTCCTGCTCCCGAACGAATGCTCTTCCCCCCTCTCCCACCTCTGCCCCCTCCTGTTCCCGAGTTCCTCTCCCTCACACTAGTATTTGTGTGCAGTGGGAAGTGCGGGTACGGGCTCGCGCGCGCGTGCGGTTGGCTGGCGGCAATCCTGCCTGCCTAGAGGGAGAGAGAGAGAGAGAGAGAGAGAGAGAGAGAGAGAGAGAGAGAGAGAGAGTAGGTGGTGGAGAAGAGAAGGATGGGATGGCCTGTGGCCTCTCCTCTGCTCTCTCGCGTCGCCGGGGAGGGGGGGAGACTCCGGAGACTCGTTGGTTGCGCCTGCCCCTTCCCTCTTCTCCTGAAATCTTGGCTGGGATTGGACCACGGCTCCTTCCACATGCCCAGGCCACTTTTGCGCGCACACCCCCGGTCTTCTACCTATTCTCCCAACGCGTCGGCTCTTCGGCGACTCAACCGCCACCTGGAAGAGTAGCAGGGCCACTTGGCCGCCACGGCTCGATCCACGCACACTTTTCTGACCAGTGTATATTCTTTTTTCTTCTCTCGTTTTAGAGGGAAAAAAAACAGTCGAGTATTCTACTTGTACTGTGCAGCCAGGGTGTGTAGAGACGAAGGTAGTAGGATACACAACGCACGGGTGAGACAGGCCGGAAATTGCAGTTATGCCGTTTATGCCCTTGTGTTGTGTGGCATCGTGCAGGTGGATGGTCTGGTCTTTTCGTCCTTTTGTTGGCGCACACGTGACAATCGGAAAGAGACACTTTATTTGGAGTACTAGGATAAAAACATACTGTACACTCGTATTTGAAGGACTTAACCTGTTTGGATAAAGATATTTCCTCTCCCTCCGTACATATGGTCATCTTTGCAACGATGCATTATTTTATCTTCACTGTTTCATAGGCTGTGGAATACAACTCTAGAAATGGTGCATGCATGGCTTGATATATCTTCTTTACTTATTTGCCATGTCATAAAAAAGTTCTAGGTGACATGCAATTTAAGGAGCATGTAATCTCGGCAATTAGAATATAATGAAATTAATGAAGTAAAATCCTTTAGGATTAAACCTCGGACATTTAGGAGATGAACTCGCAAAATTAATGAAATAAAATCCTATCTCAAAACGGGTAACAAAGGAGGAAAAAAAAAAGGACCGGGACCAAAGGTATATATATATATATGGTGTGTTTAGGTTTATTTGTATCCACTAAGCAATGATGATGGCGGCCCTACATTATACTATGATTAAATGCCGGATTTTAATGACCAATCCATAAATCATTTAATATACTATCTTCACATATATATTTTTGAGGATGATGTACTGTCTTCACATGGAGTATGTTTTTCTCTTCATGTTACATCAATGAAAATGGGTTCTGCCTATATTATTATTTTTCCATTAAAAAAGATAGTGGCTCATCAGGCTCCTCTAAAAACACTGGCTAATCAGGCACAAACAGAAAAGTACTCATTCTGTTTCCAAATAGATGACCTTGTCAGGGACAGCTGATATAACTATTTTTTCAGAGAGAAATTAATGACAGTACAATTTACTGTTAACCTTGTCAGGGACAGTGCACGCGTGCTTAAATGAAAACACAATGCCTTTCCGGCAGCCCCTGAGCTGAGTCACGACAGGGTCAGCTTCTCACTTAATCTAAAGAAGATTCTGGTAATAACCTGAGTTGGTTGCTGAACGTGACAAGCATCAAAAGGAGAACAAAATGATTCAGATACTTTCACTAGTCCTACCACGATGACAAGCTTGATGATGATAGATTACCATGCACGAAAGGCTACAAAGAATAAAAAATATATCATGACATGCATGTAGGCTCCCTAGGCAGGTCATAGAGTGATTAGTTGCACTGTGAATTAGTTAGAGATAAAAAAAGAGGACACCTACCTTTTGGTACTTGCAAGGATATTCAGATAGATTATTTCTATGACAAGTTGCCTATATAACTAGCATACAACAGTAAAAAGGGCCATGTTGCTATTTGACACCAAAAGGCCGGACTCGGCAAATAAAGTGTCATCGGGATCAATCTTAATTAGTTACTAGTAGAATGTTCTGATTAAGTGCCACATGCTTTTCTAAAGTGGAATCTTAGTGGGGTTTCTAGGAAGAAGGGGAAGAAAGGCCAGATGCTATCTGGTACACCGTACACACTTTGATTTTTTTCGCGAGTCCTGGCCAGGGTTACCCAAACCGGTCCGGTAGTTCGTACCGCCGGCCGGCGGTAACGGTATACCGGACCGGTTTGACCGGTAACTGGTGGAAACCGGTTGAATTCAAATTTTGAATTCAAATCCCCCGTGCAATCGGTTTTTTTCGGTAAACCGCTCGAATTGACCGGTAACCGACCGGTTTGACCGGTATACCGACCGGTTTGTTGGCAAACCGGCCAAATTCAAATTTTGAGTTCAAATCCCCCGTGTGGCCGGTTTGGAACGGTATACCGGACCGGTTTGACCGGTTCCCGGCCGGTTTGAGCGGTATACCGGACCGGTTTGACCGGTTACCGGTCAAACCGGTCCGGTTACCGGTACTACCAGGGCGGTTAGCCGGCTCGCGCGGCGGTTACGGCGGCCGGCCACTGTTTTTTCTTTTTCTTTTTTTATTTAACTTGTATTTCGCGAAAAAAATAGCAAACGACCAAATATTTGAGAAATTTTGACACCAATAGATCCAGCACACCATGAAGTATTTTTAAGAATTTTTATCCAATTTTTCGAATTTTTAAATTCAAATTTGAAATTTTTGAATTTGACCGGTTTCAAACCGCCCCGAACCGCTACCGGTCCGAGACGGTTCGACCGAAAACCGCGGATACCGGACCGGTTCCCGCGGTTTTTTTAACCCTGGTCCTGGCACTGGAAATAGCTTTGAATTGGAGAAATAGCATAGGTGTCTATCCCTAATAATATTATGTCCACAAGTTTGTTTATTATGTTCTTTTGTTAGAATTGGAAGTAGCTTAACTATATTTGCTAGCTCAAAGTTGAATCGTTCCAGGGTCGATATATGTTGTGTAGTATTCAGATTCAGGCGGCTCAACTTTAAGAGCTAGCTAGGTGCAATAAGAAAAAAAATCTATTGTTGATCGTTTGTGGTTTGGGCCCCAATGTTTATTTGGCAGGCATAATATATAAAAGCTGCAGGGCGGTTTACACAATAATAAAAGTCAAAGAACAAAAAATGTACGATTAACACATAATTAAAAAAATGTTAACCACGTACGAACTCATTGTACATGTTGAAGCCCCTTAATATATGAGAAGATAGTACAACTTCGGTTGGAAGATTGCATTCGTGCTGAAAATGGCCATAAAATATCATAACCTTTTGGAGCAGCCCCCTGACAATATTGGGTCGCTTTTCAATTTTCATCACCTAATCTGGAGAGAGAAGATTCTGGAGTTAGCCGAGCAGCCCTGACATTGAACAAGACAAGCGCATCAAGGAGTAGAACACACTTGATCCTCAAAAAAAAAAGGAGTAGAACACGCAGTGAGTCAGTGAGTGTTGACACTTTAACTAGCCCTACCACGTACGATGATACGGTTGATAGTGACATGTTACCATGGAGAGATATCAGCGTATGACTAGGCCATAGAGTAATATGATCGAGTCGCATCATTCCCTTTGTCCTTTGTACTTTTGATGGACGATGATGTTCACATAATCACTATTCACTATCAACCGTAGTAAAAAATGTTACAATTTGCTCCATGACACCCGAAATTGCTACTCTTACCAACTCGCGATAAATAAAATCTTGGGCCTATATATTTGGACCACATGATGATTAGTTGATGACCACAACGGACTATGACCGACTATGTAGCGAAGAAAATAGCCACACTCTACAGTCTACACTCGTGTTGTAGGCTTGTAGCTGGTGTGCCTAGTCTGCAATGCAAGCAAGCGTGCCATGCATCTTGAGCACTAAATCCTTTAATTAGGTCATGGGCCAAAAAAAAAAAAAACTGGTAGTAGACAAGTTGTACATAAGCAGTATGGGAAGTGAGAATGTTTGTGAGTCATCACCAGAAGCACCGATTTGTGCAGATAATGCAATAATGAGCCACTCAGCAACTTTTGCCATGGAATTAAAGAATGCGTCATACAAATCTTCTAGATCTGCTGATTGGGTGTTTACACTACTTTCCTTATACTTCATGCATGATGAAACTCCTCAAATCACTTCAGATTGTACTCATTATATTGGACCAGGGACAATAAGTATAATAAAAGCAAAAAAAAGTTAATTAGGCACTTTCTCCTGTGTTATTAAGTTGAAAGTCGGATAAAAATAGCTGGCAATGATCACTTATATAAATAAGTGGTTAGTTGATTATATCTCTGAACAGTGATCCAGTATATAAAAGCAGAGTTTTCCAACACACAAGGTAGATAGTGATCTGTCGTGCCTCCTGCTGCTACATACGGCGCTGGGAAATTCCCCTTTTGCTCTCTCAAATTGTGACGCAGAATAAGATCACCAATCGAATCGGGCCAAGGCGAGATACATATACTCGGTTACCATCTCCCTTCCAAGATTCCACGCTTAGTATATCTGCCGAAAGATCAGAGCAAGTTGCGTAGAAATTTCAAAGGCGAAGTGTGATGAGGATCGGATGACTTTGGCATCAAAGGGTCGGCGCATCAGCCATCACTAGTACATCGATTCAAGTGGGCTGTGCATCGTTCGTTCCTAGCTGCATGCTGGCTAGGCCCAAAGGATCTCGCAGCTATCGACTTGCAAGCGTATGCATATATGCATGCGTGTGCTTCCATTCATCCATGCCATCCATGCCCTGTCGTGATCCTCGATAGAGGTGTCTAGCAGTGTACAATTCAGTGTGTGCAGTCTGCAGTGGACGCGATGATTCCGTGTGTGCACACCAAGCTGTTGGCAAGTTTGAGTTGCTCTGTCTCGACATATTTCTATCCTCTCCAGCTAGCCGTGGTAGAGATCATGTTGAATATGAATACCAAGCAGCCTCTGCGTGGACTTTACGATCGAATTTAATTTTACCGGGTCACGATTTCTCAAATAAAAGCGATGGAATATATGTCCACAAGATTTAAGGATCACGGCAGCAGTAGAGTGCATGTTTTTGGCCGTTCGTGCATGTTTCAATCAGCGTCACAGAACAAGGCTTCGAGAGTGATGCAGCTATATGCTCAACTGCTTTCGAGCAATTAACTATTCTTCTGTCAGCGTAGTACACATTTCAGATTCAGTATTAACGCCAGTGACAAGCTCACATCAGCGTACCTTATGAATGGTATAGTACTAATGTGCGCCTGTTGTCGCAAGTAATTAAGGGGTCGATATATGGGCCAAACCATCGAACTATATATAACACCCATGGACGGAATAATGTATCTTCAATGTATAATTTCATTTCTCGGTTCATAGGTTGACGGTAACATTGAATTACGAGCCACATGATATGATATGATCTAATAAATGTAAAGTTTCATCCTGATAAAAGTTTCTTCACACTCTCTCTTTATAATTGTCTTATCATATCATCATAGATGCGGATAAACTTTGAACCCGCAGGGGTCTAATATAAACGCAATCAAGTTACTCTTTCACTTCAAATAATCCACAACAAATTTTAGTATGGGGGTGCTATATATGGCCTCCGGTTGTAGTTGTAGGTACATTACTTTCTACGCAAACTTCAGCTTTGGCAAACATCTCATCTTCATTATGTGCAATAACTAAGATGAGATGTTGGCCAAAGTGGAAGTATTTGTAACTGCTGGGCTTATCAATTTAACTTTATAGACTCGCAAAAGAAAAAATAACTTTATAGATTTAGAGTCCTACTCCCTTCCTCCTAAAATACAAGTTATTTAAAATTTCATGTTCATGACTAATTAATAAAGGAACAAAAGGTAGGGCGGCTCCAATGGCGCTGTCGCCAGCTTCTGGTTGACGTGGAAAAGAGAGAACGGAAAAAAAATTAGGACGCTGGCGAGTACGAAACAGCTAGCAACCAAGTCTTCCATTAATCCCATATTTTAATAGAAATTAAAATAACAAGAAATTAACTTTAACAAACCCAATCACTTATAAATTATTAGTACCTCCGAGGTAGAATTAAAGGAGCAGTTGTGAAATTAAACCAAATTTTAAAGGCTTAAATGTGTTGTGCTTGATTATGTAGTACTAGTACTCATCAATCCCAATATCCAGAGTTGCATAATGGGTATTTACGTTCAAAGCGAAATTAAACCGGTTACCATGGGAGCTAAGCCAGCTTCTGGGGACAATATAAAACTTTGGTTGAGTACTCAAAACGATTCTCCTTTTTCCATTTTTGAGTTAGCAGCTCTTGTAATTGTTCACTCTTTTTTATATATGAAAATATAGGTAGGAGTGCCTCTAAAAAATAAAATATCTAGAGTTGCAACATCTGTAGGGATAACACACTAAAACAGGATAAGGGGAACGTTTCAGCTTGTGGCTATTGCCACGTGACGGACATCATCACAACAACTAGAACAGTAGGACCGGGCGGTCCTACATGCCAGTCAGCCAATCAGGCAATCACGACTCAAGATATTGTAATTGGGAGGCGAGAAAAAGAGGTGAGTTCTCTGGCGATCCCAAGCGCACGTACGGTTGCCGTCGCCGGAGCACGAGAGGCAGCGCGATCCGTATCCAGAAAACGCGCGCTGCAGGGTGGTGGTGTCAGGTGTGGTGGCATGTCGAGGGCGCGCTCAGGGCATGAGGTCAACGACGGGAGTGGATGCTCGGGAGCTGTTCGATGGAATGCCTGACTCTGCCAGTGTGCCAGGTACTATAAACTAGTCCGTCCGTTTTTCTGTTGATCGGCATCCGCGGTTCTTCCGTGCCTAGAGTACTAAATATATCTTACAATTCCGTGCCTAGAGTTCATACTCCTTATAAGTAATAACTTACAATCGATGATCATATATAGCTATGAGGATCAGCACTTAAGCATTGAGTTGTATATTTCATTCTTCACTCATTTTGTTTTCTTTCCCTCTACTTCTATAGAAAGGGAAAATGCTTAGGTGTAAATTTGGTCAAGTTACTCAAGTATAGCCTGTATATGATCAAAGGTTTAGCTTAAGCAGAATTTATGCTAGCTGCCAGCATTTTGAGGTGTAATATAAATACCATGAATTGTATCACTGAAAGAAAACTACAAATTCCGTGAGGTAGGATCGGGATCAGATCATTCTCCAAATGTTTAACAGGATGCCATTGCCAGCATCGGTGTTTTTTTTTTTATACTTTGGAAACCCATTCATGTCAGCTGGTTAGCCAATGATAGCGGCATAGCGCACATAACCAGCGTACAATTTAAACCATACGAGTTCATCACAGGTACAGAACATTGATACATGAAATTTTCAAACCTCTGATTTTGTATTGCAGCAGCATGTCTTTGGTATTAATTTTCACTGCACCTCACTAGGTTTCCATGTGGCTATTCCAAAGAGTATCCTTCCCTTCCATCCCAGCAGTAGCCACTGATCATCTTCGTTAACAATGTAGTCTTTATGATATTGTCTCACCATAGCTCTTACTCCTTTCACAGTGTCCGGATTCAATGGGAGCTGCTCAAAGCCCGCCTTCTGGTTTCGTAGCTTCCATTTCTTGTAACTTTCTGGCCTCTCTGTCCTTTCTGAACCTTCACATGCAATGACATTGAGAATTACGGACAGATAGATATCCCTCTCTATGATCATTCTTGCCCCATTATCCTGTGGTACAGTTTTATCAAGAATATCAAACAGTGAACTGTGGTGGTGCATGACCTCTCTAAAACGTGTCAGAAAGAAAGGGGTACTGTATGATCCATTCACAATTCCATGCACAAACGCTTTTGGCTTCGTCATTCTTATGGTATTGAGAACCATATTCCTGGCACTGTTTATGGATAGTGTTTCATCGCCAAGATTCTCCAGTCTGTGTATACAGTTGACTATGAGCACATCATCTTTCTCAATGTTAAAATCCTCTATCTTGATGGTTTCCCATTTTGATGATATTCCTTGATATTCAAAAGGTACATTGAACATGCTAGCATAATCAGCTAATCTCTGCCCTGCATTCATACTTGATTCATTTGGTCGAAAACCTGGTTGGGGTTGCTCAATACCTGTAATCCGAACCTTTGGAGGTCCACCTTCCCTCTTTGCAAGTTGCTCAAATGGTGATGGCCATTGAAAACCAAAGCAAATGCCAAAATCAATAATGTGCACCTGTGGTTTTCCCTTCGAGATATCAATGATGGTCTTATTCGAGAAATAATATGGTGCCCTCAAGAAAGGGCATATTGCCATACATAAATGGAATACCTTTAAAATTCCCACTGCATTCCTTTTAGTAATCAACTTGCGATACAGCTGACTCCCAGTTCCAGCTAACCGTACCTCAAGGCAATCCGCTAGGCAAAATGCTAGCCTCTGCGAATCATCACCGTTTGTTGAGGCATGTTTCCTAATTATGCTCAGTATGTCACTCGCTAAGGTATAATTATTTACAGATATAGCTTGTGCACAATTCATTAGGAGGGTTCTGAGATCCACCACCTCTTTCCTCTGTTGTTTCTTACCTTTTTTCTTTTGTCGAGCTGTCCGTCTTCCCTGATCAATCTGTGAATTTGTGGTTGATTTACTTGCCATGGCTTCTTGTAAAACAATACCCTGATCTACAGGTTCATGTTCAGAGCAGAACAGAACCTTATCAAAAATCTCGTCTCGAATCGGCTCATTGGAAGAAGTAGCAAACTGCTTAGTACTCCTTCCTTCTAATAAATCCAAGTCCTGCTTGTGTAAATTCATTTTTCGACATTGAACCTCAAATAGTTCATGCTTGCTTGTGCCTCCAACATTGATCTGAAGTGGCTGGTTATATTTTCTAGTCTTTTCAGCAATAGAAAGGCCACTAACATTCAGACCAAACTCCATTCTATAAGTACCCTGAGTGAACTGTTTTGCCTCTCCGACAATGGCAGACAAACTCCATGGAGGTTCAAAAGGTTGTAAGTTGTCATTGAAGTGGTTACTACTTGAACTAATGGTCACAGAGCAACTACGGCAGGGCTGCCCATTAGATCTGCTGATGGTACCATCAAGAGTCTTCAGGTGATCACAGCTACAGAGTGGTAGTACTTGAGTATTAGCAGGATAATTTTGTCCAATGAGTCTATACAATGGCTCCTCCATAGCTCTAAGTGTAGACTCACCATATTTTGATTTAGCCTTTTCATCGCTTTCCTCCTGCATCAACAGCTTGCTTATGTAATTGAGGGTTATATCTGAGTTGACCCAACTATTCTCTGAATAGTCTGACTCAGTGGTTCCATACCAATCTGGTGCTACATTGCTACTGACCCCGCAGAATTGGGGGCCATATATTTTACTCGAAAAGGAAGCTGTTGATGCAACATTTCCATCATTGTTAACCATGTTTTCCACTTTACTCATGGAGCTTTGGGGGTGCAAAAGTAACTCCAAATCATTATACTCATTAGTTAGATCGATGAAATTCTGAGAAGAGGCATAGCACCCAGGAGTATTTGCCATGCTTCTTCCAGAGTCCTCAAAGTTGGAATTAGATTTGTTGTTGCGCTCCATTGATTGGGTGTTTGATCATTGCAGAAAGTCAGATTGTCCAAAACTGCAGTGTAAACGGTGAACTTAGCATGTAAAATCAAAACCAAGCGCAAAGTTCATGGACCTGTATTCCTTCTAATCTGCTTTTTTATATCAAGACTAAAGATAGAATGGAATTCATCTTTCTTTAATAATCTTGCAACAGAAATCCTTGATGCAGAAATTATAAATTGTTCATGTAGGGTTATTAATCTTTAAGTAATCAGAGACTGAATCAGATTTACCATAGAGTATTAGAGTATGAAAAGTCCAACCATGAATTTAACCACAAAGACATAGGCGGAAGAGAATGGGCCTTAGTTATTTAATAAATAATCTCACGGTCAGAATTATTTTCTTTTATGGGATACAATTCTCTTTTGTTAATATAGTGAATACATTGTGCAAACATTTTTATTATGCCATAAGGGTTAAATCATCAAACTATTAGTCTAAGGAGAAGGCTGTAGAATGGAGTAATTTGTGAAATAGTTTAATAAAAGTTAAAACAGTGATGTCTGCCTGGCCATGATGTGATGTTGGAATTTTCTGCCGTGTTTCCTTCAATTAACCATGTTTTTTTAAGGTTTTTGGAAGCGTTTTCCCTTATTACAGGGTCGGGTCAATTGTTCCATAGTGAATTGTAGGAGTTTCCTGCCCTTTGGAAGATTCTTTGAATTAAAAGGCCTAACACATCGCCATGAAAAATGACAGCTTTGGTTACCTTATGGGAAGTACAGTTAAGCTATAGTTTACATGAAAAAACAATATCAGTAATAACATTAAAAAGAAAGGACCAAATTAGCTAGTAGCTATAACTGGAAATAGTTTTCTGACATATACAAAAAAAAAACTTTAGAGACCAAATTCAGCGGATCTCTCCATCAGAGGTTACTATGCATAGGAAGAATGTTGGAAATAAAGTTAAGAAGTGGTCAAAAGCCCATTAGTGAAGGGTTTGACGAGATTAGCGGAAAAGCCCATGGGCCACTAGCGCCTTGATCGGAGGCGCAACCAACCCATGGTTGCGGCCCCATATCGCCCAGCGCAATATAAAAGGGGACGCCAGGCAAGGTTTTGAGTTATCCCAGTCACACAAAACCCTAAGAGCGTCCACATATTCGACACTCCGATCCGGCGGCGCTGGAGCCATCTGAAGGTCGTCGCCACCTCACCGCCGTCCCAGGACAGTGCCAGTGGAGACCAGAAGGACGACGGAATCTCCGACGTCCTACACCAACGCCGGGAACAACTACACCGAGTCCCGCACCGGCCAGTACAATGGCCGGATCGTCCCCGTGCATCGCTGCTGGTTGTGACCCTAACTCTTGTGTAGTGTTCATGTTGTAGATGCAAGATCCTATCATGTTTATGCCTAAGTTATGTTTTAAGTTCCTACATTTGGTATTAATCGCCTTTTGCATCTATTCTTGAATCATGAGTACACATGGTTAGTACTGTTTAGCTCTCAGTGAGTCAAGTGATTTTTAGATCTAAGCTAGGGTTTCGGTTTTCCCCATTTCTACCCAACCAAGCATCAAATCGACGCAAATCACAGTACAAGTCGTCGATTTGTTGCGCAAATTAGACAAATTAGCCCAAGCATATAAAGGGAAATGCAGATCTAAGACCCTCATTTGCGAATCCGTCATAACCGCATGCATAACGACGCAAAACCCCTCAAAAGTCGTCGATTTATGCGAGAATAAGCATCGAGAAGGGATGGCAAATGCAAATCAGATCTATTTTTGCAAACACACGAGAAATCCCCAAAGCCAAACCCTAGAAAAACACCAGTCCTCACCTAGCTGCACGCGCATGAGTTCAACCGCGGCGCAAACGGCTGCGACCTCGCCTTCCACCCCTTCCACTGCCATGAGAGCAACCGAGGGGAACCCCTCGACGGAGATGTGCGTGACTCGGTCGCACGCGCCTCCGGCGAGAGGGACCCCAAGGGCACAAGGCGTGCGGCGGGGGCAAGAAGAAGGCGGTGATGCGCCATGAGCAGATGCGGCGGAACGTCATGAGCAGAGGCAGCCGTCGCCGCCGGCTAGCGCGCAGAGAAGAAGGGGAGAAGAGAGAAATGAATTAGGTTTAGGGTTGGATGGGAACCGAGTGTTTTTATATCACCGAAACTCACGCAGGACCGTCGGATCTTAGGGTTTTGGATTCGACAGCTGAGATCGCAGCTCGGGGAGATAACCGCCGCGCGCGCTGGGCCGATTCGGCGGCCCAGCCGTCGGTTTTTTGGGCCTCTGGCCCATGGGGAACTGCAGCCCGCGAGCGCCATGAGCCGAGCCGCGCGCCATTAGCCGAACCGAGCCGAGATCAGCTGAGCCGAACCGCAAAATGAGCCGTGTCACGCCCTGAGTCAAGCCGCGCCATGAGCCGAGCCGTCCTGAGTTGAGTCGAGCCGCCACGTACTGAGCCATTGAGATGTTGGGCCGGTTTAAGCGGGCTGATTGGCGCTGTGCTGGGCCGGAGGGGGAATAAATTTGGTTTCGGCCCAGATTGATTTATGATTGGTATTTTCCCTTTATTTCAGTATATTTCTAAGTATTCTCCATGTATTTAAGTTATGATTGAGTATATTCATAGTTTTTTACACTGATCTAAAGGAAAATACCTCTGAGTTAAACTTTTTTTAAAGTTCCGCTGCGCATATGAGTTCCTTATTAAAATTGAACCAACGAGATATTTTAATTGGGAATTCTTTATGCAAATTTAAGTTCACAACTATAATTCTGACCAACGTTGATTTATAGTCATGTGATATAAAGTGAGTTCTAAATTCATGATTATTTTACTTCTGCCCAACGGTGATGTAAAATTATTTAAGTTTTAATTAATTTAATGTTTGCTTTTTTGTTTCTGCCCAACGGTGATGCAAATTTGTTTAACACTAAGTATTAAGATTCTTTTGTTTCTGCCCAACGGTGATGCAAAAGTTATTAATGTTATTTAATTTTGTCTCTGCCCAACGGTGATGCAAAATTGTGTTAATCATATATTTGTTGTCATTACTGATTAAATATATCCTCATGTTGTTTTACTCAGATCCCACTCCCTCCAGCATCATAAGCTACATCCAAGGTGTTGAGAAGCTGGCAGGGAACAACTTCACCTCATGGAAGGAAAACATCAGGTTGATATTGGGGATTCAGGTAAGGACCACTCTCTGAGAGAGCCAGCTCCCGTTGCTCCAGTCGCCGAAGGGGATAATGATCCTACCCTTGCGGCGCGCACTGCAACTTATGAGAAAGAGAAGGAGCGTTGGGAGCGCTCTGACAGGGTGGCTCTGATGATTATGGAGATGACCATAACCCCTTCCATGAGGGGAGCACTTCTTAAGGAGCCTACAAGTGCAAAAGCTTTCATGGAGAAGATTGAGGAGTACTTTCAGGGGTCTGACAAGGTCAATGCTAGCATCCATCTCTTCAAGCTAATGAGCACTAAGTATGATGGGAATGGCAGCGTGAGAGAGCACATCATGGGTATGATTAACTCCAGGGATAAGCTTAAGGACCTGGGTTGTCCACTTGATGATATGACTATGTTGCATTATGTGTTCCTCTCACTTCCCTCTGTGTTTGAGCCATTTAAGATCAACTACCATGGTTCTGATGCAAAATGGAACATTGCCACGCTCATTTCTAAGTGCTCTCAGGAGGAGGAAAGGCTGAGATCACAGACTCCTGACTATGCCAACCTCATTAGGCAAGATGTACATAAGGGAAAGGCTAAGAAGGTCATGCACTCCAAACATCCTAAGAAGAATCAGAAGCCATATCAGAAGCCAAAGAAAAATGATGGCGCTTCTTCCTCTAAGGGTCCTCAATGCTTTCACTGCAAGGACTATGGTCATATCAGGAAGGACTGCCCAAAGTTCAAGCTTTGGCTAAAAAAAGAGGTAATGATGACATTATTTCATTAGTCGATGAGTCTTATTATGCTTATTTTCCATTAAGTTCATGGTGGATTGACTCTGGTACCACTGTTCATGTCACAAATTCCTCACAGGGGTTGAGTGGCGCGCGGACTACAAGAAAGGGGGACGGAAGGCTTAAGGTCGCCAATGGAGTTGAAGCTGAAGTCGAGGCCATTGGCACCCTTAGTCTAGAACTTTATATTGGCTTCATGCTTCAATTGAATAATGTCCTTTATGTTCCATCTCTCACGAGAAACTTAATTTCTGTTTCGAGATTAGACAATGATGGTTATGCGTGTCTTTTTCAGAACAAGTGTGTAATAAGTTTAGATGGTGATATTATTTGTTATGCACATTTACATAATCAGCTTTACTTGTTGTCTTTGAATAATGATTGCTCTGTGATGAATATTGATCATGCCAACAATAAGCGCAAGAGAGGTAATGAGACCTCGTCGAAATTGTGGCACTCATGTTTAGGCCATATTTCGAAGGGGAGAATGGAACGTCTCATTAGAGAAGAGATACTTCCTATCTTAGACTTCTCTGATTTAGAACAATGTGTTGATTGCATTAAGGGAAAATTTCCAAAAACAATTAAAAAGGATAGAGCTAAGCGCAGTTAAGGAATATTAGAATTAATTCACACTGACATCTGCGGTCCATTTAATATAAGATCGGTGGATGGTTTCAGTTCCTTTATCATCTTCACTGATGATTTCTCCCGTTATGGATACATCTACCCTATAAGAGAAAAATCTGAAGCACTTAATAAGTTTAGGATCTTTAAAGCTGAAGTAGAAAATCTGCATAATCTTAAGATCAAAGTGGTAAGATCAGATAGAGGTGGAGAATATTATGGGAGACATGCTACGTATGGGCAAATCCCCGGCTCCTTTGCTAAGTTTCTTCAAGAAAATGGAATAGTTGCTCAGTATTCAACTCCTGGTGAACCTCAGCAAAATGGTGTAGCTGAGAGAAGAAATCGTACCCTCATGAACATGGTACGGTTTTATGCTAAGTAATTCTACACTACCAGTGAGTTTGTGGATGGAAGCACTAAAGACTGATGTGCACATTAATAACCGTGTTCCTAGCAAGTCGGTCCCTAAGACACCCTATGCTCTGGTTTGGCAGGAAACCCAACATAAATTATTTGCATGTATGGGGATGTGTAGCTGAAGCGAAGCTATTCATTCCATTACTTGGAAAATTAGATCCTAAGACAGAAAGCTGCTATTTCATTGGATACCCAGAAAAATCAAAGGGGTATCGTTATGAGCATCAAAATGAGATTGTGGAAGATCCTGCTGAGCAAGCATAGGGTCAAGATGCTGAGAGGACACAAGAGATTCGGCAAGAGCAATTAGCCTAACATGTTCCAGCAGCAGAACCACAACCCTTTAGAAGATCCACAAGAGAAAGGAAATCTACCGTATCCGATGACTTCGTGTACATAAGTGAAGAAGGTCATGATATTGGAAAGGTAGATGATCCAAAATCCTATAAGGAAGCCATGATAAGTGAGAACTCACATAAGTGGTGTGAGGCCATGGAAGAGGAAATGAGGTCTATGAGTGCCAATAAGGTATGGGACTTAGTAGAGATTCCCGCATGAGCCGAAAAGGTAGGCTGTAAATGGGTCTTTAAGACTAAATATGACTCTAAAGGGAAAATCGAAAGGTTCAAGGCAAGACTTGTGGCTAAGGGTTACACGCAAAAGGAAGGAATTAATTACAATGAGACCTTCTCTCCTGTCTTGAAGAAAGATTCATTTAGAATCGTTATGGCATTGGTGGCTCATTATGATCTTGAGCTACACCAGATGGACGTAAAGACTGTGTTCCTTAATGGTGACTTGCATGAGGATATGTAAATGGTGGATCCGGAAGGTTTCATCATGGAAGGCAAGGAACAAATGGGATGCAAGCTGAAGAAATCCATTTATGGGTTGAAACAAGCGTCCAGACAATGGTACCTTAAGTTTGACGGAGTAATTAAGAAATATGGCTTCGTCAGTAATTGAAAGGACAATTGTATATATGTTAAGATCAAGGGGAGCTCTTTTATCATCCTAGTACTTTACATGGATGACATTCTATTAGCCAGTAGCGACAAGAATTTGTTGCATGAGACAAAGGGTTATCTCTCATCGACTTTGATATGAAGGACCTAGGTGATGCCTCTTATGTTCTTGGCATTGAGATTCACCGTGATAGGTCAAAAGGTGCTTTAGGACTCTCTCAAAGAGCTTATATAGAGGAAGTCCTTAAAAGGTTTAATATGCACCAATGTTCAGGCACTGCTGCCCTAGTGGTTAAGGGCGATAAGTTTGGGAAATTTCAAAGTCTCAGGAATCAATTAGAAATTGATCAAATGAGGAAGACTCCTTATGCTTCAGTTGTCGGAAGCATTTCGTATGCACAAACGTGTACACGCCCTGACCTAGCATTCATTACCGGGATGCTTGGTAGATATCAGAAAAATCCAGGAATTGAACACTGGAAAGGTGGTAAGAAGGCTATGCGTTACATGCAGAGCACTAAGAATTACATGCTCACATATAAGAGAACTGAGAATCTAGAAGTCATTGGATACTCAGATGTCGATTATGCGGGTTATGTTGATGATAAGAAGTCAACATCATGATATATCTTCACACTCGCTAATGGGGCAATATCTTGGAGAAGCTCCAAACAAAAGATTACGGCAGCATCCACGATGCAAGCTGAGTTTATGGCATGTTATGAGGCCGTGGGGCAAGCTTTATGGCTTAAAGAATTCATCCCGGGACTAAGAGTGGTAGACAGCATAAGTAAGCCACTAAAACTATATTGCGACAATAAGTCTGTTTGTCCTCTATGCTAATAACAACAAGTCAAGTAACGCTACCAAATTCATTGAGCTTAAGTATCTTGTTGTGAACGATAGAGTCGAAGATCACACTATTGAGTTAGAGCATATAAGCACTAAGAACATGCTCGCGGATCCATTAACGAAAGGCTTACCTCCCAATATATTTAAAGAACATGTTGACGGCATGGAATTATTGGAAAGTCTGTGATCTTTGACAATAGGGTCATAAGTCAACCACTCCCATTATGATAAGTGGTTTTAAACATTGTGGGTACTTGTGTTGCATTGGATCTTTATCGCCATTGTAACACATTATCTTTTTGAATAATTCTACTTTAAGAAAATGGCACAAGTAATAGGCCTTTAGACCAAAGGGGGGAATGTTGGAAATAAAGTTAAGAAGTGGTCAAAAACCCATTAGTGAATGGTTTGACGGGATTAGCGGAAAACCCCATGGGCCACTAGCGCCTTGATCGGAGGCGCAACCAACCCATGGTTGCGGCCCCATATCGCCCAACGCAAGATAAAAGGGGACGCCAGGCAAGGTTTTGAGTTATCCCAGTGACACTAAACCCTAAGAGCGTTCCCACATCCGCCACTCCGATCCGGTGGCGCTGGAGCCATCTTAAGGTCGTCGCCACCTCACTGCCGTCCCAGGACAGTGCCGGTGGAGACCAGAAGGACGACGGGATCTCCGACATCCTACACCAACGCCGGGAACAACTACACCGAGTCCCGGACCGGCCAGTACAATAGTCGGATCGTCCCCGTGCATCGCTGCTGGTTGTGACCCTAACTCTTGTGTAGTGTTCATGTTGTAGATGCAAGATCCTATCATGTTTATGCCTAAGTTATGTTTTAAGTTCCTACAAAAAACAGTTAGGACAATATCAAACGTATCACCTTATGTCAGATCTTTCTTTACAGTAAACATTTTCAAGGAAAAGAAAATAATCATCTCCCCATAAGTATCTCAATTATCAACCACTGATTCTTTTGTTCATCAGCAGTACAATTAGGCACGCAACTGAAATAAAATACATGGCATTTGACATGGAGATGATCAAAGAATGAACAGAGGCTAAGACGACCTTACCATCGTTTTATTTCCTGCAGGGATCGATCACGCATTGACCCACTATGGAACTGGCTGACCTGGGGTCCCAGATGCGAAGGCTGACCCGGATGATGACATGAATGGCGAACTGAGCACAAGGAAAACTACCCACGAGGCGACTCCTCAACTCCTCTTGTACGGCCTTGCTTTGGCGCTGGCCTGCAATGAGGCTGGCGATTACTCAGTTGTAGTACCGAGGAAAGCAAGAGCGAGTCAATGTCACCTTGCAGCATGAGTTGCTTGCTGGTGAATCGGACGAGGTTCGTGCGCTATTATCGATGGTTGAATCCGTCATCGTTTTTTCCCAGCAGAAAGTAGAGACAAAACGAGCTCTGGAGAGGGGGCGTTGTTTCTGATGTAGCTGCTGGGGTTTCTTTCCCATTGAGAGCCTCTGATTTGCAGTCAGGTTGCCGACGAGATCTGGATACAGTCTTTTTCTCAATTTTTTTAGCTCTAACTATTACAAAATGCTGATTTTCAACCCACAACTATGAAACCGGTCATCAAGACCATCCAACTATTCAAACTATGCAAAATTGAACTTTTGGGTGGTTTCAAATGTGGGGTTTCTATTTTCCAAAAATTATAGCATTTAATTTTCTATTAAAATTCATAACTAATTGATTCTAAATTAGAAAATATGAATCCGGTGTCAATGGTTTTTCCTAAAAAATGAGACCTATATGCTGGGGCATCATTTGAAATTGTTTGCATATTATTTTCTTTTATCTTAAGTATTTTTAGAAAAATAATCAACCAATAGAAATATAAACAGATAATACTCAAATAACATTAAATAGTGTGTCAATAGGTTAGATTTTAAGAAATCTATTGGCGCTGATTTTATTTTTTATTTAAAATAAATTAGTTATATTTTGTTAGTTTAAATATTTTTCTCTGTTTCCATAAATCGAAAACCACCTTCAAAACTATGCAAAGGGCCAAATATTTTCGGTTTGCATATACGAATGATCTTTAATGTCTAGTTTTGTAGTTGTAGGTTGAAAATTAGACTTTTATAATATTTTTTTACTAAGTAAACTTCACTTCGTGGCAAAAGTATTTTGACATTATGTTATTATGTATATGTCAACCAATGGGAGCACTTTAAGAGAAGGTTACACTTAAAACACTTTGAACTAGCTGCACTGTACAAATCTTTTATTTGCAGAAGTCCTACCCCTTTGAGGCCTCTGGACCTTCAAGGATCCCTGGATGCATGCACGCCAGCCACGAGGCAAGGGGCGTAGGCCTACATGCCAGCCAGCCACGAGGGGAGGACACTGGGTCCCTCCAAAAGAGAGAACTGAAGTCGCCCCCGGACCCCCTGAACTTCTTCGCGGTAGGTCGGGTACGCGTTCGGGACCTGGGGAGTTTGTGACGCGAATGGCAGGGTGGATGCCCGGTAGCTGCTCGATGGAATGCCTAACCGGAACGGCGAGCGCGTCCGGCTTCTGGCGGAGGAAGAGCAAGGCCTATGGCAAGAACCAATGAGGAAAAAATCGCGCCATTCGGCATTATACGCCTTGAGGTACGGTTAACTTGGGAGTCTTGGCCATTCGGCATTCTACGCCTCCTTCGCTTCTTCCTTGCTTGGTTTGGCGGCATGGCTGAACCTGGCCGTTGCTGTACTGCAAATAATAACTTGTAATTGGTGATCGTATCAATTACAAGGTCAGTTCAGCAATAACTTGCCCATTCCATTATTCTCTACTCATTTCTTTTTCTTCTCCCGCTTTCATAGAAAGAGAACATGCTAGGATGTAAAGGCGATCGAGTATTGCCAGTATATGACTAAATGTTTAACTTCAGTAGAATTTATGCTAGAAGATGAAATTGTGAAGTAAAGTCTGCTTTGTAAGTAAGGGAGGATATATTTGCATTGCAAATGAAAATATTAACAGGACAGCATTGCCTATGCATTGGACTCTGGAAACCCATTGGTATAAGCAAAAGTCAGTCAATTGCAGTGCATTACCAGCATACAATCAATAACATACAAAGACATCAGAAGTTCAGAACGTTCACACATACAATTCGTAGACCTCTGTTTTTGTTGTTCAACACCAGCAAGCTAAGCCTTAGTCGCCGTCACATGGCTCATTAGATTTCCATGTCGATATTGCTTTCAGTATCCTTCCCTTCCATCCCAGTAATAGCCATTGATCATCTTCGCTGACAACATAATCCTTGTGATATTGTCCCACCATATCTCTTGTTACTTTCACAATGTCTGGATTCAGTGGGAGCTGCTCAAGGCCAGCCTTCATGTTTCGAGACTTCCATTTCTTATAACTCTCTGGTCTCTCAATCCTGTCTGATCCTTCACATGCAATGACATTGAGAATTGCACATAAATAGATATCCCTCTCTACGATCATTCTTGCCTCATTATTTCGTGGGACAGTTTTATCAAGTATATCAAACAATGCAGAGTAGTGGTACATAACTTCTTTAAAACGTGTTAAAAAGAAGGGGGTGCTGTATGATCCATTAACCACTCCATGAACAAAAACCTTTGGCTTCAGCATTCTAATGGTATTGAGCACCCTATTTCTGGCACTGTTAATGGATACTGTCTCATCACCAAGATTTTTCATTCGGTACAGGCAGTTGACAATCAACACGTCATCTTCCTCAGTATGGAAATCTTCTATACGGATGGTTTCCCATTTTGATGAAATTCCTTGATATTCAAAAGGCACATTGAACATTCTTGCATATTCAGCTAATCGTTGTCCCGTGTTTGCATGCATTTGATCTGGTCGAAATCCTGGCTGTGGTAGCTCAATACCTGTGATCCGAACCTTAGGAGGCCCATCTTCCCTCTTTGCGAGTTGTTCAAACAAAGATGGCCACTGAAAACCAAAGCAAATGCCAAAATCTATAATGTGCACCTTTGGCTTTCCCTTTGAGACATTAAGGATTGTCTTATTTGAGAAATAATATGGCGCCATCTGGAAAGGGTTTACTGCTAAACATAATTGGAATACCTTTAGAAGAGCCACAGCATTTCTGCAAGTAGTGATCAACTTTTGATACAGCTGGCTCCCAGTTCCTGCTAACCGTGCCTCAAGGCAGTCGACTAGGCAAGATGCGAGCCTCTGGGTATCATCACCACTTATCGAGGAGTTATGCCTTATGATGTTCAGTATGTCACTTGCTAAGGTGTGGTTATTCACAGATACAGCTTGTGCACAGTGGATAAGAAGGGTTCTCAGATCCACAACCTCTTTCTTTTGTTGCTTCTTACCTCTTTTCCTCCGCCGAGCTGCTGTTCTTCCTTGGTCATTCTGTGAAGTTATGGTTGCTTCGTTTGTCATCATTTCTCGCAAAACAATTCCTTCATCCGTTGGCTTATGCTCAGAGAAGAGTAGAACCCTGTCAAACATCTCATTTCGGGTTGGCCCGCTGAATGAAATGGCCAACTGCTTGCTACTTCTTCCTTCTGACAAACAAAAATCTTCTGTGCCTGGATAGTTTTGACATTGAACCCCAGATGATGCATTCATGCTTGTGTCTGCGACATTGACCTGAAGTGTTTGATCATCTCGGCTACGCTTTTCAGTAATGGAAAGGCTTTCAACGTTCAAACCATGCTCCATGTCGTGTGGACCATGAGTAAAATGTTTTGTGTCTTTGACAATATCAGACAGACTCCATGGAGCTTCAGAAGCTTGCTGGTTCTGATTATAGCGATAATTACTTGAGTCGGTAGAAACAGAGAAGCTACTGCATGACTGCCCAAAAGACATGTTGATGTAGCCATCAAGATTATTCAGATGACCACTGCTACATAGTCGTAGTAACTCAGGATAAGATGGACGATTTTGTCCAAGAAGTTTGTAGAAAGGCTCTTCCATAGCTCTAAGGGCATACTCTTCATGATGTGATTTTAACTTGTCATCACTGTCCTCCTGCATCAAAAGCTTGTTTATGTAGTCGAGGGTTATATCCGAGTTGATCCAGTTGCTCTTAGAAGAGTCTGACACACTGGTTCCATACCAATCTAGTGTCACATTGCTACTGACCTCGCAGAATTGGGGACCATATATTTTACCCGAATAGGAGGTGTTTAATGTAATATGGCCATCATTGTTAAAAGTACTTGGAACAGGAGGATAATGGGTCATGGAGCTCGGTGGGTGCAAAAATAACTCCAAATCATTAGAATCATTGGTTGGATCAACGAATTTATGAGACGGGGCATAGCGCCCAGAAGTAGTCCACATAGTTCTAGAGAAATGCTCAAAGTTAGAACTAGAATTGTGATTGAACTCCATTTGGTGGGTCACTTGGTCATTGCAAAAAATCATTAAGCCGCTTGCAACTCTCCTGTAAAAAAAGAATTTAAGATGTAAAATGAAAACAGATAACAAACTCGATGGAGTATAAAAATATTAGTGGACATTATGTTTCCTTGATATTCTCTCGGAACTGATAAATTCTGTTAACATGCACTGGACATCATCAGTTGTATATGATATATGTGGATTATGGAGTACTAGTCACCAAGTAATAAAAAGTAGTTTACTTTCACATTTTTTAAAAAGTATGAAATACCCAATCCAACCACAAAAACTAGGCTGAAGAGAATAATAGACCTGCTGAAGGACTAAAGGAGTGAATTGAACAAAGTTGTAGAGTGCATGAACTTGTAAAAATAATTTCTGAAAAGTTAAAGAAAATCTTCATGAAAAAGGTATGAAAGTTTTCCTTACCGTGCCGGTCATACTTTACAAGAACATGAAAAGAACAAGCTAACTACCAACCTGTGAAGAAAGTGTGTTGATGTTTTGCACAAGTACACTAATAAATAACCGTCGGGCTTAAGTTTAAATCCCAAAAATGGTTCTAGAGGCGGCCAATATATAGACTGTGTCCCTATACTGGATATTATCATGAAATAATGTTTAGGACGGTAACAAACTAAGTGGTTACCTTGATGTTAGTTATTACTATACTTTGCCTGATCATTAACCAGCAGTTATTAAATTAAATTAGGCATGGATGATGCCATGCAACCAAAACCAAAGACACGACATTTAACATTGATCAGTTGATCACCTGATGTAGGAATGAAGTGACGATAATAGTCTTACCATTGCTTTGCTTCAGGTATTCATATAGGCTGATCGATCGGATAATCACACGATGGAATTCACAAGCCTGGACGAAATTAAACCCGGACGTAAAGACCGACCCAACAGCAGATGGAATGGCAAACTGAGGCGTGAGCAGGAGGGAGAGAACAACGAGGCAACCTTCTTATGGGCTCTTGCGTCGTCTTTGGCCTGCAGGACGTCAGGTAGTAGCGATTACTCCGCTAGCTGTGCCGAGAGAAGCGAGAGCTAGTCAATGTCATCTTGCAGACTGCAGCATGCATGAGAGAGTATGAGTTGCCCAGTGGTGAGTCTGACGAGGTCCGAAGCGTTGATAGCTACGGTTGAATCCGTCGTCGTGTTGCCTGCACGAGAGCTAGGGACAAAACGAGCTCTAGAGATGAGGCGTCGTTTCAGATGCTGCTGGTGCTGGAAAGGCAGCTACGGCAGATGCCAGTATACCAACATCGCTGCTGCCGGGGGGCTGTTCCAGTTTGGAGCCTCGGAGTTGCAGTCAGGCTGCGGCCAATCGACGAAATATTCCCAACCTTCTCCGATGCATGTCGGGTGCTGCATTTTTGGGATATATATTTATGGACGGTGGGAGTATACTCACTGCTATGCCTTCTCTAGGTCCGCTAGACACCGGTAACTCCCGAAACCCCCAACCCTACATGTAACTGTTGTACAACTACAGGGCAACCGGGCCACTGAAAAATCAATGAAAATATCAGGTGGGCAGTCCCCCGCCCCGTCGACCTTCAAAAAAAAAAGAAGGTACGCCAGAGATTGAGAAGAAGGGAAGAGATGGAAAGAAAAAAAAATAGATGCGAGAGATGAACGAAACACTTGTGTGGTATAGTTTTCCCAATGTTTAAAGGTATAGAAGTTGAAATCTTGAATATATATGCAGTGTGGTCTGAGTGAATCCTGTACTTTGTAGTTTGTATAAGATTTGCCCATTGCAGGTCGGACCATGCATGCATACAACATACATGCCGCAGTCTTGTATTGACATACCTTGTTTTTAATCCAGCCAATCTGCATTATTGCCTGACATACCTTGTTTTTAATCCCTTCCTCTTATGCATGCGTGCCGCGTGAGTTTGCACTTAACCATTTTTTTTTTTCCCGCGACGAGTCTGGCGAGAGCCAGAGAGCTAGCCAGGCCCCTTCCGGCTCACGCTCAGCCCGTGGGCAACGTCTGCAGCAGTAAACCGCGCCCTGTGTGTGCCCCTGCTTACCAACGCTGCGTGTTCACGCTCCCAACAACCTTTGGATTTCAACATTTATCTTCAAGCAACGTGCAACAAATCATTTTGATTCATTTGAGCATTCCTTTAACACAGCTAGCGAATTCCCGTTGCTTCTCACTTCTCAGTTCAGGTCGATTGCACCCAGCCCGCCAGACCGGCACGGTGGGGTGCGTGGCTGGTGGCAGCATGACATTTGTGCAAAATAAATATTGATGTATTTTTTTTCAAAAAAAAATCGGGAAATAAATAATAACAAGATAAAGAAAATCGCTTGGGAGGCCTGATTAGGAGTGGGCCTGTTGGGCCCCAAATGCCGAATTCCCTCTCACAACAAGGCCACGAAACAGCGACCTGGTCTATCCGGCGTGACGTCGACGATGTGAGCTCGCTCGTCACGACGAGGAGGTGCAGTGCAGGAGCAGTTGAGTGCTCACGCCAGCCAACCAACTGCCGCCATCGCTGTGCCTGACCTGCGACGTGCTCTTCTCACGGGCCAGTTGCTTTGCTGGTGCCGTTCGGGGAAGACGGCGGCCTCAGTGGCATGATATCATCGCCCGGGCAGTTACACCCACCGGCAAAGGGTTCGTAACGGGGTGAGAGAAGAGGCAATCAAGCAGGCCTGCTGGTGCGCGTGAGACTGAGAGGAAGAGAGCCAGGCCAGCACGAGACAATGGGGTGGGCGTTGGCGCTGCACGGCGGCGCCGGGGACATCCCGCGCACGCTGCCGCCGGAGAGCAGGGAGCCCCGCCTCGCCACGCTCCGCCGCTGCCTCGACCTCGGCTCCGCCGCCCTCCGCGACGGCCGCTCCGCCCTCGACGTCGTCGAGCTCGTCGTACGTCCCTCCCCTCCTCGCTCCCTTTCATGCCGGCCACCTGATCGATCGATCGCCTGCCTGATGGTACGCACGGTGGCGGCGGCGGCGCGCTCATGTGTAGGTGAGGGAGCTGGAGGACTGCCCCCACTTCAACGCCGGGAGGGGCTCGGTGCTCACCGCCGAGGGAACCGTGGAGATGGAGGCGTGCGTGATGGAGGGCGCCACCCTGCGGTGCGGCGCCGTCTCGGGACTCTCCACCGTCGCCAACGCCGTCTCGCTCGCCAGGCTCGTCATGGAGAAGACGCCCCACATCTACCTCGCCTTCGACGGCGCCGAGGCCTTGACCAGGGACCAGGTAAGAGGCCGTACGTCGTCGCGCTCTCGGATCGGATCGGATCGGATCGTGCGTGCTCATCAACCCCCACGGAAAATGTCCAATTCGTCTCCAACTTACCCTTATTCCTCGCACTAGCTCATCATGTAGTCAGTACTCAGTACATCCACATAGTACTTGGTATTTCCTATAGTTTTTTCTTTTTGCTGCCTGACAAGTGACGGCCGTTATCAAGTTCATTTTCCTGCTTTCACTTCATTCAGATTTCATAATTCACGGACGAAAAAAAATAAATAGAAAAAAACTTAGACATCGCTTTCAGATTGAACGACACCTGCGAACCTGACCATTCTCTTGACTTGATGTTTCTCAATCAGAATTCAGAACTTCCAAGATTCTTTTGGTATACATGTACTATGAATATTCAGCGGTCTAGCTGAATACCTTCAGAACCTGCACTAGTACTTGTTTACATGTTGCACGCCTCTCATCTGATTTGTTGGTGGTCTCCTGTCACTCGTCAGGGGGTAGAGACCAGGGATCCAAGTCACTTTATCACGGAGCACAACATCGAGCGACTGAGACAAGCCAAAGAGGCCAACAGGGTGCAGGTACCATCCATACTTTTCTGTTCCCTTGTTCAGCTTCGGTGTGGCACACTCGGTGCTAGTGGTTACCACGATCCAGTATCCTCTTATCCTGTTGAGACTGGTTCAAACCTTATCTTGTCCACGATTCTGTCAGAGCTGTGGCCCATGCAAAGCGTGTTTGTAGGATAGAGAATTAGACATGCATAAGTTCCAATCATCTGTACATGCATTGTTTTTAAAGTTTGAATGTCAGCAGACATCCTATATTACAACGGATTTATGTGAACCAAAATATTGTTTGATTTTAGATTAAGCATTGTTTAAATCACAAACAATGCATTCTTCACATTTCAACGATTACTGTTATATGCATATGATCTTTCTTTCTTCGTCTCAGATCGACTACACCCAGCCCCTGAAAGGTCAGCAAGCACCCCAAGACCCCCCCGCCCCGGTAGACGACAACTGCCAGACGGGCACGGTGGGGTGCGTGGCCGTCGACGCCGCGGGCAACCTCGCGACGGCGACCTCCACGGGCGGTCTAGTGAACAAGATGGCCGGCCGGATCGGCGACACGCCCGTGGTGGGGGCCGGGACCTACGCCAACGCGCTGTGCGCCGTCTCCGCCACGGGGAGGGGCGAGGAGATCATCCGGCACACGGTGGCGCGCGACGTCGCGGCGCTGATGGAGCACGCCGGCATGCCGCTGCGCGACGCCGCGGCGCGCGTCGTGGCGGCGACGCCACGCGGCGCCGTGGGGCTCGTGGCCGTGTCGCGCGCGGGGGAGGTGTGCATGGCGCACAACACCACCGGCATGTTCAGGGCGTGCGCCACCGAGGACGGGCACTCCGAGATCGGCATCTGGACGGACGCCGACGCACTGTAAGAGTTGTGGCTGGATATATCTTCTGTTCTATAGCGTTGGATTAGGTTTACTTTGATTTGATGTCACAGTTTGATGTCATGAAACTTGATTTCATTTCAGAAATTGCAATGTAATAAGTAGATTTATTTTGTGGCGTTGACTTGGAAAGCGGATGGAGGCACGGTGGACGATGCACGATAGGCGGCGGCATCATCGTGGACACGTGTACAGACGATGCACGACGGGTGGCAGTTCCTTCGATCAACCTCCGTACCCAGACAACGATCAACCGACCGGGCTGCGCTCGGTGCTCCGAGAAGGGGGAGACGCCGGTAGCTAGCTGCCCTGCCGGGCCGGGAGAGAAGAGTCCTGTGTGCCGCCGCTGTCTCTGCTGCAGGTGCGACGTGGGACGAGAGAGGCAGAGGGCGGACGACGATTGTGGACGAACGGACGACACACGAAGAATTGTTACCTCTGTGTGTTTTTTGAGCTGTAGAGACCAGAACACTTAGCAGCAGTGGACACGCACGCCGATCTCGCTCGCTCATTGAGGATTTCAGCCGCAGCACAACTACGGAATTTCGAACCGGAAAGCGACGCTCGTGGGCCCTCGGCCACGGCCCACATCCAGGCAGCCGCAGAACGGGGCAGAGGACGACGCACGCGGGGCCCACGGCCATCGTCGCCGAGCGCCCGGCCCCACGCGGCAGCCTCTCGCGCACCAGCGGGGCCCGCGCCCGTCCAGCGCGCGCGGGGGAATAAAGCGGATTGGACTCTGGGGTTGGGGTCCGGTCCCGATCCCAGCGACGCAGCCACTGCTCCTGATAAACGCCCAGGCAAATAAAAAAAATACACTGAAATCCCCTCAGGGAAAAAGACGCGAAAATTCTCCCTGCCTCCGTCTCTCTCTCGCGAGGGGAGGAGGAAGGCGAGGTGGGCGAGGCGAGGCGAGGCGACGCGGACGCGACTCCACTCCGCGAGCACCAGCGGCAGCTGCTTCTCGCCCCCCACCAGCTGCTCCAGGTGAGAGCAGGAGTCCGAAAAAGTCTGGTCTCATTCATCTCTCTCCCTCGCTCGAGATTGCTCGCTGCTCTGGGCCGGTCGGGTCGGGGCGTTGTCGTGGGTTGAGACTTGAGAGCGGTAGCGGGAGCTTGAGCTTGGGGTTCTAGGGTTTTGTGACGAGGAGCTGCGGTTCTCTGTTCTGGGTAGAGTGTGGCTGCAGGGCGCGGTTCTCTGAGCTTCGGGGTGGGGATCCCTGGCTCCGCCCGAAGCTGGGATTTGTTTGGTGGCGCCCCGAATCGCGTGATTTTGGTCCCGAATTGCTAGGGTTTGGATGCGGAAGGCGGGGTCTTTGGCAACGTACATGCTGTTCCTCTCTTCCCGTGGTACGGCTCTGATTCTCGGTGCAATTGCCTACTGCTTTCACTGAAATTGGGGGTGTTCCAGTGTTGGCCCTCTCGTCGGTGCCGGCAATTCGATTTGTTCTCGCATTGCCATCCACTTTATCGAGCCGCCTTGTTCGAGGCCCTTTAGCATCCTTTCTGTTCCATCCACCTCCTTGCTTTGTACTCTGAAGAATTGTACAGCAAAGTTTTGATCTTGGTAACAGCGACGGCATTGCACACTGTAGCATACAGTCAATTCCTTTTTCTGTCGGCTTTGAATTCCCTTTCAGATTCTGTACCTCGTTTTTCCTTACTAGGGTTACGATTTACCTGCAGGTTGAGCAATAAGGGTCAGCTTGGTTGCCTGAGTCTGACCCAGCACCCGCAATGGAGGAGAAGGCCGTCGCAAATGGCGCAGCGGCTGATGATGTTGCTGCTCCTGAGAACAAGGATAGCACCAATAAGGAAGAAGCTGGCAAGGGCAAGGAGTCTGCTGTAGTGAATAAGGATGCCGAAGAACAGAACAAAGGCTCAGAAAATGGCACCGAGGGCCCTCCAGATGGAGATGTCAAGATGGCAGAGACTGAGACCGCAAAGGAAGGTGATGGTGATGCAGCTGCGGCAGAGCAGGTAGATCCTGAGGATGTTAAAATGGATACAGATGCAAAGGAAGATACCAATGACAAGACAGAAGAAGGCGAGGATGCCAAGATGACTGAGGCTGAGGCTGAGGCAGAAAATACGGAGGTCAAAGATAAAGAAGAGAAGGAAGATAAAGTTGACCACACAAACGTGGATAAGCTGGATGAATCGAAGGAGCAAGAGAAGGTTGGTTCAGCAGAGCAAGAGGAAAACGATGGAAAAGAAACAGAAGAGAACAAGCAACAGGATGGAACCAAACAGGAAGATGAAAAGGAAGAGAAAGATGGTGATGATGAGAAGCAACAGGAAGAGGAAGCAGAAGAAAAGGGCTCTGCTGATAAGAAAGATGAAGATGACAAGGTGGAAGAGGATAAGGAGACTCCGAAGAACAAGAAAGCAAGGAGTGCCAGGGATAGAAGTCAGGGAAAGGATAAGAAACAGGAAGGGTCCAGATCCAGGGAAGCGAAAAGTTTGCTGGAAACATCAAGCCCATATGGTACTGATCGCCCTCAACGTGAGAGGAAAACAGTGGAGAGGTTGGTTGAGGTGATTGAGAAGGAACCAAACAAGAACTTCGTGGTTGAGAAGGTTCGTTGCTTGCATCCATTTTGTCCCATGTGTTCCATTTCCGCATTTAATAATTGTTGTGTTTCTAATCACAGGGACGTGGGACTCCTCTCAAGGATATTCCAAGTGGTATGTGTGTCTTGCCATTCTCTATACTGTTTGCTTCATCTGTCTGTTAGGCTGCATACATGCCATTTCCGCCATCATTTACTATAGAAAAGAGATTCCTTCAAGTTACACATGATGTATTTTGTTTTACTGATTCTTGATAGAAATTTTTTTTGAAACTTGGTTGTTTGTAGGTACGAGTGGAACTCTAATTGTTTTCCCTGTGTTTTGCTCCATCTTCTGTTTTGGTTATGCACTCTGAAAATTGAACAGAACCTTGTGGTCTAACTGGAGAAAAAAAAAATCCTTGTGATCTGTCAGTTGAATCTTAGAAATCATACTTCCAATATTTGCCCAGCAATTTCAAAAGTCTATATTCAGTTCCATGTGTGTATTCTTTTCTGTAATAGAAATCATTTTTAACATCTCGTATTATTCTTTGTTTTGAATAATTAATTAGATGATTTCCTTGCCAGAAAGAAATTACATGAAGAAAGCAGCTTGTGGTGTTTATGCAGTTAGACTTATGTTGGCTTTAAATTGTGGTATCAGGCAAAAACAAGTTAGATCATGTTCACATCAGAGCTGTAATACAAAGATATGCAGAGTCCTAAAAAGAGATAGTATCTAGGGCAGGGTTTTATTTTTCGAACCGGGACCTCGAACCGCCGGCCAGCGGTAGCGGTTAGCCGGTCCGGTTTGACCGGTTACCGCTGGAAACCGAACAAATTCAAATTTTGAATTCAAATTCACATATCCGGCGGTTGGAGCGGTTAGCCGCTCGGTTTGACTGGTTAGCCGGACCGGTTTGGCGGTTAGCCAGCCGGTTTGCGTCCAAAAAAAATGGGCCTTAATGGGCCAACCACTTTTTTTC
This sequence comes from Digitaria exilis, assembly GCA_015342445.1. Lineage (NCBI taxonomy): Eukaryota > Viridiplantae > Streptophyta > Magnoliopsida > Poales > Poaceae > Digitaria > Digitaria exilis. The sequence continues at coordinate 449,915 of JACEFO010001677.1, read as the reverse complement.
TTTTTCTTTTTTGATTTAACTTGTATTTGCCAAAAAAAATATCAAATGAGCAAATATTTGAAAACTTTTTACACCAATAGATTACACACACCTTGAAGTATTTTTAGGAATTTTTACGACATTTTTCCATTTTTAAATTTAAATTTGAAAATTTTGAATTTTGCCCGGTTCAAACCGCCCCGAACCGCTACCGGTCCGGGGCGGTTTGGTCGGGAACCGGTCAAACCGGACCGGTTCCCGACGGTTTGGTTAACCCTGATCTAAGGGAACCCTGTTACTGTTTATCTTCAGTATTAGGAGGGTGGGTATTTGAAACCTCAACGGATCAACCATAAAAATGCTCTACCACTAAGCCATATGGTATCCCCATATTCACGTACAATGCCAAAATAATTGTGATCCAATTAGCTTAGGTATATAGCATAGCAAGTTCCGTTTTGTTTTTTCATTACCTTAGATGAGCACTAAATTTCACTTGCATTTTCTGATCTCTACCACTGAAATTTAAGTGCAAAGCAATAATCTGGACTGTAGTCACAGTATTCCACGACTGTTATAATGAAATCTTGCTAAGTGGAATAGTCCATTGTTTGGAGTAGATGAAAATGATAGTTATTAAAAAATATTCTTTCCTTTCTTTTTTTATTGATATTGATGCACTCATTTTCCACTTTATGTACTTTCTTTTCTTTGTCCCCGTTGTTATTTATCTTCTAGTAGTTTGCTGCATTGTCATTGCCGTATCCAAGAGATAAATATGTTGATTACAAGCTAATTGACTACTTTGGTTCTTGTTATTCTCTTTATGCATTGCTTCTTATATTCATGATGTCTGTTTTTTAGAAAAAAAAAATGTTTGTTCTCTCTTTTAAGGATTTTACCTAATGCTTATGTCTCCGAAGTTTCATTGGCATTCTAATGTTCTCTTTCACTAATTTGCCTTTCTTTTGAAACTTATGAACAGTGGCACACAGAATAGCGAGGAAGAAACCTAGTGATCTTAAATTTCTTCACAGTATTCTTTTTGGAAGGAAAGGCAAGGTAAAGTCTTTGATGCAGTATATGAGTAGAAGACTCCTTTGGATTCACCTGATGTGCTTCTGTTGTATGTGTTACCCAAGAACTTAGTTGTATCAAAGCCACAATATGCACGGAAACTGCCACACTTAATTTCCTATCGAGTGCTAGTCCCTCCAGTAGGTTTAAACACAGAGGAAGCACATTCAAGAGTTTAGCACAGTTAAGGATGTTTATATGTAATACTAGCACTATTGGTATTGTACTTGTGTTAATTAACCCTTTCACTCCGGTATATATACTGTTCTGGAACCAAAGAAGTTTTTTTTAAAAAGAAACTAAAAAAATAATAATGCTACAGCACCCTAATTGATTAGTTTTGTGTTTCAATTTCCAAAATGCTTGCTAAAGTGAATTTTACTCAGTGTGGGGCCACAGCGTGCCTGTATGGCAGAATTGTATGTATAAGTAGCAAAAGTAAGGTTTTGCATTGAGAGGCCAGTTTCACTGACTATCTGGCTTTCATTTTACAACAGATTGGTCCATTTTATAGAGTGAAGTATAACAAAAGCCATTCTATAAAATGGACCCATTAATTTAAAATATGACTATTTATTGGCTTGTATTCTCAAAGTGAAGTATCCTACTGTATTTTATTCTTCATTTGCTTACTGAGTTAGCGTGGTGTGTGTGTGTGTGGTGTTGTCTTGGTACCGAGTTTAGGGGCTTTCCCTAATCTTTTGTACTTTCTTTCTATCTTAATGAAATGACACACAGCTCTCCTGCATAGTTCGAGATAAAAAAAATGCTACTTTACACCACCTCTGTGACACTATTCTTGGATGATATGAATGGTAAGTACTAACTGTTCTCTTCTGTTTCAGCTTCCCGAATTTAAAGGGCACATACTCCAGTTCTCTGGATTTGTATGGCATGAGAGTGATGTAAGCTTCTTTTCTCAAAAATTTAAATAGCCCTCAGATGATCCATTTTGATCAACTTGGAGAGTTTTTTTGTTTATAGGAAAAGCAGAGGGCCAAGGCAAAGGAGAAGCTTGACAAATGTGTTAAAGACATGCTGTTGGACCTTTGTTGGATCCTTGCTATTCCAGTTCCAAAATCAAACGTTAGAAAGGTTTTATTTTCATGCCTTATTCTTGGAATTACATTGTCCTGGTTTTATTTTCATGCCTTTTTCTTGGAATTACATTTTGATATTTCATGCAATTTGATGCATGACTCTAATATAGTTTGAGATAACTCATGTAGGAAGATATCATATCAAAGCTGCTGGACTTCATTGCTGAACCTCATTCTGCAACTGATTCTGGGCTGTCTGATGACCAGGTGAGAACTGGAATTCCTACACTGTTTTTCTATTTTGATATCAGCTAGGTACTGCTGTTGTTGTTTTATGGTTGAAATCAGAATTAATGGGAATCTACAACTTACAACATCATTCTCTCTGTCCTTTATCCTTTCCCCCCGGCCAGGGATCAAATTCTAGGAAACGCAAGAGAGGAGGTGAAAGTGCAAGTAAGACTCCTGAAAGCACACCTAGTAGGTCAAGGAAGGTATAGTGCCAAAATTGCAGTCTACATTGTGTTAACTGTATAATAAAAAGCTATGAATATGACTTCAAATAATATGTAACTTCCTTTTTGGCTGCCATTCTCAATTTCTCATGCTTATTATTGCTGCAGAAATTTGGTGATGACTCCGCTTCAGGCAAAAGGCGGAAGAAAGCTCTTAAGTATGATAGTGATGAAGATGAGGATGGTGATGATTCCATGAAGTCTGACAGTGAGGCAGACGAACAAGAAGATGACTATGACTCTGGGAAAGAAAAGGCAAGGAAGAAGTTCCCAGAAGTAAACGTATCTTCTGGCAAAAAGATGACAGACAGAGGGAGGGGCCATAAAGCAGGCCCTCAGAAGACAATCAGCAAAAGTCCTGTAAAAAAAGTATCATCCAAGATTTCTGAGGAAAAAGAAAGCCCTGATGACAGTGCTAAAGTATTTTCTAGGAAGAAGAAACCTACAGGAAAGGATGAAAAGGATATCAAAGAGAAAAAGTCATCAGGTGAGTTTGACTGTCATAAGCATCTCGAAATGCTCCCTGTCCACTGATGGTTCACTCCAGTTTATATTGTCCCACTGGATCATTTCTGTCCATGTCAAGGGGCCAAATCATCCGTGAATTAATAACTTCTAGCATGATTTTGTTATCTGCCTATCTTTTCTTTCTTTCACGTGGACTGAGTAGTATAGACTCTCATGTGATAATTGCATTGCGTACATATGATTATGTTCTGTTTGTGACGTGATCACAGAAACCTATTTCACTTTATTATAAATCATACTGCCATAGGTTATTTATCATATTTTCCTAAAAATGTGGACATTGTATTTCATCTAGGTAAAAAGGTGACAAAGGGTAAAGGAGAATCAACCGGAGTGGATCTTCCGAGCAAGGACGAATTGAGGAAGACCATTATTGCTATCCTAAAAAAAGTTGACTTCAACACAGTGAGTATCTTTTAATGTAGAGGACACAAAAATTTTCAGCTATTGAATTATTTACAATTACTTTTTAGCTTTTACTGTTTTTAAAAATATATCTACAATGTTGATAGAATTATGGCATCCTAGAATATTTTCTTACATGACATTCCTTTGTATGTCTATCCTGGACACCAGTATATTGATGTCCCCTAAAAGTATATTGAAGTTTGGGTATGAACACATGGGCAATTGGTGATAAAAGTTCATACTTATGATATAAGAAACTATTTTTGTCTGACAGAAGTAGCAAATTCTCCTAACTTGCATTTGGTGTTCCACAGTACTTTCTCCTCTTTCCCCTTTAATTTCAATTCCTGGAGTTGTCCTTATTTTCCCCAACTTTTCCATTTCCATTGGAAAGGCTTTATTGTTGTTGTAGTAGAAGTAGTTAACAAAGTGTCCTGTTAAGATCTCACCTGACATGCTTGCTAACCTGATTTTACAGGCAACGTTCAGTGACATTCTCAAGAAGCTTGGTAAGTCTCTGAAACATTTTTTTTTCTTTCCTGAAATTTGAGTCATTGATGCTAGACGCGCTAACAAACTTAATTGTGTAGACAACCACTACAAAATGGATCTGACTCCAAAGAAAGAAGCCATCAAAGTTATGATCCAAGATGAGCTAACGAGGCTGTCAGAGGCAGATGAGGATGAAGACGCGAGCGAAGATGCCGGGAAGAAACAGCAGCAGCCTCAAGCGAAGGAGGTCGAAGCCTGAGGATATTCCTGGAACCCTCCGTAGCCATAGTGCCCTATGTTAATTATCCTGTACTTAACATGTATTGTACAGGCTTCTATTATGTTAATTATCGCCGCCGACTTGAGAAACCCAGACCCAGCCTTTGATTGTGTATGTAAGACATGATGTGTAGGCAGCCCTGAGCACCCCCCACACCTTGTAGCTGACTGATAGGAGGAGTAACTCCTAGGCAACTTTGTGTTTTCTACTTTCTAGATTTGCATGTGGTGTCTGAAAACTCTGCAGTTGCTGTGCGGAGCATGTACTGAAATAGTTCGTGATAGATGGTTTGAATAACACATGGACAGGCATGTTAAGTTATAATTGTCTGTTGCTGCAAGTTTTTGTTTCTGTTTGTTGCAACTTTGGTCAGTCAGAGACTTCAGTTCAGGGACCTACAGTTAGTGTGCTTTTGTAGTACTGATGCTTGCCCTGCCTGATTGCCTCCTCCTAACTTCTGAGTCCATGGCATGGCGAATTGGCGATGGATGCCATGTGAAATCCGGCGCGGTCCACGCTTCGTCGCTGTACGCCGGGTCCACGCGCGCGGGGACAAGGGTTTCCAGCCTCCGGCTCCGGGGGTTCCAGCTGGTGGTGGATCCCCCACCGTTGCTTCCAAGGCCGCACGTCGCCGTCGAGAGCCACAGACAAAAAGGCGCCGCCGTGCCGTGCTGCCCTCCCGCGACCGAGGAGCGCTTTTCCTGTGCCGACGCCGACGCTTTGGGTTTCTTCTGGCCATTGCCGCTGCTCACGGGGCTCTCGAGCTTTCTGCCCCGCCCCCAACGAGCGCAAGACGAGCCAGGGCAAGGAGCCATCGAATCGATCCCCACTAGCCGAGGAGTGGCACCAAGGTAAAAATCATCAGCCAACCAAACCGATCTCCCTTTCTTCTTCTCCCTCCCGCGGTTAGGATCCCCGGCGGCGCCGCGGTCGCTGCAGGTCGGGTCCCGTGCGGGTTTAGTCTGCTTGTTCCCTCTCTAGCCCTCGAGATTGATCCTGTTGGGGACTCATGCTGTAATAAATTCTCTGGAATTCTCACACTTCATGAACATTTCCGTGTGCCGTTGTAACAACTTGAGGTCCAGATGGAATCGATGAATTTCTCCGATATTTCAGACTTGTGATTGTTGGAGTGTGTCCTCAGTAATATTGTTGATGGTTGGAAGAAAGTAAATTTCACTTTTCCATTCTTTTCCATTCGATATTTGTATGTATAGGTTCATAGTTTCATTCTTTGCTGCGCCCACTTTTTCATTGTTTGATGATTTATTACTGTGGTGGGAACAAAAGAAATTAAAAACCTGAGTCCTTCCAATATACCGCGGTCTGTTATCTGCAATATCACCTGCATATAAAATCTAACGGAACTTTGTTGCTGCAGTCAGACATGGCGTCAACTGTTGTCTTCAGCTCAGCTAGCGCGCAGGCTGGGCTGATCCAAAAGCCACGGAACCATGGCGCTCCAAGCTACTCTGGTTTGAAGGCGTCATCATCTGTTGACTTTGGATTGGAGTCGTCCTTCCTGGGTAGCAACGCTTCCGTTCGGACATCTGTGGCTCCAAGGATTGTGCCTAAGGCAAAGTCTGGATCTCAGATATCTCCTCAGGCATCTTACAAGGTGGCAGTACTTGGTGCGGCCGGTGGCATTGGTCAACCCTTGGGCCTGTTGATTAAGATGTCTCCTCTTGTGTCAGAACTGCATCTGTATGATATCGCCAATGTCAAGGGAGTTGCTGCAGATCTCAGCCATTGCAACACGCCTGCTCAGGTTCTGGACTTCACGGGGCCATCAGAGTTAGCCAACTGCTTGAAAGGCGTGGATGTTGTTGTCATCCCTGCCGGTGTTCCAAGGAAGCCTGGCATGACTCGTGATGACCTCTTTAACATCAACGCGAGCATCGTCAAGACGCTTGTTGAGGCTGTTGCCGACAATTGCCCAGAGGCGTTCATCCATATCATTAGCAACCCAGTGAACTCTACAGTGCCTATTGCTGCTGAGGTTCTGAAACGGAAGGGTGTCTACAACCCCAAGAAGCTTTTCGGTGTTACCACCCTGGATGTTGTCAGGGCCAACACATTCGTGGCGCAGAAGAAGAACCTCAAGCTCATCGATGTTGATGTCCCAGTTGTTGGTGGCCATGCTGGAATCACAATCCTGCCGTTATTGTCGAAGACCAGGCCCTCTGTCACCTTCACAGATGACGAAATTGAGGAGCTAACAAAGAGGATACAGAATGCCGGGACAGAGGTGGTGGAGGCCAAGGCTGGTGCTGGGTCTGCTACCCTGTCCATGGCATATGCTGCTGCCAGATTTGTTGAGTCGTCTCTCCGTGCACTGGCTGGCGATCCAGATGTCTATGAGTGCACGTTTATCCAGTCTGAGGTTACTGACCTGCCGTTCTTTGCATCAAGAGTCAAGCTCGGAAAGAATGGTGTTGAATCTGTTGTTTCTGCTGACCTTGAGGGAGTGACTGAGTACGAGGCCAAGGCACTTGAGGCACTGAAGGCTGAGCTGAAGGGAAGCATTGAGAAGGGCATTACGTTCGCAAACAAAGACCAGGAAGCTGCTGCGTCTGTTTGAAGGGCATCACGTTCATTCGCAAACAAATCGACAGGAAGATAATAAAGGAACAGTGATCCAGAATCCACAATGCCTTTTAGTTTTGCAGCTTAGAATTTTTGTGTCGACAGTAGGAAGGTGCTAGATGACCTACAATTGTGGCTATTGTTAGCTTCTGATGATTGCATGGGAGCTAGATGCCCCCAAAGCTATATCGTTTGTTTCTGAAATAGGCCCTGTTTAGCGCAACACATACGTTTGGCTCCGTTTTTATTGTTGTTGTGCCTCTTGTTGGAGCTTACAAACTACAGAGAGCTAATAAAGCATTATTTATGAAAGCGATGTGTACCAAAGACATGTGGTTGTGGTTGTATTTTGTACCGTCGTGTTGTCTGCTGTTTAACAACAGCTCTTTCTCCTTGCCTACTTCTGCTATTACTTATTTTTCGATGTGTAATTGTCCAATGAATTGACAATACGTTGTCGAGTTTGTTACATGAGATCTCTGGTGACAGCCGACAGGACTGGAAGCTGGCATATGCCTCGATAGGTTCGAAGCTCCTAATGACCTGGAACGGACTGGAAGTGGCAACAGGGTACTCACTGCGCGGATCATTGCATCACAAGAAACCTGGAACCCTCAACCAGCCTACGATGACTACAGGCAGAAAGCAACTGGTCAGCTGTGGGTACACGACAGCCAAGGGGAAAAAAAAACATATGACCTGCTGTTAGCCCATTTGATTGTTCAATTGCATTAATCAGCTATGGTCCATTCCATGGATTGGATATACGTGTACCAGGATGTAGAGTACAAGTACAAGACGAACCTGAGTGACCATGTCTATTCAGGCTCATTACTACCAAAATACCAGAGCACCATACATGTGCTGAGCAGCCTATCACCATAACCCGCCTCATCAAGAGTCTTTGCACAGCGGGCACCTAATAACATGGTTCAGCCGGCAATCACCACGTATGAACAAAATGCCAGACGCCGCAGTGGCGTCTGGGGGTGATCAATGCATCGGCAGTCTAGACTACACCATTCTTACAAAATGACTATGTCCTGGTCGGCCTACAGCCTCAGTAAACCCCACTATCAATGCCGACCAACTTCCCTGTCAGAAACAAACTGGTCGATCACTTGCCGTTGCCAGAGCCTTTCAGGCGACTGCTCCGCCTTCTAGGAGGCATCTCATCAGCAGCGTCGTCGTTGGACTTGACATCTTCGCTCTTCAGCTCGCTTCTTCGGCCCCTGCCCTTCCTTTTGGGCTTCTTATCAACAGCCTCATCATGGGACTTGGTGTCTTCGTTCTTCAGCTCACACCTTCGGCCCCTGCCCTTCCTTTTGGGCTTCTTATCGACAGCCTCATCATGGGACTTGCTGTCTTCGCTCTTCACCTCACACCTTCGGCGACCGCTCTTCCTCTTAGGCTTCTTCTCATCTTCAGTTTCACCTTCATTACTGGGTTGGCCACCCCCACTCTTCAACCTGATTGATCAACCACAGAACAAGCAGTGATCAGAATGCCTCAAAAAGAATCTCTTATTTCATCGCGATTCAGATCTATAGTAAATTTTTTAAAACTAGGCTACTGTATCTGTCGCTTACCCGTCAGAGGAAACATCCAAGAAATTTATAGCTTCTTTCAGAGCATGAAGAGCAATCTTCTTAATCTGAAAGCACCAGATTTGACTCCAGGTTAGTCATCATATCAAATAGCACATCATAAGTAGAAACAACATAACTGAGAATATGGCATGCCAACCTCCAGTTTATCTTCTTTAGCCCTGTGTTCAGATGGAAGCCGCCTAAACTCTTCAGTCAGTTTGATACACTCGTTGACGTTTTCAGGGGAGACAAAGTCCATGGCAACCTTGATGCACGACTACACAAACAGAAACAGCTAACTTTTAAACAAGAAATTTTATTTTGCTAAAATTGAATAAATAGGAGCTAAAATTTATGGTGTCCACAGTTATGTTAGATCACACCTTCAAATTCCTGACTTGGTGAGCACATCCAGCAGGAATGAAAACCGCTTCACCAAGCTTCTGCTCAAATGTCCAGGGTTCAACTCCTACAACAAGCATGTCATCACATTAGAGAAAGGGCATAACAGCACAAAAACACTACATTTCTAATGTCTGGATAGTTCAATAACCATATTCTTCCTTGAGCTTTCTCTTATGCTCCTCAGTTAAGTAGAAAGTCTGATCATGAATTGGGTGAATAACCTGCATCATTAACATAAATATTGGTCTGAGAAACAGGGGAAATAACTTCCAACGTGTGCAAGGAAAACAATACCTGCTTCACAGGATTGCAATGGATGTGCCGGAATTCCGAGCTGTGTTTCTTGATATAATCTTGTAGCTTCTCAGAATCCTCTCTTCGGAAAATATCCCACAAGGCACCACCAGTTCTCTCATGCTTTCCACTCTCCTGATAATCCAAAATACAATGAGCTCCATTATGCAACCCAGCAGAACTATTACCACTGCCAATGTAATCTGAACACTAGCTTGTCTCAATATGTACCTTAGATTCATGAGATTGAGGTTTATCCTTGACATCGCTGGGAGTATCAATAGGTGGTACAGCATTGATGTCCAAACCTGCACCACAAAAACAAGAATGTTGCACTAAGTTATAAACAAGGGTAAATAAAATAAACCTGCACAAGTCACCATTAGAAATAATTTACAGTTACCATCGTTACACGAGATCGTTGATGTTTTGTCAACAGTTATATTCCTGGAATCAGTAGAAGTTGGTGATAGGTCGCGTTCAGTGCTGAATTCTGAAACACCATAGAGTTCCTCAAGATCTTGTTCTTTCATTTTCCCTCTGATTTTCTCTATATTCTTCAGTGTACGTGTATAGGTCTCATAGGGCACTTCTGCTGTGTGCATTAAAATATTTACCTGATCAAAAAGACACTTGGCACAGTTATTTATTGCCATGAAACTAGTGAAACCCAAGCAACAGAGAAGGAAAGCAAGAACCATCAATTGTAACCTGCTAGGCGTACAGCCAAGCTTGAAAAAGGTATATCAGAGAAAGCAACATAAAGAAAGATGTGTTACCCGGTACAAGATATAACATTACAAACTTATTCTGCACTGAAGGTACATGTTATTGTAATGGGGGCTTGATCCCACAAGCATGGTTTAGGTGTGTCCCATACTCCCATTACCACAACAGTACAGGACACCCACAAATGTAATAAAATGTGAACAAGGATCACCATTAAGAAAGCATACCGCATCAGACATGTCACAGTGAAGCTTGGTCACAGAATCACCCCTGCCTAACTCTTGGTTAAATCCATAAGCAATGTATGTTTTTGGTCCAAGATCTGGCTTCAAAACACCTTCAGGAAGCTTGACTGCAAGATTTAGTGGACCATATCGAGGATCAGTGTACTCAGGAAATGGCAATGCGCTGATAAACTCTGCACCGTGGCGAGGCAATCTTTGATCAAATGAACTAGATGGTGGCCAGTCCTTTAGCTTAAGCATCTCAGGCCAGTGTGTCCTGGGGTGAGTTCTGCCCCATGTATATCCCACAAAAAACATGTGTATGTTAATTTCCACCTGAAAAATAAAATTGTGCATGCGAAGCAATTAATATTTTACAATTAGCTGTTAACAACAGAGCAGTGAGCAGTCTGCCTGCATGCACACATAACACATTTCCTTAAAAATTGATATGGAAATCAAATTCACTGATATTTCGACCGTGACATAGTAAAGCATGTCTTGTTTGCTGAAATAGTGATAAAGAAATATTCTACCAGAATTATAAGGCCATAAAAATTAGCACAGGGGTAAAAATATGCAATAAAGCACAACATCAGGTAATCAACCCTGCCCTTCAAATGCCCCTAGGAAAGTCTACAATAACAGCACATCTAGGGGAACAATAAAATAAAAAGGGAAAGACTTCCTAACCTCACACCAATCAAGGCAATCTACTGCCCTGACAGCAAAGTGCTCATCTTCTATGTTGCCATTAGTCTTTTTCTCTCGTAATGCACGCCACATAACTAACGGTTCCCAACTGAGACCAGAGGTCAACTGAAGAGCATCAGAAACAATAACTGGTTCACCCTTTGTCCAATGCATCTGAAAGTGCACCAAATCACCCCCTTTGATGCTAGTGGCAACTGGGCAGTAGAGGTGGTTATCACTCGAATCTTTCCTATTCGCAGCCTCTCGCACGTCCTCCGTTCCTATGTTTCCTGAATGGTCATAACAAGGGCACTGATAACTTCTTTTAGCCTCTGCTTTTGCAAAAACTTCACTCCTCGCGATTTTTTCAGCTCGTTCTTCTAACTCAGAAAGCATCTTCTCTGGGAACGAGCATTTGAGGTCCAAAATTGAGCCACCACAGCCCCCTAGCTCCTTCGGTGGGCAAGGTATGCTACCATCACTTTCTGCTTTCCACAATAGCAGAGAGTTATTTGGGCCCTCACCAGAACGCAATCCATTGGAAGGATCAGTGCTTGGAGATGAGCTGTGCCCCCTCAAGGAGAGCCTTGCCCCATGCTTTGACTTAGGAGCAGTACCAAAAACATAATTCTTGCCTCTATCTTCGTAGTCTTCATGTGTTAGCATCTTTACCTCTTCTCCTCCAGGAACCTTACCTTTGCGGATCTCCCCACAGCATGCAAGGCACAAATCATAGAAGCAGCACTTGCAGCTTCTATGAAAATCAACAATAGAAGTCTTGCAATTATTGCTGCATGAGAAGAATAACAGGAAAAATCAGATGCTTGCAGCTATAAGATTTGTGGCAGAAAGGAAACAAGGAAAGAGCAAACCAGTAGGCACGCTCATTTTGATCACATTCAGCTTCCTCCAACTTCAACTCATTCACCAAAACACCTGCAGAAGGGGAAAAAACAGCATGAACAACAGCCTTAATTGCCAGGTTGTAGTATCAATGAACACCAGAACACGGCACCTTTTATTTTTGCCTCTAATTTCTTCTCCTCCATCTGCTCCTGTCGCAGTTTTCTCAGCCAGGGAAGCAACAAGCGCACAACATGACAAGCATAATGGATTTTACTTCCTTCAGAAATCTCCTTCTTTGGAGGCTGATTCATTAGAAATAGGAAGTCAATAATGAAGACGAGAAATGAAAAAAAATGAAGAAAAAAACTTTACAAGCAGAAGAATGGAGAAAATGAAAAGGTAAAAAGGACTTAATGAATGCTAGGCGTGAACCTCTTGAACTCCTCTCATTCGCAGGCATCCCTTGCAATTACAGTTCTTGCGACAATATGGGCACTTTTTAGCAAAATCATCTTCTGACAAATCAGGATACCTGTTTAATAGTAAAGAGAGGTTAGCATTGTATAATATACTAAATCAAATAATCTAACGACATGAAATGCAAATATTAGAAGGAAAAAACATCCTTTGTTGTACCACAGTAGACAAAAGCAGTTAAACAACAAAACCTAGGAGATGCATATAGAATAAAACGATAACCTAAACCATGTGTATGTTATTCATATATGCAAAATGACACATTTCAAGGAAACTATATGATGGGACACCAGGATCATGAGAACTTGACACACCATCGTTCAATGCATGGCACGCAGAAGCGCTTATTCCTGCATGTATCACACCAGACCACCCTTCCTTTATCATTCCTTTGGCACTGGTGGCACATTAGGGCATTATCCCCTGTCAACATCTTCCCTTTCTATACAATTGAACAACACTTAAAAACATCAAATAATTAGGGAAAACCATTCCGGAAACACCTTAAGACAGGGAGTGTTTACCCTATTTTTTTCATCACAATCTTTATCTTTGGATGATGAGGCTTTCTTTTGTTCTTTATCCTCTCTCTTCAACCGTTCTTTGATAGAAATTTTCCCTGCATCTCCTTTCGTACGCTTCTTTGCACGTTTTGCAGTCTGCTTAACCTTACCATTCTTTGAGTCCTTGTCGCTAACTGTCTCAGCATCATACTGCAAATAAATGGACTTAGCCTGCAACATTATTTGGATGCGCCAAAACCGAGGTGCTACAGCAAGGTGGCAACATAATTACTAGTAAATTTCCTTGTATCCTATGGCCAAAGTAGCAAGACACTAGAATAGTCACGAAAGAACACTGACATAACCCAAACACCAAACTGATGTGCTACAGCAAGGTAGCAACAGAATTACTAGGGAAAATATTTTCTTCAGTTTTCTTCTAAGGGATGAAAGAAATGGGATGCTAAATGTGAAGGGAACAGTTATGCAGGAGAGAAAGTACAGTAATTGGCTGATTGCAAACAACTGATTGATCATTGCCCAGTTGCTAGTTAGTGAGAACTGACAGTAAGCAAACAAGGTCCTTTACTATAAAGCAAATAAAGACCAGCTAAGTTTTAAACCATTGAGAACAGGTCCTTTACTATAAGGACCTGGAACTTGTGACACGGTGTATGTTCCGATTAACATTAAGAAAATGTGTAACTAAAATTGTTATCAGGTACTGTTAGACACACGGTAACATGGGTACAAAACCATCGTAAATCGACTGTTATAGAGGATGAAATGAAGTGCAGCATACCCCATTCATGTCACCGTGGCTTTTGCCGTTGGGGAACTGGGCCTCAATGTCCATTTGCACTGCTTTGGCTTTTCTAGGTCCCTTCTTCTTGGGAGGACCACTTGTCTTGGGCCTCTTGGGTTTGACCTGGTTATTCAAAGCTTCCTGATCATTATGTCGACAAAACAGAAATTAGTCAACTGCACCGAGACACATACATCGGACAAAAAAAATCAACGCAATGTCAAGTACGTACTTCAGAGCATAGGACATAAGATACGATAGAACAAAATTAGTATGTACACTAAGTGGTAAAAAGAACGGGCTCTGTTTTGAAAGAATTCTCGCCACCGCCTCAACGCAAGAGGGGGAGGAGGGAACAGGGAAGTACGTCATAGTTAAAAGGGTTTCAAGCTTTTTTTTCTTTCCTTTATTGTGCATCGCAAGTCAGCAAAGGATCTTGAGTAATATCCCTCAAGTGACTGAACAATGCTCGATTGGCACCAAAAGAAAAGGGGCATCCTTTTTTGTAAAAAAAAAAGAAAGAGACAAAAAAGAACATTTTTGGTCTGTATTCATTAGGCGAATCATTCATGTAGGAAAAAAAAATGATGGAATAGTTACTCTCACACATTTTCCAGATTTCAGCCCAAAAAAAGGTTTTTTTTTTCTTGAAGTTACCCGCACTCGGCAAAAAGGGGAAAAAGGAGGGAGAGCCACCTCGTCATCATCAGTGTCGCGCTCGACGAAGACGTTGGGCGGGTGCCTCCTCTCCCGGAGTACCCTGTCCCCGACCGCTACCCCATCCATCGCCGGCGCCGCGACGGCCCTGTCGCCGCGGCGGCGCTTCTTCCCCTTCCCTCTCCCCCGCCCTTTGCTCCCCCTCTTCACCTCCCCGCCACCGCCGTCCCCGGCCGCGGAGACCGCGGCCCCCTCCGGCTCCTCCGACATCGCCAGCGCGGAAGCGAAAGGGAGAAGAGGATGTGGACTGCAGAAATGGTTCCCGTGGAATGGAGGGATTTTTCTCGCGAATCCCGCGCGTCTCTTTATTTGCTCCGGCGCTGGAGCGGCGGGTGCGGTTTGGGGGGCACGACGGCCGAGGCGCCGCGGCGCATCCCGGCCGTCCGCGCCGTGGCAGGAGGATCCTGGCCGCACGTTGAGGCGCCGAAACGCCCGCCCGGGCCTCGCACCCCACCGGGTTTCAAAATTTGAACGGTACCGTGAGGTTGTGGGTGGGTGGAAGGGAGGGAAACCAAGCGCGGAACAAGATCGTTTCGTTCCTGCGTGCGCCGCGACGCGGTTTCCAATTCCATGGCGGTAGCGGTACAACAGCTACAGTTGCAGTTGCTGACTTGCGTTGTTGCTGCCCTCGCACTCGGCACTGGATCGTTACTGTAGAAAGGGAGGGTGGATGACTACTGTATCAGTGTATTGTATTGTCTACTAGTAGCTTTGCAAGAATGAGCGCTCAATCTGGATAGAGGTGTTTGGTTGACCAGAAAATCGAATTGGAGCTTGAGCTTTCAAGCTTTTTGCAGTTAAGTGGGGAATGCTGGCAAGCTTTTTGCAGTTAAGGGAGTGTTTGGTACCTTTGACAAGCACTGTACACCCTTGTTTGGTAAGGATAGGGAGAAGAGAGTTTGAATGATGAGCAAAGTTGCATCAGGACTTTGGTAAGATTTTGCTTGCTGATGGAGGAGAGCAGATTTCCCTCTCCTGGCTGGGCAAGGATTGGCATGCCTCGCTAGGCAAGGCCAGGCAAGGTGGCAAGAGAACCAAACGGCCCCAAGTGTGATTGGTTTCTTGTATTAGTTTTTTTTTTTACAGGCTCCGATAAGATATTCTCGTGGGAGACCGATTAGCTTGGGCAAGACATGTAAAATTTCAGTTTGTTTGGCTGCATGCCTTGGTTGAGCTTGAATCAGACCTGAACACATGTAATAGGCCAAATGTTGGCAAAATCAAAGATGTTGCATGTATGAAGAATGAAATCGATCCACATCTAAGTAGTGTCCTGAGCCCCATGTTGATTAAATTGATGCAACCTATGTTTCTCTTCAGCCTGGCTTATGTTTTGGGGTTCGTATGGGCTTGGCGGCAAAGATTTATGCTTGAACCGAACACGCTAAAAATAAAAAGATGTTGCATTGTGAGGGTCTGGCTGAGCTCAAATAAGATAACTAATCACACCCGTTGAAAATGTTTTCCACCCAAAGAGACGAGAGAGGAGACTTCTGCAAACATTGGCGTGTCTCGTGCATTGATCAGTTTGGGTTTTGCATCTCACTTTGGTTTGTTTCGCTTTCTCCGGTGAGAGCACCTCGAAGCTAGGCATTTTTCACGGCGTGCACGTCTTCCCTTCATATGAACTACAAGCAATGTTGTCCGTCTTGTTCCTCTGTCACATGTATAAACTTTGTTTCTTTTTTTCGCTTGTAATAGTTTGAGTTGCATATAAGGGTTATCAGCTAAATACACCACGTGATCTATTATCCGCCAAACAAAAAGGTCTGTCTACACATCGAGGGTGCATTGATGGAACAAGACATACTATATGAACAATTCTATTCGTTTATCTAAATGAACATAATTACATAATCAACAATTAACTCAAACGAGCCACACATGACAAAGTTATGATGGAGAGGATTTGAGGACTACTGGGTCTCCTGTTTGATTCCTCTAAACTGGGGGAAACTCCTCAACCACAGGGACACCCCCCTAATATGAAAGTTAGATGTTGCGTAATAGTGGATGGGACTTTGCCTCCATCCTTAGTAAGTGGTAGTAATAAATTGCAAGTATAGATATAAATGCTATGATAATGTGACCATCATCTTCGCTGAAATAAACGACAAAAAAAGATCATCGAGCCTACTGAATACATGAAAATTAGTGGAACGGTTAGAGAGAGGTGTTGGACCATACACAAATAATAATATGCATTTCCAAGACTATGAAACCATGAAGGTGTTTTGCTAAAGTACACACAAATGACTATGGATATTACCTCCTATGAGGTAGTGCATTTGATGCTCATTATGTATATTTTAAAATATGAGGATAGGAAAAATATCTTCCTATTAGGTCTAGTTGATTGAGGTGGACATAATTTCTTTTTTCTCCTAATAGATCCACATATATAAATTAAAAAAGGTGGGATGACCGGCCACTAGCATGCCTGTTCGAGTGTCAAGTAAAAAAAGAATATGACATGGTTTTATTGTAACATTACATGGGTAAGACTTTATGCCTTGATGGTTGTTCACACGTGTCAAGTAAAAAAATGTGATATGCCATAAAAAACGAGCTGACATAGGTAGCACTTGGTAGCTATTAATGTGTGTCAAAGTAAAAATAACGTGACATGCTAAAAAAGTATCTAATGACTTAAACTTATGTTACATCACATTAGTGGCAATAGGATCTTAAAATGACACATGCAAATAAGAAAGGGAGAGAAGGGTGGCGTGGTAACGAAGGGAGAGCAGATTAGGTAGCAGGTAAGCAAGGGATGCATAGATCAAGGGAATTTTTTCTCTAGATATTTTAACTATCAAAATGTTTCTTTCATTCTAAAATCAATGTCTGAGATTTCTAACTGAAGGTAAGGTGAATGGAGTACTTTAGCATAGCTCAATTGCGAAACAAAACTTCGCATTGGGAAACTTTCATTTCTCAAGCTAAACCTCTTTTTGATGATGTGCTTCTCTTGGAAACCAATAAATGAAATCTCCACGGGAAATAGCGTGAGATGATGACCGACATAGTGAAAGAGCGTCTAGTCATCATCAACATTGCAAGAGGATAGGTGGTATGGAGCAGCAGGAAGGGAAATGACGTTTCTCCTTTGATGATGTATTAATTATTTTGTGTCTAGAATCAATTCAGCATTTTCCAACTTCTATCCCCATTAAGAAGTCAATTCAAATTGCAATGTATCTTTTTTCATAATTCTTTTGTAATTGCGAAATCAGGTAATAATAGAGTAGATACATTTCTTTTATAGAAAATCTCACTCAAACCATCGCTTGCAGCCTTTTCCACGCAAACTGTTGCAAAGTGTTTGACAGACATATAAGGTTACCACTTAACATTTTAATCATGATTGGTCATGATTAGCTGGGCTTTATCGATATATTGACATCGATAAGGGCTACCGAGTAGGTTTAAACGACTAAAAAACAAATATTCTTTTTGTGGGCTATCTGAGTTAGGTGTATGGGCTGCCAATGTGGCCCATTAGGTTTTTGGTATATAGAGCTATAGCCGCCGCTCCCAAGCCGTCGCCCACCAAACGCGTGCCGCCCCTGCCAAAATCGCGCCGTCGCCTTGTCCCCAGTGCCCGTTGCACATCTGGAGCCATCTGCTACACGCCTGTCGGTGCGACCGCTGCCCAGTAGCCCGCAACCGGACATGGCCCCCTTCTCGCCGCTTCTTGCTTGACTCTGACGGGCCCTGGGTGCTGAATCTCGTCTTGTCCATCTTTCCCTGGGGTCGCCATCAGCGTCTCAAGATGAGATCGTCCTCTGATAGTAAGTTTTATGTTTTTCGCTCTTTGTCTTTTCTTGATCTAGTCGTGCTCTGCAATTCTCTACTCGCCACTTTCCCCTTCTTCTCTATCTACTATTGCTCGAGATCTCGTCTCCTGTGTTGTTGTCGGTGTTGTTGCTGCTGTTGTTATAGCTCCTACGTCTCCTCTAATGCTTAGTTCTTACAATATGAATTTTATGATTTTGTATGGGTTGAATGGTGAAAGTATGTTTACTTTGAACTATATATATATATATATATATATATATATATACATAGGACGACAAGTACTGCCTAAGCTCAACTAATCGATGACTAGTTCGATTAGACCATTTGAAAACACAGTCACTTATGCAAAACATCAAACTAAAAAAAGCTACCAAACAACTACTATTAACTTTTTGTTATCATGCAAATCGTCTTATGGAGGCCACTATTCATGCAAGTGTCAAAATTAAGGCTCATAGAAGGGATGTCAACTGTCGATGGCCTATCACCTATTTTTCTTGCAAATGGTGGAGTGGAGTCTATGCAAGTTGCCACCAGATCTTTGATAATAGAATTTTTTTTACCAAATATGTAAGTGTGAAATACTCAAGGGAAAGTCATTTTCACCTCCCTGGAATGTGCACCGAGTTTACATTTCCTCCTTAGACCATAAAACTAGATATATTGACAACAAAAAACGTCTGCAAAACCTCATCAACTCGAATTCATGGTGGTTTTATCCTACACGGAGCTATGTCACCTCGATTTTATCCTGCACGGCGCTATGTCCCAAAGTTGACTTGTTCATCAGACCTGCCTACGTGACGCGGGACCCACCTGTCAGCCTCTATCTCTCCACCCTCCTCTCTCTCATCTTCTTCTCCAACGGCGGTCGCGCGACTCTTCTCTAATTCGCCGCAGCCAGAGCGACGAATCCATGAGTAGGCCGCTGGTGCGCACCCAGTCCTTGACGTCCCCGCCGGGCATGGTCACCCTCCTGACCCACTCGGTGTACAGCCACCCGCCGGCGGCATCATAGGCCAGGTCCTTGGGCCCAGGGAGCCACCCCTCGCCCACGCGCTCGACGTGCTCCAGCGTGCGCCTCATGCGCGACGCGGAGAAGATAGCCCGTACGAGTACTCCGACGGCATTGGCGTCGGCAACAAGCCCCTAGGATTTATAGCTCGCAGAATCCAAGGCTTCAACTGCATCTCACCGACTTGGAATAGATTTGTAGGCGATTTGAAATCGAATCGCAGAATTGAAGATTGAATAAGACCTTCACACGAGAGTGATGGAATCGTGGGATAGAATTTTAACGAGTAGACGTTGGAACAGAACGACGAAGCAAATCAAGAAGCCCCTGGAGCTGTACAGTGCGACGACTAGCGCTGGACGAAAAGCTCGTAACTCGTCAGCTCGCTCGACTCACTTGTTAATGGCTTGGCCGACTCGTTCTATATCAAGCCGGCTCGTTTTACAACAAGCTGGCTCGTTTTATAACGAGCCAGCTCGAGCTAACTCGCAAGCTGCTCGTAAGCCATAACGAGCCAGCTAATTATCAAGCCAGTTGGCTCAACCCATTTGATCTAGTGGAACAAACTATTGATTATATGGTTTTGGATGTTTTTATTTTAAAGTTTTTTTCCTAAACTGCTAAATAATATTTGTTCGTGTTTGAACTGGCGTGAAGTGGAAACTAACTATTTTCGGTTAATGTGATATGATAGTTGGGCAAAACGAGCTAAAACGAGCCAAATGAGCTATACTTAATGATGATTTATTTACATATCTTCTCTTTACATTAGCTCGCGAGCCAAACGAGCCGAGCCGAGCTGGGCTGCTGGCTTGTTAGTATAACGAGCCGAGCCATAACGAGCCAAGGTGGCTCGACATCCAGCCCTAGCAACGACGAGGACCACCGGTGCAAGCACCAACGACATGACCTTGAAGAAACTGAGCCCAGCCGGCCAGCGCGGGCGCCAACAAGCACAGAGGCGGGACCAGCGGTCAGTGCGGGCGCCGACGAGCATGGAGGTGGGCCCAACGGCCAGCGCAGGCCAGCGGCCAACGCATGTGCCGATGGGCATAGAGGTGGGGGCGGCAGGCCAGTCATTGCTCTAGAGAACGGGAGGAGAGCCTGGGGATGACAGGTGGGTCTCACACCACGTAAGCTGTCTGATAGATAAGTCTACCTTGTGACATGGCACCACATAGGATAAAACCAGGATGACATGGCTACGTAGGACAAAACCACCGTGGATTCGAGCCGATGAGGTTTCGCAGCCAGTTTTTGTTGTCTAAGGAGGTAAAATACCCGGTTTTATGGTCTAACAAGGAAACATAAACTCGGTGAGGTGGAAAGAACTTTTTCTAGTACTCTACTGTGTTACAACTTTTCTTGGGTAACATTGCCGTCGTTGTACTTGTACCACAGACAAGAAATGTCTATGGTCAAGCCAACCATATATATCTCTACTGGATATTCGCCTACAAAATGTTTCCGAGAATACACAATGATATGTTGGTACTGCATTTGCAGAAATGTTTTTATGTTTAGAATATTTAAGGCATTGCACATCTGGCAAATAGGATCTTTCCTTAATATCCACGCGGAAAATGTTTGAGACGTGCAGCTAGCAATAGGATGTTTCTTTGATACCCACGGAGAAAATGTTTGAGACACTATGTAGATGGCAAAAGAGGAACTTTCGCAGAGATTCACGCGTATAATATTCTAGAAAATTTGCCACCGGGTTGGTACAAAATTTTGAGGAAATTATTAAACAGGAAAAATGGATCGTTGCGTAAAATATTTAGATATTACGCTTATGGTTGAGACCTTTTCTAGATGCAAAACATATTTTTGAGACACTATACGGTAAAAATAAAGGTTACTCGACGTTTTCACGTAAAATATCTAAAAATATATGTAGCGATAGTTAGAGCATCTACTGAGCTCTTGTATACTATCTTTGTTAGCTAAGAAAAAAAAGAGGAAAGAAAAAGATGTTTCTAACATGTTAGCTATCTATCCACGCTAGCATATTTCATCCAAGCCTAGGTATATTTGTCTAGCACCCCACGTTAGCCATCGTCGTAGGACATTTAGATAAGCTGTTGGATTTCATCATTTTTTACTAGCTATTTTATTTGACATAATAGCTAAATCAAGACTTTAGCTAGTCTTTTTTTAGATAATTTGTTAGAGATGCTCTTAAGTAGGTAAAGCAAACCTGAATGTAACATTTCTTGTGGGGTAACTTATCGGTAACGAGGAGCGTCTGCATATACGATGACTTCATCAATTTTGATATCAGGCAACTCAATATTTTAGATGTGCTTATAAAGTATAGTTGTGTGTATATGTATAAATATGGACATGTGCGTGCTCTTTAGACTTTAATATAGCGGAAAAAATCATAGAGTTGTTATAGCATTTACAGAAAACTTCCGTAGTCTAATGCGGCTCCCCCTCACGCCACCTACATTTTCCCATCCCAAATTCACTTCGCCCACAGGGAAAAAAAAATGATCTGAACCTGCCAGGCAACCTCGCCGCGGCTGAAGCCGAACAGCCGCACCCACACGGCCACACCTTCCTCCGCCGCCCACAAAGCTCCTGCCGCGCCGCCGAACACGCGCGCCGCTTCCGGTGATCTCTTCCTCTCCTCCTCCTGGCTGGTTCGTGGAGACGTGAAGTGGAGCGGGGATCCATCTGGGCTTGGATTGGTTCCTTATTTCATTATTTGGCTGATAAGGTGCCCTAGCTTGCTTGTACGATTCTCTGTAATGCTTGTTAGTTTAGCAGCTATCTCCCTTTTTGTTCGCGTTGAGGGATCAAGTTTGGGTCTTTCTTGCTTTTCGTTCGGTTAGCTGCAGATTAATCACTTATTGAGGCTTTTTGGCGGGCTCCCCACGTTGAGTTCGCTCCTACTCCCGCGCGGGATGGTTACCTCTTGATTCTCTTCTGTGTGGCACCGGGAGCCGGTCACCAGTAGGGTTTAGGATTTGGGAATTGCGATATAGTTGGTATGCCACTCTTGTTTCCTGATTGCAGCCTACATCGTTCCTTTTTTGGGTTTTAGGGTGGTTTGTGATGTGCGGTTGATGATCACAATGTTTGATTCTTGCTCAATGGTTTGACCGTTCCGTGTCATTTATTAGAAAACGATCAAGCTGTAATCTTTTGCATTCGTACATACTTATCAGGGGTGGTTAATCACCTGGTGTGCGACTCTTGCTTGCTGGCTTGGCACTTCTTTTGATGATTTTTGAAAACATTTAGGATTCTTACCTTAATCATGACAATGCATGGGTTCTTGCTTATGACTTTATACTGAATTCTACATTATCTGACCTCCTTGTGCATTATACATTATTGGAGCTGTTTTGTGTATTAAACATTTTTGGAATCTCAACCCATACACTTGTATTTTATAATGTCAAAGTTCTTTCTCCACTTTCCCCTCTCTTTTGCTGCCCCTCATAATATGTAACTATGTTTTTCTTTCAATGTTTACCTTTTATATATAACATTTTTTTTTTCTGGAGCAGGTAGAAGATTGCAGCCAAACAGGATGTCTGAGGAGAACCCAACACAGGCAACAGAGGATCCACCTCCATTTGTGAATGGTGAATCTGCTGCTACAGATAAGAAGAATAATGCTGAGAAGTACGGGATTGAAGACAGCAGGGAAGCATCAGTGACCAGCAACAATGCTGATGAAGTGAAGAATGGCTGTGAAAATGGCACAGAGGGTGAGGATGCAAATATTGTGGAGGCCAATGACACGGAAGGTCACAATTCAGGTTGTGATAATGTGGTTAGTGCTGAGGATGTTACAATGGTTGACACACAGCATGAAGCCAATATTGAAGGTGTGGATATTAAAATGGTCGACACACAACATGAAGCCAAAATTGAAGCTGCTGATGTGAAAATGGTTGGTACACAAGATGTAAAAATGGGTCACACAAAGCATGCGACCCCTATTCAAGCTGAGGAAGATGCATGTAAGGACAAGGAGGTGGGAAATGGGGATAATCAGCATGCCAAGGCGACAGAAGGTGAGGGCATCAAGATGGTTGAAGCAAAGGCTGATGCTAGAAACTCTGAGGCACAAGATAGGAAGGAAGATGTGTGTCAGAAGACAAATTCCACCAGTATTGAAGACAAGGACATGCAAATTGTGGACAAGGAAGATATGTATCAGAAGCAAGATACGGAGGGAAAGAACGAGGACTGCCAGGATGCCAAGGTAGCAAACACTGATGAAATGGAAATCGTTGAAGCAAAGACATATGTTAGAAACACAGATGCACAAGGAGATGAGAAGGAAGAACTGGAGGACATGGTGGAAGAGAAGAAAAATAATGCCAATATTGAAGATGATGGTTTGAAAACTGTTGACAGAGAAGTTGCAAGTCACAAAGAAGATGAGGGGGATAATGAAGATAGCCATGATGCCAATGTAGAAGAAGCTGATAAAATCATGACAGTTACATCAAAGAGCGATGCTGGAAACACAGAGGTAGAAGAAAATGAGAAGACTGTCAAGGAAGATGCATGCCTGGAGGAGCATACCAATATTGAAGATGATGGTGTGAAAACTGTTGACAAGGAAGTTGCAAGTCACAAAGAAGGCGAGGGAAATAATCTAGATAACCACGAAGCCAGTGTAGCAGAAGGTGATGAAATCATGACAGCTACAGCAAAGACCAATGCTGTAAACACAGAGGTAGAAGAAAATGAGAAGAAGGAAGAAAATGCCAAGAAGACTGAAGAAGTGACAGAGAAGGTACAAATGGAGGACAATGTTGAAGAGAATAAAAATGATGCCAATATTGACGCCGAGAATGTTATGATGGTTGACATAGAAAATGCATGTCAGAACAAAGATAAAGAGAGAAAGACCGATGGTAGTCAGGATGCCAATGCAGCAGAAGGTGAGGGCATCGTGATGGTTGAAGCAAAGAGTGATGCTGGAAATGCAGGAGTAAAAGAAATTGGGAAGAAGGAAGAAAAGGAGGAGCAAAATGCAGAGAAGGCAGATGGCGCCAACAATAAAGCTGATAACGTGAAAATTGTTGACAAGGAAGATGCATGTCAGAAGGAAGACATGGACAAGGAAAGAAAGGATGTGAACAGTCACAGCTCCAAGGCAGAAGAAGGTGAGGAAATTATGGTTGTTGAAACAAAGTCTGCAGTTGTGCTTACAGAGGTTAAAGAAAATGGAAAGAAGGAAGCAGATGAGAACATGACTGAAGAGAAGCAAAATGACAACAAAGAGGGAAGCATATGTGTGGAGAAGCAAGATGAAGACAGGATGGAGCCAACGGAAGCGCATAAGCAGGATGGCTTGACCCAAGAAGAAAAATGTGGTTTTGATAAGCATGGAATGAGTGATAGAGAAGAAACTGTCAAGGAGAGTCAAGAGGTATTGAAAAGGGAAGAAAAAGGTAATGTGGACAAGCAAGAAGTGGATGATACAGAACAAAATGTCAAGGAGAAACAGGAAGAATTGGAAGAGGAAGGAAGAGTTGGTTCTAGCAACCACGAGGTAGCAAAAGATGAACAAGATGGAACTGCTGAGAAACAAGAGGAAGAGAAACCGGATGTCAATGTGTCTGCTGAAAAGAAAGAGAATCAAGAGTTTGACAATATTCAGAATGCCAAGGAATCAGAAGGTGAGGATATGAAAATTGTTGAAGGAAATGCTGATGCTGTAATTCCAGAGGCAATAGAAAATACAAAGAGGGTAGAAATGGAGGACAATGTTGAAGAGAATAGAAATGATGCCAATATTGACGCCGAGAATGTGATAATGGTTGACGATGGAAATGCATGTCAGAACAAAGATAAAGAGAGAAAGACCAATGGTAGTCAGGATGCCAATGCAGCAGAAGGTGTGGGCATCATGATGGTTGAAACAAAGAGTGATGCTGGAAATGCAGGGGTAAAAGAAAATGGGAAGAAGGAAGAAAAGGAGGAGCAAAATGCAGAGAAGGCAGATGGCGTCAACAATAAAGCTGATAATGTGAAAAGTGTTGACAAGGAAGATGCATGTCAGAAGGAAGACATAGATAAGGAAAGAAAGAATGAGAACAGTCACAGTGCCAAGGCAGCAGAAGGTGAGATTATGGTTGCTGAAACAAAGTCTGCAGTTGTACACGCAGGGGTTAAAGAAAATGGAAAGAAGGAAGCAGATGAGAACACGACTGAAGAGAAGCAAAATGACAACAAAGAGGGAGAGAAACTGGATGTAAATGTGGCTGCTGAAAAGAAAGAGAAACAAGATGTCAAGCTGACTGCTGAGAAAAAGGACAAAACACAGGATGTAAAGGTGGCTGCTGAGAAGAAAGAGGAAGTGAACGAAAATGTAGCTTTTGAGAAAAATGCAGAGATAGTGATTGAAATAGGAGTTTCTGAGAAGTATGTGGAAATGGAAACAAATGGAAACACTACTGTCGATAAACAAGAAGGAAAGAAAGACAAACATATAGATGATGCATCTAAACAAGAGGGTCAAAAGAAAGGGGCCAAACGATCAAATGCTGACATGGAAGAGGCAGCAAATGGAAGGGCATCTAAATTTGAGAAGGATGGTGAGGGGGAAGTGGAGGAAGCTGGTGAGTCAGACAATAACATGGGAGAAAATAAGCACGAAGCACCAAAGAGCAAGAAGGCAAGAATTGTTAAGAGAAGAGAACAAAGAAAAGGATATGAAACAACACGACTCCAAGTCCAGGGAAGCAAAGGACTTGCTGAATTCCCCAAGTCCTTATTCTCTCGATCGCCCGCCGCGTGCAAGGAAAACAGTGGAAAGGCTGGTTGAAGTGATTGAGAAGGAACCAAGCGGAAGTCTTTTTATCGAGAAGGTTTTACACTCACTTATAGTTTCCCTGTTGATTTGATTGACATACTGTGACATTTCATAATGCTTTATAAACATTTTCCATGTAGGGTCGTGGCACTCCATTGAAGAATATACCAGGTGGTGCGTAACTATGATGTGATATTTTACTATTTTCATTTCATGAGCACTGCACTTCGCATCCATGTAATCTGACCATGGCATATACATTCATTTTGGCTACATAAAACCTAACATCACCACATAATACTGTTTCTTTAACTACTCAGTATCATAGGTAATGGTATACTTGGCAAATCAGTAGCCCTGTGAAAGTCTGCTCGTGTGTGGGGTTTTCCATCTTCTACACTGTTTGATGTGCCTGATATTTTCTTAATGATCTCATAGCACCGCTCTAATAATCTCCAAGTTTGCCTTTGACAGCAATTGTCTTTTAATAATATATGTACAAAATCCAACATATTTAGGAGATTATGGAAGTATCTTTAAGACAATTCTACATGCGCGAATGTCTTGTTTACATACTAAATAATTTAAAGTTTGATTGGATTTGTCCAAAACATCAACTATTTGAGACCGGTGGGACTAGTACATTTCCACATCTTTGATTAACTCCAGATCAGTTTCCTACCTTTGAAATTATATCTTATGTTTTCTGCAGTTTAATTATTTGTAGCATCAATTCTTTTTGCAAGCAACGATTAGCATATATACTTTTTTCTTGCTCAGCAATTCACTCTCTCCTGATTTTGTTTCTGAACATTTTTGCAGTTTCATACAGAGTATCAAGGAAGAAACCTGCTGACCTTAAGTTTCTCCATCAAATCCTTTTTGGGAGGTTTGGAAAGGTAAATTTGATCAAAATATACACTATGTGCTTATGAAATTACTGGTGCAAATTTTCGCTGTGGGACCTTTTTTAGATTTCAGTTAATTATTTCATCAGTAGGCTATTAGACACATAAGAAAATCTCTGATGAACTTTGGGTATATCTTTCACGTGAAAAAATGCCTTCTTATAATTAAAAATTCTATGGTAGTGGATCATGATGCATAATTCATCTTGACATAAAAGGAACTGTCAGTAACTTGTGTTGATGCCTTAGGGCCCAGGTGTGCATAACAAAAACATCGGCAGGAAATCTGTAACTTTGCTATGTTGATATACCTATTTGCATGTTTTCACTTGAACTTAAAGCTTACGCAGGGTTAACCCTATTCATAAAGTTACTTCTATAACTTAGTTCAAGTTGCTTTGGACATTGGTGTTATGAAACCAAAATAGAAACAAATTAGATCGGAAAACTGGTTTAACTATAAAGGGAGTACTTTCTGGATGGGAAAAGGATTAATTGCATTTTTTTAATTTATATGTTGACAAATACTCTCGTTAGACTTTTCTCTGGGGTTTGGTTTGCGACTGGTTCTAGCTTTTGTCCAGAGATAGTGTTTTTTTTTCTTTCAAATAGCTTTTGAATTTCAGTTCTTCTGACACCACCTTTTCAAGTCTCAGATAAATTAGATGTGATTATGAGTCTCTCGGTATGCATTTTGTGTTTAAAAGAGGAACCATGCTTGTGAACCAGCTGAACTCTTTAACAGAAAGTGGCATGCTATGCTGTTTATTTGTTGTTTTACCATAGTCGAACTCTTTACAAATTGGCATTGATGCCAAAGCTTCATTTCAAGATTCCTGTCCTGACAAATTAACCGTGTGATTTTACAGGCTGCTGATTTCAAAAACCATATACTTGAGTTCTCTGGATTTGTGTGGCATGAGAGTGATGTAAGCATCATTTTCTTTTCCAAAAATTACAGGTAGTTTGTACTATTTAACTAAGATTATTGTTTTAACTGTGACGACTCTCTTTCTTGTAGGAAAAGCATATAGCTAAGGCCAAGGAGAAGCTTAACAAATGTTCCAATGACACATTATTTGATCTATGCCATCTGCTTGCTATTCCAGTTTCAAGAATAATAAGTAGTAAAAAGGTGTCATGAATGTCTTTCATCCTCTCTGATTTAACATTCTGGTTTTACTGTGATTTGTAACCAAGCTATCCCCATGCAGGAAGACATTGTCGCGATGCTGCTGGACTTCATTGCTGAACCTCACGCATATGATGATTCTACAGTTTCTGATGATCAGGTAAAGTATCTCAATGATTGTGTTTGTATGTTTCGAGATCTATTTATGAGTAATGATGAACATGAAGTTCACATTTGTGTTTCTTCCCCTACTTTTCTCTATTTTTACAGTTTCTTCCTATGCAGGGATCAAATTCTAGGAAGCGCAAACGAGGAGGAAGTGCAGCTAAGGATTCAGAGGACACACGCAAGAGGTCTAGAAAGGTAACATCTTATATTGGTCGTACACAATCTTTTTTATGAAATTTCTTAGTCATTTACTTGAAACAAGCTTTTCGTATATGCTTTGTGTTAACTGATAGTTTGTCTCCGATTGCATATTTGCATGTAATTTGCACATGTGCAAATACTTGATTGTTCAAAATTTTATTGACCGTTGTTACCTGTTACTATAGCTATCACCCTCACCATTCTTGTGACCTTGTTTACTTTCTGGCATGACACTAGAATCTTCACGATGAACATACTTCACGTAAAAGGCAGCGGAAGTATTCTAAGTTAGAATCTGATGAAGAAGGTGTCGAAGAAGGCCATGTGGCTGAGCACATGAAATCTGATAGTGAGGAAAACAAAGAGGACAGTGGAGAAGCTGATAGTGAGCAGGAAGATAGCTATGACGCTAGAAAATTAATGGCTAGTGAGAAGTCTATGAAGGGCAAAGCAGCTAAAAGGAAGGCAATCACAGGGAATGTTCCAAAGACAGCCCCTGCAGCTACATTGAGCAAGTGTACAAGCAGAGTTTCATCATCACTAAAAAGTTCTAAGGATAGACAGAGCTCTGCTGATGATCCAAACTCAAGGAAGAGTAAGCCCATTACACCAAAGCTTAAGGAAAATTCTCAAAAAGAGACCTATCAAAGAAGATCATCAGGTATGGTTATCCTTTGTCACTTTGGCTTTTGAATATTCATAAGTGGGATGGATAATTTTCTGTAACGTTCCTTGTTGCCATGTGTCATATGCAACTTGGAAAGTTAGCTTTGTTTCAAACATATAAACCTGTTTGGAATATATAAAAGATGGATTTCAGATTTTGGCATCAACACTAATGGTGTCGTTTGTCTAGGCAAAGGGTTTGACAACAAGTAAAGGGAAATCAGCGGAAAGACAAAAAGCTCTTCCCAGCACGGATGAACTGCAAAATACCATTGTCGAAATTCTAGAAAAGGTCAACTTCAACACGGTGAGTTTCTGTGTTCAGGTTGAGTAGTAATTTATATTGAGCTGTAATGGACTGCAGCTATTGTGAAATGAAACAAACTTTTTCAGCATGTATTAGACAGGAAGGTCGATTTTCCCTTGTCTGCGTTCTCTTCAAAGACCAGTATTGCAAATACAGATTTATAGTGTTTGCTGTCAAACATTGACTTAAGTAGTTCAACCTTTGTTGCTGTTGCCACAGTAGCCTCATACTACGCACCATTGTACTTTCTTTCTCATGTAATTTAGATCGATCTTTATCGACCTAACTGCTTTGTTGATATCTATCTAACTGCTTTGTTGATAACATTTTCCAGGCTACGTACAGTGACGTTCTTAAGTTGCTCGGTAAGCCTCTTAAGATTACACATAGGATCTGCATTATCTGTGCTCACTGTTCTAAATTCTAACAAAGTAAATGTTTCAGATAAGCACTACAAGATGGACTTGTCTTCGAGAAAAGATGCTATCAAGTCCATGATCTATGATGAGTTGATCAAGTTGGCGGAGGCAGACAAGGACTAATATGGAAATGAATACCCTGACAAGATAGATGAACATGAGGCAGAGTAGGATGAGGGCCCAGAAGCTGGAGCCCTGATAGTCTTTACAATGTTAATTATTCAGTCGATGTCGTTGCTTGGTAACGTCCCCTGTTTTGGGAATGTAGGATGCCGTATATACCTCCAAGCTGATTGATGGTGTGGCTTAAACTGTCGTGACAGCCTATGATGATCGGTTCGAGCTAGCTGCTAGCCAAAGACTTAGAAATTGTTCGTAATATGCGACTGTTGTGGGGAACTATTTTGTGTTTCGTGTAATATATATGGCGGTTCCATCTGTTGCTTCCTCCCCTCAGTTATTACTAACTTATCTTTGTGCCTGTTTGAATGAGGGTTTTCTTCTGTTCAATTTGTATATGATTAGCGCAATGCCACATCTCGGCGAACTTCCAGGGGTTATTGTGTCACGAGTTGGCGAATTGCAATTTGAAGTTTGGCAGCGACGGTGATCTGGTCTTGTTGCAGATTCTGCATTTGGGCAGAAAACATCTGTCACCACTCACCACAAACATCCACACACTGGCACTGCAGTTTTTTTACCCTGGCATTGCAGAATTGGGGATGATTCTAGAATGGATAAAAGAATGGAACAAGAAGAAATCAAAATTTATCAGCTCATCTCAATTAGTCTCAGGGGATGTCTGTATCCAAAGCCTGAGCAAAAATTACATCAGCTTTGCAACTGCAGGTAAGCCTCCTCCTTCATCCACTTGTTTCGTCTGCTTTGTATGAACTCATCGAATTTCTTGTTCAGCTCGTCAATCCCTAACTCGTCCAGCCCTGGTACAACAGTTTTGCAGGTTGGTTCCTGCACAACAGCAGGAGCCTCCAACTCCAAGGCGATGCTCTCTCCTTCGTCGTCCGGCAGCCCAAGCAGCAGCTCCGGTCTCGACGCCGGCGGCACATCTTCTTGCTCCTCTAGCGCTTGCAATGTCGTTTTGCCGTCAGATGCCAATGCCATTGCTGGCCCTGTGGATGTCTCTGACGCAGCGCACCTGTTCTTGTTCCCGTGCTGAAGAAGGTAGCCTGGACACGAGGCGCGCGGCTGCACGGCACATTGCTGGTTGTGGCGTCCTTGTTTCTCCAGGACATG
The DNA here is from genome assembly GCA_015342445.1 of Digitaria exilis. Lineage (NCBI taxonomy): Eukaryota > Viridiplantae > Streptophyta > Magnoliopsida > Poales > Poaceae > Digitaria > Digitaria exilis. Next base: position 419,067 of record JACEFO010001677.1, on the reverse strand, counting down.
GCCGGAAGCCGCTGGTTGTTGTTCACAAGCATCGATGGCGTCGCTTGTCGCGGACGCGCCGGCGGCGAAGAAGAAGCAGCGGCAGTCGGCGGCGAGGAGGGCGAGGATGATGGCGTTGGAGAGCACGAACAGCGCCGCCTTGGTCGTGGCCAGGCTCCCGGTCGCCGCGAGGAACAAGGCGACGGCCGCGAGCGCGAGGACGGCTCGCGACGCGTCGACGCCGCCCTTTCCGAGTCTCGCCGCGGTATGGTGTTCGTGTTCGACGTGCAGCCGCAGTACGTGATCCATGCCCCTGCTTCGTGCTCTTGCAGTTGCAGAGGCTCTCTCAGGTTAGAGATGAGATGGAAGGCTGTGATCGAGATGGGTTGCTGCTGCCTGCCTGGCCATTAGAGGTTTTTATACAGGCTTGACAGTGCTACAGCTCGATGCGGAAGCAGAAGCGATGATGCGCACGGCTGGTGTTCCGGGGTGCAAACGGAGTGCGGCTTCAGATTCTTGCCGGTGTACTTTCCCAGCAACTGAATAATTTATGCAGCGCCGCCACCTAATGCAAATGCCTCGTCATCATCTTCCCGAGGACGGGGAAGTGTCATGGAACTTGCTGGTGCAGGCTTAGCCATGGATACAACACTGGCAAGCAGGCCGTGCAGTGGAAGCAAACGGATTTTCACACGCCGTAATTGCATTGCAGCTGAATTGGAAGCCTAGGTGAAATTCAGTCGACCTGCAAGCTAAGCTATCCCCGTTGGGTTCAAATCTTCAATGCAAGCAGTGACTCCTTTTCAGAGAGAGCTTCAATCGTATAAAGTGCACAGACTTCAGGCAGACCAACCAGCAGCAGCACAAAGGCGCCCTCGTCTCTGCCCGATCGGATCATAGAGCACATGCGCTGCTGGCTGGATGTATCTGGGAGTGGCCGGAGCCAGGTGATGAGAGATTATCTTAAGCGTTGGGATCACAGAAGCTGTCGCCCAACAGCTCGCTACCGTACACACCACTTTCTGAGGATTCAGGTCATGTTCCATCTCGGCAGCGGCGTTTGCGACAGGTGGCGACGCTAGATCGGCGCCGCACACGTGGACAGGAGACAGGATGCATCTGCAAGAGACCGTCTCGTGTAGTACAGTACATCGTGAGCTTGGGTGGGATTTGTGTCAATTGTCAAAGAGGCAATCCGACAGCCGATGATCCTGTAGTGCCTAGGCTCCCGCCGGATACGTTGTTCATTTTCATTTTTCTGCGTTCGTAGAGCTCCCCGCAGAAACCTGCCGGATGCGCACTGTTTAGTTTTAAAAATATTTTTCACTTTTCTATTCATATTCCTTTCGCAACATGTTTTTTTAGAAATTTTGTTTGTAGCTTTCTTAGCATTTTTTTAAAAAAAATATATTTTTAGAGCTTGTTTAGTTCGAAAAGTTGATGGTAAGTTAGCTGCAAGCAGATGACAAATTGACGTGTTGTATGAGAAAAGCACGGTTATCAATATATCTAAGTTGATAGCACATGAAATGGCCCTTCAATCGAAAACGGAGGCACACCACATGGAATGGCCGTTCAATCGAAAACGCACGGTCTTTTCCTAATCGAAGACGGAGACCCCCAGCCGCAGGTCGGACCGGTGTGACGGCTAGGTGGCCCGGTCCCAGTTGAGTTGACGCCCTTTTTCCAAAGCCACGCCGCGCTCCGGGCCCGCGCGGCAGTCTCAGCGGATGGGCCAGGCCTCCCCACCTCCTCGCCTCCCACCCACACGCACGAGCAGAGTACAGGACAGAACAGAACAGAACAGAGCACGCCATCCATCCCCACCAACCAACGCGCCGCCGCCGCAGGATTCGCCCTGCCTGCGCTGCGTGCCCCTTCCCCTCCCCGGAGCTTCCCCTCGCGACGCATCGCATTCCGCAACCAACGCCGGTGGGTGGCTCAAGTTACCCATGGCGTAACGCACATTTGCTGCTCTCCCCCTCCTCCATCACTCGCATGATCGCATCATCCACGGATCCACCCAACACTCACTGGTCACTGCTCCCCCCGTCCTCCTACTCAACGCCGGCAGGTGGCGCAGGTAACTAGGTAATCAATGGCGTGACGCGCAGTTGCTGCTCCACCTCCTCTCTATCACTCACATCATCCATCGCTCGCGGGCCCCCTCGGCTCCAGACTCCGCTACACGCCTGCTACCCCTGCTCGTGCCCGTGCCCGTGAATCAGGGGAGGCTGCAGGCAGAGGTGAGTGAGATGATCCTTTCCTTACTACCCATCGATGTTGTCCGTGGCCTCGGATTATCTGCTAGGTAAAGATCGCTCACGTCGATAGCTGCCGTGCTCTCTCTCTCTCGACCCGCCAAGATCCTTCCTTGGCGGGGTTTTCTTTGCACCGAAAAAAGCCCCAAGCTGACGCCCTCCCTTTTTCTCTCTGATTTTTTTTTTTAAATAATCCGCAGGTTCTGGGCTCGCCGGCTGCTCTGCTGATCGCCGGCAGGGTGAGATCTTCTCGATACACTACGTAATGTTGTGTGTTCCCCTTCTTCCTTGTTCTGGCGGTCAAATTGCGCGCTCGCTCCTGCGCCTGCTGTTCCTTTTCATGATTGGAAACATTTTCCACTTTAAAAACTAAACAACTTGTTATGCCTGTAAACTGTATGTATCAACAGAATTTGCACCCCGCAAAGAAATAACACGTGGCTGAGTAGTAGTGTTAGATCGAATTGCAAAGTTCCTACATTAGTGTTTCATTCCATATCCAAGTAGCAATGCTATTTTACCCGCATTTGTCCATTACTGTTGGTTAATCGGTCCGTTACTGTTGTTTAATCGGTAGGTAAAGCTGACTGCTTTTCTGTGTGTTCACCCTCAGGATTTCTCCCCAATTCCAATGGGACATGGCTCTGCAGAGGACTCAGACGTTAGTGATTCTGATATTGTTGAACATAAGGAGAAGACCTATGCCCAACTGCGAGGTGGAAAATGGAAAGTGAAGTATGGTGAGAATGCCTTTCGATGCCCTTTCTGCCCTGGGAAGAAGAAGCAGGACTACAACCTGAAGGATCTACTGCAGCATGCCACAGGAATTGGAGCTGCTCATAAGCGCAGTGCCAAGGTGAAGGCAACACACCTAGGGCTTGCTATGTTCTTAGAGAAGGATATAGCCAGCTCCTTGGAGAAACCATTGCAAATTGTGCCCTACAAGCCCAAAACCCCAAAGAGTGAAGAAGAGGTTTTTGTGTGGCCATGGATGGGCATTGTAGCTAACTTACCATACGAGTTGGAGGCCAAAGAATTTTCTAGGGGATGTGAAGAAAGGCTAAAAGCACAGCTGTCGCGGTTCAGACCACTCCAAGTCACTATTCTTGGGGATGACATGGTCCAGACATTTTGTCTTTCGGAAAAAGATAAGGACCGGGCATTTTGTGCCATTGTCAAGTTTGCTAAGGACTGGAGTGGGTTCAAGGATGCATTGGCTTTTGAGAAGCATTTCGTATTCGAGCAGTATGGTAAGGCAGATTGGTACAAAATAAAATGCAAAAAGGATGATATTTATGGATGGCTTGCAAGATCTGATGATTATAACTCTCCTGGGCCAATTGGGAAGCATCTTAGAGAAAATGGAGATCTTAGAAGTGTTGGTGACCTGGAACGTGAGGGGATGCAAGAAACTGGCAAGCGTGTAGCTCATTATGCCCTCCAAATCGAGGTAACAAGCGAACATATGAGGAAACTGGAGCAGAAGAACAACCAAAATGCCATGAAACTTGATAGGATGATGGAGGAGAAGGATCGTTTGGTTGAAGAGCACAATAAAAGTACGTACATATATTTCAATCTTGCACGCATTTTTACGTCATATAGCATACTAACTACGAAATAATCTTAATTGTTTTTTTTCCATCAAATTTGTAAAACAAAAAAAGTGAGTGGCTAAAATATATATTTCAGTGCAGCATAATTTCATCATGTGAATTTGCTAAGTTTGTTTCACTCCTTCGATTACCAGAGATGAGAAAGATGCAGGAAGATGCTCGCCGAAATTCTAGGAAAATAATTGATCAAAATATTAAATTGAATAAAGAACTGGAGGCCAGGAAAAAGGAAATTGACAGGAAAAGTAAGCAACTCGAAAAGTTGGCCATGAAAAGCAATACTAACACAGAAAAGCTTGAAGTGGCAAAACAAGAGGTAGGTTTTTGTTATGTTTTCTAGTATTGTTTGATGTTTCTGAATTTATCAAGAACAATCGCCAAGCCGTTATCTATTTCTTATATAATGCATAGTTGATTCGTGGATATGTAATGTACACTGTAAAAAATCTTGCAGAACGCGAAGGAGAACATGCTTATTAATTTGGCAACCCAAAAGAAAACAGAACAAGATGTGAAGCTCTTGCGACTTGTTAAGCATCATGAGGTATTGTATTCCCACTACCTTATGCATTTTCTTGGTGAAATCCTTTCTCACTAACTGAAAATTGCAGCAAGAGAAAGAACATGTTGTGAAGATGCTATATAATTTAGAAAATCAGCTGGCTTCCAAACAAAAACTTGAACTGGAAATAGAACAGTTGACGGGGAACTTAGAGGTTATGAGGCATATGGGAGACGCAGATGCAAATCTGAAGAAGAAGGTTGATGAGTTGCGCAAAACGCTGGAAGAGAAAAGTGAAGAAATGGAGGCTATGGATTCTCTTAACCAGACCCTCGTTATTAAGGAACGAAGAACCAATGATGAGCTGGAAGAAGCCAAGAAAGTACTGACAACGGTATGTTCAAGATCTATTGCTGCTTACTCAGTTTCTTCTGTGAAGTGTGCTTTTCCCGCCCTGAAAACAATTTACTTGCCATGCAGGAATTACCTAATATGTTCGCAGCTCGGTCCCTTATTGGTGTTAGAAGAATGGGTGAGCCTGACAAAAAGGCTTTCTTTGCAGCTTGCAAAGGTAAAACAGCCCAAGATGATGATGAGTTGACGCTTCTATTCTCAAAATGGGAGGATGAGATCAGACATCCAGAGTGGCATCCTTTCAAAGTCATCGAAGTTGACGGACAGGCAAAGGTGCTTTGTTTACTTGATGCTTGGTACTGTCTCCTGTCCCAATTTTTATGTAGTTTCTTGCGGTGGTAAGAAAATGGCCATCCTGCAGTGTGCCCACTGCATAACTCCACAATACAAATGTGACCTGCTATTCTAGTACACAATTGACAATAAATAGCAGTGCTCTTTTGAACTGATTGAACCATGATACCATTAGTTTCTGTGAATAGGAAGTTTAGATTGAGATTAAGGAAAAAATGCAGATAAAGAAAAGTGACTTGTAAATTTAATAATTTTTGTAAAGTTAACTGTTACTGCTCTAGTGCTCTTCCTTGACAATGCCCATCTCTTAGTTTAAGTTTACTGAGTTTATCAAAAGTTAACTTTAATTTTACCATGTGTGCATTATGATTGGTTAAAGAGTTACTTCAATTGCTGAAACAATTAAGTCATTGTCCATTGCATTTTCTTTGTCCTTCTGTGTTAGTCAATTACACAATCTTTGCGAAGCAAATTTGTCGCATTAATATACTACTATTACTTCCTTCACATTGTATTACAGTAGGTCTTTTGCAAGAATTTGGTGAGAAGCCATCCGAGTTCCATAGAAATAATAAAAAAAAGAAATTGTTGCAACAATTTTTTTATAAGCTGAAACTGCCTAAAGCGAAATACTTCAGCTAATCGTTGGTAAGTAAGTGTGTAACATCGCTGAATCGTGCAGGAAATAATTAAGGAAGATGACGAGAAGCTGCAATCTTTGAAGGCTGAACTGGGTGAGAAGGCACACGATGTTGTTGTGAAGGCACTCCGTGAGGTCAATGAATACAATCCAAGCGGTAGGTACCCCTTGCCCGAGCTGTGGAACTTCAAAGAAGACAGAAAAGCACCAATGGGCGAGGTAGCAGCGTACATAGTGAAGCAGTGGAAGACGAACAAGAAGAAGAACACCTCCACCTGATGAGTGAGGCCTAGAGTCTAGAGATGCGTTGCTAGACCATTTGGAGCCATTGATGTCTTCATGTTCCTGACATGTTAGCGGAAACATTCTGTGACGTACAGCATAGCCTGAATGATGCCTTATATTATATGCCATTGCTACATGCATCCATCAAACATTCATCCTTTTTAGGGAAAATATGTGAAATACTCCTATTTGAAAGTCATGTTTCTAAAAATCAGATTTTCACACAGGATACTCCTATTTTTCTATTGACATGGTCCGCGGTAATCAATAGCATCAACAACAAGAAGTCACCAGCAAAAAAATATTTGAGGATTAAATAGTAGAGCTTTATTTGCATTAGTTGGATGGTAAAAAAGATCGTTTTTCTTGGTCATCATGTCAATGTAAATATGCCTATCCAAAGAGGACGGAGGGAATAACACTTTATATTGGCGTTTTATAAATATCACTTTTTTTTGTTCATTAGTTGTCATACCATGGAACATTGTGTACCTATTTGGGAGTGGTGGTATACCGTGGATGATGTGGATGGTAACAGTACCTTGTTCCTTATCAGAACTACTTATGATTTGTGCAATGAAAGTAAGTATACTGATGTTATTTAAGTTCATTTCAAGAATTCCAGTATGGCACTCTCCACGCAAGAATGTAAGAGCGTGTTCTGAATATTTCATAGATTCAGTAAAATGTGGATGTCTCCCTCAAGAAACAGGTCTTTTGCATAAGCTATTTTACCAATTTCTAGGATCTCCCTTTCCTTGAGTCGAAAGAAGAGGGAGATCAGCGATGAAGCAGCTGAACCTTACCTTCATGTGATCGTCCGATGGAATGGATTAGCTCTTGAGACATCTTGCATTCCAGCAATTAAAAGCAGCATGTGGACGTTCTCAGTTTGGCCTGTCTGCTTCGCTTCAGGTCCTCGACCTCCATGTCAGTCGCAAGCAAACAAGGAAGGCGCGCTTATATCATGGAAATCTCTAATTGCTACTAAAACTAACATTGAGTTTTTTTTTTAAAAAAAACTACACCTGAAAGAAGAAGAACAAAGAAAAAACCCTGAATTTTTTAATACTTTATCAAGTTTGGTTTGCTATGCTTGCGTTCTGTACAACAATGCCACCAGCACACGAGATGTGAACTCATCGTGTTCTGCATGTGCCTCCATGCCATGCGGCGCAAAAAAAAAAACAAAAAAAACTGAGCTTTAGGAAATGAAAACAGACCATTTTCTTGGAGTGAGAGAAGCATGCCATCTCCAATTTTTTTTGTTTTTTATATTATTTATTTTCTGAATTTTCAAAAGTATATACTTAATAAATTTTTTTGCATGAATATCATCCTACCGCCAGTTCATCTGGCGGAATATCGATGGATGGACCGGCGGAATGTACTGTACCAAAACATATGAATCGACGGAATTTCGTACATCTAGACACCTTATTTTTCAAAATTCATAACTAATACATATGAACTCGAATGGAGATGTTACATTAGAGTTGTAGATCTCGATGAGATCTAAAACTTTATAGTTAAATATGTTCTCATTTGGAGCCACCTTGATGCTCAAATAATTGATAAAAGCTTCAGACTGAAGCTTTTATCGATTATTTGAGTACCAAGATGGCCCCAAATAAGAAAATTTTGAACTAGAAAGTTTTAGATTTTGTCGAGATAACTTTCATGTAAAGCTCATCTCCATCCGAGTTCATACTAATTAGTTACGATTTTTTGAAAATTGGGTGTCTAGAGTATAAAATTCGGTCAGTTCATCCGGCTATATATTTTGCTACAGTAACATTACGCCGGTTCATCCGGCGATAAGTTATTCTCGCCAAATGAACCGGCGGTAGGATGACATTTGTGCAAAAGAAAATTTGAGGTATATATTTTTGAAAAAATTGAAAATAATAATTTGAAAATAAAAAAAGCTGTGCCATCTCGGCCGAATGCACAATCTAGACCCAAAACGTAGCTGGACCGATATATTTATGAAGCTTGGGACCTGAGCTGAGAAAGTTGAACATCCTGGGCTTTAGGGCATAAGCAATGTTTATTTCCAAACCAGTCCATATAGGCGGACCCAGCCATAAGGACTTGTGCTATTTTCATCCACACAATAAGCAGACCATAAGGTGGGGCCACATGGAAATAAAAACACTCTTGCGGGAGCAGCAATGACTCGGGGGAGAGAGAGCTGTAGGGTAGGAGAGAGAACATTATTTCGTATTGCTTACGGGCAGACCATAGCCTATGGGTAGCTTATGCTACGAACCACGTTAAAGACTACTTCCACAATGACAAAAGATAACCATAAACCCCTGAACATCTAAAGAGTACCGTTGTTCCCACATTTGCTGCTGGTGCCCTTACGAGTAGGCCCAAACCAGATCCAACTTTCCCACGACGTCATCCCCACGACCGGGGACGGGGGACGGCGACGCAAGCCGCACGAGAGAAGCCGCCGCCGTCTTCCAAATTCTTCTTCTTGCGTGCCTCCACCATTCCATCGTCATCGCTCCCACCGAATCCAGCAAAGAAATCTACTGCGAGATGCAAGCGGCGCGAGCCCTTGTGCTGCAGCACCTGCGGCTCCGTGCGCGGCCCTCCGTCGCTGCCTGTGGAGCCGGCGCGGGGCCGGCGGCGGTGGCGCAGCGATGGTTCGCCCGGGGTATGAGCGCGCCGGCGGACCTGGAAGGCGGCAGCAGCGATGGTAGCCCAGGACCAGAGAGCGCCGTCAGGGCGCGCGTCGTTGACCTCGTCAGGAAGTTCGACAAGATCGACGCGGACAAGGTGGCTTCTTGCCTCTCTGCTCTGCTACTACCTTCGTCCTTTTCTCTAGCTCTTTCTTCATGAGATACTTCGCTCTCGCAGTCCAGTCTTGTGCAATGCGTGAATGGAATGGAGACAGGACGGATGCTTTTGCTTACTCCAATTTAAGCTCTTAGTTTTGCTAGGATGATAGTGCAAGTCATCGATGTCAGTGTACATTAAGATTACCGTCTAAATATTGTTGCTGTCTAATGCCATTAAATGATGCTAGGGCATCTTATCACCTGTGGCCTTATGTTGTGGGTGTTGTTAATTCCTTCTTCGTTAGGTTGCCATGGTTGTGTAATATTTGCAAATTCTGGTCTTGCAGCAGTGAATGGTACATTGACATGTCATGGTTGCAAAACATTGGGGCTGAGACTTTTGAAACAATTCTTTAAAACGAGTGAGGCGAAATGGATTCATGATAACTAACTATAGAATACAGAACGAGAAGCTAGAGTGGATCATGCATAATGATATTCTAACACCTTTTTTCATCTCAAGAAAGATGTTTTCTTGAACAAGCTCAATAACAATCTCACGTAGTTATTCTACTTTTTGTCAAGCATTGTTGCTATCGTAATTGGATATAGGTGCCTTTTGCATTTGGAACCTGATCTGTGGCATGAGAATAGTTAGAGTATGATTGAGGAAATTGCATCGGCGGTACACTTGCCGTGTAAAGTTTTTTTGTTTCTTTGGTCACTGACATTTTTTCAAGACCAAATAATCTGGCATAATAATTTTAGATCCATCAGAATTAGAATTGGCAATCATTCACTGTTGTGTGCCCGAAACTGATTGATGCCTCCGCTTTCCTTGAATCTGAGCCCAGTCAGAAATCAGCATAGCTGATGATACAATAAGTACTAAAATTGTGTGTATGTTAATTGAGACTGATAAATTTGTCATGTATAAAGTACCATGAAATTACTTTCCTTTAGCTTGATAATGATAAATGATAAGACTGATAAAAAGGGTAATTGCATATAAGATCTGGATATCCAGCTTTCTGCATAATTGAGTACCTGACAGAGAGCACTTGATTGCCCACTTGAAATTGTCCCTCCATAAAAGAAAAAAAGAATCACCTCCTTGAGAAGGATATCCTATACCAGGACTTCCTTAAAAGAGCGATGATTACCTCCTAATAGATCATATTTTCTTGGTAGGCTAATGTTCTTTTTGCTACGATATTTTCTGTGGGATCTGCAGCAAGTTTGAACTTATGATGTTCCATTCCATCTGTGGTCTAAAGTAGATGAATATCCAAGTCTCTGAGTCTAACAGTAAGGAGCATACAAATAGATAATCAGTTCAACACCGTTTGTCACAGATCACTTCCATAATGTCATTTATGCTCCTCTCTGTCTTTGCCATGCCATTACATGTAGAGATAAAGTCATGCAAGCTTGTAGGATTAGTATATGCATGATTATCTTTTGGATACGGTATTGGCAAAATCCCTTGACTTGAAAAAGTAATAAAATACGACTTGGTCCTACCTGTTTAAATATAAGACCTATATTGAGAAGAGCAGCATTCCAACTCTAAGCTGCTGGATCTCTCCACATAATCAGGTCAATGAGAGGGTCTGCAGAAATAAGAAGAGTTATCAAAGCAATAATGATGGCACACGTGTGTAATAATGGTTGACGATGTTCAGGTTCACAAGAGTGTGCATCATGGTAGTTTCTTTATTGCTATTTTGTTTGTTAAATGCTTCCAAAAGTAAAAAAACATTAATACAATTTAGAGGACATTTTTATGATTATGTTGTTGCTAGTGGTACAGACAATGGTACCTAATTCTTTTTTAAGTGTGTGCAAACTACCCATAATGGTAGCCATGGAAAATTGGCATTTGCTTATTAAACAGCTCTACAGATCATACATCTACTACAGTATGTCAGTGTCTCTTTATTGTTTTCATATGAGCTTTAGCTCACATCTGCTATCTAAATCCTTGACAGGTGACTGAGACGGCAGATTTCCAAAAGGACCTGAGCTTGGACAGCTTAGACCGGGTGGAACTTGTTATGGCCTTTGAGCAAGAGTTCTCCATTGAGATTCCTGATGACAAGGCTGACAAACTTACCTGCTGTGCTGATGTTGCAAAATATATCATATTGGAATCTCAGTCCAGTAATATTAGTGCTGGTAGCTCATGAGGTGCAAATGAAAGCGATTGCAAAGTTCATGCCTTTTCTTTTCATACAATGGACAATTATATGGGCTGTTTCTAATTGTTTGGCCAGTATGAAAGCATTCCTGTGTCTCATTTGGTCCTCCTACTCTGGGAATATCTTACCCAGGTCCTGTTTGTTACCAGGGTAGTTTTTTGCGATGATCATGGGTCATACATTTTCCTCACCAGGATACTGAATTTAATCATTTTATGCTAAAGTTTTGTGTTCCGTTGCAATAAAATGGTAAAGAAACGGACCAGTCCTAGTACCCTACTGCAGTGAACACTTTTGTTTCTCCTGTCTTCTGCCAACCAGAATATCTCCCACTTGTGATAGCAAGTGACAGCCATCAACTGGATGGCATGAGACGGTGAGAGGTGGTGCCATACGGCTGGACCACGTCACCGCAGCCTGTGAGCCTTGGCCTGTGATATGGAAGAGAATGAGCGCCTTATCCAGTCCTCTTGTTCCTGGACGCCGTCACATGCCCTACTGCGTCATGCGATGTGCATGAACCACGAAAGTTCTTTCTCTTCCACACCAACCCAGCCATGGCCAAAGTAGCTCCCTCCCTCCTCGCCGTGGGCAGCGGCGCCGCCTTCACCGCCCAGCCGTCGCCAAGGAAAGGTGCCAGTTTGTTCCGCGATCGCGTCGTCAGCAGGCGTGCCAGGATATCAGCTAAGCTCGGTATGGTCCCTCGATCCTCCCTGGCCCTTTTGTTTCTGTTTCAGGTTCTGTGAAACAAGGCTGATTGGGAGAGTGATGCACGCAGGTGGAGATGGGGAGCTGAAGCCGCCAGGCAAGAAGAAGTTCATCACCAGGGAAGAGGAGCCGGAACAGTAAGCAGTGAAGCTCACCTCTCCATAAAACCTATGCTTCCCTGCATTTTCTTCAGAGCAGCCTGTGACTGATCCACTCACTCCATGTGAGCTAATGGAATGCAGGTACTGGCAGACTGCAGGGGAGAGGGAGGGTGAGAACCCCATGAAGACGCCCCTGCCCTACATCATCATCTTCGGCATGTCCACTCCGTTTGTCATCCTCGCCATCGGTTTTGCCAATGGCTGGATCAAGGTACCTGTACGATGAACTCTTGTCATTGTGCAATCAGACTTCGGATGCTTCCACACAAACAACTCGTCGCTGCCTGCATCTTCTCACGGAGAATGGGGAACCCTACGAGATTTACCTTCATAGAGTTAAGAATTATCGTTTTGTAAGCATGCTATGGATGATCATATGTGTATGTAACTCAGTATCTTCGAAGTCTGGTTTATGGTGGTGTCAATCCTCTATTCTTTGACACCAAGAAAATGTTTTGTACATCAGCAGTTGTCAAGAACTGTCACAGGCCCGTGCACGACTTGATTTTTTTTTTTTGGTAGATCACAAAGTATCCTTCTATACAATTGATATGTCTACGTATATCTAAAATTAACTAATGTCCAGTCCATGCTGTGTTCAAGGTCAATTACCAAAAAGAAGTGTAAAAGGGTGACTGTTGATCATGGTAGCTGGTGTAGCCGCAGCTACAGAAAACCAAGAACAAATGAGAACAAAAAAACACATCCAAGTGTGATTTTGTGTACATAAGTATCAGACTTGCATGTCACAGATTTACATTATGTAACGGCCATTCCCAGGACACGCATAATTAGAAATCAAACTTGGAAGTCGGACACACATCAGTAGAGCTCAGATGAATTACACCACAGGAAACACTTTTCTTTCATCTATTAGTCGATCATAAGTAACAATTATTGGGGAATAACTCCCGCACAAGTATTACAGTTTATCAACCTTATGGTAAACACAGCAACATTCGCCAGTCACCTATTTGGTTTTCTATCAAATTCAGATTCATGGCAGTGTGGATCCAGCCAGTCACGAGGAGAGCTCCTTGGCATACTGGTACCACTAGCTCTCGCGCCCATCAACTCTCGGAGGCTCTCCACCTTGTTCTCCTGAGCATTGCCTGTGAATTTCCTATCTGCTTCCTTCAGCTTGTTCCTGAGCCGCTGCTTACGGCCACTGGTGTTCAGCTCCTGCTGCTTTGCTTGAGCTGGTGGTGCCCCATGAGGTCCCAAGTATATCTTCTCATCTTTTGCCTACTCAAGCGTGAATTCACATATCAAGCAATGGACAACAATGCACCAGTGGTTCATAAAGGTCAAACATTGTTGTATAGGGGGCATAGAGCAGACAAAAATGTTATGAGAAAGAGTTCCAGACAAGTAAATCATATGAGGAAAGTTCAGAAAAGCATTCCATAACATACTTGTTGAGGTTCAGGGTCTTTCTTTTCAGGGATACTCGGCTCAATCACATCATTATCTTCAGTGAGCAAATTAGGAATAACATATCCATCCGCATCTGTGATTTCACAATTAACATTAGAAACTAGAAAGATGTGTTAAAAAGAAGCAGTGCAGATTACATGGAGCTCAGCATGGTATGCAATTCACGACTTACAACTACCTGACTAAATAGCAGTGCATATCACAATCTTGACTCCGACAGCTAAATTGTATTTACATATCACAATCAACAACCCCTAGTCATATATTTCGACAAGGCTATATCATTCCTCTTCCACTCAACGAGGTGCATAGTTGGCCTGAGTTGGTCCAAAACCCCATGTCATGTATCTCCACTCAACGAGGTTCATAGTTTGCCTGAGTTGGTCCAAAACCCCATGTCATGTATCTCCCTATTTTGACCATGCAATGCAAAGAGTATCTTAATGCTTCTATTTTATTTCATCATCAACTAATACCCCATGTAGTTTTGCCTGGCACTAATCCATTTCATCAAAAGAAACGGTTAATGTAAAAAAAAAACCCTCGAGTATGTTTGGGAGTTGGTCATAAAGAAACACATTGAGTAGTTCCTGAACAGAAGCAAGCAGCTCCAAAAATACGCTCTCACTCTATCAATTGAATAGGGCAACAGATGAAAAAAAAATCAAAGAGCAGAAATTTGTAGGGAACCTCATGTGTTTTTGACTCTTGTGTCGAACTACTAATGCAAAGAGTCAACAAAGGAAAACATAGTCTGCTGAAATATCTCATGTGTAATCTTGGCTGAATTGATAGATCGAGAAGGAAAACGAAGGTGAAATTCACAGTTTATTTTCATAAAAAAAAACGAGAATCTCCTTGCAGTTTATAACTCCAGGTCAGTAGATCCCTGCAATGTTCGCTTTTCCCACCTGAAAAATCCACTTGATTCTGCATACGCAATTACAAACAGCCCCTAGTTGGATTCAACCCCCAAATCACATGCTGAACTACAATGACTTCCCCCACATAGAAGAGCACGCTCTAACAATGTCTCAGGCAATTCCTCAACAACAACAAAATCACAAGTCCCGGGCAGGCGGCCACAAGGATGGGCTGTGTTACCAGCATGAGACCATACGAACAGTTCCTCAAAACTTGTTTGCTCATGTCAATGGAAAAACCACCCGCATCTGAAGCTACCTATCGGTATTCGGTAAGCAAAAGCAAGCACGGCAAGAGAAAAAGAAAGTGCGTCATGGTTGCTCACCCCACTCGTCTTCCTCGATGACCTCAACCGGTGGGGCGGCTTCCACCGGCGAGGGGGAAGGGGCATCCATGGCGGTCCGCGAGGTGAGGAGCCGGAGCCTCCTCCTCAACGGGGATGGATCCCTCTCGGCTCTCGCCCTGGGTTTGGATTGCTGCCGCTGCGCTCTCTCGTCGTCTCTGCTTCACTTCGAATCTTCTTCCCCTGGGAATCGATTCCGTCTGATCCCAATTCCCAACTAGCTCGGCGCAGAGGGGAGCAGAGAGGTGCAACGCGGGCCTTTTCTCAAGGCCCATGTGCGCGGATCTTTTTCGGCCCGATGAGAAGTCGAATGGCCCGTAAGGCCCAACAAAGCTCTTCTGTGGAAATTTTTTAATTTTTATATTATTTATTTTCTAAATTTTAAAAAATAAATACATTGATATTTATTTTACACAAATGTCATCCTGCCGCCAACTCACCCGGCGAAAACAATATTTCGCCGGTTCATCCGGCGAAATGTTAGTGTAGCAAAAGCTATCGCCGGATGAATCAGCAGAATTTCCCTTTTCTGAACAGCTTATTTTCAAAAAATCATAACTAATTTATATGAACTCGGATCGAGACAAACCTTATATGAAAATTGTAGCTCTCGACAACATATACAACTTTGTAGTTCAGACTTTTTTTATTGGAAGCCATCTTGCTGCTCAAAAAATCGAATCAAATTTCAGATCTCAAATTTTGAATTTGGGATTCGAAACTTGATTCGATTATTTGAGCAGAAAGATGGCTTCTAATGGAAAAAGTTTGAACTACAAAATTGTATATATCGTCGAGAGCTACAATTTTCATATAAGGTTTGTCTCGATCCAAGTGTATATAAATTAATTATGATTTTTTGAAAATAAGTTATCTAGGGAAGGAAAATTCCGCCGATTCATCTGGCGGTAGCTTTTGCTACATTAACATTTCACATGAACCGGCGAAAGGTTGTTTTCGCCGGATGAGTTGGCGGCATGATGACATTTGTGTAAAATAAGTATCGAGGTATTTATTTTTGAAAATTCAGGATGACACGTTTGTTTTTCTTTTTTGTTCCTTGAAAATTTTGATGAATTCTTTCCTGTTCAGATATAAACAGGTTGCCGCCATATACATATGGGATATATGTAGATAGGGTATCCGTAAGGCTCGCAGCGGAACGAAGAAAACCGAGAAGATGGCCGGAATCGAGAAGATAGGTAAGGTCGAGGAGGACGAGGCGGTGAAGCTGTCGGTGGAACTGAAGGAGAAGTTGGCGCTCGAAGAGAACCAGAAACTGGCCAAGCAAGAGGAGATGTGGCGGAAGTTGGAGGAGGAGATCGAGTACTACAAGCGTATCATACTGAAGAAAGTAGAGTCTACCCTAATCTCAGAGGATCATGCGCCCTACTACAGGGGAGGCGTCGACCAGATCCGGTGGATCAACGAGGGCATCCGGAAGGACGACAAGCTGGCTAAGCGTTTCGCCTTGAACCTGCTCAGGAACCTGTTACAGAAGCACGGGATCACGAGGGGCTACATCAAGTGCACTGAATCCGATGTTCCCCTGGATTTTCTCAAGCTCGTCGACGAACACATTAGTCAAGTCGAGTCGACTATAGTCGAGTACTGGCACGATCCTTCCTGTTGCTGCTATACTGTCGCTACGGCTGGCAATTAAGATATCAATGTGTCTTCCTTTATGTGATACTGTAATTCACCCTTTTTATCTCCTGTAATTTTGCCTGTGTGGGCAATGCTGAATTGCTATGTGCTTCAGTTTCCTCTCTGTTAGTACTGAATATACACTATGCGTAATAGATTGCTTTTTGAATAATATGTTAGTATATATATAGAAGAGAGGCATGTCGTATCCGTAGGGATGATTACATGTGTGTCTATGAACGTCTACATACACATCGAGACAGAGGTACATTTTTTTTTCAATGCGCCTACAACATACCGTGTCGCACATTAAGCAGGTCACATGGTAGGAGAAATTTCGGTGAGAGGATAATTTCGATTCCAAAGAGAGGATAATTTCGATTCCGAGGAGAAGTTGTTGTCACCCACAGCTTCTTCTTCTTTTTTTTTGAAGTAAACATCCACAGCTTCTTAAGCTGGACACAAATGTAACATGTAGCCAAGTTTTGTCACCGAAAGTTCCAAACACGCCTAAAACTATAGGTCTATCTATATAAGCTCGTCTACTGGCAAAGAGGAGAAGAGCCGCTCTCGTTTGGTAGAAAAAAAAATCAATCGCCGCACGCTAGCCAAGTTATCCAAACACGCGAGGCACGTTAGCCAAGTTATCCAAACACGCGCGCCTAGCTAAAACAACGACAGCTCTCCATCTATCGAAACTCGCAAAGATAAATCACACGACGCTCGCACCTGCCTCCTGCTGCCATCTCGCTGAAAATGACGCGACGCGAGTGCCACGACTCTTCCGGATCCGATCCCCACCCAAATTGTTTCTGTCTACACAAACACAACACAACGTCACAACACAAGCTGGGAGCGACGACGACATGCTAGCTCTCGCGTCTCCATCCCCTGCTGGGTTGCGGCGAGCCCGAGCCCTATCCACACTACACTAACAAACAAGGCCATGCGTCATCCATGTATGATGGTTAATTACTAGTACTTGCTACATACACTACTTACCCTGCCATTCCCGGCCGAGTAAAACAACTGGTTATTACTGATCACATTCCAGGCCCAGCAAGACAATCAATGGCTGTCCATAGCGGTGAAACGGGCACAGATCGAGACTCGACTCGAGAGGAACACGCCATTGTCACGTGATCATGTCAGTACGCGCATGGGATCCGCTGCGTGGCGCGCAGCACGAGCTTGGACTTCCTCTTCACCGTGATCCCAAACGCCTCACCCACACCATCACCACCACCCTCCTCCACATCCGGCACCTCCCAGTCGAAGTGGTACAAGAGCCCCGCGAGCGCCAACGCCATGTTGGCGACCCCCATCGCCGCGCCGGGGCACATCCTCCTCCCGGCACCGAACGGGATGTACTCAAAGTCGCCGCCTTTGAAGTCGACTCCGCCGTCGCCGATGTCGCCGGAGCCGGCGGTCTCGAACCTCTCCGGCCGGAACTCGTCGGGGCAGTCCCAGTATTGTCCGTCCCTTGCTATGGCCCAGGCGTTCACGAGCACCTTGGTCCCTTTGGGCACGTCGTGGCCCATCACGCGAGTGGGCTCCCGGCACTCACGTGGCAGCAGGAACGGGACCGGCACGTGCAGCCGCAGCGTCTCCTTCACCACCAGCGGCAGGTACCGGAGCGTCTCCGTGTCCGGCTCGGTCACCCTGTGCTGCCCCTTGAAGGCCTCTCGGACCTCGTCCTGCGCCTTGCGCATCACGCGTGGGTTTCGGGTTAGCTCGCACAGCGCCCACTCCAGCGTCGTTGACGACGTCTCGCTCCCCGCCGCGAAGATCTCCTGGTCGATGCATGAGACCAGACAGACAGAGCGTCAGAGATTCAGTCAGAGCAGCAGTGTTTATTTGTAGATAATTTGGTTGTTTGTTTGTTTTGCTATTTTCAGCATGGATCGATGTAGAAGAAACAATAGTGAATGCGTTAGCTGATGTTATAGTTACTACTAGAAATTAAGTACCAGCACGACGGTGGAGATGATCTCGGTGGTGAGAGGGCACTGCGCGTCGCCGTCCCTCTGCAGCCTCAGGAGCACGGCGAGCAGGTTGTCGTCGTCGTCCTCGTGTCCGGCGGCGGCGGAAGACTGCTGCTCGCGGATGATCTCGGCCATGATGTCGCGCACGGCCCGGTTGCATCGCTGGGCCTCACGCAGCGCGGGGCTGAGCCACCGTGCCACCGGCGACGACGGGTAGAGGTCGGCGAGGTTGAAGCCGGAGGTGAGCACCACGGCCCTGTGGAGCTCGCGGAGGAACTCGTCCCGCCGCGCGCACCGCCCTCCAATGGCCGACCTCACCACCGTGTCGTTCATGGCGCGGCAGATCCTCTCGCCGACGTCCACCACCGCCGCGCCGGAGGCGGCGGAGCAGGAGGCGGCGACGGAGCGGAGGAGCGCGGCGGCCTCCTCCTCGCGGACGCGGCGGAGGGAGCGGACGCGGCGGGCGGAGAGGAGCTCGAGGACGCAGACGCGGCGGAGCTGGCGCCAGAGCTCGCCGTAGGGGGAGAAGAGGACGTCGCGGCCGCCGACGCTGAACACGGCGAGCGTCGGCGTCAGGTGGCGGCTCGCGAACGCCGCGTCGTGGGTCCTCGTCACCTCCTTCGCCGCCTCGGCGGAGGAGACCACCAGCGTCGGGACGGAGCCGAGGCGGAGCAGCATGAGGTCGCCGTGGCGGCGGGAGAGGTCGCGGAGGGTCCGGTGGATGAGGTCGCCGTGGCGGGAGAGGAGGAGGTGGTGGAGGCTGCCGATCAGCGGAAGCTGCCATGGTCCCGGAGGCAGGCGCAGCGGCGGCGCCGGCGACTTCCGCGGCCGTGACGACGACGCCGGGGAGTGTCGCGTGACGAAGAGCTTGATGAGGAAGAGCACGAGGAGGAGCAGGCCAAGCAGCGGTAGCGTCGCCTCCATGATTGGCCGGCGAACGTGTTTGTGTGTGTGTGTGTGGAGTGTGGTGATGTCTACTCGTAACAATCAAGCGCTGTGGGGCATTCAATTGGGCCTTTTTTCTTTGGTAACTGAAAATCGTGCAGCGACGTCCGTCGGATACGTACCAGCAAATAAATTCAATAAAGAGTAAAATACACCGGAGGTCCATTAACTTGTATGGATGTGTCACTTAGGTCCACAAACTTTGAAAATGCATTTTTAGGTCCATAAACTTGTTAAGTCGTTCACCATAAATCCATATTCCTCCACGTGTGCTTTTAGTGCCAACATGCCATGCTAACTTGTAGCTTTTGTTTGAGAGATTTCATGGGCAGGTTACGAGCAAGGTTACCCGACAGTTCCTCAAGTCGTGCATCATGTCCCCCACGACGGTGTCATCCTTCTCGGCTTCTCACCTAGGCGACGGTAGCAGCGGCTCGTCGTGTGCGGCTCCAGTGGGCTACATGGGCTCGCTCATGCATTGCACCAGCGGGTTAGCATCATATGAATGTGCGCAGGCGGTGCAAAGCACCGCCACGTCGGCACGATAGGTGGCGGCGGTCGGCGTGTGTTCGCACACCTCGCGCAGACCTACACCCTCTCGTGGCCCGCGTCGCACCCGGCACACAGGTACCTGCGGCCGACCGGGCACGTTCAGCCGTGCAGCGTCGCCGGCGAGTACCTCGCAGACTGTCGCGTCGCACGCCCTGGGCACGTCCTGAGCCTTCCTTCGCACCCACAACTTTGCATCAGCATCGCCCATTGCATCGTCACCAAGTTCATGTCGACGCCACCAAGGATCGTGTCCAGATGATGGCCTTGACGTGGTCCATGGCGAGGCGTAGCATGCCTTGGTGGTGCTCCTTCAATTCCTACAATAGGCCGATGTGGACGCCGATGAGGTCACCACTGCTCTCCGCACAACGCACACATGGTCCATGTGCTAGTCAATGACTGTCTCGAAGGTGGTCTCGAGCTCCTCGAAGGCGCACTTTCGGCAAGCGACGCTGCAGCCGATGGCGTTGGGGAAGAAGTCCTCGGCGGTGATGTTGTTGGCCATCGTGTCCATGATGCCGTCGGGCAGGACGACGATGTGCTCCACCGCAACCGGTGCCGCCGCCGCGCGACTCAGACCGGTGACGAGCCTGTCCACCTGCTGTTCCAGGGAGTGTATACGGCCTTGACTTGGCGCGTGCTGTGGAGCTCGACGACATGTTGCTTATGCCCCAGAAGTGCTCGATTAAATGGCTGAGACAGAGACACAGGAAGACTGGACACGAGTGAGAGAGGAGATGGACATGTCAACGTGCCATGTCAGCAATAGAAGCAAATATGGAGAGATATGGACCTGTGGTGAACAACTTAACAAGTTGATGGATTCAAAAATGCATTTTCAAAGTTTATGGACCTAAGTGACACCTCCTTACAAGTTGATGGACCTCATATGCATTTTACTCTTCAATAAAAATGCGGTTGGACAGAGCTGTCCGGAAGTGTGTTCATGGACTCGTGACTTTGATCCGAAATACACCTTACTGGATATTTGGCCATTGCTACCAATATTTATCTACTCCAGTGTAAAAATAGATCATTTTGTCGAGCAGTAGCGCAATTACTACCAAATTATCTATACTTCCGTCTTTCATCTACAATCGCGAAAGTAACAAATAAGCACATACTATTTTCTTTTGATGACCTTTGGGTTTGAATTTGTCAACAGATTTCTAGTATTTATTTCTTTTCTTTTTCAAATATACCTTTTCCCCTTAAATTTATAGCCTTTGGCGTACGGTTCGACGAGAAGTGTGCCCACACATCAGGCCATCATTGTGACACCCAAGCTGATGGCGGCGTCCATTAAAAAAAGGAATAAACAGAAGAAACTAGACGCAGACATGGCTTGATATTTGCAGCTGGAATGGCGTCTTCTTTCATTTTTTGCTTCTTTCATAGCCCAAGAAGCAGTTATTTGAGCGAACCACGCTCATCTTTCGGGCGCTGATGGATCGAACCAACGCATGTTTGTCCAGCTGTGCACGTTTTTTTTTTCTAAGTGAAAGCGACGCCACTGACTGCTACCTCCATGGTGGTGCAACAAAAAATTGGCATGCGGTGCGCACGCTAATGTTTCTTTAATGTGTCTTAGTGTCTATCGATCTCTGCCGTCGCTGCCATTAGAGGAGGATAATAGTAGCATGAAAGGCGCGCTACGCCGCGCCCGAAGGCTGATGCACACATGTAAACGACAATTTTTTGAACATGTCTGAACGATTAAATATAAACGGACGTGGCACACAAAGATGTGGTTAAACACCCTTTGTAGCTCAAGGACATATGTTAACAGAATTGAGAGTATGAAATAAGTTTCAAGCATAGAGCAACTATACAGACTGTTGGAGACATAGTAAACCAACACAATATAAAGGACACTCGATTCATGTGGTAAGCATAAAGATCCTAAGTTAAGGTGCTGGTCGCAACTGCCATACAGCAAACCTATCCATCTAAACCAGAACACTACACTGGTGTGCCACAAGTAACTTTACAAACACACACTCCCATAATTTGGCTCATCGTGCCGCGCTGCTTGTAGAAGGACCAATAATTTGACCTTCAACACACACATCAGGATTGATGACAACTTGCAATGTATGTTTATTATACCAACACAAAAAGTTGAGACTTCAACTAAAAAAAACTAGACCGGTTGGGGTGAAAGCCTTATGGTTTTTTATTAAGAAGTAAACATTATCTAGGTCTAGAAAAATCAGAAACCCTAGCTATGCCAGTGAGTGGATTTTTTTTTAACCAGACCCGTAAATCCACTCCCATGGAATCGAACTAGGTCTACCCGTGAGGAATCGAATCCGAGTCTATTGCTACGACCATGCAACTCGGCCCCTATAGCCACCTCGGCTAGAAGTCCTTGTGCGAAGAAGTATAGACTTTGAGTGTAGTTTCCTTAATTTGACTCTAGAGGCAGAGGGCTGGAATCAACTCATTGTTTCCTACAAGTGCATCGATTAGGGTATGTCGCACCAGCATGTTCAACAAAAATGTACCCACTCTGTTCTAAATTATAGTTCATTTGACTTTTTTGACCCTATGTTTGCCCACTCGTCTTATTAAAAAATATTATACAAAATATGATATTTTTTTGTTATGGATTGATTTATTAATCGAAGTTCTTGAATAATAACTTAAATTTGACTATGTTTACATAATTATTTTTTTAATAAGACGAGCGGTTAAATTTAGAGTAAACAAACTTCAAGCAAACTATATTTTGGAACGGAAGTAGTAATGTAAATTTAAGTTAGCAACTTGCTAGTAGCTAAATACGAAGTAGTAACGATCTAAAATTTTATTTTTCAATCAAGTTTGAACAATAGAAGGATCGTCGCAAAATATAATGGAGGTGTGGCTACTGAATCTATCTTGTTGTAGAAAATAATGGAAAGCGAGGTCGACAGAAGGCTTGCAAATAAACTACGCAACACTAAGCACATAATGTTGTCCAAACTCAACATCTCTACCCACATGGCCTGCGGCATATATGCTCCAAATTATTCGTCATAGCTAGCGCACTAT
Organism: Digitaria exilis; assembly: GCA_015342445.1. Lineage (NCBI taxonomy): Eukaryota > Viridiplantae > Streptophyta > Magnoliopsida > Poales > Poaceae > Digitaria > Digitaria exilis. The sequence goes on along the minus strand of JACEFO010001677.1, from coordinate 396,345 downwards.
CTTGAACAGTTGAACCGCAGTTCCGCAGGGAGGTCCACACGGCCAATGCTGCTGCGGCGTTCGATGAGCTTAAGGACATCCACAGCAAACGCATCGTCAAGAACCTCCTTATGAATCATGCCCTATACGAGGTAAAATGGAGAAACACACCTTATGTTTTTTTCCTTCTAAATTAAATGTTCTTCTCTCCAAGCTCCAGTTCATGCATGGCACGATCCATCTCATGCATCTACCCTATCGATACTTTACATGAGAGTACGTGCGCTGTGGTTTATGATTACAGTACATGGTGAACACGATGGTGTATCCACGGGAGCACGAGTGCCTGCGTGAACTCCGGATCATCACCCAGGAGCACACCTTGTACGCTATAGCTAGCTACCTCTCGATCGACCACATGCATGTGTGAAATTATATATTGGTGTTTTGATATGTCTTCTGCTGCTCGGTTACGTCCAGAGGATTCATGGCGTCGACACCAGACGCGGCACTGCTGCTGTCGATGCTGCTCAAGCTGATGGGCGCCAAGAACACCATCGAGGTCGGCGTCTTCACGGGCTTCTCCGTCCTCGCCACCGCGCTTGCGCTCCCCTCCGACCGGCAAGGCCCTCGCCGTCGACGTGTGCCGTGACTACTTCGACCTCGGCCTCCCCGTCATCGAGAAAGCCGGCGTGTCGCACAAGGTGGACTTCCTCCAGGGACCCGCCACAGCTGTCCTCGGCAAGCTGCTCGCCGACGTATGGAAATTAATCTCTTCTGTTAGTAATGGGTGCATGGATGCTCACCGGTAGCGTTTAGCGTTTAGGATAACACTGCCGACCCGAGGGTCATGAATTCATGGCTAATCGCTTGCATTAATTGGTGCGTGCGTGCGTGATTGCAGCCGGGGAACGAGGGGAGGTTCGACTTCGCGTTCGTGGACGCGGACAAGCTGAGCTACGGCATCTACCACGAGCTGCTGCTGCGGCTGGTGCGCGTCGGGGACGTGCTGGCGTATGACAACACGCTGTTCCACGGCGCCGTGGCGACGCCGCCGCACGAGACGGTGTCGCTGCTGCCCAGGGAGGGAGACCACAAGATCAGGGACTTCATGAGGTCGTTCAACGCCAAGATCGCTGCGGATCCACGCATCGAGGCCGTGCAGCTCCCCGTCGCTGATGGCATCACGCTGTGCCGCCGCGTTGTCTGATCGATCTGCTGCAATAAGTCGCCTTACTATTGTTATATGGGTATGTGCACAGACACGTTGGCCCTGTATTATTTATCAGCTGTGAAAATAGTAAGTATTATTATTGATGAATAAACATCTGTGACATATATCTACGTGGGATCATCCAAATGTTATTATCTTCCTGATCTGAATTCTGAACAGCACATCAACTATCATTTCATACATGACTGACAATGATCGGCCACACCTTTTTTTTTTAAATGCAACTCAGCCCCTGTAGTCGCCTCGGCTAGAGGTCCTTGTGCGAAGAAGTAGAGGCTTTGAGTGTAGTTTCCTTAATTTGACTCTGGAGGTTGCTTAGTTATTCAGAGGGCCGGAATCAACTCATCATTTCCTACAAGTGCATCAATTAGGGTATGTCAAACCAGAATGTTCAACCAAAATGTACTCCCTCTATTCCAAAATGTGCACCGTCGTCTAGTGCGGTAGTTTCCATACACCTTCATTTATGAGTATTCCTCTTGTGTGTAAAATATTTTTGAGGAAATTGTGTCCTAGCCGATCACATTGTTTTTTTTCCGATCTGCAAGGCATGCTGAAGAAGGATTTGAAGCAACCAAAAGCAGCAAACTTGGAAGAAGGGATCCCGTCAAGGTATACATGCAATGCAGCGCTGTGGTGTGTGACCAAGCTAGGTCAGTCGTGCATGATCCAAAGATCCATACTTTTTTTGAATAAGAGGGCAGGGGCACTGCCATGTCATTTAAGAAGGAGAGCAACATACATAACGCGCCTGAAGTGTACACCACCACACAAACAAACGCACACAACACAACACAACACCACCACCACCTGGGAGAGGAACTGAAAGTGAACCGACAAGAAAAGTGCCGTCGTCACCAACGCTGTGCCACGGCGAAGCCGCAACCCGCTGCAAGCCCAAGCGGCCACCTGGAGTCCTCCACCATGAGACTATCCCCCTCGTGCTACACACGCAAACGTCGATCTCCCAGCTTCAGCGGAACACTCCCGATGCAAGCAGCAAAGAAAATCACTGATCCTGGCCACTCTGTGTGGGGGCCTCGCCTCACCCACCGCCTCACACTCCTCTGCCAAGGACACATATATCTGAAGCTGCTAGATCACCACACGCCTTGTGAGCAAACTCAAGTCCTCAAGCACCCATGAACCCTCTGCACCTTCCTGCTAACACGGATTGAGCGCAAAGCATCTATGCTGCACACAAGCAATTCTGCCAACAAACCTCCTCCACGGTCACGAGCTCAGATAGACCTCCAGGTGCGGCGCCTCCAAGGAGGGCACGATGCTAGTGCGCCGCTGTCGCACAACAAAGGAGGACAGGGTTTTCACCCTAAAGCCTCGTGCAGTAAGAAACATGGTGCCTCACAAGGTACCCCAAGCAGGGAGAACGACGCCACAATGGTGATGCCACCATTCCCACCGACAAAGGTGTCGGTGAAGCTTGCGCCTGGCTCAACACCATGCCTGCCACACGCACAGCAAGCAGCCACCTTCCCCTCGCCTCTGCAACACCTCTACTAGAAGAGGCTCGACGCAGCAAGAAACGCCACCTTGATGCCACCAGCAAGCACCTGTAGCCTTCCAGCCCCACCACCATAGCAACGCCAAACCAGTATCACCATTGGAGAGGAGGAGGGAAGCATCCCTCATCACCAAAACAACCGTCGCCCGCATGCAGCACGTCCCCGACTCCACCATATCCAAGCCGCCATGGCCCAGATCCGGTGAAGCTGACGGCATCCCAGCCAGCCACGGCCAGACCTGGCCAGGCCCCGCCAGCCACGGCCAGACCCGGCCAACCAGCGCCGGCCACGGCCGGCCAGCCAGCGGCCCGACCCGACCAGCCCACGCCTGCCAGCGACCAAAACCGGCCTGCCAGCGGCCAGAGCCGGGCACGGCCCCGGCCCTCCATAGCCGGTCACGACCGGCCAGATCCAGCCGGCCAACGGCCAGATCCAGCCAGGCCCGTCGGGTCCGGCCAGCCCAATGGCTGGGCACTGACCACCGCCGCTCGCGCCAACACCGTGAGGCTCAAGCCGCCGTCGCGCCCAGCGCCGGCAGCCCCCCCTCCCCCCCACGCACCGCCACGCGCTTGCCGCCGCAAGGTCGCAGGATCCGGCTGGGGCAACACCGGATCCGTGGCCTACCACCGCTGCCGCGACAAAGGGCCGCCGCGTCGCCGGCAGCACTGCAGGCCTCAGGAGCTCACAGCCCGCGCGAGATACGCGAGCCTGCAGGGAGGAGGACCCCGCCGCTGCCTTCCTCGGAACCGCACCGGCGGTCCCTCCAGCAGCAGCGAAGTAGAGGAGGGATGGAGGGAGGAGGTGAAGGCTGCGGTGCTAGGGTTCACCCCCTATCCACCTGTGGTGGTGGAGGGGACGTGGGGTCCGCGGTCCTTTTTCTGCACGCCCTAAAAGATCCATACTGATATTGTTTTGTATTCGTTCTTATCCTTTTCATCATACTAGCACATTTGGCATAGTCATTGCTACGATCCATGGATTTCTCATGTTGGTAAGCATTATATATATGCCTCATCTGCGATCGATGTCAGCTAATTGCCGCCCTAATAAGATTCCATTATTGCAAAGAAGACAACAAGAAATGAGAGAAAATAATTCTAGACGGCGCTTTTGTAACAGATCGATCGCTTTCGCATGCCATTTCGAACTGGTGTTGTTTACAGTCGGTACGGTGGTTTGTTCAGAAAAGGACCAAGACATGGAAATATGTATATAAAAATATGCACAGACGATGCTCGATCGGATCGGTACAGAACTGAATATTGATGACGATAATATTGCTGCTAGCTGCTCCTTATAGTATCGTAAGCAGGACAAACCGTCTTCCACATTTAAACGATTTTCGAAGAAATCAAAATAAACTGATGCAGGTATAGCGTCACGTCGTCGGGGCACGCCTCCACACTGGCACTCCGTCGTAATTTAGTCGCGGCCGCTTGTGTCGCCGAGTATGCTAGGCTAGCTATCGGAGACGCGAGCGAGAGAGCATTATTATTCCAGAGCGCACATCACGCACTCACCTGCAGGCAAGCACGGCGATGGAAGACCCACCACCGCCGCCGGAGCCGGAGCATCACCACCGTCCCGTGCGGTTCGGGATCCTAGGCTGCGCCGCCATAGCGCGCAAGCTCGCGCGCGCCATCAGGCTCGTCCCCGGCGCGACCATCGCCGCCGTGGGAAGCCGGTCGGAGTCCAAGGCCCGGCGGTTCATCTCGGAGAACGGCCTCGACGGCGCCGCCGTCCGGGCCCACGGCTCCTACGAGGCGCTCCTCGACGACCCGGGCGTGGACGCCGTCTACGCCCCGCTCCCCACCGGCCTCCACGCGCGCTGGGCCGCCGCCGCCGCCGCGCGCGGGAAGCACGTGCTCCTCGAGAAGCCCGCCGCGCCCTGCGCCGCCGACCTCGACGCCATCCTTGCCGCGTGCGACGCCGCCGGCGTGCAGTTCATGGACGGCACCATGCTCATGCACCACCCCCGCACCCACGAGATGCGCAACATCATCGCCGACAAGAAAGCCTTCGGCGACGTCAGGATGGTAAGTCAGCCAGGGTTAACCTTACTGGTAAACGAAAAAAACCGGAGGTCACCGATAAACACGTTTATCGGATTTCTCGGAAATTTCTTGAATTTATTTTTTTGATAAAATTTTAAAAAAGAAAATCTCATTTTGTATAGAAAAAAACAAAGACTGCAATCTAACATGAAAAACAAGACAAAACGATGCATAGAAGTGAGAAAATATTAATATCACACAACAACCAACACGTTTATCCTATGTAATTTTAATATCGGTGAGAATCTATAGAAACCGGGGTCCAGCGAGAAACAGGTTTATCGGATTTCTTGTTTTTTTTTCGACGAGAAAATTTTCCCTGAAGTCAGCTAGTTATCTTTGTAAATATGTTGTGAACAATATAAATTATATATAGTGGCTGACTGATGCAGATAAACAGCGTGCTTAGCTTTCGAGTGAGCGACGATTTCCTCCAAAACGACATAAGGGTAAAGCCGGAGCTGGACGGGCTAGGAGCTCTTGGTGACATCGGTTGGTACTGCGTTCGCGCGATCCTGTGGGCCGTCGGCTACGAGCTGCCCACGACCGTCGCCGCGCTCCCGGGATCCGTCACCAAGAACGACGCCGGCGTCGTCCTCGCCTGCGGCGCGTCGATGCGCTGGGCGGGCAGCAAGGTCGTGGCCACCTTCACCTGCTCGTTCCTCGCCAGCCTCGCCATGGACCTCACCGTGGTCGGGACCAACGGGACGCTCCGCGTCACCGATCTCGTCATCCCGCTCGAGGAGAGGTCCGCCGGGTTCAGCGTGGTGGCGACGCCGGCCATGGCGGAGCTCGCCGTCGGGTGGGGCCCGCCGCCGGCGGAGGTCGCCGTCGCGACGGACCTACCGCAGGAGGCACTCATGGTGCAGGAGTTCGCGAGGCTCGTGCGGAGCGTCCGGGACGACGGTGGACGGCCGGAGGGCAAGTGGCCGGCCATCGCCCGGAAGACGCAGGCCGTCCTGGATGCCGTCAAGGCTTCTATCGACAAGGGGTGTGAGCCTATTGAGATCATGCAGGGGCTAAATAACTGAAAAAAACATGCAACGGCTCGCCGCGATGATCTGTTTCATCAGTTTGTGTATTTGCCTATACATTTCTGCTTGATGTATTTGCCAAACAAAACTATATATGCTTCTGGATCCAATAAAGATCAAATTTAAACAATGAGCTCTTGCCAACAATACAAATGGGCTGATAAGCCTCATGCATTCTCCTCTCAGCTTTGCATTAATAATACACAAACTGATGAAATATAGAGTGCACTGAACCGATGTGTGGTTACCATCGATTCATCTGTTGATGCCATATAGAGGGCACCAAATCAGTCGGTGTTGGAGGGCCTAGGAGTAAGAGACTAGGCACCAAGCTGAGGTGGCACCTCTTCGAGTGCCCTGGATCAGTCGGTGGTATCTAGAAAGTTGCAACAGCTATTCCTTGTCGGTGGTACCTCTTCTGAGTGCACTAAATCAGCCGGTGGTATCTAGGAAGTTACAACAGATAGTTCCTTTGGTTGGGGGCTATAAAAGCCACACCCCAGCCATTTCAAGTGTGCTTGAGCTTAGAGATCATATAGACAAGTGTTCCACACATATTCAAGTGCTCAATCCACCAAAGTGCTAATTAAAAGATCAAAGCAATTAGATTTTTATATATACCATTGGAACCTTAGTTTTTAGAAAACCTCGTCTCTTTGAGTGTCACGGTCCATTTACCGTAGAATACTTATCTGTGTTCTTAATCCAATCTAGCATATTGTAATATTTTTCTTTTTTTTACTGGTAAATGTAATATTTTTCTTGCTCGAGCAATTGACTATTGGAGCACATACGACCGGGCGATCTCGTATGTGCAATTGGAGCCTTAGTTTTTGAGAGACACCTAATTCACCCCTCTCTTAGGGTGTCACGGTCCCTTCAGCAGCGGTGCAGGCACCACCTAGCTAGGGTCTATTGCAGATTTGGGATGGCGCCCTGTTTGTCTACCTGCTAAGTTTATGATCTACGGTGCAATAAGGATAACTTTGTAAAAAAACACTCGATATAAGTGCTGATGTATCTTCATTGATGCCTCAACCGGGATTGACGTCAGCTAATCGGTGTCAATATAAGGGCAAAACGAAACACTTATACAAGGGCAAAACAATAAATACAGAGCCACTGCATTTGGTGATGTCACCGAATGAGTCGGTGATGAAAGGGAGCAAAAATGCTCTTCGTGTGCTAGCATCGATCCATTGGTGCTTGCTTATGAGGTACTGAATCGGTCGGTGCTCATGAAGATAACAGACGACGTGAAGATCTCTCTATGTAACTACTATGGATTGATTCAATGGTACTACGAAGCTACCACTAAACCAATCGGCACTGAAGACTAGAGAAGGAAGCGATGAAGACCTCTCTGTGTGGCAACCATCAATTGATTTGATGGTATCAGAGAGATGGCCGAATTAGTCAGTGCAGAGAAGACAAAGGGAGGACCAGACCTCTCTGTGTGGTTACCACCGATTCATCTGGTGATGTGATATAGAGGGCATCGAATCAGTTGGTGGTACCAACCGAATCAGTTGGTGGCACTGAATTTGAGCAACAGCTAGTTCCTTTAGTTGGGGCTATAAAAGCCACATCCCAGCCATTTCAAGTGTGCTTGAACTCAGGGGACATTATAGGCAAGTGTTTCACACATATTCAAGTGCTCAATCCGCCAAAATGCTAATTAAAAGAAAGGCAATTAAGTTTTTATATGTGCTATTGGAACCTTAGTTTTTTTTTAGAAAACCCTTCTCCCTTAGAGCGTCACAGTCTTCACCATAAGATACTTATCTGTGTTCTTAATCCAATCTAGCATAATATAGTATTTGTCTTGCTCGACCAAACGTTCAAATAAATCCTGTGACGCTTCAGACCAGAAGACATCGATTTCTTGGCTGGGGGACACAGATTGACAGTGTGGCCACAATCAAATACTTTATTTGTTTGCTACTGTTTCACTTATCTCATCGTCAACCTTTTTTTTGCTGACTGGAGATAGTAATTAATTCTGATATGGTAGAGATAGAGAACTTTTTTTTTGGCTGTCTGGAGATAGTAATTAATTCCGATATGGTAGAGAAGGAGAACTAACAATGCAGGGCCGGTTTAGCAACCGCACAGAGCTTCAATTTCCTTCTTACAGTTATACCAAATGTCTCGGCCATGTCAAGCTCTCCAGCCTTGATGCCACCAGGTAACTCCCAGTCGAAGTGGTAAAGAAGGCTAGCGAGCACCAGCTCCATGATGGTTAGACCGAGAGCCATGCCGGGGCATATCCTCCTGCCAGCCCCAAACGGGATGAACTCGAAGTCGGCGCCTCTGAAATCGATGTCGCCACGGCTCTCAAACCTCTCTGGCTTGAACTCCTCCGCGTCATCCCAATACCTGGCGTCTCTTGATATCGCCCATGCATTCACGAAAACTGCCGTGCCCTTGGGCATGTCGTAGCCCATGACCTGACATGCCTCGCGACACTCTCGAGGGAGCAGGAATGGACCTGGAGGGTGTAGCCTCAAGGTCTCCTTGATCACCAGATGCATGTAGCTTAACTTTGCCATGCTGTCCTCAGTTAGATGATCTTGTCCTTTGAAGACTTCTCTTACCTCATGCTGAGCCTTACGCAATACAGTTGGATTCTGACATGGCCCATTCTAGTGTAGTCGACGACGTCTCACTCCCAGCACCAAATATATCCTTCAATAATGGTAGTAGGTGGTTAAATAAAAAAATTAAGACACTAATTAACAGCTGAAACTAATAAGGTGATGGATCTTACAAAAACTACGGTGCTGAGAATGTCGTTGGTGAGGGGAAACTGCAGGCCACCATCCTTCTGCAGCCTGAGGCTGAGGAGCACGGCGAGCAGGTCCTCCTCCTCGCGCTCCGGCGCCGTCGAGGTCGACGAGGCCGAGACCGCCGCGCGCTCGCCGATGATGCCCTCGATGATGCGGCGGATGTTGCTCTGGCACCTCGCCATGTCCCGCGCCGCCGCGCTGAACCTTCGCATGAGCCGCGACGACGGGTACAGGTCGGCGAGGTTGAACCCGCCGGTGAGCCTCACCGCCTCGTCGAGCTCGCGCAGGAACTCGTCCCGGTACCTTCCGCACCGGTCGCCGATGGCCATGCGCACGATGGCGTCGTTCACCGCGCAGCAGATCTTGTCGCCGAGATCGACGACGGCGACCGGGCGGCCGGCGCGGCGGCGCACTCCCCGGAGATGGAAGAGACGAGGCGGCGGGCCTCTTCCTCGCGGACGGGGCGGAAGGATAGGAGGCGGCGCTGGTTGAAGAGCTCGAGCGCGCAGATCTTGCGGAGCTCGCGCCACCGGCCGTTGTAGGGGGAGAACATGATGCCCTGGCCGCCGCAGCTGAGGATGTCGATGGTGGCGCTCAGGTGGCGGCTGCAGAAGGCGAGGTCGTGGGTTTTCGTCACCTCCATGGCGGCCTCGGCGGAGGAGACGACCAGGGTGGGGACGGAGCCGAGGCGGAGCAGCATGAGCGGGCCGTGGGCTTGGGACAGCTCGCGGAGCGCGCGGTGGGGAAGGTCGCGGAAGCGGGAGAGGAGGAGGTGGTGCAGGTTGCCGACGAGCGGCAGCTGCGGCCATGGCCCCGGAGGGAGGCGGAGAGTGGGCGGCGGCTTTGTGCGCGATGGCGAGGCATAGCGGCTGATGAGCTCGAGGAGGATGAGGAAGAAGATAACAATTAGAGGGGGCGTGAAGTCCATCAATTTTAATCTGTTACGACCGACGGTCGAAGGGAGAATTTGGCATCCAATAAGGTTGGAAAGTGCTGAACTATATGATATGCCAGAGTGCCAGACAAACATTTATAGTGCAATACGATGACACAAATACTCATATATAATTAGAGGCCGATTATTATTATTTCGTGAATCCAATCCAGTTGTCCGGTATAGTATAAGCCCTAGTAGGGGAGAAATCAGCAGCCCATGTGTGCATACTGTAAATGGGCCACTAACCTTATCTCATCTGCTGTATCGTCTACTGTGTATATGGGCCATTCTAAAATTAAAAAAAAAAACTAACCTTATCTCTGTAGCCTCTAGCGTGGGGAAAAGATCTGCCCTCCCCCGTCACTCCAATAATTTCCTTTGTTCGTTCTCTCTCAACTTCTCTCTAGTTTGATCGGTGGAGATGTTTAAGATCCGGAATTCCGGATCGTGTTCGGCGTGTATTCCTAACCGTGACCTACGAGGAAATAATCTGCAATTAGCAACAAGCGGCAAAACCTATTGTGTATCATCGTTGCCCAGCTTGCTACTCAATACAGCAGACAGTGGTGAACCATAGCGTTTTCAAGGCCCACGAAGAATCTTGTCGCCGATCAGCATCAACTACCAATCAAGGCTACAAGGAATTGTTTGCTAAACTCATTGACCCCAACATGTAGTAGCTTCCACATCTTGAATGCCACAATTGGGCACTGCTATCTACCACGAGACCGACGAAAGCGGTGCTAGATTTTCATGACGACACAGGGCCATAATGCTATTGGAAGCACATGAATGGGTTGGATTTTCACAGATATATTATTGGGGCAGACACCTCCAAAATTTCTAAAGTCTAGTTTGTTAGAAAAGTACGAAACTATTTTTTTAAAAAAAAAACATTGTGTTGCTATGTTTGTAAAGAATTGAAAAGAAACAGAATAATCCATTAACAAAATATTTGGGACTGTCAATCATGAAGGTAACTTTCAAGCTATTTCCCTCTCATTCCTACTATTTATATTTATAGCTTTTTCTATATATTCATACAAATATTCTATATTTACTTGCTATGTTTGTAAAAGAAATGAAATAATCTAAGCATTAACGAGATATTAAGGATTATCAACCATGTAGGTAGTACACATTTATTACCCTTCCATTTCAACTATTTCTAGCTATTTCCTATATATTGGTAATGATATTCTGTATTTACTTGCTATTTTTTGTAAAGAAATGGAAGTAAAGAAATTATTCTAAGTATTGACAAAATATTAGGGATTATCAATCATGTACGAAATTATGGCAATAAAATATTTCATTTTAAAAAATTAATATTTTCATTTCATTCTCCGTAATTCTAAAAGAGTAAAATACACTGAAGGTCCGTCAACTTGTACGGGGGTGTCACTTAGGTCCACGAACTCTCAAAGTGCATTTTTGGGTCCATGAACTTGTTATGTCGTTCACCGGAGGTCCATAACGGTCCATATGTGCTTCTAACGATGAGATGACATGCTGACTTGGCTCCTCAAAGCACCTCCTAGTTGAGTAATTTCATGGAGATGGTTACCAGCGAAGAGGCAAGCTCATAGACCCCACAAGAACCTCTATCTCGCTAATCACTGGAGCTCGCCTCGCCGCTCACAGGAGTCCACCTCTCTGCTCGTTGGAGCTCGCCTCGCTGCTCGAACTTGCTCGATGAAATGCGTCAACTAGGAGATGCTTTGAGGAGCCAAGTTAGCATGCCGTGCCACCGTTAGAAGCACATGTGGACCATTATGGACCTACGGTGAACGACTGAACCAGCTCATGGACCCAAAAATGCATTTTGAGAGTTTATAGACCTAAGTGACACCCCCTTACAAGTTGGGGGACCTCTGGTGCATTTTACTCATTCTAAAAGGTGTATATTGCTCTAAGTATAAAATATATCAAACTAAGCATGAATGAAAGGAGGATATATTTGCTAACCTTTTGAACAATTGGATTCGTGAAACCCATAAGAACATGTACAAATAAAAAAATCTCTCTATTCTCTCATTCTAAGAAATTGCAAATTTCTCTAGCTACAAAGCATAAAACATAGCATACTTAGCATGAGAGAAGGGAGAATGAAATTGCTAACCTTTAGAATACTTGGATGCGTTAAAATAGAAAAAAAGGGAGAAATGGGGCATCACCTCCAATCTAATGCGTTATGAGGAGGGAAAACTCGGGCTCAAGTGAAATGGCTGGCTTGGGCTCGGGGATGGAGGATTGAAAAAGCTAATTTATTGTATGCACGTTAGTGCCGGTTATTGACCCCGGCAAGTACTAAAGGTGCATTTAAGTACTGACTTCAATACCACACTGCTAGAGAACCTACATTAGTACCGGGCGCAAAGCCGTGTTAGTACCGGTTATGCCCCCAGTACCGAGCTTCCGGTACTAAATGGGCAGCCCCGTTAGTACCGGCTGCAACAACCGCTACTAACGCGGACGCAGGGTTGGCGGGGTCGGCCATTTAGTACCGGCGGGTAACACTAAATGCCAAAATTTAGTACCGGCTGATGTTGCGAGCCGGTACTAAATGCACGGGGCCTCGGGAACCCTCCGGGACCATTTAGTATCGGTTGGTGTTACCAGCCGGTACTAAATGGTCCGATGGCCCTCGGGAACCCAAGGGACACGTTAGTACCGGGTTTCAAGACAACCGGTACTAACGTTAGAGGGACGAATACTCAATTTTCTACTAGTGCCAGTTACTTTGGTAGCTCCAACTAGTACAAAATTGTGCGTACGTATTCAGTACACGTTGGAGCCCATGGCTTCGAGGGCATCTAGTTGTGACACTGCACCCTGACCGATGGGTACTAAACCGGAGCATTAATTTTCATAGGGTAGTTTTCAAGACTGTCACGTCATCTAATCTAACTTTTGTTGATGGATGAAACCATGTCTCTCAATACTTAGTTTCATACCACGATTTCATAGGCAAGTATAAGCTTTAATTACGATGCTAGCAGAAATGGAGATAGAATGAAACTCTACAGATCAATGGCGGTTTCAACATGTTTCATGTATTGATAATTGTGTACATCTAGTTTCATCACCATGATTACTTATTTCTTCTCTCTTGTCATGTCATCGTATTTGCTGATGTTACTCGTCATTTAACGAAGGGTACCTCTTGATCTTTCCCGACAGCCGGTGTGTGGTGGGTCTCTGCGATTGGCATTTGCATCCAACATAGTTTTCTATTACTATTCCAGCGGGAAAGTCCACAGTTCAGAAAACACGTGACCTAGCATGGGCTGCGACGGGCATGCAGGAAACTACCAAAGAAAAAGATGTAAGCATATCAGTCTGTATGCATGATTGAACTGATGAGATGTGCGAACAAAACAGTCCCCTCATAAGTGATAAAAGCATGCACTATGTAATTTTACTCATGTAAGATGTGAATCTATTTTAAAAATGACATTATGGATATAACGAGATTCTACATGTATGCCTAATATAATAAACGACACCAGTCATAAGTGTACAAATACATTCCTTTCTAACGGCCAAATTTTCAAAATATTATTAACTAATTAGCTTATACTAATGCCATATATTTAAGAATATAGGGAGTAACTGCTATCAAGTTTTTCTTGCTAACGTCTAGTAACAGTGATTGGAGAGCATTACCTTGCTTTCTTGTGTAAAAGTACTTGTTATTATTGTCGGGTACCTACAAAAGGGGTACCCCAATCTAGGGCCAAAACTACTTGGCATCAAGGCCCACGACGACATTGACCTGGCTCAACAGCCCAGCAAAGGCCCGCCATCGCTACCTCGGTCCCATCCAGCTCGAGGTAAACGATTACCCTCGATCGGGGTTTCCGTCTCGTTCGAGGCTCAGCGGCCTCGAGGGCGACCCCGACCCTCGAGCGGGTGGTTTCCGTCTCGCTCGAGGCTCAGCGCCCTCGAGGGCAACCCCGACCCTCGAGCGGGTGGTTTCCGTCTCGCTCGAGGCTCAGCGCCCTCGAAGGCAACCCCGACCCTCGAGCGGGTGGTTTCCGTCTCGCTCGAGGCTCAGCGCCCTCGAGGGCAACCCCGACCCTCGAGCGGGTGGTTTCCGTCTCGCTCGAGGCTCGGCGAGCTCGAGCTTGCGACCCAAGCTCGAGCCGGCCTCGCCGGGAACAACGCCCAACGCTCTGCAACCCATCAGAGACATCATGACGCGGTCAAAAAGCAGGGATCACTGCTCCACGCCATCACCTACTCCCGGAGAGGACATCGGTCAAATCCACTCGCAACAGTGGATTCTGAGCGCCATGCTGCGCGCCAGGCCTAACCCAGCAGCACTGTGCCAACCACTCCTTTGACTTTACCCCCCGCCGGACACGCTGCCACCCTCGAAGGCAACCTCGAAGGAGGCCACGGAGGCTCGAATTGGACCCCGTACGCAAGACACCACCTTCGACGCCGTGAACTGTCACGAGAAGGAAGGACGATACGTCAGCCCCTGCCATGTCGTCAGCGGAGTTGGAAGGCGCGATTCCCGCTCGCGCACAGTACGCGGCATGGACGAACAGTGCACTTACCAACAAACACATGTACTCGCACCCTGCTCCCCTTGGTCTATAAAAGGGGAAGGGAAGCCCACGAGAAGAAAAAACGAGAAGAGCACGAAGACACGCAGAGAACACAAGTCTCATACGCACCCACACACCATAGCCTGGGACTTAGGAGCTTATCTCCTTCTCCCACCTTGCTTGTAAACCCCTACTACAAGCAACACGTAACCAGGTGCATCGCATCCCTGCTGGACGTACGGCCCCGTGGCCGGAACCAGGATAAAACCTCGTCTCTCACTCTCGCCATCGGGAAAACGAGTGGTTAGCACCGCAATCACTCGTCGGTGCCGGTGCGACCAAATCAGGCACCGACAGTTGGCGCGCCAGGTAGGGGACCAGCGCTGCGCTGCTCTCATTCCCGATGACGAACTTCGGCGAAGGACGGCCTCCGCTGGGCGAGAGCAATCTGCTCCCAGCAGGGCAGGAGATCCGGTTCGGGAGCCTGCGGTTCCAAACATGTGGCGACGATTACCATATGCGCATCCTCCAGAAGGATCCCAGCAACCAACCGGAGCCTCACCATCAGCCTCCGGCGACACCGCGACGGCGGAGTCGTCCCGGACCACGCGCACGACGAACGCGCGCTGCGAGGCGCGCCGCCGACATCGGCGACCCCCATCCCACAAGGGAAGGAGGCATCCTGTGGTCAGGGTCACAGGAGAGGGCTGCTCCCATCCTCCCGGGGCCCATGGCTGCGCCACGCGCTACGACGGCGCACTCCTATCCCTACGGGCTACGCACCTCCGTGGATGCGTACGCCTCCTTCATCCGCACTGCCATGAGTGCGAACGGCAACCAACCTGGTTGTCACCCAGTCTCCAAGCAATACTTCGCCGATCCATTGCCCGGCGATTCTCGCACGGAGTCCGATGATGGACACGCGTTTATGCGTAGACACCCCGGTTGGGACTACTCGGGTCTCCGCGACCCAGAGGCCTTTATTGCCTTTCAAACAGCGGCGGATTACTGCTTCGAGTATTCCGATGATGAGTATGACCCAACCAGGGAGTGTTTCGTCATCAACGACGGACAAGCCAGCAAGGGGTCGACGTCGGACGACGACGGCGGAGGTGACGACCAGGGGAACGACGATGGCATGGATCCGATAGGCGCGCAGCCATCGGACCCATCGGATCACTCTCCCTCCGAGGACGAGCGAGATCCGCGCCACCTGCCACGAGTTAGCGGTGACGTCTCGCCACCGGCGCGCTCCGACCGCGAGCCGGGCAAGCGAGGCGACGAGCACGCCACGAACCCACGACACGCGGGGCGAGTGGCTCAGGCCCGCATCCTTGCCGAAGGCAAAGATGACGAGCTCGCTCCCAGAACGGGCCAGAAGCTCATCGCGGCGGCCGCGCTGCTCCGAGCCATGCCCGAGGCAGCCACCCCCGAAGGGCGGAAGCTGCACCTCGAGGCCCGAAAGCTGGTCGAGCATGCCGCCCGACAACAGGCCGAGAGCTCAGCCTCCCGCCTTCGACGCCCTTCAGCCTCGAAGGGCGAACGGGGAGAGGAACCCTCGGTACGCTCACCCCGGCCTAACGGCAGGGCGCGAGCCCAGTCCTGCGGCGACTCCTGCCGTGACTCGGCGCAGCGCCACGCCAACGAGCCACGTACGCCCGAAGCACGAACGCTTCCAACGAGGGTGCCCGCGAGGTCACGCCTCCGGGACACCCGAGGCGCGGTCGGCGATGGCGATGCTCGCAACACCCTGAATCATATAAGGCAGCGAGAGGGAGCCCGGGCCCACCAACGCGGGCGGACCGACGTTCGGTGGAACCGGGATGCGGTCTCGGAACCGGCGGGAACGCGCGTGTTCAGTCGTAACATCCGCACCGCTCCGATTCCCCCTCGTTTCCGACAGCCTACCACCATCACCAAGTACTCTGGGGAAACTGACCCCAGGGTATGGCTCAACGACTACCGCCTAGCGTGCCAGCTCGGCGGCGCCACAGACGAGGCCATGATCATCCGCAATCTGCCACTCCACCTGGCGGATTCCGCGCGGACATGGCTCGAGCACCTGCCCCCGAACCGGATCCGCGACTGGGACGACCTGGTCGAGACCTTCGTGGGAAATTTCCAGGGCACCTACGTGCGCCCTGGGAACACGTGGGACCTTCGAGGGTGCAGGCAAAAACCCGGTGAATCTCTGAGGGACTTCATCCGGCGCTTCTCCAAGCGCTGCACCGAGCTGCCCAACATCACCGACCATCAGATCATCCACTTCTTCCTCGAGAGCACCACTAGCTACAACCTAATATGCAAGTTGGGGAGGGACCCTCCCCCCGACGCGAACCGGCTATTCGAGGTAGCCTCCAAATACGCTTCAGGGGAGGAGGCGGCGAACGCCATCTTCAACGGCAAGAAGGGAAAGCGCCCCGAAGAGACGCCCGCGGAGGGCAGCAGGCCAAGGAAGCCCTCGAGGAAGTAAAATCAAGACAATAAGGGGAAGAAGCATTGAACCCCTCGCGAGAAAGGCAACAACGGCGAACGAAGTCCCCGCAGTGGACCTCAGCCACAAGGGGCCTGGAGGAGAGTCTTTGATGCCGACGACGTGTTCTCCAGCATAGGACGACCCACCGCCGACGGAAATCCTCGCGAACGCCTGCGACATCCAACAGCTAAGTTGCTTATGCCCCTAGAGCGGCTTCAGCCCCTCGAATCTTTTTTGTACATACTTTGGATTGTACAAGCTCTTGTTTAAATATTTGGCTTAGCTCTCGCAAGTTGTGAACAAATCAAATGGACTCGAGTCCACTCATACTTGAGTGAGGTTTGGTCCTACCCTCGCTAGGACCATGCCTCCCTCGGGGGCCGCAATGGGGACGAACCCCCCCGAAAAAGTCAATACTTTTACGAAATTCTCGTGATATCTCGAGCGTATCACCAAGTGCTCTTTTGCAACCCTCGAAGGGAAGACACTAGGCGTGAAACGGACAAGGGCAGGGTCGCCTGAGCCGAGTGCTCGCCTACGCCTCGAGGCTACGGCAGCACCTCACTTCCCTCCGCCTAAGTCATTCACGTACGATCGATCCTAGTGGCTACTTCCTTTCAAGGCGCATGCATTCGACACGACGTGCATCGCAGAGATACCGCTTGAAAATAAAACTCGTTTTTCGAAATTCTTGTTGATATCTCGAGCGTATCGCCAAGTGCTCTTTCGCAACCCTCGAAGGGAAGACACTAGGCGTGAAACGGACAAGGGCAGGGTCGCCTGAGCCGAGTGCTCGCCTACGCCTCGAGGCTACGGCAGCACCTCACTTCCCTCCGCCTAAGTCATTCACGTACGATCGATCCTAGTGGCGACTTCCTTTCGAGGCGCATGCATTAGACACGACGTGCATCGCAGAGATGTCGCATGAAAATAAAACTCGTTTAACGATACAAACGATGTTTAACGAAAATAAGTAGGATGTATGAAAACAAACGAATTGTTCTTACATCAGGAAACGCAAGTCTCTAAACTACTATTTATACTCGGGCTCGATGACTCGAGGCTTTCAGGGTCCGCTTCAACCATCAAGGTCATCCCAGCCGCCGCCATCTTCGCCCGGGAAAGGACGCTCTTCCACCGTCAGGGCAGTTATGCGGTCACTTCGCCCACGCCACGCCTGAAAAGGCGCGCGCACTCCCCCACGAAGTCGCAGTAACTGCCCTAACGGTCATCATGACCCCGCACCAAGAGGTGGAAGGTACATTCAACACACCAACCCTTGAAAGGGCGGCCTTCATTCTACTGATCAGGGGTTCGAACCTTGGGCCTTCGAAGGGTTTCGACAAGGGCTCCAGATCAACCGAGTCAGGGATAATCGACGGTACCCTCGAAGCTCGAGCGCTCGAGGAAGCCAATCGATTATGTTCGAGGCCAGGCAAAGTGCCTAGATCGAGGGACCCCACGAGGGGGAGCATCGAGCCCTCGACCTCTATCGAACGAGGTCGAGTCCCATCTAGCATACTTTTGCGAAAAGCTTTTACGGGCGTGTCCTATGACCACGAGCCTACCCTCATCGAACGGGGCATGGACGTCCGCTCGAACTACCCGCTATCAGCTCACCCAGGCATCCATGGCTCGATCCCAATCGTGGGAAGCATGGATCGCCCCCTCCTCAGTCCCTCGAAAGGGATCCCGAGGAACGAAGAAAAATTTGGGACATCTCGAGCCAAACGAGGCTCGGGGGCTCCTAGTGCTGTGGACAAACCCACACGACCGTGTTCCTCCCCACATCGGCCACACCGCGCGGAGCGGAACATGCGGAGAGAACGCTCAAGGCTTCCCCCTCGAAGGGAGGAAGTCATCGTTCTACTGATCAGGGGTTCGAACCTTGGGCCTTCGAAGGGTTTCGACAAGGGCCCCAGATCAACCGAGTCAGGGATAATCAACGGTACCCTCGAAGCTCGAACGCTCGAGGAAACAAACCGATTATGTTCGAGGCCGGGCAAAGTGCCTAGATCGAGGGACCCCTCGGGGGGAGCATCGAGCCCTCGACCTCTATCGAACGAGGTCGAGTCCTGTCTAGCATACTTTCGTGGAAGGCTTTTATGGACGTGTCCTGTGACCACGAGCCTACCCTTATCGAACGGGGCATGGACGTCCACTCGAACCACCCGCTACCAGCTCAACCAGGCATCCGTGGCTCGATCCCACCGAGGGAAGCACGGGTCGCCTCCTCCTCAGCACCCTCGAACAGGGAGCGCGAGGCACGAAGAAAGCTCGAAATCCCCCCTACCTCAGGCGCGGTGGACGAACCCACACCTGAGGAAGCAGTAAATGCTCTGCACATCAGGTTGAGACCTTGGGAGAGTAACAACCACTCTCCCAAGGCCTCGGGGGCTACACCCGCGGGTGCGCTAGCGCGCCCCCACGGATTCTCGGAACCCACGAAGAAACGAAGGCCTCGAAAGCCTCGACGAACTCCAGCCTTCGCGGGATTAAACTTCATCCCTGCGAAGGCTCGGGGGCTACTGTCGGGTACCTACAAAAGGGGTACCCCAATCTAGGGCCAAAACTACTTGGCATCAAGGCCCACGACGACATTGACCTGGCTCAACAACCCAGCAAAGGCCCGCCATCGCTACCTCGGTCCCATCCAGCTCGAGGTAAACGATTACCCTCGATCGGGGTTTCCGTCTCGTTCGAGGCTCAGCGGCCTCGAGGGCGACCCCGACCCTCGAGCGGGTGGTTTCCGTCTCGCTCGAGGCTCAGCGCCCTCGAGGGCAACCCCGACCCTCGAGCGGGTGGTTTCCGTCTCGCTCGAGGCTCAGCGCCCTCGAGGGCAACCCCGACCCTCGAGCGGGTGGTTTCCGTCTCGCTCGAGGCTCGGCGAGCTCGAGCTTGCGACCCAAGCTCGAGCCGGCCTCGCCGGGAACAACGCCCAACGCTCTGCAACCCATCAGAGACATCATGACGCGGTCAAAAAGCAGGGATCACTGCTCCACGCCATCACCTACTCCCGGAGAGGACATCGGTCAAATCCACTCGCAACAGTGGATTCTGAGCGCCATGCTGCGCGCCAGGCCTAACCCAGCAGCACTGTGCCAACCACTCCTTTGACTTTACCCCCCGCCGGACACGCTGCCACCCTCGAAGGCAACCTCAAAGGAGGCCACGGAGGCTCGAATTGGACCCCGTACGCAAGACACCACCTTCGACGCCGTGAACTGTCACGAGAAGGAAGGACGATACGTCAGCCCCTGCCATGTCGTCAGCGGAGTTGGAAGGCGCGATTCCCGCTCGCGCACAGTACGCGGCATGGACGAACAGTGCACTTACCAACAAACACATGTACTCGCACCCTGCTCCCCTTGGTCTATAAAAGGGGAAGGGAAGCCCACGAGAAGAAAAAACGAGAAGAGCACGAAGACACGCAGAGAACACAAGTCTCATACGCACCCACACACCATAGCCTGGGACTTAGGAGCTTATCTCCTTCTCCCACCTTGCTTGTAAACCCCTACTACAAGCAACACGTAACCAGGTGCATCGCACCCCTGCTGGACGTACGGCCCCGTGGCCGGAACCAGGATAAAACCTCGTCTCTCACTCTCGCCATCGGGAAAACGAGTGGTTAGCACCGCAATCACTCGTCGGTGCCGGTGCGACCAAATCAGGCACCGACAATTATACAACTACAGACCATAGATTATACTTGGAGCCCTTACATTCCACCAGTTTATATACCCAAATATAATATATATGACCACATATACAACTACAAATCATTCAATTTAAAAAACACACGCAGTGCATCTTGAGCCCATCCTAGCTAATAATATATATTGTATATTCTGATCTAAGTTTGTATTCCTCCGGCAATTGTTACTAAACGCTAGATGCCATTGAATACATGATGGTCAGGTCGAGCAGATATTTTAAAATAAACTTAAGCTTTTTCAAACGTCAAGTATATATCAGTGACCGGAAGGAGTATCACCTAGCTTATTAGTTTCTCTTGTCTATAAAAACTTCTTACTCAGACACTCAGCCAAGGTGCACAAGTCTTGATCTAGCAACAAAGGAACAGAGGAAAACGTAGCAGGGGATCAAGCGTGCGTAGTCCAATATAATGTTACTAAAAGCAACGGCGCCGTCCGCCACTGCCGTTTGGCCGGTAGCAGGAGCAACAACGACGCGGCAGTCACGGCAGCAGCACAAGCAGCGGTGCTCGTTGGCAGCAGCAGAGACACCGGATCCATGGCAGCCATGGCGCCGGACGGCAAACTACCAGCCCAGCTCCTGGGACTACGACGCTCTTCTCTCACTCGAGTGGCGGTCGTGATGATCTGGTGAGAGGCTCTCGTGGTTCTGTATTTCCAATTTTATGAAAATCTTCAAGAATTTAAATTTCTACTGGGCATGCGTGTGACTTGGTACTGGTACTGTTTCTCTCTTTAAAATACGTCTGCTGCAGATTATTTGGCTTGACATAAAAAGGTTGGAATAGGCTGAGTTTGGTCATTCTGCTGCACTGCATGTCAATATTTGGACTAATTAACATACTCGTCCGATCGATTACGCTATGATCGGTGCAGGTGTGGCAATTCAACCATGATAAGTTGAAGAGGAGTATAAAGGATATGTTACTCAAGAAAGCAGGCTCATCTTGTAAGCTAAACCTCATTGATACGATGCAGGCATCTCCTACCACTTCGAGGAGGAGTTTCAGAGTATCCTCAGCTCCATCTCTCTAGAACCAGCCAATTTTCGGCACAGTATGGGTGGTGATGATGTTGCCTATATGGACTTAAAGTTTAGGCTGCTCAGAGAGAATGGCTTTTCGGCTGACACAGGTATTGGAATCATTATATATGCATGTCAGACTAATCGATTTACATAATCATGCTAGGCTAACAAATTAAGGAACTAATATTCAAAGTTTCCTCATGCTACATTCTAGGACTATTGAAGCATAATATATATGGAAAGAACTGTAGCAAAGCGACACTACAGAGGGATGTCAATGTATTTCTATCACTGTATGAAGCTTCACATCTTGCTTTCAGAGGTGAAGAAATTTTAGATGTAGAAAGAACACTTTCCAGTAATGCTCTTCGAGATCTTATGCCATCCATGCCTCCCCACACAAGGAAAGGTGTGGCCCACGCGTTAGACCTTCCATTGCAGTGGAGGGCTCCAAGGCTGGAAACACGATGGTTTATTGATCATTACGTAGGAGACATTGGCTTGCACCCATTGCTTCTCCAATTTGCGAAGGTAGATTTCAATAACGTTCAAGGTGTTCATCAGCAAGAGCTTTCTAGGTTAACAAAGTAAGCTTGAAAAAAAAAACCTTACATGCTTAACGTGTCGATTATCAATATTTGTTACTAATACTTTTAACCTTTTAGGTGGTGGAGGCACATTGGGCTTTGTGATAAATTAACCTTTTCAAGGGACCGTTTGATGGAATGCTTCCACTATGCAAATAGGATTGTTTGGGAAGCGAAACATGGAGCATGCCGTGAAATGCTTGCTAGAATTGCTAATTGTAGGACCGAACTGGACGACCAGAGGGGGGTGAATGGGATCCCTTAAAAAAAATTCTTCTGATGAAGAACTAGGCCTATGTCCTGATTGCCACCCTAACACACCTCTCTTCTAGTCGTCAAGATGACACAAGTCAACTAATGACAAGCTCACCTTAGGAACAACTAGAAAATCTCAAGCAATGCAAATTCTCAGAGTAATATGGAAGCAATACAAGATGCAAGGCTTGAAACGAATTGCAAAGAGAACTAAGCGAAAACACAATTAACCCCTCACTCGACAAAGCATGCAATTAATTCTTTAACATCGCTCTTGATCAAGCATGTGAATATTCAACCGGCAAGCATACATATGATCAAAAAATGCAAGGCTTAACTGAATAACTAATTAGCAATTACGC
The DNA here is from genome assembly GCA_015342445.1 of Digitaria exilis. NCBI lineage: Eukaryota > Viridiplantae > Streptophyta > Magnoliopsida > Poales > Poaceae > Digitaria > Digitaria exilis. The sequence goes on along the minus strand of JACEFO010001677.1, from coordinate 373,810 downwards.
AAAGCAGTTAGCTAAACACATGAGCTCAAGTTCATTTAATAATCAGCAAGCCGATCAATTACTCAAATGGTCGGCCAATGCAAACAAGCAACGAATAAATAAATGAACTAGTAGCATTGCATCCTGTAGCAAGACAGGGACTTGACATGAGAATTAGCTGTAGCAAATCACCTTGCCTCGGTGCTGTGCTCACCCGTGCGCTGCTTACCGCTTGATTGGCGTGCATGCTCACCTTGGGCTCGGCTGCTTGTGTGTTGCTGCTGCTGCTAGCTACGCACGCTCGTGGGCTCGTGGCCGAGGGTCAAGCCTGCTGCACCGAGGCCTGGGCCACGCACGCAGGTGAGCCGTGAGCGTACGGCTTGCTTGCTGCTGCCGCTCTCGCCTGCGCCCAGCTGCTGGAGCGAGCGCTTGCAGGTGCGCTGCGCTTGGGCCGCTGCCCTCCTGACGTGTGGGCCACTAGAGCTCGTGCTATGGCCTCGAGCTGCTGCGTGCAAGGGCTGCTGCGCGTGCGCACGAACAGAGGCAAGAACAGAACACAACGCGAGCTTCGAATCCAAAATACTCGATCGATAGACAACAATTCGCAACGATACTTAAGCCAAAGATGCGCCAAATCACAGGCTAACAGATCTACAAAGTGGATCCGGAAAAGCTCATGTAAAACTCACGAATTTGAGGAAAAATCGAAACCCTACCTTCAAGAACACATTTGGGGAAAACTCAAATTAAAACCAAATCCGTGCACGTAGAAATTGTTGACAAGGTTCCCAGCAACAAGATCCTCCAACAAAACTCACGAATTTCACAGCCAAATTACGCGCACGAAAAATCCCAAAAATAGCTCCAAAAATACTGAAAATAGCAAATTCGGGATGAAATAAATTTGCAAAAAATGGATGATTTGATTCACTCCATAGGTTCGGTTACAAGCCAATCCTTGCACAAATCGAAACTAAGGTGGTTAAAAGCTCAACATAAAGAGCCACTCCTCCCTCTCCCTCTCCCTCTCCCCTCTAAAGGCTCTCACAAAACAAATGAGAAGCCCACCTCCACTCTCGCCAAAGAGACGTGGCTGAAATTTCAGCCCTCTCATATATATAGGCATTTGGCCTAAAGATCAAAATGCCCCTACATGAAGCATACAACACAAATACCCCTCAGGGGTAAAATCGTCCAACTTTTTATCGGTATACCAGACGGACCCAGCGTCTTCACGACTTCGCTTCGCCTCGACGCAAGCTTCGCGATGATGCCACGCGTCCTCCAATCCGTTCAAATGAAAAAAATGAACCTTGCATAGATCGCTTGTTGCAGACTTTTGACAGAAAAGTATATGGATTCTACTGTAGATATATACCCTTAATATTATGTAGCCCATTAATATGATTTTTTTCTAAAGAAAAAATAACTAGACCCATAGGGGGCAAGATAGCCTATAAAGGCATTGCATTAAAGGTGGAGAAAAGGCATCGGAGGCTTGTTTCATTACCTGGACCATCGGAGGATGCGTTTACCACAAGGGAGATGGTTTCGGTGAAACCAATGATGTAAAAAGGAAACAAATCAATGAGTTGTTCTTGGAGCCAGTTGTTGAAAGGACGAACTACTAGTAGACTACACCGATTAATTCTGTGAGACATTAGAAGTAGGACGAACTACTAGTAGATTACACCTCTTATTCTGTGAGAATCACCCCTCCCATATTTTCAGAACGTGCCCTTGTATCAACATCGTGTGACTAGATTGAAGTTTCCATAGTTTCTACGAGAGTTTGATTTCCACCATATATCTCCCTTTTTCATTTTCTTCTATTTGTCTGCGGACATTCTATCGATAAAGTTCTCTAAGTTAAATTATTGCATACACATGCACCTTGAGATGTTGAGCGACCACACGTAAGTCAAATAAATGATGTCTTGTGTATTGTACAGTTTTTAATGAATTAGGAAAGTACTATTCGATCCATTAGGAAATAATTATTATTTATGGGCACAACATATAAATTAAGTAGGCAAACGTATCAGGTGGACCCCTGATATGCTCCCAAGTAGGGCCCTTTGCTTATAATTCTATCTTGCATGCACGTGCGCACACGGTCTCTCATTTTTCTCACATTTGAAACACGATAATTATATAAATATAGCTAAATTTGAAAAAAAACAGTTGTGATACTTTAGGTAATAATTGATCCACATACCTTTGCATTGCACCTCCATAGATATTTAATTTAACTCTTAGTTTGAGCTATGTGTTTAACATGGATGTCTGAATTTTGATCGCTTACTCTGTTCTTTTAGACATGGTCTACGTGGTGATAAGAATGTATACCTTTAACTAGTTTTTTTATATTAGCAATAGAAGAAGATAGATAATTAATAAACATATATTAGCGTACTTGTGGGTATTTTATTTTAATAATGACATATGTAGATGATTTAGGATAATATTTTGGGGTTACTTTAGGTCGTTGAAAGTGTTAATATGGATGCATATTTTAGGAGGTTATTTTAAGTTGTTTTTATAATAGGTTAGGTGCATAATTTAGATGAAGACTAGGTGTTTGAATTATGATATTTTTGATAAATGATATAGGTGGCAACTTAGATTTAGACTCAGCGATTACTTTAAACTATTATTATTATAATGTATAGTTGAGTAAATAACAATAGATCTAATGTCTATGACGATTGAGCCTACTGGACTGATGGCTAATTGTTTCTCATTTTCACGAAAATATCTCAGATTTTGTTTTCTTTTTCAGCACATCTTGTAAGGACTGACATGGTGGCTCCAACAAAATGCATTAATAGTGCCGCAAAAAAAATGGATTAATAGTAAGTTTTCTTTCTGCGTTGACGCTTACTCCCTCTATCCCAAAATATTTGCACGTCTAAGATCTGAATTTTGTCCCTCTAGAAGCTCAATCATAGGCTCAATCATAAATTGTGGTCTCAAGTGGGATCCATGTACTCTTTAGGTAGGGCCCACGTGGGACCCGTGTATTGTTTAGGTGGGACCCACGTGGGACCCGTGTATTGTTTAGGTGGAACCCGCGCAAGATGCTAAGGGCAAATGTGTCATTTCACCTCTTCATTGGTATGCGTGCCGTATCCTAAAGGGCAAATATTTTGGGTCGAGTATAATATATCGTTTCGGTAGTGTGGTGCCATCGCGTCTCAGCTGGGAGACTGGGACCCTCCTAGAGTTAGCTTGACTCGAACCAGGATCTCACAGGATCCGGCCAGTGGGATTCTCTCCTTCTGGTTCCTGAAACAAAAGATTACACGTTACACGTGGTAGTTAAAATCTTACCAAAAGGGCCAGTCAGTAATTAAAAAGACTGCAGCGGTCGATGGGTGGTTCTATTCTACTCCGATCCGATCCAGTGATCCAGACATCGTCGTCCCCGCCGCGTTGGCTTTGCATGCATCACGATCGAACGCCGCGTGGCATGTTCGTGTTCGTTGGCCGTGTGATCCTGTGATGAAATTGGAAGGCTTGATACATCGATAGTGCACATTGTTGAGGAGTTCAATGATGTGCAGTATAGTTGAAAATGGATTACTGAGTTCCATTCCATGCCCGACCTACAAGAATCGAAGCCTTGAGGAAAATGGGTTCCTACCTTTCAGATTTCAGAAGGACATGCGCGCCGCCGGCACATCCCCGTCCTCCTCTAACCTCTCTCATGCCATGCCCCCGCCGCCTCCGCCGCCCGCAGGGGTTCCAGCCCTGCCCGGCCGACGGCGCTCTCGCGCCGCCGCGTCCTCCGCCGCCGGCCGATCCGCCACCACCGCCGGGCCTCCGCCGCCCCAAGCCCTCTCTCTAAGACTGGTGGCCATGAAAACCTCCCGACAACCCCGGAACCCTAACCCTAATACCGCCGACCTCGACCACCGCCCCAGCCGGTGGCGACGACCTCGACCACCGCCCCGGCCGGCGGCGACCCGGCCGCTCCTCCCACCTCCCGCCCTCTCCTCCGAGCTCGGCTCATAGGCAGCGGCGGCGACGACTCGGAGAGGCCGGAGGAGGAAGAAGACGGCGGCGCTGGTGGGCCGTATTGGGCCGCAAGGTCGCGCAGTCGCGCTCGCGCGCGACGGGTCGCGTGATAGACTTTCCCATTTCAGAACTGGTGCAGGCTGGGCCGCAGGGCTGGTGTAGATTCTCAGATTTCAGAACCCCCTGGAACTGCATTTTGGCCCATGGGCCATGGACATATCCTTTCATGTCTTGGCTAGTGTACGACATCCCCACGTTGGCTTTGCATGTCCAGACACCGCCTTCGTGGCAGGGTGTGGGCGGCGTGTACAGCCCGTGTGTTCTGCTGCGGCGCATGGTGCGCCCATCGATTGCGTTGGGCAGCAAGCTTTTTTTTTTTCCAGCAAACTTATTACAGTAGGCTGCAGTGTGTACGTGGCGAGGACGCTGGCGTGGTGGTCCTACTGTTCGCACGTGTATGCACGCGCTTTGCGCTTGGATGCCGGATGTTTGCTTGCTGGCTGCAGGATCTGCACGTACATGTACAGCTTGGTGCTTGGTTGTTTTTTGTGCATATGCATGGATCAACCAATTGTTGGTTACGGTCACGTGTTGAAAAGAACGGCCACAATATAATGAATTTTGATTTTTCTCCGTGATTAACAAGACATATATATCTATTCGGGAAACTATTTTCTCTGCTTGTAATATGAAGTGCATGCACTAGCTCCACGGGTAAAGTAACTTTGATCCATTCACTAGGGCGCGAATGGGAAAAAAAAGTTACATTATTTTTCATAGCATATATATAGATCTACTATAGTAGTTATTCAATCCGATACAAATTCAATGCAAGGTTTGGCCTTCAGCATGAGCTTGGACTTCCTTCTCAACGTGATACCAAAGGCCTCGGTCATGTCAAGTTCCCCATCCAGCTCCCAATCGAAGTGATAAAGAAGGCTTGCCAGCACCAGCTCCATGTTGGCCAGTCCATGCGTGATGCCAGGGCAGATCCTCCTGCCTGCCCCAAACGGAGTGAACTCAAAGTCATTGCCCCTGAAATCAACGCTGCAACCCTCGAACCTCTCCGGCCTGAACGCCTCGCCGTCGCCCCAGAACTTCTTGTCCCTTGCAATCGCCCAGACGTTCACAAACACCTTGGCTCCCTTTGGCACGTCGTAGCCCATCACCTTGCATGTCTCCCTGCACTCCCGAGGCAGCAGGAATGGTACCGGGGCGTGTAGTCTCAGAGCCTCCTTGATCACTAAATGTAGGTACCTTAGCTTCACCATGTCATCTTCAGTTAACTTGCCCTGTCCTTTGAAGGTCTCCCTCACCTCTGACTGTGCTTTGTGCAACACTCGTGGGTTCTTTACAAGCTCTGACATCGCCCAGACTAATACTGTTGAGGATGTCTCACTCCCGGCAGCAAAAATATCCTACAATTACATTTCCATGTGAGAAAATTTATGTTTCTTGAAAAGTATAATGATAAACAAAATTAAAATAGCAAATGCTTATTACTTGCTTAGTTCTATAAATGAATCTAAATGTGAGATAAGTTTTACACTATTTCATGAAAAGCATAATGAAAATAAAAAAACTAAATGGTTAGTACTAAAAACAAATGTGACATATACTCAAGGAGAGAGTGACCAAAAGTTGCAGATCTTACGAAAATGACACTGCTGACAATCTCGTTGGTGAGATCGAACTGAAGGCCACCTTCCCTCTGCAGCCTGAGGAGGACACCAAGCAGGTCATCTTCCTCGCGCTCCGGCATCCGCGTGGCCGCGCGCTCATGGATGATGCTCTCCACGATCCGGTACACGCTCTTCTGGCACCTCGCCATGTCCCTCGCGGCGGCGCTGATCCTCCGAGCGAGCCGCGACGACGGGTACAGATCCGCCAGGTTGAACCCGCCGGTGAGCCTCACCGCCTCGTCGAGCTCGCGCAAGAACTCGTCCCTGTGCTCGCACCGCCCCCCGATGGCCGTGCTCACCACCACGTCGTTCACCATCCGGCAGATGGCCTCGCCGACGTCGACTCCTCCTCCGCCGCCGCCGGAGCCGCACTCGCCGGAGACGGAGCGGATGAGGCGGGCGACCTCCTCCTCCCTGACGGGTCGGAAGGAGAGCACCCGGCGCGGGTTGAAGAGCTCGAGCACGCACACCTTGCGGAGCTCGCGCCACTGGTCGTTGTAGGGGGAGAAGAGCACGTCGTTGCCGCCGCGGCTGATGATGTCGAGGGTGGCGCTGAGGTGGCGGCTGCAGAAGGCGAGGTCGTGCGTCCTCATCACCTCCCTGGCGGCCTCGGCGGAGGAGGCCACCAGCGTCGGGACGGAGCCGAAGCGGAGGAGCATGAGGGGGCCGTGGGTGCCGGACAGCTCGCGGAGGGCTTGGTGGGGGAGGTGGCTGAAGCGGGAGAGGAGGATGTGGTGGAGGCTGCCGATGAGGGGGAGCTGCCATGGCCCCGGTGGGAGGTGGAGTGCAGGTTGCTTTGTGCGTGAGCGCGTGAGGATTAGCTTGAGGAGGAGGATGAGGAAGATGAAGATTAGGAACAGTGTGGTGATGGCCATTTCGCCAAGCAACTGTTGGAGCTCAGAATTGGGTAATGCGGAGGCTTTCCCTAGTACTCCTACACGGTATATAAGAAGCTTATCTAAGATAGAAAATAATGAACCTGTATCATGATACAAAAATATGTCCAAGATGGTGTCCACGAGAGTCGCGAGACCATGTTTAAATTAAATTATGAAGCTGCGAGTGTGCCTCCAAAGCATCATTTGATACCCTGCTACTACAGGACAGTGGTGATCAATTGTACAAGAGACGAATCCGAGGACACAGTATCGGACACTTCTCCTACCTACTAGCTGCTGGCGCATTATTTGCTTGATTCACCACGTAAGAAATATCAATAATACACATGGCCTAGCCACATAGACGATGATTTTCCATTAAGTAGTGTTGGTAAAATGATCCTAGATTGCAAATGTGTGGACTGATTCTCCTCTTTGAGAGGGGTTGAAGCCGGAATTTTCTATTATCTTAAAAAAAAAAAGAGGTTTGTTACGGTGCTTTAAAGGAACTAAAATGAACCATCTATTATTTCTCAAAGGGTGAATTATTGTAGAAAGGGTAGTTTAGTCTTTTATTCCCCCTGGTACGAATCAAAACAGATCGGCGTCCTGCGCGCAGGTGCCGCGCATGGCGGAGGCCGGGGCTTGAGCACGGCACCGGTGAGTGGCCCACCAGCTGGCCATCCGCGGCGTCGAGGAGTACTCCGTGCCCGGGAGAAAGGGCGTAGTGGTGAGCAGGGTTTTATTTTTCGAACCGGCACCTCGAACCGCCGGCCAGCGGTAGCGGTTAGCCGGTCCGGTTTGACCGGTTACCGCTAGAAACCGAACAAATTTAAATTTGAATTCAAATTCACATATTCGGCGGTTGGAGCGGTTAGCCGGACCGGTTTGGCGGTTAGCCGGCCGGTTTGCGTAAAAAAAAATGAGCCTTAATGGGCCAACCACTTTTTTTCTTTTTCTTTTTTGATTTAACTTGTATTTGCCAAAAAAAATACCAAATGAGCAAATATTTGAAAACTTTTTACACCAATAGATTAAACACACCTTGAAGTATTTTTAGGAATTTTTACGATATTTTTCTATTTTTGAATGTAAATTTGAAAATTTTGAATTTTGCCCGGTTTAAACCGCCCCGAACCGCTACCGGTCCGGGGCGGTTTGGTCGGGAACCGGTCAAACCGGATCGGTTCCCGACGGTTTGGTTAACCCTGGTGGTGAGACGCGGCGCGTTCGGCGTCAAAAGGGAGGTCTTTGCGGTTCGTGCAGTGTTCTCGTTCTGGTGTTCACTGCGTTCTTCAAGTTATTGAGTCGCCAACTCTTGGCCGGACTCCGGAGTGATTTCGGCTGACGTTCCCAACCAATGCCGGCGATAGCAGCAGCTCGTTCAGCGACTCCAGGAGTAATCTCGCCAATACGTCAGCAGCAGCCGATCGCCGACAGCACTTGTCCCCAAGGAGCTAGGCACACCTATGCACAGCCATCGGAGCCGACGGTGTTTCCGATCACTAGCAGCCCGGCAGTTCTTCTTCCAAATGTGAATACACCTATGCGCAACTTTGGAATCTGGCATCATATTGCCCAGCAAGAGGATCTCTAGGATCAGTGCGAGACGGCCGCACCGGGGGTGCACCTGGTCATCGGCATCCATCAGGGCCATCAACGCCTCCCAATGCAAGGAGAACGACACCTATATATAATTAAGCAGACACAGTTGCCGGCGCCTGAAGCTGTAGATTGCAGAAGGACGAATCGTTACTTGCTGCATCAAAGGATGATTAGTGAAAATACCAAGTCTATTCCCAACCTAAAACATCATCAAATAGTTTCTATACATCCGTGTTATATGAACACTACATATAGAAACTACCTCCCCAATGCATAGTTTCTTAAAAATAAACTACCATCCAATCACATATGTTCTCTCTCCTTTCATCTCCCTATCATCAAGTTTTATTTCTTGGTTCTTGTGTAGACATGGTTTCTTATGTAAGACACCATGTCCTTCTTTCCCCTCTTTAATTCCCTTGTCACATCACCAATTTGTTTATGTGGCTGGCTATTTAATGCTATGGACACCAACCTAGTTGATGGGTTAGGGATAGCCTAATATAACCTTTTTATTAATTTCATAAATGGTTCCGGGCCCACTAAATTTAGTTCCTGGCCCACCAATTTGTTCCTCATAATAGGTTCATTTTTAACTTTTAACCTTAGATCTACGATAATAAATAGTTGTTACTATTTCCGAGCGCTATAAAAATCCGGAAAAAAAAGAGTATTAGGTAAATCGAACAGATCTGTGAGCTTGTGACAGGCAGCTTTTCAGAAAAACAGTTAGTTTTGATATGAAGGTTGTTCCGTTTCCAGGGCATCAACAGCGGTGTTGGGACTTATCCAGGAGAGAGCACCATGTACGTGATAATCTCTTCTCTTATCTTATATCTTATACTATCTTATGTATACTATTAAGAAAACCAATTGGGGTACTGGTCGTCGTCCTGCCCCTCTCCCCTTCGTCCTGTCTCCGTCCGAGTGCCGACTGCCGCGGTGCCGCCCATCCGCGCCTGGTTTTTTTCTTTTTTTGGAAACTTCTGTAGTCCCGTTCGTCCGCGTCCATCAAACACGGTCTAAAAATCGGAGTCTCCCCGCCCCACCTTCAGACAGACGCCCTCGGTCGTCTCATCCCGACGTCCGTCTATCCCCTCCGCATGCGCCGTCTGCCCTGCGCGCGGCTCCCGCCGATCGGAGTCCTGGCGTGCACCGTCCGCCCTGCACCTCCCGGCGATCGTCGGCGTCTTGCGTATCGATTCGGAAGGAGTCCAATCCCTGCACCCGGCGAACGGATCCGAACGCTGATGGTGCCGTCTGCACGCTGCTGCCCACGCTGGAAGAAAGGTTTTATCAAAAAATTAACGGATCGCGTGCCCATCTGTGATCCACAAGTTGCTTCTGTCCAGTCCTGCCCCTCCCGGCGATCGGCTCCGCACGCTACTGGTGCTGTGCGATTCCTCCCGTCTATGACGAAGCTGCTGGTCCCGACGATCGGGACGACGGAAACGGATCGCATGCGTTGTTGCAGCATTCGTTGCCACTCGAGGGCGTTGCCGAGCAGGCTGATCGACCAGGGTCTGCTTGAGGTCCTTCCCGTCCCCCCTGTGACTACATCCGCTACTGCTCCCTGCAATCATTGCAGTGCAATGGGCCGATCCGTCCAGGGGCAGACGACGTCGTCCCATTCGTAGTCACTGACAGGAGAGAGCACTAGCCTGCGACTGCCACTGCCTGCCTCCTTGTTGCCCACACGAGCACACGCTGATGAGAATCCCGAATTCGTCCTGGTCCCTTCCTGTGGCGCTTATGGATTTTAGCACACGAGAGCCGTCTTAGGGTTTTATTAGCTCGCTATTATTTTCCTCTACAAAGTATGTAGTTTCACATACAGTTCAATTGCAACATTATTAATTATCTTTGTTGATGCGCTATGTGTTATAATATAGAATTTTTATCACACGTAGCAACGCACTATGCTAGTGCAAAATAAAAATTCAATTCTGGACCAAAAGTGGTGTGATCCCACATAAAAAATAATAAAAAAAAATCTATCAAGTTCCATTAGCTCTGTTTTCTCCGCTTGCTATTTTATCTGGCCTATGATATGTATTTGGCTACTTAGACATGTAATGCCATGACTTCTGGTGTATGGATGTGTCCATTTTGTTAGGGTGTGTTTGGTTGGTTGTACCATTTGATTCATGTATGGAATGGTACAAAATAATTATGATTCTTTTGTTTGGTTGGATGAATTTTACCAACTCATCCAGGATGGAACCATCCCACTTAATACAATATTGTACTAGTTGGAGTGAACCAAGTGGTACAAGCAATTTGGTTGAACCATCCCATCCAGGATCATCCATTCATGCATCATGTGGTGAATGCAACCAAACACACCCTTATTAAATCTTCGATCATCTGGCTGTAGTAACTATGATGGCTATATTTTTTACCATGTGGATATGTAAATTTGCAGTCCATATTATGAAATTTAGAGCCTGAAAATGGTTTTGGCCCATAAGGCAATTTGGCTTTATAAAATGGAACTAAAATGGCCTTTTATATCTAAACCCGGCAGATTACAACATGGGCCATCTTGGGCCTTTGAATGTTTTGTGACGAATCAAAATTGTCACCACTAGAGTGCCACATCACATCCTAGTCATCACCACATCAGATAGTACTAGAATTTTGTGACTTTTTTTTTGTCCTACGTGGTGTCAATGCAATCATCCATGTAAGAAATGTAAGAAAAATAAAGAGGATGCAACAACTTGGCCGATACATGCTAAACATTCAGCGCAACTACTAGAACCAGAATAACCCCGTGTACCCTTTTCTGTGGTTTTCCAGCTGTAAAACTATATCTTTTTTATCAATAAAATAAACACAATTTCATACCTTTCTAAAAAAAAAGAAATAGAGCATAAAGATAGTGCAACCTTTTGCGTTCACAAAATGTACGTCCCCGATCTTGGTGCACAGTAACGGATCCGAGAGCATAGATATAAGATATCTAGTGCCTGTGTGCTTGGAATAAATCCAGACCCAGGCGTACGTCCTGAGTGCAATATATATAATATAATGGCTCTATCTAGCTCAGAGACAAAAGTCCGGCTCTTAGCTTGGAGCAACATACCATTAGGCATTAGATGATTGAAATCTAAAGGACGTTGACATCTGAACGAACAACCGTTAGAATTGAAGAAATTTAGCACAAGCTTTTCGTTAATTGGTAAATTAGTGGCGTTTTCTGTTGGCTCTATCTGGGAAAAACGAACACGAGCGTGGCCCACAAACACGTTAAACATTTGACAATAGCCTATGCGCATGCTAATTAGAGTGGTACACATCTGAATATATAATTAGTTTCCACTACCATGATTCGATTATCCCGAAGGACAATAATGGTAAAACAAAAGTAAATAATGCTGCCGCCCACTTCAGACATCACTGTGTACAGTGCTTCACTGAGTCCTTGTTTGTGTTGTGCATAATATTTTACTATTATATCAAATGAATTTTATGGTCACAAGCCGCAACCTGGATTTTAAACCTCTCCTAGTGTTTTAGCATTCAAAGTTTTGTATAAGCTTTCCCTATCAAACTCCTCCTAGTGAGAATTCCATGAGTCTATGACTATTGGTAGTGTTTAATTACTACTAAAAAACACTAGGAAAATTCCACCATTTTGGGAGTGTGTGGAAACAAAAAGAAAAGAGATAAATACTAAATTAAAGTGCTAATGCAAACAAGGCAAACTAACATTTGTAAGGCTAGCCGTGGCTCCCTGTTGATATGACTATTTCTCCATTCTTATAGATATATACGACGTTTATTAGATAAACAAATTAGAACTAATAACTAGCTTGTCATAAACGTTATATATTTAAGCAGAGGTAGTAGCATATATAGTTTTACAAAAGGCTTATGTTTGATTCTCGTCTTGTCTTGTTGAATATTTTCTTATATTTTGATATATATTGCTATGCACAAAAGACATTGTGGTGTAGTGTGTGGTACGGTGGGGTGATCAACTTCCTCTTCGCCTTCCAGTGCGCGTGAACTTTGAATACCTTCTTCAGGATTGCAATCCTCCTTTAAATATTTATTAATATTACCATATTTCTGCCGTTGATTGTCAACAGTAAAGTTGAATAACATTGTCATGTCTAATTATTGGGGTTTTGGGGAGAGCATCCACAGATGAGACATTGGTGGATATATACTAACCGGTGTACGCTACGCCATAAACAAGTTGTAGTAGGAGTACGGGAAGAACTTACTGCAATAATAATATGAACTTCAGGATTGGTGCAATCTTTGACGCTGCTAACAATTTTCTTGGCAGGTGCGACTAACAAGTAACAATACAGTTTAACTCAAACTAAAGTTCCTTGATAGTGCCAGGATAAGGATTGGCGTGCAGCCGGAGTTTGGACTTGGCTGTTCAGATTTGACGCCACAAAGGGCACATTCCAGTGAAAGTGATAAATAAAGTAGCAGCCTAGCAGGATAGCGAGCATTCTTGATGGTGGCCATTAATTTATTGTCTTGTGGTACAAACTGATATTGTAATTGTAATTGCGCCATTTTGTCGCAGCAATTAAAGTAAAAATGATCCACTGATACCAAAAGTCGCAATCTGCAGAGAAAGTAATCCACATCACAGATCAACTGTTTAGTCTGCTACAACGTTAATGTGAGGCTTGGCCTTGAGCCAGAGCCTGGACTTCTTTCGTAGCGTTATACCAAAGACCTCTGCCATGTCAAGCTCTTCTGGCTTGATTCCACAAGGCAGCTCCCAATCAAAATGGTAAAGAAGGCTAGCGAGTAAGAGCTCCGTGTTGGCCAGTCCAAGTGTGATGCCAGGGCATATCCTCCTACCCGCTCCAAACGGAGTGAACTCAAAGTCGGTGCCCCTGAAATCAACGTCGCTACCGTCAAATCTCTCTGGCCTGAATTCTTCGCCGTCGTGCCACAACTTGTTGTCCCTCGCAATCGCCCAGACGTTCACGAACACCTTGGTCCCTTTTGGGATATCGTAGCCCATGACCTGACATGTCTCGCGACACTCTCGGGGCAGCAGGAGTGGCACCGGAGCATGAAGCCTTAAGGTCTCCTTGATCACCAGATGCAGATACCTTAGCTTGGCCATGTCACCTTCGGTTAACCTTTCTTGTCCTTTGACGGTCTCCCTCACCTCTGCCTGGGCTTTGTGCATGACTCGTGGGTTCTTAACGAGCTCGGACATCGCCCATACCAGCACGGTCGATGACGTCTCACTCCCCGCAGAAAATATATCCTGCAACATACATTTTTTTTAGATTGAGATCCTTAAACATACAATGCTTGGAAAATTTAATTTTTTCTTGAAACTAAGGGTGTATTCGGTGGTACTTGCTGCGGCTGCAGCTGCAGCAGCCGCACTAAACTATGCAGCCAGCCAAGCACCGTAAGGTTGTGATTAGGAGGCTCGAAAGGATAAAACAAGCAGCCGAACGGCAGGGGCAGCACAGCTGCAGCTGCAGCTGATTCAATAAGCTGCAGTGAGCACACTCTAAGTTGTTAGAAGCTTTGTTTAAAGAAGTACATATATGAAAGTATATATACGACAGTTGTCTTAGGTATATAAGAGATGATCTTACGAAAATGACGGTGCTGATAATCTCGTTGGTGAGAGCAAACTGCAGGCCACCTTCCCTCTGCAGCCTCAAGAGCACATCGAGAAGGTCCCTCTCCCTCTCCGGCGCCGGCGCGAGCGCGCGCTCCTGGATGATCATCTCGATGATCCGGTACATGTTCTTCTGGCACCTGGCCATGTCTCTCGCGGCGGCGCTGAACCGGCGCACGATCCGCGACGTCGGGTACAGGTCGGCCAGGTTGAACCCTCCGGTGAGCCTCACCGCCTCGTCGAGCTCGCTCAGGTACTCGTCCTGGTACCTGCACCGGTCGCCGATGGCCGTGCGCACGGTGATGTCGTTTATGGCGTGCCGGATCCCTTCGCCGATGTCTACGACGCCGCCGCCATCGCCGGCGGCGGCGGAGCACTCGCCGGAGACGGAGCGGAGGAGGTTGGCGACCTCCTCCTCGCGGACGGGGCGGAAGGAGAGGACGCGGCGCTGGTTGAAGAGCTCGAGCACGCACACCTTGCGGAGCTCGCGCCAGCGCTCGTTGTAGTGGGAGAAGATGATGTCCTTGCCGCCGCAGCTGATGATGTCGATGGTGGCGCTGAGGTGGCGGCTGCAGAAGGCGAGGTCGTGCGTCCTCATCACCTCCATGGCGGCCTCGGCGGAGGAGACCACCAGCGTGGGGACGGAGCCGAGGCGGAGCAGCATGAGAGGGCCGTGGGTCTCGGACATCTCGAGCAGCGCGCGGTGGGGAAGGTCGCTGAAGCGGGAGAGGAGGAGGTGGTGGAGGCTGCCGATGAGCGGCAGCTGCCATGGACCTGGTGGGAGGCGAAGCGTTGATGATGATGACGGCTTTGTGCGTGAGGAGGGTGGTGTGATGTAGCGAGTGATGAGCTTGAGGATGATGAGGACGAGGAAGACGGCAAGAAACGGGATCTGTATGTCCATTTGGCAAGGAAATAAATGGGACATGCTTGTGTTTGTGTAGTTGTAGTTGTAGCTAGATCTCGAGGAGCTAACTTATATATAGAGTGGTATTCTATTATTAGCGGATTCTATAAAAATAAAACAAAACAAATTCATGCAATAGTCTATGGTGCTATACGTCAATGTGAAATCGAATAAAAAAATCCTTTTATGGCTTGTGTCTTTGTGATATCCACTACAGGTAATCTCCATTGGTGTCCACGATCTAGGAGATGTTTAATTTGTGCGTGCCTAGCGTGCGTTTAAGAAATCGTTTCAGCTTTTGTTTGTATAGGACTAGGGTTGATAGGACAGTGATGGCCAAAGCAGAGACGTGTTGGTTTGGGAACATTTCACACTATGTTGCCTTGTTTATTTCCTTGTTTTTGTCTCATATATCAGTCACCCGTTTGACATGTGTTGCATAGCACTGTTATTTTATCGAGAAAAATCCTTATTTGACACCAAAAGATAGCTCAATTACTTAGTTGACCTAGAAATTTTTTCCCTCCCCAATTTGACACTGAATTCTAATTTTCATTACTTATTTGATATTTTTGTCTAGCTAAATTTGGCAAAACAACATCCAAATCACCTTAAAAAATAACGGAACTTTTTCTAGAGAGAAAATAAATGATGATGAACGCATATGTTGTTGTGGTGGGAAAACTAAATTTTCATCAAATTAGGTTACTTTTAAAAATTATCTAACATTTATGGCACCCAAATATTATTAAAACTAATTAAAAATAAATACTATTCTCACATCAGATGCAATAATTTGTTCAATTATTTCTTGCTAGACTAAGTTACATAGAGAATTATGAAGAATGGGGATTTAGAAAATTTTTAGAGAATTATGAAGAATGGGGATTTAGAAAATTTTTAGAAGAACCTCATAATTATGTATGTAATTTATGATGGAAAATAGTTTTATAAATTGTCACATCCCATGTGACGAATGTTAGCTATTTTCTCGTGATTTTTTAAAGTATTTTAGTGCAATATATTAGGAAAGTTTCAAATTAATCTAATTTGGTGGATCTTAATTTTCAGACTATAAAGGTGTATATGTGTTTTTAATCACACATCTTCATTTTTCTATGTTAAAAGGTTTCATGAAGTTTAGAGATGATTTGGGGGTCGTTTTGTCTGACTTACTAATGAAAGTGACAAAAATATTGAGTAAGGAAAGAAAGTTAGAACTCAAATGTCATATAAGGAACAAATGCTTCTTTATCTAGCACTATATAGTCAAATCGTGGCCTAACGAGGCTAGATTTGTTTTCGTTATTTCTTCCCGATGAGAGGAATTTTTTTAAATTTTGTATTTTTAGTTTTCTGATTTTTCAAAAACAAATATTCTAGTGAAAAAGTTGTAGCCACCGTTTCAAACGGTTATTTTAGATCAGAAATTTGAGTGGATTATTTGAGCACCAAGATGAATTTAACTAGAAAACTTTTGAACTGCAAAGTTACACATTTCGTCGAGTGCTACAATTTTCATATAAAGATCACATCCATCCAAGGTCATATGAATTAGTTATGATTTTCGAAAAATACATTATCTGGGTGGCCAACATTCCGCCGGCCAACCATTGTGCTAGTGGGCTTGCAATGCATTTTTTTTTCTTGGCGGCCCTGGGCTTATTCCTGCCCTTCCTTACGGACGAAGCCCAATCAAGCAGACGGCCCAGCCAACCTGGACCACCCACTTTTTCCATTTCCTTTTTTTTTTCCCATCACGAAGCTGGCTCCTGGCTGGGGGCAGAGCGGAGGCGTTGATTCAAGTGGTGGAAGCTGGTGGGCCCATCAACGCCGTTTGGCTTGGCGTGGCCGCCCGCGGCTTGCTGCTCGTGCGCGCACCGGCCGCCCCACACCTCCATCCTCATGGTGCCGGTACTGGTGGCTTCATCCCCCCTCCCTCCTCCCCTCGCGCACCCACCACCCACCGCCCCTACCGCTGCTGCCTAGTCCCCTCCGCCTCCCGAACTCCCGCGCCGCCGGCGAGGAGCGCCATGCGCGCCTCCGCGACCTCACTGCTGCTGGGCGGCGGCAGGCTCCCGCGGTTCCACTTCCAGCCCCTCCGCCGCGCCGCCCCCACCAAGCCGCCCTTCCACGGCCCCGCCGCCTCGTCCCCTCCCCTCCCCCTCCGCCGATGCCGCGCCAGCAACTGGCCCCGCCCGCTAGCCGCCGTCTCCGCCCCCGCCTCGTCGCTGCCCGTTCCAGTGACGGCCGCTCCCTCGCCGCGGGTGGATGATGGTGGCTGGGGGGTAGCGGCGGCCGCGGCCGTGAGGAGGGTAGCGGTGGCGTTGGCGTGCGGGGCGCTCGCGGCGGCGTGGTGCCGCCGGGCGATCGCCGTGGGGGCAGCCGCGGCGGCGGGAGCGGGGGCCGCGGCCGGGGCCGGGGCGCCGGGGGCTGTTGAAGCGGCCGCGGGGTTTGGAGGGGCGGCACTGCGTGAGGCCTGGCCCAGGGTGCTGCAGATTCTCCAGCTGCTCAGGGAGCACGGCCTGATCCTGGCCGTGCTGCTCGGTCTCTCTGCCTTCTTCTCCATGGCAGAGACCTCTATCACGACGCTATGGCCTTGGAAGGTGCGTGCAGCAAGTCTGTGGATACTCATTTTCTTACATTACTATTGTTGTTGTAGTAATTAGTGCGCAGACGTGAAATGGTTCGTCCTCTTCGTTTTGCAATCAATTTAGTTCCCTGGGTACATATGTAGAATATTGACAGATTTTGAAGACGTAGATGGGCTGGTTGCTGTCAGTAATCAGTAGGGGTGAAAACAGTACAGATATTATCTGCCCGCCCATCCGACCGAATGGTTTTATTAGAGGCTAAATGGGATAGTCCATGTCCAGATCCGAATATTCAAAGTTAGATATCCGATATGCTAATAGGAAAGATTTTAATGTCCGATACATCTGACACTTTTTGAATCCAAATCCAAGGAAAAAAAAACTATGTATTCGTATCCGTATAGGTATCCTTATACATCCGTAGTGAACTACTATGCTAGTTACCCTTGGATGACCAGGTAATGGATTGGAGTTAGTAGCGATAGCTGATGGCCATTTGTATGAGCAAACTGATACTAATTTAGTCTGTTGGGATGAGTAGGCGCATGGGTTGAGGGTGGGATAGCAGTCGTCACCAAGCAATGCAGATGTGATATGAGCAGTGATTTTGGGTGTTCAAATTGTCATTCTCATCCTGTTTCAGCATTGTTGTGATAATTTCATTTCTCGGTGGTGGTGGTAATCTAGGGCCTGTGTTAATATTTGAGAACTGATGTCATTGTGGGAAGTTGTGCTGGTAGTTATGGACTGTTTTTGTTTTATTTTAGTTTTTTGGAGGGGTGGATAGCATCATAGCATGTCTAACTGTATTATAACTGGACAATAGTGAGGGCCTTCAGATATGACAACCAATGTGTGCAAGTAAGTGACATCCTATGCTAGTGATCTGTAGGCAAATTTGGCTGGGATTTATGCAAGGAAAGTGCTCACCGCTTTGAGATTAGGAGTTACTAGCACTGGATTACCAGTCTATAACTTTAATCTCGTCAGGTAATTGGGCAGTTCTGGCTCAGAAATAAATCAAAATGCTCATTTACATCCCTCAATATAGTATTAGCATACGTCTTCGTACATAATCCCAACATTGATACTCTTTGTATGATTATTAACGAAAGTGCAATGTCCCTGTCTATTCATGTTTATCAAATTTCAATTACTCAAAAGAACCAAACAAAATAATCCATCCTAATTGTTTATTGAATTAGGTTGACATGTTGAATTTGTTTTATATTTTTGGTGGAGAATTTTTTTTCCAGGGACAAGTTTTAAGACTTAGGTTTAGTGTCATTTTGTCTTTGGATTTTATCCTAAGATTCAAGTTTAATGACATTTATCATTTTTATTAGGTTCAAACTTTTGCAGTAAAATAGTCATATTGAAATGACTAAAATATTTGAGCTTTGTGCCTACCACAGCCTCTTTGTAATAGCACACGTGGTTTGTAAGTTTGATTTGATTATAAATTTGAATTGCCTGATGCTTGATGTTCGAAACCTAGTAAGAATCACACAAATGGCAACTCTACAATTGCAGATGCAACTCTCTTGATATTTCTTTTGCAGAAGTGCTGAAGCTGCATACTTTTATTGTTTGCTTCTCTGTTTTTATATATTTCTCGAGATTGTTCAGAAGCTACTACGCAAAGGCCAGGGCCTTATCTGCCACCACCCTGCCCTGCAGCAAATTGCTAGTTAGCCAGTTAGCCTCGATTCAGGCATTAAGGCA
This sequence comes from Digitaria exilis, assembly GCA_015342445.1. NCBI lineage: Eukaryota > Viridiplantae > Streptophyta > Magnoliopsida > Poales > Poaceae > Digitaria > Digitaria exilis. The sequence continues at coordinate 354,797 of JACEFO010001677.1, read as the reverse complement.
CCGCCCTGCTAGGCAGCTATCCACATGTGGAATTTTTAGAATATGTTTTCAAACTTTTTTTTCTCTCGAATACTTGTTTTCAAACCTTATTTCTGATTATACCCTTTTCATAAAGTAAACGACTGTATGCTGAGACTTTGCTTTTTCTTCCATCAGGTTCGTGAACTAGCTGAAAAGGAACCTGAGAATGGTGTTTTCAAAATGCTCCGAAGTGATGTCACTCGCTTTCTGACAACCATTCTCATTGGCACAACGTAATCCTTGGCATTTCTAAGTTGTGCATCACTAATTGCAGCTTTACTTTAGTAAGCATGTTTAGTATTTTTTTTTTCATTCTGATCAGGCATAATTTGTATTAGACAGTGTGGTCAACATTGGTGCAACAGCAATTGTTACTGAGGCAGCAACAGCAATGTTTGGTGAAGCAGGTGTCAGTGCAGCTACAGGCGTCATGACTGTATGTCTCTTGTCTCATACTGCACTTTCACATTCTACTCTCGTATAAACTGTTTAACTCTGGACCCCCCCCCCTCCTCTTTTTTTTCCTTCTTTCAGGTTGCCGTTTTACTGCTTACAGAGATCACTCCCAAAAGTGTTGCAGTCCATAATGCCACAGAGGTTGCTAGGTTTGTGGTAAGGTGAGAGATATCCAGTATAACTTGGTCTCAAACATGTTTTATTGATAGTGTATTGAATATTGTGTATTTTGTGGGATTTGTCAGACCAGTGGCATGGCTTTCGCTGATCCTGTATCCAGTTGGGCGGATTGTTACTTTTTTGTCCATGGGAATGCTTAAGATGCTAGGCCTGAAAGGGAGAAGGTACACATATTACTCTCGTTCTTGGTCATCTTGTCGATTAAAATATAAATTGCCTCTTCTGTAAATAATTTCCAAATCAACTGCCCATGTTAGCGAGCAATCTAATTCTAGGTGTTTGCTAGAATTTTGATAATTACTTTATGTATAATTTGATTTATAGAGTGAATTTAGTATCAGTTCATATGTCAATTCAATAAAACGTTGGTATGTTTGGTTTTATATGCTTGACAAAATTCCGTGTGCAATGTATATTGACTTGCTATACTTTTTAGTTCAATACACCTTTATGTGTTAAACTAATTCATTATTAAGGCCCCTTTATAGATAAGGATGTAATTTTTCATATTTAATTCAGACAAGATTTCAAGTTGTATCTGTGGTGGATATATCTTTCTCAAAAACCAGTTCTGAATCTTGTGCATCATATGCACTTATTTCCTCAGTGAACCATATGTTACTGAAGATGAACTGAAATTAATGTTACGAGGAGCGGAGTTGAGTGGTGCGATTGCAGAAGATGAACAGGTTAGACAATAACATGATCTGTAGAGTTGCTCATCTATCATGGATCATGTTTTCTATTTATCCTTTATGTTTCTGTGATATGTCACAGCAATACTTGTTGTCCTTTGCAATCTGCACAATCCTTCACATTCATTTTTTTTTTCATTATTTGAGAACCTCAATACCTCAAATAAAGTGAGCTCTGGACATTTCAGGAAATTACTGAGTAACTAACATTTTTTTGTGTGATTTCAACTGCTAAATTAATGTCTGCACTATTTTACATAAATGCGAAAATTTGAAAGTGAATGCCATGCAAATTTCATGAACTTTTAGATCATACTGTTACACACTAGGAGTTTGCGTCATGATGTTTCATTACTACACTTCAGCAACTGTTATTCAGGGCAGATGTTTTGTGTCCTGGAGGACCTTTCAGTGGTGATCCCACTTGTTTAAGCCTCTGCAGGCAATAATCCAGTTCATTTATACTTGATTGGAGGCGACCATTCTGCATAGCTTTCTGTCTTAATCATTCTTAGGAATTGGGTTAACTGTGACCATAGCATGGCAACACAGAAATCAGATTTATTTATCGCACAAAACTAGAATTCAGAAATTGCAATATAAAGCTGCAGATTTAGTATAGATTTAGTGTGTCAATTTCAACGTTCTTAAGGCAGTAAAGGATCCTGTGGAGATTTGGGTATGCATTGTCACCTGGGTGACAAGTCATATCTTGGTTGCCACAAAGGGCTAGTTGTGCACTGTCGTCTAGGCAACACCTAAGATCAACTTACCACCAGCTAAAATTTTGGCTGATGAAATCAGTAGTTTTGTGATACAACTTGTTAGTCAAAAGTATCGTGAGGTACATACTAAATCTTTAGTTCTGTGCTACATCCTTGAATACGCAGTTTTATGATAGTTTTTTGTATGCAGAAACAGTGAAGGAAGCCCCTACTGTGACATATATGTTAATATGAGAACGAAAAGAAAATAAGAGTAAAATGTAGAGAGCCTTAGTTATGAAGAAAAGGAAAAGAAAATAAAACAACTGCTATTTTGTGATAGATTTGCTTACACACACAAAAAGGAAAAGACATTAAAACTGCACAGTGCAAAGTGTGCATTACTTATGTGCCTAGAAGTAGAACCTATTACTGTTTTACACTATTATGAATTCCTGACTCTTACCTGCTTGTGTAGGATGCTTTTGTAGCTATTATTGATCAGCTGAAATCAACACATGAGTCTTTTAACAGGATATGATCGAGAATGTCCTGGAAATTAAAGATACACATGTGAGGGAAGTAATGACGCCTTTGGTGGATGTAGTTGCAATTGATGCTATCGCAACACTTATTGATTTCAAAAATCTGTGGGAAACTCATCAGTACTCCAGGTATGACCTGCTATGACCTGACAAGTAGTTCTCAAGTCTCGTCGTTGACATCTGCTGCTATCTCATCTCCAGAGTTCCTGTTTTTGAGGAGCGCATAGATAATATAGTTGGAATCGCATATGCAATGGATATGCTTGAATATGTGGAAGAGGTCTGCCTCTTGTTCTCCATTTCATGTAGAAACTTATTCGCTTTGCACAATGTATTTCTAAAGGAAAGGTAAAATATGCATTTTGCTTTTGAAGGTTGAAAAGTTGAATGAAATCACTGTTAAGGAAATTGCACATATGCCTACATACTTTGTTCCAGGTAATGGCAGGTCTCATGATAAACTCAAAAACAGGAATCTGTCAGTATTTTACAGAATTGAATGTTCTCTCAATGAACTATACCTATCACAACAATTAATTTATATGCTTTCTCCCATATTCACATGTCATGGATGTAAATATAATATTTTCCATTTGGCAGATTCAATGTCTGTTTGGAATCTTTTAAGAGAGTTCCGGATCAGGCAGGTTCATATGGCAGTGGTCCTCAATGAATATGGTGGAACTATTGGTGTATGTCCCTATGAAACTAATCCTTTATATTCTGTGCTTTTAACAACTGAATGAAATTCGGAACTTGTTAATGATGTAATTATGTATTTCACCAAACATGATTACTTGCTCGATGAGATTTTACATTAATTGTTTTTACTGATGGCATACAGTGTGGTCCAAGAATGTTTGGTCAAATCAGTTTCGTGAGTAGTTTTAAGTTGTAACTTTCAAGCATGATAGTTATTAGTCTGGCTAATCTTTGCTGGATGCTATTCAGTACCTGGTGATATTTGGATGGCCATTTATTGGCATCACTTCTTGTCTTTTATTCCCGTAATGATAGCCATGCATGTAGTGTAACCATGCGATGTGATGCTTAGCGTGATCATGCTATGTATTTTAGGACTTAAGCCTACCCCTTAAAAAGAGATTGCGTAGTCTCTTCTTTTAAACAATAGGAAACTAGTCTCTCCAGTCTTAGGCTCTCTTGTGCCATTTTGAAGTCTACTTTTCCACTTCTTGTTTTCCCTCTTGAACACGCAGGAGAGTTGTGTATCTTTGTATTAAGAGTTACTTTTCCGCTTAAACTATCCTAAAGCTGAACTAAATAAATAAGTAAATAAATAGATGGCCTTTTCCGTTCATATTATGTGCTCCACAGTTACAGGGCATTCATAGGGAGCTCACAACTTGTTCGACAGGTTATGGTTTAGGCAATAGATGATGGCTAATGATCATATTTTTATCTCATTTTAACTGTAAAGATAATTCGTTACTCTTGTCACATGACTCATGCTCACTAGTAAAGGTCTGAAAATGAATGGAGAAGTCCATATTTCAGCTTCTACTATTGAACTTGTCTTACGCGTGCTGTCTGTTCGATACAATCTTGGTGCAATTGCCCTTTCATGTAACGATATCTATGCAACCACTTGCAGCAACTAAATTCTTTTGTGCTCTAAAATTATTTGTCAAAAACAACTTGTAATTTAATATGTTCCCTTTAAATGAGAACTGCTTTCTGACCTTTGAACAAAAATGAACCCCCAAAAAATGCAGATTGTAACACTAGAAGATGTGGTGGAAGAAATAGTTGGCGAAATCTTTGATGAGAATGATTCAAAGGTGATTATTTCAGATTTTTTCCTGTTTAACTTTCACTAGTGGATGTTCAGTACCATTCATCTACAAGCTATTATTTCGCATTAACTTTTCAAAGTGTTTCCCGTTATTTGTACTTAATGTTCCTTTTATGCCTTGCAACTATCGTTCTTATAGAGAATTGGGGAAACACCTCTCACCCAAACATGGGGGGGGGGTGAGCTTTCATTATATAGACCGTATAGGCTTGGAGTACAAGTAAACATAATACAAGCACAAATACAACTCTAACTCTAACACCCGCCCGCAGTCGCAGGGGGATTGTCAAGAACACCTAGACTGGACCTAAAATCAGTAAACAACTGTACAGGTAGACCCTTAGTCATAATGTCAGCAAACTGCCGCGAGGAGGGAACATGAAGACCACGAACTTGGCCCAAAGCCACCTTCTCGCGGACGAAGTGAAAGTCAATCTCGATGTGCTTCGTTCGTCGATGATGAACAGGGTTAGCAGTCATGTAGATAGCACTGACATTGTCACAATAGACAAGCGTAGCCTTCGAGAGAGGAACATGAAGCTCCTGAAGAAGCTGACGAACCCAACAACATTCAACCACTGCATGGGCAACAACTCGGTATTCGGCCTCAGCACTGGAACGGGAGACTGTGGTCTGGCGCTTGGATGACCAAGAGATGAGAGTATCACCAAGGAAAACACAGTAGCCTGAGGTAGAATGCCTGGAGTCAGGACAACCAGCCCAATCAGCATCTGAGTAAGCGGTAAGAGTGTCAACAGGACCAGCACCAATGTGAAGACCAGAAGAGAGGGTACCCTTCACATAGCGCAGGATGCGCTTGACAAGTGCAAGATGAGGCTCGCGAGGATCATGCATGAATAAACAGACCTGCTGAACAGCATACGCAATATCTGGACGAGTCATGGTGAGATACTGGAGAGCACCAGTTAAGCTGCGATAACCAAAGGGATCAGCAACAGGAGCACCATCTGTGGCAGACATCTTGGACTTAGTGTCAACAGGAGTGGTGGTAGGATGACATTCACTCATACCGGCACGCTGCAGAATATCCAAGGCATACTGTCGCTGAGAGAGAAATAATCCCGAGGATGAACGAGTAACTGTCATGCCCAGAAGTGATGAAGATCACCAAGATCCGTCATAGCAAACTCACTGTGAAGCCGACCAATGATGTCTTGAAGAAGAACCGTGGAGGAAGCAGTCAGGACTATGTCATCCACATAGAGTAGCAAATAAGCAATGTGTGTGCCGGACTGATAAACAAACAGAGAGGTGTCGGAAACGGAAGAAACGAAACCCAACCGTTGAATATAAGTTGCGAACCGCTGGTACCAGGCACGGGGAGTTTGCTTCAAACCATATAACGACTTCTGAAGAAGACAAACATGATCAGGATGAGCCGGATCAACAAAACCTGGTGGCTGCTGACAATACACAGTTTCGTCGAGATGACCGTGAAGAAAAGCATTCTTCACATCGAGCTGGTGAATAGGCCACTGGCGAGAAACTGCAATACTTAGAACAGCCCGAATCGTGCCAGGTTTGACAACAGGACTGAAAGTCTCATCATAATCAATCCCAGGTTGCTGAGAAAATCCACGGACGACCCAACGAGCCTTGTGACGCGCAAGAGAACCATCAGAGTGGAATTTATGCTTGTAAATCCACTTCCCAGTCACAACATTAGCACCAGGTGGACGCGGAACCAGACGCCAAGTACCATTGTCCATCAAAGCCTGAAACTCATCTGCCATGGCAGCTCGCCAATTGGGATCAGCAAGTGCACTACGATAATTAGCCGGAACAGGAGAAGCGACTATATGATCAGCAAACATATTCTTATAAGTTTTAGGACCAATAGTACCAGACTGAAGGCGAGTAATTCTGCGAAGAACTAGTGGTGGCGAAGCATCACTGGTCATAGGACGTCGTAATGGTGAAGGCGGTCGAAGAGCAGCAGCCGATACTTCTGCAGAGGTACCAAAACGCCGGACAGGTATAGGATCATGAATGGGACGAGTGAAATAGTACGAGAAGTAGAAGTACTAAAAGGGAGACGCGCATGCTTGCCAAGCTGACATGCGTGACAAAGCGAGCGATCTACTTTATTACATGAGATTAAATTGTTCTGCCTAAGGGAGGCTAAGACTGCTGAACCAGGGTGACCAAGGCTACGATGCCACAAGGACGAGGAGGCTGCAAGCATGGCATGGGCGGTGGTGGTGACAGCTGAGGGGATGGTGTTGAGATCGCCAGCACTATTGGAGCGAAGAATCACGCGCCCCGTCTTGGGTTCCTTAACAGAGAAACCAAAGGCGTCAAACTCGATGGAACAACTATTGTCGCGAGTAAATTGACGAACGGAAATCAAGTTACGAATAATAGAAGGAGCGACAAGGACGTTATTCAAAACGAAGCGTGACGTGTCTGTGGTGAGAACTGAGGAACCTCGGGATGTGACAGGGATATGTGCACCATTGCCTACAGTAATCGTAGAATGAACAGCTGGGAGGCGAGAGAGGAGTATACCGTCCGAGGAGTGCATGTGAGTGGAAGCGCCACTGTCCATCACCCACGAGTTGCCTTGGAGCGCCATCTGCTGGAGAGCAGCCACCAAACCAGCCTGATCCCACGATGGCGGCGCCTGAGGAAGAGAGCCGAGGGCGGTGTGAGCCTGAGGGGCAGAGCCAAGAATGCCCTGGTCACCACGCCATGGCTGCCCGCCCGTAGCCCAAGCTGCACCTGAGCCGCCAGCCTGCGCGCCCTGCTTTGCAGCCCATGGATTGAAGCAAATCCAGGGGCCAGTGGGCTGGGGAGCACGGAACTGCTGCTGCTGACCGCAACCGTTCTTCTTGAAGGTCTTCTTGCGCCGCTGCTGACCGCCGCCGTTGCCCTTCTGCTGCTGGCGCTGCTGCCCCTGCTGCTGTTGCGGTTGGCGGTGCTGCTGCTGCTGCAGCGGCGGCTGCTGCTGCTGCTGGATAGGCACAAATGAAGAACGGCAGTCGACACCGCAGCCGGTAGAATTGGTGGAGGCGACGAGGGCTGTGGAGGCAGACACCTTGGCCTCATTGGCCAGACGGAGCTCCTTCAGGGTGAGCTGATCGAGAGCCTCGTTGAAGGTGATGCTGGCAGTGGAGGCAATGATGTCGGCAGTGTTGCTGTAGACGGAGTTGAGGCCGCGAAGAAGGTTGAGGACGAGGGTGCCGTTGTCGACAGCGTGGTCGACGTCGGAGAGGGCATCGGCAGCCTTCTTCATGGCCTTCCCGTAATCTTCGATCGACATGTCTCCCCGAGTCAGAGTGTGGAACGCGTGACTCAGGAAGATCGCACGAGGTGCCTTGTTCGCCTCGAAGCGCTGCTGGATCGCAACCCAGAGCTGGCGAGCGGTCTGGTACTTGGTCATGGTGAACTCCAGGACGGACTCGGCGACGGAGCCGTAGAGCCAACTGCGAACACAACAGTCAGCGGCACGCCAGTTGTCGGTGACGGGGTTGGGGGCAGGGGTGCCGTCAATGTGTGCGAGGAGGCCGAACTTCCCGCACAACGCCTCGAAGTATTGGCACCACTTGGTGTAGTTGGAGGCGCGGAGCTCCAACTGCATGGGGACGTGGGACTGGACGGCAACGGTGGAGTACAGAGCCGCCATCGGATCGTCGGGGACGGAGGAGACGCAGTCTTCGACGGGAGAGGTGCTGCTGCTGTCACCGATGGAGAAGGAAGACTCGGCGGTGACAGAGGACATTAACAGATTGAATCTATTGGGTGGAGAGCAGCCGACGAGGGAGGGCGGCGCATAGGGAGGGCAGCAACCAGGGAGATCGCTGTTTGGGGGTGGGGGAGGGGGTCGCGACTGGGAGGGGGGAGGAAGTCGCGACTGGGATGGGGGGAGGGTCGCGACAGAGGAGTCGGCGACTGGGAGGGGGGAGGAAGTCGCGACTGGGAGGGAGGCAGCGGAGGGAGGCCCGGGTTAGGGTAACCTAGGACTCGTGATACCATGTAGAGAATTGGGGAAACACCTCTCACCCAAACATGGGGGGGGTTGACCTTTCATTATATAGGCCGTATAGGCTTGGAGTACAAGTAAACATAATACAAGCACAAATACAACTCTAACTCTAACAGTTATTATTAAAATCAGCTCTTAAGAACTTAAGAAATCTAGCAGACCACGCTGAGCCATGCCAAATAAAAAACTTAAGGCAGACCGCATGGTCAACTTTTACTGCTGGACATCTTTTAGGTGTGGTCTTTACTATTTTTTCAGAAGTTTACAGAAGAAAGTCCCAACACTCGTTGACTTGGGTAGCTAGAGACATAACCCAACATAAGCCGTTAGCAAGAGGGGATAAAACTTGTAAAACTATAAACCAGTGTTCTGTGGCAGAGACCACACTATTTTCTTTTATGCCCCAGAGGTCTTCTCTTGGTTCTCATCAACATATGAGTGGCTGTGTTTTCATGTTGGCTCGCCAAGCCTTGCAACTAATCCACCTTCCCTGTCTGGGGCCCCTTCTCCTTACCCCTGGGCTTGGGAACAACTATGTTGAAACAACACATATGGAGTTTGAATCCTTCAAGGGATATGTTCTCAAATTATATTGGTATTTTGTGGCAAATATTAGTACCAAGTTTTTAACAAATATCAATGCCAATAAACTTGTCTCAAGATGTCTCAAAACAAATGAGAACACAACCTGAAAAGAGACATGCAGTGAGGACTCTTGTATTGTCAACTTCCAAAGAGCTATGTGATTGTTTGCCAACTTTTGTGCCCTTGGTTTCCATATCCTCACACATTGTTAGAAGTTCTAGCCAGTGCAGGTCATAATCAGGGTTCATAAGCCAGAACAGGTTTCCTTATTGGCCAGGAATGATTGGGAACTATCTGATGTCCTGAATCTATATTGAGAGACGGACTTTTTAAGATTTATTCTAAATTGGCCACAACCCGTCTAACTAGCATTAGTTTGATATTGAAACTATAAGGGACTCGGTGGTGTGCCTCTCCAAGTTTAATCTGGAAGCAGCTGCTTCCCACCTGGTTTCTGTACCATAGTCAAAAGTCATAACAAAGGATTTGTCCATGTAACAAACTACTAGATGCTATGTGCTTTGGCAGTCTCTTGATTTCTTCTGCTACTCTATCTATTACCCTTTCAGGAGGAAATCCAGAGGAAAACAGGTAATATAGTAAGGCGGGAAGATGGGACGTTTGATGTTGATGCAAATACATCAATTGATCACCTATCTGAAGAGCTTAGTATTAAAATACCAGAGGTATTATTTCTCATTAGATCTCTGCTTTCTCTCCAGTTGCTATGCGCTCCCTTGGCCATAAAAATGTGCATTTTGGAAACTGGACATGGATGTCATCAATACATTGTATCTGTACATTGTTATACAGATATAGCTTTATGGATGTATTTTTTATGAAAAATGTAAACTTAATATCTAGGTCAACATAAGTATCCTCAAATATTCTTCTATATTAGAATATGCACTTGACAGTCATCATATGGTCTAGTTTTCTTATGGCTCTTTACTCTACATTGATTGATATCCTGCTCCTTAAAGACACTTGGAAATCGTCTATTTGCAGGGCCATCAGTATGAGACTGTGTCTGGTTTTGTCTGTGCTTCTTTTGGCTATATTCCAGAAGAAGGTGCAAAAATGCTTGTGATTCTTGAAAAGGAGTACAGAGAAGAAAATGGTGAATATCAGGAGGAAGGTTCTGATCGGCAAGATGATAGAGAAAAAACTCAAGCTTATGAACTTGAGGTAATAGCCATAATCTGGTACTTTATATGCTTAGAGTTCTGGCACAGGTCTTTACTACCGCATTGTAGTTAGTGGAGTATTATGAGATCATCGGGTTACCATTGGAAATGTTCCACTAGAAACTTGCCAATATAGCTGATATTGTGAAGCCATAATTATAAAAAAAATCTACTTAGAGCTTCACTTATCCTTGTTTGATAAAATGCCTAAAAGCATGTTTGTTAAAATAACTCCCACTAGAACATTTTCCCATATATAATTAAGGAAGTGATTCCTAGGAAGTTTTGTCTATAATAAATTTGCAGATGGGCCTGAAATGGCTGCATTGATTTAGCATCTTTATTGTACGGAGGAGTACAATTTTACCTACTGCCAGATTCGAGTATTCAACATTGCTCTGCATGCTTGATTGACCATATAAAACCACAAAATACTCAAGGTTACTGAAACATGTCTGCTCGATACTCTTGTATCTGTGCCATTTGTACTGGCTTTGTTTTTATTTGAACTAGAAAAAAAATGAAGCACAAAAACCAACTCATGAAAAAAAAATTACTGCTAAATTGAGACAGAACAGCGGGTTATTTTAGTAAACATTGCGTTGCACAGTGCCTTATTTAGCTGATGCTACTCCCAATTTTTTTTTAAAAAAATGGCAGTCTATTATATCTTTGTTGTGGAATGATAGGTGAATTGTTTCATATCTCTAGCCATGTTTACTGCCTTTCTAACTTACCTGACCTCTTGCAGATACTGGAAGGTAATGCGAGGAAGGTGGGTAAAGTCTTGTTCAAGCCAATAAGCAGTGAATGTGTAGGTGTGGACGACAAGGGTGTGAACCGTTTGATTTCAAAGAAGATCGTTAAACGGAAGAAGAAAGACTCTGGTGATCCTTACAATAGCGACAACGTGGAGTGTCCGGACATCACAGGGAATGGCTGTCCTGCAGAGGTACTCTCATACTCGGATGATACCAGTGCCGAGTTGGAAGATGCAAGCAGTTCTAGTGCGAAAAGGTGACAAGAAACCAACTCCATGACCATCGTACTACTACCGGGTAATAATTACAGCTCACCATCACCCCACCTAATACCCCTTGTTACAACAGAAGAGAAGAGGAGAAGAAAGACATAGTAGAGGCTACCAGAAAACAGCGAGAGCAACACCGATGAGACTGAGCAAAAGTTAACAGCAGCTTAGGGGCATTGCAGCATTTTTTCAGTAGCAGTAGTAGTAGTAGCAGCAGCAACAGTCTAGAGGTGCAGCGAGGTGTCGACGTCGACTTCACCAGGGACATGCTTGTAGTTGTAGCCCTTGCTAGGCCACAGCTCCACCGCGATGGGGTCGCCGCGGAGCTTGAAGCTTTTGCATTCGCAGGCAGTGGTCGGCACGGCCGGGAATAAGGCGGCGGTGTCGCGCAGCGGCCTGCATGGGTAGAGCAGCTCCGGGTGGAAGAACCACTTGACCGGCGTCTCCCTCGGGGCGGCGGTGGCTGCGGGGCGGGGAGCGAGCACGTGGAGAAGCCTCTCCTCCCGCTTCTCCCTGATCCTCTCCAGCTCCCTGAACCGCTGCTGCAGCAGCGCGATGGAGGAGGAGAACATCACCTGGCCGTCGCTGCTCTGCACCCCCATGTCTATGATGACTGTCTACTTCGCTCCTGGGTGTGGGTGTGGGGTTTGTTGTTTGAAGGGGGGTGGTCGTGGGCATGTGTGTATTTATAAGCCGCAAAGTTTTGTCGCGGCGCAGGTCGTCGCCTTGTGGTCGCCTTGCAAGTTGGGGCTTTAATCCCTTCTTTCTTCCATTATGTGATGCCGTGCTATCTGCTGCTACTGTGTGTTTTATGGGCCGATTGATAAAAAGAAAGAAAGAAAGAAACACTAGGCTAGATTATGTGTGAGAGAGAATCTGGGAGGGGAAGGGAATGTCACGTCGCCCGAGAAAGGATGTGGGAGGCGTGCAGGTGAGAGGAGAGTCGTGGGAGGGAGAGTCCAAGGAAACGGGCCGCGGACGCTTGCGCTTGTTGCGTTGCCGCTGGTGGGAATCGCCCTTGTGTTGTGTGTGTTGAGGAGGGTGGCCATGATTGCGCCCTGTTTGTCTGTCACCTTTTTTCCTGCGCTGCGGCTCCCCCACTATTTTGCTTGTGCGCTGCCGCAGAGTCTATGCCCTGCGGCAGCCGGCAGGGGCGGCAGGGCAGGGGAGAGGGCTGCATGCCATGCCCTGCCGCGTGCTCGCTGCCGTGCCGCGTGACTGTTCCAGTGTTCCTCTCCCCGCTCTGCAATTGAACGCCGATCGCTGCTGCTCGTGGCGTCTAAACGGGCAGATGGACGCTGCGTGCTTTTCCTTCTATAATAATGGCGTCGCTGGGGCTGCCCCGATTCGTACGCGCGGCGTCTAGCGTGGTGTAAAGGGTTAGCAGCTGTGCTGTGTGGTGCCTGCCACGCACAGAAGCGATGGAAAAAGCACCTAGCGCTAGCGGCACTTTCAGGTGTGGCGCTGTGCGCTCCATGAGCCCGTGTCTTCGTTTCGGTCGTGTGAACGTGTTTGGGGGTCTGGGAGCAGAAAGTCCGCGCGGAACTTTGCTTGTTTTGGTCCTTGACCGGGGCATCGGAACCGAAAGACCCGAGTGTGACGAGTGCTACGCTCGCACGTAGGTGTAAATTTGAGTGCGTAGCTTCTCGATGAAAAAAGAGCACGATTGAAGTGGCGTGCTGCCTTGAGCATTGATAAAAGTTGATAGGCTTTCATCAAAAAGAAAAGTTGATTGGTCGGTGTTCCTTGTAAGTGCATGTAGACAGCCAATGGACCGATAACAACAGCTCCGTGGCATGCACGACCAGTTATTATCGAGATATTGTCATAAATAATTATCGTTGGGCGCTGTTTTTCTTTTAATAAAAAAAGGACTACACCAATTTTAACAGTACATGGTAACAAAATTATCTACTACGGCCGATGAGCATTCGTCGCTGCACCGTTGCTATCATTGACGCACCCGCCGATCGCCTCTCACGCTACAGGCCAGGCCACACTGCCACAGTTGAACAATGCATGCCATGCATGCATGTGATGTCAGCCTTGACAACGCCCTCCGCTCAATCATCGGCCTCCGTCATTGCCAGCCTAAACGCTGGCCTTCATCGCCTTCGTAGCACTGCTGTCACACTGCTCGCGCTCAAACTGCAGCATTGTACAATCAAGCCGATGTTCTGCTCTGGTCATGAGCGCACTATCTTCGTAGAAACATGGTATATATTTTTAGTATTCCCTCCGTTCCAAATGATAAGTCATCCGAAGTGTCATTTTGAATGTCTAAGCCGATGGCATCTTCTATAAACCTAGACATATATTTATCTAAATTCATAGCATCATCAATAAATCTAGTAAAAAGCCAGGATGACTAATGATTTGGAACGAAGGGAGTAGTATTCAACACGTTCAAATGCTCAATCATTTGTTGTACCACTACTAGGCTTTAGTTCAGCTGTTCTTCAAGAATTCTCACTGCGTGAAGCACATGTTACAGCTTTGCGTGGCCCCGCAATTAAAACACACATACGGCTTGAGTATGCCATGGGATCACCACAGAAGTTCAGCTGAAAAAAAATGGCAGCTGCGAGAAAATTAAAAGTCTAAGAATCCAAACATTTTAGCTGGAGCATTTGAATAAAAAATGTGAGCGTATTCCGCAAAAATATTAGGATCGTCATCGTCATTTCTAATTCATGACAATGATCCACATTCGGTCGGTCATATGAGCCGCTGCACTTGTCACGGACTCACGGTACTTATCGTTATACTAAAAATTACCAGTGCAGTTGGCATACGATACGACCCAAAGGCCCCTTATATATATCATACCGGTTTCTTAACTGTAATGCACAGTGACAGTCCCTATGCGTGGGGCTGAAACCTAATATGAGGTGCTATTAAGGAGTAGTTCTTAAAACTGGCGGTATATACAATGTGATCTGATGACAATATGCTGGTTTTAAAACATGGTGTTTTGTGTAATGCATTCCTTACTTTACTTTTGCCACAGAGAAAATGCTTGCCCCATATATGGAGTAGTGTGTGGTAAGTTCAGTTTAGCAGCCATTACGCGTAGTTAACCTATATATAGAAGCTTGGTAGACGAGCCATATCTGGCTCTAAACTAACCTATCATCCAAACTTATTACTTGGAGTGTTGTGCGTGCCCATATCTTGGTTCGCAGTGGAATGGAACTGCTGGCACATTAAACAAATCCTGGTTATCCAATCGCAGCCCATAATACCCCAAGCATGTCCTGCTAATTCCCTGCCGCGATCGCCGACCGTACGCACCCAGCCTGCTTCCCATGCGCCTCTGCAATAATTTAAGCATACTCACCTTAACGCTCTAGAGAGGGATGTTGGTGAGGTAATTTTCTAATGACAGCAGGAGGTTGATGCATGGGAGCGAGTGGTTTTTTAAAGGGAAAGAGGTGGAGAAAGGAGGTTGTTGATAGGGCAGCGGCGTGGCTAGAAGCTGCTGCATCGGCGTCCCGTTGTCCCGGAGCCGGTGGACGCCAGCGGCATGCGTGCACCTGCAGAGCATGGCGATCGTAGCGCTCTCTCTCTCTCTCTCTCTCGTGGTGGCTCATGTCTCCATCGGTCGCTCTCTACAATGGTGGTGTGTGTTGGGGTTCGGTTGCTCCCTAAAGCACCGCCCTTCTCTCTCTCTCTCTCTCTCTCTCTCTGATCGAGCTCTGGTGCTTCCTCTCTCATGGCCTTTTCTGTCGTTCCTCCCATCTTATCGACTTTCTTTCACGGCCGGGGGCACAGTCTCCGGCGGAAGCCAACACTTGCTAGAGGACGAGAAGTCGAAAGGGAAAGTTGGGGAAAGAATTGATGCAGACGGCGGCCGGCTCCATCGACATGCATGCATGATGCATCTTTATTTCTTTCTGTCTGTCTGTCATTTTGACTGCTATGCTAATATGCTATATATATATGATAGATGTACTTGCATGTACAAAGGCTGTGAATTTTGTAGAGTTCCATTCGCCAATCATCTTATCTCAGTGACATGATTTGAATCACAGATAGCACTATTGGAGTTTTAAATTAATTGTTTCATAGGAGCTAGATCAGATCATTCACCAAACTTTGCTCGAACACAGAATGAAAACGGTTACTACCGTGTTCAAGAAAAGCACGGCCTACTATAGGATTAGATTACTTTTGGTGCCGCGTCTCAATTTGTCTGGTACGGCTCTGGTTTCGATCATTGGCAAAAGCCGCAATGCATGCAACCGCGCATCTTGCATGCACTGCACATATGTCGTACACAAAGAAATGACACACACATATAGTAAAGCGTAAACCTAAAAGCCCGTTTTGCTTTACAGAAAGTGAAATTAAAGGTGATGGATAGTTTTGTTCGTGGCTCGAGGAGGATGTCCTAGTTGGTGGGGGAGTGGCCTAGGAAAATTTGCTTTGCATGCATGAGTGCATGCATGCGATCGAGGCACGTACCTCCATTGGCATGCTTCTGCGTGTGGCACTGTGCGTGAGGTATGCAGCTCGCGGTAAGGACACTACGCAAGCTGCCCAAATCTATCCGAACTGTACCCCATGGCGCATTAGGTTAGGGAAAGAGACGGTATGCGTATCGTCTGGCCGGTAGCTGATGGCGCATTAGGTTTGGAAGAGAGAGATCTAGAGGGGATTGTTCACTTGTTTGTTCCTACGAGATGTCGTCCCATATCCGTACACGAGCTCCGTGTTGACAGGTGCCCGCGTGGGCGGCTCTTTCTTTGACCACGCATGCGTGGAGCGTCTACGTGCTTGTCCGCTTTGCTTATACAATGAAGTACAGCTCTTGCAGCATGGTGCGAACTTACAAGTGTTAAGGACAAACAACGCACGAGATATGGAGTGTGTGCGTTTGTGCGCGCGCGCGTACTATTCATGCGTGTCATGGACCACAAAATAACGAGTAGTAGTTGTGTATTAAGAGTTTTTGTTACACCATCAGCAGAGATCGTGCATTTACATGTGCCGCATCCTTAACCGGTAAATACTGGCGGAGCCATGTAGAGGTCAAGGTGGGCCATCCTCCCCCCCCCCCTCCCCCTCCCTTGCTCATGCAAGATTTCACAAACACCTAGATGCAATTCATAACTTGTGCAGATATAGCACTACAGCATGAAAGATTTTAGAAATAACAAGACCGACCAGTTTCTTATTTAAATCTCGTGTGTGTGCTGATGATTGCATTCTATATGGATGCATTCTTCTTCTTCATCAACCTCTTGTAATAGCTACCCACGTCTTGCATGTTCCTTGGCTACTTTTCTATTAGCTAAGCCAGTAAGGCCTGCAAAGAGTGTCAATAAAAATGCTATAGCATACAGCCAGCTGAGACCATCTACTAACTTTTGTTTTGTTAAACAACTTAAGATACTTGTGGGTGGCGCGTAGTATATTCCTAATTTGATGATCTTCTACTCTACACTACAGAAAATTTTGAGTAATTCCCCCCCCCCCCCCCCCGTTTCATTTCTGGCTCCGCCACTGCCGGTAAGTACGAGGACGACCTTCGGATGTGTGGTCACAAAAACATTCTTATTGAGTAGTTAGTTTAATGGTTTAAACTTGCAAAATTAACTTTCCCTTTTTATTTTCAAACTGGGCTTACCCAAAATTCCATTTCACAAACCGAAACATCCATTCTTAATGATTGCATTAGTTGTGGCTAATTACACCCCGCTTAGGCGGGTTTTGTAAAAACTCCTCTTCTATATCAATGAAACAAGCACTCTCTCGTGTTGTTCGTTAAAAAAATAGCAAATTACCAAGATGAACTCAATAATAATTAGCCCACATGAAGCTACTGTAAATATGAGCTAATTAGGACCAATGGGTTCATCTGAGCAATTAGCCATCACTTATGCAGTTAATTTAATAACTAATTAGCTCATATTTAGTCTTTCTTTTGTTTAACGAATATTTAGTCCTAATTATCATTTAAAAAGGCGGGCTAATTTTTAGCCAACGGGAGCCAAACATGCCCTTATATTTGATAGTGTTTTACAGAAGGGTAGATGAGAAGAGAGAGAGAAGTTCGAAATAAAGTTAGCACACCTTATGAAACCTGTGTCGATCAACTTAGTGATCCGCAGGACTTTCTCAAAAAAAAAAAAACTTAGTGATCCGCAGGAGGGTATATGAGAAGGTTGGACTGTCCTCATCTGGCAAGTGACACGAAGCAGTAATTTCTTTTTATATAAGAAAAGGCTAAATCACACTCGAGTGTTTGGTAATTATATCAAAGACTTCCTTTTGATGACCGTCTTGTTGATAATTAGGCCATGATGGCGGGATGAAGGTATTCACAAATTCAACTTGCAGAATTATATTCATGTCTGCATATCAGTGAGATTCTTTAGCTGCCATACAATCATACAGGCAAACATTCAGGAGACCGTGTTTTTTAAATGCGAAAACGCTCACAAACACGCACGTACACTCACCCTCATGAATACATGTACGTAATCTTACCCCTATAAGCGCATCTAAGAGACTGACCAGGTTGATCTCGAGATTGACGAAGTTACCATAGGCGTTTCGCTATCGCTATCGACAGGAACATCGCCTACCATTGAAAGAACAACACCGATTAAATCCTAGATAAATCCAAGAAAATATGAGTACCGGTGTCGAGTCGAGAACTCGAACCTGAAAGGACAGGAGAACCTTACTAGCTGAGCTACGCTTAGTTTGCTAGGAGACCATGTTTTATAGTGTTGTACTGGTAATTTGTTCATTATTGTATTTTTTAGGAGAAAAATTCACGAGAAGGGCTATACATGCATGATCCTGCACTGCAACCTTTGTGTCAACTCTCTCATATTTGTGGTCGGGACAAGTAGATTTTCGCCGGGGCGGTAGTGCCATCATGGACCATGCCATTTGGACCATCTTTTAGAAAAATGTTTTTTTTTTATTCCGGGCCGAGTTTGCCATTTCGACCATGGGCTGTGGAGTCCATTTAGCGAGCTGAAGCCCAGCAGGAAACCATGGTTCAGACTATAAAAGGAGAATGAACAAACTGAGATTGGAAAAGGGAAAGAAGAAACAAAACAAGGGGGGAATGGTGACCGTCTTCCTCCTCCATGTTACCGAGATCATGCTCGATCTGCTCACGTCCTGGGTGGTGACACATTACCTCACTTTTGCCATATTCAAAATCCAGGTGGTTTGAAGAGGAATGGCGTGGATTTATTCCTAAACAACTCACTTCGAAAATCCACCTCAATCCTTCCTAATCCACCTGGCATGAGTTGTTACCGAACAGGTGGATAGTGCTTCCTCATGTAGTCTCATTATTTTTCCGAACTGGTCCTTTTCAGTGGCCATGTCCAAGAAAATTCTCTGATGTAAATTGAATTTGGTCGCCATATTATTATTTCTCTGGAAAAAAGAGAATCTAAAATGAAAAATGTAACACCCAGGTCATTGGAAATTTTTTTTTGCATACAACAATTTAATCACAGCCATTTATATGTATCTAAACCATCTTAGACATTTATGAGCTCTCATAAAAAATATTCACGAAAGAAATATATATCTGCATGATGCTGTACTAAGCATTTAGCTAGCGAATTTTGCCATGGCTCTGATCTATGTGTTCCTTTTTTTTGTGGCTAATCTCTGTGTTCCTTGTAGGGTCATATACAAGATTTAAAGGAATGTGATGTGAGATGTATGCTTACCCGTGTTCTAAGTACGATAAAAGTGACTAGATTTCGATGTCTCTAAAATGTAATGACATCATTCTCTACTTTCTTTCTTTCAGAATAACGTTGTTGCGTGAGCGTTCACTGAAATTACTAACTGAAGTTTGCTGCTTTCTTAACTCTGTAGCAACCTGTATTTTTCGGAGCACTACAATGCAATCTGCATTTATACACACACAGTGCAGAGTTCAGAAATCCATCACGCTACTTGAGAAAGTAACCAACATCGATTGACAGGTAGGGTGATGATTCACTAATGACGAATGGTACAGCATTGTTGATTCATCAGCTGAGTAGCTGACATATGCATCTGTGCGTAGTTTACACATTTTTTTTTTGAAAGATAGTTTACACAATTTTACATCACGTTATCACGTACACAGCAGGCAGCTGCTGATCGGTCTGACGAGCAGAGCACAGAGCAATACGCCGTTAACACAATCATTGTTCTTTGAATCATTGTTAACACAATCATTGTTCGTTTTAATCAAGCGTACGTATGAATACCATATCTAAGGAGTGTTGTAAAACAGTTCAAAATTAAGTTAGGACAAGTATGGAAAGGGACCTGCCAAACAAAATAAAGAGAGAAAAGGTCTCTCCCTCTAATCCGATTTCGTATAGATTACTATTGCGAGCACAGTAGGGGAACAAAACACGGGCATATATTTACCTGTCCGTCCATGCCTTCCCTCAATTTACCTGTCGAGCGAAGTCGAAAACCCCTAACCCTATGCAATTTGTATTCGGATCTGCCCATATAGTTACCTGGTAGCTTCATTTTTGTCCCAAAAAAATTATTGGAATTACATGTGTTCATTCATCTCCTATACTGGTACTGGGTCCGCCCCTGCTTCCTGCAGCAGTGGGCAGCATATGGAGGACCACGTCGGTCTTGGCGAGGCCGTGACTCGCTCCTCTTTCCGCATGGAGGACCTCCCCATGGTAAAATGCTCTCTTTCCTCCTTTTATGAATCTGTGCATCGATTAAGCAAGTGTGAGTTTTTTTTCTACACGTTATCTTTGATTGATTTGTTATTTAATTTTCCCCCGCCCTCCCCTTTCTTCTAACCTACCAGCAAGAACAAACTAGTGCCCACTAATTGCACAGCCTCTGACCAGCAGGTGTTGCGCGGCTGAACTTTGCTTGTGGCTTCTGCAGCCTTCATGAATCCATCAATCCTTATGGATTTACTTAATCTCTGTAAATTCCTGAGGAGTTTCTGAGTGGCATGTTGCTTGAGAAGGGATGTCATGGTGTCGGTGCCTGATTCGGTCACACCGGCACAAATAAGTGGTTGCGATGCTAACCACTCGTTGTCCCGATGGCGGACCTTGGTGTCGGAGACGCAAGAGTTTTTATCCTGGTTCCGGCCACGGGGCCGTACGTCCAGCAGCGGTGCGGAGCACCGAGTTCGTGTTGCTCGTAGTAGGGGATACAAGCAAAGTGGGTGAGGGAGATGAGCTCCCAGGTCCCTGGATGCCAACGCGAGTGTGGTGGCTGAGCGTAGAGCGTGTGGTTGTGCTGCGTGTGTGGTCCTTGAACTTGGCCCTTTGCATGGGCTTCCCTCCCCCTTTTAATGTCCAAGGGAGAGAGATGAGTACACATGTGTGCGTGCTTAACAGTGTTCTTGTCCTAGAGTGACGTAGCGCTGGCGTGTTGTCCATGCTGTGCACTATGGAGGCGGGAATCACGCCTTCCTACCCCTGCTGACGGCATGATGATTGTAGCGTCGACTTGACGGCTGGTCATGACGGCGCGCTGCTTCGAGGGTTAGACTATGACGATCTCCTTCGAGGGTCGCCTTACGAGAATGAGGGCGCCCTCGAGGTGAGCAGAGTGGTTGGCATAGTAACACTGCCGCATTTAGTCTGACCGTGCAGCGTTACATCTAAGTCCACTGTGTCGGGTGGATTTGACCGGGGTCTTATCTGTAGCGTGGGCGGTGGCGTGGTGCAGTGAATCCCACTGCAGAGGTGCGTCATCATGACCGGAGTTGATGGGTCGCAGAGCCCCGGGCGCAGTTCCTGGTGTGGCAAGCTCGAGCGCGGCTGAGCCTCAATCATGACGGAAGCGCCCGCTCGAGGGTGGTCGTCCACCTCGAGCGTGGCTGGGCTCGATCGTCACGGACATCCCCGCTCGAGGGTGGTCGCCCACTCGAGCGGGACGGACGCCGTGGTGGAGTTGTCGTGATGGGCCTTTGCCGGGCTGCAGAGCCAGGCCAACTTCGTTGTGGGCCTTACTGCCAAGTAGTTTAGGACCCAAGTTAGGGTACCCCAACTATTGGTACCCGCACATGGCAACAGAAAATAATAATAGATAAACAAATAAATTAAAATTCTGCCAGTAACGATGACTTGTTTATTTTGTTAGTGTTATCTTCCTGCTTCTGCAGTGAACTTCTTGATTTTTGTGTGCCATCTTTGGCGAGAGCACACGTTTCTTGTTAAGGTCTTGTTCGTTTTGGCATGGAATTCTATGGAATAGGCTTCAAACCACATGGAATATCTCGGCATGGAATCAATCTCAATCCATCCAAAATGTTTGTTCGGTTAGGCCTGGAAGGGTTTGAAACGCAACATGGTTTGGTCTCGTTCCATGCCAAAAAGGCCTAGTTTCGTTCCATGAGTCTGACCTCATAGAACCAAAACGTATGATTTAAGTGACATGCATAGAACCACTCAAACCATGTATGAAACTTATCCAGCTCGGGAATCAAACACGAGGAACCGAACAAGGCCTAAGAAAATATTTAATCCTGTCCCATCTGCCAGTAACGACGACTACTTGATTTCAATAAGAAAAAAAGACAATAGCACTCTTAAATCCTCCCATCTGCATCCTGCTCCTCTATGAACCCCATTCTGGTATTTAGGATCTCATCCTGCGTCTTTGGGAACTCCATTCTGCTGTATAGGCACAATTTTGGAACCATGGTTAGTTTTAAATTTGTAATGTAACATTGATCTTGCAGCCTCAGTTCATTCACCAGGACCTTCCAGTTCCAAGCAAGATGCTGGATTTTTCCTTCCGCCATCTTTTCAGATAAATACCATGCAGATTTTTTTCTCTTCCCAATGTTTAGCCTAAATTGAACAAGACATGCATGAAACTTGAATCCTAAACTTGTCACACCTAGAAGATGTCCTGCAGTACAAAAGGGCTATTAGAAAATCAGTTTTCCTCTGTAAGTCCCCTGAATTTCTCCCTTAGTGCCTTCAATCTAGAAACATAGTCTTCCCGGTTCCTATTCTTCACCCACTTCACATTGCATCCTGGATTTGCCTATTGCTACTTGTCCAACCACGTGTTACATCTGATTGTATTTAACTACACTTGTCTTTTGAGTTTCCTCCTGATCTTGTTCTATGTGCCAACGCCAAACAGCCATATATTGTACTCCCCGTATTGTACATAGGTTATCCCGTGCATCTAATATGGTACATGTTAGATTTAGTCCCACATCGGTAATTGATGGTGGGGGGCACAACATATAAGGTGGGGCCGTCCTCATACTATCAGGCTAGTCTTTTGGGTTGAGTTAAGCCTGAGGCCTTGGTTGTTGTTGGGCTCCGGTAGACCTAGGCATCTGGGGCGCCGGCTCGTGTGTACAGCGGGCCGGGTCGGATTCCGCTGCGCCACTCTAACGGTACAGGCTTGTAGCTTTTCTTCACCACAGGCATCATGATTCCTGGAATTTATTGAAGTTAAGATCTTCTGGGGTCCATTGTTCCAGCCTAGCTGAGTTCAATGGAAGAAAAATTAATGTCTTACTGCCGTGTTTCAGTTCTTTGCATATCTTATCTGTTTTAATGTCCGATTATATGTGCTCAATTTTTCCTAATCCAATGTATGCACTTTGATCATTGCGTGTGAACTCTTGAGTACTTTGTGATTAGTGCCTATCAGGTAGTTTTGATCAAAACTCAACCCTTATTATTTGTCACAGGAGATTCAACCTCTTGTTATGTCACTACTGTCACTGAAGGAGGCTGCTAGGACAAGCCTTGTGGCAAGAAAATGGAGAAATATCTGGACATGCTACCTTAATTTATGCTTCGCTGGCAGAAATGACTCGACCACTGAGGAGGATATTATCAAAATAGAGAGAGCGAAGTTCCTTAAGACAGTAAATTCTATTATTGAACAACACAGTGGACTAGTGCTCAATAAGTTCAGCATAAGATTCAGTCTTAAAAAGAATTCCGTAAATCATCTTGATAAGTGGATTCGCTTTGCCACTGCATCAAAGGCCAAGATTATGGAAATTAACCTGTGTCCGATAAGCGTCGACAACTAGGCATTAAAGTGTATAACTTTCCTCTTGAAGCTTTAGGTGCTCAAGGTGTGACTTTTATCCAATCCTTGTTTCTCAAGGATGTTTCTATAAAGCCACACTCGGGTATATGCGGCTTTACAAAACTCAAGAGGCTTCTTTTGCACGATGTTGAAATATCTGGAGATCTTCCAGGTTTGCTAAAAAATTGTTTTTCTCTTGAGGAATTAGAGCTCATTGCATGCAATGGTGTGCCCGAATTGTATGTGCCGCAGCAACTTGATAAACTTCGATATTTACAAATTACCCGTACGCATGTCCATAAGATTGATTTCCATGTTACTGGTCTTACACATTTTGAGTACAAAGGGGAAATGACTTATATTGCGCTTCATGGCTGCTCAAAGTTAGAGAAGGTAGTACTATCATCAGCGTCCTGCTCATTTCTAAAAGACAACAATGCACTGGTTCATGCATTCACTGCAATTCCCAGTATTTCAGCAGTCAAGGAGCTACACTTGTATTCTGATATGAAAGCACACCCGCCTGTCTGGACCTCACAGGTACCTGGTATTTATCACCTTTGCTTGCTTCATATTATCCAGACGTTAATGTTTTCTAGTTTATTTTGTACATGCACATTTCAGGTGACAGGACCTATGTACACGTTTATGTTTTTGAGGCATCTGACTTGTGAAATAAGAATCTTCACTGAAGAACCAAATCACCACGATGGAATTCTTCAATTTGCTCACTATTTGGGTGCTGCACCCCTATTGGAGATCCTGCAACTGCATGTGAGTACTCTATTTTTTGCTGATTTTATCTTGTGCTCTTTGGGGGAAGAAGTAGAAGTGCAATAAAATAACATTCTGACCTGACACTTCTTGGTGGCTTCTAAAATAGTTCATGTATTGTACGGAAATGGGCGAGCGATGGAATGGTGAGGCAACAGGGGAGGAAGTCTCCTCATGTATGGGTGGCCTCCAGCATCTCAAGACAGTCTACATGAGTGGATTCCGCTGCTATCGGCCGCAGATTTTACTCTTGTGTGGCATTCTTAAGAAGGGAACGTCGGTTGAGCGTGTCACCATACAGCCCATGGTGACAGTAAAGAGCCTTCTTTCGCTCAATCTATGGATACCTGAGTGGCACATTCGTAAATGGGCGCACTGCACCTCAGAACGGTTTGGTAAAGCTATTGATGTCCTTCCGGTGCCTACGGGTCTGTGAAGGACCACGAGTCCACGACTGGACTGCATGTTCTGTTTTGTCTAGAGGAACTCCTGTTTTGCTTATTCGTTACAGAGATGAATTTAGAAGTATGAATATACTGTGTTTTGCCTATCACTGGCCAAGGAGGCCCCTGGTTGTAAGGCACTGTTGTACCTGTGCTTTTGACATCCCTGGGTGATGTTTCTTAGTCGGTAATGCAGAACTCATGTAAGAACTTCATGACTTCGTAATTTTTGCTCTGGTAATGAAATCCGGGCCTGGCCCTTGATGGAAAAAAATATGAATATACTTGGTATGGAACTTGGTATGAACCATATAATAGCAAGTATTTCCTTAGATTGTGTTCTGTTACAGTTCTCTTTCGATTTTTGTTTGATTGGTTTTTGTGTGGGTTTCAGCTCTGCTCTTTAACATTGAGTAGTGCCAATTTCGGTTTTCAGCGTTGCATTTGCATAATCGTGCCCCCATGATAAATTGTGATTATGTCAGTTTGAACTACGAGTCTAGTGGAGTAAGAGAAAATTCATTTTATGTTATCCAGATCTATAACCAGTCCTTGCATATCCAGTTAAATATATAGCGTTTCTTTCAACGCCACTGTTTATCCGCAGACTGATTCCATGAGTTGAAGTCACTGATATAGGTTTAGCCTTCACAAACAGGTGTTCCTACAAGGCTACCACCTATTATATAGATAGACATGCTTACTTCAGTTGATACTATATAGTAGTACCAGTGAAATAGAGGAGCTTGATAAATTGAGAACAACAAGGTACGATACACAGAATGCAGATTTCAGAAATCCATCACGCTACTTGAGAAAGAATTAACCAACATGGCCACATCGATGGACAGGCGATGATTCACTCATGAAGAAGGTACACATGGTTGATTCATCAGTTGGCACGTACACTCATAGTTTACATCATTTTACATCACGTCATCACGTAGTACACAGCAGGCATCTTGCTGATCTGACTAGCAGAAAGCACAGAGCAATACGCCGGCGCGTGCAACTACTACACGCCTACTGCACAACAAGCTGACACGATCACTTGCCGGGGACGAAGTTGGTGGCATAGGCCCAGGCATTGTTGGCGACGGGGTCAGCAACGTGGTCGAAGAGGTTCTCAATGGGGCCCTTGCCAGTAACAATGGCCTGCACAAAGAATCCGAACATGGAGAACATGGCGAGGCGGCCATTCTTGAGCTCCTTCACCTTGAGCTCAGCGGCGGTGTCGGGGTCATCGGCGAGGCCCAATGGGTCGAAGGCGCCGCCCGGGTAGACCTTGTCGAGGCCCTCGCCGAGTGGGCCTCCACCGACCCGGTAGCCCTCGACGAAGCCCATGAGCACGACCTGGACGGCCCAGATGGCGAGGATGCTCTGCGCGTGCACCAGGTTCGGGTTGCCCAGGTAGTCGAGCCCGCCCTCGGAGAAGATCTGAGCTCCGGCCTTGAACCACACGGCCTCTCCGAACTTGACGCCGTTCTTGGCGAGGATCTCCGGGAAGACGCAGCCCAGGGCGCCCAGCATGGCCCACCGCGAGTGGATCACCTCCAGCTCACGGTTGCGCGCGAACGTCTCCGGGTCGGCGGAGAGCCCCGCCGTGTCCCACCCGTAGTCGCCGGGGAACTCGCCGGTGAGGTACGACGGCGTCTGCTCCGAGAATGGGCCCAGGTACTTGGGTCTGTCTGGGCCATACCTGATGATATTTATATATATACATATATACATCGTTATTGGTCGTCGGTGCAATTAAATGGAGAAATTAGAACACGCAGATCGATCGATCGATCGATCGATCTATGGTGTTTACCAGATGCTCTGGGGAGCGCTCTTGACGGTGCGGCGCATGGTGATGCGGCCGCCGGCATCGGCGCCGGAGGGGCGGGAGACGAGGGCCTGGCCGAGGAAGCTGGTGGTCTGGTGCAGCGCTGACGCGGCCATCTTCTTTGTCTCCGGTGAGCACGACGAGCACACTGGCCTGGTCAGTGAGGGAGATTGTTTCAGTCTAGCTGAGTGGTGGGAATGGCCGGTGAGGGAGGAGATCTTTATACGGCCGGGGACTGGAGCGCGGGGCGAGGCGACTGGTGGACGCGCGGCGCGCCACGTCGCCGGCGAGCCCATTGGCTGCCACCGCGCGCCGCTGGATATCGCGCGCCGGGGAGGCCAATGGCTGGCCGCCAGGTGGAGGGGAAGATCGCCTCGCCCAAAGCCACAAATCCAAAGCTATCTGGACCGAACAGCTCAGCCAGCATATCACGGTCGTTGGGCCAAACGTCCCTTGTGTACTACTAGCCGTTATGTTTTGTCACTCATGTACTTGCCACTTGTGAAAACGTAGTGAAAGATGAAGTTTGTAAATATCTACCATCCATCCTTTGGCACAGATAATTACTCCCTTTTATCCGTTGGAATGAAAGTGTCAAAACAAAATTGAATGGCATTCCTACCGAAAACTGAAGTAAATATTCCAGTGGGCTGGTGGCCCAGTCTTTACCCTCTTGATTGATATTTTTTTTGGAGATAATCTACCTATCCTCTTGATTTTTTTTAGGAGTCTAGATGATGAATTGAACACCTGACCGAGCCCAGCTTAACATAAGGAAAAGGGCACAGCCCGTCCACCCGGGCCGACACAGATTAAGGGCCGTGCGCGGCCACCGGCCCTCCTTTGCATCGATGTGGGCCCTTCTTGTGCGCCGCCACCGCTACACCCGTTGACACATCAAGCGCAGGAGCGAAGCCAGAAAAGAGAGTCACCAGGATCATTATCATTAATCAATGGGGGTTAGGAACACTAAGAAACAATGATAAACAATAATTTGTGTAGCATTTGAAGAAATTCGTAGGGGTCAGCGAACCCTGAGCTTCGCCCCTGGTCAAGCGCGGCCGCATGCCCCTATGCATACCTGGGCGCGCCGTTCGCCCGTCCCCGTCCTACCCTGCACTGATCATTGTAGCCTCGTGCCACCACCAGAGCTCACTGGGCACTGCTAGCACCGAATGGAGAATAAGGTGCCCTTGTGAGTGTTTAACATTTAGGATTCATTGTTTCAACATTTCTATTTCCTAGTTTCAATAATTTGTGTGTGTCATTTCAATATTCGCTACTCAAATATTGAATATGTGGAAAAAAAGATGTTGAATGTGATCTAAACAAATATTGAATTAGCTCTATCAAAATGTTTAAGAAAAAAATACTTATATTAGTTGTTAATGAGGCTAAAGTAGACTTTAAAGATCGATTGCTTATTTATCTTCCAAAAGTTAGATAGGAAGTCCATTTCCCTTCTCTCTCTATTTCACCATGTTCCTTGCTGTTTCCAGCTCCAACAGCAATGCTCCAACGCTCCAACTACATCGGAGGGCCACACGCGTTTGCCCTCCCTGATGCTCCTCAGTCCTCACCTTCAACGACGACGTCGATGCATCCACCCAGCGGAAAGCGGGTGGACTGGGCCTCCGTCCGCCAGACCTGCCCCATGAACAATAACGAAATAAGGTAGTTTGTCGTGTAGCACACGACAAAAAGTCAAAATTCACACGGTAAAAGTCTTTATCGTGGGCAATCCACGGCAAAGCCTTGATGGCAAAGATGGTTTTGCCGTGAACTTTTTATCGGCGCGCGACAAATATCTTTGGCGTCTGTTTTCCCTAGCACACGGTAAAGATTTGGACACACGGCAATCAAGCTGTTTTCAAAACATGGCACTGCTGCTGTGGCTGATTTTTTTTTTAAGCATGCTGTGGCTGATCTGCGTCGGCGTCTCCGGCGGCCTCCTCCTCGGCAGCCCGGCCTGCTGGACAGAGGTGGATCGAGATCAACAACCAAGTCCTCAACACGCTAATGAGCCTCTACGATCTCTACCAGTACCAGCACCCCACGCTCTGCCACCACCTCTTCCATCTTCTGCCGCCGCCTTTGCCCCCAATACTCCGCCAGGCCTACTGCGAGGGCCGTCGTCGTCGCGCTGATGCACTTCGGCTGTGTTCACTAAAAGAGGAGGAAAAATATTTTTTTTCCTGAGAAACATGTTATGTGAAAGGGAAGAATAGAAAAGGTGAAAATGAAATTTTTTGAGAGGCATGTTATGTGAGGAGGATAAATAGAAACTAAAAAGTACTTTTTCCACGTGAACACAGCCCTCACTGTGCCAGTACTTGCTCTGCGGCCTCTACTGGGGGTAACTTCGTCAGCGCCAGACGCCAGACCCGAGCTCCTCAGTCCTCACGGACGCGCGCCTTCTTTCGTGCCGTGTGCAGCCCGCTGGGAAGAGACGATCGGTGCCACGATGACACAAAAGCAGCTGCACCTTTCCCCGGTGGTCCGGCGGCATGCATGTTCAACTAACTGCTGCTGCTGCGGCGGCGGCGGCTACGACGCGAGTTCGCCGTCGACGTGCTGCCTCTTCCCTGTCGAGTTGTGCACCCTGTGCGTCGTGTTCGGCAAAGCCTACGTGCACCGCCGCCACGTTGGCGATGCTGCCTGTGCTTCGCGGCGCGCGCGCGCTCTGGGTGCTGGACGTCTCGCCGCTGCCCGCTGCACATCCACGACGACGTCATCGGCGACGTGGTCGGCGTGCTGCTCTGTGCTGGGCTGCGGGAGACATTTGGGCTTCCGGAGAGCAGGCCGTGCTGCGGCTCAAAGGCTCGCTCTTCTGCTGGGCCCGTTCTCGCACGGCCAACCTGGGCCTCTTGGGCCGAGATATAAACTACTTGGGCGGAGGAGCCACATCGCGAGCGATCTGGTGCGGTGGCCGCTGCCGGCGCCGCCCGCGCTCCCGCTCTCCCCTCGCCGTCCCACGGGACGATGCGTCTCCGCCGCCACGGGAGCCTCACCGCCCACCACCTCCCCCTCCTCCGAGCCCTCTCCTCCGCCCCCTCCCCCGTCTCCTCCGACGCCGACCTCCACAAGTACGCCGATGCCTTCGCCGCCGCAGTCCGTCGCCTCCTCCTCGCCGGCGTAAGCCCGGGCAAAAAGCTCCCACCGCTCACGGTCAAGCTCCTCCACGGCCGCATCCTCCGCTTTGACCTCCTCGCCGATCTCTCCCCGCTCCTCCTCCGCGCGCTCTCTTCCTCCGGCCTGCACCTCCACGCCGTCCGCGTCTTCTCCGTCATCCCTAACCCATCCCACCTCACCTTTCCCTTCGCGCTCAAGGCCGCCTCCCGCCTCCCCGACCCACTCTCCCCCGCCGTGCAACTCCATGGCCGCTCGCTCAAGCTGCCGTGCCACTCCAACCCTCACGTCCTCACATCCCTCCTCAACCTGTACGCAAAGTGCGGCCTTGTGCACGACGCCCACAAGGCGTTCGACGAAATGGCCTGCCCCAGCACGGTTTCTTGGACCGCCCTCACCACCGCGTACATGGACGCCGGGCGGGTCCAGGAAGCCATTAGCGTTGCAAGGAAGGCATTTGAGAGTGGCATGCGTCCTGACAGCTTCACGGCTGTCCGGGTCCTGACCGCGTGTGCCCGTGCCACTGATTTGGTGACCGGCGAGGCGGTGTGGAGGGCGGCAGAGCAGCAGGGGATCGCGGGGAATGTGTTTGTGGCAACTGCGGCATTGGACTTGTATGTGAAATGCGGGGAGATGGAAAAGGCAAGGGCGGTGTTTGACAATACGCGGAACAAAGATGCAGTGGCCTGGGGTGCCATGGTTGGTGGGTACGCCTCCAATGGACATCCACGAGAGGCTCTGGAACTATTCTTTGCAATGCAGGCAGAGGGGATGACACCAGAATGTTACATGGTGGTCGGGGCGCTCTCCGCGTGCACAAGGTTAGGTGCGTTGGATTTGGGACGCCGGGCCGTTGGAATGCTACACTGGGATGAGGTTCTTGACAACCCAGTCCTGGGGACTGCACTCATCGATATGTATGCCAAGTGTGGGAGCACAGGTGAAGCATGGACGGTATTCCAGCAGATGAGGAAGAGAGACATCGTTGTTTGGAATGCAATGATCTTGGGGCTTGGCATGACTGGCCATGGGAAGGTTGCATTTGCACTTGTTGGTCAGATGGAGAAGACAGGTATGACACTGAATGATAATACCTTCATTGGATTGCTCTGCAGCTGTACACATACTGGCCTTGTAAAGGATGGACGGTGGTATTTTAGTAACATGACTCAGTTGCACCGTATAAGCCCGAGGATCGAGCATTATGGCTGCATGGTCGACCTGCTCAGTCGTGCGGGTTTGCTGGAGGAGGCTCATCAGCTAATCAAGGACATGCCAATGCAGGCGAATGCAGTTGTATGGGGGGCACTCCTTGGTGGTTGCAAGATCCACAGGAATACCGACCTAGCTGAACATGTGTTGAGGCAGCTCATCCGACTGGAGCCATGGAATTCTGGAAATTACGTGATGCTCTCTAACATATACTCCAACAGTGGAAGATGGGAAGATGCAGCAAAGCTAAGGATGGAAATGAAGGCAAGCGGGGTTGAGAAAGTCCCGGCATCTAGCTGGGTTGAACTTGATGGTAAGGTCCATGAATTTCGTGTCGGAGATAAGTCACATGCCCTCTCAGATAAAATTTATGAAAAACTCGATGAATTAGGCATGGAGATGAAGATCATGGGTTATAAACCCACAACTGAGGTTGTGATGTTTGACATTGAAGACGAAGAGAAGGAGGACACACTAGTGTATCATAGCGAAAAGATAGCCATTGCGTTTAGCCTTCTCACAATTAAACCAGGCAAGACCATAAGGGTCACTAAAAACCTCCGAGTTTGCAGTGACTGCCACACCGCCATCAAGCTCATGTCAAGGATAACCAATCGTGAAATTATTGTTCGAGATAACAATCGATTTCATTGCTTTAGAGATGGTCATTGCTCTTGCAATGACTATTGGTAGTATAGAGACGGCATGCTGCGATTTTGAGCAGCATTATCGCTGGGAGTACCTAGACTTTTTGATGTAAAACTGTAGCCAGTTAGAGTTGTGGTTGGCAGATAAAATCATAGAAGTGGCAGAAGATAGGGGCAGATTGATATTAGAGTTCTTTTTCCATTCAGTTTGTGCTGAAAGGAATGAATAATGTCCTGTTTATGTGCTCGTGTTTGTCTGTAATATGCCTCATCAGAGATTAAAATGACTAAATGTTGCCCAATATTCCAGTTTCCTTTCTTCATTAAGATGTCAGATTGATCGTTATGGGCTTGCTTGGCAACATTAATGTACCACACTACATTGTTATCTCAATGCAACGGAACTCTCACTCAGTAAACTTAGACAAATCTTATCATTTGTCCTGTTTGGGATTGATCTTCCCACAGGCATGCCATTGAGATATCCTCTCTTATAGCTTGTACCACTCTGCACTTCATGAATTTAGTTCCACAACTCATTTTTTGTGCAAATAGTGAACGCTTGGATACTTGACAATAGTTACTTTGTACATTCCCAGATCACACTAACGGAGCACTCATGATGCACACGTTCGGACATAAACACTACACTCTAGCTTTGGTTTCTCATGTGCATTCGATCATTTGCAGCAAGCAGTACAACTGTACAAGAACCTCATCACCAAACTACATGGCTATCAGGTCATTTGGTACAGCAAAGTATACATACATAAGTATCTCTCCCATATGACAAACAATAATATAAAATTGCAATTCAATTATATTAGTTCATTAATTTAGACGAGCGTCTGTTCAATTAATCCATGGGCAGACGCACTCGGAGTCAGAATTGCTAATCGATTCGGACCGACGGGAGCGCGCCGGCGTCCTTAAAAGTTAAAAGTTAAAACTCGCCCTAGTTTAGTTGGAATGAATCATCTTGATTAGAGATCGCATCGCGCGTAAGTTTACTGCCGGCGGGCGCGTGGACGATCCAGCGCGGCGTCAGGAGATGGTGGACGACGATGAGGCGCGCGGCCTGCTGCTCCCCGACGACGTGCTCGCGGCCATCCTCCGCCGCCTGTCGCCGTGGGACCTCGCGGCGTGCCGCTGCGTCTGCAACTCTGCAAGCCGTGGCTCGACGTCGTGAACGGCAACGGCATGCTCCTCCCGCGCTCCCTCGCCGGGCTCGTCCTCAGCCACGGCAACATCCGCTACGCCAGGCTCTTCGCCCGGCCCGGCGTCGACCACGGCATGCCCGGCGGCGCCGTCCTCGACTGCTGCAACGGCCTCCTCCTCCTCGACGGCTACTGGGTGCGCAACCCCGCCACGGGCGCCTCGGCGTCGGTGCCCGATCCCCTCGCGACCCCACGCTTGCAGGGGATGGATCAGTGCCTCGTGTACCAGGACGCGTTCCTAGCGTTCGATCCTGCTGTGTCGCCGCACTACGAGGTGTTCCTGATCCCACCAATCCCCTGCGTCGGCAACAGCAAGGTTCTTGCGCCTGCCATGCTGCGTCTGGAGTGGCCTCCCTCGCCGTTCGTCCTCAGCGTCTTCTCGTCGAGGACGGGGGCGTGGGAAGAGAGGGCGTTTGGTCGGCATGGGGACGCCGCAGGAACGGTCGCCGAGATGCAGCAGGATACGGGGAGGTGGCTTGAGCTATACAGGCATGCTGAATACTGGCAGGGCATACTCTACGTCCACTGCGAAACAAACTACGTCATGAGGATATCACCATCAGACAGAACGTACAGAGTAATCAAACCCCCCGTAGATGTGAACCAAGAGTACCTTCTGGGCAAGTCGGAGAAGGGGATTTACTATGCGTTGCTTGATCATGATTGCTTCCGCCTGAGGGTCTGGATCCTTGACGATTGTTCGTGCGAACAGATCGAGTGGAGACTGAGGCACGACAGTGGTCAGGGGCTAGCATTTCCAACTCCAAACAGTGACCATGGGAACTGGGTCTTTGCACCTCTCTACTCTGACGATGAAAGCGAAGAGGAGTACGAAGACGAAGAGCAAGTGGAAGAAGAACCCGAATGGGACTCCGATGATGACAGTATTATTCAACCACCAATGATATGGTCGAACAGAGCAGCGCATTTACTCAGATGCTTGCATTCCATCCTTACAAAGAGATTGTCTTCTTCGGTAGGTCATCAAGAGGATTGGCGTATCATTTGAGTAGCTCTAAACTTGAAGATTTAGGCGAAGTGTTTCCAACCAAGTGGTATCATATTCAAACGCATATATATCTGAGGAGTTGTTTTGCATACACGCCTTGTTGGATGGGAGAATTGCCTCGGACTTTCCAGTCAATCCAAGATCAGCATATATCAGGTTGAAGTTGCTTTATGAGCAAAACGCATAGGAGTAGTTTGCAAGTCCAAGGCTTTGTTACAATTACATATGCAAGCGATGAGTTGATGACAGAAATGTATGTGTTATGTACTTGTGTGAACAAAATGTAATTGATTCGCATAGCTGTTTCCTTGTGTATTGAGTGCCAAAACTGAACGGGTGGGGTTTTAAAAAATTAACCCACGAAAGTGCTGTGCTCAGTTTGTCTGAGATGAGAAGATAATACTATGGAACTGTTAAAGTTTTAATTTATGAACACGTAGCACCCCAATCTGACAGTATGTGGTCTCCTTTGTAACTTTGGACTTTGGTGCCTAGCAGTGTAGCTCCTTCCATCCACGGGCCCTGTGCAGTTGTGGGCAAGCTTCGTTCCCTCATCGACCCCCTCAAAAAAAAAAAAGGTAATAACTTGATAAACTTAAAGAGTCCTGTAACATATGGAGTCATGCATGAGTTGTGTGTGATTCAGTCTTCAGTAGTGTCATGAAACATGATAACGGCACATAGCATATACACAGGTCATAATTTGTAAGCCCATGGCAAATTTTAATCAGTACAGGTCCAGTATAAAATGGCTAAGCAAAACCAGTCAGCGCTGAACAATTCTCGTCTCTTTTTGACAATCAGTTTAGCAAAACAATCACTTCGCCAACTACTACTCTTGCTTCGATGAAGAAACATTGGTATGTTGAGGCGGCGAACGATCATATGGATCAAGATATGGAAGAGGTCTGGTACGGGCTGTGAATGGCGCTCTTCGAAATCCTGAAAATGGTTGGCCATGCTGATTGTGAATTCCTGGCCTGATATATGAAGATAGCCTCGGGCGTTTGTTCTTTTCCTGCCGTTTCTGCCTGCGTTGCGTTCTCTTGCGATTCTTATTATTTTGTTTTCTCCCTCTTGGATTTTGCCACACCCACCCTTGTTCTTGCCGATTTTGTGGGTGCTGTTGCTGCATCTCTTGTGGCTTCTGCTGCAGGAGCTGTTGCTCCTCTTCTGGCGTTTCTTGCAGCCGTTGTAGCTTTTGCTCTTGCCGCTCCTCTAGTGGCATTTGTTGCTGATGCTGCTCTTGAAAATTGTGCTGCTGATGTGTATCTGACATGAAGGTTGAAACATCTGCTAGACTTTGCTGCTTGTTTGCATACTTGTGTAACAATTGAGTAATTTCTTCCTTGATGCTGTTACGATGGTCAGGATCAATATTACACCCATGAATTGCACTCCAAGAAAATATTAGAGCATTGACATTCTTTGCCATCACTTGATTCTGCCCAAGGATGTCACAATATCATTAATACAGTTGAAAGTATTATGTCTATACCAGTATTTAAAATATTACAGGTCAATATCAGAAGAGGTTCTATAATTTTTTTCTATTTCCCATAAAGTGAGCAACAAACTTTTAAAGCAACAGCGATATGGTTCAACAATAAACTAGTCCAATATATAGTAATTTCATTGCTTTAAAAAGAACAAAAAAATGAGGAACAATCAATCCTTTCATTAAGAAGAAGAATGAAATCCAACATCTGACCCAAACAGGACCAAGCCTGTCTGGTGAGGGTGCACAGCCAGACCTAGTTTAGTTCCTCAACCGAACCGCTTTAAGAGTTGTGAAAAAAAAGCTTCTGAAAAGCATCAAACTGTGTTGTTTTATTCTTTTCGAATACAGAACTTCACAAAGTAAAAAAAAAAACTACCACAAGTGCTAAAATAGATAGATGATCAATTCACACAAATTTGATAGCATAACAAGACATCCTTCCAAGAAAAAGAACTAACCAGAGACTCCAGTGTGAAGCTTTCTTTGCTTAGTATGTCTTCAGCAGTCTTCCTGGCATTCTCAACATAATCTTTCATGATGGTAAGTGGAGGATATCTACGTGTTAAATTGAAAGTATGTGCCAATCTGATAGCATCAAGTGGCTGCCCATTTTCAATGAAATGGTTGATTGAATCTGCAGAAGGATGAATTAAACATTAGGCACAAAACTTGGTAAACCAACAGGATGGTGGTATATATCCTTCGAGTCCACAAGCTTCATGATTAGCAAGATTAATATTGATGTCTGTAAAAGTAAAAAGTACAAATGGTTCAAAAGATTCCCTACAACAAACAATAACTGTGAAGAAAAAAGAAGCAACAGATCATATTTTTTGTCAGACCTGAAAAGTTTATACTTCCTATAGTAATGTAGAGGCTAGATAGTAGCCTGGCATAAATCATATCATCAGGTGATGCCATGACTGAAATATGGCATACTACTAGTAATAAACAAGCTCATATACTTGAGTGACTGAAATGTCAATTTGGCCACTGCCCACAGCATCCATAAATGTGAATTTCTCACTGAAAAAAGTAGGAAAGTACATATTGCTACATAAGGAGTAGGAGGGAATGGATTGAAATATTCTAACTGCAGTTTGCTTCTCGATGCCACTGCAATCCAGTTCTATCCTAGCAGCTAGAGATTGGCAAGCGGTTAAGCTTTCATATGCCCTAGTTTATTGATCCTAGAAATTACCCTATTTGATTTCTAAATGCCACTACAATCCTATAAATTATATTAACGACAGTATCCTGCTTAGTTCAGGATATACATACATGGGTATAATACTACAGATGGTCTCCTATCTTCATGATCATAGTAGAGGTATAGAAAAAAGAACGGATTCTATGCTAAGGTTCATGGCCAAAATGTAGTGCTAGGAGGCAATGATGGAGAGCATTCGTTGGATGGCATCTACCTGAAGAGCAAGCTTATGCAATTGTAAGCAGCGTGATTTGGGAATCACAAGTTAACTAAACCATACAGGTGAACATCCATCTGCCTTCATTGTGACGTAGCATATGTTAAGTACGACATACGCATATGCAGAAGTGAGATTCATGGAACCATACCCATTATCTTGTCGACCAGGCCAAGACGCTCACAGAGCTCGACGCAGTTGTCCTTCATCTGGGGCGCGGAATTGCCAAAGAGACGGCCGATCTCGTCAGCATCGAACTCCAGGACAATGTTGTACGAAGCAAGGAAAGTGAGGAGGGCCCATCCGGCCAACCGGCTCATGCCCCCGCAGCTCCAAAGCTCCTTCCAGTCCTTCGCCACCCCCTCGGCCTGCTCCAGCGCGTCCGGCGACGGCGCGGCGAGGCGGGGCGCGCACTCGATCAGCGCGACGCAGTTCTCCCAGAACCTGTTCGTCTTGCGCGCCGACGAGGCCAGGAATTCCCCAACGGCGCGGACGAGGAAGGCGTGCGGGTCCGCGGCGCCGAGCAGCGCCGGGAGGAACTCGCGCCGCGCGAGGAGGGAGCTGCTGCCGCTCAGGCACAGCAAGCCCGCCAGCGTGGAGGGGTCCGCCGCGACCGCGACGGGTCTCGTCGGAGCCGTCTCTCCGCCGCCGCCGATGGCTGTGGCGCGCGGCGCACGCCACAACTCCCCCTCCGTCTCGTCGTCCTCGACGCCAGCTTGGCCTGCGCTCGCGTGCGGTGCCTCGTCCTTCTCCTCGCCCACCTCCACCGGCGCGGAGGGGCCCTCCGCGACGGCTCTGACGAGAGCCGTCTCTCCGCCGCCGCCGATGGCTGTGGCGCGCGGCAACTCCCCCTCCTCAGTCCCGTCGTCCTCGACGCCGTCCCGACCTGCGCTCGCGTGCGCTGCCTCGTCCTCCTCCTCAACCGCCTCCATCATCACGACATCGACGTCGCCCTGGAGGGGGGACGCCACGATTGCCCCCTCCTCCGCTCCCTCGTCTTGCTCCGGAGACGCCGCCTCGACTGCTACCTGCGCCTCCGCGTTCCCCGCCTCGTCCCCTCCACTGCCGCGGTCGGGACGCGCACCGGATGCCTCCCGCACCTCTCCCTCCTCCTCCTCGCCTTCCTGGTCTAGCGACGCGTTCCCTACCTCCTCCCCTTCCTCCGCATTGCTACCTTGTCGCTCCTCCCACGCGCCGCGCTCGCCGCGGCGCTTCCTGTGCTCCTCCACCTCATCACCCTCCAGGTGCTCGACGGGGTCACGCGTGGTGGATGTTTCCGCGGCGGGTTCTGCTGCGGCGTCGGAGGCGTGCGGGGAGTTGTGCTCGAAATGGCGGAAGTGGGCGGCGACGGCGGCGAGGTGAGCGTCGAGGTCCTCCCAGCGGAAGGGGACGGGGACTGGGGAGCAGGCGACGAGGCGGTCGAAGGCCTCCCGGAGGCGGCGCTTCTTCGCCGGGAGCGCGGCGATGGCCGCCTCGAGCTCCGCCTGCGTGGCCATCGCCGCCGCGGCGGGCTGGATGGGAGCAACCGGCGGCAGCGACGTGGACGTTAGTTGGGAGCCGGACTGCATTTCGCTTCGCGTGATAACCCCTTCGACTTGGGTTTTCGGTTTTGGGATGGCAACGTTAGATACAATTTATATTTCAAAAATACAAAACAAATACAATTATAGCACCGACTAATTCGCAAACCTGATGCCACTGGTTCATGAGCTGTTCATTCTATGCCACTCACGTGAGTGAATTTTCCTTTTCCTCCAATTACGTGCCACCTACGCAGACGCTTTACGCGATTTGGAGGATCAAGCTTTATGACAGCAAAACATGTCGATTGAGAATTTGAGATGCCAAATCAGGTTTCTTCAACAAGACCAACGCAAGCAATTGGCAGCCACTCCGAAATTGTATGTACATACATTTTGCGAATAGAATTGTCAGACCCAATTTGGGGTTCGCTTTAGCAAACGAAACAAAAAGAAAAGTGACAGAACAAAAACGATCAGGCTGCTCATTATGTGTTTTTTCCTCCATAAAGTAACGAAATTACAAAGTTCAACATATATACTTTCTACCAAAAGAAGTTAAGCAACTACAAAAACGTCTTATCGACCACAATGCGGCATGGTCCAACACCATGGGCAAACCTTCTGAGACGCACTCTGCAATAGACTCGAGACGAACGACAACAGGTATATTTACAAGCTGGATCCCCTAGATAGCATATCACGGCCAAACAACGGCTGTTTCACTGTGTTTACTAGAGAATCCAATGCGGAACCTGACCTCTATGCTATCTGGGACAGAACGGAGGATGAGGGGGGGGGGGGGGGAGGGGGTTGGAAGGATTAAATAGTGGACCCATATACTGAGGTGCTCTGAGTTGTGGTGCGAATGGCGCTCCTTGACCTCCAGGCCAACCTGGCTGAGCAGGGTAACTATGAATCCCAGTCCCAGGCATAGAAGCATATGGTGGCCACCCAACGTTCTGTATCTGAGCTACATTTGGAACCAGCGGAACGGCAGGTGTCGGTAGCTTAAGAGTAGCCTGCCGCTGCTGTGTCACTTGCACCTTATTTTCTTGTTGATGCTGCTGAATGATGTCGCATCCCTTGAATTAACTTGTTTTGATTCAGTTCCTGCACCTGCAGGCTGTGTGATCCCTTGAGGTGCTCCTGCTCCTCTTTTTTGCGTTTCTTGTTGCTCTGCTTATGCTTGAATGCACCTAACAAATATTTAATTTCTGCCAAGATAGCACTGCGTTCACCAGAATCAACGATTTCATTCTCAGCTAGATGACGCGCAATCCACAGATCTTTAAGTTCCTTTGCTTTAGCCTGGTTCTGCGCATAGGTATATGCAGAAAACAATCAAACTAACTGACAACAAAGTAGAAGAGGGGTGGAGTTTTGTGAGTACTGAGTCCACCCACAACGATTCAAAACTAGACGCCACATATATCCACAAGCACGAATAACTCCCTATTAAAAACAGTGGTGATACACGACTTTATAGGGGTGTGATATGCGGCGCACTCATGTGTGATGCTAGTGTGGTATGTCCACATGGGCAAGTCTTCCCTACTTCCTTATAAATGTAAACAAAGAGAGACAAGAAAATAAAGAAATATAGTTGACAAGAAAGCAGATTTGTTGGATCAATATACATCTATATCTACAACAGAACTTGCTCAAAAATTGTGTAGTCAGATAAATACTTTGTTTTTAGAGTAGCACAAGGAATAGACAGATAGTGCATACCAAAGACTTGCATGTTTTATTCTTTCTAAATATCTGAACAACAACCTGCTTGACCTTTTCAATTAATCCCTTCAGAATAGAAGGTAGAGGATATGTTTCCTCCAAATTAAATGCTTGCACCATACGAAAAGCTTCAATATGTTTCCCATTTCCAATCATATAGTTAACTAATTCTGCAGAAAAGATGAAGCAGGATGAAAACATTAATAAGCGGGCCAACCCTTGCACAGTAAATGAGGGAGACACACACGATTAATACCTATGGCCCTGATAGAATACTGTTGTGGTTTTTGGAATTTTTCAGTCGGGGCTTATTCCCCAACCTGCTCACTCTTT
Source organism: Digitaria exilis (assembly GCA_015342445.1). Lineage (NCBI taxonomy): Eukaryota > Viridiplantae > Streptophyta > Magnoliopsida > Poales > Poaceae > Digitaria > Digitaria exilis. The sequence goes on along the minus strand of JACEFO010001677.1, from coordinate 314,765 downwards.
CTCTTATATTACACATATGCATAAAGGTCCCTTACAAAGCTTAATATTACACCAACACTACCCCTCAAGATGGGCTAAATATATTCAACATGCCCATCTTGTTACATGACAATTCATCATCCTCACCTCACTACTTGTAACGAGTGAAACACTTCCTTCAAAGGATTTGCATCCAACACAAATCAACAAGCAAACAGCATCACACCACCACTTATGCAGCTCTTTTTCTTTTTCCCCAATTTTCCTTCATTAACAACAGCAACCGGTCTTCAATCAACAATCATCTCCTGTTCTCCTATGCTCTTTTACAACAGAGCAAGCAGCACATGCAGCAGTCCTCTCTTGCTCCACAACAGATCAGGCAGCAACTCCTCTTCTCCACACCTTCTCAACAGAGCAGTGCTCCCAGCAGCTTCCTGTAGCAGCAACACCCCGCAGCACCCCAACAACCACAGCAGCACCCACGCACACACGCGTGCAGCAGCCCAGCAGCACCAACAGCCACGCAGCTTCTCCGTACGGACGGTTCGTGCGCTCCCCGCGCAGCACAGCTCCTCTAGCGCTCACGCGCCAGCCGCGCCGCTCACACGCTCGAGCGCCAGCCGTGCTCGCGCGCTTGCGCCGGCCAGCGCTCGCGCCCCCCGTGCCGCCGCCTCCAGCCACCACGTCCACCGGCGGCAGCTAACGATGGGGAGCACCGAGGTGAGGAACCCTAACCCTAGCGGCTCTGATTACCATGTTGTGGTTTTTGGAATTTTTCAGTCGGGGCTTATTCCCCAACCTGCTCACTCTTTCTCTTATATTACACATATGCATAAAGGTCCCTTACAAAGCTTAATATTACACCAACAAATACAAAGCAAATGCATACAAACTAGAGACTAGAGCATTTAATATTGTCTAGCAGCCCACAAAAATAGTAACAAAAGTTCAAATGGTGGCTCGGCAATAATCATACAAAAATGCATTAGCAGCAACAGACCATCAACTCATGTAGTTCCCATGCAAGCTATAGTTTCTACCCCAAATTCACCAAGCATATCCGTATAAATTAGGTTTTTTGGTGTTCATGTCCCTATTATAAATTATAACACTTGGGGCTGATATCATGTGAGATTCAATTGTTTAAATGAAATAGTTTTTGCTAACATAATTCAGGATTTTTCATGCATTGTATTGACAAATGACAGCCTGGCAGCAAAAGGAAGCAATAAAGCATGTAAGCGTTCCTCAGGGAACAGCCACCCTAAGGCACGGCACCAAAAAAACACACGGTGAACATAATCGTTGCAAGTGTTTTCAAGAGAATCACCCTTTGTTCACAAGTACAACATGCCTCAGATTAGCTACAAATATATTTCACATATAATTTGAAAAGTCGTTGGATGCATATTGTAAAAATTCTGGACTAGTCTTTGATACTTATATTGACTACTAAACATGGTGGATGATCCATTGGGAGTCAATTAAAAAAAAAACTTAGCAGCCAGGCACATCTTCGCATATGCCCAACAAGAAGCACAAGGAGTGTCAATTAGAATTCAAAAGAAGATAGGCAACTTTCTTCAGTGTTTGATGTGAAAGTCGGGGCATGTATCAGAATGGTTGAGATCTACCACCTGGTGATGTGGGAGATGCTGCCATCGATGGTGAGATAAAGGTGTCGCGTCTAGAAAGTAAAAACTAAAAATGTGTAGAGACTAGAAAATGCTTCACTAATAAGTAGTTTAATACCCGCTACTTTTTTGATGAATAGTTACATAGTACCAGAGGTTCACAGACAGAGATCAAACACTTGCATGATCAAGCAGACATTACTTAGGAAACGATTATTCAGCTTATACCAAAAGTGAAGCCGGCACTACCCAGGAATACATGTAAATTAATATGCCAAACAGTTATACATAGCACCTGGTGGTATAATATATGAGTTGTGGAATACTAGAGATGCTGTTCTGCAACCAACAATTCAATAAATTTTGAATTAGCTGCTACGAACAATTGAAGTAAATTTTGAAAAATTCAACATGCCATAGGAGTTGAGATAGATGTACAGCTGCAACACCCTACAATGTGCCTACGCGCAACATACACTGGGCAGAGTTGCAGAAAGACAAAACATTAAACATACTATAACCAAGACTGGAGAATTTTTTTTGTGGTGGTGGGGGGGGGGGGGGGGCACCAAGACTGGAGAGTTACATCCATACCTGAGATCCTATCTGTGAACCCAAGATCCTTGCAGAGCTTGAAAATGTTCTTATTAAATTTATGATGGGACATAGCAAAGATACGGATAGTATCATGAATATTGAATTCAGATACAATGTTATAGGATATGAGGAAGTGAAGAAGGCCCCGAGCGGCTGGCAGGTCAAGTTCCCCACAAGAATCCTGCCCATCGATAATTTCCTTCCAATCCTTAGCCACTGGCACTGCTTCCTCTGTTGTGACTGCAGAAGGTTTGACGGACTCCATAGATAACCAACGAATCAGCCTAACACAATTCTCCCAGGCCTTGCCACACTGGAAATTCTTGCTGGATAGGAATAGCTTGATCACTTGGAGAACAAGTGCTGCTGGATCTGGGGCATGGCACATTGCAAACAGAAGCTTTTTCTTCAGGATGACGCTGACACAGATCATGGACTGGACCAGCATCTCTGCATCCATTCTCTTGCATGCCGCTACAAGATCCTTCCTCCCACAAGGAGGAAGCCATTCAAGCTGTTTCTTCGTCATCTTCGCAACCATCTCATCTTCAGTATCATGCTCCTCTTCTTCATCCTCCTGCTCATCCCGATCGACCTCCTGCGTCTCTCCTTCTGCATCATTGTATTGGCCTGCAGATTTGATAGCCACCGCCTCCTCTTCATCGACATCCTGCTCCTCATCCACGCAGCCCTTGTTATCATCCTTTGCCTGATTGCCGATATTGCCATTGGCATCCTGCACCTCCTTGTCGGCTTCCTCCTCTTCTCCCTCTTCTTCTACCTCCTCTTCTTCTTCCTCCTCCTCCTCCCCCTCTTCCTCGTCCTCGTCCTCTTCTTCTTCCTCCTCCTCCTCTTCTTCTTCCTCTACCTCCTCCACTTCTTCCTCCACCTCCTCCTCTTCTTCCTCCGTTTCTTCACCACCTCCTCCACTTCTTCCTCCTCCTCCTCCACTTCTTCCTCCTCAACCTCCTCCACTTCCTCATCCACCACATCCCCCTCTTTAGCCCCTCCCTGGTTCTCACCAGTGTGGGCAGGGCGCGCGGCCTCGAGGACCTGGAGCTGTCGGAACCGGCCCGAGATGGAGGAGTGGACGGACGAGACGTGGGCGTCGAGGTCCTCCCATGTGAAGGGGAGCGGGTAGGGCGAGCAGGCGGCGAGGCAGTCGAAGGCCTCGCGCAGGAGTTTCTTCTTTGCGGGGAGCTCGGCGATGGCCGCCTCCAGGTCCTCCGCCCGCATCATCGCCGGCGCTGCCGTCCCCATGCCTGGGTGGGGGACGAGATTTTACAGCATCATGGACTTTCCCTCTGTTCCCGCATCCGCTCGACAGACAGCAGCGCTCGCCGCTCACCTCGCCCTCCCCCTCCCCCTCCCCCGCCGGAGTTGGATCTGTTTGCGTTGCCTTCGTCCACCGTTTCCCCAATCTTTTTTTTTTACTCTCCCATTTTTCACACCTTTCAATATTTCGTAGGTAATCTTTCAAAAAAAAAAATATTTCGTAGGTAGAGCTTTCTTGCTTGATGACGTAGTGAACACTAACACTACAGTGCGTGTCAATGCTAGCAGGATGCAATCACAACTTTTACTTTTAATTTCAATTAGGCTACTTGTCTCAGAATAAATTGGACATAAATCCATCTACATGGGGAAACGGTGTAAATCTTAGGATCCAGGAAAATAACACCTACAAATCATCGATTCCATTCTCCACCCATCGCCGGCGGGCAGCTTCCGGCGAGGCTACGGCCACCACTCCTCGCCGCGATTTCACAGCAGAGACGTGAAAAGGTGCAGCACCTAAACGGGCCTGTCTGTGTCCCCAAATCCTAATTGGGCCTCCAGCCATCGCTGCTTAGAGCCTAATATAACATAACTCGAGTTTTTCCTCTCTTTCTTTTCCCACCAGGTATATGAGGAGTTTGTCTAAAAAAAATGTATATGAGGAGTATATCCCAGTTCTCAGAAGAACACACAGTGATCGACAGAAGAATATATACATGTCGCCCAAAACCACCGTGGGTCCGTGGTACAATACATACAGCACAGGAAGGTTAGAAATACACTACTCCCAAGTAGCAAAGAAACCAACAAAAATACCAAGCTATTTCTCTGAGCTGAACTCATACGCCTAGCTCCTAACCTGTGTTTCGCTCCGCAATGGAGCAACCCCAACTGCAGCAGCTGCTGCTACCTGGTATTCTGGATGAGGGTAGAATGGATTGAAAGGTCCATGTTGTGGGGCGAACAGGGTCAGGGGTGCACAATGAACTCCAGGTCAGTCTGGCTGGGCAGGGTAACCCTGATGTACTCCATGCATTGCTGTAGCAGCATATGGTTGACCAAAGTGGCCTCTCAGTGGTACGTCTCCGCGCAATGTGAGAAACCCGTGCTGCAAGCTAGGAAGTACGTTGCCTCGACCATTTGGGATGCTGATGCTTGTTTTCTTGTTGCTTCTCTTGCGGCTCATCTTATTTCTGTTGCTGCTCCTGTTGCGGCTTGTTTTGTTTATTATCCAGCTTCTCTCCCAGCTTACTCTTTTTTCCATGCTGATGGCATTCTTGTCCCTTGTGATGCCCCTGCTTTTTCTTACGTTTTTTGTTGCTCTCGGCTTGCTTCTGATGTGGATTTGAAGTTAATACAATAGAGGCGTTTGCTAAACTCTGCTTCTTCTTCTTTCCAAATTCAGCAAGCAAAGCAGAGATCTCTGCCATGATGCCCGAGCGTAGTCCAGAATCAGTGACCTGCTGCTTAGCTAGATCACGCGCCATTCTTAGATTATCAAGTTCCTTTATTATAATCGCATTCTGTAGACAGAAAGATGCAAAACCATTAAACTAATAATCTGTTGGATACGAAGCAGATTGAGATGAATACATATTTGTCTCCATAAGAATATAAAAAATGTTCCAAATTCTAAAACTTCAATGGGTCACTCCAATAGCTCAATCATAACAAGACACTAAATTTCCTTAATTGATCTTATTCAATTGCGTGGTACAACCACTCTATCATGTAAAAAAATTTGTCCGCTATGAAGTCAATTTGTAAGAAGTAGCACATACCAGGGACTGGTGTGTGATATTGTTTTGAGATATTTCCATGGCAGTCTGTTTTGCATTTTCGATATATCCCTTCAGAAGATAAAATGGAGGATATTTGTTCACCAAATTAAAAGAAGGTGCCAGATATAATACATTAATATGTTGCCCATTTCCAATTAAATAGTCCATTAATTCTGCAGAAATAAGAAGACAGGAGAAATATTAACAACCAGACCTGGTGCAGCATATGAGCTAGAGTCATGAAAATGCCACCAATTATGTCAAAGTAAAAACGAAACATCCAAAAGACAAAAGGCTAGTTTAATGTTGTCTGGCAGCACCGTGGAGACAGCAACAGAAGTTCAAATAATGGTAAAGAACATGCATTCTGATGATTCAGCAGTTGAACATCGGCAGTGAATCAATTCAATTGACTAAGTGCAAAATGATATGGTTTAATATGGAGGCTAAAGTTTACATCCAAATCAATCAATCATATACATCAAAATCAGACTGCAACTCAGGGGACAAAGCTAGAAAGAAATTGATGGTTATGCACACATGCATCGTCTTGAAGCAACATTGTCATCATATGTTTTAGTAGAGTCAAAATAAGGTACTTACGACTGCTTGGACTTATATTATGTGAGTTTATAGTCAATAAAATGAACAACAATGTCATTTTGGTTCCAGAATTTGGAAACTTTTTTGCATCTGATTTTGATCAAGAGGTGGTACTGCGGCAGGCTAACGCAAGGGCTGGCAGCTACGTATCAAGGATAGGCATGTAAAGGACATCAGAATCATAGGTTCTTAAAGGCACAGCACCAGAAGAACCATATTGTGCATGAAAATGGGCACGTGATTTGAAGATTGACTCTCATGCCCCCAGAATGCCGACAACTTTGTTAAGTAAAACCAGGGGTTGCACCAAAGTTCTCTTTGTGCATCTTAAGCTATTGACTTGCATTGATTGCTACTGAGCATTGAAGAAAGTCACAGATTTTCAATTTTGGACATAAGTACCGCCAGATAGCTCCATGTTCTTAGAAATATGATATTTTACAAGTGTTTCAGGCTTTATTTTACTTAAGACTTTATAAATGTACTTTTGCCACATTCATCTATGACCTTTGTCAAACTAGGCTGGTAGCACAAAAGCTAACATAATTAAATTAGGAGCAGAAATTAAGCCACTTCAAGTGATGTTAACTTATTTAAAAATGTAAATTTGGCTTAAGAATTAGCTCCATGTTTTAACCAATTTATTATGAAGATCAACTTTCTTGCACAAAGAATGTCTTAAACCTTAGCAGGAGTGCAATATTGATGTAGTTAGGAAGATATGGTGCTGTTTGTGACTTAAGAAAACTGTAGCAGAACTTTCTCCCAAGCTAATATAATAACAATTGCTGTTGAGTGCATTATTCGTTGGAATAAAAGCAACTGTGTTATTTTGTTTCATGTATGTTTGTTCGACTGAACCAGAAAGAGGGAGCACAACAAGTGCATCTTACATGGAAGGACTCACTCCTAAAGTACTGATTCTCTTAATAAAGGCCAAAGGCATAATATGCACAGCGCATGTTCTCAGCTCAGCAGAGCTAACGAGAACCAATGACATCATCATTTGAGCAGAAGTGCATAACATATTATATTTAACAATGATGAAAGATGCAACCATACCTGGGATCCTATCACTGAGTCCAAGGTCATTAAAGAGAGCGTGATGGTTCTTCCTCTGCTGTTTGTGTGGGACGGTACCAAAGATACAGAAGACCTCCTTCATGTCAAACACGAATACAATGTTATATGAGATCAGGAAGTTGAGTAGGCCCCATGAGGCCAGGCTGCCCAGGGCCGCGCAGCTCCCCGGATTGTCAAGCATCTCCTTCCAACCCTTTGCCAGCCGCTTAGCATGCTCAATGGATTCTGTAGAAAGCTTGGTAACAACTGCAGGTATTGTTCTAATCATCCCAATACAGTTATTCCAGACCTTGTTGGACTTAAACATCTTTTCATGTAGGAATAGCTCAATTACGCAGAGAGACAGTGTTGCAGCATCCGGGGCACGATGCATTGGAGCACGGAACCGTGTACTAAGCCCGACTTTGGTATGCATGAACTTGACCAAACTCGGTGCATCCATGCTTGTGCATGCTGCAGCAAGATCATTTAAAAATCCACCTGGACCTCGACGAATTCGACTATCCTGGTCCCGAGACACATTGGCCTTCTCCTCCTCCTTTGTAGTATGTTTGGAATCTTGCTCCTCCTTGTGAGCCTCCTGCTCTTCTTCAACCTGCTTCCCACCGCAAGCCTCTTGCTCCTTGCCCTGCACTGCAGATGCATTCTTAGCATCTTCCATGTTGGCATCCTGCTTCTCTTCATCCTGAGAGGATTTCTTAGCATCTTCGATGTTCTGATCCTCCATGTTGGCATCGTCCTCCCTGTCCTGAGAGGTTTTCTCAGCATCTTCCTCCTCATTGGCCACATGCATCTCCTCGGCAGCATCCTGCCCCTCCTCCTTAGCATCCCTCACAACCCCAATCTTATCAGCGGCAGTATCCTCAACTTCGTATCTTGCCTCCTCCTCGTCCTTACCATCCTTGCCAATCTTATCGTCTACCTCCTCCTCGCCGCCTTCCCGCATCTCTTCATCGGCCTTCTCCTCCGCCTCTTCTTCCACCACCTCTTCCTCTTCTTCTACCACCTCCTCCACTTCCACCACATCTTCCTCTTCTACAACCTCCTCCTCCTCCACTTCCACCACATCTTCCTCTTCTACCACCTCCTCCTCTTCCACTTCCACCACCTCTTCCTCCTCCTCCTCCACCACCACCACCTCTTCTTCCACCTCCTCCAAGTTTACCCCCGTCTCACCCGCACGAGTTTCCCCCGGCGCGGCAGCAGCGGGTGTTGGGCGGGCGGCCTCGAGGGCCCGTAACTGGAGAAAGCGCAGCGATATAGACGACTGGAGCGAGGAGAGGTGGGCGTCGAGGTCCTCCCAGGTGAAGGGGAGCGGCGAGGGGGAGCAGGCCGCGAGGTGGTCGAAGGCCTCCTGCAGGGCATCCCTCTTGCCGGGAAGCGCGGCGACGGCGGCCTCCAGCTCTGCCACCGTCATCGCGGCCGCCGGCGGATGGTCAGGGCTGGGCCGCGGCATCGGCGGTGGAGGGGATTGGGGTTTTGAAGCGGCGGGGCAATGCGCGGTGGCGATTTGCAACGGCGAGGAGTGGAACCGGCAACCTTACTGTTACTGAACTCTTTTTTTTTTTTTTTTTGAGCAAAAGGCCTGACCTGGTTGTGCGAACGGCGGCGCGATTGGGCTTCGCAAAGCTATTTTTTAGGCCTTTTTCTCGTATAGCACGTATCTCTAAAAATTTATTTTCACCTTTACTATTTTATCCCCTTCACATAACACGTATAAAAAAAATATTTTTTCTGACCCTCGACTAAACACAGCGTTGGCCTTTTGCTACACCTGTTCATCGAGCCAACGTGTCTGTTTCCTTTTTGTTTTAACAAGTACGGTAGTTTCTTTTCTAAAAAAAATTAGTTTGTTGGATTCTGAAAATCCCAAATAAAATCTAGCCCGTTTGGATTGGATTGTGGTTTTTTTTTGCTGGATTAACATAATTTTGTGGGGCCATGGGGTTGCAAACATCGTTATTATGTGAGATCCGCGCTTTTGTCCCAAAATTGCCGTGCTTCTTCCGATTTCTCGCTTCACGTACTTTGTTCTCCTTGAACCAGCTTAAAATTGTACTAATTTTTGTCCGAGAGACATACACAAGAAACCGCTTGTTGTTAGCTCTTACATGATATTTCTTTAGAGTGAAGTATTTTAATGAACCATTGTTGAGATCCCAGAGTCATAAAAAAAAAATCCAGCAGAGATTCCTTTAAGCACATCACTCCATCAAATTCTTCATTTCTCCATGTTTTCTTTCTCTCCATAAACCACAAATGCATGAAGTTGTAACACGTTATTCAGTAGCAGAAGAATAAGCCACGAACAAACATGGAGAGCAAACTGAGATCTGAAGGCCCAGCATGAGTTAAGTAATTTTATTGTTGCCCGTCGCTAAATACTAACCAATTACAGATGACTACCTTAATAAGGGCTACCAGTTATCCACTTACATTAGTCATGTTTACTAACACATGTACAGTGCATAGTAAGGGATCTGGGAAATCAACATATTATTTGCTGATTAAGAATCAAATGATGGAATGATAAAAATCAATTCGAAGATAACTAAATTACTTGCGGGCAGTTGAGTACAAGAACTTCAAATCTTATTTGTTTGGGTTTTAGCTTAATAGTAAGGCAGCAAACAAAGTACAGTAAAAACTAAAAGTGATAACATGTGCCAAGATTTTCCCAGTAAAGTTACAAATCTTGTATCCATATATTGACCTAAATACTGATATAACTATGTAGAAATATATGCATTTTTCTAATAAACAAAGAACTGAAGTTAACCAAAGCAAAGCCAACATCTTCTTCTTGAAAGCATCTATCTGTGTGTCCCCTGGGTAGTTGTGATTAGAACAACGTTATTGTTTTACCAGTTAGCACAAGGACATGGGAAAAATGGTTCGGTAAAATTAACCACAACCACCCCACTGTACAACAGATGAGATGCACCAGTTTGTGTTGTGGGTGCTGTTCTGATCAAAACCGAGCAAGAGTGTCTACGCCAAACAAACTTGTGTACATCCAAAGTTGTTGTTCATAAATAAGTAAATGCAAGTCTAAGCAAGTCATAACTTGTATCTTAACATAATTCATCTGTTTGTTTGGAAATAAATCAAACGGAAGAGCTATATGGTTACCTGTGCAATTTGATTGTTTTTTATTGTTCCACAGCATGCAGCCAGCGACTTCCCTTGGTAGTGGCATCGATTGCTGCTGAGGATTATTGGAATGACAACCTTTCTGGGTGTCAGTGCTGTCGGTCACTACGAAAATATGCAAATGAGAACGAGTAAAACCAACATTGGGTCGCATTCAGATCACCGGCTGACGATCTGTACCTGAGGAATGAGGGGAAACATTGTGCTATTTTAGAAGAATACTAAAGTTCACCAACAAGACTTCGATCCACATACGATATATACATGTCACCAAAAGCCAGTTGTGGCACCAGCACAATATAGTACAGGGAGGATGGAATAAGCATAACTCCTACCAAGCTATATTTCTCTTTAATTGGACTCCTACCGTCCTACGCCAAATCCGTGTTTCAATCAGTTGCTGAGCAACCCAGTGCAGCAGCAGCAGCTGTTATCAGGGATAAAACTCCGGATGAGGATAGAAGGGATTAAAGAATCCTATGTTCTCAGGTGCTCCAAGTTGTGGTGCGAACAGCGGTACACAATACCCTCCAGGTTGGGCAGGGTAACCAGGATAGACTCCATCGGTTGCGACGTATGGTGGATGCCTGAAGTGGCCTCTCAGTGGCGCGTTCTGCGCTGCTGGAGAAGCCCGTGCTGGTAGCTTGGGAGTATGTTGCCTCGGCTGTTTGGCATGTTGCTTATTACTCTGTTTTTGCTTCTTACTCTGTTGTTGCTTGTCGTGTGGTTTATATTCTTGTTTCTGCTGCTGCTTCTGCTGTGGCTTGTCTAGTTTCTTCTCCAGCTTCTCTCCTGGCTTACTCTGTTGCCGTTGCTGCTGGCTCTCTTGTCCCTCGTGATGCCCGTCCTCCTTCTTGTGCTTCTTGCTGCCCTCCGTATGCTGCTGCTTTGATTTTGAGGTTGAGGCAGTACAGGATTTTGCTAAACTCCGCTTTGCTAAACTCTGCTTCCTTTTTCCGAACTCCCCTAACAGATTGTTGATTTCTTCCTTAATACTGGTGCTTAGGCTGGAATCAGTGATATGTTGATCAGCTAAATCTTGTGCCCTTCTTAGATTATCAAGCTCCTTTATTACAACACTCTGCACATAGGTAACCATCAAATTAATCATATATAGCGAACACAAAGCAGACTGAGAGTGTCCATAAGGTATAACATGTTTCAAATTCTCAAACCATGTGCTCAAGGATTACAGTTCCGTAGTTTTCTTGTGCAGTTGGGTGGTACAAGTACAACCACTCTGTCATGTAAGTTAGAAAAATATTCTGCCACTAATAAGCCTATTTCTAGCACATACCAGGGATTGACTTGTCTTTTGAGATGTTTCAATAGCAGTCTGTTTTGCCTTTTCAATATATCCCTTCAGAAGAGAAACGGGAGGATATTTGTCCACCAAATTAAAAATACGTGCCCAATATAAAACATCCATTTGCTGCCCATTTTCAATCAAATAGTCCATTAACTCTGCAGAAAAGATGAAGGCAGGAAAAACATTAACAAACAGAACTTGCACTGCAGATGAGGTAGAGTCATAGAGTTGAAACGATGGTAGAGAACATATGCACTCTGAATTTCTGATGACGCAGCATGCAATATGCAGAGCAGAAATGAAGCAAAGCATCAACTGATGAAACGCATAGTGATACACTTATTGAGGAGGCTATAGTTTATACTCAAATCAACTGACATATACATCAATATCTCCTTGGATTATCATGTGAGGTTCAGTCAATGAAATAAACAGAAATGTCACTTTGGCCCCATAACTCAAAAACCTTCTTGTCCATGGTTTTGATTAGTAGCACCCTGGCAGGTTGGTGCAGTTTGTAGCAGCTAGGCATTAAGAAATTGATTCATAAAGGCAGAATCTAGGCATCAAAGAATAGGTTCATATAAGAAGAGCGCACAAAAATTGGCAAGTCATTTAATGCATGCCCCAGATTAGCAACAACTTTGTCAAGTAAAACTAGGATTGCATCAACTTTCCCTTTTGTGCATCTTAAGCTACCAACTTGCATTGATTGCTAGTTTGTCACTGCTCACTTGAAGAAAGTCTCATGTTTGCAAAGTTTCACATATCATGGCATAGGTGTGTTCGTGGGTTTGGCAAAATCAATTTCGAACCCGGACCCAAAACAGAGGGAACCGTCAAGGTGAAAGCCCATGCAGGTTGGGTTGGATTTGCTCTTAACCGGGATAGAGCATGCACTGAACCCGAGAAACCGCCGTTGCCAGCACTGAACTTAGCCAGGCATGACAAATGACGATCTCTCCTCAAGGAGCTCCAGCTTCTTCTACAACACAACAAACTCGTCAACCACGCTGCTCCAGCCCTTGTCGTACTTCTTTCCGCCGCGGTGGTTGTAGATTTTGAGCTCAATTCAGGCGAGCAGGCCCTTAGTCCGTCCGAGAGAAGTCGATTTGGGCATCAAGGAGCCCCAATCTGACGCAGGTACGGGAAGAACAACGGAGCAGGAGTTGGAAAGCCACTTTTCCCTGGGAGAACACTGAGATCCGAAAATCGATTTAGGGTGCAGTCGTGGAGGAGCTCGTTCTATGTGGATGATGTGAGCGGTGACAGATTAAGGATTAGGGGGATTATTTTACATGCCAGGTAATAAAGACAGGTTGCCTGCGGAGATGGGGGCCTTCTTGTCTGATCAATTCGTCAGCCCATTGCAAAGTTACAAGCCGTGGAAAACATCAACCCGCCCTGGACCAACCCAGCCTAATAAATTATAAAAGCATTCATAAACCCGTAGAGGCAGTCCAAGCTGGACCAATTGCAAGTGCATGTGGGTTGGGCTGCAAACTCGCCCAAAATTAGCAACCTGATAGGTAACAAGCTGTGTAAAAACATCAACCCACCCTGGACCAACACGGCCTTATAAAATATAAAACCCTTCATAAACCCGTAGAGGCCAGTACAAGCTGGACCAATTGCAAGTGCATGTGGGATGGCTGCAAACGTGGCCAAAACTGAGCAACCTGGATAATGAGGGCCAGGGATAGGTACCAAATCAAAAAATGTTAGAACCTACCCGTGTTTCATATAAATGTGTACTTTGTTTGTGCTTCAGCTTTGATCTCTAGATGTACTTTTGCCACATTCATCTGTGAGCTGCGTAATATGAGGTGTGTAGTGCAGAAAGTAACATGTTTCAGCCACAAGACAACTCTAAATTAAATTAAGAGCAAGGAATGCAATATTTACGTAGTTAAGAAGCTATGGTGCTGTAATGTGACATAAGCAAACTTTAGCTATACTTTCTACCGACCTAGATGCCAACAATTGTTGGTGAGTGCATTCGAATCAAAACAAACGTGTCATTTATTATTATTATGTTTGTTCAACTGTACCAAAAGGAGGAGGCACAACCCTATATGGAAGGATTAACTCCTGAAATACCAATTCTGTTATTAACGGCCAAGGAAATAATATACACAGCAAATTTCACAGTTCACTAGTGGAACAAGAACATATTGTGTTTGTCCAGCATAGTTTGATCAGGTTCGTAAAAAAGGTAGCACAGTTTGAGCAGAAGTGCAGAACATACTATAATTAATATAGTGGTGAAAGATGCAATCTTACCTGGGATTCTATCGGTGAGCTGAAGACCCTTTAAGAGCATGGCATAGTTCATCTTCTGTTGTTTGCGCGGCATTGTACCAAATAGACGGAAGACCTCCTTTGTCTCAAACTCTGATACAATGTTATAGGAGATGAGGAAGTAGAGGAAACCCCATGAGGCCAGGTTACCAAGAACCGTGCAATTCTCTGAATTGTCAATCATCTCCTTCCAATCCTTAGCCAGCAGCTTGGCCTGCTCAATCGTGTCTGCAGAAAGCTTAGTAACAACTACAGGTACCATACGAATTAGCCCAACACAATTCACCCATGCCTTGTTGGTCTTAAGCATCTTGTCATGTAGGAATAGCTCAACCATGTGGAGAGCCAGTGCTGCAGCATCTGGAGCATGATGCAGCGCAGCATGAAGCTCTGAATTGAGCCCGGTGTTGGTGAATAAGAGTTTGACCAACCTCTGCGCATCCATGTTTGCGCATGATGCGGTGTGATCATTGAATCCAACAGGAAGAGAACGTGCCTGGTCCAGAGACATCTCATTGGCCACCGTCGTCTCCTCAAGCATACCATTTTTGGCACCTTCCTGCCCCTTGTGAGCCTCCAGATCTTCTTCTTCCTTCTGTTTCACACCACAAGCCTCTTCCTTGCACGGCATTGCGGAGGCATTCTTGTTCAATGCCTCCTCCATGTCGATATCCTGCTCATCCTCCATGTTGGCATCCTCCTCCTTTGCCTTAGGGGATTTGTTAGTACCTTCAGTAGTCTTCCCCTCCTCCATGTTGGGATCATGCTCCTTGTCCTGAGAGGATTTGTCAGCATCTTCGGTAATCTGCCTCTCCTCATTGGCCACCTGCTCGGTACTCTGCATCTCCTGGTCGGCATACTGCTCATCAGCGGCCACCATTATATCATTACCAATCCTGTCATCGGCCAAATCCTCCACTTTCTTTTCTTGCAGCACCTCTCTTGCCGTCTTCTCGTCCTTTCCATCCTTGCCCATTTCGTCGTCTGCCTCCTCATTGTCGGCTTCCTGCATCTCTTCATCACCCTTCTCCTCTTCTTCCACAAACTCCCCCACTGCCACCTCTTCAACCTCTTGTTCTTCCACGACTTCGTCCTCCTCTTCTTCCACGACCTCCTCCTCCACTTCCACGACCTCTTCCACCTCTTGTTCTTCCACGACATCCTCCACTTCCAGAACCTCTTCCTTCTCCTCTTCCACCATCACCTCCTCCTCATCCTCATCCTCCTCCTCCAGGTTTTCTCTCGTCCTACCGCCGCGAGTTTCCCCCGGCGCGGCAGCAGCGGGCGCACCGCGGGCGGCCTCGAGCGCCCGCACCTGGCGAAACCGCAGCAAGATTGACGACTGGAGCGAGGACACGTGGGCGTCGAGGTCCGCCCAGACGAAGGGGAGCGGGGTGGGGGAGCAGGCCGCGAGGCGGTCGAAGGCCTCCCGCAGGGCGTCCCTCATGCCCGGGAGCGCGGCGACGGCCGCCCCCAGCTCCGCCACCGTCATCTCCGCCGGCGGCGGATGGTCGGCGCCGGGCCACGGCATTGGCGGCGCGGGGGGGATTGGGGTTCGGAGCTCCTCGTGGTTTTGGAGCATCGGTGACCGTGTCGACCTGCGGTGGTGGCACTGGCACCGACGAGACGAACTCTTCCGCTTCCCGAGCCCCGAGGTGGTTTGCGAACGGCGGTGCGGCTGGGTTGGGCCGGGCCGGGATAAAAGCTGGAGGAGTCCCTAGAAGGCAACTTGAATAGATCTGAGCATTTTGTGAGCCGGGCCGGGTCGACAAAAAGCCCGGTTTATTTCGGGTCTAAAATTTATACCCATGCCCATCCCATGGGCAAGGTCGGGTCTAGTTTTCGGCTGGGCTCGGGCCGGGCCGGGCCGTGGGCGGGTTCGGGCTTCCCGCTCTTTTTTAGTTGAAATATAAATGAAATAAATCGTTTGGGCGGGCTCGGGCCGGCCTAGAATTTTTTCGAGCTTAGTTTTCGCTGCCCACGCTCATCCCATTAGGAGGCGTGGGCGGGCCAAAACCCACCGGGCTCGGGCCAGACCCACCGGGCCGGGCCAAAAAAGCTCAGGTCTAAACTTAAAGAAGATGTGCTTCAGTTGCGGGCCTTCTTGGGAGTTAGGGTAGTTGCGACAACAATACCAAAGTCGCTAAAAAAAAAAGAAAAACTCAAGATCGCCGGTATTAAATAAACTTTGTACTAGCGGGCGTAATGCTCCTCACAGAACACGCATCTTCAAAGATTTTTTTTCTAACTTTCATATTCATCCCAGAAAAAAAAGTATTTTTCTCCCCTCTATCTAAACACAGCCCTTTGAGTTTCCTCTCCTCCATTAAAAAAATACGATCCACGAATTTGCTTTTGATTATCGCTATATAATAGACATCCCTTTAATTTGCAGAATATCATTGTCAAAGAGCACGTACCGAGTATCAAAACCTCTGGACTGGAGGCATCGAAATGTTTCAAAGTCAAGACTTTTTTCATCTACGAAGGTCAGAACGGGATAAATTCGAGGGTGTTTAGTTGGTGGAGATATTTACTATAGCAGATATGTACTGTAATAATGAATAGTGAGGAAATGATAGGAAATGATGTGATAGATGTCGTGGGAGGAACAGCCCTTCGTATTACTTGCTGGTAAACACGAAAAACGATGGCGAGCACTCACGAGGCGACAAGGGCGACCCTCCCGGCTAGCGAGCCACGGCAGTTCTAGAGTGCGTTTCGTTTCGCCATCGGTTCTGGTTATCCGGGGTTGTGCTCCACATGCTTCCATGGAAGGAGCTGGCGAGCTGCGGGCTGCTGCTGCCAAAGGTTGAAGACGAGATCGGTCAGGGTCAGCACTCCCACGTTCCGCAACTGTGCCAGCTGAAAGCATGACAGGAGGAAGTTGCTCCGACCCGGGGCTGAGTTAAGACTGCGCCAATGCAACTAGCTCCGCTGTCTGCCGAGACACCCCAAGAGATCTCCCGGCCCGGGGATACGCCCTCCCCTCTTGTCCCAACTCCTGCTGTCCTATCGCTCCCTATAGGAGGCGTGCCGGCACGTCGAGGACACGACCGGTCAGACGCACGCGGCCGGGTCGCCATTGAATGCTCCTCAACCTGCCTTGCTAAAGCTACCAGCAAGCACTACCAAGTTTAATGATGGGTGAGAAGAGGAAGAAATACAACGTCGTCACCACGCCTCCCCACCCCGGCGCCGGCCCAATCGCCATCCCCCACCGCTTGGTTGACGACTCCCCTATCGCCGACCTCACCGCCCCACACTCGCCTCGTCCGTCAGGCCAGCTTGCTGTTGTCGACCTTTCATTTAAGGTCGCCAGTGAGCAGCAAGCCCCGGAAACCTAACCCCCTCCCCCCTCCCCATGTGCATGCACGAACCCCGAGCCACCGCAGACGTGGAGGAGGAGAATGAGGCGATATCATCGGATGAGGAGGAGAGAGGAGGTAGCGGCATTGGAGGAGGAAGACGTCTGATTCACCTCCACCCATCGGGCGTAGCATAATATGTATATACACATGTTCCGTTTGATCAACCAAGCATATTATATACATATGGAAGGTAATAGATAAGTAGTCATAGCTTTCGTAATAGTGGTGGTGGGTATAAATAAATACTAACTTTATAAGATAGCATATAGTATAGAATAGTACATTGGAACTTAATGTTCACCGCAGCTCTATTTAAGCCATAGAGTGTAGCTCTTGTTGAATGGTCCTAGCATCCGTTTATTACTGGCACACAAACTCATTAGTAGCTGAGCAAGCGGAAACAAATCTAGTCTTAGACTTCACCAGATTATCAAAACCATTTAAACTCATTACGGTTGAAATTCAAATATTTTGAAAGTTTCTCAAATAATATTGCACACATAAAACACACAACCATACGTGCACAACTTTTGTTAAACCCCCCCCCCCCCCGCCGAAATTTGGGGTAGCAATGTAATAAATATGATACATAAAAACATATTGTAAAATCACAAATATTACATAGCATAATATAAAGACTGTCTACTTGGATATAGCGCTATGCTAAGTGTTTTATACTATGTGTCAGCTCATCTGTACCGACTGAAATTGCACTACCACCCAAGGTCCATCTATCTAGTATCTACAGAAAGCCTGGCCTGAGAGGGGGCGACATATACACAAACACTGATGTGAATGCCATTCCGTGTCAGGTATAATATCAACCAAATACATATATAATGGTCGTGTGCTGGCGCTTGTTAGGTTGTTCGTACTTGTACTATATTTTCATCCTCTAAAAGAAATATTCTATTCTAGCCATTGAGATTCTTTCCTCAGTTTGTCCCGTGCTATGCTACTCTATATTGCATACTCTATAACAGCTAACAGCATGTAAGGCCCACACGTCACAAATTGTTTTCTTGTTTTCCTCCCGCACCCCACTGGTCCTCTTCCTTGCAACAGAAAAGGTTCGAGACCAGGGGCTGTCCCTTTCCTGGCTCACCATTGAAGCAATTGAACCAAGATGGCTGGGTGGAGGGGATCGATGAAGGCGGCCTCCTCTATTTACCCAAGCAGAGGAACATGAAATAGGAACAAGCAAAAAGATGTAGTTGCCACCGTATTCTCCTCCACGCTCGCGCGTGCCATCGGGGCCTACCTAGCTGCTGTCGCAGCGCGGCCCCACCTCTAGTTTCCACTTCTTCCTCCAGCTCGTGTTGCCACCTGCCACCGGGCCAGTGCTCTGCCTCGCGATGGAGGCGGGGAGACGACGACGAGCACAACAACTCGTCTTCGGGTGGTGGCATTGCAGGCAAGCATCGGCGGCTTGCGACAACGGAGGACGAGGCGATGACAACCCTCCTACTCTTCGCTTTCGGCTCCGTCCCTTCCAAGAACATGCGCAAAGGCAGGGTGGGGCATGCGGGCCCGCGCCACGTCTTCCGATAGACGAGTCTTCTACCTCCGCTCGCAATGGCAGAAAGTGGAGCATCTGCTTGTTTAACGCATCTCTCCCAATACGCAATTGTAGCTCAATTTACACTAAAAGCGTATCGGAGGATCTTTACTGCCGGTGTGGACAATCTTAATGGACAGCACATATATATCGACGTGTTTGGATGTTGATATTGAAGCCTAGAATTCGGAATTGGTATTTGCTACCTCAAATACCAGTTGTTTGGACGGTTATGGGATCGGAATTGGAAACTTCCTCCAATACCAGCTTGGTATTGAGCCTACTATCGAACCCTTTTTTCAATTCATACAACTTTCCCTCGATTTTGTTCCAAATTGGTCACCTTCCCCGTCTCTCTCCCACATCCCCTGTCTCTCTCGTTGTGCCCCTTCCATGCGTCCCTCATCGCGTGGCCTCTCTCTTCACCAGTGAGTCGCATCGCGCCGCGCCGACCCTCCCTCCACTACCGAGCCTAGCCGCGTCACCACTTCCTCCAGCGATGAGCCGTGCCGCCCTCCCTACACCGGAGAGCAGCAATGCCCTTGCCTCCCTAGGTGAGCTGTGGTGCTCCTTACCCACTCTGGTGGGGTGAGCAACATGCCTGGTCAGAGTGTTGGGTGATTGATGGAATTCCAATCTCATGTTTTTGTACATCCAAACTTGATTTGAATTGGATTGTTTTTGGATTCCAAAAGGCAATACATAGCCATCCAAACAACATATTTGAAATGCAGTGCCATGGCTAATTTGGTATTGAAACCAATTCCATGCCAAGCCTTCCAATATCGACATCCAAATTCGGCTTGAAAGTTTCCGCTTCGAATCAGAAGTTGATGCATCCAGTACAAGTAACTTGGAATCTGTTGTGCGGTTCTTGCTACACTACATGAGTCTGAATAATAAATCGAAAAAATAACCCCTTATCTAAACATATATGCTTTATAGGAGTGATTATTCCTGACCTCAGTAATCATGCATCCTGGAGCCCTAACCCGGGCCATCAGATGTAATTCGCAGCGGTGCCCTGTGCTGCAAGTTTGGCCGCACGATCCTTTTGATACAGGTCGACGAGGTGCTTCGGCGTGCGGCACTTGCGAGACCAGTGGCCTGTGCACCCACACCTGTAGCAGATTTGGCTGTCCTCTCTTTCCGTCATGGCCTTCTGGTACAGAGCGACCAGGTGCTTCGCCGTGCGGCAGGTTTCGGCCAAATGGCCCTTGCATCCGCACTTGTTGCAGAACAGGTGCTTCGCTGTGCGACAGTTTTCAGCCAAATGGCCCTTGCATCCACACTTGGTGCAAAACATGGGTGGCTTATTCCCTTTGGCATTGCTCATGCTTCTGCTAACGTCTCCCTGTAGGCCTCTCGCAGTTTCAACTCCACCTTGCCGCGGACCGCCTCTCCCCTCGCCACCAGGCCTGCTCCATTGAGCGGCGGCGGCGGCATGTGCTTCAGGCACAGGCTGGTGGGAAACCGTCGGGCTCGGGCGGCCGCCATGATTGTTCCTCGAGAACGAATGGTTCTGGTTTTGATGTGATGACGAAAAGGTTCGTCCATGGTAGCCCTGCTTGGGCATGTGCTGCTTCTGGAGCACACGCTTGTCGGTGGCTTTCGGGGACGCCCTGGCCTGCGAAGGGCCAGTGGCTTCCCGTCCCGTAGCCGCCGACACATTGTGGTGATCATCGGTGGCGCTCACGTCGCGGCGAGTCGCCGGCTCGATCGTGGCTGCGTGCACGGCGGCGCTCTTCGGGGCGCCGCCGCTAACGCGCACATGTTCCGGGGCATCGTGTGTCCCGGCGGGTGGTGAGCGTTGGCACACGGTGGCGCAGGCATCTGCGTTCATCGGCGTCGCGGTGGCGGTGGTACTGCGAGCACCGGCGGTCTGTGCAAGGCCGCCATTGCTACAGGCGAGAGGAGGAAGCGGACTCACCTCCCGAGGTTTAGCTTGCGGCGGAGACGCCTTGTTATCGTCGTCTGCCACTGCTGGCGCGTCCTCCTGCACCTCCTCGGGTTCCACTATCTCCATCTCCACGTCGGGCACCTCGTCGTTCGGAAGCTCTACCTTTCGTTGTTCCGACTCCACTGTCTCCATGGCTTCTACGTCTGGCTCCTGCTTTGGCACCTTGTCCGCCAGCCATAAGCTACTGACCATCGGAGGAGTAGCAGCGGGGCACTCATGCCGAACGGTGGTGATCTTGTGGATGGGATCCGTGTCCATCTGCGTTGTGACGGCATCGACAGGGAGGTCATTGCCGCTTCCCAGGCCAGGACGACACGGAGTCGCCGCCCTGGCTGCGTGACCATCGTGGCCGTCGAGATTGTTGCTGTTGCCGTTGCAATTCGTGTCCTGCGACGGAGGCGCCGGAATTAATTTCTCGCCGTTGCAATTCATGTCGTCCTGCTGCAACGGAGACGCCGCCGCCTTCTCCGCAGCTGCTGCTGCGTCCTCCTCCTCACGCGTCTTTCGTATCACCGCCGCTTGGGCCTCCAGCGCACGCGCCGCACGGCGTCTCTTTCGCATCCCCTGCCACCTCTTTCGCATCTCCGCCGCTTGGGCCTCCTCCTGCACACGCGCCGCCGCTGCATCGATCGCCTCCGTCTCCTTCTCCTGGTGGCTCGACGCCTTCCGTTTCTTCCCGCTTTCGACGACGTCCACGCAGGTTGCGGCGGCCGGCGCGGAGACGGCAACGGGAGATGGGGCGGCAGGGTCGTCATCGACGGGTTCGGACTTCACGAGAGCCCCAAGGGTGTGTACCTCGCCGCCGGTGTTGGCAACCGGCTCGGATACGGCTGGTGGAGCGAGAACAGGGGCAGGAACGGCCCGTGATTCCTCAAGGAATCGCATCTGGTGGCTCTCGTCGGCGGCGGCGGCGGAGGCGGACGGCACGGCCGGAGCAGGGGGCGGAAGAGGCGGGACGGGGCGGGACATGCCGAGTTCCCGGAGCTGGCGATGGCGGAGGGTGACGGAGTACTGGAGCGAGGAGATGTAGTTGTCGAGGTCGTCCCAGCGGAAGGGGATCGGCGCGGGGGAGCAGGCGGCGAGGCGGTCGAAGGTCTCGCGGAGGCGGCGCTTCTTGGCTGGGAGCGCGGCGGCGACGGCCTCCAGCTCCCACAAATCCATTGTCGCCGGTGGCCGGTCGAGCTCCGGGAGCGCCAGGAGAGCCGGCGGGCGCTGGAGCAGCGGACTAGCCGCCGCCGCCGCCGCGGCGGTGATGGCGGCGTTGCCGTTTCGCGAGTCCATCGCGGGCCCGCGCGGAGGATCGAGTCTGGACGGGGCGGATGTGCCGGGCTTTATAATAACGTCCGGACCGAGACGAATTCCGTTAGGAAACGAGCGTGGATTCGGACGGCTGAGTTGGGCCGTCATTTTGATATATATACAAGGCCTTGGGCCCTTGGTTTGGAGAACTTCTTCCATTTTTCCGCCATAGTTTTATTGCTTGTTGGAGAGCCGAACGCCTCCCTAAAAAAACCTGAACGCCTCTATTTTCGGGAAAATAAAATGAAAGAGGAACATAGTCGCAATGGACTGATATCATATTTAGTTATATAAGCAGGGCTAAAATTTAATTGGGGGGTTATCATATGAACCATGGTCGATGGGATGATTCACGAAGGTTTGTTTGTGAGCCTATGAATATGTTGTTCTTTTGGTGGGATTCATGGGGTCATGTAAAAAGTAACATACTCCATCCGTCTAAAAAAACATGTCATATCCATGATTTAAATCTGTCCTTAAAGACAAAGCACTTAATTAGTATACCAAATATAGTTTAATAAATAGGGGCAAGTAAGATAACATTATATTTTTCTTCATCTATCATAGAATTCTTAAATAACTTGTTTTCTGCAACAGAGGGCTCACGAAGAAATCACATCTCAAAGGGATAGGTCTCTATATGAGTTTTCCATGACTGTTAGGATTGAAGATATATAGGTCCAAACAAACATTTTATTTATCTATCTACATATACTATAAATATCGAGTATAGAATTTAAAATGTTTTTTAGTCCAAAACTTCATACTGGACCCACCATACAACTCATACTGGACCCACCTGTAGGGGGCCAAAAAAAGGTGAAAGAAGGTGCAAATACATCAAAATTGCGAGTTACTTAATATTTTTTCTCACGCCTCCAATTTTCTACCCACCGTTATACCCATGCACATGTGCCTCTGCAATGCAGTTTACTTAGCACCCGGTTACAACCGGTCAGAAAACCCTCTCGCAGCCCAGCTAGCTTCAACCGGAGTATGGACTATATATTGAGGAACACTATCAAATTAAAATAAGGCTATCTGTGTGGATTGAAGGCCTAACAAAATACATTATGACATTATTTGCATTTATTTTGGGAATCCCTATGGAATAAACATTGGCATATATTTGTGCATTGAAGGCTCTTTAATCTCAGTCTATGAATTCTAATAGTTAAAGCCACATACATATAATGCGGTGGGCTCTACACGTTGATAGAATACAAGAAAGCCACACCCACGACCATAACCCAATCGTCATGGTTTCAGATAATATCTCTTTTGGTCACTTTGGGCTTCACATGTACTAAGATCCGGTGTGGCGTGGCAACAACCACTTCAACTTAAGCACTGCACGCAATTTGAGCCATTTGATCTGGCGGCAAGCGGTCAAGATCTATGACTACAACGATGAACCGAAAATCGGCAACCAGCTGCACTACAATGATGAATAGGCGATCGAATTCTTCCTTCCCATCGAACAACCTCCTTAAGCTACAAATGTCTACTCTGACGACTGCACCAAAACTCGGTCCAACCTCACGCACTAGAGAAGAAATCCACACTAGTTATAGTGGATATGTTTCTATTTTGCAATGGATTGAATTGTTGTGTGCGGGATACTTAAATCATTGCATACAAAATCAAACAATGATAAGCAACCAGTGTTCACCTGGTTTGTGAATTTGCCATCAATTATTCTGTGTGAATTAGTATGTATTGGGTCTGGGATTTATAGTGATTAGTGAATATATTATTTCTGTTGTTGGATGTTACTGATGGAACCAAAGCAACACCATGACGTCTTTAGTTTCCTCATTCTGTTCCTAGGTTGAACCAAACAAATACGATAACACTTATTGGTACACCAATGACTGTGCGATTATGTTTACATTACCGTCCTGAAATCTAAACTAAACAATTGCACCAACCTTAATGAAGCTTATTCACGCTTTCACCTAGCCCCCAAAGTATAATCAAAGTGCTGGACTGCTGACATGGATGGTAAAGCGCCCGGATGAGATTATGGTGGACAAGAAAAAAGCAAGTTTTGTTGGGAAAGAGTTCACGCTAATTGAGATTTAAAAACCACTGCAATTAATAAACCGTCTCCTTTTATGTTTACAGCACGTCACATGAGACATTAGTAATAAATGAGGCGCTTCTATTTTTTTCCTATTGGGAAGGGAGAAACAATGTCCTTTTGATTGAAGGCCATTTAGAACATTTTTATATCATTTTTTCTATGACAAGGGCTGAGATATACTCCCTCCGTCCCAGAAAATATGCAATTCTCGCTTCCCAATAAATTTTAGAATCTTAAATTTGATCAATTATAAAGAAAGAAAATATAAATATTTATCAGATAAAATATATATCATTATATTCGTTTTTAAATGTAGTTTTCTAACAAATTTATTTAGAGCCATAAATACAAATATAATTTTCTAGAAAATGGTCAAACTTGAATCACTTTAACTGGCACGCATCCCAAACATGCATGTTTTTTGGGACGGACCAAGTAGTATTTTTACATCAACCTTTTCTATAACAGAATTCATTGCATATGTTAACTCGTCGTACTAGCATACACTGTACAAGGTATGACTTGAACATTAGGCATGCATGGTCGGCAAAAATATGTGTACATGTATATATTTACATACAGTTCCTCTCAATTCATAATTTATTCTACATCAGTCCTAAGCCTCACTATCAATGCAACATATACGCATACATAAAAAGGTATGAATTTGGAGAAACTGTATCATTTTTTTAGCAATAAACCCTGGGTTTTCATAAAAATAAAATAAACCCTGGTTGGTGAACTGATGAAATGGTATAATGGAAGGCATGTGGCGGCATAAATGGCGACTAAGTATTAGGTAGATTCGATCTATGTGTTGTGCTAGCCGCCTATATAAATCGCCCCTCACATTTTAGCACTTTGAAGATGCAAGTCTCAGGTCGCCAATCAATTTTGGCAAGGTTACTAGTTGGGCTCCTAATTGGCAGTTGGGCATGTGAGGAATCAGGATTATAAATTTTCCGGGGTAGTGTCGTGGTACGTTGCCTACACGGTGGCAGGTTTAGGCCAAGCACTTATCTATACCAGTCATGTATTCATAAGGATCGAACATGCAAGGTATGCGCGAATTGTGCAACTATTTAAGACTTGATTTTTTTCGGCTGCAGTGGTAGCCACAACAGCAAACTAGGAAGACGGCTGCAACTATGGCTGCAGCCATCCGAAAGAATCACAGCTGCAACATTTGTATGTGCTAGTGCCTCTAGTGGAAGGGGCAGGTTGGAGCAGTTAAGCCTCCACCCACACCTTCAACAATTGTGTAGCGAATTTGCTAATATCTTGCCTTCACCTTCTATTTCAATCCATGACCTTTGATCTCTTATTGTCCCTAAGTGAAATCAAATAGCTATGTCTAGTGATTTAGAGTGTGTTTGGTTTCACGGATGGATTCATGTGGCATGAGTCAGTCCTGCAGCAAACCTGCAATTTCTCATGGAATTAGTTTATTATGGAAATTTACTTGTCCTTGCTCATTGTTAAGATCATCTGCAACAGTGCTCAAGAAAAATAGTCCCAAAATATTAATTTTAGAAACTTGCTAAAATTATTGAGAGCGAAAAAAGCCTCACTCTTGAATAGTTCCTAATAATTAGTTCCAAACAAGTTAATTTAGGATTGAGACTGCAGGTCAAGGGCCGCAAAAATGGCTCTAGAGTCCACTGTTTTTGGGGCGTTTGAAAAAATACACAAGTTTAGACAACTGTTGGAGCAATAGTTTTCTATTAATTCCTAAAACAAGATTTTAGGAACCTTTTTTGGAACTGTTGGAGATGCTCTAGGTAGAGCAGATCGAGATGCTCTAGGTAGAGCAGATTGATGACAGATGTGGTGACGCCGGTTCCCAAACCAAACAGAGGCATAGCCGCATAGGCTTGGATCTATAATCATGTGGTCTGTTGGACTTAGACCGCATCGTGGTGCAAACCAAACGCGTTGTTGGTAACCAATAGTTGTGGCTGCAGTACTACATAAATAGTTCATTGCAACATGTACTATTTTTTATTTTACTAGCAAATATGCCCGTGCGTTGCTATGGGAGGAGCAAGAGCATGTGCAAATATCCTAAATCCGTAAAAAAAATTGATTCTTTGTAGATATTCAAATAAGCTTTCGTAGACTTGTATCGTATGATACTGTAAGGGCAGCTCCAGCGTTGCTGTAAATCGAACCGTAGCTCCAGAATTCCGAACCGAGCACATAGTGAACGTTGAACTGTATGTGTCAGAAGGAGAAATCGAACTCTATCTAGAGTTCGAACTCAGCTGAATAAAGTAGCGTGTGCTGGAATAAAATAACCTTAGTCCGGTCACTTTCCTCACTTGTGAGTGGATGGAAAGATCTTTTACTGTGTACATGGGTCCCACACAAATTGATGTTCACGGAGCACAAATCGAACCAAAGTTATGTTCGACCTCAGCGTACTGCACAAATCGACGCAGCACTGGAGCTGCCGTAAGTGAGGCTGATATGTGGAACCTCACCGATGCAATGCATCCACCTAGCCTACACGAGCAGAGACCACTAATTTGGGCGTATACATCGAGCCAGGGTAAGGATGTATTTTCGCATCCGCTCGTCCTAGCAACCAAACACTTATCTCTCTCAGTTTATACAGTTCCACTTCCACCTATATGAACAGCATATAATGACCGCGTGAATGTGCCTTTGGCCGGACAAATCACACTTAATCTCTGACTCTACTTACTGGCTTATTACTGCTTGTATGCGCACCCATTCAGCTTTTTGGGTCCTATTTGTCTAATGGTAGGCAGGCCGGACATGTCGTTTTGTTTAGACACAGCTCGACGTTTTATTTTAGACACGGCCGGACTTGTTGCTGGTTGCACACGTACGCATCGTACTAAGAGAGCGGGAAGTCCACTGCGGATACAGCGCACATGCCGCACAAGCGCAATAGTGCTAGCTGAGTCCACGGCCCACCATAGCAGCGCGCGCAAGAGAGAACGCGTGCGACGAGCCGACGATTGCAAGGGCAAGTACATTGCTACACGTAGGTGGTCTCATAGGTCGTCTCATGTAGATCTACATAGGATTTTTGATGACGTGGAGGAGAGAAGAAGAGAAGAGAGAGAAAAGTCGTTGTCTGGGGAAACAACGGGCTCAACAACGAAATCTTTGGTCGATGAGCTGATTCCGCCACCGTTGTACGCTACGTCGTTGCCAGGACAAGCGATTTTTTCTCCTTGCCGGATCACCTGTGCTGAATCCTCGTTCCCGCGCGCGTAAATCCTTCTCTGCTTGCGCGCGCGAAATCCATTTGATGGCGTGAAGTTGGGCGCCATTTTATCTGCTGCTCCTTCCGTGGTTCATTCATCAGCCATCTCCCCCTCCCCCGTCAAACAGAGCCACCAGAAATCTCCTTTCCCATCCTCTTAATCCACGGCATCAATCTCAGCCCGCCGGCGCCCTAGGCCAGTGCCCTTGACAGTGGAGCAAATGGCGCCGCCATTGCCCGCTGCTCCAAAGCGCACGCGTCCCCGACGGCTGAATCTACCACTCCTCTCCTCTTCATCCGTGGCCATGAACATGTCTGCTCAAGCAAGGATGGCTGCAGAACCTCAGGCGGCATCTCCATCGCTGGCACCAGCACCACAGGCCACTCCAGGTTCAATCCCCCCTACTGCGACATGGTTGCCTCCTGCCTTTGTGCCCAACAGTTCTTCCCCAATGGTCCATAGCTCAGATCTGAATGCCACGGACGCTGCAATCCAAGAGGGCTGGTATGTATTTGATGTTTGGCTTGTAGATTGCATTAATTTATCACCACAAAAGAGATAGGGTCTTCAGGGAACCATTTATTTACTTGTGATTTGTCCTTTTGCATCGATTATTTGTATGAAGAAGATACAGGACTGTATCTGAAATGTTCAGATATGGCGATGTCTTAGGGCCTAAAATTATTTTGCTCCTAAATTACGGTAAATGTGTGATTAGCACTCAAATGATTTCTCCTCTTGACACGCTTACTAATGAATTGAAGTCACGTATTCAAAATAGATGTAGTTATTTTACTAATGAATTGAAGTCATGTTGTGTTATTAATTTCCATCGTCCTCAAATTATACTTATTTTATCCTTTTTCTAGTAAATGACACATATCCAGTATTTTCTCCAGTGAACTGGGCTCTTACCCACCTAGTGGTTTCCTAAGTTACTTTCAACATCCATCAGACTACTCACTTCCTGAAGAAATTCGGCGCCAGACACCCATGTCATCTAATTTTTTTATGCTAGCTGCACTGCTCCATATGCTCCATTTGAGGCACCACAACCATGGTTGGCCAAAGATAAGTCATCGCCATCAGCGCCCAAACAAGACACTAATTCATCACTTGGCTCGCAAGGTACTCCTGTTGTGGATGTTGAAAATATTGAGGATAATGTAGTCAAATCAAGCATGTTATCGAAAAAAGATGCTGGTGGAAGTAGGGCGGGGAGGAGGATGATATGGACATCTAATGAGACCATCAGATTGGTAAATTATCTATTTACTTCGATTACATCAAATAATTAATCTTAAGAATCCATTATTTTTTTTAATGTTTCTGTATTTTTCTAAGATTCTATATTTACACTGCAGGTCAGTGCTTGGTTGAAAAACTCAAATGACCCAATTAATGGGAATTGGAAGAGAAATGATCAATATTGGGGAGGAGTAACTGCCATGTTCAACAGCACGACCCCAAGTGATCGTGTTAGAGAAGTGAAAGTGCATTTGGCCCCCTAGTGGTTTTGGTGGTGATAACAACCACAATTTGGAGGTTTCATACTTTTATTAAGATATGTGCAGGTGCTAAATGAGATAAGAAAAAGAATATATACAAAGGAGGTCCCCAATTCGAATTATATGGTGTGAAGCTCATATGGAGGATTTAAATTGAATTTACTCTTTGAATTTGAGTATAGGAAACACCGTACTATCAAGGGGGACGTGTCTGATGAATCAAAGCTGCTAAAGTGCTATATTGAGATGAAAACTAACTTTGAGAGGAAAAGGGGGCAAAACTCACTTTCTCAGAGCTTTTCGGAAGATCCGATTTTGTTCTTCGGAACATCCGGTTCAGTTCTGCGTAGAATCGGAAGATCTGGTTTTGTTCTACGGAACATCCGGTTCGGTTCTGCGGAGAACCGGAAGATCCGATTTTGTTCTTCGGAACATCCGGTTCGGTTCTGCGTAAAATCGGAAGTTCCGGTTTGGCAGTACACTTAGGATTTTTCACAGCTAACCTAAGCCTATCCGGAAGATCCGAGTAATACTCGGAACATCCGGTTTGCCCGATTCAGAACATAACGGTTAGATTTTGAGAAGGGGTATAAATACCCCCTCATTCACCCCTTCAACCCTAGCTCGCACATTTCAACAGCAAACACTCTTCTAGCTCTCTCCCCCTCTCTCCACTCCCCTCCAAACCTTGCCTAAGCCAAGATTCATTTGGGGATTGGTTGAGAGAAGAGATTTGAGGCTTGTGGGTTGACTTTGAGTGAGGAGAAGCATTTGTTCATCTCAAGAAGCACTTGAAGCATCCTTGTCTTTGTGATTCACGTTTGTTACTCTTGGAGCTTGCTCCTAGACGGTTAGAGGTCACCAAGTGCAGCACCTAGCTTGTGGGAGCGCCTTGGAGGATTGTATCACCCGTTCCTTGTGTGGAACCATCTAGTAAATGACTCAATCTTGATCTTTGTGGTCGATTGAGGGAGGAAACGAGTTGAAAGAGACTCTACCCTTTGTGGGTGCCTCAACGGAGACGTAGCTCCCTTGGGAGTGAACTCCGGGAACAAATCTCATGTCCCTTTGTGTTGCTTACTTCATATTGTTCATATTTCCTCATATTTGCTATATATTGCCCGATCTATCTCTATAAAGGTTTCCGCTGTATTTGATCATCATATATAGCTCTTAGAGTATCTCTGTGAACTTTCTATCCAAGTGGAATTGCAAATAACTTGTTAGATTTTGAATCTCGAGCAAAGGTTATTTCTCACATCGGATCATCCGAGTAAGTGTCGGAACATCCGGTAATCGGATCTTCCGAGACGTACCCGGAAGATCCGGTTTCACTGACGACTTGAGAAGAAAGAATTTTCAGGTTTTATTAGGTACGCCTATTCACCCCCCCCTCTAGGCATCTACAAGATCCTCTCAAGAAGTTAAGCAGTTGAAGGAACAATGGCATCGTGTGAACAGAACTGTGAATGCCTTTCAAGGCTCGTGGATGAAAGCACAGCGTCTTCGCGCCAGCGGAGAGTCTGATGAGCAGGTAATGGACAAGGCCATGGCTTTCTATGAGGCAGACTTAGAAGAAGGTCAGTTCAAACTCATAGCTTGTTGGAAGATTCTTCGAGATCAACCAAAGTGGCATGCCTACAATGAGGACCTTAATGGATCTAGCAAAAGGAAGAGTTCTGAGTCGGAGGCTGTTGACCTCACATCTTCTCCCAATGTAGTCAATAATCTGCCACGTCCAGGAGGGTGTAAGAAAGCTAAAGAAGAAGAACGTAGTGGGAAAGGAGAAGGATTCATCGTCAACTATGGATGAGATTGACAAGCTGAGAGAAGTTCAAGCCAAATCTAAGGAAGATCAGATTGACGTGTTGGAGAGACATCAACAAATTGCTGCTGCTAAGAAGGAATCAGCAAGGCTGAACCACCTTGCAGCACAGGAGAAGAAGGAGGCAAAATTACTTGAAAAGGAAGGGAAAATGCATGATAAGGAATCCAAATTGCTGGAAACATATAAATCACTTCTTACTTTTGACACAAGCCAGATGTCTGAGGACTTGAGAGCTGAGCATATGATTGCTGTGAAGACTATGAGGGAGAGGATTTTTGCCACCCGAGCTTCATAATAGTAGGTATGTGTTCCTTTGGCAACTGAAATTTGTGACTACATAACCAATTTGCTTGAAGTATTATGTGATCACACCTTTTTTTTCAGGTTCTTTGAAATGATGATCCAGCATTGCTAGTACCTTGGACGGCTTGGTTACTTTTATATTCTTTGTAAGAGTTAAAAAAAATAAAGTTGCACATTTGTGCGTACTCATATTTGGTTAATTATGTTACTGTTGCATCCATGAGTTCAACTTGTAAATCATTTGTTAGTTAATGTACTGCCCATTGGACATTTTTCTTAACATGATTTGCCAGTGATAATTTAATTGTTTTGCTTCAGTGCAATCATTCTAATAGTAGCACTATTGTATTATTTCGTGGTTATAAAACCAAGTCGGACTACTATGCACTTACGTCAGGTCCAAGTAGAGTCAGGATTGGTTTGCTTTTGCTACATGGTTTCGGACTCTAGTGTACGAGTTGGATTCGCTTTCCTACATAATTTCACGTGTTTCTGCATCCTATATAATTTACGGCAGCAACGACATCTTAATCATATAATCGGGCAAGACGACAAGCTTAGCCGTAATAGTATGTCGCATCAATCAGGTTCCTGTAGCTCTTCTGATGATTCTGATGAGTCGCTAGAGTCGTTGGACTTAGACAACGAGTACGAAGCTTTCATGGCAGAGCAAAAAGCCTTTGACTCTGTCGCTGAAGCTATTGACTCTAAATTGAAGGCACAACATGAAGCAGAAATTGCTGAATTATCTCACCGTCGAAGAAGCAGCACCAGGATATACATATTGAGGGATCGGGAACATGCCAATGAGGAGCTTGTGTCCCAATATTTCTCAGAGAATCCCGTCTACACTGACTTCATGTTCCGCACAAGATTTCGAATGAGAAAGTCGCTGTTTCTACAAATTGTGGATGCCCTAGGTAAGTGGTCTCCATATTTCACTCAACAAACCGATGCGACTAACAGAGAAGGACTATCACCATTGATCAAGTGTACGGCAGCAATGCGTATGTTGGTATATGGCACCCCTGCAGATGCACTTGATGAGAACCTAAAGATCGGAAAAAGTACAACATTGGAGTGCTTAGGAAAGTTTGCGCAAGGAGTGATTGAAACATTTGGTCCAGAGTTTTTGCGACCCCCTACAGTTGAGGAGACAGAGCGCATACTACAATTCAATGAGTCTCGTGGCTTCCCTGGAATGCTAGGAAGCATTGATTGTATGCACTGGGTATGGAAAAATTGTCCAGTTGCATGGAGAGGACAATACACCCGTGGTGACAAGGGTGCTCCGACAATGATTCTTGAAGCTGTTGCTACACATGATCTTCGGATATGGCATGGTTACTTTGGTGTTGCTGGTGCTAACAATGACATCAACGTATTAAACCACTCGCCTCTGTTCATACAAGCAATGAAGGGTGAAGCGCCTAAAGTGCAATTTTCAGTCAATGGAACACAATATAATATGGGTTACTACCTCGTAGATGGAATCTATCCAGAGTGGGCTGCCTTTGTAAAGTCAATAGCAGCGCCTCAAAGTGAGAAAGACAAACTGTATGCAAAAGCGCAAGGAAAGATATCGAACGTGCATTTGGTGTCTTGCAATCTTGATTTAACATCGTTGATCGTCCAGCGCGCAAGTGGAAACAGGTAGATATTGGAAATATCATGCAGGCTTGCATTATTCTTCACAATATGATTATTGAAGACCAAAGACAGCCAGGCGCAACTTCGTTTGATTTAAACTCAACGCCAGGGTTATCATATGCTCTACCATCAGAAGTCAGTATAGGAAACAACATGTGCTTTTCAGAAGTACTACGAAGAAATGCTGCGATCCGTGAACGAGAGTCACAGCCAAACTTAAGAGTGACTTAGTCGAACATATATGGCATCGTTCTCGAAATAGACAAAATAGTTAAAGCTTATTTGAGCATTTTTTATTTTTTAATTGTACCTAGCAGTAAGATGAAATAATATTCCTTTTAAATATATAATTCCTCGTGTCTATCCTCCATATGATTGCAACCGTTATAGCTCATATGTTTAAACATGTTTTATTCCTAAATAAATTAAAATAGCGTTGAAGCACAACATGGTGACATAACAAGCTACACGGTAAAAAATTATAAAAGATCACAAGGTTATTTGGGCCCATGTATAAATTTAGGACTCATGAGACAACCTATGAGACAACTCATTGTATAGGTTGTCTGTTAGATCGTCTTAAGATTACGTGTCAATGCATGAGACCGTCTATTAGACAGCACCAATGTACTTGCCCTAACTGTGGAGGAGCACGTGCCAGGCTGCCAGCTGTTGGTCTCCTCTCAGCCTTATCCTCTCACCGCTCATTCAGGGTGTGTTTAGATTGTAGGAAAAAAACACTGTAGCATAAGAAAAACACTGTAGCATTCGCTGGGAAACGTGTTTTGTGAGGGGGAAATAGTAAAAAGTTGGAATGAATAGTGAAAAGTTAGAATGAATAGTGAATAGTTAGGAATCTGAACATGGCCTCACAGTCGTTCGTGTCTTCTCCAGCTCTCTCTGTCCTCTCACTTTGAGCGTGCGTTTTGCATCCGAGAAAGACGGCAACCGGCAGGCGAGGCGGCGATTGCATGAGGTTCTTCACGTGAGGGCGTAGACGGTAGACCTGCCTGAGATCGCCCATGGCGGGGAGCATGAGTTCCTCTTGGATCTTTCTCCCATATCTTCTCTTTATTTTCATGATTTGTCGGCATGACTAATGGGTCCACCCTCTCAGGGAGAATCATCGCCGACGATAAACGTCGTTAGTTATGGTGACGTGCTCGGTGCTTCCTCGGCATCCTGCATGGTGGCAACGTCGAAATCTCCAGGCAGCTCCGACGAGCTGCGAAGGCGCATGGTCCGTATGGAGTCGTCTTCTACCGCTTTCCCGTGCAAGCCTTCGTCGACCTCAGTCGCGCGTCGCGGCCGCTGCCTCCGGCCTCTCCTCTTCGCGTAAGATCCCGACGCGAGGGTGACCTTCTGCTCCGCATCCGCACACCATTGGTGGGCAAGCCCAAGATCTTGGCGCCGAGGGTCCGGAATAATCTCCCACCTCCGGTTACGGGTGCCCACGCTGGGCAGGCGACGAAGGCCCGCCGCATCTCGACTTCCTCGGTACCGGCTTTTCCTTTTATTTCTCTTCCTTCTCTATTCTATTTCACCTTGTTCCGAGTTCCAACTTCTTCCTATCAAGGCCCGTCTTCTTTTCTATTCTGTTTGATTTCCAATTGGATTTCCGTGCATTGCTTCTCCGAGACTGGAGAGGAGACAGAGAGAAAAGGGAGTCGAGGGCGGGGACGACCGGACGACGAAAGGGTATGAGGCCGTCTGGCCGTGTGCTGCTGACAGGTGGGACCAACCTGTCAGGACGGACCATGAAAAGGACAGAATCATTGCTTGCTTCATCAGAAATAGGTATATATATATATATATATATATATATATATATATATATATATATATATATATATATATATATATATATATATATATATATATAGATTTAAAGAAACTTTTACTGGGTACAATCCTAATTAAAATCGTTTTGATAGCTTTTCAACATATATATTGCATACTATCATTATGTCCCCAAAAGAAACAAATGTATTGCATCGGCGATATATGAATGCAGTAAATCTTGTAAAACTTCTTCTCATGAGTCCTGACCTAGTTCCAATAATATCGGTCCTGCATCTTTTCTAGCAACCATTTCTGGCACAATATTAATTAGATTCCTACTTACTTGTACTCACAGTACTATCATCCATCACTTCTCCACTATCCGTCGTCCAAGCAGAGAGTTCTTGCCCCTCCATCAATGTGCAGCAATGGCGTCGAACACCTGTGAGAGGATTCGACCCATATGCAGCAAAGACGGCCGGGGTCCCAGCAAGAGCAAGTGCAAGGCGCTAGCAGAGGACTCCATCTCCAATGCCATTTGCGTCTGCCGGGCGTCTATGAGGACACGCCACCCTACCATGGCTTCTACCTCAGTGCTACTTGGCCCGGCATGCTGTCTGCCTCTACATGGACACCGGCATCGAGCTAGTGTTGCGGGCAATACGCCTTCCCGGGCTGTACGACCAGTATGCCACATCTTCGGCTCACGCCTCTTCATCGCTAGCCATCTTTTAACGCGTGCAGCTCGGCCAAACATAAAGGGAGTTGCAAACATGCAAGAATACATTAGCGCAACTCCAACAATGGTCCCTGGTACGGGTTCTCCCTATTTTCTGGGGCTATGTTTTTTACATCCAACTCCAGCATGAGCCCCTATATATTTTCATCTTTTATTTTCATTAGATGCTCTATGTATAATTTTCATATCATACAAAAATAATTCAAACACAATTATTTTTAAAATATATTTTTATTATTGGTTCCGAACATAGTAATTCAAATTTAAATTTATTTTTTTCAAACATATAAATATCCGAAAGCATGATTAGTTGACATGGAAAATTCTCAAACTTGATGAGTATGAAGGTAATGTACACAACTTCAGTTACTGTATTTCATAGGACAACAATCAAGGCAAGGCAGATAAATAAATCAACTTGGTTCGATCAAAATGTGCAAATGCAAATAACATTTAGTCCTAAACTCCTTGTATCATAAAACTTATAAAAATGAATTGAACAAATAATAAATAATATATGTAGAATGGTATCGACTTGGAGTCTGGAAGCCACTTGTAGTTGCCATTGTTCAACTTCTTTGCTGAAACTGAAATAGTGACAAGAAAAGTTTGCTACTAGGATAAAGCCTAGAGAATGTTTGATGACCTGATCAGATAGTGAACTCTGCCAATATAATACATACCAGCTAGACTGCTCAGTCGGCATCACCTTCACTACCACCACTAGAAGACCCAAACTCACCATCTAACCCGTTGGTTAAGCCACCACTAAAGGCAGCCATCTTTTGTGTTGTAATTTGTGCTCTCATTGCCAACACGTATGTCTTCTGATTTGGATCCAAAGTGCCCACATCACAAAACATGATCCTTTGTTCTTGTTCCCACATTAACTTTTCCTTTTCTAAAGATATCTTTTGCTGATGAAACTACCTGGACCAATGATTTCGTTAAAACACAATCAAATCACTGGCATATTGTTGTGGCTTATTGTAGCAAGGGAAAAGAGTGCTGATAGCATCAAATGGATATTGCATTAGTTAAATCTGATTATACCGTCGATAGTGCTAGCTAGCAGCTTTGTGTATAAATCTGATTAGAAAAGTCACCAAAAACTAATTAAAAAAGTCACTAGCAGGAAAAAAAAATGAATTGGCAACCACCCTTTCTGAATCCATAGGCCAGACCATCAAATGCTACTTATGTCATATTGCTAATTTGCTGATTGCAGAACTCATTTGGAGGCCTCCCTAAAGTAGGAGCTCTAGTAGGGGCCCTGGTGGAGTTTGTTATTTTGACTTGGCACCCAATTTTGCAGTAGGGGATTTGTTTAAGGCCCCTGCTAGAGTTGCTCTTAGGATAAAATAACGGAACGTATTGAAAAAAAAAGAGTAAACTAACTCTCGCTTTTATTTCTTTCCTATTTAGGCAATTAAAGATCGTGAGAATGAAGCACAACTCCTGTGATGACGGTTTCATTTTGCGGCAATCTGGAGTCTAGTATATCTATTTATCTAATGTACCGAATGGACAATGCTAAAACTAGTGAATAATTCTGATTCCTTCGGATATTAGAGGACATGTCTTAAAACTAGTTGATATAGATGTGTAAATAGCATGTCAGTATGTCACTGAGAGTTAAGGGGGCAATAAGAGGGGGCTTGGAGTAAGTGTAATCCCTTTCTTTTCTTTTTCTTTTTTGATGCATAATAATGTCACATTTTCTAATCTGTCAGATGAAGAAGTATTCTCACTAATCGATACGAACGGAGTGAGGAATAATGTTTATATGTGATATGCTTCTACCTTTTCTTCTCTGAAAGGAGAAATAGTGTGCTTTTGATTGAACTTCATTTTCAATACTGAGCAATTTACTTTCTAAGGCTGCTGGTCAGCCCAAACACTTGGCATATATATCTGGTTGGCAGAAATGTGTAAACATGTATAGTTTCTCCAAATTCATATAATTTTTTCTGTATATCTTCCTAAACTTTAGCTATCCGTGCAACATATACGATAGAAAGGTATGAATTTGTAGAGACCAACAACTCCTTGGTTGGTGAATTCATGTGACGGCACGCAAGAGGCATAAATATGAGTAAATATTAGGTAAGATCCATATGCTGCACTAGGTGTCTATATAAAATGCCCTTTGCATTTTAGCACATTGATAGGCAACATCATGCAAGTCTTAGGTATTAGGCTCTTAGCGAGGCAATCCGTGCAGGCAATGAGGCATGCTGCTAGTTACGCTCCAACTTTTAGAACTAGGGCATGCGAGGAACCAGGAATAGGGCTGGATAATGAGTCGGCTTGGCTTGGCTTGGCTCTCATCAGCTCGTAATATATCGCGCTAGCCTAGCTTGGCTCGTTAGGCAAGTGAGCAAATAATCTAGCTTGGCTTGGGTCGTGAAAAGCTCAAGCTAGCTAGTGAGCTCAATGCTCGAGCTACCAAGGAGGTTGGCTGCCTTGCTTAGATGGAAAAAAGGATCAGGGAAGGAATATCAAGTTGCAGCCGTGCAGAGAAAGCAAAAAAAGGGCAGGTCATGCTTGCTTGCATCTTGATTTGATCCCTACTGGGCTGCCTAGGCATTTCGGCTTGGCTTGCGAGCCAGCTCAAACTCGCTCCTAAAATTCATGAGTCAAACTATAGCTATGAGTCAAACTAGTTAACGAGCATTATGCCTAGGATCATAAAATTCATGGCGAGTTATTATCCAAAACACTTCAAGAATTATCACCTGAAAAATCAACGAAAATTTGTGGGCTATTTTCTGGAAACAATTTTTTTTAAAAAAAAACAAAAAACAGACGTGTGGCCGCCAGACAGCCAGCTAATTAAAAAACAGACGTCTGGCCGCCAGACAGCCAGTAAAAAATATATTAAAATATATTATATTATATGTTCAGTGTCTACTCATTTGGAGTCTAAAACAATTGAAATTTTTATTTTATGATTTTTTTTTATTTGCTATGATTTTTCAAATTTGCTTTAGAGGGTAATTTGATCGGTTTTGAGAAGTTCAGAGCGTGATATAGATCTTTTCATAGGTTGGGGGTTCACTTCGTAGGTTAGGGTGCTATAGAATTTTTCCGTGTTTTCATCGTCTCGGCCCTTCTGCAGTCTTCACACGGGCGCCACTGCCCAACGGCTAGTTGCGCAATTGCGGTCCGGTGACCCCCCCGGTCCAGCGCACGCTACCGCACACCAGCCCACGTGGACGAGCCCTCGACCGTCCATCGCCGATCAGCCCGTTGGATCGAGCCGAGCGCGTCGCCGTCCGGTCCCCTCCGCCCGCTCCCCCGCGGCGCACCGCACCCCGCCTCCGCCTCCACGGTTTCAAAAGTTTTCGAATTTAATTCCAACGGGCAATCACACACAGTCACACACGGCACCCTCCGGATCTCCTCTGCTCCCCCTCCGCGTCTCCTCTGCTCCCCTCCCCATCTCCGCTCCTCTCGATTCCACGAGCGGATCGGCATCTCGCCGTAGTACGCATCGTCAGCAGCAGCAGCAGCAGCAAGGGGGCCATGGAGATGCTGCGGCGGAACCTGAAGCGACAGGCGTCGCGCTCGCTCTCCGCCTTCGCCGGCGCCTCCTCCCCGCGCGCCGCGGACCAGGAGAACCTCCACCCGAACCTCGCGTCCTCGCCGCCGGCTTCGCCCTCCAAAGGCGCCGCCTCGCCGCGCCCGAAGCACCCTGCGGCTGCCGCTCCGCCGCCGACGGCCACTGCCGAGGAGGGCCGCGCCGCCGCCGCCGCCGCGCCAGCCGACAGCGAGCCCTCCGTCAAGGTACCGTAGCATGCTCACTTCACCTGATTCCGCTTCGGGCGAGGGTAATTTGGGATCTCGTGAGTGGGTTGCGAGACTTGTTCGTGATGTGTCTGGTGGTGCGTGTAGGTGGTGGTGAGGGTGCGGCCGACGGTGAGCCGGCCGGTGGACGGTAAGGATCTGTGGTTCGTCCGCAAGACCGCCCCGGAATCTGTAGCTGTCGGCGACCGGTCATTTGCGGTCGATGGCGTCCTCGACGACAGGGCCTCGCAGGTATACAAGCAACCATCGGGCATTACAGTGCGGAGCTTGGCCCAATTGTGCGCAATCCTGACAAATTCTTTGAATTGGTGCTTTGTTCTCAGGCCGATGCGTTCGATCTGGTTGGATTGCCCATGATCGAGAACGCCCTCGCCGGATTCAACACATCCCTCGTCTGCTACGGCCAGGTACTTCTAGTGCAAGCACTCAGTTTCCTGTTCTCTGCTTCTCAGTTACTGTTTTCTGATGCTCGTCTGTGTTGCTGAATGCATCCAGAGTGGGACAGGCAAGACGTACACCATGTGGGGCCCTCTCGGCGCCATGGTTGACAGCGGTTCTGATCACGCTGACCGGGGTATCGTGCCTCGGGTTTTCCAGAACCTCTTCTCTCGAATCCAAGGAGTAAGAAATTCTTCACCCGTCCATTACATTTTTGAAAATTGTGAGGATCATGTTGGCTTGACGCTTCACCCATCCCTTTCCTGGTGCAGACCCAAGAGAACTCTCCTGAGAAGCAGATCAGCTACCAATGTCGCTGCTCGTTCCTCGAGGTGTGTAGTACAATATGTTTGTTTTCAGCTGTACCATGTCTTAGAATGGTTTCTGGAACTGACATCAGAAATGAAATACATGCTTAGCTTTTCCAACTTTATTTCAGGTACATAACGAGCAGATCAATGATCTGTTGGAACCATCTCAACGGGACCTGCAAGTATGATTCTTGACAAGAATATTATTCTGCATTTGCAGTTGTTATTGGTATATGCAGATAACTAATCACCCATCATTCCTTTAGATACGAGAGAATGCGGGTAATGGTATTCATGTAGAAAACTTGACCGATGAGTATGTGTCGACAGCAGAGGATATCAATCAGATTGTGATGAAGGTATACACACAACAGCTTCCCGTTCATGTTGTTCTCTCTGTGTTTCTAGATACTGGATGCTCTCATCAGGAAGTTGTTGCATGAATTTGCAAGTTCAATTACTGCAAACTTATTTTGTAAACAGTACCTTTCAAGTTATAATTATGTTTGTCAGAACAGAATCAGTTCACACATCATGTATTCTTGTCTTCTTTTTTAAACTTGATCTCCTAATTTCTATATTGTCGTGTGTGAAACCAAGGCATCACACACCATCCAGAATATAAGAGTTTTGCTTTGATAACAAGGCACTCTTGGTTTGTATTTACTACATTCATACAAATCCACAAACAAGTTGCATCCTAGTTTATCTTGCCTTCTTTTCGAATCGAGATCTTTTATCTATATATTTTTTGTGGATTGAAATCTAGACATCTCGTGATAACTAAGTTTGTTTCTCTTTACAGGGACTGTCAAATAGAAAAGTTGGCACCACCAGTATGAACTTAAAAAGTTCACGTTCTCATGTGATATTCACCTGCATTATTGAAGCTTGGAGCAAGGTAAACACCTTGTAACCATCATACGTTAAGATGTTAATTTTCCTTTTGTTTCTAGGTCCTTTGTTGATTATTGCATGTTGGTGTTGGAATTCTTCTCAAAACTGGCTATTTCTTATTCTAGAACTAGCAGATAGACGAACAGATTTAACTTTTGGGTTACTTTCTTCAATTAATATTACAGGGTTCATCCAATGGATTTAGCAGTTCAAGGACTAGCAGAATTACCTTTGTTGACCTTGCTGGTCCTGAAAATGATGAACTTGATGGTGCAACAAAGCATTGTACAAAGGAGGAACGGCATCTTAAGAAATCTCTTTCAAGGCTTGGGTAAGTCATTTTTTAACTGCTTATTCAGTCAAAATTCTGTTAGTCCTTTTATTTTGCCAGATGAGATACTATACTATGCACCATTATTTGTTTTCTTCTTTTTCGTTGCACATTAGTTCCTGTCTTGATGTCCTCTGAAGGCAATATGGAAAATTGCCTTCTTTTTTCTTAAATACAAACATTATGTGACTGAGATACTCCAGAGTATGAAATGTATTAACAAAAGCCAAAATCTCATGCACGATGTTTTCATTTCAGAAAACTAGTCAACATTCTTTCAGAACCACAAGAATCCCATAAAGATGACTTGCCTTATCAGCAATCCCGTCTGACACATGTGCTTAAGGATACATTAGGTGGCAACTCAAGGGTTACATTTTTATGCTCAATTTTTTCAGAGCACAGGTACTTTCTGTACTCAAGATTCTTTTATGCCTTCCACGTTTCTAGTGCTGACTGGTGCTTGGGAAATGCAGGTGCAGATCTGGTACATTAAGCACACTAAGATTCGGTGAACGAGCAAAGCTTCTGCCAAACAAAGCTGTGATAAATGAGATATCAGAAGACGATGTTAATGGTTTGAGTGATCAGATACGTCAGCTGAAGGTATTAGTTATTACCTCAGAAATCAGAATCATATAGAAGTAGCAAAAATTTTGGTTTTATGCGCACTTGTTAATGACTTAATTACTTGCAGGACGAACTCATAAGAACAAAGTCTGGAGACACCACAACTAGCAAGCCTGGATACTTCAGTGCACAAAATGCTCGTGAAAGCTTGCATAATTTGAGAGTGAGCCTTAATCGCTCTCTAATCTTGCCTCACATAGAAGTTGATTCAGAGGACGAAATGGATGTGGATGAAGAAGATGTGCAAGAACTGCGTGATCAAATTAGCAAGCTGCACTCTTCGTCTGAAACTTTTGATGACTTCATGGATGCGGAGAGTGGGGATGAAAACACTCCTCACACCAAGGGAAATCTGGAAACAAATCAAGAGGATGATCAGCCAATCATGGATGATTCTGGAAGTCCACTACATGAAGAGCATAAAGAAGTGGCTAACACCAGAAGTGCTGATGAAAATCTTGTTTCTGATAGGAAATCTAGTTTATCAATTAGTGCCTCCCCAAGCCTGTCACCAATGCAAGATCCTACATTGTGCTCTTCGCCAAAGATCCACAACAAGGCAAGAAAGAGCATCACTTCTCCAGGTCTATCGCCAAGCAAGCTTAGAGTATCTGAGAGCCCAGGTGATAGAAATGTTGAAGTTTGCAGAAACAGTACAGTTCGTTCCTCTCTACAGTCAAGCAAGCTTAGCCCCACTGACTCGCTGGCTGCAAGTCTCCACCGGGGCTTGCACATTATAGAGTACCACCAACAGAATTCAGCCCCACGAAGATCATTTGTCGGCCTTTCATTTGATCATTTTGCGGTGAACCCGCGTCAGTCGATAGCAAATGTCAGTTCAGCTGTTCAGGTGCTACCTGAGGGCCGAGGAACCATCATTTGTTCATCCTGCAAGAAATCAATGAATGAAAATGAGAACCAGACAGAAGACATAAACTCAGCCAAGCAGATAGTATTGGCCTTGGGTGCTACATCCAATGAATCAGCTGGTGCTTCAGTTAAGGTATGCAGAGTTAAATTGATGATCTATTTCATTCAAACTTCATCATCTACTTAAACATTAACTTGGCCAGGGCGACAACCATGAACCGATTGTTTCGAAGAGAGAGACAGAGCTCAAAGCTTTATGTGAAGAACAGGCAGCAAAGATCAAGGAGCTGA
Source organism: Digitaria exilis (assembly GCA_015342445.1). NCBI lineage: Eukaryota > Viridiplantae > Streptophyta > Magnoliopsida > Poales > Poaceae > Digitaria > Digitaria exilis. The sequence continues at coordinate 272,143 of JACEFO010001677.1, read as the reverse complement.
GCATTTTGGTATGTACATTGATCAATATAGGAAGGGGTCAGAGGATGGTCCAGATTCAAATCTTGAGCATTTTGGTATGTACCTTTGCTTGACACTTTCCTTTGTTTTTTTGCAGATTGATCAATATAGGAAGGGGTCAGAGGATGGTCCAGATTCAAATGGAGAGACACCTGTAGAAGAGCTAACTAACAAGATTCCGGAACAGTGTGGTGATAGTAAGGTGCCATCACTCGATTCAGATGAAAGGGGAGCACTTCTTGCGGAAATTGAGAGTCTGAAGGAGCAACTAAAGCAACAGACCACTGTGTCAACAAATGGTAGCCTTCTAGATCAGATAAGGAATGGTGGCACAGACCAGGAGTACGAACTGGACAAAGAAAGACAGAAATGGATGGAGTCTGAGAGCAAATGGATCTCTCTCACTGAAGAACTGAGGGTCGATCTCGAATCGAACCGGATGCATGCAGAGAAGACAGAGATGGAGCTCTGCAATGAGAAGAAGTGCACAGCTGAGCTGGATGATGCTCTCCAACGAGCGATGTACGGCCATGCCAGGATGGTTGAACATTATGTTGAGCTCCAGGAGCTGTACAATGATCTTCTTGAGAAGCACCGCAGAGTGATGGAGGCGATCTCTGAGGTGAAGAGGGCTGCGGCCAAAGCAGGCAGGAAGGGCTGTGGGACAGCCTTTGCTGCTGCCCTTGCCGCGGAGCTTTCCACCGTGAGGATTGACCGAGAGAAGGAAAGGGCGCAGCTGAAAGAACAGAACAGAAGGCTCCGCATTCAGCTCCGTGATACTGCCGAAGCCGTTCATGCTGCTGGCGAACTGCTCGTCCGATTGAGAGAAGCAGAGGAAGCTTCTACACTGGAAAAGGTCAGTCCAAACTTCAACGCAATTATACTGCTCTGTAATGCAGTGTACGAAATCCGTTATACGCAATTATACGGCATCTAAATCCGTTATTTTGCTTTGCAGGAGAGGAGTGCTGCTTTTCTGCAAGAGAACGAAAAGCTTAAGAAGCAGCTGGAGAAGCTGAGGAAGAAGCACGAGATGGAGCTGGAGACGATGAAGGTGCACCTTGCGGAGAGCCGACTGCCGGAGACAGCGCTGGGCGGCTTCTATCACCACGAGAGCGAGGAGACTCCAGAATACCCACGCGATGCTGCGTCGACGCACGACGACGACCAGTCCTGGCGGTCTGCTTTTGCATCTGCGTACGAGTGAATGAAGTTTACCTGATCGATTGATTGCTTGGGAGTTGAGACTCGTCAACTGAGCCTGGTTGACAACTGGGGGAGAAAGGGTCATTTCTTCATCTTTTTGCATGTATGTCCTTAGATACATGGACACGAGTATCTTACTGACTCATATGCCCTGACTGGGCAAAAAATTCCGTTTATACAGTAGCAAGAGATGTATTTGAATTGTGTTGTTTGAGTTTGCAGCTGTGATTATAATAACTTATATCAAATGTGTGCTATTCGATTGTATTGTGGATAAGACAGTATTTGCAAAAGTACTCTTATCTGCAACTGAGCTGCAGGTTGCAGCAATCAGGAACTGAATATGAAGAGAGAATCGCTGAGCATAATTGTACCCCTTTTGGCCACAACAAAAAAGGACAATAATCACAAGCACGCTTCGATTGCATTCACCAGTAAAGTTGTTAAAGCTTTGAAGAGTGTTACTGTAATACTGTTGTCCAACTGTTGCTTCCAAGGACTAATACCTTCATTCATATGATCCACTCACAAGAACTTGTAAAAACTGAAGCAATGTTGATGTCTTCTGTGCATAACAGGATCAAATGGGGTGGGGGCAAAGAAAGAAAGATCAATCTAGTGAAAAGGTTCCAACATCAACTCGTAGAATATGAAGTTCTGTGCTCCTTCAATTGCGGTGATATTTGGTAATTTCTCTTGGCAGCAGGAACATTGTAGAACTCTGCCAGGTACTCCAAAGCTTCATAGTTCCCATCACAAACCTTCCAAAGTGATGCCACCTCCCCTGGAGCCACAGTGCCCCAGTCCTGGCAGTCATTCAGGAAGTCCAGCAGCTTAGAGTAATAAGAGTCATAGTTAAGAAGCAAGAATGGAACTGGGAGCGCCGACCCAATCCTCTCCAGTTGGATCAGGGCCATGATCTCAAACAACTCATCCAGTGTCCCAATCCTGCCTGGTAATGCGATCACAGCAGTTTTGTCAGCAGGGCTGCTCCGCACAACAGCATCCACCAGTGCATGCTTCCTCGCCGAGAAGAACCTGAAATTCAACTTAGCACAGGGTGAATTCCATCAGACTAACAATCCTCCAGTTGAATCTTTTCATTGTGTTGTCAGGATTTAGGTACCTGCAAGTGAGGTAGGTCTCGGGAGGCAGGTAAGGATGGAAGTTCGAGGTTGTCCATTCGCCAGCCTCCTTGGCGATCTTGAAGCCACCAATTGGCTTGTCTGCCTCAAGGGCGCCCTTGATGGCGGCATCCATGAGGCCAGGTCCGGCTCCGGTCCATGTGGTGCAGTCAAGCAGCTGAGCTATCTGTTTTGATGATAAGACAGTCAGCTCAGCCTCAGCACCCATTGTTCCACATATTGGACTGAATGCATGAAGCCATATTGTACAATACCAATTGCACATTTCTATAGCCAATTCTAGTTGAATTCGATGTTATGTCATTATTCTCTCAAATTGAGAGTGAAAATGAGTGAACATTGCGTAGCACAGCAGATCTCAAATTGTGAATTACTGAATTAGTCAGCTCAAGACTAGAGTGTTGAACTGCTGAAACCAGCAACATGTTTTGAATGCTAGAGAAACTGCTAGGAAGTAGTATCTGGTTGCAGAGCTTGCCTCTCTGGCGAGCTCGGTGGTCTGTAGGAAGTGCGGGTGAGTGAGCGGGACCCTGGAGGAGCCGAGGTAGACGGCGCCCCGGCCGAGGCGGCGGACGAGGTCGAAGCACCGCGCCATCTCCTCCCTCACCTGCAAAGGCAACCCGCAGCCCATCAGTCAGTTCAGTTCAGGAACAGCAAGCGAGGAAGGGACAGGGATGTCAGCTGCCAGCTCGTGAGCGGTGACCTCGCTGGGGCTGCTTCTCGAAGGACCCAGGGCCGGGCCGGCTTCCGCCTCGGCCTCAAGCTCTCCCAGCTGCTGCCGCCGTTGGTCTCCAGGAGCGGCGGCGATGGCGCCGCGGGGACGGGCTCCCCCGCCGCCGGGGAGGAGGCGCGAGGCCGGCCGGGGCCAGCGCAGGCATGGACAAGCTGGGCCCCGGCGCTGGCTGTACCTGAATCCGAGGGCGGAACGCTGCTGGGGCCCGAATCCGGCCCGAACCGAGCTCGCCGCCGCCGCTTCCATGGTCGATCAGTGTCCTCGGTCACTCCGCTACTTGCTTCAATGCCACGAGAGCAAGGAAACAGGCAGCGACAGCCGACAGGCAAAAGACAGTCGAGAGACACGAGAGGATATGTTCTCCACTTCTACGCCCGTTTGCTCGCTTTGTTGAATTCGGCCAGTTGCCAAATTGCTGTATTCAACTTCGTGTGCATTGGCAATTTGGCAAGAAAGACAAGTTCAGGCGCCAAAAAAAGAATGGAAAGTTTAGAAAGATCTCACTGCTGAAAATGGCGCTGCATGTTATACGCAAAGTCCGGCATCTGGAAATTGGGATAATCCCCGTCCATCCAAGTATGTGAAACATGATAGTCAAGAAAGTGGGATGTTGACTGAAGCATTCCCATGTAATTATCACGCGGAGACAACAAAATGTTATTGCATCCAAGATAGTTTTGCGCAACACAACGCTCCCTGAATTACATGGGGCAATTTGCCGAAACAATATGGTGCTACTGATACGGCAAGGCAATCTTATTCCGTACTGTGATGCTGCCTGGATAGTGGTAACAGATACTTCAATCGGTATCCCCCAATTCCTTGATGAACTTATCCTTCAGCAAGCCATTAGATCCTGCCATTCTTCGCGACATCAAGTCAAACTCTCCACCGTTTCTGCATATCAGAAGAAAGAGAAGGCAAAATCAGTCAGAAACATTCACCGAGCTGCGGTCACGAGAGCTGTTTGATCAGACTTGCTGACTTACGGGTCAAAAACATGTCCCCCAGCTTCCTGAAGGATCACAGCTCCAGCAGCTACATCCCTAGAGGAAAGTTGCAGTTTGAGTTGCATAGGCAGTTGACATAAGCGACTATTCATTAAATTCGTTACTGTTATTAAGCATACCAGGGGCCACCGAATCCACACTCATAACACAAATCAAGCCTACCACAGGCAACTCCACACATGTTTAATGCTAAGGAGCCACACATCCTTATGGATCGAATCTGACAAAAATGAGAATCCCATTAAGAATGTTGATGTGTTAAACTGTATTTATATCCGATATACAGGTGTTATTTACAGGGTTTACCTTGTATAGTAGCTTGTTGATTCTGTTGGTTGTATCATCCACAGTGGCCTTGTCTCTTTTGGTTCCAGCCTGATCAGTCAGTACAATTATCAGTTCAATATTCCAGTAGGTTCTTCTAGAATGTAAATTGCCAGCCACATGCCAGATAATGTTATTGTAAATTGTCAGGTTCATAAGATGTATTGTGAATTGGCAAACATAATTAGTTCAGAATATGCATTTATTATATAGTTACATGGGAGCATTTGCCATTCAAACAAAAATCAAGTTACAGCTTAAGAAGTATCAAGAATGACAGGTGATGGAATAAAATGAGCATACAAGAATTATCTTTCTTCAATTATTCGCATGTATTATCCATGTTTGCCCTGGTCTAGTTGGCCCTCTAATTCAACTTTATGGAAGAATGTATGGCAATAATAATTTCAGAAAATAAATGCAGGCTGTTTGTTCAGTTATTTAAACCGCTAGTTCCTCCTCATTTGGTTGAAGAAACTTTGCTTTTCAAACTAGACTTTTGATAAAGGCATGAAATTTTGAGAAGAAACCACAATGCACTTCATACAAACTTTAACCGAGAAATATAAGTATATTTCTGGTTCACTGTGTAAACTGAGCTGCCTACCTCTGTTACCAGAAGAGCCTTCACTAACTCATCTTGAGATGATGCTGCACATGGAAGATGCACATATTCAAATTAGAAGTAGGAGCAAAACAGTGTACAAGAACAGCAAGGGCCAACAAGTTGCTTCAATTGATTGTCATCAAATCTGGGTATACCTTTGATTGGAGAGCCATTCAGAAAAGCACCTTTTCCACGAATCGCCGTAAAAAGCTAAATGGAACAAGCACCTTGACATCAAACTAAGGATCTTTTAATAGTGCAGTGGACAAAACATCATTACATAACTGAATGTTGAAATTAGGGGTTTACACAACAATATAAATCTGATGCTACAAGAAAACAACCTTCTTATTTTCACTCTACATGACTGAATCTATATAGGGGGTGGATTATATAGCATCCTTCCACTCAATGCAACTGTCAAATCATTTATTGATACCTCATTCATGATGGGGTTGAAGACGACTCCAACAGTGGGAATTTTCTTAATCGTGAGACCAATCGAGACGCACACAAAGGGGAAGCTGCAATTTCAGAAAATGCAGAGAAAACATGATATAAGAGGAAAAATAATATGCACGGAAGGACAGTACCACATGAAGATAAATAATGGAGTAGCAACTATACCCATGCACAAAATTGGTGGTGCCGTCGAGTGGGTCGACGATCCAGGTGGGTTCGTCGGTGAGATCGGCAGTGGCGCCGAGAGCCGCGGACGTCTCCTCCCCGATGAACTTGTGGTCGGGGAAGTGCTTACGGAGGTAGTTGAAGATTAAGTCCTCGCAGGCTTTGTCCGTCTCCGTCACCAAATCCACCTGCCACCGGCGAGCAATGCCCAGCACCATGGGTAACAAATCCAATCCAATCGATGAGACGCAATGGTGCATCAGCTTCGACATGGGGAACTAAATCACAAGACGGATGAGGGGTAAAGGGAGGAAGAGGACTGTAGGATACCTGGCCCTTGTGCTCCACATTCTTCCTCAGGTAAAATCCCTTGCGGATGATCTGCCCAGGAAATCAAGAATCGGTAAGGAGACGGCCCAAGAGGAAGGAAAGGAAGGCAGAGAATCCATGGCGATGAGGAGGGAACCTCGCCGGCGTCCTTGGCGGCTTCCGTCGCCACGGCGAACAACTTCTCCACCTCCTCCGACATGCTGCTCCGATCTCTTGGTCCCACGATTTTGGCTCGCCGCTATAGCCCGCAGCAATTGTGGCCGCTCGCTTCAGTCTGCTTGGGTTAAAAAGACGGAACGGATACGGGCTTCGGTTGGGCCCTCGAAGTCCACAACCCATACTCCACTGTTCTATATAAACTTAAAAAAAAATCCATAAACTTACTCTATACAAGAATACAAATCCGGCACAAATGTGATGTTATATATGTTTTCCCCTATTATTATATAATAATTGTCAATAATAGTCAATAATCATCACTACGGCGAAATTGATAGAAAATATGATCTGGTTTGGGATGATGAATGATCATCTTAACGTTTACAGAATCGAGGATCATCCTTGGCATTGAGAAAGTCGATATCATGTTTGCAAGCAAAAACAAAGAGAAAACATTAAATGATGTTCTTTTTTTAGAATGATCCGGATGACTGTCTCCAATCGTAAAAGTCCGATTTTTCAATCAACGACTTTGAAATCAAACAATGAGTGCTGTCCTATCCCTTCATTTGCATGCAAAGTTCAATTTGTGAAAGTTGGAGCATCTCATTTCGATTTGTTTACAATTTGTTGCACTGCTAGTTGCATATGGCTCCTCTACAGGGGCAGCTTCGATGCTCCATGTAAGTATTAAGTATAAGTATAAACGCCAACAACGTATGAGTTTTAGCTTATGTGGCACTGTAATAAGGGAGAGATGAGGGGGGAAAGAACAGGTCTCATGCATGACCTTGTTTCAACACGAGAATCTATGCATTAGACATTATCAAGTTTTATACAAGATAAGAGTATTAGAGAAGAGTAGTTTCTTAATGATAGATGTGAACAAATATGATAGGTGAAGTCGTCAAGATGAGATAGATTAAACTTATTAAGGACCCACACCATCAAATCATGGTTCGTAAATATAATAAATTCGAAAAGTAATGCCTTAATACGGAGTATTTTGATGCTATGGCAGTAACCACTAACCATCAACCAGCACATGAAAACAAACACAGTTTCCCTGCTATGGGGACCGCCCACAGTTTACAATTTTCAATAGCATATTCGGGCGGATCTTCCCCGCAACCAGACTCCCCAAAGCAGGAATCGCGTCACCGGGACAAAAACGTCCGGCGAAAAGCAGAGCACCTTCTACGAACCTGCACACGATTCCGCAGCACATCCTCCACTGCTCTCTTGCTTTCCAGCATCAGTCCAGTGACATCAGGAACGGTAAAAAGAACAACACAAGATTATACTAAAGGTTATATATATTCATAACAAAAATGCAAAAAGATAGGTAGGAATCGTAGCATTACAATGGGCTCCACATCAAGCTCCTATCTACTCGCTCCGTGGGCATGGAGATTACTGAATGCTACACTAAACGGATCAAAGCTGCCGCGTGTGCAAGAATATTGGCAAATCCATCCAATCTGCACACATCGGGTAGCGTATCAGTTTCACTGAACCACTAGAATTTGCGCAGGGAAAGCGCGGTATCTTGGCTGTCACACCAATCAGCTGCTCTGGTATTCTGATGCGCTCAAGTACTCCCCATTCTCCTCAAAGTATTCGATCAAGCGTTTCAGGAACTTGTCGCTGCTCACGGTCTCCACGTCGCACACCAGGCAGCACTGTCTCCTGGCTCGTGTCACTGCGACATTCATCCGTCTGTGATCACTCAAGAACCCCACCTGAAATAAACAAAGGCTCAAGGTTTACTAAGTAGTGAATATATAAAAGCTGTGCGGCTGTGCCTAAGGATCAGATGGCGACATACCTTATAGTCTAAAGTAGGAACATATTGTTTCAGTTGTGACAAGAACTACAAACTATTGTCACATGAACCAGATATTTGCACATCATGCTAGCGATGCCTATATTACTTATTTTATTCGACAATTTAAAGATTCAAGTGTACAAAAATCATGCAATTCTGTATTTTACCATGTAACACAGCATATAGAGGTCCATGTAGAACTCTTGTATAAAGGTGAAATACGAATCATTTCAGCTCAGAGTTTGGGAGGTAGCTTACCTCTTTCTTTGAGTTAGACCGGACCATTGAAATGATGATGGCTTCCTTCTCCCGACCTTGGAACCCATCAACTGTCGATATCTCTAAATCTTTCAGTTTAGCATCTTTGTTTCTCATCATCTTCAGGCAGGTTACCTATTCATATTAAATCATTCAATAATTCACTTCTTTGGTGAAGTCCTCAAGAAGCCAACCGTAAATTCTCAAGGTTGCAAGAAAAAAAAAAGGTTCACAATGTTAAAGGACAACAAGGCTATCAGCCATGAAAAATCTGCCAGACATCAACGATTGTGTAAATCGAATTTTTTACTGTAGAATATGCATCCTACATTAAACTTTAACGACATGAAGATGAAGCAACAAAAGCCTGTAGAAATGGCCCAAAGCCAAAGGTACTGCCGTACTGGATCGAGGATCAAGCAGGAGTTCTTCAACAGAAGATTAAGTTGGCCATGCAGGAATTACTGGTCAACTGGTTCAGTATTATTGCGATGAAACTTAGGGTGTCTAAGGGATCAAACACCTGTGCAGAATAAGGCGTAATTATTCCAATATCAGATGCAGGAACACCACTCTCAACAAGCAACTTCGCATGGGCAATAGATACTGCTGCCTCGCCCTCATTCATAGTGCTCTCCTCTTCGTCTTTTACTTCTTCCATATCACACCTAAGATTATTTGAAAAATGTTAGAAGCATTATGTTAAAAACATATAGAGGGCTTCATTTCTTAGGAAAAAATGAGCATCTTTTTCAATCAACCCTCCAAAATTTGAAAAGTTAAACTTCTGACTAATTACATATTTCAAAGATGGAAGTTTCTTTCTGCAGAGAAAATATAGTCTTAGTTTCTTTTGTAAAGGTGTACTTAGCAATACTATTTGCAAGGCATGTAGAGCAAAGAGGAAATAAAAAAGTAGTGAACTCTCTATGCACGAACAGTTCGACAAATATAATTACAATACTGTTTTGGATGGCTAGAAGCACAAGAATAATCACCCTGTAGTGTCGATGAGTACAATAGTTGGTTCTGTTGAAGAGGATCTTGTGACTTCTTCAAGATCATAGAGCATATGTCCAGCAACACTAGAATGTGCTTTGATCTGAGAAGAAACCAGGGATGGATAAATAACATGGAGAATGAGAATTCAAAGAATAAGAAACTAAATCAGGTTACCAAACTGGTAGCACAATAACATAAGGCCACACCTTACTATTGTAAAGTTCTTTAGATGACCAATTCATAATGTGCTCGTGCATTCTGTACTGAACAGTGAGCATGGATGTAATTTCTTCTCCATAAGCTTCAGTAAGCCGTTCAAAGAGTGTCTTTCCCATACCCTTCTTTTCAGCCTCAACACTTTGAATTGTTGGAGGAAGTTGAAGATGGTCTCCAGCAAGAATACACCTTGGACCCTGGATGCCAAGAAAATAGATTAAGAAGCTTCATATCATAACCAAATTGACTGAGAACAGCGTTTAGATTATCCGAGCTAAAGTATTGTGCATGGTGATTCAAGCCAAACACAAAGGCTGTCACTTAGCTAATGGCACTACCTACCATGGAGCTCACATATTGAAAAATAACAACCACCGGTAGCAGGATGCTAAGTGAGTTTTATGTTAAAAACAACTTCATACATATCCTTAAATTTATCTAATGGGTCTAATGGGCAATGTTTGTGATGCCTTCCGTAGTTCTGTAGATTCAAATTGCATCCTTACAGAGTTTATCGTAATGTGTGCTTCAGTAATATACTTACTTTTAACAAGGCTATCCAGCATGCCACCTCAAGTGCCTGAGCAGCTTCATCAATAACAACCAAATCAAATGTAATGCCATTAAGCTTCTTTGAAGATGCACCAGTCAAAGTTGTCAGCACAACATCTGCATTTTTTAGGACATCAGTTACTGCAAGCTGCTGTCGTTTTCTCTCCTCTTTGGCAAGGGTTTTGAGCTCTTTCCTGATATCCCTTTTAGTATTCCAATCTTTAGCTTTCAGCAATTTGCTATTGAGCACCTGCAAGAAGAGAGAAAACATATCAAGAAAAATATAAATACAGAGAACAAATAACTGAAGTCACAATTATAAGAGTGTTGTCAGTAATATGTTAATTTGATAGCTGTTGCTACTTTGTAGTGTGTCCAAAGAATGTACTTAATGCATTCTTTTTTGTTTGATATTTACAATTACAATTTTCTGTGGTCTCCAATATGATCCTTTGACCTCAAATTCATAAAGTTAGTATCATGATAAATCTGGTGATATAGTTGCCGTGTATCAGAAACAATGATGCTTAAACATATAGATCTAAAAGTTTCGAAAGCTTCGTAGCATGGATTCTAAGGGCAGCCATGAGAGAACAAGAGTTAGGAAGTAAATGGATAGTTGTTACCTTCATTTCCTTGCGAATGTCTCCTGCCAAGCTACTATTATCAGCTCGCAATACCTGGTCCCAAAAGTCAAATGAATGCATGAAGGTGTCACAATTAGCATAGCTTCAAACAAAAATCATACAAGAAATTTAAACCAGTCGTGTAGTTATAAGGTTGATAACAAAAAAAACGACCTATAAGACCAACTCATTTCTTTAATGTTGGGAAAAGAATGGATCACCCTGCAATAATAGAGGCAAACAGTGGTCTAACCAAAGGGAATACAACATTCATAATCTGAATTTTCATGAGCTATACAATAAAGGAAAATGATTGTAACACTATACCATGCATTTCGATAAGCCAACAGTTAAAAATAGTTTATCATCACTTATGAAGTACACACCTAGAAATTCTAGTTCCACGTCATTGAAGCAAATCGATAAGCCACTTAAGAGTTAAAATAGGGTTGTACCTGTGCATCAAGAGCACTGTCGAGTACTTGGGGCAGTAAACGAGCAGGATGCCCTAACCTCACCAACTTTGTCCTGCAGAAGTTCAACAGCCCATGTCACACTGAAAATATTGGTGAAAAGAGGAATATATTGTGTCACTTATGGCCTTATGGGACAAGAGCTATATTACCAAATTCTATCTTCTCTAAAATGGAGACATTATATGATTGTCATTTTTTTTCCCAGCAGAACTCATAAAACAAAAAATTCCAGTGAAAAACATCTTTCATAACTTTGCTTCAGCAAACCTGTATCGTGCAAGCCGCTCGACAATATTATCCACAGCGATATTAGAAGCAGCGCAGGCAAGAATCTTTGATCCACGCTTGACCTCCTGCAATATTATCTCAATAATAGTTGTTGTTTTCCCAGTTCCAGGAGGCCCATGAAGCAAGAAAACGTCCCTTGATCCAAGAGCCTTCGAGATAGCATTTTTCTACAGAAGAAACAAAATGTTTTTCTATAACATGACTGGAAAGCATCCAAATTATGCCCTATAGTTCAAATACTATCCTGTGTCTTGGGCGTTTATGCAAAAGCGAAGTGAAAATCATACATGCTGTAACAGGAAAAGATCAAAACAGGACATTTGTGCAATTCTGATTTTATTTTTTAAAAATTAATATCTTTCTAATAAAGAACTTCTAGTATGGAAATTCATGAAACATCATTTTAAAACTAATATAACAAGGTAAGCCATCAAAATTTTAGAGGGTGCTATGATCTTCGAGTACTGCCATGCAAGAACAAGGCCAGCTAACAAATATTGAAAGGTAAGAGGGTGAATGCAGAAGTAGTCGTAAACTCATAATGCCTAATGGGATGGTACATCCACAAGCTGCTGGCGCCTCCTGGGCTGCTTTCATATTAACTCAAAATTCAAGAAATGCTCTCAATTAAAGAAAAGGTGGCTTGATAGACTGTCAACAACAGTTGTTCCTTTCTTCTGAACTTAATTCAAAGTATAATTGTTGGGTGTTTCACTAGGTGGAATGGATAACCATGCAGTAAATCATTTCATGGATACATTCCTTCATAGAACCTTAGTAAGAAGATGTGGTAAGCGCCACCATTCTGCTCACCATAGTGAAGGCAGTAGGTGTTTTAGTTTTATTCAGGCTTGAAATACTTTCAAAGATAGTCACAACATCTCTCCATATGATGTTACAACTGATAAAGCAACATCAACTACACTCGCACAATCTTGTGACGTGGTCCCCCTCAAATAGCAAGCATCAAAGACTAAGACCATCCTTTCTGGCATTCTAGCATGGAATTAATGCCAGATACCCTGGTGAATTGAATTGCAATTGTGGCCCCCATAATTAAAATAATTATTGTATAATGTAAATGCTAACACCACAGGTTGAAAAATCAAAGTGTTAATTCACATATTATTCAACTTCATCTGATGTAATTAATGTTTATGATGAACAACAGAACAAAACAATTTGCTGAAATTCTATCGTAAACCATACTTAGAAATGATATAGTAAATCCTACTGTTCCAGAAAAAATAGGTTTAGTTTGCATATGGCTTTTGTTTTTAACTCAAATCATGTGAATCAGAACACATATGGAACATGGTGATGCAGCACAGCAAGCAAGAACTGAAAGAAGTCAACAAAGGAAGAGTTCCAAATGGTAACCTGTGAATCATCCAAATTCTTGTTGAATGGACTGAATTTCATAGCATCCTTGGAGCACATGGGTGTCTTCTCTCCAAATAAAACAGGAACAAGGTTTGCACAAGGCCCTGTTTGGACAGCCTTGCTAAGTTGAATTAGTGCATCCTTCATCCTGCGATAAGTGACCTAGGAATAGGGATTACCAAATTTATCATAACTTGATGTGACAGCAGACCAGAAAAATATGGAAGATGATAGCAAAAGATCCATAATGAAAGAGGTTATAGTCAAATTGCAGGTCAATGTAGAAATCAAATAATGTTCATAGACTGCACATTAAAACAAAGAGGTGGTAGGGCAAAAGTATAATTTTACAGGTAATTTGCAATTCGGAGTTGAATAGGCTGCGATAACAGAAATCATGGAGCGATGCAAAAGATGATAGTACCTCGTTTGCAAGCTTCTCAAGACGCAGAGGGCTGTTTAAACCGTCTTCAGGAATATCATCGAAAGCAACCGTAATGGAAGAATCCTGTTGGTTCAGAAAGAAAGTATTGTTACTCCTACAAACAGAGAATAAAAAAAAACTAAAGTCGAGACCATAAATGGCATGAAGGTACCTTTAAGCGATAAACCACACCTTGCCCAAGAGAAGCAGATCCGGCATCTGCTTTATTTGGCTTGAGGGCAACTACATCATGTGTTCCAAACTAGAGTAGCATGAAAATAAGCAAGCATTATAAGTAACAGTAAACATGATTTCATTCAACATCCTGTGAAGCACTTGTGAACCTTTCCTGTTGTACAGTTACCGCACAGTGCATCATGATTATGTTTAATGACTGAAACTACAGTGACTGCTTACAAAAGAAACATGATGAAAATTTCAACAAGGCATGTACTGGGTTAGTGCCGTCACATAAAAGCATTTAGTACGAGGAAAAAAAAACATCGTTCCGCTCTACACCATCCATCCACAGTTATAACACTTCTAATATACACAAGCAATTTAAATGGTATACATGATTTGCGGCTGTCAAGTACCACACGAACTACAACATCAAGTGATAAGGAGCTCACTTCCATAAAAAAACGAATTCCCAAAAGAGAGGGTGAGGGGGAAAAAAGAGCATCCTCACCTTGTGAGACGGGAGCACGTCGCCTTTGTTGGGCTGGAACTCCAGGAGCGTCTTCCCCATCAGTCCCGTCTACTCTACGTGCCAACCAGCATAAGCAAGTCAAAGCCCATTAGAAGATTAGCACTGAGCCGCAGCAGCCAATGGCACCAACCTGCACAAGCAGCAACGAAGTACAGAACTGAGACACCAACCTGGGCATCCGTGCACTTGAGGTTGGCGATGACGCAGCCCCGCCTCTCCAAGCTCTTGGCGCTCGTCTCCGACTCCGCCGATATCTCCGCCGCCTGCGCACCCACCAAAAGACGGGCTCTCACCATCCATTCCCCTTTGCCAGCCTTGTCAACAGCGGACGTGAGACAGGGCACAGGAAAGTACCTTCTCGAGATCGATCAGTGGAGCCATAGAGGACACGAACTCCTGCAGCGACACCATCCTCCCCGCCGCGCCCTTCCCTCCGCCGCCGCCTCCGCCTCTCCCCGCCACCGCTTGTCCAGTGTGGGAAGAATTGGAGACGAGACGATTGCCTATCGCCTCCGCCGAGAAGCCGTCTACCTGGGCCGTGTTGGGCTGGAACCACAAGCTGGGTTGTTGTTGCGGCCCACACAGGCCCAGCCCGTGTGCTGCCGCGCCAACTGGGTCAGATTCGTGGCTGCCAAGAAAAAGGGTGACCTGGCGAGAGACTTCGGCCATTCCCCCGCGCCGCCACGAGCTGCCCTAAAACCCTACCACCACCTGCCGCCTCCGCATTCCAACAGCGTCTCATCTGCTCTCCTCCTCGAATCCGCTCCGCCTTCCTCCCCACAAAATCCTAGGAGAGTCCGGCGCGCGACATGGCGGACGGCACGGGCCTGGCGGAGCAGCTCGCGGGGCTCTCGGCGGGCGGCGGCGGCGGCGGCGGCGACGATAAGCAGAACCCTGCACCTGCGGGTGAGGGCGGAGAGGAGCCGCAGCTCTCTAAGAAGTAGGGACTCCTGAGACTTCTTCTCCCCCTGATTCGTTGGTTTGTGAAGGTGTTTCCTGATTCGGTGGGTTGGTTGATGTGTGCAGCGCGAAGAAGAGAGAGGAGAAGAGGAAGAAGCAGGAGGAAGAGCGGAGGATCAAAGAGGAAGAGAAGAAGAACAAGGTGAGAACAATCGAATTGCTCTCTCGTCGTGTTATTGTAATTCTTGGTATATGCTAATCGGGTAGCACTTGTTTAATTTAGTTAGTATATATATATACATGTCATTCAGCCTTTTCGGCTGGCTGGTTAGCGCTGGCTGGAAATGAGGGGATGATAGGTGGGGCTGTGCGGCACCGGGCCCACCTGTCAGTACCTCATTTCCAGCCAGCCGAACAGGCCCATTGCTTCCACCGAGGTGTTTTGCTTTATTGCTCTATTACCTGTAGAGATGGCTGCAATGCTGCGTCTGAAATCTCAATTGTAGCTATATCTAGTGCCAAAACTCTATAATGATGTGTGCCTTCTGTTGTAGGCGGCTGCTGCTGCTGCCAGTGGGAAGACTCAGAAGGCATCTGCTGCCGATGACGAAGACATGGATCCCACTGTATGTTTCGTCTTGCTGTTCGTGTATTGGTTTACCGATAATTTCGTTCCTCGCTCTTATTGAGAAGTTTTGGATGAATATGTTTCCTTTTGCAGCAATATTTCCAGAATAGGCTCGCAATACTTGATTCGCTCAAGGCCACAGGTGTAAATCCCTACCCGCATAAATTCCCAGTTGGCATCTCTGTAGCCGACTACATTGAAAAGTACAAGAGCTTGAACGATGGAGAGAAGAAGACAAATGTGGAGTGTTTAGCTGGTAACAGCTTTTGTTTTCCTAGGGTTGTCTTCTTAACTTGAATATTCATGTAGGTCTCATTTTTTTTATTTATTTACTTGAAGGGAGGATAATGAACAAGAGAACATCTTCATCTAAGCTATTCTTTTATGATCTTTACGGTAGTGGCGTGAAAGTTCAAGTGATGGCCGATGCCGGGTAAGGTTTTCAAAGAACGGTGTCTATTTGTCGTGTTTGTTCACACTGCAACTAGCCTTTTATTGCTTGAGCTGATAGGAAGTCAATGCCTTTTTCATGATTTCATTAGATTATTAGTTTATCACTCACCCCCCCCCCCCTGTGCTGCATCAAGTCCTTTGTTTAGTACGATAAGTGAGCGTTATGGAACAATATGCAGATTCATCGCATGGAAGGTCAAGTCGAAGAACATGAGCTACTGATCCTGCTTAGCTGCTTATGTAATAGTTTGCATAGAAAATATTCTGGGAACTATACTAGTGGCATGCTAATATGTCTTGGCCAGTTTATTGTCTACGCAACAAACATGTAAATGTTGGGCATGTCACATAGTCGGCTTAGAGTATTTTGCTAGGGATAAATGTTGCCTGTTTTGTACAATGGTTAAGCCTGGTATGACTATACATCCGGTTTGTACCAAAAGATGTCGGTTTCCTCTTACATGACCTAGCAAAGGTCTCTTTTTTGGTGGACAGAGCATGGTTAATTGTTTTTCTCACTACTAATATGTCTTTGATTATTTTCAATAGATAATCAATTCTTTATTCCAACTGCATTGTATTTACTGACTTTTTTTGCATCTGTTATAATAGTACCTCAGAGTTGGGGGACGCTGAATTCACTAAGTACCACTCAGGTGTCAAGCGAGGTGATATTGCTGGCATATGTGGCTATCCAGGTCTGTAGAACTTGCAGTTGTCTTAAAGTTTGGCTCTTTTGAACTATTAAAAGTAGGGATGTCTATTAACTGGGTTCGCAGATTTTACTAGTTTGTATTGTAGCTTATAGAAATGTCATAAGTAGGTGCTTAGTCTACTGTTACAGTTTAAGTACACAGATCCAATAATATGTTTTCATGATAAACTGTAGTGTTATGTTGTTTACACATCTGATTAGCTGCAATCTAATTTTTTCCTGAGCTACCAAATGAAACAATAATTGTTAATGTTTTTACAGTATTTGATAAATGTTAGTTTTAGATTTATTACATAAGGAAAAAGTAATCCAGGTATAGAAGTGGCGTGCATGATGTTTTCTGAGCAATTGGCAGATGATAAGCTTTCAATTTTTTACTTTTTTGCTGTATCTGAGGTTAATTTTTTCTGATTTTGTTAACATCAGGAAAAAGCAAGAAAGGAGAGCTTAGTGTATTCCCACTCAAATTTGTTGTGCTCTCTCCATGTCTTCATATGATGCCTCGGCAGGTGAGAATCAAAACTTAATTTAAATATTTCTATCTCTGTATTATATCCATGAGAAGGTGCCCAACATGTATTTAAGTAAATTTGTAAGTATCAGTTTTCGAACCCTCAGATGTTTTGGGCAAGAACACTTCATCAAACTTAGGCATCAAAAGGCCCATTATATAATATTAGATGCAATGTTTACATATTTAGTGTTTATCTCTACAGAAGCGTGAAGGGAGTGCAACACCTGCACCGTGGACTCCAGGAATGGGTAGGAACATCGAAGATTATGTTTTGAAGGATCAGGTAAGGTGTTCATTTTGTTATGATCCATTGCTTCTCACTCTTAACACTGAATGTGATCACATTTTCACTGAAATGTTATTAAGGCATGCAATATTAGGACACTTAAATTTGCGAGCCTGATGAGTAATACTTGAGTAGGTAATAGGTTTCCTTATTTAGGTTGTATTCGAATGAGCCAGATGGAGTGGGATTGTGGGCCATCCTGGACAAAGAAAATAAGGCATTACATTTAAGGCTACTAGCATGCTTAGAGGTCAATCCTATGTAACTTTGCTATCTTGTCTGTGACATACCCTTACCTCTATGGGGTGGTTTGCGCTAAGAAATGGAATTTGAATTACCTGCCTGGTCCTGACTTGGAACCAAAGTACCTAACCCACTTTTTATTGGTGCATGGATTGTTTGCTATGGCCCATCACCACCTCATCTTTACTCAAATGCATATATGCTATAAATGTAGAGGGACGGTGTCATCCTGGGTTGATCCAATAACAAACCGTCCAATCTCGACTAGTTGGTTCCTCGACTCAAACCGAGCACCCAGCAATAATTGCAAACAATCCATATTTCAATTTTACTTTGGCCCATTTTCAGACGTGAATACGTAAAAACAATGCTTTGATTATGAATTGTTTTCTGATGTCAGGAAACTCGGTATCGTCAACGGTATCTTGATCTTATGGTAAATC
This sequence comes from Digitaria exilis, assembly GCA_015342445.1. Lineage (NCBI taxonomy): Eukaryota > Viridiplantae > Streptophyta > Magnoliopsida > Poales > Poaceae > Digitaria > Digitaria exilis. Next base: position 254,037 of record JACEFO010001677.1, on the reverse strand, counting down.
ATGAAGTGAGACATATCTTCAAGACACGATCTAAAGTTGTCTCTTTTATCCGGAAATTTCTTGATGACCGTGAATTTTTGGAGGTAAGCCTTTCTTTCTTGTATGTCCTTTTCAGTTGATACTTTGATAACTTACCTTTCATGTGTTTTTAGGTGGAGACTCCAATGATGAACATGATTGCTGGTGGAGCAGCTGCAAGGCCTTTTGTCACACACCACAACGAATTAAACATGAGGCTTTTTATGCGCATTGCTCCCGAGTTATATCTGAAGGAATTGGTTGTTGGTGGATTGGACCGAGTCTATGAAATTGGGAAACAATTCAGGAATGAAGGGATTGATTTAACACACAATCCTGAATTCACAACCTGTGAATTTTATATGGCTTATGCAGATTACAATGATTTGATGGAGCTTACTGAAACCATGTTATCAGGTAAGCATCTGAGTTTTTTTTTCAACTAATACTGAGCTTTAGATCATTTAAATGATAACCTAGGAGTATTTACCTTTCTGAAGTGCAACCTATTCATTATTGTCTCATGGTTAACAGGCATGGTTAAGGAGCTTACAGGTGGTTACAAGATAAAATATCATGCAAATGGAGTTACAAATCCCCCAATAGAAATTGATTTCACGCCTCCCTTCAGGTAGTAAACAGATTTTCTTAAATAATCAGAATGACTTCTATTGTCCCTGGGAACCTTAGATGTTCTTCAATCTTCAGTCGCTACTAAAATTTATGCATTTTTTTTTCTGTAATCTTGCTGCAGAAGGATAGATATGATTCAAGATTTGGAGGCTATGGCCAATCTCAATATACCAAAAGATCTTTCTAGTGATGAAGCAAATCAGTACTTGATAGAAGCTTGTGCAAAGTATGATGTGAAATGTCCGCCTCCCCAAACAACATCGCGGTTGCTTGACAAGGTTTATATTTTAACTTAATGGAAGCTACAAAATAGTGTTGTATGGTTTTGGTAGTTAGATTTCTGTGCGGTTTCATTGCTTGAAGAAGTATGCATTGCCCATCTGACTGGTTGAATTTTATTTTATTTCCAATTGATTCCCTGATTTATTATTAAGGTTTTTAATGGTTTAATTTTCCACTATACTAAAAAACCATTCTCAAAAATGCTCTTAGCCTGAATTCATCTGTTCTATGTCACAGTCTAGGCCTTTGGGTCATCCGTTTCTGTAGTAGGGTATTATGTTTTTGCGTTAAAACTATATTTTCTTATGCTGATGTGCTCTGTTACTCTTGTATAGTTGGTTGGCCACTTCTTGGAGGAGACATGCGTGAATCCAACATTTATCATCAATCATCCAGAGATAATGAGTCCATTAGCAAAGTGGCACAGGTCACGACCTGGATTGACTGAGAGGTTCGAGCTATTTGTTAACAAGCATGAGGTATACATTGTTCTTCATTGGCACTTGCATGTTGGGCTTCCTTCATGTTGTTTCACGGTATGACCCTTCGGATGTCTGTAGGTGTGCAATGCATACACAGAGTTGAACGATCCTGTTGTGCAGAGGCAACGGTTTGAGGAACAACTGAAGGTACATTTTGAACTTATAATTGAACACCCAAGTAACCCCGTAGGCTTCTAGCCTGTTGGAGCATAACTATGTTTGGGATGACATGCAACAGCTCCACTCTACTGTTGGAATAGTCATAAACATTAACTGAGACTTGCATTTGCTTATTTTCTACCATTGCTTATTAGAAAGTTGTAAAATCTTTTACGTTTATATCATGTCCAGGATCGTCAATCTGGTGATGATGAAGCTATGGCCTTGGATGAAACGTTCTGTACTGCCCTTGAGTATGGTCTGCCACCAACAGGTGGTTGGGGCTTGGGAATTGATCGCCTCACAATGTTGCTAACAGATTCCCAGAACATTAAGGTTTGAATCTTTCCATAGTTTGTTCATATGAACATCCATCATTTAACTTCCTTGATGTTCACTGGAATATTATCTTATGATGACTCAGGAAGTTCTTCTGTTCCCGGCTATGAAGCCTCAAGAGTAGTTTGTCCACATCCAAAATCTACAAAGGGGTATGTTTTACAGTTCTGTAAATAACTTGTTTGCTTGATTGAGACCCGCAAATGTGGCCTTCAAGCATTTTTCTACATATGTTTTTGAAGTTAAAAATGCAACCACTGTTAAAAATACGTTTTTTAGAATTACTATCTAGAATGTCTGTAGTGTTAGTGATCGCTGCAATCAGTAACAAAACAACTAGTCCAAGTGAAGACAACTATCTGGTTTTCATCTCGCATGTGGTGTTTGTAGTTTTAGGGCTTGTTTGGAACATGACCAAAAACTACCACACCGTAAGTGCGCCTGCGCCAAAGTTATGGCGACGAATTTGTTCGCTGCACTTTCGGCGTCCCGCGGCGTGCAAATAAACGGGGATGCTGAAGGTACGTCAAAACACGCCGTAAGTGTGGTAGTGAAGCAAACGGTTGCCGTGATTCTGGCGTAAAAGTTCTGGCGTGGTGTGGCGAGCTTTGGACGCAAACCAAACAGAGCCTTATACCTAAAATTTCATTTGAATACCATCTTGAAGGGCCTATGCTGACCTATTTTGTGTTTTGCCCTTGCATGTGAGAAATGATACACATAAACTACCAATCAGAAGGAACTAAGTTTTTTTTTTCATTGTTTTTGCCTTGGGTTGGAGTATTTAGTATTGTATGAGGTTATAATTTTTCCTTGTAGAAAAATAAAAAATTATGTTTTGTCAGGTTACCACTGATCACCTTTAAAGCTTACAATCAGATCATATAGCAAGCCACAATTTGCTGAGCCGGCATTATTGTTTGTTTCATGGAATAGCCCTGAAAAGTTAAAAATAATGACCACTTATTTTATTGATACCTCCTGCCATCCTGCGTCGACAGCAAGCAAACCCTAAAGTTTGCCTTCATCACCCTGTGATGGACTGAGATGATGCATAATTAAACACAGTAGGGAAACTCGTGCTGCTATCTACTAGTCATTTTAAGCTGGCTTAAGATGAGATTACTGCAGTTTTCTTAACCCTTTATGGAAAAGTAGAAATGGCATCTTGGGTGGAGCATTTTGCTCGTTTCCTATAGGTTGTTCCTGGTGTGTAATTCAGAGTGTTGCTTTTACACATGCTCTACCACATCTATAAATTCGCAGTCACATGAATCAAGTTTTTTATCTGCAGTTAAATTCAGCCAGACGCCTCATGCCGCAGCAGAAGGTTACGGGACTTATTATACTTTCTTTTTCCTGTGCGTGTGAGAGGTTGTCTATTTTCATTATTTTGATAAACAATGGTGTTTCACCTTGGCTGCCGGTTAACAAAAAATTGTAAGGTCACTGAAGAAAAATTGTAACGTCACTTGAAATGTAGGGTTTTTTTTTTATGATGTGCAAAATTCACTTGGTCTATGCAGAAATGCAAATGCAAGTGTTCGACCCAGATTGAGAAACAAGAATGTGCAAAATGCCTTGTTATCCAAGTCGTTGAGAGGACAAGTCCACAAGATGTCAAGTATCACGTGCGGTTTTGCTATCTCGTTAGGAGCACGTGTAGGTTGAAAAAAGCTGAACACAACTTAAGGTGTGTTTAGATTGTGAAAGATTCTCCGAAAAAACATTTTAGACTTAAAAATACACTATAGATGAATAGTATTTTGTGAGTAGGAGAGATTGGATGAATAGAGAAAAGTTTTTTGTGAGTAGTAGAGATTGGATGAATAGAGAAAAGTTGGATGAATAGTGTGTTTTTTTAAATGTGTTGTAACTAGCCGCACCCTTATCTCGACTTTTGATGATTTTTATTTGTTCGTGCTGACGTGGTGCTTCTGCCCGGCGTTACAAACCAGACTTACATCTTATATTGTGTTGAGATTCATGTGAGAACCACAACCATTAGATCCTTCCTCTCTCACCCCGTCGTCGCCTCCCTGTTGTGTGCTGCCACCGCTGCCCTGCGCCGCTGCCTGCTGCGCTGCTCTATGCTACCCACGCGCGCTCGCCCTGTTGTCGCGCCAGCGCCACCTATGCCGTCGTACGCTAGTCTGCTGCCTAGCCACCGTTGCTCTGTGCCACCTCTACCGTGACATGTCGTCGCCGTGAGCAGCCGTGCCCAGGCCTCCGTTGCGCCACCGCATGTGCCACGCGCCGCCTGCAGCCGTGTTGATGCTCGCCGGAGAAGAAGCACCCACGTCGTCCTTAATATTTTGAATTCACAGGTTTAGCATTTCATATTCGCTGTTTTTACTGTTGTGGATGTGAAATGTTGAACCTGCTCAAGGGAAATGTTAAACATGTTGTGCAAAAATGTTAAATGAGTTGTGCGGAAATGTTAAACGTATGTCATATGTAAGCTAGTTGGACCAAAGTTTATCAGTTGGGCCAAAGTGGGCTTAGTGATGATGGATACGAAGGCCCTGCTCAATGGGTCATCAAACCATGGAAGCACCAGGTGAACAAACATCTACTCTATCTCTTCTAAAATTTTGGTTGTTTTGATATAAGTAGTAATATAATTTAGGTATTACTACATTTCTTTCTCAAAATGGTATTACTATATTTATATACACACTGAAAACTATATCCGTGGACTTTTTCCAGGAGGAAATCGATACTAAAAATTACTCCCTCCGTCCTAAAATAATTGTCCTTCTCACTTCCCGAGAACACACTTCGAATAATTATATAAAATATATTAAAATTCATCTACAATATAGATATCACTAGATAAATATTTAGATCTAGTTTTTTTTAAAAAAAAAGAATATTTGAAGATTTAAATGTTACATGTATATTCTATAAATCTAGTAAAACCCGTGGCACATACACCCAAAATGACACTTATTATAGGACAGAGCGAGTATACCCTTTGGTGTTTAGTACGATAAGAGCACTTCTGAATTTTAAACAATACGCATTTAACTTTGATATGTGAATTTGTTTTGTGTATACAACTTTCTCTAGGTTTTATAATGATGTTTTTGACATGCTAAAACTAATTGGACACAATTCCTGAATTCCATATTGTTCCATACTTCTGCTTTTTTATTATTATTTAATCACGAAGATAGCTAAAACCCCATCACAAAATACAACAAATGGTAAATGAATATCGCATGTGTAAAAGTGCTAGCCATTGTAAAATGCATTTATTTACACAAGTTTAATACTAATGGCAATGTTAACATACATTCAACATAATTTTTACGTTGCCATGGTTAAATTTCTTTGTTAGCATTAATTTGAAATTTGGGTAGAACATTCCAATGGACTTTTGATATAGCGGGTCACTTTCACATGTGAGAAAAGGGCCGGTACTCCATCTTACCTCCCAGGAGAGGTGAGACTTCGAATAAATCAGAGCCGTCGATTTTCGTATAGTTAATAATTAAAAAGAATAAGTAAAATAGAAAAGTATCTGTATTCTCCTTTTCTTTTAAACAAAACTCTCGTATTGAACTGACCGTATGTTCGTATCTCGGAAGAAAAAACTGTCTCGCATATTCTGCGAAGAAAGGAACGTTCTCGGAACCCTATCCTGTGGCGCTCGCCGGTCTGTTCCCCGCCGCCGCCGAGCGCTCGTCCATCTCTTCCCCCACCCAGGTGCGGCGCCTGCCAGCGACTCAGCGAGCAACTGCTTCTCCAATTCCTAGCGACAGCAATTGCTAGCGACAGCGAGGGACTGAGGGAGGACAGGAGGCCGGCACGGCCAATCGCGGCGACGCGGGCCGGAGTGACGACCGGCGGCGGCGTGGCAAGAGGACGACAGCGAGGGCGTGTTCTGCCCTTTGGGCTGGCCGGCCGGACGCGAACGTGACGATGGTTTGATTCGTCTGGTCGCAGCCTCGCGGGCCTCGTATACGTAGCAGACTAATTACCGAATACAATCGGTCTATTCCTTCCTGTGAGTTAATACTTCGTTATAACCACCTAGATCAGTGATCCACAATTACTCTAGAGTACCATAGCAAGCCTCGTGAGAAAAAGGAAAATTATATGAGAAATATGTATGCATGGCCAATAAAAGGATTCCAATGTTCATGTTAAAGAAAGCTTATTCACATGCGTTATGTGTTTGACTGTTTGTTCTGGCATGAGAAAAACATGATTGAAAGAAAGGTAGCGCCTACTATATGTTATTATATATACTATATTATGGCGACATTAGAACTTGCAGTATGAAACTTTTATATAAGAGTAGGTACCCATCTGATCTATGCAGCAGCATTAGCAGTAGATAACCTGACATAATATTGTATGACATCCAAGGCCTTATTAACGTAGCCGAATGGAGCGTGTGGTTAAGACTGAAGTGAATAGGGTATGGAAAGAAAAGTCTGAGAGACCAGGAACGATAAAATTATGCATCCATGTACTTGTAAGATCTAAACTGATTAAAATATGCACGTTGCTTCATCTCGACGCAGCAGCCTAAAACAACAAGTAAAGCTGGGAGTCACTACTAGCCCGTCCCCGTCGGTGAGAGCTTGTGGTTGACAGACAGGTCACCATCCACACATCCACTCGATCGACGCAGCGCCGTGCGTGCATGGGACCCCGACAAAACGCGACGTTTTTTCTGTTTTTGCAGCTCGTGCTCCCACACTTATTGAGCGCAGTACGCTGCGTACGCACACGTCCTATTGCCTTGTTCGGTCCCGCGATGCTTTGCCGTGGCAGCACGCACACATGCACCACACCTCGATCCAACAAACTTTAATTTTTTTTTTCCCTTGTGTGTGCGTGCTGATCGGACAGCGCAGGCTGGATCATACTGTGCGTGCGTGCGTGCGTGCGTGGGTCGGTAGTGTGAGTGCCCGGTGACGCACGCGCCTCCGGCCCGGCTGACCTGCTGGCTCCGGATGAGAACACGCACACATCGGACGCGCGAGCAAGCACGAGGCGCACGCCGCAGCGGGATGGCCACCTGTTGGGCGAACTGTCGAGGCGATGGAATATGCCGTGCGCGCCCGCCCGCGCCCGGCACGGCATCCGATCCGCGGGCGTCGGATATGCGGCAGATTCCCCTATAGGTGGCCAAACGGGCCAAGCCCGCTGGGCCGGCACGAGCACGGCCCCGTGCCTAACACGACACGGCCCGATGCCAGTGCCGTGTCTGGGCTGCCACTTCGGCCCGTAGTGCCGGCACGGGCACGACACGGTACATGGGCCAGCCCAATTTTGGCCCGTAAAAAAACCCTAACCTCTTCTCCCCTATCTCTTCCAAGCCGTCGCCGCCTATTTCTCCGAAAAAAATCGTAGACGCCGCACCTTATCTCCTCCGCCGCATCCCGTCCCTGCTCTCCTCCACCGAGGGCCGCTCCCTGCTCTCCTCCGCCGCCAACCGCTCCCTGCTCTCCTCCACCGCCAGTCGCTCTCCTCCGCCACCAACCGCTCCCTGCTCTCCTCCTCCGCCGGTCGCTCTCCTCCGCCGTCGGCCGGCCGTCGCCGAGGGCCGCTGTTGGGACTTGGGAGCAGACGCAGAGCCATTTCCCGAAGCCGCGCCGTCCGTCATCGTCGGGATTCGCCGAGTCGCACCGTCTTCCGCTTGGAGTTGCTCCGGGAGTCGGCGGCGGGCCCTGTTGTGCTGCCGTGCCTAGGGGCACGGCACGGCACGGCGAAGTCCTCGCCGGGCCGTGCTAGTGCCGCGACCTCGGCACGGCGGCACTACACGGCACCGCACGACCATTGTCGTGCCTGATCGTGCCAACGCAGATGCCGTGCCGAGATGCCTCGCCTGCCCGGGCGCGAGGCCCAGCATCATTGGCAAAATGGCAAAGGCAGGCCAGTCCAGGCCACACGAGGAATCCGCTTTTGCCACCGACGGTCGCTTTCTTTCTCTTACGACACCCGGGTCGACCGGCGTCACCGTCACCCCCCTCCCGTTCACATCACACCCGATATTATCTATACATTCATTTATAAACCGGAACCAAGGCATCTTGTTTAAGAAAGAAAAGAGGAACCGAAAGCCAATTCTTATACCACGGCGTCGAGATCACACATGCGATCCGGATTGCAACCCCGCCATTAGAATAAGGGCTACGTCTGACAGCTACGTCGACGTCGTTATCGGTTGAGGTTGATTAGGCGAGGGCTAACCCACCAATAACCCATTACTTAAGACTTGCCTTTAAAGAGTTGTTAACCTCGCCATCAATAACAATTAGTACTAGTTAGTTAATCGGGCCACCTCGTGGCTTGATGATAACCGCCAGGACCCCGGCCGGCAGCTACTGGACCAACTGGGCGAGTAAAAAAACCAGCGTCAAACAAAAAAACCCAGCGGCAAAAACCGCACGCCTATAGCGTGTGGCGCGCATCATTGGATGGAGGCATGGAGCCTTGTCCTTGGAGGCTGGAGCAGCAGCATTTGGGCCCTTTTTCTTTTTTCGTTTTTTTCCCTATGGATGAACACACGGCAGCAGTATACTCTCCGTACGCGTCCTCCTAGTCCTCGCCTCGAAAGGAACTGAACAGGAGCTGTGCCTGGGACACACATGTCAGAGGCCACCCATAATTGCCATCTGGATCGAGAAGAGACAGAGAGGACGTTGCTGCCTGGCTGCCTCCCTCTGCTTTGTGCCTTTGTGTCAGAGAAAGGGGCCCATCACGGCATCACCTGCGTTGCCGATGCGCCTTTGCCTAGGCCGGATGCCTATCCCATCGGCGCTGCCTGTTATAAGGCCCGCCTCCCCGCAGCGGCCCTCCCCTTTGGCTTTCCACTCCGCCCCATCTCTTCCCCTTCCTATTGGCCTCCGCCCCCTCCCTCCCGGACCCCATCGTCCTCCTCGCGTTCCCTCCGCCGCTCGCCACCACCCCCTGCGCTGCGCAGTGCCCGCGCCGGGTACGCCGTCGACTGCGCTGCTCCCCGCCGTTGTAGGAGGAGGAGGCGGTGTGAGTGCTGCGCCTCCGCGGAGTTCAGGGGTGAGGAGCGAGGCTGGGGTTGTCCTCGGCGGCCGCGGCGGGGATGGAGGCAGGAGAGATGGATGACGTGCGCGCGGCCGCGGCGGCAGAGCAGGTGATTAGTAGCAGGGGAGGCTCCGTGCTCGGGAAGAAGACCATCCTCAAGAGCGACCACTTCCCGGGCTGCCAGAACAAGCGCCTCTCCCCGCAAATAGACGGCGCGCCCAATTACCGCCAGGTTGGTTGATTGGGTTTTTTTTTTTCTATTTTTCCTGGTGATCTCTCGTCGCGCCTCTTGTTATCTCCGCCCGTAATCAACCTTGCGTCCGTGAAAGCCTCGTGTCCTATCTCTCTCTGGGTGGGTACGGGGTGGTGGTAGTGCTCAATTAGCAGCCAGTCCTCTGTTCCGCGCAGACACATCTCTCCGGCATTCCCTATGATCGCTAAGGAATTGTTTGCGTTTTTTTTTTTTTGGTCTCGACCATGTTTCCCACTACTTTTTAGTTCTCTCGATTCTTTTAATCTCATGTAAACCACCATACAATACTTAGCTTTAAATTGTAGTACTACATGATATGAAGCTTTTAGGAAAAATAACTGCTGTTTAAACTGCATGGAAATACACATTGTTTGATGTTAACCCAATAATGGTTTAAAAATGTGCCTTTTCGGTCACAGACATTGCATCCCTCTTAGCGTAGTAGTAAAATGTACTTTGCCAAGTGGACATATGCATGCATTAGCTCTAGAGTAGTGTGACCATCAATTTGTACCATAGTTTCCTTTTCCGTGGGACCATTCAAATTCAGTAATCTGTCTAGTCTTAAAAACCTGTTCTGTATGTATCATTTCTTGATGGTTATTAAAGTAGCTCTTTCATCAGCTGCTATCACCAATTTGTTGCTCAGGCTGGGTCATTGCGTGTTCATGGTGTTGCAATGCCGACAATGGAAGGTATTGCTAATGTGCTAAATCATATTGGAGCAAAAAAGAAAGGAAAGGAAACCCGGATTCTATGGCATAGTCTTCGGGAGGAACCGGTAAGAGTATTAATTTATACACTAGAAGTACATCATATTTCAAGTGAACATATGTCCTTTCCTTCTTATCGAGCAGTTCTTCATCTCCCTGGAACAGGCTATATATTTTGTCTGACTGTTTCAATGGCATGCCATCGAGTAAACTGTGTTTTCTCCACTAATACTATGCAGGTTATCTACATCAATGGTCGTCCGTTTGTGTTGCGGGATGTTGAAAAGCCCTTCTCAAATCTTGAATACACGGTTAGCTTAGATCCCTGACTTACATAGTAATCTCTCATGCATTTTTACTGATTTTGTTATTTTTTATAATCTACTAATGTCATAAACCACATGCCATTGATCCTGTTAAACACTTGAACTTACATGGTGGAAATTGTGAAGCTAATGCTCTGAGGCAAAATAGAACATATTTATTTACTTTAGAGGAATTATTATGCATCAATACAGTTGCTGATCTTGTATGATTTGGAGTTCTTCTGTTTTTTAGACAAATCGTGGATTTCTTCTGTTAATTGGTGCTTAATGCTTAACTTGTATCTATGGCATGCTTATATTTTGTTGAATTAATTTCCTTTTTCTTTTCCAATTGTTATTAAGTCTTGGAAATATATTTACTATTAGGTGCATTTTTAACCTAGAAAAATAGGTTCCCCCCCCCCTTAACTATTACTCTATTAGTGATCCTGAATACCTGTTAACATAGGGAATTAACCGAGAGAGAGTGGAGCAAATGGAGTTTCGCCTTAAGGAAGATATTCTTCAGGAAGCTTCAAGGTACATCAGTTGTACACTTACAATTCACACTATTTTTTCATGCCCTTGCTACTATTAAGAGGTGTCTGGTACTGGAATGTTTGATGGCAGATATGGGAATAAGATACTAGTCACTGATGAGCTACCAAGTGGTCAGATGGTGGACCAGTGGGAATCAGTGGTATCTGATACAGTGAAGACCCCACTAGAGGTATTGTCACATTTATGGTTTCATTTTATTTTTTCATATTTAGCCCTATTCAGAGGGGAAAAACATATCCTATGTAGGTCTATGAGGAGTTACAACATCAAGGGTACCTTGTTGACTACGAACGGGTTCCAATTACTGACGAAAAAGCACCAAAGGAAGGAGATTTTGACAACTTGGTTAGTTTTATACGCTGCTGTTGAACTTGCTAATTGCTACTGCTATTGTCTTCTCACTCCATTGTTTGAAGAATGAGACCTTTGCATGTCTTTGTTGCCTGGATACCTTGAAGTATCTGTGTATGTCTTGCTATTTCTTTCTATTGGAATTTTAAGCTGGATTTTTTTCTGTATTGTGTATTGACTATTTTTAAAATTTGAAAAAGGATGTGCTTCACAGGAAGCGTATATAAGGTTCTAAATATGTTCTGACACTCAAGCTATGGCAATTATGAAATACGCATAAATTGTATAACATCAAAGTTATCATGTTGTAGCAAGTTAATTGTTACATAACATCGAATTTCATTGTATTTAACAGGTACGTCGAATCTCTCAAGTTGATCTAGAAACAGAAATTGTGTTTAACTGCCAGATGGGGAGGGGACGAACAACTACTGGGATGGTTATAGCTACATTGGTTTACCTAAATCGAATAGGAGCTTCAGGTGAGAATAAAATTTACTTCAGTTAGATTCATGGTATCCTATGTTGTCTGTGTAGAACTAATTGAGAAACTATAGTATGCCCACAGACAGTTGTGTTGGGAACTGTCATGTGGTCTTTTAGTATTACAACAGTACAACTGATTTTACGTAAGGCACACTAAATCTTGATATATGGTGCATTTTATGCTCATACCTGTACTTGGATCTTTGAGATGTGGGGATTTTCTGTGTGCTGCAGGTATCCCAAGGACGGGATCAATTGGGAAGGTCTTCTATGCTGGAAATGATGTAGATGACTATATGCCTAGCTCAGAAGAAGCAATTCTCAGAGGAGAATATTCTGTCATTAGGAGCTTAGTCCGGGTTCTTGAAGTATGAACCTTAATTTCTTTTCTTTCTCATTTTTTGGAGAGTAGCCAATTTGTGATTTGGTATTTTTACAGGGTGGTGTTGAAGGAAAAAGGCAAGTTGACAAAGTTATTGATAAATGTGACTCTATGCAGGTATATCATTTTATGTTCTGAATTATGGCAATTTAATTGGAGCAATAATATCAGTTATTTCCTGTTTATCCCTTCATTTATTTGTGAACAGAACCTAAGAGAAGCTATTGCTACCTACCGCAATAGCATTCTTCGGCAATCTGATGAGATGAAACGGGAAGCATCACTTTCCTTCTTTGTGGAGTACTTGGAGCGATATTACTTCCTTATATGCTTTGCTGTCTATGTGCATTCAGTGAGCTCTGCTAACCAAACAACATTTTCAGTAGAAATTAGTTTTTCTGATTGGATGAGAGCAAGGCCTGAACTGTACAGCATTCTTCGAAGGTGAGATAGCGGTTTTACTGTACAAACATCAAAAGAATACAGATTGTAAGGACGGATGTAGCTTAAACTATGTTTCCTTTATTTTGTGGTGCTTTAATTGTTGAGTAATAATTTATTGTGCTCTTGTTATTCTCCTTGTCTTTCCCTGTTTCAATCAACTTATCATGTTTCAAAATGGCTAGTCTCTGTGAGATACCATATTGACAGATTTTACTCTTGAAATTCTTTATGGCAATGAGAACCATTGCAAGGCATAAACTATTGTGTTCAAAGTTATATTGTTCGAACATGAGTGTCATGATCCTTAACACGACATAGGATATATTAATCATAGCACCATGGATTTGTGGTTCAAAAATTCCTTGGTTCATGACCTATGTCTGAAGAATTACTACATTTGTCAAAAATTTTAGTTTGGATTTGTGGCTGAATTGTTTTGCTTGTAGTCTGTTTGGGAAAGGCAATACCATACCATTATTAGATTTAAGCAGTTAATTCTTATATGAATCTGCATATCAAGCCAATAATGTGAACTAGACTTGGAAATTGAGTGCTTGAGCTCCCTAGTTAATCTTATATATATAAATAAATAGTTATTTTTGGCTATGTAGATATAGATTTTTGCCATTTTCTAACACCATTATTTTCTGTGCCACATAATATGCTCTAGTACATACATTATCGAAGAGCTACTACTCAGCTCAAGTGCCACTGTTTACAGAGATATATTTAAACTATAGATAATTTGTGGATATCAGAGAGCAGATCCTCCAACTCCCATCCATATGATCCATTGCATTCAGTTTTTGGCCTTACACCATCCACCAAGGGATGAACACATGCTAGAAGTAGAGGGAAGCGGAGATGGAGAGAAGAGCTACCTAACAATTTAACGGGCCTGACCACTGTTTTAACTAGCACAGTATGGTGGACAAGATGTAACTGGAGCACTGTTGGTCACCTGTGTCAGATTTGTTCTTTTTTTTGGCCAAAATCATACCTTGGGTTGAAGTCAACACATGTAACTGTGTCCCGTAACACTCCACACAGCTACTTATAGCAGCTTGTGTTGTGTGATGTGCAGGGTTCACAACTTCTTGCAGCTGTGATAGAACACTTAAGTACAAAAGGATCTGATAGAAGGCTAACGCAAATACACATGTAACTTTCCACTTTTGTTGACACGCTTCCTTATTCAGTTTGCGGTCATATTGCTCTCTAGATATTAGCCACTATATAAATCCATTGATTCCATTGCTCACTGTAAGCATTGGCAAGGATGCATTGTGATGGTAGTCAACAGTGCCAGATAGAAAAAAAAAATATTTCCAATGTTGCCAGCGATTTTACTCTATTTCTGGCATCTTGCTACATGATCATTTAGCATAAAAGGAAGTCTTCCAGAATGCCTAATAAAAGGAAAATATGTTTAAACAATTTCACCTATTTTATTCTCTACTTCCAGCCTCTTGTTCCATGCTCATTCTACATACAAGGAAGCTCATTTTTCTACTTCTAAATGAATTCAGGCTACTGAGGAGAGATCCAATGGGTGCTCTTGGTTATTCAAGTTCGAAACCCCCTCTTACAAAAATTGTTGAGTCTGCTGATGGACGTCCGCAAGATATGGATGTCGTTGCTGCCATGAGGAATGGGGAAGTTCTTGGGCGTCAAACTGTTTTAAAAAGTGACCACTGCCCAGGTTGCCACAACCTTAATTTGCCTGAAAGAGTGGAGGGTGCACCAAATTTTCGGGAAATCCATGGATTTCCAGTCTATGGTGTTGCAAATCCTACGGTTGATGGTATTCGAGCTGTTATCCAGCGCATCAGTACAAGCAAGGGAGGGCGACCGATACTGTGGCATAATATGAGAGAAGAACCAGTTGTCTACATAAATGGAAAACCATATGTGCTACGTGAAGTGGAAAGACCTTGCAAGAATATGCTGGAGTACACGGTAAGCACCATGTTCAGTTTTCTCAATGGATTTGTGAAAAAGAAATTGATTGCTGGTAAATTTATTTCGTAAGAACAAGATTTTCAATAGTCTATATTGGATGTGTGTGTTTACGCTTCTCTTGTTATCACATGATGTGCCAATTTGAAATTCATTATAAACCGCTGCGATAATTTGTACCCATAATTCTATCCTTGTTACCTGGTTAGGTGTTCAGCTACTTATCTAAAAACTTTCCAAAGGACTTTGTGTATGGGTTGTATGAAATGAATGCTGCTTATTTACTCATGCTGCTAGGAATAGGATTAGTGGACCTGTAAATTATTATATCTAAACATGTTGAGTGAATAGTTAATGTGATATGCCACTGCTCTGGTAAATGGTTTAGTGCTCTAATTGATACACGACATCAGGGGATTGATCGTGAAAGGGTGGAACGCATGGAAGCTCGTCTGAAGGAGGACATTTTACGGGAAGCAGAACGTTATGGTGGAGCAATAATGGTTATTCATGAAACTGATAAAGGTGAGATCTTCGACACATGGGAAAATGTAGATAATGAAGCTGTTCTGACTCCATTGGAGGTATACAAACACTTGGAGCGTGAAGGCCTTAGGATAAAATATGCACGAGTGCCCATTACTGATGGTAAAGCTCCCAAAAGTTCAGACTTTGACACGATAGCTTTCAATGTTGCTTCTGCCAGCAAGGACACTGCTTTTGTATTCAATTGCCAGGTAGTGCAGCTCATTTCTCCAGTGTTGTAGCATACTTCATAAGCAAAGGATTAACTCTTGATTTATTTGTGAATTTTCAAAATTTTAAATGTTTATTTTGTGGTGTTCATATAGATGGGCAGGGGCAGAACAACTACAGGAACTGTGATTGCTTGCCTGCTGAAACTCCGAATTGATCATGGCAGGCCTATTAGAATTCCTTCATGTCAAAATAACCATGAAGATGCCAATGACGCTGTTTACTCAACTGGAGAAGATGCAGCAAGCTACAATGGTCTCTTAAGTTCAGAATCTTGGAAACCTCGCACTTTGACAAAGCTAAATTCTGGATTTGGAATCAAAGACATTCTTCTATTGCGAAAAATTACAAGATTATTTGATAATGGAATTGAGTGTAGGCAGACTCTGGATACTATTATTGATAGATGTTCAGCTATGCAGAATATTCGCCAAGCTGTTCTGAAGTATACAAAAGTAATTAATCAACAGCAACTGGAGCCTAGAGTTAGGAGGGTTGCGTTAAGTCGTGGTGCCGAATATTTGGAGAGATACCTCAAGTTAATTGCATTCTCGGCATACCTTGGTAGTGAAGCGTTTGATGGTTTTTGTGGGCAAGGAGAAGCGAAGATCTCATTTAAAGGATGGCTTCAACAAAGGCCAGAGATCCAAACCATGAAATGGAGCATAAGACTGCGACCTGGCCGTTTTTTTACTGTACCGGTAAATTATTCCTTGGTTTTCACAAACCTTCATTTTTGGCACCTTTGAGAAAATGACTACTAAGAAATATTTGGTAATTGCAGCATGAGCAGAAAGCAGTATATCCACCTCCACAAGGTGATGTAACAATGGAAACTGTCGTCAAAGCTCGTAATGGTTCTGTTCTGGGAAAGGGATCAATACTCAAAATGTACTTCTTTCCTGGACAGAAAAGATCAAGCAGTGTGAATTTTCAGGGCGCACCACATGTTTTTAAGGTATTGCTGTGGTACCTAAAAATCGTCACATTCGATCTTTGATAGTTGAATGTTTACAGTTTTTTATGTATTTATTATTCCTCTCCTGGTCAATTCTGCCAATTGAACTTCTGTTATTTATACGATTTAATTAGGTGATGTTTTGGCATGAGGTTTCTGATGGAAAAATATTTCTAATCACTTCACATGATAATTAAATTTCAAATTGAGAGTCTTGAATCTTTATGTTGGTTTTCGTATTGAAGTAATATGCTGGCTTCATTCAGTGGATCTAGATAATTTTTTGTCAGTTTTAGCTTGACATTTTTCAGTTTGTCGATCTTTTATGACACATAGGCCTTAGGCCATGCTGAATCCTAATGCGCAAATATGTTTCTATCCATGTAGTCTTAGTAAAGAAAAGAAAATGAAGCACATTCAATGTGCTAGTTAATGAATAAAAGTTTCCTATTCAGTAAAATTTTCCCTACAGCTTGAGCCACTATGATGGCTTCCATCATGGGGAACAGGTTACCCTGCGGCCCATCTTCTTTTTTTAACCTATGCTTGCAGTTTTAGAAAGCATAAATTTTGATGGCTATTACAACGAATCTAGTGGGCCTACTTTCAGCAACTACCAACTCTAAACCTTACTTTAGAAATGAAAGGATAATTTGGAACAAATGCTTACAAACTTTAGAATATCCGCTTCAGGTGGATGGATACCCTGTGTATAGTATGGCAACACCAACTATTGATGGAGCGAATGATGTACTGTCATATCTCGGCTCTAAAGACACAACCGGAAGAAGCATTGCCCAGAAGGTGGTCGTCACTGATCTAAGGGAGGAAGTGGTTGTTTACATCAAGGGAACACCATTTGTTTTGAGAGAATTGGATCAACCTGTTGATACTCTGAAGCATGTTGGCATTAGTGGTCCAATGGTGAGAGGCATTCTTCCAATGGTTCAACAATTCTTGTTATGGCACTCCTTAAATTTTCTTCTGTGCAGGTAGAGAGCATAGAGACAAGGCTAAAGGAGGATATACTTGCTGAAGTTAAACAACTAGGTGGTCGGTTACTTCTCCATCAAGAAGAAATTGATGAAGCCACAAATCAATGCAATGTGGTAGGTTACTGGGAACACATAGATCTGGAGGACGTGATGACACCAGCTGAAGTGTATGGCTCATTGAGAGAGAAGGGCTATTGTATTGACTATAAAAGAATACCTCTCACCAGGGAAAGAGAAGCATTGTCTGCTGATGTAGATGCTATACAATCATTAATCGATGAGTACGTCCACAATTTTTTTAATTTATGACTTGTCAAGTTATGTTCCTTCGTTACAACAAGATTCACAGTTGCTTATCTACAGGTCTGCTAGGTACTATCTCTTTATTTCACACACTGGATATGGTGGTGTTGCTTATGCAATGGCTATTACCTGCCTGGCACTGGGTGCAGATGTGAAGTTTGTCATGGAAAAAACAGCAGAAACACACTTTGTATCAACATCGTTTACAAAAAATATGTCTATCAAAACAGCCACTGACATAGCACTTAGGCAGGGTGACTACCGTGACATATTAAACCTTACAAGAGTGTTGATACATGGGCCCAAGAGCAAAGAAGAGGTTGACACAGTTATTGACAGGTTTGTCTGCTTCTTGAACTGTGGCCTCTATAGGAACAAATTAAATACAATTATGGACTAACTGAAAGCTATATCAGTTGCCTCGCTGAAGTGATCCATCTTACCATTGTTTGCCATTTTTTAATGATAATCAATTTTTCCCATGAAGGTGTTCTGGTGCTGGTCATTTGCGGGAGGATATTTTGCAATACAGGAAAGCATTGCAAGATTTTTCGCATGATGACGACGACGACGATGATGAGGAACACTCTTATCTCACTGATATGGGCACAAAAGCTTTGAGGTATATTTAATTTGTTTTAACTGAATGGTTCTATTTTTAAATGCATAACCTCTCCCTTCTTTGTCAATTATCATGCATTTTTTTCGTCTAAAGTTCCCACATTAGTATCATCTGAGCAAATAATAGTGCTGCTTCACCTTATATTTGTCATAAATAATTATTCCTTAACAATTGTAACTCTTGTAAGTTGTAATGATACAAAACACTTTGCCATATATGTTTCCACTATATTTTAGTCAGTACCTCAAGGAATCATAGAACAGTTTCAATCACTTTGTCATTAAGACTATGTTTTGTGTTAGCCTTTCCTGGTGTTACGTTGCGTTATTGTCAACGGCCATGAGAATTTGTTACCATCAGAAAGAACTTTTGGTGTTTCTGTAATGTATTCAAAAGAATACAGGAACAATGACATTATACATAAGGTCCTGTATGTGTGTCACAAATTGCTTACTATGTCAAGGCCAACCTGATAAACTACTTTGCTGAAAACATGTTTTAATTATATGAAATAAAACTTGGAGGCAAAAGATGTAGGTATTCGTTTAATCATTTATCCCAGATTGATGTTCGGATACAGCAGGGAATCACATTTTAACTGTAGTTGTATGCTTCTAGGGAAAGCTATGCACTGGCTAGACAAATAAATGGTATTTAAAGGACATCCTGGAATTATGTAATTTAGGATATTGAACAGGATATCCTTTTGGTTTACCAGTGCTGAATATTTTAAATATAAGACTCCCTATACTGAAAAATTAGGTATTTTGTGCTAATTAGTGTTTTAGATAGCTGCCCTTAATGCTCAAATATTTGCTTTACCACATATCTGGTCTGCACCTGGTATTGATTCATATCATACTCATATGTTGCAGGCGCTACTTCTTCCTGATCACCTTTAGGTCCTACCTCTACTGTATGACACCACGGGAAGCAACATTTACATCATGGATGAAGGCTAGGCCTGAGCTTGGCCACCTCTGCGATAATTTAAAGCTGGATAAATAGGAATCTTCAGGGCCGTGATCATGTAGTTCGTTCTGGCTCTTTCTTTGAGAAACTCACCTCGAGTTTCAGAAACGGATGGAGACAGAGTGTGGCTAGAGCAGAAGCTATGGTTATGAGAGTTCGGGAGAAAGCAACAACAGCTTTGGCTGTCTGAGAGTAGGCCATTGTAATGTACTTGTAGGTGTCTATTGACACCAGCAAGCATGTAGATATTATCAAGCTTATTGTAGGTGAACATATTAGAATTTTTGGGTTAGTTGTTTTTTCTTTCCTTTTTACTATTTTGTGCGATTCATTTTCATGTTTGTGTGTATATGATATGCGTACTTGTGAGTCCTGATAGCTTTGATTTATGAGTTCTGTGGTCATCGATATATTGCCACTACTTTTTAAGAAAGGGTACCCTTTTAGAAATTGCATTAAGTCGATCGGATCTTTCCTTTAATCGTTTTAAAAACAACAAACAAACAGTTCTTGGGGTATATGTAATTGTAGTTTTTTTTTTGTGAGTTGGTAATTCTAGTAGTTGGTGCATCTGGAGTTCTGGACCCCTTCAGGTTGTATGCCACAGTATTTTTCCAAATTGTAGTGGTTTATCAGTCTATGAACACTCGCAAAAGTAATATTGACTCATGTCCCTCTATTCATAACCCCAAAAAAATCCTTTAGGACAAGTTAGCATGATAAACATCGTGTTGAGAATTATAATGTTTGTACAAAAATTCATCTCCGAAAAGAAAAGAAAAGAAAAGAAGTTAGATTGTCTAGACTTCCTTGAGGTCTAAGCTTGAGAGATGCTGATGGTGGTCAGCAGATTAATGTATAATTTTTCAATAGACTATTGTTCAAAAAGCGAAATTTTCCTCTCCACTCTCTTTATTTTTTTCATCACGTTAATAGAACCCAAAATTTTGTGTCTTATTTTTATTTTTCTACTAAAATTTCTTAGAGCTCTCCCGTCCAACATGGTGTGTATGGGAAAGCACTTTCTATACAGCTACAATGGCCGGCCATACTAGTGTAGACTTTTGTGTGCAAGTTACCCAAATCCTCGAGTTTATGTCTTCAAATGATACGCCAAGACTCTGCATGCAAGAAGACGATCTCTTTGTACGGAGTAGGATGGAATCCAAGTATCGCGAGGCTCGACTGCGCTTGTATCCTTTCTTCAGTGTGGAGAATGTTTTCATCATTAGAATCCCATGCAACGCATCCAAACGATTCGTTCAAAAAGAATTAAATAAATAAAAACGCACCCAAACGGTTTAACATAGTAATGGACCCTTTCGTAAAACAAAAAAGTGCCGGGTCTCCCTGTAATTTTTCTTCTCAAGATTCGTGTCGCAAAACCCGTCGGATCCCCACCCTCTTTTTGGAGGGGCCCCGGGCCGTCGGGCCTTCTTTTCGCCCTCCCCTCCAGTTTCCGCTCCTCCACGCCCGCAGCCGCACGGCAAAAACCCTAGCGAGCAAAAACCACCGGAGCGGCGGCGCTTAGGCGGCGGGGAACCATGGCGGACGACGATTACAACGAGATGGACATGGGGTTGGCTTTCTTCCTCCCTCCTCACCCCTCCCTCGTGCTTATTTCTTCTGTTCTCGTGAAGGTTAGCGGAGCATTGCTCGGGTTTGTTTCGGTAGGTACGGTACGGCCCTCCGCTAATCCCCACTTAACCTCGAACCAGCGGGCGTATCCCGTTGTTTATTGGTAGCATTTTGGGTCGATGGTGATTGATTTGGCGTTCCTTGTGAGATTAGGGCGCGGGGAGGTGGGGGATGGGTGGGGTTCTTTTGTTCAAGAGATTGATGTTTCTTTTATTCAGGAGGGAGATTGGGTTTAGGATTGGGAACTGGGTGGTGTTGGTGGTGCGTCTCGTTGAATGATTTCGTATCAGTTTTCTTCAGTAAGGGATGCCTTTGCTAGTTATTTGGGGCTTCCAAAAAAAAAGAGCTACAGCTGACTTTAACCATGAGGGAACAGTCCCCTCAGTGGTTTGCAAATTGGAGGCCTCCTTTGTAATAAAGGGTGATGCGTGAAGGCTTTAGTAGCTGCACGCCTGCACTCTTGCTCAAACTGTGACTATAATGCGGGGGTGTTGGTCTGTTAGAACTTAGAAATACAAAATTAGCCGCTCAAACTTATCTCATTTCTGTAGTCATTATGTTTCGCGTAGTTGTTTCACTGAATTTTGGAGCTTACAGTTCTTTATTTTATTATTATGCAGGTACGAGGATGAACCCCCGGAACCTGAGGTTGAGGTTTGGATCCATTGATATTGTTCTATTTGGCTTTTATGCTTTACAGTGAGAGCTTACATGACTGATACAAGCCAATACACTTCTGTTGAACAGGAAGGGGCTGAGGAAGAGCTTGAGAACAACAATGAGGATGCAAATGATGATGACGTTGGTGCAGACGGTGAAGAGAAGGGACAGGAAAAGTCCAAGGGTGAGCGCAAGACGTCAAAATATATGACAAAGTATGAGCGTGCACGCATCCTGGGTACAAGGGCTCTTCAGATAAGGCTAGTTTCTACATCAGATTACTGAATTTGTATGATATGCGTTGCGTTTTAATACTGAGAGTTTCTGTTATTTTACAGCATGAATGCTCCAGTCATGGTTGAGCTTGAGGGAGAAACTGACCCTCTTGAGGTATTAAAGTTAATTTTTGTAAAAAAGAATTGGGACTCCTTATATGAACATTATCCTTATTCCTTCTAGACCAGGCTACCTCAAATATTGGTTCCATTGTATTTTGTGAAACTTTCATTGTTTCAACATAGGATAACATTCGTGTGTTGTGAATTTTATATACAATGAGACACAGATACTACTGTGCAGAATCTGGCCAGATTGACCAGAAAAATATTAAGGTCTCTAGTTTAGAGAGACAGATGCAGACTGGGATGTCAGAACTAGAAGGGCATAGGGATAGCAAAAGCACGGGTGTATTTCTTCTAGTTGTACACCTCAGATTCATAACAGTGCATTCTTATATATATAATTGTTTTCTTTCCATGAAAATAGTGATGCCTTCTTACTTTAGAATTATGAATATCCGATGCTTTATAACATGCTCAGATGGATTGGCTAGTTCTGGTTTCTGTTTTCTGATGTACAATGAGCTGTACCTGATATTTAATTCGCGGAGGCAAGCCCTCGTGGAATTGGATGAATTAACCAGCCTTTAAACTTTAAATTTCTCTGGACCGGGAGACAAGCAAGAGAACCATAAGTATCCGTCTGTGTATATGTTCTAAGTTTTAACTCCCTATGGGTTGAAAGATCAAAGTCTTTTGAGCTAAAGGGCTTTTATAACTTTATCCTTTAGTTAGTTACATTGAAGGCTTTAGAAACTGTAATGTAAAATGAAGTTCCACCTTATGTAAAATTTCAATAGTTCCATATGCCTTCTTATTTCTCATATAATATTCAGCCAGCACATTTAGCTTTTTTAATCCCTATAATGTTCTGATGATCAGATGTTTTCTGCATAATTTCAGATTGCCATGAAGGAGCTGAGAGAGCGCAAGATCCCCTTCACAATCAGGCGGTACTTACCTGATGGAAGGTGAGATCCTAAGAACAGCCCCTACGCCTCCAAAGAAATTTTGCACAACTTTACTGCATCCTGGTTTTTATTTACATTGTGTTAAAACAGCTATGAGGACTGGGGAGTTGATGAGCTCATTGTGGAGGACTCATGGAAACGCCAGGTTGGTGGGGACTGAAACTACTCGGCATGAAAGGCCTTTGTGGTGCAGCTGGACTTTCCTGTAGTTATAATGGTCTATGCTACTCCTATATAAGTGGATGTGTAGTGGATGAACCTGTAGTTATAATAGTCTTTGCTGTAGTGGATGCTGTAACCGCAATGTCTCTGTGGGATGCTATGTAACCTCATTGTCTGGTTGCCTTGCACTCTGGAACCATAACCTGCTACCATGTTTGCACTGTGATTGTTTCAGTTTCAGACATCAGTTGCAGGGCTCTTATGCGAATACCTTGTGAAGTTGAACATCCCTAGTCTCTTATTGGATACGGTCAATGTTTGTTTCTGCAAGAGGTTGAGAGCTGTGGTCATTAGGTTCATGAACCTGATAAGTCAATGGGAAAAATCATTGTAACCATAGGCTGGGCTTGGCCACGCAGGAAACGTCTGGCTTATAGCATGGTGTTGCGTTCCATCTGTTTCGTTGACACTGGTTTTCTACTAGAGTTTGCAAAGATCATTAGCAACCATCCATAACTATGGTACTGCAAGTGTGAGTGTGTGATCATGTAGTTCACCAAAAAGGTGTTACTGTGGCTAAATACACTATACACACATGCTCAGGTATAACAGACTTTACAGACATTGTATTCATAATTCATGTATCGATCATGTTTCCTGTGTCCCTACAACAGACCCCCTTCATTCCTCAGAATCAGATTCCAATGGGCACGAGCCGTCGTCCACGACGGCCATCGGGTCGTACATGTCGGAGTTGGGGTCCATGCATCCTGTCACGATGTCCAGCTTACACCGATCCCCCTGCAATTGCCATGCCATGGCAGGAATCAGAGTCAGTTTAGGCCTGAATGGTGTCAATGAACACTTCAGCTAGTGAAACCAGAAAGCAGAGCAGATCAGAGCGGGTGATGGATCGATGAATGAGTGAGAGAAGAATGGTTGCCCACCCCCTCTTCGTAGTAGCCGGCCAACGCGCAGCTGGTGATGGCGATGTTCTCGTCCGGGTAGATGGCCCGGTCGCAGGCGCCCTCCCTGTTCAGCTCGTCCGCTAGCCCCTGCACACCCATCCATGATCACCACTCAGTCAGCACCAAACATATACTTATAATCTCCTCGTCGTTGTTAATTAATAATCATTCAAGCTCATATTCACCTCGTTGAAGAAGCTCGGCGGCTTGTTCTGCCATTGCTTGGGGACCTTGAACTGGAGTGTGTATGGCCCGTCCCAATCGGTGCCATTGGTGAAGGAGAAGATCAGGCTCATGGCTGCAGCAAAGCAAAGGTCAGTTGGAACGTACGGTGACAGATGGAGCGGTCGACGGGGAGGAAATTAACGGTGGCGAGCGAAACGCACCGTGCTGCGGCACGCGTATCCTGATGGTGTAGATGGGCGGGTCGGCGCTGCCCCTGATCTGCAGCGTCATCTGCCTCGGCTCGCCGCCGCACATGATGGGCTGGTTGAACCCGCCGTTGAACGCCACCCCGAACACGTCGTTCGGTGACAGCTTCGACGCCGCCGGGTTGTAGAAGAGCGTCAGCCCCTCACCCTGCCGATCAACGCGCAGCTCTCGCTTCGTCAGCGTCAACAAATCAAAGCCGGTAGCTAGTAACGGAGAGAATCGAGCAGAGAAATAGGTGGACGACGGGTAGCTCACCGGGGAAGGAGGGAGGCCGTTGCTGGTCTTCCAGTACACGGGCGCCCTGCCGAGCTCGAACTCCGCCCATGTCGGCAGCCCCATCCTGGGAAGCCATATTTATATATATATCCAGCATCAGTCAAAACCTCAACAGCAACATGACGATGGCAAGTTTGTGATTCTTACTCCTTGCTCTGCTGCTCTACGGCAGCCGGCGCCGCGGCAGCCGGGGCGGCGGTGCGAAGGATCGTGGAGGTGCTCCGGCAGGTGACCACGACTCCGGCGCGGCCCGGCTGCCGGCGATGGTGGCGGCGGACGGCCGCGGCGGTGCCGCCCAGGCGGCTGCAGGACGAGAGCGTGGCCATCGATGGATCGATCGTCGCCTGATCGCCGAAGAATGCCAAATGGTTGCCGAATTGGGGATGGATGAACTGACAGCGCTGGAAGCGTCACCGCATGAGGCCGCCGGCGTTTATAGAATTCTAGGGGATGGATGGATCGGTGGGTGTGGCGGGTAGACGTGTGTGGTGGGGAGGCGACAACGGCAGTGGGTGTCTGAGAGGGTGTGGATGATGCCAGATGCCACTCGATCGCCCACTGTCCAGTGTCCAGGTAAGAAACGAGCTAGAGTTGGTGTACTCCTTGATATTTTTAGCCGCGCGGCGCGGGAGTGGAGGGCGCTTTGGTTTTTCACCGGGAAAAGATCATCTCCAGCTTCAGTGGTCAAAACTCACGACACTAGCTCCAAAATATCCTCAGCTTTGTCTTGAACACATTCTACATCGGGGATCCACCACGTTGTCATGGTAGCCTTTTGGTTTTGTCTTTTTCTCTCTTTTTATTTTATTCTTCCTCCCTTTCGCTATCTATCCATGCATGTAAGGCCCCGTTTAGTTCCCACAAAAATACACTATTCATCCAACTTTTCACTATTCATCTCATCCCTTCTACTCACATAACACTATTCATCTATAGTGTTTTTTTGGTGAACAGTGTATTTTCGTGGAATCTTTCCCCAATCTAAACGCACCGTAAATCTGTCAATCTGCCATACCTCGTGTTGATTTTTTCCCCGTATCCGTACACACTTCTATGAGGTTCCTAGCTATAGAACTTACGATGGCTGAAACTTGATTTTAAGAAAGAACTGTTGAATTCATGTCATTATTCTCATGTGTCATTGTCTCACTCAAGACAACCATCTCTCCAGATTTGCCTCAATTCACTCCTCAAATTGAATTTCACAATGTGAGACTTAGTGTTTCATCGGTTTATGACTTTACGGGTCTAATACAGAATGCCACAAATCTCATATACTACTATTTCCATTCCAAATTATAAGTCGTTTTGAAATATTTAGATACATAATTTTTACTTCGTTCATGTTGCTAAAGGAAGCCGTTTAGGACATTGATACGGCCTCTAAAACATAATTTTGATTAATACCTTTTGCTATTAAATATATTTGGATACTTTTATGATATCATATTTCAATACGAATATACTCATGTCATTTCACATTTTTAAACTTAACACATGAGAATCTATTTACACAAAAATTTAAAAGTTTAACTTAGGAAAAATCAAAATGACTTACTTTAGGGTTTGATTAGTTGGGTGTCAAAATGTTGGCAATTTTTTGGTTACCACTTGGTTTGGTACCAAAAGATTCTCATGTCTCACATTTTCCTACCTGTTGCACACAAGCAGAATTGAGCTTCATGATGGCATCGTCTCAAAGGATGAAGAAAGACAGATATGGCTTGATTTTAAACCCTAAAAAGCTAATAGATTAATGGGGGAAAAGGAAGAACAGTGAAGACTCAGGTTTTTTTTTTCTTTTTGGAGATAAAGTGAACACTCAGCTGGGTCATGTCAGAACTGAATGTAAATGTAAAGTTTGTGCGCGACATGCCAGTGGGGCAGCCCGGTAGGAAGCACGTCAAGTTATTTGGCGTGGCAAAAAAAAAACTAGCTATTGAGAAAACTAGTCTGATGATGTGTTACTATTAAATTTTAAAATATTAATTTGTTCACACGTATACTCGCCGGCTCAAAGTAGCAGCCCGGTAGCCTGGAGCCCTGGACTGTCTGTGTGTGTGACTTGGACCATGGGCCGTGTAAGGGTGCGTGGGCCGAGATCGAGATAAGAAGGAAAAAGTCATTTTGGCGTACTTCAACTATTGATGAAGTTCATCTTTGTCCTTCAACTCCAAAACCGGATGTTTGACACCCCCAACTCTGCAAACAACATCCCTCGCCGGTTTTTACCTACCATGTGGCGTTGACCCATGTATCTGGCAACATATTGTAGTGGCCCCCACATGCCACGTAAGTTTCTTCTCCACTCTATCTTCTTTCCCTCACTCTCGCCATGAGTAGCCCCTGACGACGATGCCTGGGCTCCTCCCCATGGCAGCGCCTAGGGGCTCCCCACGGCCACGCGCTCGGCATGGCCGACTGAGCCGCCTCCTCGCGCTCCGGTATCTCTCCCTCCGCTCCAAATCTGAACAACAATAGTAAATATCTTCGTTTTCTGCTCATTCGTTAGAGAGCAAGCTTAGTCACCAACCATTCCCATTCTCATCTGCTATGTCTTCCCCACGAGGCCACGAAGCAGCGCTCTCTCTTTCTCTGGTCAAATTAATCCCCCGTTTGTTACCATCACCAAATCTAGCAACTGCAGCACAAGAAACCAAGCCCTCAATCAGCATTCTTTCAGCGCGAGGCCTCGAGCACGTGTTGAGGGGAGTGGAGAGGTCCACGTGAGCAGCTCCCAGGAGAGGAAAAACGAAAAACCTAGGCGCCGTAGCTCAGGAGCCGAGGGACTGAGGGATGCGTCGTCGCTCAAGATCTGAGGGAGGGGATCAGGGGAAGGAGGAGAGGAGGAGAGAAGATAGGAGAGAGGAGGGAGAAGAGAGCCACATGGCATGTGGGTCCATTGCCACATATTACCTGCCATGCGAATCGCACGCCACGTCATATGAAACAACCATCAAAACTGGCGAGGGGTGTGATTTGCACGGTATTGTAAAGTTGCAGGTGTCAAATATCCGGTTTTAGAGTTGAACGACTAAAGTCAAACTTCGGTGATAGTTGGAGGACATCAAAAAGTACTTTTTCCAGATAAGAAAGTGTGCGTGATTCGGTGCTCGTCGGATCGCTCGATGTGAGCTCGGTCGCTGCAAGCCTACAACCGGCGAGACCCAACGAAACATTTGATCCGCGTCGGTGGCGGCGATGGCGATGCACGTAGACGGCCATCGTTGATTTATGTAGCATCTTCCAGGGCTAGGTCCCATTTGCACCTGATAGTTTTATCTTACATTTTTTTCACAAACCAATATAAGTTTTTTTACACTTTACCCTCAAACGTGCACACTTGGGAAGATTTTCACTCAAAATTGCTCTAGACCAACACGTTTAATCTTAGAGTTTTTTTTTAAATACTCCCTCCGTCTCGACATAGATGTCATTCTCGTTTCCCAATAAAAACAACGTCTTTCAACATTAGCCAATTGTATATATAATAATATAATATTTATAATGCATCATTAGTATCATTAGATAGATACTTGAATCTAGTTTTTTAACAAATTTATTAGAGATATAAATATTGTATACATTTTTCTATAAACCGAGACAAAGTTAAGAAAATAACACATGGACGCATCTCATAACGTCATCCTTTGTAGGACGGAGGGAGTAAGTTCTGAAAAAAAATACAACTTGTTAGTATAAATATTCTTGAATATGTCACTTTACAAACTCTTAAGCCAAGCTTGTAGTGGGATTAGACGGTATCGATGGACTATACAATAATCACATACTATGAGTGGTGGATCATGAATTGTTTCCTTCGCGCTGACTTGCACGACAGCGTGCGGGGGTGAGAGGGACCGGTCACCGTGTACTACGGACCGGCACCTTTCCCGTTACGGGACGCCAGCCCCGGGCCCCGGTTACCCCCACTGTACATCATACCGTGCACGAGAGTACGAGACGACCGTGCCGTCGAAGCGGGCCCCACCGCGCAATAAACCGACCAGCGGGCCCCACTCCGTGGTCTCCACACCCCACTTCGCAGGATTCTCCGCGCCCCCGCTGACCCAGTGACCCCGCCTCCGCCTCCGGCGAGACCCCGATCCCGCCCGGGGGGAAAATGGCGGCGTGGTGCTCCGGCGGCGAGTCCACCAAGCCGATCTTCGTCGGGATCTACGGCGCCGTGCTCGGCGGCTTCGCCGTCTCCGCCCTCTTCTTCCTGCTCTCCTCCTTCTCCTCCCTCTCGGCGCCCCCGCTCCCCCTCCCCACCACCGCCCTCTCCACCGCCGCCGCCGCGGCGAACCTCTCCGGACCCACTCCTCCCGCCCAGCCGGAGACCATGTACAACCGCCCCATCTGGAAGCCCCCTCCCCGGGGATCCCGTATGCCGTCGCCGCGCGCGTTCCGGCTCACCCGCGACATGGTCGCCGCCCGCGCCCGCGGCGGCGTCATCGTCGTCACCTTCGGAAACTACGCCTTCCTCGACTTCATCCTCACGTGGGCGCGCCACCTCACCGACCTCGGCGTCGACAGCCTCCTCGTCGGCGCCATGGACACCAAGCTGCTGCGGGAGCTCTACCTCCGCGGCGTGCCCGTCTTCGACATGGGCAGCGGGATGGCCCCCGAGGACGCCGGGTGGGGCTCCCCCACGTTCCACAAGATGGGCAGGGAGAAGGTGCATCTTATAAACACGCTCCTGCCCTTCGGGTACGAGCTGCTCATGTGCGACACGGACATGGTGTGGCTCAAGAACCCATTGCCCTACCTCGCCCGGTACCCCGACGCGGATCTCCTCACGTCCAGCGATCAGGTCATACCCACCGTCACCGATGACAGCCTGGAGAACTGGAGGGAAGGTAATTGCTAACCACACACATAGCGTGCGCCCTGAATCTTGCTGCTTGCTGAGTTGCTACTGTGTCTTTTTTACCGGTCTATGTGGTGATCAGTAGTAATCAAGCACAGATCACATCATATTATATGAAAATCTTAGTGTTGTCAAGAGAAATGGTGTGATCTGCACCAAACCACAATAATCGTGCCCAACGTAGTTGTACTTGTTGTTTACTATCTGAACTGAGCATTGTATTATGAACTGCATGACCTGCGTGCCAATGATGCTCTAGCATTTTCCATTTCCCTTGTACTACTTGTCTTGGAATTTTGAAATGATGTTATATTTAAGTACAAATACGCGTTGTTGAGCATTTTCAAAAGCAAAACTGACAATTAGGAAAGGTTCATTAGTGCCAGCAAGGCACAACTTCTGTATCTACTTTGCGAAGTATATGTGAATCAGTATCAAGCAAATACCTGCAATGTAGACCTTAGTGAACAAATGATCTTGCTTGACAGTCCTTTCTGAGTAGATGAAGGCAACTAAATAAGTCAGCATGCTCTAGTGTTTCACTAGCATATTGAGTGATGAGATGTGCATTTCAGTCATGTTGTAACTATAAATATTGCTATATTTTGGTTCCTCTACTATTAGGTTTTAGTTTTATAACTAAATTCCTATAAGCACAGGTCATATCCACCCTAGGCATTGTTAGACAATTAATTACTATCTTTGCAATCCTTTCTGGCCTAGGCATTGTTTGAAACTTAAGGTGTTGGAGGATCTTATGGGCCTTCTCATATGTGCCCTCCAGTCTACATGGTCCACCATTATTATTTCACACTGGAATTTATTTGTGTTGAACTTCACCTCAACTCTCAGGCATGTCTCCAGGTGATTGTATGAAATTACTAACTGCAGTGATGTAGCCATGCTTCGGTGGTTCCCAACATTTTGGGGAAAAAAGATCTATGATCTTTTTGAAAAACTAAACAACTTTAGATTCCAGTGCCATGTAACTAGGAGCATGACAATCGTTTTCTGTTATCTTATACACAGTTACTGGTGCATTTAATATTGGTATTTTCCATTGGCGACCCACTGAGCCTGCTAAAAGGCTGGCAAAGGAGTGGAAAGACTTAGTTCTATCTGATGATAAGTTGTGGGACCAGAATGCTTTTAATGATCTTGTACGCAAAGTTTTTGGACAACCAGTTGAAGGACAAGGTGATCTTGTATATTCGTATGATGGGAAACTGAAGTTGGCCGTACTGCCGGCAAGTATATTTTGCAGCGGCCATACATATTTTGTGCAGGTAGGAGTATTTCTTTGTTTGCAGTTGCCAATTAGAAACTCTGCATGCAGAAACATTATAATAGTATCCTATTTCTAGAATCTTTGCGTTTCTCTCCTTTGCTTGCAGTTGTGTTCGTAGTGTGCAACTGATATTGACCTCCTCTGTGTTCATCTTCTTGGATTATCAGGCCATGTATAAGCAACTTCATTTGGAACCATATGCAGTTCATACTACTTTCCAGTATGCGGGTACTGAAGGAAAGCGCCATAGATTGCGAGAGGCAATGCTTTTCTTTGACCAACCGTCATATTACGACTCTCCAGGTCTAGAATCTGTCTATACCTGTCATATGTGAACTATATACTACTTTTGTGAATGGTTTATTCAGCTGCGTTGAAATGGACTGTACTAATCCTCTTATACTTTCTACTTGTTACTATTTCATCATTCTGATGCTTAGTTTTGTGTCCTACTGCAGGAGGTTTCCTATCATTTAAACCTAACATTCCAAAACATTTGCTATTAGATGGTGCACATACTGTTGAATCTCATTTTGCATTGGTTAATTATCAGGTATCTTCTTCCGTATATTTGATAAGATTACTGGATGTATTTCTATTATAAAGATTTAATTTAAATTCTAATTAGTTGCTTGAATTTTTCAGCTGAAGCAAGTAAGAACTGCGCTAGCAATCGCGTCCTTGTTAAAACGGACTCTGGTAGGTGAAACTTCTCTTTTAGGTACTAGTTTCCTTCATGATTTTCTTCTCTTCAGCTTCTTTTTAATGTTTCATTCTTCGCTTCCTTGATTCTGGGGTAAATGGATATACTTTCAGGTAGAAGCATCTCAATGAACTTGATTTGTGCCCACACCATTGACTTTATCATTTTGTCCCATTCCAAAAATTTAGCCTGCTTGATTTCAAGGATTACTATTGTTACCTTTTTGGATGTTGTGCTCCATCTCTCCTTAATACAAATTTCACTATTTCATTGTATCATTAAATTTCAATATGGGAACGGTAGAGGTACTGTGGTGGCAAATGAGATATTGAACATGTATGTACACTAGATGCTTGCTTACAGTTAAGACAGAATCATCATATTTTTATCTTCTATTGCTTTTGAAGGTAGTAGAGAGAATTTTTGAACTATTATCTGGTTTTCGTAGTGTTAATACATGTTGATCTCCCTTTTCTGACTGCAGTTTGTACTTTTAGGTAATGCCTCCATTGTGGTGCAGGCTTGATAGAATGTGGTTTGGACACCCTGGAGTTATGGAAGGAACAATGACCAGACAGCCTTTTCTCTGCCCAATGGATCATATTTTTGAGGTACTTCTGCAAGCAAACCTCTCCTTTTACAGTTGAGCCTAGTTTATATATTTTTTTCCTAAAAACTGACCCATACTGCCACCTCAGCTTCTAACAATGGATTGATTCATGCGTTGAGGTTAGTTCTGTAGTTGGTTTGTGGTGTCGGGAATCCCTCACCGGCTGTGCTTAAAAAGCCCTGTGTGCCATGCTTTACCTCATCCTCCCCCTCCCTCCCTTCCTTTCTCCTCACACTTGGTTTGTAGACCTAGAGCCAATAAAAATATCTGTTATAGAAGGTCCGAACAGAAAAATTAACTGATATCTGTAATTCATTTATGAAATAAAACTTCCTTAATCAGTAATTTCATGGCATAGGTGCATGTTATGATGAAGGACTTGCCCAAGGAAGAGTTTGGTCCGCATATTGATTTCAGAGAGTACTCTTTTCTTGAAAATCCATCATTGCCTAAAGAGGTGATATCAAGTGATTTGCTGTCTTCTTTACATTTCACCTTGAATGCTTGGCAACAATAAAGGTGAACTTGTGTCTAATTGTTTAAATTTGAGTGTTCAAATAGGTGAAAGAATCGTTCCTCGAGGTTCAACTCTGTGACGATCATAGCTCCAGATGTTCTGCAGTTGATGGAACCGATAAGCACAGGCCCCTTCGTTTACCTAAAAATAGCACAGAAGAAAAGGTAAATTGTTATTTCTTTCAAGTCTTTATCACATGATCAGACTGGCTTATTATCGTAATATTATTCATTGGATTTCCTTACTTTCATTGGATTCTTGTACATATAATCTATAAAGAAAGCCAGGGAAAGACTCTGAGGACTAAAGAGGGGAAAAAAGTAAATAGAAAAAAATAATAAAAAAACTGAACTGCTGAAGCTTAAAGCAACATTGCAAAAAAAAAAGTACTTTTGTATCTTGAAGCTAGGAAATGTTGTTATATTATTTGAGAGCTTCTGGAATGCCATATGCTGAAGTTTGTGTCTTTCCTCCCTTGTGACAGCTGTTGAATATCTTCTCTCCATATAAGAGTGTCAAAATCATACAATTCTCATCTATGGTTGATGCCTTCGGCGGGTTTTCTGATGCGGTAGGCTGCTACACATGTTTTACATTTTGCCTAATGTTCTGGATAAAAGTTTCCACCTAAACTGAAATTACTGAAACCAGACTGTTGAGGCGAAGTTCCGGAATCGTGTGAAGAGGTATGTGGGCATATGGTGCTGCGTAGAGCTCCGTGAAATTGGCCACATATATTATGACATGTACTGGGACGAGAAACCAGGGTGGAAACCACACCCTCCTGAGACAAGGGAGCAGGACCATCCACCTTGGTCATGACAACAGGCAGCAAGGTGCATGAAATATGCTAATGATGAAGCTCTGAGATCTTGTAACCAAAGGAAGGTAGATTACTACATTTGACAGGTTCACTTGGGTCACCAGAGGAGACTGGACTTTTCTGTTGGTGGTCCAATGGACTCTTCGGGCTAACTTGGTGCTTTGAAGAACAGAGATGGATCAGTTTTGTTCTTCCATAGAGTGATTCACGTCTCTCAAGTGTGCAAGGTCCTCAAGCGAAGCACGGGGCACCTATCGATTTACGAGGCAATATTTTGGATCGTGCCTTATTTATTTTTGCCTTTTTTTTTACATCATGTTCATAGAAACCATAGTTGATACAGGCACCAGCTCCAAAGGAGAATAGAGCATTATTGTTACTGTCGTGCAAATCTTGGCTTTCGCTGATGCTATAAGAAACTCTTTAGCCGGTTGTCTGGCTAATACACAGCACTGTCGCAACTGTTGTGTAAAACTTGCCTGTCGCTGCTCCGTTAGCAAATTTTTGAGCAACCTTTTTTTTCCTTCTTATTTTTCTTTTGTGCATGAATACATTGTTCTTTGCCATGAACATGAAACATCATTTTCTCATAAGTCATAACTGTACCTTGGCCAGGCTGCTTGACTAGTTGGCCAGTAGTTGGAAGAACCGTTGCTTCCGGGTTGCGGCCGAGGCAGGGTAGGGACCAAGTCGTCGACAGTGGAGGTTCCGGACGACACTGGACTACTGGGCTGTGCCCCCATTTGCCGCCTCCATACGGCGACCGCGGGCGGGGGCACAGCCGGAAAGTGACGTCGGTGCTCTGCCCCAGGTCGTGCTTTAGTCGCTACTCCTGTCTCCCTCGCCGTGGAGCGGCCGTAGACCGGCTGACGCCGAGTCGCCCACTCGGCCCATTGACACGGTCTCGGGCTCTCGGCGTCAGGACTCAGGCAGGCCTCTGTTCTGCTGCGTGTGCGTGCAGCCTACAAGTAGCTCTGTTGCTGCCGTTGCAGTTACTCCCACATACCATACCAAGAAACCACCACCCATGGCGATCACTCCACCGACAATGCTCCTGCTGCTGTCCTCCTTGGTGCTCCCTGTCCTGGCCTTCGCGGCAGCCGCCGGAAGCAGCAGCCACGACGCGGCGGCTCTGCTCGCCTTCAAGGCCGCGGCAGTAGGCACCGGCGCCACCGCACTCGCGTCGTGGAACGGCAGCGCCGCCGGGCTGTGCACAACCTGGGAGGGCGTCACGTGCGGCCCCCACGGGCGGGTGGTGTCGCTGCGCCTCCCCTCCCTCGGTGGCATACCTCGGCTTCGCTTAGACCCATGCTCCAATCCTGCTCCGAGCAATGCAGTAAGGTTGAAGTATGTTAGAATATGCCTGGCAATAACTGGCG
Source organism: Digitaria exilis (assembly GCA_015342445.1). Taxonomy (NCBI): domain Eukaryota; kingdom Viridiplantae; phylum Streptophyta; class Magnoliopsida; order Poales; family Poaceae; genus Digitaria; species Digitaria exilis. The sequence continues at coordinate 219,409 of JACEFO010001677.1, read as the reverse complement.
CACTAGTGTTTGTAGCTTTGTTAGTCACAACTATTGTGTTGATCCATAGAAGGCCTAAGCAAAGGCAGAAGAGACAACCCCCAGCCCTGGTAACCGAGGAACAGTATGAGAGAGTATCTTACCAGGAATTGTTGGATGGAACAAAGGGATTTTCAGAGCAAAATTTGCTTGGAAAAGGAAGCTATGGAACAGTCTACAAATGCACTTCCATTGATGAGGGAACTACCACTGCCGTAAAGGTGTTTAACCTCGAACTGTCTGGATCTACAAGAAGTTTTCTGGCTGAATGTGAGGCACTTCGAAGGGTGCGCCACCGTTGTCTTATAAGGATTATCACGTGCTGCTCAAGCATTGATCGCCAAGGCCAAGAGTTCAAGGCATTGGTGTTCGAGTTTATGCCCCATGGCAGTTTAAATTGTTGGCTCCATCCAAAATCTGATATGCCCACTGTAACCAATACTACTCTAAGCCTAACCCAAAGGCTAGACATCGCTGTAGATATTGTGGATGCACTAGACTATCTTCACAACCATTGCCAACCACCAATCGTTCACTGCGATCTCAAGCCAAGCAACATCCTTCTTGCTGAAGATATGAGTGCCCGTGTTGGAGATTTCGGCATATCAAGAATCTTATCTGAAAATGCAAGCAAATCCCATCAAAGTTCAGGCACAGTGGGAATAAAAGGCTCGATTGGCTATGTCGCTCCAGGTAACTGAAACTGTTGTGTGTTTGCTCCTTGTTCATTAATTAATTACTCTTTCTTCTTAGACAAAGTTGACATGATCACCAATCTGATGACCTCCTGAAAAATGTTTGCAGAGTATGGGGAAGCTTGTGCCGTCTCCACCCTTGGTGATGTTTATAGTCTAGGCATATTGCTGCTTGAGATGTTCACCGGAAGGAGTCCAACGGATGATGTGTTCAGAGATTCACTAGACCTGCACAGGTTCTGCGAGGATGCTTTTCCAGACAGAGTGCTGGAGATAGCGGATCCAAAACTATGGGCGCACTATGACACCAACGACGGCATCACAAGGAGCAGAGTTCAGGAGTGCTTGATCTCGGTCATCGGGCTCGGCTTGTCCTGCTCAAAGCACCAACCCAAAGAGCGGAAGGCAGTGGCTGATGCAGCCGTGGAGATGCACGCGATCAGAGATGAAGCTTACCTGATGTTCGCCGGTTCTCTGGCAATCGACATGGAAGGGAAAGGAGAAGCAAAAACTGCGCAATGATTTCAATCGGTGAATAGCTAAGGTCTGAAAGTTGTGCAATGAGACTTGGGGCTTGTTTAGCTGTGGAGTGTAAAGTTGGTGAAAGTTGGCGAAATGTCACATCCATCCTTTTGACACTAATTAGGAGTATTAAATATAGACTAATTATAAAATTAATTACACAGATAGATTTTACATCGCAAGACGAATCTATTAAGTCTAATATGTGCCGTCATTAGCGCATTTTTAATGACAGGTTATTGTAGCATGACAGTGTCTAATGACGAATTAATTAGGTTTAGTAGATTCGTCTCGCGATGTGCAGTCCATCTATGTAATTAGTTTTTTTACACCTATATTTAATACTCCTAATTAGTGTTCAAACATTCGATGTGACAAGTTAGCAAAGTAAGTTGGCGAAAGTTGGCGATCTAAACAAGGCCTTGGTTGCATCAGACCTGTATGGATATGTGTAAATTCGTAGAAACACGTTTGGTAACTGTATCTCCAAAAATTGAATCTGGCAGGTTTTTATGGCACTGCCAATGAGACTTTTTTGTTTTTTTCAATCATTTGATTTGATGGGGAGACACTTCCTTTTATCATTACAGCAGGTGTTGTAAACTCTAATCCTGTTCGCCATTTCTGCGCTACAATTGTTCTACAGAGCTTGGGCCAAATCACATAAATGGGCCAATAAACCAGGCCAGGCCCGGGATTGCAGCAATGGGCTGGAGGAACCACAACCCACGTTGGCCCACAACCGAGGACCAACACACACGCACGGTGCGAAGGAATATTCCGGCGAGGAACTGAGCCCGGCCTGAGACGGCGTCCGTAATGTCGCCGCGCGCGGGGCAGCGGCCACCAGCATCGACGTTCTCTTACCTCCGAGCAGGCAGGACTGCAGGACCGGAGCAGAGCCGGCAGAGCGCCCTGCAGCCGCGGCGGAATCTTCTTCCATCCGATCCATCCACCCCGTCACCGGCCGCGGCAGTAATGCCCCGGCCGCGGCCGGCCGAATTAACGGCGCGGCCGGGCGTGCTGGGCTCTGCTGGCCCCGGCCGGCCGGCCCCATGAACAGGGCGAACCTCTGTAGAAGCATAGATATCGAGCGGGGTAATCTTCCCCCTCTGGCGATGGATCTGCCGCCGGCCAGAGGGCGGGTGTCAGAGGTGTCCTGGCGCCGCTCTGCGGCGCCTGTCTCCGCGCGATTTGCATCCTGCCGCGGTGCCGCCCCTGGGTTCGCTGCGCTTACAATTGATGGCACCTTGATTGATCTCTCTACTAGTAGGACCCTAGGTACGGCACCTAGCTGCTGCCTGCAGGAGGTAGGCTACGCCATTACGAATTATGAGCTCCCACTGCGACTATTCCGATCCTATGCGAGATCATCTTCTTCCCTTAACGAGCTGACGAGCTAGCTAATGTGATGATGCTACAAGCGGATAACACACTGCTGCACTCTGAACTCTGGTCTGGAATGCGTCGTATTTATTTACTGGGGGGTCGGTGAGTCGGTCAGCCGTCGTCAGACTAGCTACCCAGGCATGCCGCAGGAACAGTGATTCCGATCATGGCCGGCCAATATGAAGATCTGGAACTAATAAGTTCTCGGCCAATATGGAGGTCAGGAGCCGAGAGCCCAGAGGCCAGCTGCTGAGGTGGTGGTGATGAGCAGAGCAGGGCTCCTTGATGGCAATCACAGGCGCCAATCCAGCGGACGTCGCTTTCGAGCCTCTCATTAATCCCATGCATACATGCAGCTAGCGCACACATGAGACGCCATTCAATAGGACCCCCCCACCCCGTCGTCTTCCCTCGTCGCCAGGAAACCCTCCTCCACCGTTCCATACATCCGCCTCCTCCGATCCTTATATACGCTCACGCACCCCCACCTAAACACACCTGATACCTAGCTGCCAGCTCGTCGCCATCGCTTAGCTAGCTTCTCAGCCAGGACGGCCGCGCGGGCATCCTGCTTCGCGGCGGCAGTGACAGCCACAGGAGAAGATCGACACACCCCTCGATCGATCGCCTGTCGTGCTTCTTGTCATGGCGTCGTCGACGGCCGTGGCAGCGGGGGACGACGCGTCCGGCACACGGAAGGCCGGCGGCGGCGGGGGCACGGCGGCGCCGCCTCCATCGGCTTCGCAGCAGCAGCCGCCGCCCCCACCGCCGGAGCAGGGGCTGAGGTGCCCGCGCTGCGACTCGCCAAACACCAAGTTCTGCTACTACAACAACTACAGCCTGTCGCAGCCGCGCCACTTCTGCAAGACGTGCCGCAGGTACTGGACCAAGGGCGGCGCCCTCCGCAACGTCCCCGTCGGCGGCGGCTGCCGCAAGAACAAGCGCTCCCGCTCCGCCGCCGCGGCTTCCTCGCGCCTCACGCTCAACCTGCCCGCCGCCGCCGTCGACGGCGACCACCAGCAGGCGGCGGCGGCCGCGAGGCTGGGCTTCCTCGGCGCCGGCGCCCCGGCGGTGGCTTCCTCGCCGATTGGCGGTGACTACCAGCAAGCGGGAGGAGCCACCGGCGGCGGCATGGTGACGGCGATGCCGAGGGTCCACGGCCAGGGCGTGGTCGGCCAGTACGTGTCGTTCGGGGACTGGCCGTCGGGGGCCATCGGGGAGATCTCCGGCGGTGGTGGGGCGGTGAGCAGCAGCATCGCGTCGTCGATCGAGTCGCTGAGCTTCATCAACCAGGACCTGCACTGGAAGCTGCAGCAGCAGCGGCTGGCCACCATGTTCCTCGGCCCGCCGCCGCCGCCTACCTCCGCCGCACCGGCGCACGTCGACGGCGGCGCACCTGCAGCAGCAACCCACGCCGGCGGCGGCGCCTTCTTGCAGATGGTGGGGCCGCCCGCCGGCATGGAGCCCACCATCCCGGCAGCGACGTCGTGGTTCATCGACACTTCCTCCTACGGCGCGCTGCCTTGCCCGGCCGCGCATGGTAACAACACAGCAGCCGCTGCCACCAGCTGCAACGTCGTCAACAGCGGCCGGAGTAGCGGCGCCGACGACGACACCAACTGCGGGAGCGCGATCCCGTCGTGGGGCGACATGTCGACGTTCGCGATGCTGCCATGAGGTATAGCTCGCTAGCAGCCTACTGCACCTGATGATGATACGAACACAAGGGAGGGCTCCAGTTTGGGAGAGAGCTGATTCCGAAGGAATCGATGGATCGGTGTACGAATTGAAGCGCTAATATAATTCGTTATATATGTTCATTATAAGTAGCTGTCATCTAACTTCATATATATTGGTCAATCATTGTGTACGTGGTATATTATATTTGTCAGAAACATTCTAATTGGCAATCCATGCATGCATGTTGTCATGGTAGTCTTTTCCTTTTCCTTTTCTCTTTACTTCATTCTTGCTCTTTTCCACTTTGTCAATCCATGCATATTAATTAAATATGTCATACCGCATGGTGAGAGCTTTGTGTTCCACTGATCATGGATCCTAGCTATAACCTTTGATTTGGAGGTGCAAATAAAGAGGATTGATTTGGATTCAGAACCTGAGAGAGGTTTCAACTGAATTTTAAACAGTGAAGTCCTAGGTGATTCAGTCAGTCAGTCAGCTTGCTTAATTACAGTAGTAGTGCTTGTAATGGATCCAGTTACTCGCACATAGCAGTATGAACTGAAGCAGCTAGCCAACCGTGGTTAGTGTCCGTGTGGAAAGCTGCACGGGGGTACGTACGTACGGTGCGAGCGAACGGCAAATGGCGCGCAGCTGTAGCCACGCACTGTTCCTGTGGGCGTGAGCTGTAGACGCGTCCAGCTTGAGACCTCGCTCCTCCTCCCCTCCGATCCAATGGCAGGCGTGAGACGATCCATCGAGATCGAGGCTGTGAGCCTGTGACCGTGTGTGTTTGGAGGAAGGCGCTCGCTCGGGTCACGGGAATCCCATCCCGTTCCCTTCCCACGTCTAGCTCGCGAGCTACCGTCGTCTCAGGTCAGATGCATCCGTGGCAAAGGCCAACTCGCCTGAAATTGCCTGCCCGTCAGCCTCTCTCATCGATCGTCAATCCGACCTGATCTCTCCCTAAGTCTAAGCTAGCTAGCCACTGCGTGGGCCTGGGCTTAATAAATCCGTGCTACTATATCCAAATCCAAAGGTGCAGGGAAGTGCAGCACATTCGACGGGCCTGCCATGGCTCTCGGCCCCGCTGGGAACAGTAATGGCCTTACAGCCCTGTCCGAGGCCCACCCGCCGGCTTTAACTTCCCTCCTTATATTTCGCCAGCTTCTCCTTCCAATCCATACATCCCTGAATCCCTTCTCCATCCCGGTGATAGATAGCACTATCAATAAAATAATTAAATAACATGGTGCTGGACTAGTCGTCATAGTACCAGGCAGTGTTCAGATACAATAAGTTTTCTTTATTCAACAAGTTTTTCCTATTCACCTCCCTCACAGAACACGATTGGTACAAGGCAGTGTTTAGATACAATAAGTTTTCTTTCTTTTTTTTGGCAGTGTTTAGATACAATAAGTTTTCTTTCTTTTTTCCGCTAATCACACAGTACAGACGCAGACGCTCACATACACGCACGCACACTTGCCCCTACAAACATACGCAACCCTACCCCTATGAGCACCTCCGAAAGACTGGGCCGGCAAATCCTCCAAATTGACGAAGTCACCACAGGCGCCTCGCTATCGAGGGGCACGTCGCCTTCCACCGAAAGAATAGGGCCGGTTAAATCCTGGAGTAAATACAGGAAAATACGAGCACCAGTGCCGAGTCGAGGACTCGAACCCTGGTGGGCTGGTTTCACCACAAGAAACCTTGCCAGCTGAGCTACAGCTCAGTTCATAATAAATTTTCTTTATTCAACAAATTTTTCATATTCCCCCCCTCACAGAACACGCTTACCAGTACACTATTCATCTTAAACTATTTTTTTTTCTTCCACCCAACTAAACACTGCCTGGAGTCCTCCTTTCGCGTCGCCAAAGCAGGCTCTTCCATTCAAGCTTGGATCACCGGGCCGCTAACTTCCTCGGCCGATCGATGATGTCCTACGTACGTGGGCTTTGCCCTCTGCTACAGGATCTCTTCTCCACGTCCGGGCACCGGCAGGCACAGGCCATCAGGCATCAGCAGCTACTCTACTAGCTAGCTAGCGCGCGTACTAGTACCTGCTGGGTGCAGATCTGCCGGTCATGCCGCCGCCGTCTGACGGCCTGAGACGGGCAAGACTGGTGTGATCTTCTGGGATCGACCGTGCACGCGGGGCTCTGACGACTGCCCTCCTCGCTTCCGGGTTCCGGCTGCTGCAGGCCGGCTTTGTCGCCGTGCAACGGGACGAACAGAGTTGAGCAACCTGTTGCTGCGGGGAGAACGGAATGGGAGGCGTCAGCGCTCCGGTTAACCTTGATGGATGGACGATAACGCGCGTCGTGTCTCCATGAAAAAAATCCATCATCGAGGTGACGGACGTGTAAAGAAACCATGACGCAACTAAAAGCAAAGGCCTCGGGGTTCAATGGTGTGCTCAAATGTGTGAGCAAAGAGAATTGTGTATGTTTTTTTTTCTAGGGAACAAAACTTTGCAGTTATATAGTCTAATAGTCATGTAATATACCTATGAACAGCAGTGGAAGAAATGAGCATACAAATACAACACAACACCACTGAGAGTAGGCTATCAGCTATTGAAGCCAATTCTAATGTGACACATCAGATTGGTAGTACTACATCCGTTTCAAAATATAAGTTATTCTATTTGGAGAGTCATTTTCATGCACCTCATAGCCTCCTATCTGCTTTCCCTCCGTCCTCTGCTGCGGCTTCTTGGGTTGTGACGTGTGAGGAGGCCTACCTTACCGATGTGTTCGGTTCACACATCACAAAATAGGATGTCCCCCCTATACATAAGTGTCTTCTTGCCCATATTGTAATTGTAAAAGAAAAAATTTACACTCTCTCTAGACTCTGGAATGCTTCTAAATCTTGAATGACATGGCAGAGGACGTGCTAACTTTTTCTTTAAAAAAAACAAAAGCTAAATCCGTAAGCTACACTTTTCTTAACACACATCGTTTAGGGCTTTGCATCTTTAAAAGAAAAAAGCTGAACCTGTAAGCTACTCTTTTCTTAACATACATCGTTCTGGGCTTTGTATGTCCTGAGAGCCACCGAGGTCTCGTTTGCATTGGATCCGTTTGAATTCTAGAATCTAGCTTTCAGAATCCGGCCAGGCGCTCCATCTTTTGCCGTAGTTTTTTCAGAATCCACCGCGACCAGATTTTGGAATCTGAGGATAGCTGGCTTGGCGCTTCTAGAATCCAACGGCCGATCAGCGGGAGTGGTTGGGAGTTGGGACGGCACGCAACGGCGTCTCCAAAGCAAACTCCAGCAAATGGCCCGATCAATCGGGGAGAAAGTGCTCTTGTGGGTCATCGACAAAGCGCGCACTAACGCGACCCGACGACGGCGGCGGTTTCCTTCCACCTCAAGTCTCCTCGGTGCGCGCACGCGTCATGGGGACGAGGACGACAGCGGGTCAGCGACAGTAGCCCAATCGCCGCCACCTGCCACCGGATTCCCTCTGCCTCGCTGAGCTCGCTCCCACTCCACTCAGGCCTCGCCGGCCGGCTCGCCCAGCCCAGCCTCTCACCATCCGCCATCCGCCATGAACGGCTCAGCCTCCGCCGCCGCCGCCGAGGTGGCCGATACGCGGGGAGGAGAAGCTCCGTCCGACCCCGACGAAGAGACCGGCAACGGTACGCTCGGTGGGGGAAAACAGAATCACCCCCATTCTGTTCATGTTTGTAACAGAAATCTCATCCGACATTGCAACTACTCTCGTGTGCGCATCGGATCCTCTGGTTTCAGCAATTTCTTGTATAAAAATTTGTCTTGCATCGGATCCTCTGGTGGCTTAGACGCTGATTTCGTCATTCCCCAAGCTGTGACGATAAAGTAGCTTTTGGTGATTTGTTGTAGCGTTTACCACTTCGAGTAATGTCTGCTAATACTTTCAAGTTTCAAATAACTATTCTGCCCAAATGTAGAAAAAACAAGTGCATTGCGAGAGAATGCCACGGTATCAGGCAGAATTCTGTTCGTTCGTTAGAAAGCTGATAATGTCCTCAAACATATTTTCGAGCACCTGCGTACAGTTATCTTTGTGACAACTCATTCGAATTTCACTCACCCAGGCGAGGATACATATCAACATGGGCAACCAGTCTACTTTCCGGAAGAACTAGTGGACAATTGGGTGTCCTTTTCTCGCCGTGGCTTGTATTACTGCTACAACATCTCGTTGCGAGGGTGTTTGAACACAATCTCTCCTCCGACCGACATAATTTTAGCTGTCAAATGTGACATGGGGCCTGAGTTCCTCCGCAACTCATTTAACTTGGGTGGTGTTCAAGTTACCATTCAGTACCTGTGCATTATTCCTCTAAATCTAGAACAGGTAAATTTTGGATCCTGTTTTTAGTTTCGTCCATCAGTGTTTAGTAGTCTCCTGTACTCATGATGGCAGGTGACACAATTTTTTTTCTTCTTCAGGTCATTTTCGCGAGAAGATTTCAGATGACTATTCTTTCTTTGCTTACTGGCAATGACTATTCAGGGGTCACAGATGCTATAAAATATTTCCATGAACTACAAGTGTCTGTAGGGGTTGCCTATCTACTTCTTCCTTCAGTTTCTGGCAAAATTGATTGGTGTGGTATCAAGTTCTCAACGTCATCAGTATATGACGAGGCTGACTCAGATATTAGACACTGCCATTCGTGCAAAGATGCTGATTTGCTGCAGACAATGGATGGTCCTTGCTGCAGGTGCAGGCTTCAGAATTCTGTTGTCTACATTCCTCGTGATAGAAAATTTTATTGTGTTACAGGGTTCCTTGACTTAAATGCAAACGATCAGTTGCATTTGAGAGACAGGTGTGTCGGTAGCTCGAAAAGGTAATTAAGACTAGGTATATTTTTTTTCCTTATTACATTTGTTCGTCTAAGCTGGACATCCAAAAACAATTAATTCTTTTTTTATGCTCCAGATATGGCTTACCTTTGACCTCTGAAAGAAACCCACTATTGGATGCCAGTGGACTATTCACAGTACAAAATTTCCTCAACAAGTGCTATGAAAAAGGAAAAGGTGTTTTCCGTACATTATCTATATCTATATTTTACACATTTCATCTATATATAATGCACATACTTGTGCTCACTATTCACCGAAAGACCGTCATTTAGCAAAAGAGCATCATACCATACAGACATATACTATTTCAATTGGAAAGACATGGATAAATAAAATGTATAGGCTGTAAATTCAAATTTCAATGCATGACCAGTTCATCAAAGAGCTTATTAGAAAACATAGGCGATATTGTTTAGACTCCTCATGTATAGACTCCACCAAGGCTAATGGAAAAAATAAAATGTATAGACTAATTTAAGCTAAAGTTCTGTACAAATGATTTTGAGAATGTATGCCAACTTCAACTGAGCTTAACTTCCATAAACGGTTTCCTACATAGATTTGTGATTAGGGGCTTCCGAATAAGTCAGATTATTTTTTAAGAAGAACAAGAAGCTGAATCATGTTTCAGTTTGGTTGCTCGAGCTTTCCTTGTCTCTCAAGATGAAATGCAGGGACCCCTAAACCAGTGTTAAGTAATTAGTAGGCAGATTTCATACAAAAGAAAATAGGCACAAGTAGTTTGCCACTCTGAAAAAGCAGAGAATCAACTTAGAAGCTATAAGTGTAACCAATTATTGTACTTTTGTTATGACTATGTTTGCGTATGAGGGTTAACTTGATCATCATTTTTCCATGCTTCAGAACCTAGCAGTAGAAACGCTGTTAAGTTGCCACCTGAACTCTGCAGAGTAGTCATGGCGCCAGTGTCAACAAATACTTTGTGCAGCTTCTCATTTGTTCCATCCATAATGTACCGTATCCAGTGTCTGCTTCTTTCTGCGAAGTTGAAAATCCAGTTGGGCCCAAGAATGAAACAGTTCAACATAACAGCTCTGAAGGTTATATTTTCTCAGCAGTCATCTGTTTTATTCCACTAATAACTGTAGTAGGCAGGTAGATACTATGTCGAGTGGATGGGCTTACATGCTAGAAACAATACCCAGTTAATCTTGCTTTGTTAAGGTCTTGAGAATAAAGAAGGCTTGGCAGTTGTCAGTGTACATGCAATCAGCTTTCAGTTTTTTGTTTTGAAAAAAAAAAGAGATGGATTACAATTTGCAATCTAACCGATTGCAATCTACTACTGATATTAATATTTGTTCTTTGGCTAATATTTAAACTATTTGTTTCATATTAATTTGAAGTTGGCAATTTCTTCACATGCAGATTCTGGAAGCACTTACAACAAAGGAATGCCAGGAGGAGTTTTCACAGGAATCATTAGAAACACTTGGGGATTCTTTCCTTAAGTACGTTACAGGCCAACATGTTTTTTGCAAATATAAGTATCGAGAGGACAAGCTAACCTCCATGAGAGAAAAATTAGTCTCCAACACGACTCTATGCCAGCTGGCTTGCAACAGCAAACTTGTGGTACTGAAACTTTTGCTTTCTAATCTTCTTTGCATATCTCTTGTTTGAAACTTATGAAGAAAAAGTAATAGTTGGTTAAGCTTTTTGATTGAATTAGTTGGTGATTGAAACTACATACGTACCAGAGCCAAGAAGTCCTGAACTTAAATCCTGGTTTGTTGCTTTATTTGAGGAAAAAGGGGAACTTTGTTCACTCCAAGTCATCATTTTTGCTAGTAATGCATGTTTTCAAGTGACCTTTGGTGGAGCAGTCGTATCATGGAAATGTTGTAGGAATTGTTATGTTTGTGAAAGGGCCTGTAGACTAGTGGTTACAGTGCCTTAGAAATACCTGGGAGCACCCAGAAGCACTAAGTTTGACTCACGAGAACCCATACACTGCAGGCACCATGTGGAAGCCGCCATGTGATGTAATGTTCGATGGGCCAGGGTTCGGGAGTTTTCTAGACCGAAAGTGTCTACGCTTCTTAATTGAAAGCCCAAGAGGCGTCTCTCTTGTGCCAGTCTAGTTTTTCTAGGAATTTTTATGCTTTCTGCGCAACATCTGCGTTGCAAACAGGCCTCAGTCAAGATCTTGTTGGGAGCAATACTTTCATGGAACTCTGACTGAAGATGTAGATATTTTTTTTCTGCCCATTCCTTCCAAGTTTTAAAATGCTTTTATGATAATCACGTTATCCACAATTCTCTACCATGCTGTGCAATGAAACAATAAGATAAATAAATGGATAAATTTGTGACCACTATGTATAATTACCCTGCTCTTTGTAAGATGGAATTAAATTTTAGTTGCTTTGTCATATCGCACAAGACCTCAGATCGTTATGCTTTTTTTTTTGTTTAGGTCTAGATAATGTTTACAGAATTCTTTTCATGGTTGGCAGGGATACATTAAAGGTGAAAAGTTTAATCCAAAAAAGTGGCTCATTCCAGGGCTTGGTTATGACAGATGTGGTAACACCGAATTTTTCTTCCTGCAAACAAATAATATGTACAGTCTGAAGGCAATATCCATAAAAAGAAAGAGAATTGCAGATACAGTCGAAGCCTTGATTGGGGCCTATCTCAGTACTTCTGGTGAACAGGCAGCATTTCATTTCATAAGATCATTAGAAATGGATGTAGAACTGCATAGTGAATTGCAATATGAAAGGAAAATTATAACAAATTGTGAAGGAATCATTGATGTGAAAGGTTTGGAGACAATGCTTGGTTATGTTTTCAATGATAGGTCACTGTTAGTAGAAGCATTGACACATAGTTCCTACAATATTTCCGGCCCGTGCTATGAGGTTAATCTCGAAGAATCTATGCAATTCGATCTTCAGTAACTATTGTTTATATTTTTCATGTTTACCTGAAAACAGTTTTTCCCCTAAGTCATCAATGTCTTTTTACAGTTCTATTGTGCAGCTTTGACCTGCACGAACATAGACGAAATCGTCCACTCATAGCTATTAATGCCTTTTAAACAAATACCAATAGAAACCAAGTCTACAAAATTATTAGCCTAAGTACAAGACAGTGCATGGAAATTATAGCATTGTTTTAGTGCTTTGATTAGTTTCTTTTAGCTAAATGGTATTTGACTATTTGTCCCAGATGATTTTTTGGGGGTAATGTACTCAACAGTCTGTGCCATGTGCAGAGGCTTGAGTTTCTTGGAGATGCTGTATTGGACCACATCTTAACTGATTACTTCTACAAACAATACTACCCTGGTTGTACACCAGCATTGTTGACAGATCTACGAAAAGCTTCCGTAAACAACTGTTGCTATGCACATGCAGCTGTTAAAGCAGGATTACACAAGCATATTCTTCATTCATCATCAAAGCAGATGATTAGTGACCTTGATAAATTGGGGCGGTCATTTTCAGGCCCATCGCATGGTTGGGAACCTGGCATTGGTCTACCTGAGGTGTGTGTTGCTATGAAAATTTCTTTTATTTGAGTTTGTTTTGAGAATACTTCAGTAGTTTCTATTGTTTCTGTTTCATGTTTTAAAGTTGCATTGGTCACAGACTCACAGCTGGTATCGAAGAAAGTAAGAAACAGGCCAATGTTTCTGTTCAACTCTCGTTTTTCATTATTCTTTGTTTTCTTATATAGTTATATTGTGTCTCGTGGCAGATAACTGCTGGTAAAAGCAGCTGGTCTGTGTGGCTGTGATTTAAGTTTTAATATCATAGATACTGTTTGGGTGAATATGGTTTAACATTTGAAATGGTAACATGTTATATGGGACATCAATAGGTTAGCCGAAATAGATGGATATGATTGAACTCTGTTTCTGGAATTCGGAATAGCTCGAAATATATATTTTGTTCACTCTTAACCGTTTCATGACTAACTTGGATCTGCTGTTTATTTTTTTAAAAAGGATCTTGCAGATTTGATTGAATCAATAGCTGGTGCGATTTACCTAGACAGCAAGTATAAGAAGGAGGTTGTCTGGAGAGCCATGAGAAGGCTACTGGAACCTCTTGTCACCCCCAAGACCGTGGAGGTGTACCCGGTGTCAGAACTGAAAGAAATATGCGAGCGCAGAAAATACTTGAAGCCATTGTACTCTCCAAATCGTGATGATGTAGTTGGAGTGACAAAGGTGGTTGCAAGTGTGAAGGCTGCAGGGACAGTGTATCATGGAACTGGAGAAGGCCGCAACCAGAAAGTGGCAAAAATTCTGGCCGCAAAGGCTCTACTCAAGAAACTGAAGGCTTCATCTTTGGCATGAAGGTTGGAGGAGAAGCATTAGTTACTTGTGCACTTGTAGTTTTTGCAATGGATAGAGTCTGGTTGCTATTGAGCCCTGTAGCCTGTGCCAAAGGTTCAAGGTTTGAGCGCGTTGCCTCCGACAAAGGTCTGCTGTAGTCTGTAGAATAGATGGGTCTGCGTTCATAATAGTAGTTGAAATATGTTCAAATTTTCAGTTTGTACATATGTATGTCATGGCCGTTTTAGTATCAAGCTTATGTGAATAAACACCATGTATCAAGGAGTTTTCTTTTAGAAAACGAAAAAAATCCGGTCTCTACGTCTGCACGTAGCAAGTTACTACGAGAATTTAAAATAAAGCAAAAATCGAGGATTGTGTGGAATGGAAAAGTCTACGTAACCCTTACGTATCGGTATTTAATCCCCAACCTATAAAACTAAGTATTCCGCGCCCAACCTTTCCAAAACTAGACAAATACCTATTCCCCTCCAACAGTTTTAGATGATAGTTTTATTTATTTATTTTGGATAAATCTTTGAAAATCATACTAAATCCTAGGAAAATCATAAAATAAAAAGTTAAATTTTATTGGACTCCACATGAACAGATATACAGAGTGAACATATAATATAGTATACTCTAGTACAAAGTTTTTGTTGTAGATTTTGATCTATTTCTTTGCTACATGGAAAAAGTCTACGCAACCCCCCACTTGTAGGTTCGGCAATGGCGAATTCCTCCAAAGCTCCCCAACCCCGAACCCTAAACCCTAAACTCCAAAGCTCACCGGAGATGAAGAAGAAGGCGACGATTATCTATACAATGGTATATGATTTGATTCGAATTACTACTTTTGGTTCCTTTTATTTGGTATTTTGATAAATTTTAGTCTTATGTTTTCTTTTTTGCCAAACAGTGGTACAAAAATTTACAAGGGATTACACCTGTTTTATGGAAGGAGTCGGACATCTAGAGACACTGCCTGTGTCTTTTTCCCGAACCGGCGTCGACCGTCGATGAAAAGTGCTCCCTCCGTCACATGTAATTCATAGGTTTCGTCACGCGTACCAAAGAAATTATAAAAAGATCCATGTGCCCCTATAGAAAATACAAAATAGATCCCACCTAAACAATATAGGGCCCCGCATAAAGAATACACAGGTCCCACGTGCCACTTGAACAATACGTGGGTCCCACGTGGGTCCTGCCTGAACAATACGTGGGTCCCGCCTTAACAATACACGGGCCCCGCCTAAACAATACGCGGGTCCCATCTAGGTTCCGCCTAAACATTACGTAGGTCCCACCTAAATAGAATGTTGGTCCCACGTGGGTTCCGCATAAATAGCACGCGGGTCCAGAACTAATCATTGACGGGTCCAAAATTCATCATTGGTGCTGAAGTTGCATGTTTTTTGGGACAAAATTTAAACCCTAGAGTTGCCTGTTTTCGAGGACGGAGGGAGCAGCCCAGAAGCCGGAGCTGGCGACAGCCGTGAGAAACGGAGTCGCAGCAGCAGCAGAACGGGACACAGCATGTGCGTGCAGGTCGACGGTGGTGCCCGTGCTGCTTCGCCTTGGAAAAACATCCATCGGTGGTGGATGTGGATGCAAAAGGCTTGCATGCGAACGCGCGCGGAAGGGAGGGAAAGGAGAAAGTGGAAGTAACGGCCCCCCCCCGCGCGAGCGCAACCAAACAAAGGGCCGGGCGGGCCCATCATCGTCATCGCCGCGTACAGGAAAGGACAGGGGAATCTCGGAAAGCCCACCGACCAACGCCGGCCCGCCCCCACCCACGAAAGCGATGGAGCTCCCCCACTCCAGGGACGAGACGACCGGTTCCCCTCCCCCCTCCACTCCCGTGGATCGGAACGGACGCGCAACGACGGCGAGGCAAACGGCCGTTCCGCTCGGGAGTCAAAAAAGGCGCAACGGAAGCAATCCGTTTGCACCTCCCGTCCCGCACGCACACGAGCGCGTGACTTTGAAGTCGAGGGCGTCCGTGTGCCAGGGGCAGGCAAGGCAGAGGAGGCAGACCGACGGAGGCAGGGGAAGCGTCGCTTCGAAGTCACCTCATATTCTCTCCTCTCTTCTCGCCGCGCCGCCCAGTCGCCCAGACACAAGGGAGGGCAGTCTCAGTCAGTCGGTCCCCTCCCAAAAACCTCGCCTCCCGCCATGCCCGCCGCCGCCGCCGCCCCCCCGAAGGAGGAGGATCCGCCACCGCTGCCGCCCTCCGACCCGCAGACGCTGGCGAGATGGTGAGTGCGCCCCTTGCTTCTCTCCACGCGTGCGCCGCCGAGCGAGCGAGCGCGTCCTAGGTAATGTACTAATAATGTGCGGCGCGCGCGCGCGCAGGTACCAGCTGGAGGCGCTGGAGCGGGCGCTGGCGGGGAACACGGTGGCGTTCCTCGAGACGGGCGCCGGGAAGACGCTCATCGCGGTGATGCTGCTCCGCGCCTACGCCGGCCGCATCCGCTCCTCCCCGCCGCCCTGCTTCGCCGTCTTCCTCGTCCCCACCGTCGTGCTCGTCGGCCAGCAGGCGCGGGTCGTCGAGGCGCACACGGACCTCCGCGTCCGCCAGTTCTACGGCGAGATGGGGGTCGACTTCTGGAGCGCCGACACCTGGCGCCAGGCCCTCGACGGGGCCGAGGTCCTCGTCATGACGCCGCAGATCCTCCTCGACAACCTCCGCCACAGCTTCTTCAGGCTGCGGGACATCGCGCTCCTCATCTTCGACGAGTGCCACCACGCCAGCGGGAATTCTCCCTACGCATGCATTCTTAAGGTCACCCCAAACATGGAAAGCACACTTTGCTAGTCTCGTCTACAACCCAACCCACCTGCTTGTTTTTTTTGTTGGGATGCACATTTATTGAACTGCTTTTCAAAACACGGTTCAGTTATTACAAGATTGAAGACACCTTTTGCTACTTGTTATTCAGGAGGTACAATTTTAGGTGGAACCATGAATGCTTCGTTAGTTATTTTTTTTGGCAAACTCCTGTTTCTGTTATTGTGCTGGGTTTTCCCCTTTTTTGCTGTTGTTGTCATATGCCCAACAGTTCAGTTGAATCCTTCAGTGTGGCTTTTACATGTAGGAGTTTTATCACCCCCAATTGAAATCAAGACCATCTGATCCTATACCGAGGATATTTGGTATGACCGCCTCACTCATTAACTCAAAAGGTAAGGACGATGAAGTATTATTTTATATCTGTGTACGTCCTATAGCATTAATTGACTCTATTGTGAATTTTTCTCTAGATTTGCAGCGTACCAGCTATTCTGCAAAAATATCCAATCTTGAGAATCTTATGAATGCGAAGGTTAGACTGCGTCGAACACTTGCATTAACTGTATTTCTGATCATTATTATCCATTATGCTATGTTCGATACACGTAACAGTCTAAGTCAAACATGATGCTTTTCCATTGAAGGTGTACACAGTTGACAGTGAATCAGCATTATCGCAATATATTCCATTTGCCACTACAAGGATAGTCCAGTATGATAATTCAGTCATACCGTATGATTTATACAGCCATATTGAAGGCCGCTTGAAAAAACTGGAAGCAAAGGTGCTAGTTTATGCTCTAGGCATCATGCTTCACTGGATAAACACTGGTTTATGTTATTCTGCATCACCCAACGTGTAATGCAAGTTCGTTTGCTGTGCATTGTCTTCAAAAATCAGAGTAGATCAATTTGAATTTATCAATTATCGATGCTCTTAGAATTGGAATTATATGATGTGCAGTATTAGTATTCACATATTTTTCAACGTGAATTTTAAATTAAGAATGATAAGGTTCTGATGAGCCACGGTGCTGCAACACTTTGTGAACTACATTAGTTTATTGTGGTTCTTAAAGTCGAAATGATAAGCATGATTACACCTTTTATAACTGTTTCATAACAGATATGGCACCATGGATAATTGGTACTAAGTATAACTTGTGAATTTCAAATAGTTTATAGCAGAAAAAGACAGCTACTTACTGGTAAGTAAGTGAAAGTATTATGCACTTGGTAAGTAGCATGATAATATTAGTGGGGATTTCTGTATAAATGACATTTAGTCCAGGAGAATTTGGAGTAATAGTTAACATGAAAGGGATGTTCCATAGTTCAATCTTTGGGAAAAAAAGCTCCAGCTGTTCTGATGTGTCGTATTTTTTAATCCATTTTTTTGCTCATTATTGTGCAATGTAGCTTTTGGTAATGCCTGCCTTTTTTTTTGTCAATTTCATGTAACTTCATTCATTTTGAACATGTTCTGGGTGATGCAATAAAATAACATTTGTTGTGTTATCTTAGCATCTAGAAATTCTGAAGTCAAAACTGGATGGTTCATCTTTGGAAAATGCGGAAAAACGAATAAAAAGATTAAGCGCGACCTTCTTATATTGCATATCCGATCTTGGACTATGGCTAGCAGCAAAGGTACGATGATAGTGATGAACATTTTATCATATTTATGCAGTCCTGCAATGTCTTTAAACTTTTTCTCAGGCTGCTGAGGTTTTACAATCGTACAAGGAAAGCTGCTTGTCCTTTTGGGGTGAAAAACTGGATGAAAAAGTTGAGGGATTTGTTAGAAACTATGCCAAAGATGCATACAGTGATCTCTCAGAGACTATATCGATGATGACAAAGAAGGGCATACAACGTAATTGCATCTTTCTTCGTTTTTTGTTTATTTGATGTACATTTTCCTGAAAGTTTTAATTTAACATAATTACTCTGTGTAAGCCTTCGCCAACAGTTATTTAACGTAACATTTGTTGTTTATAAGTCATTTGACTAACAGAAGTTGTGTATCCATACCTATTGATGTGCTTTTTTGTGATGCATATGCCAATATTTATCACTTCATCTATCCAGTAGATAAAATGCTGCATTCAAGGAATCAAGGGTGTGGTGGCTGGGTACCATGACTTTACTTATGATAGTTAGACCTTCCACCAGTTTACATTATGAAAAAGATTCTGACCTTGGGTACAAGACATTACTTTAACCTCAAGGGAGGGGATAACAAACCTTTATCGAGGTAGTCACAAGAGCACCCGAATTTTGAACCTGGGTGGACAGCTTTCAAGTCAAATGGACGCAATACCAACTAAGTTATTGGTTTTTTTAACAATTTCCATTATCAGGGACATGTTTGGCATCATCAGAGTTTCTCAATTATCTATAATACTCTTTCTGTCCAAAAATATATAGGTTGTATGCTTGCATGGTATTTAAAATTAGACTAATATTGCTTACTCACGTAATATACTGTTTATAGATCCAAAATTATGTAGTGCAGAAGGACTTTGAGATTTGAATCTAGCATATAAATTATATATACACTAAGCACACTTTGACTGAGTATTGGTCAAAATATACAGTCTTTGAATCTTCTGAAACCATGCATGCCCGACATGACTGGATGCATGGATGCCAATTTGTGAAATATGATCTTAATAGGGTTTTTACATCCTACATTTTTATCAGGACCTATTGGTGAGGACTTTGCTGCTGATCTGCAAGATGGATTATTGACATCCAAAGTTCATTTTCTTATCAAATCTCTTCTGGAGTACAGGTGATCAAATTCTTGGACCTTAAGTATGTAATACTTTACTGTCATTGCTTTTGAAGTAAATGATTTGGCTACCACAGGAACACACGTATAAATTATCTCTGCACTATAAGGTGATCTATAGTTTAGTCAAGACACACTATAAGGTGAACTATATTTAGTCAGGACTCAAGTAATTTTATTCTAAAAGCATAATGTTAAAATTTGATCCACATTAGTTCAATTTATTTATAATATGGCTGTAACAAGATAACTAGATGGCTGGTATGAATGTTTGCTACCAACGGGTTGGGTGCTACCAATCACGATAGCGACTATCAGGTGCAAAAAAAGTTCAACAAATGTGTATATGGATAGAGCATGCAATCATCTACATGCATTCAAAATTTTGTAAACAAAAACTTATGCAAGGAGAAACAGCAAAGAGACATCAATATTTGAATTTGCAGGCCGTGGGTGAAATATAAAGACAACAAATTCAAATATTCTTTGTTAATTTCATATTCTTAAATTCCATTTTCCTTATCCCCTTTCATGGTTAATCCATCTAGTTTGGGTTGGGACTCATACTCATTGCTAGTGAAGTGATACTGGCCGTTGTAAATTGTTCTATCTGATTGTGTACCTTGGATGATTAATCTCGCTCCCTCTATTGCAGACACATGCAAGATTTGAGATGCATTGTTTTTGTTGAGAGAGTTATTACAAGCATTATATTGGAATCTCTTCTGTCCACTATACATCAGATGTCTGGGTGGAGTGTTAGATACATGGCAGGAAAAAATTGTGGCTTGCAACAGAGTAGCAATACACGCATGGAAATCATTGATTCATTTCGAAGAGGAAAGGTTTGGCATTAAAGTTGTGCTGTACTCGTGTCCTTCTGTTAATGATTGTACTCAAATGAAGATGTTCCTGTAGGTGCATCTCATTATTGCCACGCAAATTTTGGAGGAGGGCCTGGATGTGCCAAGTTGTAACCTGATAATCTGCTTTGATCAACCAAAAACTGTACGGAGCTTTATACAGTCACGTGGTCGAGCTCGGAAGCTAAATTCTCACTATGTTTTACTTGTTCAAAGGCATGTCTTCCAATTTTGTGGTACCATCCAGTGAATTTATAATTTGCTGTGTAGGCATTACATTTCCTATTGATTTGTGTGTCATGGATCAAGCATCCCAATTCCCTCATTGATATTGCTAAATTCGAGTGGTAACTTTTTAGTTTCAGATGACTTAACCTACATTCCAGTGGGATTCCAATTTCTGATGGTGATACCAGAAATACCATGATGGACTAGGGTTGAAAAAGATGCCTGTCTTTCGTTCACTCGATTGATTTTTTGTTCCTGGTAGTACTATCTTGATTTGTTTGTGATTTTAGAGGGCTTTGAGATGTGGGTTCAGTCATTGTTACTTGTCAGTTTACAGGACCTATTGACCTGTGTTACCTTTTGGTGCCAGCAGTTCAACTTATTTGAACTATATTGTTACATATTCTTTTACATGATCATTGAGGTTTTCCTGTGTTTGTGATCAGGGGGGATGCCAATGCTCGTTCCAAGATACAGAAGTTTCTTTCAAGTGTGCAAATAATGCGTGAAGAATCTCTGAGATTGGCACTTACTCCTTCTCAACCTCTTTTAAACACTCTATGCAAAGAGGAATTTTACGCTGTTCAATCTACTGAAGCAGTTGTGACTCTAAACTCTAGTGTTCAATTGATTTACTTTTTCTGCTCAAAGCTTCCATCAGATGAGTCGGTTTTCTTTCTTAGATATGGTTTTATTTTAGTTCATACGGCAAACATTTTCTGGCACAAATACTAACAGATCTTACATCCATATTCCAGGTATTTTAAGCCTCGACCAAGATTCGTTATTGACAAGGCATTAGGTACATGTACCTTGCATCTTCCGAAAAGCAGCCCTGTACAAACAATTTATGCACAAGGAGAAGTTTCTGATCTCAAACAGATTGTTTGTCTCAAGGCCTGCAAGGAATTACATGCCATTGGTGCTCTCACAGACTCTCTCTTACCAGTGTTGAGTGTTCCATGTGAAGATGAACCTGACATTGGTATGCTTATACTTCTATGTTAATTAATAGAGAATAAAATTCACAGGTTTATTTATTCCAGTAATTTTTAATATATTTTTGCTGTTACTGCATGCACAGGCTGGATATTTTTTCCCCTGAGTTAGTATATAAGCGCAGTTACTTATCTGATTTGTAGTTGTACTATCCAGCACTGTAAACTCACCATCCATATTTTAAGGGCAATGTGGAGGGTGGGATCATGTGCAAGCATAACAGTTGCAAGTGGTAGGATGATAGGAGGGAATTTTCATGTCAGTTGGTAGGTTCAGTCGGTACAATTGTCTATTCAGATACAAACAGGATGCAATGAATTTCGTGTGAAACAATTCATACTTCATGATACTGTCGATTCGTAAATTACTAAGTGGAATCGATATATCTTATGCTGACTATATCAAAACTAAACCGTGTTCTTCATCAGTTTTCTTAGTCTGTTTCCCAAGTTTATCCTTGTGGATTATCATTTTTAGTATACCTCAAAATTTCAGGCTAACAAGTCAAAAGTTGCTAATCGAATCCATAAGTTTTAATTGGGTAATCAGTTTGGGATACATGCATACGATTGAATTGGGCTATAATACTAAGCTTGCTTCAAATTTCGTAATGTAGTCGTGGACAAATACAAAAAGGAGCAGCCTGACTACTTTCCAGAACAGTTAGTGGATAATTGGTTATCTTTTTCCCGTTTGGGCGTTTATCATTGCTACATGATCTCAGTGGAAGGGTATTCTGAAACAAATCTGGCTGACATAGTTTTGGCTGTAAAGTGCGATATGGGACCAGAATTCATCTCCAACTCATTTAAATTGTGGGGTGTGCAAAATTATGTAAGCGTCACCATGAGATATGTTGGAATCATTCATCTAAATCAGGAACAGGTAAATTTTGACCTCACATTATCTTGTTCTGTAATTACCATAGCATCCATCCTTTGACTATTTCACTGTTGCAAGTATTTTGGGCCCTCCATGATGATTACACCACTTCTCTCTGCTCAGGTGATTGCTGCTAGAAGATTCCAGACAATCATTCTTTCATTGATTATTAGTAATAACCGTTTGGAGGTCAGGGATTCTATTAAGAACTTACTTGACATGCAAGTATCACCTGAAGTTGTTTATCTGCTTCTGCCTGTAGTTTCTGGCAAAATTGACTGGTGCATAATCAAATTCGCAGTCTCACCAATGCTTGAAGCTACTAACAAGGATATGAGACATTGCCATTGTTGTAAAGAGACCTGTTTACTTGAGACAAAAGATGGCCCTTTATGCCGGTGCATGCTTAAAAATTCTATTGTCTGTACCCCTCATAATGGCATGCTCTATGCAGTTTCTGGATTTCTGGACTTGAATGTAAATTCGCTTCTGCATCGAAGTGATGGGAGTGTTGTTAGCTACAAAACCCATTTTAAAACTAGGTATGTGTTTGTCTTCCGAGGTATTCTGTCTGGCACTCTGGCATGCTCTGATGAGCATAGAATCTATTTTCATATATCTATTTCTTTGTACACATTTTTCAGGCATGACCTTGATTTAACATGTGAAGATCAACCTCTCTTGGCTGCCAGTAAGCTTTTAAAAGTGCGGAATTTCCTCCACAAGTGTGATTATAAAAAGGAGAGAGGTTACTTTCTGATTAGAGTAATTTGTTTGTGCCTGTTGTTATCTATCATCTTGGGTATTTACACCATGTGCCGAATAAATTACTTTGTGCTCAAAATCTGGGAGATGTTAAGACTTGAGCATGCACCTGTGCCTTCCACTACTATCATCTGGGTGTGTTAAGCAACATTGACTAGATGATAGAAGAGGAAAGGGTTGTAAGATCGCTAGAAGCATTTTTATATATCTCATCTATGTTCCTACTATGGAACTTTTGTTCAGTGTGCTAACACAATGCACAAAACAAGCTATCTAATTTGTGATTATATATCTCTTTTTTTTTGAACTAAGTGATTATATATCTTGTCCAGTTATGAATGCAAATGATTTGAACCAAGATCACCTTTTAAAACATTTTTATCCAGCATTTGAGTATTCTACTATACATCACCATTTTACCAATTATCTGTAGTTAGTTGTTAACCTCCATTTGCTAGGACCACTTAGGCAGATTGGCTCACATATGTTCAGTTAGCTTGTGAGCAAGTATAGTAGATTTGTTCCATGTATTAGGAGATGGTTTGGATTCTATATAAGCCAGGACAGTCTATGCATCAGGATTCAGCAATGCATTGATCTATCTCTTATAATCTCTCTTCCTTCCACCATAGCTCCTGAACACCAAGATGAATAGCCTCAGTCCACTTTCGACCATGGCTACCACCTTCATAGTTTGGGACTCCGTCCCTACACAACAATTATCCTCAACTAAAATTCAAATTATATTTGTAGTTTTCATGACTTTTAAATTTTAAAAGTACTTTAGTTAAAATAACTTGTTTGATAGATGACTGACTCCATTATCCCTTTTACTTGTTTCAGAATCTAGCACTAGGAATTCTGTCGAATTGCCACCCGAACTCTGCATAGTTCTCTTGTCGCAACTTTCTGCGGATACTTTGAACAGCTTCTCACTTATTCCTTCTATAATGTATCGTATCCAGTGTATGCTTCTTTCTGTGAAGTTGAAAAGCCAATTGGGACCAATAATGCAGCAGTTTGACGTACCAGCACAAAAGGTTTGCATTCTAGTGCAATTTTCTGTTTTATGTACGGTAATAACTCCATTTGTCAAGCTGTGAGTTGGTTTAGCAGCCTGCATTGTCGAAATAAAGGTTCTGCTGACGTAAGATGAGTACCATTGGTTCTACTCGTTATGTTTCTTTTTTTATATGACTTATTGTTATGTTTTCACCCCCTTAGGGGTATTCTTGGATGAGTGATACTGTTTGGATCAGTTACTGGATTTGCAAATAGGAACTAGTAAGCATTGGAATGCCGGTGGACTCACCATGTTGTCGTCCGCATGAATATCATCCCTCTGCACATTGTCTGCACAATTGTTTTCTTTATATTTACCGCTTGTTTAATGACTTGCAGATTCTGGAAGCAATCACAACAAAAAAATGCCTAGAGGAATTTTCGCAGGAATCATTAGAAACACTAGGGGATTCCTTCCTCAAGTATATTGCAACCCAACACCTTTTCAGCAAATACAAACATCAGCATGAGGGCATGCTAACCAAGATGAAGAAAAACTTGATCTCGAATGCAGCTTTATGCCAGCTGGCCTGCAGTAACAATCTTGTGGTAAGTCTGCTTTTGTTTCTTAGTTAGGAGTCTTGAGTATTTTTTTAGTGCATTAGGCCTTGGTTACGGGTCATTTGATCCCAAATCTTCCAATATCTCTTGTCCATATTTTCTTTCTAATCAAATTATTAGTCATTTACAACATTTACATGGCTTCCAAGGTGTCAAGGTGTAATGTAACACTATGGAGTGGACCTAGACACACTTGTTACCAGTAACCTGTCGAGCACAAAGAAACTGCTTAAAGTACTATTAAACTGTGGCTAATGCAACGTGTCCCGCTGTTCTGTTAGGATTTGTTGCTGTCAATTATTTGCCATGTATTGGTTATTTATCTGTGCTGTTTCTGTTCTACTACAGCCATTGTTTTGTTTTTCTCAGGGATATATTCGAAGCGAACCTTTCAGCCCACGAACATGGATCGTTCCAGGGGTTGGCTATGACACATGTGGTGACAGTAAAATTGTGATCCTTAGTTCAAATATGTACCGGCTGAGGAAATTAAAACTGTCTATCAAAAGCAAGAGAATCGCAGATTCGGTTGAGGCCTTAATTGGGGTCTACCTTACTGCTGCTGGTGAGCAGGCAGCATATCTTTTCATGAAATCTTTAGGAATGCGTATAGATTTTCACAAAATGCCAGTTGAAAGGAAAGTCACAATCAAGTCTGAAAAGTTCATTAACCTGCGAAGTCTGGAGGTGATGCTTGGCTATGACTTCAATGACCCTTCATTGCTGGTGGAAGCACTGACACATGGTTCATATCAGATTGCTGGCACTACTTCATGTTATCAGGTTGATTTAAGCCTAACACTTCTCTGTTTTTGCTTTGTTATACTGCTTTTGCTACTCTTTATAGATAATTATTGTCCTCATATTTCAAAGGGACCTAGGTGACACCCAAAAAAGTTAGAGGGCTGCTGGTGTACTTTATAGATAATTCTTGACCTCATTTGAAAAATAATTCATAGCCTAAAACGATTGTTGAAACATGAACAAACTTAGTTTTGCATATTCTAGAAGAACATGTTTTGATCAGCCAGTAAATTCAGATTTAACTCACAACTAGGTTTGGGTATGTATTGGGTAGTTTCATTTGAAACAATGAGAGCAAAAATGGTAAAGAAATACACTATTGTGAATATCAATAAAATATATTTGATTTGATATAGTTTTGATCCAAACGGCGTATGGCCCGGGATGGTCCAGGTAATGAAACAAGCCTCCGATGCCTTTTCTCCACCTTTAATGCAATGCCTTTATAGGCTATCTTGCCCCCTATGGGTCTAGTTATTTTTTCTTTAGAAAAAAATCATATTAATGGGCTACATAATATTAAGGGTATATATCTACAGTAGAATCCATATACTTTTCTGTCAAAAGTCTGCAACAAGCGATCTATGCAAGGTTCATTTTTTCATTTGAGAGTAACAAGTGTGATGGGTGTGCATAAACACTACATGGGAGCGTGTAGTGTGTTTTACTTTCATTTGCTACTGCACTGCATGAACTGAATATATAAGACTCTTCTATTATTGAAATCATATACAGATCTTCTGCGTGTCCAAAAAAACTGAATAAATAAGCTATTGTCTTGAATGACAACACTGGACATTTCAGTTCACAGAGTGCAATATTTTATCTTTTTCTTATGCATCTTAGGAAGAAAAAAAAAGTAGCTCAAAGGCATTGTTCATTGTTTCCTATACTGCCATGAAAAACGCCATATTTTCCATTTTATTATGTATCATCTATAAATAAATTCAGTACTATGCATAAACAGCTGTTTTGTTTGGGTTACTTATGGCTTCATGTACCTGTGCAGCGGCTTGAGTTTCTTGGAGATGCTGTATTAGATCATATTTTCACTGATTATTTCTACCATCGATACCCTGAATGCACTCCAGAATTGTTGACAGATCTACGGAAAGCTTCTGTGAACAATAGTTGCTATGCTCATGCAGCAGTTAAAGCAGGATTACATAAGCATATTCTTCATTCGTCATCTGCACTTCACAAAAGGATGGCTGACTACCTTGACATTTCCGAGCAGTCATTTTCTGGCCCATCACATGGTTGGGAAGCTGGTATTGGTCTACCAAAGGTGCGTGTTCTTGACTGTTTGATCCTTATGGGTGGGTAATATTGTTGATATTTTTTAGCACATTTACAGTGTTTTCAGTGTCCATTTGCAATATTTAGGGATAAATTGCCCCTAGTTGGCCGTATACAAGCTAGTTACCTCAGATCGAGTTTAACAATTAATGAGTAGTCGTTTCCTAACTAGAACAACTAACTTATAACAAGGAGGCTATTAAGGTGCTTTAAGGAAGTGAAGGAACTTATCTCTAAGAAAGTAAATTCCTAATTGATGCCATACACAGTTGTTTGCTGCTCATGCCTCAGCCTGTTAGGCCAGTCCCGAAGACTTGAGTTTGCTGTTAGTGCATGCGATAATTGAAATGCCCTTTTATCTGGCAAATTTTGACTTTTACATTTGATGTTATGCTGGTATTGCTAAATGATCTTTTGCTTTCTATAATTAGTAAAAAAAAATAAAATAAAGAGACCCTAGTAGGATCCTTTCCATGTCAAGGTCTCCATCATTTTTGGGAATAATATATATAAAAACGACATGAACTGTTGATTAATCTTGGGAGGTGACTCTTTGCCTTCAAATTTTGGAGCAACGTAACCTATTACTTTTTTTTTTTTTGCATACATGCAGGTTCTAGGTGACGTAATTGAATCTATTGCTGGTGCAATATATCTTGACAGCAAGTGCGACAAAGAGATTGTTTGGGGAAGCATGAAACGGCTACTGGAACCTCTTGCTACCCCAGACACTCTGGAGATGGACCCAGTGGCAGAGCTGCAGGAATTATGCGATAGCAAAGCTTACAGTATTACATACACAGTAACTCATGACAACAGAATGTCATCAGTAGTCGCTGAAGTGCAGGCCAATGGGACTGCATACAAGGCCACTCAGACGGGCCTCACCCAGCCTGACGCTAGAAAGATGGCAGCCAAAACCGTGCTCCAAATTATGAAAGCTGCTGATGGCACGATGTAATTTACAAATTGTGTTCTCAGTTGTATATAATCTGACAATCTTGTAGCTACACGGTAGTCTTATGTATAGGTTTGGTTTTTGGGCACCAAGGTGCCACATCTTTAAAGTACGGGCATATATGCCTTCACCTCAACTGTACTATACAGAAATGTTCGAAAGCACGGTATGTCTCTAAAATCGTTTACCTTCATTGCTCATTCGCGTCTTCCGCAGTAAAAACATCTGCCGTGTTTGAACACATGTTGGCTTTTGCCCCCTCCCGTTCTAGCTCTTTGTGCTTTTGATTTCAGCATCCAGCACCGGGTAAAATCGACAAGAGGTTCAAAAAGAAAAATTGTGCAACGTCATGAGCAACTCATGGAAAAAAAAAGACAACTAAAGAGCTGAAAAAAGAAAAATGTTATTAAATGATTAGCATGTTACTTCTTATATAATTACGCTAAGGCCCTGTTGGCATATTTTTCAATACTTTTTGTGTTGGGAAGTGTTCATAGAGAGAGTGCATGTTTCCCAATGCAAAAAAACTTTGTAAACTTTTCAAAATGGAGGGAACTAAACACCCTCTTGCTGAAAGCTGCGTTGAATATGAACACGGCCAGTTCGAAGTTATTCGAATGTAAATAATTTTAGTTACATGCCAATTGCCAGAGTACATCTGCCTGTACGGCCATACTAGTTTTTTCGTTCTTTCTATTTTTTTTTTGCCTATTCAGTTCTACCAAAACGCTATGTTTTTTTTAAGGAAAACTTAGGGTTTATTTATTTGCCATCTACTCCTCCGTCCCAAAACATATGACTTTTTTTTTAGTTTGAGACATCATATTTGACTATTGGTCTTATTAAAAAAAATTATAGAAATATTATTTATTTATTTATAACTTGTTTTATCATGACATACGTACGGGCTTATTTATTTGCGATCTACTCCCTCCGCATTCTCACTTCTACCACTGATAGCCAGCAGAATAATCTGATGTGTGTAAGGGCTTGTTCGATTACATCGGATTTAATCTAAACCGAAAATGATAAAATTGTTAGATAGAAACAATAAAAGACCAAGATTTATTCTGGGTAGAGAGCTAAATTACTTATGATAGATACTTATCATAGATACAAGAGACCGAAAATCTCTTGACTAGTTGGATTGATTATCAATTTTTTGGTATACCTATCACGAGTAAATCATGAGTAAATTAGTTCCCGACCCGAAACAAACCCTAACCTTTTATTATACCTATCATAAATTTCTTTTTATATCTATCATTCCTGACCCAAATTAAATCCAATGTAACCAGCCCTGACTGACAAAAATTCCAGGACCTGCATTATCGCCCAGCTCTGATTTCATCGGCAGCTGGGCAATGCTACTTCCTTTCTGATTTTCTACGGCACATGCTGCACAATTCGTGTTACATGTATATCTATAAAAAAAACAAAAAAAAAAGTTACACCTGCAGAGCTACTGCAGCTATTTGTACAATTTACATCAACCCTGGAACGATGAAAGGCGAAGCTGCTTCCGTGGTGTCTCTGATTGTTATCTAGGGCTATCCTGAAAAGGAGGCAACAACTTTCCATGTTAACACGATGATACAACAATGACAGTGTTGTCACAATTCATCGAAATTCAACTAGATATACTTTACCTTGGAAGCATCTGGAGTGGAGGTGCCATCGGCATTCCTTGCCTCTGACTTCTCGTTTGAGTAACTAGGGAGGAACAAAAGGGAGTTCAGGTTTGAACTTTATAATTTTAGCTGCGGTAGGTAAAATTAGGGGGGGGGGGGGAAGGTGGTAAAACTCACGTTGACAGTATAGTAACCCAGACTAGCTCAACGCAGTCCACCCATAGAAGTCTTTGCTCAACAGGAATCACACCATATGTAATCAAGTGTGCGAAAGGCCACAACTTCCACCCAGCCTGCAACAACAATTAAAAGCAAAGTTATCATCTGTCACAAAAGTAGAGACTCAGATAAAATTGTACAGTTGTGTACAAATGTTTGTAAGAACATGATCAAGAAACATGTAGGTTGTGGTCAGCTGTGTGTTCAGTGGAAAAAGCTTCATAATAATGAAGTGGGGGCTATACAAGCATGGAATAACAAATATGGAGGGTTTACTATGTGTATGTGGTTTGCTATGTTAACCTTCATTTAATTAAAGTTGGCTCAATCTATGAGTTATTTTGCTATGTGAACAAAGCAAATACATATACATACATTGAGCCAACAAACAGCCCCTATCCCCTTTTTATTCCGACAAATGAACAATGTTTGGGCCAACAAACATATGCATCAGAATTTGGGAAGCTGGATAATCATCCCAAGGATATGGAATATTACTCAAGTTGAGAATTCCGATGAACACGATTCAACTAACCGAGTAACATGCCTAACAGTAGGTATGGATTTTCTCATAAAAATGGCGAAAACGAGAAACACTACTCTTTTTGCACCAATTGCTTCTGCATACTGAAGAAACATGATATGCATATTCACAGAGGATGGCTGCTTACTGTAAGCATGGGCCAGAATGTGGACTTCAGCTCGCTGTAGATAGTGGTAGGTGCTTCCAACCGAAGGAAACCCAAGACCACAAAGTAGATGCTGTTCCAAATTGCAGACCAGATCGTCTGATCAAATGCAACCTTTGCAGGGACAACCCACCAATCCTTGAATGGGAACAGCGCCTGCCAACATAAGAAAAGTGTTTACTCTCTCAATTGTCAATTCTGCCTTAGACTGCATAATAGCTCTCTTATTTTGTTAAAAATATAACGAATGCACACAGTATTGCAGATCCAACACTACTTCCCCCCTTTTTTATGCTATGCAGATTCAAGGCTCTACACAGATCAATCTCAAACAACCTGTAGTCTTTTACCCTTACTTTTGATTTATTGATTCTCTCACTTGAGCATCTAAGCATGCGAACCCACACAAAGTGGCATAATTGTTTTCAAATCAGTTGATGGGACAACTCGTCAATTCATCATTTTGTATAGTAAATTCATCAAATTAGGAACTTCCTTAACCTTTGGTGCAGTCAAAATATGCATCACATGGGCTCTGTTACTTGGTGAACTGCAAAATACGATGGCTGACTAGGTAGAATGAGAATGTTTACCTCACAGATATGGTAGTAGTAATGTGAAAGTGACCCATGAAGCGTGAACCCAACAAGGCCAGACCGGAACATCCGAGCACGGTCAAAATCAAAGATGGGTTTGCCTTCGTAGCACTGTAAGCATAAGCAGCAGCAGCAGCAGCAGCAGAAGCAACGATAGAGTTATCGCACTATTGCAGCAACAGGACGGTACAATATGAGTAGAGATAACATGAAAATGGAAATGGATCAGAGCACGCACCTGTGCGATCCAATCACCGAGAGAGTAGACGACGCCACTGATCATCATCTTGGCCAGAACAGGGTTGGCCTTGAGTGCCTCCTCATATGCCGACCAGTTGTGCTCGGGCATGTACCGAAGGATCTCAAAGATCGTCCACCCCTGCACAGAATCCAATCAAATAAGACCCCCAAAACAAGGCTTGATAGTACTAAATCCGAATCTAATAGAGAATCAATTAATTAAAGCTAGAACAAGGGGCTCAAAAACTAAGAGACGTACATGCCAGTAGTCCTGGTCGACGGTGAGGAGCTTGGTGAGCGCGTAGGTGCTGGCCCCGAGCACGATGGCCGTGTTGATGGTCCGGTCCAGCATCTTGTTCCCGTCCCCGCCACCGGAGGCCCCGGATCCCGCACCTCCGCCGCCGGCGAAGCCCCCGCCCACGTCGCCCTGGAAGGCGAGCCCGCCGATGTCCAACTGGCTTCCCCCCAGTGGCTCGTCCCGCGGCTCCTCTAGCCTCCCCGGCACCACGGCCT
The DNA here is from genome assembly GCA_015342445.1 of Digitaria exilis. Classification (NCBI taxonomy): domain Eukaryota; kingdom Viridiplantae; phylum Streptophyta; class Magnoliopsida; order Poales; family Poaceae; genus Digitaria; species Digitaria exilis. The sequence continues at coordinate 188,015 of JACEFO010001677.1, read as the reverse complement.
CCCCCTCGTCCCCCGGTCCCGGCAGCACATCCGCCTCGCGCCCCGCGGCCGCCGAGACGACCCGCAGCGCGCGCCGGAGCCGACTGACCGACCTCGGGAGCCGGAGGAGCGACGGGGCCGCCGAGGAGGTGGAGGACGGGAGCAGCCGCCTGGAGGCGGGGGATGGGGAGGGCACGGTCGCCACTGCCGCCGCCGCCGCCATCGCCGCGCGCGCTCCTCGGCTCGCTACCCGACCGCACACACTGTGACGCTGGCCTGACTCTGCCTTGGTTTTTATCCGCGGCGGCTGGCGGGTGATCGTGGCTCCACCACGCCGCGGCAGCCTGTGGATCTCGGGCGGGCGGGAGGGGCCTACTGCTGCCGGCCCCTGTGGACGTGAGCCGCGAGAGCTCGCTCGCCTGAGGCTGAGGTGGGGATGGAGATCCTTTTTCTTGGTGGATCGATGGCGGAAACGAACGAGGGAGGAGGAGGATTATTTGTGGTTGTGGATGTGGTGGGGAGAGTGGAATTTGGGGAAGAAGCATGAGCCACGTGTCCCGGCTGGCTGTGGGCCCGTAGGGGAAGATTCCGGTGGCCGAGGTGGCCACCAGTGATAGGATATTGTTTTGCCCTCCGTCTTTGAAAAATGATTTCGAAAAAATGTTATCTTAGAATATTGAAATGTGACCTTAGAAAAATGGTTTTCAGTTTTTTTTGTTAATGTGATTTTAGAAATGGAAATTTTTTAGTTGATAGGTCCGTATTCTTCACTCCAATTTCTAGTCGTTATCAAAGTTATGTACTTATGTACATCACGAAACCCTAAATGCCAATTTCCTCTTTTTCTCCATTATCTTGCTGCCTCTAGCCTTCTACTACTAAAATATTTTGGTACTAAAATATTTGTTGATATGGCCTTTGTCAGTTTGATTTGTCGGTATGGCCCAGTTTGCCACCGCTTCGATTGAACCCCATTTACCTCAATTTAGCTTTCGGGTATCGCAGCTCCAGTAGCAAAATCGGGGAAAAGCCACATTTCAGGTGATTCTAGCTTCGGCTCATGTACCGTGTTAAAAACGGAGCGAGAAGCGGGAAGCGGAAACTGCCAAACAAAGCCAATGTATCCTTAGTTTGGAGTATAGTATCATATTTAATATTATTTTATATTCTCTTCATTTTTAAATATATGACACCATTGACTTTATATTTCAACTTTGAGCAACAATTTTTCATTAGTTAGTCTGTTAAATAGCGTAAAATGGGTACCGATACATCTATTATCGATAATACTTTGGGTTTAACCAGTATCATTATTTACTTCAACTTTTTTTTTTAGAAGAGACATAGTCAAACGAAGAAACCAACAATTTCCACGACACCCTCATTTCACATGATCATAATCATATCAATTCTAACTTTGTACATAGCATTAATTTGGTGTTAAAAAATCAAACGAATTATAACTGAAGCTAAAGACGAATACGTTATCCTTCATTCAAACCGCTGCGCTGCCTTATCTAAATGATGGTCCGTCCTACTCAGTCATTCCGTTTGGGGAACTGCAGCCTGCATGGTAATGGTTGCCCAGCATCAGTCGTCTTCAGTTCACTCTCGAAACCACGGGCACCATCTTCAGACGTCTACTACGCCTCTTTTCCCTCCTGCGTTACGTGTCAAGCTGCACCGCGCATGACCCATCCCAAACCCAACCAGCCGAGCCGTGCACTCGCGAAGCTCGATCGGGGGATCTGTCCCGACCGACTTGGTGTATGTACATACACACCCTCCACGTCGGCGTACGTGCCCGCCCGTCGTCCACACGTACGTACGTCTCGTGCCCGGCCTCTGTCGATCAGGCGATAGATGCGTTGCTTAATTTGCTTGTGGACGAGAGATCAGTTGACTGCGCGCAAGCTTTTAGATCCAAGCATGAAGAGAAAACCTTAGCCATCAGTGCATATTTGTGTTGTAGGAGTATTATTACTTTCCGCCTTCCCAAATATACGACGTGTTGAAAAGCAGCCGCCCATCAGATTTGCACACCTCGTATAGTAGTATACCCGTATGTAGCATAATTTGTAAATTTGTGCTAATTTGGGCCCAAGGATTCCGACGTGAGTTTTTGAAAAGGAAGAAAAAAGGTTGAAAAGGCTTTTCGAAGATTTTACGAACAACGAGTTGACTTAAAAGATGTGGTAGCGAACAAAAATGGAGTTACGAGGGAAACAGTTTTGGGGGAAAAAAGAACAAACAGATACGAAGTACACTTGACCGGGCCGAGAGTGATCTTGCTGGGTCAGGCCGACGAAGAACGCAACAAGTTGGGCTTGTTTTTGGCCCATAGAGGCCTGCAAACTGCTTGAGCCGGCCCCTTGGCGTCATCCATTACCATCTCGCGCTACTCTCTTGCTGCGACATCGCTCCTACCGCCTTGCCTTCCACGTAACGTACACAGTAGTCGTGCTTGCAATGGAATCGCACGGTACCTCCTACCTTTTGTCACCAACACCAGCGGGTCCCCACGCACATTCATCCGTTCTCCCCACAAATAATTTGCACTGCTAGCCTACTGCTCGGTCACGGGACCGTCCTGTACGTAATTACCGAGCCACTGTCCGAAATCCTCAGGTTGGAGCTCGTGACGCTGGTCAGCGATGGAGCGCTGGAGATCGGGTACGCTAGGGCAGAACTAGGACGAAATCGATGCGATGCAACCGCCGTAAACACCAACTCTAATCTAATCTTGATGGCCAAGCGAGCGGACGCCTGTTGAGCTCGACGCATTTATTATGGAGCTGCCTTGGAGTGACAAGATTCACCGTCACTATCTGGCCGTTCGAGCTGAGGCCATGTTCAGATTCCCAACTTTTCACTATTCATTCTAACTTTTCACTATTCATTTCAACTTTTCACTATTCCTCCCTCACAAAACACGTTTCCCAACGAATGCTACAGTGTTTTTCTTATGCTACAGTGTTTTTTCCTACAATCTAAACACACCCTAAAAAACGATCCAGCAAACCACGTCGATCGGCATCTCGCGAGCTCCTGCGGAACGCACGTCGGCGGCAGATAAAGCACGTCAGGACAGCGTACAATCTCTCCGTCACCCGAATGCGACACTGTGGCAGTGCCGAGCCATCATCACGTCGTCAGCGACCTGCCCTGCCCTGCCCTCGATCTGTTCCGACGTCGCGCCGCCCAGCCCAGCCGTGCAGTTATTCGCCAGCAACCTACCCCGTCCACCTACCTCGACGCCGCTTCATCACGCCCAGCATCTATCGATCGCGGTTTCCATCCGCCCGTCGATCCGATCGCACCGGAGCTCCGGCGGAAATGGCCGGCGGCCGTGGTCCGGTGCGTCCATGTCTACGTCGGACAACAGAGGGAAAAGGACAAGAACAGACACGGCATCGGTGACGCGCCATCGACGATGACACGATAATAATGTCCGACAAGTTACTGAGAAAGTAACAGGAGATGGTGAGTGAGCGAGCGACTGAAGGAGATCGAGGAACAAGACATGCATGGCCATGGATGAGAGAGGGGAGGAGCTGTGTGATCTGACGATATGATCCGCAGAGCTAGAGGAAGATGAAGCACTCCATGGCCACCGAGGGGTTCTGCCCCAGCGCGCCCTCCTCCACCTTCTTGTGCTCTCCTCCTCCTGCTGCTGCTTCAGGCAACGGCGGCTGCTCGTCGCCGTCTCTGGCCCGCGGCCTGGTTCGCTCGGGAGTGCCATGCTCCCTCCCCGCCTTGCGCATGGGGCTCGCCGGCGCGCGCCTACCCGCCGTCGGGGAGTCCGACCGCCGCCCGGACCGCTCGCCGGCGTCCCGCCTGCTGAGCATCCCGCCGTTGATGGCGGCGGTGAGGGAGCGCTTCGTCATCGACGACGGCAGCGCCATGTCGGCCTCCCGCGCCGAGTGCGTCCGGCGGACGGCGGCGCTCTCGGCCGCCCGCCTAGCTGCCGACGGCGAGAACCGCCCGCTCCGGCACCCGATCCCCGACACCACCGCCGGCTGCTCCCTCCGCCGCGGCCTCGCCGCCGGCGGATTCTGCTGCTGCTGCTGCTGCTGCCTCCTGCTGTTCGCCGACGACGGCGACGGCGACCTCGCGCGCGCGTTCCCGGCCGCGCCGCCGCCGCTCCTACCCTTCCCTTCCCTCCCCTTCCTGGGCGCGTCCGCCGCCGCCGTCGTCCTCTTCTCCGTGGCCTCAAGCTCCGCTCCGGCCAGCTTGTGCAGCAGCTTCGCCTTGGCCTTGGCCTTCTCCTTGGCCGCCGAGTCCATGGACGCGGCGTCGCTGGCGCTGCACGCCTCGGACGGCGCCGACTCGTCCTCCTCCTCGTCGTCGGCCACCGGCTGCTGCCTTTGCTTGACTGGCGCCGGCGGCGGCGGGCGAGGAGGCGGCGGCGCCTCGGAGAGCACCACCTCCTTGACCTCCTCCACCTCCTCCTCATCGACGGCCTCGGCCACCGGCGGCAGCGCGCGGGTGGTCTCCTTGTCCGCCACCGGGAGCGGCGGGGCCGACGCCTTGCTCTTGGCGCCGGCGCGAGCGGCCTTCTTGCTCACGCAGCTGCCCATGGCGTGGCGGGGGAGCGACGCACTGGAAGGGGCGGCGGATGGGAGGTCCCCGGGTCAATGAGGTGGCTGCTGGGGTGAGCTGAGCTGAGCTAGAAATCGGTTGAATGGCAAGTGCAGGTGCATATGCGTCGGCATGAGCAGGAGAGGAGAGGAGAGGAGAGGAAGGTGGAGGGAATCGGGATCGCGAATTGAAGGGCTATTAATCTCGGGGTCAACCAACCACCTCGGGCGGCCTCTCTCTCTGATTCTCTCTCGTCTCGACGCGATGCGGCCTGCGCTGTAGCTAGCGGCTACGCTGTGCTGCGAGGCTGCTCGGCTCATTAAAACGGGATCAGTCGTCAATGAGTTGAGACCGACCGAGCTGGCGCCTTCACTCCCCCCCAGCAGCCGCGGCTGGCTGGGCCTCGCTTGCTTGGACGGCTGAGGGCCATCTCATCCCATCCGCCATCGACGAGAGATCTACTTGGTTGCCACCACTCACCACACCACGGAGTACTCCGTACGTAGTAAACTACGCAGTATCCCCTTGCTACAGGAACCGAGGTAGAGAGGCTTGTTCTGTGACACTGACGCCAGACGAGGTAAATGTGACCCCGGCTGACTAGGGAGTTGATTGGCTTTGGGTTGAAATTCGAATGGAATGCAGTGCACCAGGCCGGGCTTAGCTCGCCCAGCGACGACGACGACGCACCCAGGCAGCAGGCCGGTGCGACGTGCGCCGTCCGGCCCCCGGCTGCGGTTCACGTGGCCGATCGATCAGTCGCCCGAGCGCATTCGCGCTGGCCATGGTGGGCCGGGTCAATTCTCCCAGGTGGCAGCAGCAGCTAGAGCTACCTCAGCTCAGCTGTGGTGGCTGTGGACGCCGCCGGGAGAGCCGCGCTTGGTCGGAGCGGACCGCGAACCACGTGCCATCTTGGTTCAAACAAATAGGAGGATACCCCTCGCGTCTCGCGAGTCAAAGGGCTTGGGAGATGGAACAGAAAAAAAATGGCGCCAAACTCTGTACCTTGTCAAGTGTATGTAGCTGGATGCTCCAGGTTAATTTCGTATGCTTGGGTCGTGTGTTCGTGGTTAAAACAACCCCGACTTTTATGAGACGGCTTATTCTGGACTTTCTGGTGGAGCCATGGAGAGTTTTTTTTTTTCTCTCGCTCTCTCCAGACAGCACACGTAGTTCAAGTTTGACTGTGATTTCTGACACGAGAATGGCTATTTGTTTTTTTAGAGACGGGAGATTGGCTATTTGGTAGTGCAGCTTCTTCAGAAACCGGTGGTCCTTGCTTAGTTGTGGGCTTGTGGCCGCCGCCGGTCGCGCGCCTTGGCGCTCACTTAACGTCGTCAGTCCGACATGCCGTGCGAGGCCCAGGCCACATGGTTCACGTGGACTATTACTTGAGCATTTAGCCTTCTCACCTCTCCTCTCTCACCTCTTCTCTATCATCCACTTGAGCATTTAGTCTTTTTCTAGCCCACTATTATACTTGCTCAGAGACGGTTTTTTCTGGACTTCTGGTGGAGCCATGTAGCTTTTCTGTTTTTTTTTCTCTCCATACAGCACACGTATAATGCTTTGTGCAGTACCTTGCTTGGTTGTCGGCTTGTGGCCGCCGCCGGTGGAAAAGAGGGCCTTGGTGCTCACTTGTCGTCGTCAGCCCGACATGGCGTGCGGTGCAATCGTGCCCACAGGCCCGATGCCAGGCCCAGGCGGCCGGGCCACATTTTTTTTAGAACAGGCGGCCAGGCCACATGATTCGCGTCCGTGGCAGTATAGAGGGATTCTAGATCCTAATTATCTGTCACAAAAAAATCTGAATAATTTGATGCCTATCGACATTAGTATTGTGATAATGTATGTGTATTGAAACTATTAACAAATGTGTGCCTGATTCAACAGACATGCTATTCATTTTTCCCAGACTTAGGGTGAGTTTAGATTACCCAACTTTTCCCAAAAAAACACTATTCATCCAATTTTTTCCTATTCATCACATCCCTCCCACTTACATAACACGCTTCCCAACGCGATCTACAGTGTTTTCTGGATCTACAGTGTTTTTTCCCTAATCTAAACTCACCCTTAGTATGCACATATTTGCTAATAGCGTCAATACAAATTTGATAACAGAATTTCAGCATTCAGTGTCATCTGATTTATTTTGGCACACATTTTTTATTGTGACCTTAGTAATCAGTACGTGACCACTTTAACAATATTCCACATAAATATTAATGTTGGCAAACGATTAAATTTTTGCTATTTTTGAACCTCAATTTTAGTGTCCATTGTAAAATGAATTATTTGAGTACAAGTTAATAAAACAGTTTAGTTTCATCGCATTTGTGATTTGAACTTCAATTCTGACAACTCAACAACATCCGAAATAAATACTAACGCTGGACAAAAAGAGATTAAATTTATGATGTTCTTGGATCTCAAATTCGGTATTGACCGTTATAAAACGGTTTTGGGGTAAAATACTTATATGGAAAATATTTGTGTTAGGAATCCATAATGCGACAACCTAGCAATTTTTTTATTTTTGACTAATAGTAATGTTGAACAAAAGGATTAAATTTAAGTCATTCTTGATGCTCAGCATTTTTTCCATGAAAATCTGGAATGGTTGAAACCAACTAAAGCCCTACATTATCGTAAACAACTGCCATTTTGCAATAAAGGCTCACATATGTTGTAATGAGCTAGCCTTGTATATTGATTCCATATATGTATGCTGACATCCAAACATATCTCAACTAATTAATTGATACTTATAATAACCCCAAACAGATTTCTTCAACCATGACCAGCAATGAATTTCCCCCTGCTGTCAAAAAAAAGCAATGAATGTCCGCCCATTTTGGCAGATTATATGCATCATCACCGTAGATACAACAAGGCGTGTAACAATAATACAAAAGGTAACAGTACAGCTTGTCACGCCAATATTGTGCCTTGTGCAGTACCTTGCCGTGTTTTTTTCCCTACAGCATAATATCCGGCTAGCCGCCATGGTCATTTCTAGATGCATGGACAAAATTAAGGTGGGAAGATATGCTAGCTAGCTCATTTGAATGAACCAGCATTAACCGTTTAATCGGCCATTTACGTAGATACAAGAAGGTGTAACAATAATACAACTATTTTTGAAGCAAAGGTAACAGTACAACTTGTCACGCCAGTATTGTGCCTTGTGCAGTACCTTGACGTGTTTTTCCCCTAGATCATATCCGGCTAGCTAGCCATGGTCATTTCTAAATTGATGGACAAAATTAACGTGGGAAGATACGCTAGCTAGCTCATTTGAATGAACCAGCATGGACGTACTAATTCCTGCGATCATCCAAATCCTAACGCTTAATTTGTTTCCATATATCACGGCAATGGCTCCAACATGTATCGATCCTCCGATCCGACACGGCTATAAAACCAGCACCCCTCCTTCTCTTCCAAACCCCAACCATTTCCCCTTCAATTATTTGTTCATCGATCCTTTGCAGGGTCGCGAAAATTCATTCGCCATGGCTCGCAAGAAGGTGACCCTTCAGTGGATCGCCAACGACTCGACCCGGCGCGCGACGTTCAAGAAGCGGCGCAAGGGCCTGATGAAGAAGGCGAGCGAGCTGGCGACGCTGTGCGACGTGGACGCGTGCGTGGTGGTGTACGGCGAGGGCGAGCCGCAGCCGGAGGTGTGGCCGGACGTGGCCAAGGCGGCGCAGGTGCTCGCCCGCTTCAAGGCCATGCCGGAGCTCGACCAGTGCAAGAAGATGATGGACATGGAGGGCTTCCTCGGCCAGCGCATCGAGAAGCTCAGGGAGCAGCTCCACAAGGCGCGGCGCGAGAGCCGCGAGCGCGAGACCACCGTCCTCCTCATGGACGCCATCGCCGGACGCCGCCCGGGGCTCGCCGGGCTCTCCGTCGAGGAGATCACCAGCCTCGGGTGGAGGGTCGAGGACCGCCTCCATGGCGTCAGGGAGGCCATGGAGCGCTTCCAGGGGACCAAGCAGGACGACGCCCCTCCGCCGGCGACGACGCTGCAGCTGCAGCTGCCGCAGGTGAGCGGCCTCCCGATGGTGCCATACGCCGGCGTCGGCGGCCACCGGGCGATGCAGGCGCCGCCGCCGCCGCCGCCGCCGCAGCAGCAGCAGCAGCAGGGGAGCTGGATGATGGAGGTGGCCAAGGCCGGAGGAGGCGACCTCGGCGCGCTCGTGTACAGCGGCTTCGGTGGTGGTGTGCGTGGCGGCTTCGCCGGAGGCGCTGGTACCAGCGCCGCCGCCGGGGCAGACATGCTGCCGCAGTTTGGGAACATGGGTGCTGCCGGGTTCACATGAGGTGATCCTGCTGCTGCTCGTGGTGGTGGTCTTTCTTTCCCTCCCATGTAATGGAGGGAGGCGCTCCGCAATTCCGCATCGTCGTCGTTCCTTGCATGCATCATGCATGGATGCATTGTCTATCATGCCTGACGTATTCTGTCATGTGTGTAATTGTGTCTCGTGTTGCCTCTTATTCACCCGAAGAATTTCGGTTCATCACTTTGTCATTAAGGTTTGTCGTTCTATGTATTGTACATGTCCCGTGACATGTTCTGATCGAGTTATTTATTTTGTGTGGTTCGCTCTCTGTAATGGTGTTGAAACAAAAAGGATTTGCGCATTGTTTGTTTTATTTATACATCTCAATATATGCTCTAGATCCGTTCTGCCGGAAGTATATATACAGGCTGGAAAACAGAGTTTCTAATTTTCATCCATCAAGAACCAATGGTTTGAGGTAGTTTTCACACACAAGGAAGTACTCTGTTTGGTCGATAACCATGATGACTGATGAGGTCTGTTTACGTTTGCTTTCTACGTGACAGAATCAATGGATTGATCTTTGGTTCCTCTGCCTAAGTCATGGTTGAGAGTTAGAGAGGGAGGTGTTCATCGCTTTGCTGTGGCATAAAAAAGTTGCTATATTTGGGTGCATGCCATTAGTCAAGCGGTCAGACACACGTGGGGGCGTTGGGAGGGTTGTGGTACAAAAGATCGAAGCGCATTGACCAAGGAGCCAATGGCTCACTGAAATTCGTATCCATTTTATGAATTGAGTTAATATTCCTCCATTGTTTGAGATTCATGTATCAACATATAAACCATTAAGGAAAAGGTAAACCCGGGCCAGCAAAGCGGATCAAGCATGGAGGGAATGGACTGAGTAGCTGGGTAGTAGTATTTCAGGGACACATGTTGCAATGCAAGAGCAGAGGGATGGATGTGATGCTAAACACATTTGAAAATTCAAATAATCTTTTTTTAATCACACAGTGCGTACGCAGACGCTCACAAACATGAAACACCCACACACACTTGCTCATACAAACATACGCACGCAACCCTACCCTATGAGCACCTCCGAAAGACTGGGCTGGCAAATCCTCCAATTGACAAGTCACCACAGACGTCTCCCTATGAAGGGCATGTCGCCTACCACTGAAATAATAGCGCCGGTTAAATCCTAGAATAAATCCAGGAAAATACGAGCACCAGTGTCGAGTTGAGAACTCTAACCCTGGTGGGCTGGTTCCACCACAAGGAACCGTGCCAGTATTTTCTCTTAGACCATATCTCCAATATTTGAAAATTGTTTTACCATAATATTCATCAGAATTAATAGAAAATATAAATACCATATATTATTTTTTATTTTTTATTACTATTTTGACATATCAACGTTTTGATATATTAGTTCTAGCATTTCCAATATGTCATCCAACATTTGTAATACACTATAACAATATTTTTTAGAAACATATCAAATTATTTTTTGGTAATGCATCAACTAACGTTTCAAAAATGAATGTTGAATAATTTTGATAAAAATGTTAGATTTGACATTAAAAAATGCATGTGATGAGACCAAAATGAGATGAAAAAAAATTGCCACTACAGTTTGGCAACAAAGTTGTTGCTTGGTTCACGTGGGCTGAACCTGCTGGCCTTTCTTTCGCTCCTATGTAATGGAGGGAGGCACTCCGCATCATTGTCGATCGACTCATCATCATCCAATGCATGGGCATGCATGTATGCCTGCTTGCTATATATATCGTATCCCGTTGTGTGTCACACTGTGTCTTCATGTGGCCTCTTATTCATCCTAAGAATTTTTGGGGATCATTTTGCCAGTGAGGTTTGTTGTTCTATGTGTTGTACATGTCCCACAACATGTTCTGATCGAGTTATTTTGTGATTTGCTCTCCATAATGGTGTTAAAAAAGGACCTGCATTGTTTTGTTTTTAAATACATCTCTATATATGCTCTAGTTCCATTATGAGAGGTGTACATGCATATGCTGGAAAACAAAGTTTCTAATTTCCATCCAACTAGAACTAAATGTTTGACGTAGTTTTCACACACAAAGAACAAAGGAAATACTCCATTTGGTCCATGGCCAAGATAAGGTTTGTTTGTGTTTGCTTTCTATGTGACAATCAATGCCTTGCTCTTTGATGCCTCTGACTAATTTAATTTAGGGTTGGGAGTCAGGAGAGGGAGGAGTTCATTGCTTTGATGTGACATCTGAAAGACATTATATTTGTGTGAATGTCACTGGTCAAGCGGCCGCACATGCACGTGGATCATTGGGAGGGTTGTGATACAAAAAATCAAATTGCAATGATCTAGAAACCAATGCCACACTAGAATTCGTATCCACCATCTTATGAAAAAATTAAGTGGTTTGAGATGCACAAACCACTAAGGAAAAAGTTAAACATAGGCCATCACAGCGGATCAAGAGTGGAGAGAATGGTGTGGAGTAGGTAGCTAGTAGTATTACAGGGACATGTGTTGCAAGGTGGGTAGTAGTATTTCTTCAGAGGCATGTGTTGCAATGCAAGAGCAGAGGGGTGGATGGGATGCTAAACACATTTTAAAGGTCAATGATCTTTTCTCTTAGACCATATCTCCAATGTTTAAAATTTGTTTGACCATAATATTCATTGAAATTAATAAAAATAGTAATACAATATATTGTTTTAGATTTACTATTTTGACATATCAACATTTCGATACATCAGTTCAAGCATGTCCAATATGTCAGCCAACATTTGTAATACACTATTTCAATATTTTTTCAGAAAAATATTAAATTATTTTTTGTCAATGCATTCAAGTTATGTTTGGAAAATGAACGTTGAGTAATTTTGAACAAAGAAAAGTTGGATTTGGCATTATTAAAAAATGCATGTGGTGAGACTAAAATGAGATAAAAAAAATTGCTACTACAGTTTGACAACATAGTTGTTGCCTGGTTCGCGAGAGATGATCCTGATGGCCTTTCTTTCCTTTCCATATAATGGAGGAAGGCACTCCACATCGTCGTCCATCGACTCGTCGTCATCCCATGCATATGCATGCATGTACATGCTTGTTAGATCTGTCGTATCCTATCATGTGTGTCACATTGTGTCTCCGTGTGGCCTCTTATTTGTCCTAAGAATTTCTAGCGATCACTTTGCCAGTAAGGTTTGTTGTTCTATATGCTGCACATGTCCCGCGATATGTTCTAGTCGAGTTATTTCACGATTTGCTCTCTGTAATGGTGTTAGGAAAAAAAATTTATGCATTGTTTTGTTAATACATCTCAACATGCGTTCTAGATCCATTTTGTGAAATGTATATGCATAGGCTAGAAAACAAAGTTTATAAGCTTTCCCTTCCATGTAATGGAGGGATGCGCTCTACATCATCGTAGATCGACTCGTCATCAGCCCATGTATGCATGTTTGCTTGATTTCCATATGTGTCGTATCCTGTCATGTGTGACACACTATGTCTTGCGTGACCTCTTATTCGTCCTAAGAATATCTTGAAATCACTTTGCCCGTAAGGCCTATCATTTTATGTATTATACATGTCCTAATTGATTTATTTTGTGGTTTGCTTTTCGTAATGGTGTTAGAAAAAAGATTATGCACTGTTTGATTTTTTAATACATCTCAATATATGATTTAGCTCCATTCTGCGAGATGTACATGATTAGGCTGGACATCAGATTTTCTTGTTTCATCCAACTAGAACTAAAGGTTGGAGGTAGTTTTCACGATCGATGACTAGGATGAGGTTTGTTTGTGTTTGCCTTCTACGTGATGCAATCAATGCCTTGCTCTTTGATGCCTCTGGATAAGTTAGGTTTGAGAGTTAGGAGAGTGAGGAGTTCATTGCATTGTTGAGGCATCTAAAAGTCATTGTATCTGTGTGTTGGGTATAGAAACCCCAGGTTCCCTAATCAAGCTAGACTCCTATTAGGACACCTTGTCCTACTAGGACTCCTCAATTGTAACAAACTAGGAGACTTACCATGTAAACCTCGCCCCCTCGGATATATAAAGGAGGGCAGGGGTCCCTAGATTAGACCATGGGGCAACGCCGTCAGGCATTGCAACATCTCATCAATACAAGAAACACCATACAGGACGTAGGGTATTGCGCTCCGGCGACCCGAACCTGTCTAAACCGTCTCTTGTCACCTTCGACTCTAGATTCTCGGCGACTTCTCCCTAAACCCTTCTCTCGGGGTACCCCCTCGAGAACCTAGTCAGCTTAATTCGCCGACACTTTGGCGCCGTCCGTGGGATCTACTCGTCGAGTCTTCATTAGAGAGTCGATGGCCTCCTTCAGCGCCTCCATCGTCACCAAGTTCGAGGCAGGCGCCTCCTTCATCTTCGGCTCCTGGCTTGGCGCCGTCCGTGGGGATAATCGTCAAGAGTCTGCTGGATTCGAAGGACCGTTCTTCAAAATCAGTCTTGGTGGCCCGTCGAGCTAATTTTTGGGCGACAGCTACTCAATGGCCCGTCGTGTTCCAGCGCCAGATTCAATTCGCAATGGATCAGGACTGGTCTGATCGAATCAGCAGTCCGATACGGTCACGCGAAGCAGGAGAAAACAGTTTGTTTCCATAATCAAATCTGAAGTTGTAGTCGTGTTCGATGCGATCAAGGCAACAAGGAAAAAGATTTGGCTGTCGTACAAACATCCAGAAGCGTGCAGGCCTCTGTCCTACAGGAGCACGAGTGCCAAGGCGGAGGAGAAACATCCTATTGTGCTGCTGCTAGACATCATGCGTCGACCGACATTGCACATCAAGCAAGCTACCAAGCAAGGCAAACGAGCTACCAGGAAGCACGCAAGCGTGATCAACTACGTTGACTTTTAGTTGGCATCGACTCGCCAACAAAAAAGATGACTCTGTCTCAGCCTACGCCTTGTTCGACAATGCCGACGCAGCGACGGAGCACGCCTTGCGCCGACCGCACTCGCCACGGCATATGCCGCCGCACCGCAGAGTACTTGGACTACTCGCACTACTTTAGCTATTCGGCTCATCTCCAAACAACTCGGGGGCGACTTATCCGCAACAACTCAGATCATCTCGAAACAACTCGGGAACTGGGCTATGATGACCAAGCTGAGTTCTTTTTCCATAAAGAACTCGGACCATGACGCTAGCCGAATACTTTTTTCAGCAAAGTACTCGGAGTCCGCAGAGAGTTGATCAAGAACAAGATGGGTTGTTTCGGCAACACATGCATTGATTGCTTCGACACCACATGAACCAATTGCTCCGGCATCCAGAGTTCTTCTGTAACATTGTTCCGGCAATACATGAACTGGTTGCTTCGGCATCCTGAGTTCTTCTGCAACATTGCTCCGGCAATACATGAACTGGTTGCTTCGGCATCATAAGTTCTTCTCTACCGTTGTTTCGGCAACGAGATATACTTCAATAAATTTCCCTTTACCAGGTTGTTTATTTTGTCTTTGTGACATCATTCAAAACTTCTGTGTTCTTTCTAGACTCGGAAAGTTTTCTCTTCATACATTCGGAGCCCATAAACGAGGTCTATCCGGGTTCCTTCGGGGCCGAGAACGGATCTGTTCCTCCAATTTTGCTACTTCGCGATAGGTTTCAGCTTTAAGCTGCCGCTCCGTGGGTCTTACTGGGTTCTTGCTTCGGCAAACCACATACAGTTTGTTCCCAAGTATCCTCCTGGGGTACACTTTAAAAGATAGCTTATGCTATAAGGGATCTTTCTGGGTTCTTTCGAAGCCTTAACAGAATTGTTTCCCATGACTGAAGTCTCAAAAACGACTTTTTGTCGCCGCCACACTATGTGATGGCACACCAGGGTTCCTGAGAACTTTGGGTTTTTCTTCATACAGATAAAAATAGCTATGGCTATAGGGAGTCTTTCCGGGTTCTTTCGAGGCCTCAACAGATCGTTCTCCATGACAACTCTTAGTTGAAGTTTTGACCAAGTGCAATGCACTACTTCGTCGATTCGTCGACTACTTTGTCTTCTTTTAACGAGAGCTCTACTTTGTCAATTCGTTGACTATTTTGAATCTTCTTAGAGAGAGCTTGATACCATTTTGCACACTTTCGTCAGTTTTTTCTTGTGTCATTCGCGCTCTCGTTGATTTCTTCGGTGTTTTCTGTTTTACACCAACTTGCTTCCATAATCTGAGAAGCTTTGTGCAACTTGCGCCTTTATTTTGTCAATTCGTCGACTACACTGAATAATTTCAGTTCTCGAATATTCTTCGATATGTGCTACATAATATTTTTGCAGATCAAGCTTCGGCACACCATCGCAGTTCCGCGCACTTTCGTGCTCGGGGGCTGATGCAAGCTGGGTTCTTTTTCAATAAAGAACTCGGACCACCACGCCAGCCGGGTTCTTTTGTCAACAAAGAACTCGGACCATGATGCTCGCCGAGTACGTTTTCAGCAAAGTACTCGGACATCTTCGCTCCATCGAAGTTACATCAGATCTTCTACAAATCCTGGAGTCCAGATCCTTAATCCAATTTATTAAATCGGATCAAGGCTTGGGGGCTGCGGGTACGTCATCAAAGATTCTTCGGAATTTTTCGGTTAATACCGAATCTCGGAGGCAACGCTAGGGTTCAAAAGAACTCGGATTCTTCGGAAATTGAAGCTCTTCGAAAAATATTCATTGAAGACCCTCGAATTCCTTCTTCAAAGCAAAACGAGGCTCGGGGGCTGCCCAATTGGGCGCACCTTTACGGTGCGCACCAATGAGATTCTCCACGAAGTTTTTGAGCACCTCAAAGTCTTCATACAACCAAGCTGAGAGAACTCGGATGACTTCAGAAGAACTCGAGTTGGCAAACAACTCAGCAATATTCCAAGACTCGCAGCAGGGTTGTACTTCAGGCAATGAAGCGCTCGGGGGCTTGTTGGGTATAGAAACCCCAGGTTCCCTAATAAAGCTAGACTCCTATTAGGACACCTTGTCCTACTAGGACTCCTCAATTGTAACAAACTAGGAGACTTACCATGTAAACCTCGCCCCCTGGGATATATAAAGGAGGGCAGGGGTCCCTAGATTAGACCATGGGGCAACGCCGCCAGGCATTGCAACATCTCATCAATACAAGAAACACCATACAGGACGTAGGGTATTGCGCTCCGGCGACCCGAACCTGTCTAAACCGTCTCTTGTCACCTTCGACTCTAGATTCTCGGCGACTTCTCCCTAAACCCTTCTCTCGGGGTACCCCCTCGAGAACCTAGTCAGCTTAATTCGCCGACACTGTGTGCACAGCACTAGTCAAGCGACCACATAGTGGAAGGGTTTTGGCACAACAAACAATCGAAGGGTATTGAGATAGGAGCCAACGCCACATTGGAATTCATATCCATCTTATGAAAATTTGTGTTAATATTTCTTCCATTGTTGAAAAGGTAAACCCAGGGTGGAGCGGATGGTGTGGAGGGACCCGGTTCCTTTGAAGTAGTTGAAACTACCTGAGAGGGAGGTAGGAGGTGCTGCATCGTTGAATCAGCATCCGACGATGCGTTTAGGAACATATGTTTCCCTGGTTTGGCCTTTATACTTGTTGTCAAGCTTGTCAGCTGCCAAGGCCCATTTGTGTACAATGGAGGGTTGAAAAATCATGAACCATGGCTACAGAAAAAACGGCACGAGACCACGGAATCATTTATTATTTATATTTTAAAATCTGAGAAAATATATTTTTATTACATCTAATTTAATCGAGTTAGATTTAACTTTGTTTTTTCCCTTTTTATAATAGATTTAGACTGAACATATTTTTTTTCTTCTTTTCTCTCTATATATTAATTACTAAAATATTTTATTTATTTTAAGAGCTCTTTTACGTTGCCTTATACGACAAACAGTAGTTTGGAGTATAAAAAAAATATCAGACGACCCATAATCATGGAAATTTGGGAAGTGAATATTTTGTAAATCATGCATCTCATTCCAACCCAATCCCCTCCTGATGGCCCGTTACCGTCACTAACTAAAGTATTAATAGGATACGAAATGAAATGGTCTTCTCATCCATTTTATCTTTTTTACTACAGTTTCCTGACCATTATCATATTATTACATGTCCAAAATACCCTTACCTGTACTTACATGTATATACTACCTATACTATTAGTGGACATATCAGTAGTATATAATTATTTTGGACCATCCGATCCTTTCATGCTGGTCCTTTTCGGACAATAGTATAGGATAGTATAAAGCATTGTAAAAAAAAGCTCTATTTTAAAAATCGATGGATGAGATTCATTTGAGATCTAACTCTTAGAAGGGGAATGAAGTACTTAGCATAGCCTATTTATGGCTCACTTTAATTGGTCCCAGTAGCCCTTTTTCTATGGAAGAAGCACCGAATTTAATTCCATTGATATGAAAGAAGGGGTTAATACACAAGAGGCCAACAAATCACACCGTGATTTCAATACGTAAGACCCACCAAGTTAATCTATTGTGATTTTTTTTTGAGAAACCGTTAATCTTGTTTTTTAGATAAGAAACCGTTAGTCTATTGTGATGTCTTTATGGGCAGTATGGTAGTATATGGGCTGACTGAAATATTGGACGAAGTGTTTCCCTGGATTTTGGATGTGGCCGTTGGATGCCGATCCAACAGCACAGCGACTCCAACCTCTCTCTGAGGTAGTTTTAACAACGAGGAACCGGATCCAGTGTGGAGTAGGAGGAGTATTTCAAGGACATGTGTTGCAATGTAACAGGATGGAGGTGGATTGGATGCTAAACAAATTTAAAAGCAAATGATCTTTTCTCTTAGACCATGTCTCCGATGTTTAAAATTTGTTTGACCAGCATATTCATTGAAAATTAATAAAATAAAAGAAATACACTATATTATTTTATATTTACTATTGTGACATATAAACGTTTCTACATATCAGCTCTAGCATTTTCAATATGTCATCCAACATTTGTAATACACTATTTCGATATATTTTTAGAAATCATCAAATTATTTTTTTGGTAATGCGTTTAATGCAACTAATGTTTTGAAAAATGAACGTTGAATAATTTTGAAAAAAATGTTAGATTTATCATTAAAAATGCATGTGATGAGACTAAATGTGATAAAAAAATTGCTACCACAGTTTGGCAACATAGCTGTTGCCTGGTTCGCGTGAGCTGATCCTGAAGGCCTTGCTCTCCCTTCCATGTATGAGGGAGGCGCTCCACATCATATGTTAAATATTTTTTTTTTGGTAACGGGTCGAACTAAAATTTTAAAATGTTTAATACTTTTGACAAAAATGTTGGATTTGAGATTAAAATAATGCATGCGATGAGGCCATAATGAGATTAAAAAATAATGTCGTAGTTTGGCAACCTGGGTGTTGTCGGGTTCATGTGGGCTGATCCTGCTGGTCTATCTTACCCTCCCATGTAATGGAGGGAGGTGCTCTGCATCGTCGTTGATTGACTCTCATCGTCATCCCATGCCTGCATGTATGCATGCTTGCCATATCTACTGTATCTTGTCGTTTGTGTCACACTTTGTCTTGGGTGTCCTCTTATTCGTGATAAATTTCCTGGCGATATTTTGACAGTAAGGTTTGTAGTCCTATGTATTGTACATGTCATGCAACATGTTTTTGAGTTATTTCGTGGTTTGCTCTCTGGTGTTGGAACAAAAGTAATCAATGCACTGTTTGTTTTCTTATGCATCTCAATATAATGCTCTAGATCCATTCTGGCGGACAAACTTTATATTTTTCATCCAACTAGAACCAAAGTTTGAGGTAGTTTTCAGACAAAGAAATACTCTGTTTGGTAGATGACCATGACGTGATCTGCTCGCAATTGGGTTTTCCTTCAATGTGACAGAATCAATGTCTTGCTATGGCCTATAAAAGTCGCTATATTTGTGTCATTGTGTGCATGCCACTTGTCAAGAAGCTACAGGCACGTGAGTAGAGTTGTAGCACAAAAAATCGAAGGCAATTGAGTTGGGAGCTGACGCCACACCAGAATTCATATCCATTTTTTAAATATTGGAGTAAAGGTAAAAGTCTGGATCACACCATCCAGCTAGAAACAAAAAGCCTGATTTTCACCCATGACTACAAAACAAGACACAAAGGGCCATCCAATTATTGAAACCAAGCAAGTTTGATCCTTTGAGATGTTTCAAAGGTGATTTTTTATTTCAAAATTTTAAATATTAATTCAATCTAAAACATACATAACTAAGTATACAAATATGTGGTTTACTTTTTTTAGAAAACTTTTTATATCGGTTTCATATTTTGATTTAAATGTATCAGTTATAATTTTTTAATATTATAAACAATATTATTTTATATTTCCATAAAATAGTAAACTACCTTTGAAACTACCCAGAGGGCCACCAAATTTGTCTGATTTTGATAGTAAATTGGCTCTCTGTCACACTTGGTGTTAGAAAGAAAACCAGATGCATCTCATATGTGTGTCAGGATCAAGTTTCACACATATGATAGATTCCATAAATAAACAGAACACAAAGTTACAGCGGAAATAATAAAATAAAGATAATACAAACGTTTTCTAGTAGCGGAATCTTGAACTCTTCACCACAGGCAGTTGACTGGGGGTTGCGTACGCCTAGCATCATCTTCAACAACTTCACACCTTCTGAATACTGAGCAGCAATAAGCAAGGATGAGTACACTTATGGTTGGTACTCAGCAAGACCACCGAAATAACCAGAACAATTTAATCATCAACTTCAAGTATATTAATCATGTGATGGTCCAGGCCGTTCATGACCGTGAACACGGCTGGTATAACAGTTTTACACTCTGCAGAGGTTGTACACTTTCACCACAATTCGCATAAAAGCTCCGAAGAACTTTAAACCCAACCATGCTGTGCCGGCCAAAGCGCGTACCACACTTCCGAGGTGTGACTACATAGGGACGCTACGAGGCCTTTACAAAGATTCCTTAGTTAGAAACGACCCGCTAAGGTTTCCGGATCGGAAGCAGACATAACCCTCCCTAACGGGCATAGTGTCTTAGCTAAGCCCACTTCCCGAGAGAACCGGGCTATACACCGTCAACCGCCACCCCCCATGCCCTTTCGGTAAGATCATTCCTAACCAAGGTTTCTAATTAATTAGCCAAGACCAGAGCCATGTAGTATTATGGTTGTACGGGTAATCCTGGGTGGTTCTCCATGTTCCGATTAACATATATGATCTTATAAAAGCATAGGTAGAAGGATGGTTAGGAACACTTGTCTTTCCGCAAAAGAATACCACTGCTCAGTCTTGAACTCTTGTTCTTGACAGCTTCGGAACGATGCTGCTCTAATCATAGCAATCATCGAGCACAAGCACAAACATGCAAGCAAAGAAATAAATACAACTAAGAACAATACACCAATTAAAACAAAAGGCTTTAAAAAGGAACGTACTAAACGATGAGGCTCGTTACTACGATCGCAAGGGCGCAAGAAACGTTGAAAACGGAACTATGCTTGGAAAGCTATAACTATCGGAAGATTTATAATACAAAAGAAACAAAAGGCTATATGCTTATTTTATTTAATTAAGAAAAGACATGTAATGAATATTTAGGGAATATTCAGTATTTAACTTAATCAAATTATACTTTGATATGAAAAGACGGGTTAAAGCTTAATCAATTTTATTTGCAAATATTACGTAATGATTATACCAATTAAGCATTTTAATTTGCAATAAAACATGAGAGAACATTTAGACGAATAACTTAATGTATCGTGTTGGACTAAACAAGTTAATATTGAAAGCACATTCAAGTTGGAAAATTAATCATATTAATTTGGATTATACAAAATCGATGCTTTAACCTTAATTAGATTTTAATTAGAAAAAGCGAGTTCAATAATTGTTAATCATATTAACATCATTTGTTTGTGAAATAACGGGTATATCCTTAATTTACTTTTAATTAGAAAAGCTAGTGAAGTAGATAAAAATAATCAAGAAATATTGCACAAGCAGGAGCAAGGATTTTATAGTTGAAATAAAAGGATTCTCCTATGGATCAAAGATAGTAAGGTCAATAGATTACTGGACTGAAGAATACGGTTGGCAAGTATACTAGTTATTTCTCTAGACGAGAAAGTCCTACTTACTGCATAGGCATGACATCACCATGAAGTCATACTTGCAGGCGATGTTTGCTTCATGTGTGCATAGGAACCAAGCTTCGGTCGATTGATTATTTTACCATGCTTGCAAAGATGAAAGCTTCTTAACAACGTTCCCAGCTTGCTCGACGGCAATGGCCACTACTCTGTGCGGCTCAGCAAGATAGGATGCAAGCTGCATCGGCGTGGGCTGGCAGAAGATTGAGGAGGCATGGCGCGGCTGGCTTCCTTTGCTTGCATCGCCGGTGGCCATAGCAGCACATGCACGTAACGGAGAGAATAAATAAGCAAAGCTAAAAGATACATTGAGATGCTAAATAGATAGAAAAGCTGAAGAAGGGACGTGATGACATGCTCACCTATGGAAAACGATAGAACAGCGATGGGTGAAGATATACTCTGGCCGTAGATCGACATCGATGGCACGCGGAGCTCCGACATCGGGCTTCGAGACCAAGCAGCGGCAGGTTCCGTCTTGACAGAGATCGATTGTCCTCGTCGTCTATCCGTCCGACGGTGAGGTGCGATGCATCATTAGCACACGGTTCCGTCGTGCTCGACGCCGGCGGCGGTG
The DNA here is from genome assembly GCA_015342445.1 of Digitaria exilis. NCBI lineage: Eukaryota > Viridiplantae > Streptophyta > Magnoliopsida > Poales > Poaceae > Digitaria > Digitaria exilis. Next base: position 166,391 of record JACEFO010001677.1, on the reverse strand, counting down.
CTGCAGCAGACCAAACAGGAGGTAGCTAGGGTTCAGCGTCGAAGCTTTATAGATGCTGGAGGCGAGGCTGGCTTGGCGCGGAAGCCAAGGATGGCTAGCGGCGCGTGCAGCGGCCGGACTCGAGCATGAGTCCTGTTGGAGCACGGAGTGAGGATGGGGATGACAGGTGGGGTCGGGCGGTGAGAGAGAGAGCTGGTGGGAGAGAAGGGAGGCCGGGTCGGCCTGGGCCAAAATGCAGGCTTGCGCTAGAGTGAATGGGCTAGCTGGAGAGATAAGTCGGCCCAAAAGGAAAGGAAATAAAGATTGAGTTTATTATTTTGTGAAATAGATTCCAATTAAAAAAACAAATCTAGGAAATCCCAGATAATGCATTTAAACCACGGGAAATATCTCAAAAACTCCAAAAATCTCAGGAGAAATTCCAGAGATAGAGTTGGAGATTATGAACCCAAATAAAATATTTGGAGCTCAAGAAAAGGGAATTTAGGGCCTTTAATAAATGGATTTGACTTTAGGAAAAGAGAATTAGTTCTCAGAAAATCTAGGAAATTCTCAGGAAGGATTTGATCGACGTCTAAACTCATTTTGAAAACTTACACTCATAAACACATGATGCAGTTCAGCATGAATGCAACACTTCAATTAAGACAACAGAAAAGCATGTTTATTTTATTAGAAAGTTGATTATTTTCCTACACTAAAATTGATAATTAAACAAATATTGGAAAAGTTTTAATAATTTGTAAAAATTGCTTATTTAATTTCTCTTTTTAATCACATCCCGAAATCCTAAATTTCGGGGTGTGACACTCTCAGTGTCTGGTTTTATAGTCGTAGGTTGAGAATCATACCCTATAACAGATGAAGGGTGTAAAGTGGACCTTCCCCTTGAGTTAGTATATCTTCCAGTGTTTATAAATTCGTGCCATCACGTCTAAACCGTTAAGGAAAGGGTAGATAAGGCCAGCAAAGCAGATCAACCATACAACGGATGGAGCAGAGTAGGTGGATAGTAGAATTTCAAGGATACATGTTGCAATGCGAGAGCAGGTGGATGAGATGCTAAACAAATCTAAAAGTTCAAATGATCAAAACCGGAGTTGTATGACTAAAATCAAACTTGGACTATAGTTGCATCTCCAAATTATTTTGAATTTTTTTACCATAGTATGTTTGAAATTAATAAAAATAAATACATTATATTATTTAGATTTATTACTTTGACATATGAACACTTCAATATATTGGTTCTAACATTTTCAATAATATTTCATCCAACATAAAATTATGGATCATTGTTTTAAAATGCTGAATCATTTTGACGAAAATGTTGGATTGGACATTTAAGAAACACAATTGAAAGCAAGATGCATGGGGTAGTCTCTCACAGTCGGCTGCGGTCACGACGACAGCAAGGAATAAGCAGTAGTATCGGCGGGCGGCGGCCTGCTTTTCTTGCACGAAGAAGGGTACTGGCATCCACTAAGCAACGCACTGTTGGGCTCTCATATAGGCTATGCAATTCATTAAGTTTCTATCACATGCTATTGTTATATATAGGCACGGATGCACTTGATCACCGAGCGGCACTAGGTTTGGAATAATGGTGCACAGGTGAAATATCTAAGTCTGAATTCTCAAAATATAACCACATGCAAACTTATTTAATTTTTCAATTCTGATAGTTAAGGGAAATTCTATTTATTGAGAGGCCAATTGTTGGCATCCAAGGAACAGGTCCCGCAAGGATTTATATGGATCCTTGAACTAGTAGCTAGTTTTTTTATATAATTTATATATTTTTAGCATGTCTTGTCTAAGGATTACCCCATGGAGGTTTTGTCAGAAAATCCTTCAGAAGTAGTCAACAATTGTAAAATAACATCGGATTCTACCATGTGAAGACATACAGAATGTACACTATGCATGCTAAATACACTTACACATGGCACCATGGTATGGTGATTCTCCTTCGAGGAGTCCTTAGAGGTTTTCTTCTATACATATATATATCTACAATCACTGCATAAAAAGTTAGGCAACATGTATAGGACTACATACAAAGTCCCGTTGTCCTTAACTACGTAACGTGCATCCTACAAAATCTAGGTAAGGTTTCTAGCTGTAGTGTGAAGTCCTTTTCCAAGTTATATAAAAGTCAAGTGATGTACTATCTTTCGCCAAAAAAAAAAAATCAAACTAGGATGAGGAAACTAGGCTCTAGATATGCACAAGCTCTTGTTTTTTTTTCCCTGTGCCATTGAATAACCACAGCTGGTTCAGTACCGCCTGGCAGAAAGCACTCTTTGATATACTTGCGCAGCCAAAAGATCACCAATGAAGCTTCATCCATGGTCTATGGAACGGTGGAAATGGAAGTGGAACACTTGTAAATGGTACGGTTCAGCAAAGAGTGAGATTTAAGCTTGAGCATAGACGACACCCGCAACTCAGCAATGTCACAGACATTCATAAGTGTGTTTTTAACTTAAGCCTCGTTTATTTTCACACTAGATTATGCATAATCTAGCTTATAATCTGTAAAGTGAAACAAATATGCATGGTATATATTATAATCTGATTATAACAATAATCCACAAGGCAGCTGATTGTTATAATCGAATAAGCTGTATTACTTGATGCTCATGGTTACTTAGGTCCATCAACCATGCATATATTATACTGTATAATGAGTAATTTGCTGCCGTGCATATACGCAATCGTTGTGTGACTATAAATGGAGGGAAAAAAGTGGAAGCACACCCAGTTTCAATATTACATAGCAAAAGTGTATTTACATTTGAATAAACCGATAAACCTAGCTATTCCAAGCTTTTGATGATTCATTTATACTGCAATGTAGGGTATGGAAGGAACAAGACCATACGTGGCCCCGTGAACATATGAAAACAATTTCAAATGCGATCAAATTTGGTGTATAAGACATTCGCTCGACCTCTTAACTGTATTTTTTCAGGAATCATAATCATTTGTTGTCTAATAAACATGTATTGGTATTGTATCTCCATGACCACCCGCGCGCCCATGGTATTTTGGGTGCTGTATGAGTCTAGCTAGTCTCTTTTGAAAATCGTTCTTTTGATGTCCACGAGCGCGGATTCGTCCCCCGGCTGACTATTCGCTGGCGTACCACCATCCGGTGAGTAAGTACGTACTGTTTGATTTTACTTGTGCACTGGCGTACGTACCACCGTCCGGTAAGTTTATCTGCCAAATTTCTCGAAATCAAAAAGCCCCACGTCCACGAGATCGACCGCACGTCCTGCTCGTTATCTATTGCCGTGTTAGTTCTAGATGTTTTTTGACTTTACTATTCACCACTCTCAGAAAACATGTTTTTCAGAAAAGTTTTCCTCTAATTCTCTTCAACTTTACTATTCATCCTTGTCATGGAACACGCTTTCTAGAAAAAGTTCTTTTTCTCCCCCACAACTAAACACGCCCTATGATTTTGATGCACGCATAACGCTTTGAGCGCGCCTATAAATACCCTCTGCATGGCTGCTAATACAATACAGCCTCAAGCAGCTAGCAAGCACTAGAGCTACATACATCCTACAACACCTGAACTAGAGCCAGCCAGCCAGCTAGTAAGCAATGGCCGCCAGATCGTCGTCCTCCGCCGCTGCTGCTGCCATGTTCCTGGCCACGATCCTCCTGCTCGCCGCGACCTCTGCCCTGGCCCAAGCTCCGGCGCCGGCGCCCAGCAGCTCGTGCCCTGTTGGCCCTGCCACCTCTTGAGCTTAAGGAGATCGCTTCCGAACTCACGGGTCTTGGCACAGGCACGGCCACCCAGTGCGTCTGCAATGTCGCCCAAGGGTCCACTCCCGTCGCAGAGAGTATCATCACTTCACTCGGGCTGATGGGTTCCCTCGGCTTGGGCTTGGACTGCTCCAACGCCTAGGCCTAATACGCATCGCCGGCATACACACACACACACACACACACACACACACACACACACACACACACACACACACACACACACACACACACACACACACATATACACACGCGCGCACACTTGCAACATACCCATGAGTATGTTTGCTACTACTTATAGCTTAAATAATTGTGCGCGCCCGTCTCTACCTATTTCGTAAACTAAATACTGTGTGGAGCCTACAACATACACTAGCCGAAGGCCATAGTGCCATGCACTGTACACGTACGCCTGCACGCACATATCCATATGGATACGACGCATTTCGCGTGTGTTGTACTTACATAGTGCAAAACGGGAGTTGACTTGCTTGTCATCATGTGTAATGTGACGTGCTTGCGTCGTTGTGTGGTTATGTGCTCAATATATATGTATTACTACTTGATGATATACATTTGGAAACAATGTGAAATGTGCTACTGTTGTCAATGACAACACTATGGTGTAATTTGGAGATGCCTGATGACAACTTGTCATCAGGTTTATCCACCATGCTAATTGAATGTTGGTTTTCGACCCTCCACGTTAATCATTGTAACATGCCTAAAAAAAGGAAAAATGCTATAAATTATCAAAGTAGCTGTCTATCAACCTGGCATAAGTGAATTTGCATTTACGTAAATAATCATGATGCGACTCATTGAGATCTGAATACTCAATAATCATGATGCGACTCAATCATAATTAACAAACAACTCACATTATTCATTTTTTCTCTGAGGACAAATCAACACGCGACATTCCACCGTTGTTAAACAATGGTGGTAAAAGGAAAGGGACAATCACCATTTTTCTTACATCATGGCATCGAGATCTCCTGGTCCTAAAAGGGATCTTGAAGGTCCTCGAGCATTTGGAAGGAAATCTGGAGTACTACTTACAGTTGATCGAGATAGCCGCATTAGCACGTTCTGCGAAGTTTACCGTCGCCTGCCACCAGTTGTGGATGTGATCCGCATGCTCACGAGTCCATCGAGAAGAAACGGCCAAGAAATTAGCAGCGGCCACGGTAGGATATCCTGCCATTTGGTCGGCAGTGGCCAATGCCTGCAGTAAGGACAACGCAATTACTCGCAACCAGCAGCTAAACCAAAATGCCATTGAGCAAACGGCAGGCCAGAGCTAGGCAGACAAACAGCTACACACGGAACGTATGGAAGCCGAGACCGAGACAAAGAGTGACAAGAAACGGGAAAGGACCACAGATGCACTCTAGACTTTTGTAACTTTCTTTCTACCATCTCTGTGACAACATCTGAAAACAACAACGAAATATCGCCTGAGTACAAAAGTACTCAACAAAACTTACCCGTCAAATAAAAATAAAAGACCCTCAAGGATGATGCTAGGCTTTTGAGTGGGCTGGCTACCTTAACTTTTGCCAAAAGCTTACTAATACTTGATCCTTAACTTTCAGGTTTTATCCTTCATTAAGTGATTACTTAACCAACTAAGATTTGAAAGCTTTTGCGTATAAGTGGAGCTAAGCAAAACAACATATTGAATCATAAACCTCGTTCTTTCACTTTCTTTACTATGAAACTTAGCAGCTGATCAAGTGCACTCATAACCAAGAGTTGTGGTGATCCGGACCAATTTACACCATGCAGGGGATACCTAGTTCCCAGTCACGTGCAGGGGGTTCTGCTGTACGCAACAATCTTTCAGTTGATTGAGCCAAAGACCAGAAATATCTTTACTTGAACCCGGGAACGCACCCCCATGTGGGCCCCACGTCTGGCGACCACCCCGTGAGTTTCAGGCTACGTCCCCGCCTTTCTCTGACCCAGCAAGCACGGATAAGCAATATTTCCAATCTAGAAGTCAACCAACCTAATTGACTTTGCTGGTCCCATACCCAGTAAGCAATCTTGTAAAATCACTTAATCATCAGTTAAGCCACGACAACTCCTTAATCCATTCGCATATCTCATCGACTTCTTGAAAGAACATATATAAGCGTTTCAACTTTGCTCAAGCTTCAAATATTAAACATTAGCTTAGCTAGGCATAACTAAGCTGCAGCATAACATCTAGGTGGTGATGGCAAACATTAAGGATGTCCTTAACGAGGATGGATTCAATGCATCAAGTAGGGTTATCATTCAACTCCTAAACTTAAATGCACACACATAAATATAAATAGTGGACTCATGTGAATTTCATAAATGAATAGGACATTCATGCACCAAGGCTTGCCTTGGTTCACAAAAAGATTAGAATCAACAGTGAGATCCTCGGATTCAGGTGCAACAACAATAACCTCCTCGTAATGATGAGGTTGATCTTTGGCCAATTCATTATATTCCACTTCGGGAGCTTCCACTTCTATAATAGAATGCAAGTTAGAGATGATATGCAACAATTTTGAAATATAGCTATACAACTTTCCCCTCTCGATAAAGTTGCAAGCCAACACAACAACCCTAACCCATTTTTAAAGGGAAAATTGGTTTCATAGCACCAAAAGATTACGACTTCCGTGAAGTACCATTAAAAGACACCGCCCACGTAAAATAGCACTGAAAGATGCAAACGTTACCGAATTCTACCACTTTGTTACTTTTAGGCATCGAAAAGGTATTTTATCTCATTTTGGCACATGAAACGGACATGAAAAGACTCTTGTACCCCTAGATTCAATACATCTCTCCTCCACTCCTCCCAGGCATATCTAGGCGGCCTTGCCGCCGGCGACGCCCTACCTCCTCCGCGGGCCTGCTGCTCCTCTCGACCTCCCCCGCTGGCCCGAGCTACTGCTGCTCCCGCTGGCCCGAGCTGCTGCTGCTCCTCCCCGCTGGTCAGGGCTGCTGCTGCTCCCGCTGGCCTGAGCTGCTGCTCCTCCCCGCGGGCCCGGGCTGCTGTTGTGTCGCCCAGGCCAGTCAAAGCGTGCACGCAAGAAGGAGCGTGAACGGTGCCCAGGCGAGCAGTTGAATGCAGGAGGGGAAAAAGCTACTGCAGGAGGAGAAAAAAGGACTAGGAAAACCTTTTGGAGGGTATTTTGGTCCAGGTTAACAGACAAAGTACCCAAAAGTAACAGAGTGGTAGAATCCGGTAACGTTTGCATCTTTCGGTGCTATTTTATGGGGCGACGTCTTTTAATGGTACTTCACATAAGTGCGATCTTTTGGTGCTATGAAACCAATTTTCTCATTTTTAAACATTCTTAACATTTTTCTTTAATTAAATCTTGCCTTAAATGAATTTTAGTTGATTTTTAATGATTAATAGTAAATTTTTAAATGATAAAAACATTTAAATAATAAATGAACCAATTTAAATTCATTTATATTTATTAATGAATTAATCAAACTTTTATCATTTTAATAATTATAAGCATTTATTTAATCAAATTGAATTAAAGAATTAAATTAATCACCTAAAGTTAACCAATTAACATTTTTGATGGATAACTAGATTTAAAACAAGATTGACAAAATTGGTTTCATTAATTTTGGACATCTCTATGATTTCCTATGAATTAATTAGTGAAAAACATTCCAAATTTAATTACTCTAAAATCCTCCATATAACTTGGTCTAGATGGAAATAAAATAATTCTCTGGCTTGGATTGCATTTCATTCTTCCTTTTTGGACCTTTGTCAAATTCTCACAGCTTTGAGCTCAATTTGAGAATTTACATCTCAGCCTCAAGAAATCTGAAATTGCTGAATATTTCTCCGATTCAATTTTTATCTCGATTTTTCCCCTTGATTGGATCCTGATCTCCAGCTGACCAAAAAAGCAAAGCTGTTTAGTATACCCCTCTAAACCACTTTCCTTTTTACACCATGGTCAAAAGATCAACTAAGAAATTTTTATTGGTACTTAAACATGGCTGTTCATTATGGCCAAATTCTGAAACTTAACTTCCTATTTCCAGACTACGAATAGTACTTTTCTCTTTTTCCTTCTTCCATTTAATTGAGACACTTCCAAACTTCTTTTTGTCCCGAATTCAATCCCATTACCTTCCATATGTCACAAGTAGAATTTAGAAATTTCTTGCTTCCAATTTCGATGGAATTTTGACCAAATTTGGACTTTAGTCAAACTTCCCATTAAAATGACATGGGATGTCACAATTCGTGTCATTATGTGCATGCCACTTGTCCAGCAGCTACATGCACGTGGGATGTTGGTAGGGTTATGGCACAAAACACGAAGGCAATTGAGCCGGGAGCTGACGCCACACCGAATTCATATCCATTTTATGAAATATCGGACTAAAGGTAAAAGTCTGGTTTACAACCTCCAACTCGAGTAAAAGTCTGATTTTCATCCATGACTACAAAACCAGACACAAAGAGCCATCCAACTATCGAAGCAAGATAATTTGACCATTTGAGTGTTTCAAAGGTGATTTTCTTATTTCAAAATAATAAAAAAAATTTAATGTAAAAAAGTCATAACAAATTTATTTTTAGTAAAAAAATATGAAATTAGTGTCAATTTTTTTTTGAAAGTATAAACTACATGTTGGTATACCATTTGAAGTTATTTGCATCTTTTTAATTTCTATTCCTAGTATTTGTTAGAAAAACAATAAGTACTAGCAACATGAACAAATAATATCCAAATAACTTTAAATAGTATAATATGTAGTTTACTTTTTTAGGAAATTGTTGGTATCATTTTCATATTTTTATTTAAAATAAATTAGTTATGATTTTCTCAGTATATAAACAATATTCTTTTGTATTTCCTTAAAGTGGAAAACGACCCTTGAAGCTTCCCAAAGGGCCACCAAATTTGTCTGGTTTCGATAGTATATTGGCTCTCAATGTCTGGTTTTAGGGATTATTGTGTTTCTACCTTTACTGTGAAGTGCAATTGTGATTTTGCCCATACTTTTTTTTACTTTGTGAATTTGCTCCTAATATTCACAAGCTATTGTGAATTTGCCCCTGTTTTGACGGTTGACTACCGTTGACCAGGGGCAAAATCATACTGATGTGTAACAAATAAAAGAAAATTCACAAAGTTAAAAAAATATGGGCAAAATCACAATTAGAGATCAATGTAGGGGTAAAAACGCAATAGCCCCCTGGTTTTATAGTCATAGGTTGAAAATCATACTTCTATGATAGATGAAGGGTGCAAAGTGATATTTTCCCTTGAGTTAATATATTTTACAGTGTTTATAAATTTGTGCCATAACATGTAAACCGTTAAGGAAAATGTGGACCAGGCCAGCAAAGCAGATCAACCATACAGCGAATGGACCCGAGTAGGCGGATAGTTGTATTTCACATGTTGCAATGCGAGAGCGAGAGCAGAGAGGTGGATGGGATGCTAGTTGCTTCTGACGATTTATATGGAGCCTTGAACTAGTAGCTAGTTTTTTTTAATAATTTATATATTTTTAGCACGTCTTATCTAAGGATTACCCCATGAAAGTTTCATCATAAAATACTTCAAAAGTAGTAATTAATTGTAAAATAACATTGGATTCTACAATATGGGGACATACAGAATGTACACTATGCATGCTAAATACACTTACATGGCACCGTGGTATGCTGATTCTCCTTCGAGGAGCCCTTAGAGTTTTTTCTGATATACGCATATATATCTACTACAATCATTGAATAAAAAGTTAGGCAACGTGTATAGGACTACATACAAAGTCCCATTGTCCTTAACTAGGTTAACGTGCATCCTACAAAATCTAGGTAAAATTTGTAGCTGGAGTGTAAAGTCTTTTCTAAGTTATAAAAGTCAAGTGATATACTATATCTTTCGCCAAATAAAAAAATCAAACTAGGATGAGGAAACTAGCTAGCCTCTAGATGTGCACAAGTTCTTGTTTCTGTGCCATTATTGATGAATTTCCACTGGCTCAGTACCGCCTGGTAGCGAGAATTCTTTGATCTACTTGCGCAGCCAAAAGATCACCAATGAAGCCTCATCATGCTCTAGGGTACGGTGGAAATGGAAGTGGTGGAACACATGTAAATAGCTCGCATATGGTTGATAGATTTATGGTACGTACGGTTCAGCAAAGAGTGATATTTGAGTTCGAGAATAGACGACACCCGCAACTCAGCAATGTCACGGCATTCATATGTGTGTTTTTAACTTAAGCCTCTTTTATTTTCACACTAGGTTATACATAATATAGCTTATAATCTGTAAAGTGAACCAAATATGCCTTGTATATATTATAATCTGACTATATAATAACAACAATGATCTACAAGCCAGCTGATTATTATAATGAAATAAGTTGTTAATTGTAGATTATAAGCTGGATTACTTGATGCACATGGTTACTTAGGTCCACCAGCAATATTATACTGTATAATGAGTAATTTGCTGCCGTGTATACACGCAATCGTTGTGTGCACTATAAATGGAGGAAAAAAATAAGTGGAGCACATAGTTCAATATTATTCCCTTTGTTACAATTTATTACTCATCCTGACTTTTTACCAGATTCATTGAAGATCATATGAATGTAGACAAAATGACACCCAGAATGACTAATATTTTGGAACGAAAGGAGTACCTACTAAAAAAAGTACCTACATTTCAATAAACCAATAAACCTAGCTAGTCCCGGCTTTGGATGATCTTCATTTATACTGCAATGTAGGGGTATGGAAGGAACAAGACCATATGTGGCCCTTGAGGTCCTATTTTTTTTAAAAAAATGGCTATAAAAACTCCAAACCGTCTAAATATAACACATCTACTAGTATAGTTCAATCTTCACCACGATCTCGTTTTGCAGTGGTTTTCAGTGACGTGGTGACGTTTTCTTGGCTCCGAATCCAAAATGGCATTTTTATTGCTAATTAGGCCATGAAGTATGCCTGCACGTCCTTCCCTTCATCACACTTACCTCAGCCCCTCCTTGTTCATCACCGCCGATTAAAGGAGCACTGCCACGCTCGCTCACAACGAGCCACGTGCCCAATGTGGTATGGAACAAGTCATGAATATACAACAAGAAGGTTTAACCTTTTGGTACTGTGATCGGCGATGGAATGGTTTTCAATTATAAAGAACACAATCCCACAAAAAATTGTATTTGAACATATGAAAACAATTTCAGATGTGAATTGTGATCATATTTGGCGTATAAGACATTCGCTCGACCTCTTGACTGTATTTTCAGGAATCACGATCATTTCTTGTGTAGTAAACATGTATTGGTATAGTATCTCCAAGACCACGCGTCCATGGTATTTTGGGATTTGGGTAGCGTATGCGTCTAGTCTCTTTTGAAAATCATAGATGTCCACGAGCGCGGATTCGTCCGCCGGCTGAATATTGGCTGGCGTACCACCATCCGGTGAGTAAGTACGCGTACCGTTCGATTTGCTTGTGCACTGCCCCAGCAAAGAAACTAAGTATCTGCCAATTTTCTCGAAATTAAAAATCCCCATGCCCACGAGATCGAACGCATGTCCTGCTCGCGAGCAATGACTTTGATGCATGCATCATTGCATGACGCTGAGCGCGCCTATAAATACCCTCTGCATGGTTGCTAACATAATATAGCTTCAAGCTAGCCAGCAAGCACTAGAGCTACAACACCTGAACTAGAGCCACCAGCCAGCCAGCTAGTAGCAATGGCCGCCAGATCGTCGTCCTCCGCCGCTGCCGCCCTGTTCCTCGCCACGATTCTCCTGCTCGCCGCGACCTCTGCCCTGGCCCAAGCTCCGGCGCCCAGCAGCCTGTGCCCCCCCGGCCTTGACCAATTACTCGGGGGTCTCCTGCAACCAGTTAGGCTGCTGACTGAGATCGTTTCCGCACTCTGGGGTCTTGAAATGGGCACGGCCATCGAGTGCGTCTGCAGTGTCGCCCAAGGGTCCACCGACGTCGCAGAGGAAATGCTCACTTCACTCGGGCTGGGATCCCTCGGCTGGGGCTTGGACTGCTCCTCCTACGCCTAGTGTGTGTGTGTATATACACACATGCGCGCACACTCGCAACATACCCATGACAAGAGTATTGTTTGCTGCTTAAGCTTAAATAATTGTGCGCCGCCTCTAGCTAGCTATTTCGTAACATAAATACGTACAGCTGTGTGGAGCCTACAGCATACACTAGCTGCATGCTGGCCATATATAGTACGTAGTGTCATGCATCTATCGTGGGTACAACGTATTCCGCGCGTGACTTACACCGTGCTAAATGGGAGTTAACATGCTTGTCATCATGTGCAATATGTGACGTGCTTGCGTCGTTGTGTGGTTATGTGCTCAATATATATGTATTACTACCTGATGATATGCATTTGGAAACAATGTGAAATGTGCTACTAGTGTTATCGATGACAACACTATAAGGTTGGTTTTTGAACTTGTCATCAGGTTTATCCACCATGCTAATTGAAGGTTGGTTTTTGGACCCTCCACGTTAATCCTTGTAAGATGCCTAAAAAAAAAATCCTATAAATTATCGAAGTAGCTGGCTATGGACCTGGCAAAAGTGAATTTGCATTTGAATCAATTATTGAGATTTGAATACTCAATAATCATGATGTGAGTGATTTCAAGTCGTCCGATTAGTCGATTTTATTGATCCTCAGACCTCGATAAGGGACACCGAGTAGGTTGGAGCGACTAGTTTTCTAGTTGTCCGACTAATCGTGACTAATCACGATTAGTCGCACCGATTAGCTCTGAAAACGATCCGACGATGAGTTCTTCTTTGGGCTGCAGCGGCTGCTTCATGTTGGGCTTCGATCATGGTGGGTTGGCCACCTGACCCAATAGGATTCAGAGGAGATGGACTTGGAACCGTGAGAGGCTATACTAAAAAAACCATGAGAAGTTGTCTTGTGCGTGAGCGTGCTCCTCTCCGTGAGTCGTCCACCTCGGGGCCGCCGGGCACATCCGCCGCCTCCCGCATCCGGCACAACCACCGCCGCCACAACCTGCACATATACCGCCGCCACCACCACCTGCAGGCGCCGGCATCGGGGCCGCCGGACACATCCACCGCCTCCCGCGTCCAGCACAACGACCGCCGTCACAACCTGCACATCTACCACCGCCACCACCTGCAGGCACCGGCCACCTACACATCCGCCACCGCCACCACCTGCAGGCTTCTGACCAGGACCAACTAGTATATTTGTCTTCAAATATACAAGACGACTAGACCTTCGACTAGGACCGACTAGTTTTGACTAATCGACGACTAATTATGACTAATCATCTTATCGGTGCTCTTACGACTAGGTTTGATAACACGATTTGAAATCATTAGAAGCGACTCAACCATCACTAACAAACAACTCACATTCATCTTTTATCCGAGGACGACATAATTTCAAATGAAAACGCAACATTCCACTGTCAATCATGGTGGTAAAAGGAAAGGGAAAAACACCCTTTTTCTTACATCATGCCATCGAGATCACCTGGTCCTAACAAGGACCTTGAAGGTGCATCGAGCATTTGATTAATGAAGAAAATCTGGAGTACTACGCAGTATTGATCGAGATCGCTGCATTTAGCACGTTCTGCGAAGTTTACCGTCGCCTGCCACCAGTTGTGGATGTGATCCGCATCCTCACGAGTCAATCGAGAAGAAACGGCGAAGGAAATTAGCAACGGCCACGGTAGGATATGCTGCCATTTGGGCGGCAATGGCCAATGCCTGCAGCAAGGACAACGCAATTACTCGCAACCAGCAGCAGCTAAACCAAATGCCATTGAGCAAACGGCAGGCCAGCCAGAGCTAGACAGACAGACAGCTACACACGGAACGTATCGAAGCCGAGACCGAGACAATGCAAAGAGCGACAAAGAAACGGGAAAGGATCGTTGGGGAGATTGTCACTGTCACCACACTTTTTAAACTGAATTAGTACTAGTTAATTAAACCCGTCCTGCAGATTACCGTGTAAGGCGGAGCGCCCAGCAGGTCGGCCTGATTCTTAACGTAAAACACAGCAAGTAAATCGTTGGCATTTGTCAGGTTGTGGCTTTGTCGCCGGGGCATGAGCGGACAGCATCTCTTGTCGCACGTAGAAATATATGGGCATTAGCTATCCCTGCTGTGAAGTTACGAGGTAGAGTGCCGGCGGCCTGAGAGCAGACCACGCGAGGTGGAAGAAGAGGCGAGCAGAGCAGAGCAGAGCAGAGCACACAGCAGTGGAGTCATGGCGGGGAGGTGGAGGCACGACAACCCGTTCGAGAAGGGCGAGGGAGACGTCAACCCCTTCTCGGTAACGTTCGCGACGCCTTCCCCGTTACCCATCGACCGTCCATCGGCCACCGGTTTCTCTCAAATTTTAACATCTCCTTCGTCTTTGTAGTTTGGAAATTATATTACCTCTCTAAATCTATTTTTTTTTTCTAAACTGTAAATCGTTTGTATCTAGATACACCGAAACATAATAAAATTTAGAACATAGGTGTAGCTAGCTGGAATTTGACGATCAAGCATCGAATGATGGGAATATTGGATCTGAATTATTGTGCACCCTTTTCGCTAGTTTGAAAGGTGAAAGCTAGAAAATTTAATGTTGAAAGCAAGTATTCATTTGCTGACTGTTTCAAATAATAAAGTCATCAACATCGCATTTCTTTCTTGTTTGAATTATTTAACTAACACTTGAATTCATGGTTTGATTGCAAAGTTTATTTTGTTAGTCCTGGAGAGTGGAGATCTTAATTACTTTGTATGTAATTTATTGCCTCCTGCTAGGAAACCGACTAAGCAATATGGTAACAACTATATATTTAACTTGTATATATTTAACTATTTGTATAAATATTTATTAAAAAGATACTCAAACTAATGAAAAAAATAAGTCAATTGGTTTTACGTGTTTATAATAATAATAAAGTTAGTATTAAATAGGTACTCGTGCATATTTAAAAAAATCCTATATTTTTTTAATAAAAAGGATTAATATGATTTCTTAGTTTGCATTTTATCCTTTTTAGAGAGAGAATATCATTTCATTTCTTTTTTCACACAAAGAAAATCATTTTCTTTAGACAACAACAACAGCATGGGTACATCACACCCTAGGCCCAAGCCCAAATGCCATGCTTGGTCAAAGCCGGCCGGCGGCCCAACTGGCCAACTCACAGTCTCACACTGCACGCGTCCCAGTCCGGCGGGCGGCGGGGGCCTCCGGCGCTCTGCGCGCACGGCGGCGACCCGCGCCGCGGTGCCAGTGCATAGCACTAGCTAGGCATTAATTACCTGCCCATCTCAAACGCTGGCTTAGCGGTTCTCCCTCCGCGCAATGGCGGCGGCGGCAGATCGGCGGCGCGCGTTCTGGAGGATAGTCGGGCACTACGGCGCGCGCCGCCGCCGCCGCAACAGTCTTCACCTCTCGCGGCGGCGGAGGTACGTTGTCTGCGAGGTTCGGTATTGGAGAGGAACAAGTCGCCATGTATCCACATTCAGTGTTCGTTTCCAGGTGATACGATGGGTGTTTTGTGGCCACTACTAAACCATTGCACATTTGCAGTGTCAAAATGAACGAATTGCACACAGCACACTTCTCTTTGATACTCCAGCTCCTTAAGTCGGTTACCCATCCATTCGACGCCAAGTCAGGTTTTTCAGGTGCTTTTTGGCTGCCACAACCAGACTAGTTGACTAGGAAAAGATTGCTAACACACTTCTCTAACATGGTATATGTAAATCGAATGCATTTCTAAATCTTGGGTGCTATGAGTACTAGCGAATTATGTATAGTGTAACTATATATTTCTCAAGATGTGGTTTGTTCCATTGCATTATATTTTAGCCCATTTTTATTGTTGATGTATCAACTTTATTACAGACTCTTGCAGTACAACATACTATAGAATTCAATCAAATGCTTATGCAGAATTATGTGGCAAAAAGAGAAGACGAAAAGATGTTGTGAAGTAGGAAGGGCACGTGCCCACAAACTTTCCAAATTACATTTATTGTGGAATTATGCAGCCAACATTATTTATTGTGGAATTATGCAGCCAACATTATTTATTGTGGAACTATGCAGCTAACATTTTGTTATATTTTCAATTATCTATTCTTTAGCCCTTCATTACTGTTTATACATTCATTTATTTTTGTTCATGTAGAATCCGCGCCCAACTCCACTCCCTCCCGAACCAGCTGGTTTCTACAATGACATTGGTCCATCTGTAGATATCCCTCTTGATAAAAAGGTAGTTTGACTTCTTGAATTTTTTGAGTTAGTTATCATTTACCATTTTTTCTGTATGCATTTCTGTTGTACTATTATTCATTCAACCATTCTGCAAAAATTCGAAGTGACAAATGTACACCTGATGTTTTGTTCCATACTTCCACATTAAGCTAACAAATAAGTTTGGTATCTTTCTTTTGGTCGAACTTGTTGATTCTTGCTGTTCGACGTTGACCTACAAATTTACCAATAGAGAGTGTGTACAAGTGTGGTATGTCGCAATTTCTCATAAAAACTAAAAAAAAATACAAAAATATATCTTGCAATTGTTTCTACGAATCTGAAAGCAAAATATGATTAGAAACGTAGCTATAATATTCTAAACAATTTTGCCTGGTAACAAGTCATAAACTGTACAAAGGATTTTGAAGCCTCATAACAGCATAGAAGTTTGGCTCATTGAAGTTTTCCTTTTCCTTAGCAGTTTTATTTTGTGTTTTTTCATTTAATATCATTATCAGATCATTTTTGTGAGTTTGGCCATGAAATCCAGGACCTAAAGAAAAAGGAGAGAGAACTTATGGCTAAGGAGGCGGAGCTAAACAGGAGGGAAGAGGTATATATGTTAAAATCAATAATAAGACCTGCCATTTGCAGTTTTTTTGTATCAACTGTGCGGCTAAGTTTACACAGTTGTGAGCTTTACAATTTATTCTCTTCATTATATGTGTTGTATAACTTATGTTTTTTTATAGGAACTAAAAAGAAGGGAAGAAGCTCTTGCAAGAGGTAACACTTGTTTTAATTTGTGCATGTGCAAATTTGCCTCTCAAATTTCCCATAAATTTATATTGCTAGTCGAATTTTACATGCAGCTGGAATCTTAATAGAGCGAAGAAACTGGCCACCGTTCCTCCCCATCATTCATGTTGACATTTCAAATGAAATACCTGTGCACTTGCAGCGAGTACAGTATGTTTCTTTCGCAACACTCCTAGGTATGAAGCTAGGACATACTTGAAAACTCCCCTCTTAATGGGGATATTAGCTTTTCCAAATCACCTGGTGACTAATATTTGTGCACATTTCTCAATCAGGGTTGGTCATATGCCTCTTCTGGAACATTTTATGTGTAACTGCTGCATGGATTACAGGGCACGGTATGCTCAGTTTTTTTTGTTTTCTTTTGAGTTTTGCCCATAATCATACGATTGAATTTTCCATTTCATCTGTGTAATTATTATATATGATCTTCCATGCAGATCCTAGAATCTGGTTTCTGGCATGCATATACTTCATTACCGGATGCCCTGGTGCGTACTTTTTATGGTACCGACCTCTTTATCGTGCCATGAGGTATTATCTTCTAATTGATCTTCCAAAATTATTGTTCAATTTTACAAGTATTTTTTCAAAGTACATGATTAAAACCTTAACAGCCACCCAATATTGTAACACTTTCATCAGGAAGGATAGTGCATTCAGCTATGGATGGTTCTTCCTATTCTACTTCGTAAGTTTTCTGTAAAAGAACAAGCATTGTGATTCTTTTGTAGATCTTTCTATGGTATACTTTTTGTTCAATGGAGTAGCAAATGTGCTGATAACTATGTACTGTCTCTGCAGTTTCACATTGCCTTCTGCATATACGCTGCTGTTGCTCCACCAATCTTTTATGTGGGAAGATCAATGGCGTAAGACTTTTAGCAATCAAGTTCTTTTCACATGGAAACTCAAGTTTCACGTTTTATTTTACAATACATATTTTTTTTATTTTTTATGAAGTAATTGTTATGAAACTGGGCTACTTGTTATTGCAGTGGAATTTTCCAAGCGATCGGCGAAATAGGCGAGAACGCTGGTGTTGGGGTGAGTTGATGCAATGTCATTATCTGTACCATATAAATACAAGGAACTAGAAATTAACAGACTACTGCCCGCTTGTCAACATCTGAACTAGTCAATTACCAGTTACCACTGAGTTCTGAATCCTCGGCATGAGTTTGTGAATGTTTTACATGTAACAACATATTCTTCAGACAGGGATTCTGCAGGGAGCAATAAGGGGATAATTTTGGTGGCAGCACCAATCACCATAAGTCTTGTACTGCTGATCAACTTCAATGCTCACCAGAAGTAATTTTGCTTTCAGATAATGTACTTTATGGGCTTTGCGATGTTCGTGTTGGAGGCGTTGCTGAGCATATGGGTTTTCCAGGTAGGAATACATCATACATTCCGTTGAAAACTTTCCTTTTTTTTTAACCAAAAACAGGCCCCCGCTGTTGATTGAAAAGTTTCCTCCTCCATGCCCCTGACCGGTTGTCACAGTCACATTGTTCAGAGACAACTCAAAACTGATGGACTTTTGCAAACGTTTGTGTTTGTGGTTGCAGAGAGTGTACTGGTTCTTCCGCGGAAAAGGCGCGGAGGCGCAGATGAGGCCTGATGCCGGGTCTCGTCAGCCGCCATTCTGACGCCCTGTCTCCTAGCTCCGAACCTGGGCCGCCGGGCGGGATGGAAGAGATGAAGCATGTGTGAATTTGGTATGGTGTGGTATAGCGAAGTATTGAACACTGATACAGTTGGTGATGGCAGCAGCTCCACAGAGTGAACTAGTCAATTGCAGCAGCTCCAGGCACCCAGCCTAGTGACATATTATTGCCTCTGTCTCTGTTTGAGGCTTGGATTTCTTTCTTATCTGAAACTGAAATCCCGGAAAGGCGAAGCAGAAAAAAAAAAAAAAAGACGGCCCCGCCTTTGGCCCCAGATGCTTGCCGCTAGCCCTTTCGGCAAAGCACCTTTCATTTCATTTTTATCTTATTCTTTGTGATCATACACGAATGCTGTAATCTTGCGAGTATTGTACACTGTAAATGTTTGATCCTAAACGTTTCCTGCTTCGCGGCGACGGTGTACACGTAGGCAGCAGCGACTCTGAATCTCTGGTGTCGCCGTGGCCGTCGTCGGCCGTCGCTGTCGACATGCCGTGGCTGGGGCGGCAAAACCTAAAGGTTCCATTCGTCGTTGCAACGGTTGATGATGCGTTTGACGGCAAAGAAAAAAGAAGAAAGGTAAAAGCTGACGGCCGGGTGGGTGACAAATCCACGCGGAGTCCGCTAAAAATTTCCCCCCGTCGCCGCCGCTGCCCATTCTAGACGCCATGGAAGATGACGACGCAGCTCCCGTACACCACCTGCTTCTTCTAGTCCGTTATGCTCTTTTTTTTCTACGCGCTGTGTCGTCGAAGGTCTATTTGGGCTGCTGCTTTCTTGCCCGCGTCGTCCCCTTCCTTTCGCTGACCTCGGACGGAGCAGAGGGGAGGAGAGAAGAACAGGAGGTGAGGGACAGGGAAGCCAGCCATGGCGGGAAGGTCGCGGTACGACAACCCCTTCGAGGAGGGCGGCGCCGATGAGGTCAACCCTTTCGCGGTAAGCCTAGCCCTCGCCGGCCGGCTGGTCGGCGTTGGGCTCCAGCGGCTCTTGCTCCCCTGTTTTTCCCAGCTCCCCTGCTTCGTTTGATCGCGTGTTCATCTGATCGGCTCGATGTCGATACTCTGCATCCTCTGCTGCCGAGTTTCTGGAGCCAATTAGAATCCTGGTTTCTGCGATCATACTTTATGCCGAGTTTAACTGTGCTGCAACGAAAGGAGTAGTAGTTTTTATGAAGTATTTAAAAAAAAACAAAAGAAATGAAGTTGATGAGGTAGCTGCAGTTGTTGTTGGAGAGAGATACTCCTAGATGACTACGACGATGATCAGCTCTACGAAGCAGGGAGCATGATCCAAAACTATTGTTACTTAAGTTTTTTTTTAGTTATGTCAGAAACCAATGGATTATGCTTACCATTTTAAACTCAAATACTTGTTCCAAACATGTGAGCAAAAGGATTCGACGGTATGAAATTAAGATAATTTGAATGGGATGAGCAAAGGTTGCATACTTGCATAGAGATAAAGACACATGCTAGTAACATATGCCTGATTTTGGGGAATATAAGAACACATACCAGAAATAAATCAATTTGTCCTTTTCAGTAGCGATCAGGTGCGTTCAGGGACAGCAGGAGTTAGGTTAAATTGTAACCCTTTTATTTCAATAAAAAAAGAAGAAGAAGAAAGAAAAGAAAAGAAAAGAAAAGAAAAGAAAAGAAGAGGTTAACTGCAATCCTGCACTCACACTGCTCTTTCCTCCAGGATCAAGCTAAAAGAGGAGCGCCAGCTGCTCAATCCAGCTATTCCGGTGGCGCGTTCTACACAACGGTGAGCCTGCAGTAGTGCAGTGCGTTTGCTGTTGATTACAGTTGTAACTTTTTTTATTGTTTTCCTACCTGGATTCGTTATGCTGATGCAGCAATCACGCCCTGCTCCTCCGAGCACACGCCTTTCGCCTCTTCCTCCTGAACCTGCTGACTTCTACAATGATTTTGCTACACCAGTGGATATCCCCATGGACACGAACAAGGTAGGTACTGCCTTCTTGAGATCAGTGCTTTGATTCATACAACTAGATGGGTGCTTTTCACTGATGTTAATCTAGTAACTTAGTAAAAAAAACCTTTCTGGTTGCTAAATGTACACAGGACATGAAGACAAGGGAGAAGGAGCTCCTGGCCAAGGAGGCTGAATTAAACAGGCGTGAGAAGGTATCCTTTTTCACCTCCTCAACTGGATTTCACCTTTGCATGTATTTTTTTGGCATTGAGGATAGCCGTTTTTTTTTCCTAAGACAGTGTGCTAACCCCTTTTTTTTCGAGATATGATTAACTGCCTTGTTTCCACTTTTCTGTTGATTTGGTGTTAAGCATTGCTATGGTCCATGTAGGAAATCAAAAGGAGAGAAGACGCTGCAGCACGAGGTGCCATTTCAGTGTTCATCCCCAGGATGTTCATTTGATACGTCATTTACCAATACTTCGTTTAGTAACCACTGCCATTCATTTTCTCTTGTAGCTGGCATTGTACTGGAAGAGAAAAACTGGCCTCCATTTTTTCCCATCATTCATCATGATATTGGCAACGAGATACCTGTTCATTTGCAAAGAACACAGTACGTTGCATTTGCGTCACTATTAGGTATGCTTTCTTTGACCTTTGACATGAAAAACCCATTCCCATTTACCTGTGCTTTTATGTTGTCCATGCAATAACTTGGAACCTTCATTATGATACAACATATAAAAGGATAAATTGATGCATATGATCCAATATGTCTCGTAGGATTGGTTTTGTGCCTATTTTGGAACATCATCTGTGTTAGCGCTGCCTGGGCAAAAGGGTCAGGTATGTTGATAAGCATTGTTTTTCTACTCATGCACTCATAAGTCATAACTATATATGGTTCACGGCCATGTGCACCTGTTGGCTGTTGATGCAGAGGCTATGGTAAATTTCCCCATTAATTATCTAAATTAAGTGTGTGCTATTTTTTTTTTACTTGAGTGATGCAGGTCCTAAGATATGGTTTCTTGCAATCATATACTTCATTCTTGGGTGCCCTGGTGCCTACTTCCTTTGGTACCGGCCACTTTACCGTGCCATGAGGTAAATGAAATGTTACTCACAGTCTTTAATAATATTATTACTCATTCTGTGGGATTGAAATCTATTAAGAATCACATAGACTCATATAATTTCTGTCTGCAACACATGTTTACAGGAATGAGAGTGCTCTGAAATTTGGATGGTTTTTCCTATTCTACTTGGTGAGCTTCCGGTAACGTTGCTGTATATTATAATGTACTGCTGATAATTAAGCTAATGTATCTCACATGTTCATCATTGCTGACCCAACAGGTTCATATCGCCTTCTGCGCGTATGCAGCTGTTTCTCCTTCAATTCTCTTCGTGGGGAAATCATTGACGTAAATTTTCTACATTAAGTTCACACACTTCATCTTTCCACTATCCTTGCAACATCTTTATTTGTTGAGGTTCGGCATCAGAATTCTAATGTATTTTCCTTCCATTTGTCTACTCCTCGTCGTGCAGCGGGATTTTGCCAGCAATCAGCTTGATAGGCGACAGTGTCATTGTTGGGGTGAGTGAATTTACCTCAATTATTCTATTTAAGTCCAACAATTTAGAATTACATAGGAGAGTCCTCACATGACATTTCTTTCATGACTTTTTCTTTTCTTTTCTTTAGAACTATTTGTTTCATGACTCATGGTGTACTATTTTGACCTGCAGATCTTGTACTTCGTTGGCTTTGGATTGTTCTGCCTCGAGTCTTTGCTAAGCATGTGGGTCATTCAGGTGAAGTAAAACTGCCTAGCTCCTGCCCTCCATCCATCCCTTGATCCTTTCACTGGGTTTCTGAACTGCAAGCTCTTTTTGCTGCCTGCAGCGTGTTTACCGGTACTTCAGAGGCAGCGGGAAAGAAGCGGAGATGAAGCGAGAAGCAGCACGCAGCGCGGCGAGGGCAGCGTTTTGATGAGCTGCACATATCAGTACAGCATGTATACTGTTAATAGTGTGAAGTGCCTGTTGATCAACAGACATGTAGAGTAGGGTTGGTGTACTGTAAATCTTCAGAATTTCCTTTACTTTTCCCACAGAGCGTTGACTTTTTTGGCTTGTCAGTATGACAGTACTAAGTACGGAGTAAGGCTTTAGGGTGAGTTTAGATGGGGAGAAAAAACACTGTAGATCCAGAAAAACACTGTAGATTGTGCTGGAAGCGTGTTCTGTGAGTGGGAGAGATGGGATGAATAGGGAAAAGTTGGATGAATAGTGTTTTTTTGGGAGAAGTTGGGTGAACTAAACTCACCCTTATTTAGATTGATTCAACTTCACTGTACATTCACACTTCCATTCTATTGAAAATTGTGATCCCCTTACAAGTTTTGGTACAGTGAAGTTTTGCAAACTTTCGCTGTCTAAACTAAGGCCTAAGGAGCTGCTTTAGTTCCAGCGTGTGCCTAGCCAAAATTAGGATAGAGGCTAAAAAAATTTGGCATCCAATCAGTTGGAAGCCAAAACTTTGGCCCATAAACTTTGGCACTCCCATTCTTGCCCTGATTTTGGTAGGAAAATTTTAGCATGCCAATATATTTAGCATGCCCTAACTTGAAGCTGTATGTCATGTTCGAATTTGGATTCTCGCGAAGAATTTGAGACTGTATGTTAGCTAATGCGCGCAGAATTTTTTTTCTCTTTATATTATGTGATGTTCGAATTAGGATTGTGGTGAAGAATTTGATATACCTTAGCGCACGCAACAAAAATTTTGAAATCTTCATCGTTACGATTTCACATGGAATGTTGGGCCTACCCACTGTAGCCCATTATAGAATGAAATTGATGGGCCACAGTAGAGGAGAAAGCTGGGCCGCCACTGCATCGTCATCATCGATCGCTGCCGGGGAAACGAAGGGGCCGGGCCGCCGGGGACAGAGGGACACCTTGAATGGCGGCCACCGTCACGGCCGCCGCCGCCGCCGCCGCCGCTGCCGCGCCCTCCCCTCCTCGCCACCGACGCTTGCGAGCGGCTTCCTAGGCTGGGCGTCGAGGGCAGCACCATCATTCTGCTACGCGTCATGACCCCGCGCCGGGGGTGTTCGAAGGATTGCCGCGCAGGAACGCCATTACCGGCGACGCGCTCATTAGGCGGGACCATGGCATTTGGGATCTTCTGAGACATGCGGTAGCAGAAGCCAGAAGGACATTGGTGGAGCTTGTTTGTGGGACAGCAATCAGTTTCCACCGATTTCACAGCGCGGCTTGTTTGCGTGGTGATAAAAAGAGACAGGTGAATAATCGTTTATCCTGACAATGGTTAAACAGCATCGATGTGTATTGCAATTCCTATTCTTTGTTTCCTTTAGCTGTGTTGTATAGAAGAACTCCCAGAAAATACATTATCCTAAACTAGGAAGCCAAATTTGTGCTAGAACTTGATCTGAGATATCAAAGAGTTGCTTACAGGAGGATGGAATGATGTCAGGGATTTGGTAGCCATGTGCCCTCAAAAATTCAGAGAGACAGGTGACTGTTGTTTGCATCATATTTAGTTTCACAACTTTTGTTAAATTTATCCAGCTTGCATACTTCCTTAGCCAACATCATCCTTATTGAGCTAACCAACTGCTTATTTATTGTGGTTTTATATATTCTAAACATAATTTTCATCAGCCTTAACAGAGGCATGTGATCTAAATGTGAAAGCTGATTTGATATACGGAGTTTTGTTAACTGTACTCAATATATCCATGCACCTATTGAGGATTGACATGACACATAAGGGATTGGTATAAATTTTTATTGGGTAATCCTCCTCACAACTGCGACATCCTTTGAAATATCGGCACATTGCAGTTCTCAAGAAAAGGTTTAGCACCAACTGTTGTGGCTCCTCTTTCAGAAGAAACATTTGTTGGCCCTAAACCCTAACTCCACCTCATGAACCAGGCAGCAACACAACAAGGTTTATCTTGATATCCACAACCTCATGCCAACGATTACATTGGTCCTGTTTTACAAAGCTCTCGTCTTAGTACTGCTGGTGTGGACACTTATCAATTGCAATATTATGTATCCATTTATCTTATTATGCAACACGAACTAGCCTAGTAAAGAAAATATAGCTGTTTCCTCACCTTAGTTGACCTCCTTGTTTTTCTTATGAGAAAATAACAGTTTGCTAAAGACCTACAATGTATTTGGTCATTTATATAGTTACACTGAAGCTTCCAGTCAACTTTTGCAATTTTTTGTACACAGTATCGGGCAGAATTGCTCCTTCATTCATGTTGAGATGACACAATTAAATGGCAATGGATTGACCACATACATTGATGGTTACAAGCATGCCAGCAGCATAAATTCTCTTACATGCATGTCAGTTATCAGCGAAAGCAATCTTCAAATACTTATCAAGCATTGCTTCCTTGGTTATGTCAGTGGGGTAACCCTGCTCAACTTCAAGCCCTTGCTCTCGTGCAATCTCCTCCACTACTTTCTGAACTTGATAGGTACTGACATGATCGGGATCCAGCAAGCATGCTATCTCTGTGCAATCATTACCATGGAAAAGCGCAAGAGCTTGCACCGTTGGAAGCCCGCCACCCCGTCCGCTCACCCTACGGGTAATCCTCCTCACAGTTGCCACATCTTTAGACAGTATGGGCACATTGTAGTTCTCTATCCAAGGTGTAACACCAACTGTGGTTGCACCTCTCTTGTGTGAAACCCGACTCGGGCCCACATCAGGCTTAACTTGCAGAACATCAGGGAGTATGCTACCTGACCACTGGTTATCCTTGTAATTTGGCCGGTAGTAGCCAAGCTCGCGCCGTATTGCACCAACAGACTTGCCTGCTGAATGGGCCGCTGCGTACAGGAACACTGGGACTGCAAATATACAATTGTGGGAGGAAGATCAGTATAGTTGACAAGCTGTTTTTTTCAGGGCAAAGATCAGAATAGTTGACAAGCTGTTTCTTGTAGAAACTTAACATACTGGACATGTACCTTGTAAACCATTACCAATGTCAGATGCCACCTGCTTGGCCAAAGAAGCAGCATCCTCCATGGTGGCTTCACCCAAGGGGTGGAAGGACAAGTCATCGACGACACCGATTCTTGGATGCGCTCCCGAGTGCGATTCAAGGTTTATGGTTGAGAGTGCAGCCTCGATCATTGCCAGCAACACCTTCGTGATTGGGCTATATATCACTTCTCCAGCTGTGTCGTCGTCAGTGATGTAGGAGACAAGCGTGTAGCGGAAACGGTTGTAGTGGCAATCTCCAAACTGGCTGACGACAAGAACCTGAGGGTCACTCTTGCTCGCGCGCTCGATCGCGTCCACAGCCATGGCATCGCGGCTTTCAGAAATGTAGAGCTTGCAGGAGATAAACTTGCAATGCGTCATGCTGAGCTTTGGCTTTGGCTGGAGCAGACGGACAGGATATGTTATTAGTAATGGTTTTTTGTCTGTGGGTACTGAGCTGGTTAACACTGAAACTGTTGATAAGTAATAAAGTGGCTGATATCATCAGCCCTTTGATTACTTTTTGTTCCAGATAGTGAGCGAATACATTAGATTGAAATAAACTAGTCTGTTTTTATGTATGTGCATAGTCTGCTCTCTAGTACAAATGCTATTGCAGGAAAAGGGATGCATCCATTTTGAAATTCTGAATAATAATCTGGATAAAAGCCCCAAGACAATAATAATGCAGCTGGAACCACTACACTAACAGGAGGTTTTCTGGACCAGCATCTCCCCATAGGATTTTTTTCCCCTTTTCTCCTCGACGTAGGTTATGTCCCACTCCCAGGAAGGGACTAAAATCCTTTAGGTAGCAGCTAGCTTGAAATTGATTGAACCATCTGGAGCTAGAGGAGGCTAGGTACCAGAGAGTGAGCATACCTTGTCTGAGTGATGGGGCTCCATGGCTGCTTTGCTTGCTCTGGCTGTCTTCTCCCTTTGCTCCCTTGCTCTCGAAGTCTGCTGGCTGCGTGTTCCTGCTCAGTGATTGAGCAGCAGCTGACAGAGGCCCCTTTTATAGCGAGATGTGGGCACCATGAGAGGGAGTACTTGCAAGGAATCCGTTGTCTCAGAAGGCCGTGTATGTAACTAAAGACGATACGGCATGTGTTTATCAGCTTTCTGACTCATCAACCCTGCATCACCAAGCAAGCAGACGAGTTAAACACAGGGACGCCATCGGCGCATCACCCAAAATCCAAATGCTACCTCCTCCCATTGTTCAGCCCAGCCGCGTCATCCAGCACCCATTTTATTTTTATTTTTTTTAAAAAAAACAGTGCGCTTCGTTGAGCTAGAGCGAGTGGCCCGCCCTTGCTGCTGCTTTCAAGTGACTCGTTAATCTTTGTCTGCAGCTACCACGACGCTGCGTGCGTGTACTGGCCAGTACGACGTCGCCGTCGGCCTTGCGTCGTCGCGCAGCAGCACACGGTTTCTCCAAACCATTTTACATACTATGGGCCTCCTTGTTGGCTACTAAAGCATGCCAAATCAAAATCAGGATATGCCTATAAGTTTTGGCATTCATTTAGTTAGTGAGAAGTTTTACAATGCTTGAAAAAATGGAGAACCGTCCATTCCTGAAGCTCTAATGATCGTAAAATGGGAGGTACCAGGAGGTACCCAAAGAAAGGTACAAGGTACTTGGAGGTACTAACTAAATATATTTTTTTATTAAAATAAATACTTAGCTAAATATTCAGGTAGACCAATGGCTAGAATTAATCAGCCACAAAAGTACCCCGTGCTACCTTCCAAGCATTGTAAAATTCCTCTTAGTTTGAATCCAAAATTTGACGACAATACATTTTCTAGATTTTGGTAAAAGAAAAATCTTGCCCATACCAACATTTTGACATGTCTTGGTTTTGCATATCACAAGTTTTGACATCAAATCAACCAGGTTCTATATACGGAAGGCCGCTATAATATGTGCATTGATTTTTTTTTATTTTTTGAAAGGATTTTTTTTTCTTTTTTGTTACACGCGTGTAACCGATCTCCTGCGAGAATCTGAATGGAGTGGCGAGAAATCAATTTTTGAGTTCAAATCAGAGCCTCTCTGATTGATTCAAGGTCAACGTAGTTGGTCTGGTCTGGAAGGCTCCCTGGGATGCAGAGATTGATGTCAATGCGTAGTACGTGGAACACGCCGGATGCGGCATCGTGTGGCTAGCGGCTCTGGAGGTGATTACGGATTAGCATCGTGGACACACACAGGACGGAAGGGACAGACGAGACGCCGGAAGAGACGGCCGGACAGAGCCGTGTGGATAGGATCGGATCACGGATCAGATGGTTGTTTCTTCAGCCACAGCCTGCGTACGTGGGCATCACGTGCCTTCTCTTACTTTATAAAACTCAAAACCGTGTAGACCTGTCGTTTTACACGCCCAAGCACGACCACTCTCGCTTTCACGTTTTCACCTTCACGCCAGTGTCCCGACGTTCAGCATTGCAGGAGTGCCCGTGAGGCCGTGACCATTTTCTTTGTACCTTTCTCTTTTTTCGAAGAGATATTTTCTTTTTATTTCGCATCTTCTTTTACGGTATTTACCTTGCTTAGACACAGGTCGCTGTGGTAACAATGGACGCGTGCTGCTCCCGACGTCTGGCGTTGACACTTGACGACGCTAGCTAGCTCACGAGGGCTTCAGGAATCAGGAGGCACGTATGCATGGGCACGCCACGTTCTCTGGACTCTGGTCCAAACCATGTATCAAGTATAAACACCACCCTTACTGGACCGACACACGTTTCTAGACGTTCTTCTAAAGAAAAAACAATAAGTCTATCTACGTTCAAGACATCATCAACTAGTTTCTATACATCTATGTCATATAGACACTATTTATAGAAACTATCTCTCTAATGCATAGTTTCTTAAAATTAAATTACCATCCAATCACATATGTTCTCTCCTTACCTCCTCCTATCATCAAGTTTTATTTCTTGGTTCTTATGTAGACATAGTTTCTCATGTGACACCATGTCCTTCTCTCTCCTCTTTAATTCCCTTGCCACATCACCAAATTGCTTAAGTGGTAAGCTATTTAATACTATGGATACCATCCAGTAGATGGGTTGGGGATAGCGTAGATATCGCCGGAGATCCGTGATTTCAGGTTTGGTCCAATCCAGTCAAAGTCAAATCTGTATACGAAGTAAATCACAGCACTTTGTACGCATCCCGTGACGCGTGGACATCGCTCTCTCTCACACACAGATACTCCCTCTCTCGCATCTTCAACGGAGTGGCCGCGTGGGCCCAACACGTGAATCTTTGGGCTTTTCCAGCGGCCTGACAAAAGCCCATAGTAATCACGAAGACAAAAATGTTTGTGTTTCTTTTTTTAAAAAAGTCTAAATACCCCCAAACTATTAAAGGTCGGCTACTTCACCCCATCAACTATAAAACCGTCTGTTTTGCCTTCTGAACTTTTCAAAACCGGACAAATTACCCTCTGAAGCGGTTTTGACGGCGGGTTTGCTACAGTAACACAGTTTGTCTTTTTTTTATTTTGGCTTAATCTTTGAAAAATCATAATAAATCACAGAAAAATCATAAAATAGAAAATCTAAATTTTCTGGACTCCACATGAGTAGATCTACGCAAAGAACATATAATATAGAATGCTTCAGTATAATTTTTTTATGTAGCTTTAGATCTATGCTTTTCTGTAATTAATTCATAGCTGTAAAAAATGTGTACTAAAGCATACCATATTATATATTCACTGTGTAGGTCTACTCATGTGGAGTCCAAGAAAATTAGATTTCCTATTTTATGATTTTTCTGTGATTTATTATAATTTTTCAAAGATTAAGCCAAAATAAAAAAAAGACAAACCGTGTTACTGTAGCAAAACCGCCGTCCAAAACCGCTTCGGGGGGTAATTTGTCCGGTTTTGGAAAGTTCGGGGGGAAAATAGACGGTTTCATAGTTGAGGGGGTGAAGTAGCCGACCTTTGATAGTTCAGGGGGGTATTTAGACCTTTTCCTTTTTTTTCAACCCTTTTGCCCCCAAAAATTCGGGAACAGAAGAGCTTATTGTTGGTGGCCAAAATTTGGGCATACCAATTAGGACCACCACTTAGTTTGGTGCAAAAAATGTGATTTATCCTATCAAAAGAGTGGCAAAGTTTTTGGTCTAGATTTTGGCATGTCAAATTTTTGTCAACGAACGAATCAGACCCAAAATCCCTGTAGCGAATCCGATCATTTTAGTGCGAAGCACGTGACGGAGCGGGGGAGGGGGCAAGGGGTCCATGGCTCCTCCATTATTATGCAAATTTACTAATGAACTCTCAGTATGTCCATGTAAATAGATAAAAAAAATATAATAGATAATAGTGGCAAAGTTTTTGGTCTAGATTTTGGCATGTCAAATTTTTGTCAATGAACCAATCATACCCAGAACCCCTGCAGCGAATCAGATCATTTTAGTGCGAACCACGTGACGGAGCGCGCGGGGGGGGGGGGGGGGACAAGGGGTCTATGCTTCATTATTATGCGATTTTACTAATGAACTCTCAATATGTCCATGTAAATAGATAAAAATACCATTGTTTATGTCCATGTAAATAGATAAAAATACTATTGTTAGAATCAGTTTGGATCACCTGGGTCCAGCACCACTTTAGTCCAATGCCATTTGGATCACCTGGGTCCAGCGCCACTGCTTTGGGTCCTCCTGTTTGAGGCGGTGAGTTTAGATTCACCAACTTTTTTCCCAAAAAGCACTATTTATCTAACTTTTTCTTATTCATCACATCTCTCTCATTTTTTATTCATCTACAGTGTTTTTTCGGGTCTACAGTGTTTTCTCGGAGAATCTTTCCCAATCTAAACACTCCCTAGGCTTTGTTCGGTTAGCCATGGATTGGTTAGGTTCCATGTGGAATGGGTGGGATTGAGTCCATGGTAGTGACTCATGGACTCAATCTCACCCATTCCACACTCATGGACTCAGTTCCACCCATTCCACGTTGAACCCAACCAATCTATGGCTAAACGAACAAGCCCTTAGTTGGAGGAAAATTAAAAAACTACACTGTAGTAAACTTTATTGGAAAACCTGTTTTGTGATGAGATACACAATCTTTAATAGAATGAAAGTTTGAAGAATTAGTGACTCATTTTTCCTTTTGCAGGCACATTTTAAGTGGCAGGAATCAGGACTGTCGTCCCTCGTAAGAAATCGGCGTAAAAACTTTCCACTAAAGGAAGTTTTTTTTTTGGGCAAATCCAACTCAAACGGTAGCTAATTCTAATCACAACTGGTAACGAAGCATGGTGTGCAAAGTATTCAGTAAGTAGGGAGGGGGCGTGGGAAAATGCAGGTGGCAACAGAAACTAAACATAATTCAGCATCAACCAAATAAGTAACATCTGCAGTGTCCGCCAACATGAAGTTACACTGCCACGAGTTTATTCATGGTGGCTGAAAGCAAGTGTAGCTTCTCCAAATCTTGCCTACATAAATCAAAATCTCCCGTTGCCACAATTTGTCGTCAACAACTTGAAAGCACAACATAACATTTCTTTTTATTTAAAAAAATAGTTGCATTGCCTCTGAAAGTTGATACAGCTCCAGTGCAAGCCAACTAAGCCGCCTGTGAGGCCACCTGTAATGGAGTAAGAAGTGTCATAAATTTTAAGCACAATACTTTAGTTTCAAAAAACAATCTCTCTTCTATGTGTCTCTCTCCCTCAATCAAGACATGCTGTCTGGAACTAACTAATTCCAGACAACACAGTTCAAGCTTTGCTACAAACGATTAAACGTTCAAATTTACCTCTGGTTTGTCTTCCTTTTTCCCCCAGTGAAAAACTTGTAACCACCAAAAATAGCCGCACCCCACCCAGATAAGCTGACTAGCACAAACTGCATAAGTAGAAGTTGTTAATTAAAAAAAATCATAAATAACAGAAAGCAAGACATTAATTTCAACAGATATGCAGTCAGTGCCCAAAAAAATAATACTTCATTTGAAATCTTCTTTCAGGAATAATAAAATTTGACTATCATTGATGAATGTAGAAACATAATCAAAGCATACCCCCATAAACAAAACTACAACATCATATAAGCAGATAGAAACAAAATCAAATGCAGCAAATATCATATAACCACTCCACACTGTAAGTCATAACTCAACTGCACAAAGAGAATGCTTAGCCAAGGTTAGGTATATAGTAAGTTCCTAAAAACAACAGCACAAATTCTATTTATTAAACAGAGTATATAGAAAAGGCGATAGCCTGCAAGAACCAAAGGTGATAGCCTGCCTAGCCTTGCATATAGGTGTTGTGGGAGCAAAGAAAAAAAGAGGATCGAGTGGTAACATAGCAACGAGTGCGATTCAGTGGCTGCAGGGGTATACTGGTTTTTGAAATGCTGTATGTCAACATAGCTTGTGGAGAGGCAAGTTGCAACCAGCCAGAAGTATTTAGACAAAATACTTTGCATGAAGCTTTGACACTTTCAAAGAGGTATCAAGGTCTTCTGGAAAGAAGCTCGATGGTACAAGCAAATGCATATGGAAAGACATACAGTAATAGAACCAAATCTTGTTTTAATAGGAATCACTACCACAAGCAAAACGAAATATCAACAGCAGTGATGACAGAGGCAACAAACAGATGTACTAGGTAAGCCTGTAATTTGACCTATGTGACTGACAAAATGGACTAGCGGAACTTATGTAGTCAACCAGAACAAATTCTACAGTCTCTTTTAAGCATGCAAATGCATTCATGAATTACGCATTGACTATTTCACTGTCATCAAGATAATCGACTCTCCTAAATTTCAGAAACCGACTCTCCTAAAGTGCTTGTTCAGAATGATCCACACATTCCTCCACGTTGCCATAACAGAAGACCATTTGAGCAAGAATATATCATGCAAGGTAATGCAACTTTCTTCTTGAAATATTTTACGGTAGATTTTAGCCTCCACACATTTTAGTATTTGAGATCCATGCAAAACGATCACGACCATTGGATCCCGCCTCAAACTCTAACCCCCGCCTCTCTCCAACTGCCCGCCGTTAGACCTGAGCATTTTGTGGGCCGGGGCTAGTTTGGGCTCGGCCAAAAAAAGCATAGTTTATTTCGGGCCGAAAAATTATGCTCACGCCCAACGCATGGGCAAGTTCGGGCCCATTTTTCGGGCTCGGCCGTGGGTGGGTTTTGGCTTCCCGTTTCTTTTTTAGTTGTAATATAAATAAAATAAATTATTTGGGCAGGCTCAGGCCGCTCCAAATTTTTTTTTCTCCGAATTTTTTCGGGCTTGGTTTTCGTTGCCCATTCCATTAGGAAGCGTGGGATGACCAAAACCCACCAGGATCCGGTCAGATCCATGGGCCGAGCCGAGCCACAAATGCTCAGAATTACCCGTCGTCACGCGCTTGTGACTGCGCCGCTGCTTCCCTCAACTACCGATGTTGTCCACGTCCGCCCGCACATCGTTGAGCCACTCCGCTACCGCACTTGACTGCATGCGCGTTGCTGCTAGTCCACCAGCGTCGCCGTCCTACCCCCTTAGAAGATTTAACATTTCGAATTGAGCAATTTAGCAATTTTTTCTTACTATTCCAACATTTCTTCTTTCTAATTTCAACATTTCAAACGTCAAACATGTTAAAGAAAAATGTTTTAAGTAATAGTATCAAATTTTTGAACGTCACATGTTTAATAAGTAAAATTCATTTTCCTCCTCTTTTAGTTATGCTAAAGTAGGATTTAAAGATCAAATTCCTTTAAAGAACCAGTGCGTAGGATTCTTTCACGGGATAGATAGGAAGCCCTTTTTATTTGGCTTTGGAAAAAAAATGAACCTTAATTTTGTTTCAACC
Organism: Digitaria exilis; assembly: GCA_015342445.1. Classification (NCBI taxonomy): domain Eukaryota; kingdom Viridiplantae; phylum Streptophyta; class Magnoliopsida; order Poales; family Poaceae; genus Digitaria; species Digitaria exilis. The sequence goes on along the minus strand of JACEFO010001677.1, from coordinate 132,951 downwards.
ATTTTCGCCCCAAAAAATCAGGAATGGAAAACCCACACACAGCTAATCCGATCGTTTTAGTGAGAACCAGTGCTGTTTGGCTGCGACCTCGCTTTTTTTATTCTGAAGTTGCATTTTTCGCCGAAGGAAACCCTTTCTCGCGAGTTTTACTGTCTGCCACGATTACCCTTTCTCGTGAGAATTCGAGAAGACGTATATACTTTCCGCATTTGGAGGAGCACACATTCCAAACCGGCAAAACATCCAAACGAAACTTCTTAACTCACTGATAGCGAAGTGACAAACCGGTCATTACTCATGAAGCATGGTGTGCTATTTGCAAAAATATAGAGCGAATGATTAAAAATGCAGGTGGCAACAGAACCTAAACATCAATTAAACAATTGCCGGAAACAAGTAAAACATCTGCAGTGTCCGCCAGCATGAAGTTACACTGCCACAAGATTATTCATTGTGCTGAGAGTAAGTGTAGCTTCTCCAAATCTTTCCTACATAAATCAAAATCTCCCGTTGCCACAATTTGTCGTCAACAACTTGAAAGCACAACATAATTTTTCTTTTTATTTAAAATATAGTTGCATTGCAGCTGAAAGTTGGTACAGCTCCGCTGCAAACTAAGCCGCCTGGGAGGCCACCTGTAATGGAGTAAGAACTCATAAATATATATAAAAAATAAGCTATAGTTGGTGCCGATGACACATATTGAGATACGTAGCATAATAATTTTCAAAAGCACAACTAATACTTTAGTTTGAAAAAACAACTTCTCTTCTGTGTCTCTCCCTCAAGAATGTCTTGTACGGATTACTAACTAATTCCTACAGACAACACAGTTCAAGCTTTACTATAAACGATTAAATGTTCAAATTTACCTCTGGCTTGTCTTCCTTTTTACCCCCGGTGAAAAACTTGTAACCTCCAAAAATAGCCGCACCCCACCCAGATAAGCTGACTAGCACAAACTGCATAAGTAGACGTTGTTAATTAAAAAATCCATAAATAACAGAAAGCTAGACATTAATTTCAACAGATATGCAGTCAGTGCCAAAAAAAAATACTTGAATTGAAATACTCTTTCAGGGATAATAAAAGTTAACTATCATTGATGAATATAGAAACATAATCAAAGCATACCCCCACAAAAAAAACGACAACAACATATAAGCATATAGAAACTCAATCAAATGCAGCAAATATCATATAACCACACCACACTGTAAGTCATAACTCAACTGCACAAAGAGAATGCTTAGCAATGGCTGGGCATATATGAAGTTCCTAAAAACAACAGCACAAAAGCTATTTATTAAACAGAGTATACAGAAAAGGTGATAGCCTGCAAGGATCTAAGGTGATAGCCTGCCTAGCCTTGTATATAGGTGGAGTGGGAGGAAAGAAAAAAAGAGAATCGAGTTGGAAAAGAGCAACGAGTGCGATTCAGTGGCTGCAGGGGTATACTAGTTTTTGAAATGCTGTATGTAAACATAGCTTGTGGAGAGGCATGCCTGTTGGGTAGTTGCAACCAACCAGAGGTATTTAGACAAAATACTTTGCATGAAGGTTTGACACTTTCAAAGAGGCATCAAGGTCTTCTGGGAAGACACTCGATGGTACAAGCAAATGCATAATAGAACCAAATCTTGTTTTCATAGGAATCACTATCGCAAACAAAACGAAATATCAACTGCAGTGATGACAAAGGCAACAGAGAGATGTAGGTAAGCCTGTAATTTGATTATGTGACTGAAGAAATGGACTAGCGGAACTTATGTAGTCAACCAGAACAAATTCTATAATTTCTTTTAAGCATGTAAATGAATTCATGAATTACGTATTGACTATATGACTGTCATCAAGATAATGAGTTAACGACTCGCCTAAAGTTCAGAAACCGACTCTCAAGTGCTTGTTCACATTCCTCCACGTTGTCATAACAGAGACCATTTGAGCAAGAATACACCATGCAAGGTAATGCAACTTTCTTCTTGAAATAATCTATGCAAGAAAAACACATACTGCTCCTTTTACTAGTTGCACAGCAACTCCTAGCACGACCAACAGCAAGAACTGAATTAAAACAAGATATCCAGAGGGGGAAAACTCACGTGCTCTTCCTTCCATTTGCTCGGGCTCAACGGGTCCTTCCACATGGGCACCTTCGTAGACCCGTGGCCGTCTGTCAAGCACACAGAAGGAACCCATCAGCAAAGGTAAACCACCATCAATCGCAACGACATGTCGCCCCCAAAAACAAACAAGTAAATAGGTGCGCCGATTGATCGCGGGACGCTCCGCATGGACACCTATTCAAACCGCATCGAACCCGCGCCGAATCCCCGACCAAATCGCACCCAAGGGGACCTGGCGAAACGGATCCAGGAACGGGCCCAACAGGGGAGCCGATCCGAACTACCGGCTCACGCGACTCGCGGATCTGGGAGCGGGCGAAGGGGGATTCGATCCGTACCTGCGGCGCCGGCGAGGCCGCGGCGAGCGACGAGGCGGGCGAGCGGGGAGGAGGAGGAGGACGCCGCCGCCGCAACGAGACGAGATGCCATCGCGACGATTCGAGCTCGTTCAGGCAGGTCTGGGTGTGTCTCGCTGCTTGGTGGGTTTGCTTCCTGGATGCTCTTCTAGGTTCTAGGGGTCGGTCCTGGGCTTTATGTTGGGCTGGGCCAGGAGTCGAGACGGATCCAGTTACATACACTAATCCGAGGTATATTGTGCTAAAAAAAATCCGAGAGGTATATTTCTACTTGTTTAGAGATGTATATTGTGCTAAAAAAATCTGAGTACTTGTTTTGAGATGGAAATTTCGGTGTGATACGATTTGGTTATGGTTTTAGTAAACATGGATAAGGACTTGGGGGCTGATTGGTTGAAAGCTCAAATTTTGACATGCCAAAACCTGGGCAACATCGATTCTTTGGCAACTTGTTTGGCCTAGGTTTTGGCTTGCCAAAATTGTGGCACAATGAACGAATCAGCCTCTTGATCTTGATTTGTGCTCCATTGGCACTAGGCACACACTTTAAAACATACCCTAACTTAAAATGCTACATCTGCCACTACACGAGACCATTCTACCACTGAGAATTAGAATGGGACCGTCATATTAGGATTGAATGCCCCTCATCCCACCTCATTCCACCTGGTTTGAATGAAAACCGAACAGACTCTAAGGTACACTTGGTAGTTTCGATTTGTATTGATAGTTCTACTTCTAAATCCGCGTTTTCAACAGGCTACATATTTGTTGTTAATTCACATATTGTTTTTGTCAATTTTGTGCCTTGAGCAGTGCAGGGACCCAACACATGAACATCGGTGTTATGAGTCGCAGCATGATATCGTGCTAGCTAACCATAGGTACCGACCCACCAACCTGGTACTATCATAAAGCCAGTCCACTCAAGGACTCTTTGCATTTTTTTAGGGATGTTTTTCTAAAAAAAACTATAAAAGATTACCTTAAGGGATGGTTTGGCAACCTCGCTTCTTTCCCGGGGCTGGAAACCCCACATAATATACGGCTGGGATCGCAAGCTGCATGCATACCTCCGCCGGCGTCGACGTCGATCGTTTTTCACGGAACGACTCCTCTGCCGGTGCTGTTTTCCGTGGAAAATAATCCACGACTCCTCTAGTCGGGCGCCCTTCCCCTCCTCGACGCTGATGGCTGATCCGTTGTTTCCTTCCTATGATCCTCTCGTCAATCATCCACTTCTTCCCGTGCTTGTCTGCCCTGTGTGGGCTTTCCTTCCCTGGGTAAGGTTACCTGGTTGCCATACAAGCCTAAGGCATGTTGGGTTTTCATCCAACCCAAGATGACTTGTTTAGGATTGAGCCCTCTTATTCCAATTTCCACCCCATTTCACCCAGTTTTGATGAAAACCGAGCATGCCCTAGTAGCTTTTTATTTGTATTGAAAGTTCTATACTTCTAATTTCTAAGGACCAAACACACAGCACAAACCCCATCCAGCAAACCAATTTGGAGAGGCAACAAACAAAGTAACAAACCGCAAGAAGATGTAGAAATACCATTGATTGTTCGATTATTTAGCACTTCCAAACACATAAGTAGCTAGCTAGAGTGCATCCAACTCGAACGAAAACATGGAAATGGACATCTCGATCAGTCGCTCCTTCAAATAATTATTGTGTTTATTAACGCATCTCGCGTGAACATAATGTGCATCGATCCTACTGTACCACACACTCGATGATGATGCACATCAATTACTTCTAGTCCATCGTGATCACCGGATGAAGAAGAGACGGCGGGTACAGCCTCTTGGCCCCGGTGGCCTCCTGGATCCTCTGGCCGAGTGGCCGACGGCTCCCTCTGGCATCCTCCTTGTACAAGGCGTAGGACACCCAGCTCACCACCTCGGGGGCGAGGCAGGCGATCAGCTGCAGCGGCCGGTACGTGGACGGCCACGTCACGTACCAGTCACCGCTCCGGATGCCGTCCATGGCGACCTCGCAGAACGTCTCCACTCGCCCCACCGGGAACACCCCGATCTGCACCTGTGAAGAGCGAACCACAGTGTGAATCTATCTATAGAAAAACGAAATGAGAGAAAATCTGGCTGCTAATCTTTTAAAAAAAACAAAAGAAAATCTGGCGACTAAAGCTCACATCTCTGGCCTCCTCGTCGACGGCGACCTCGCCGCCTCTCTGCATCCCCTTGCTCTTGGTCAACTCTGACTCGACGAACCCTGGCGTGAGGATGGTGGTGCCGACCTCCAAGCCGAGCTCGGCTCTCAGCGTCTCGTAGAATCTGAGCACTGCTGCTTTGCTGGCCTGTCGATCGTATATTTTGTCGTATACGTGTGTGTACAGGACAGGAAAAAAAAACGAACATGAATAGTTATTCAGTCCCGACCCCTTCCACCGAGCCAGCGACCGCGCCCGACCGCCCCCAGTCGCGCGGGAGCACGCCTCCCTCCGTCCATTGTTTTTTTTTGTCTTTCGTTTTTTTTCTCGCACTCGCCGCGAGGGAGCGAGCTCCCTTTGCCTTTGTTTTTTTGTCCCGTTTTTTTTTCTCTTCTCATGCCGTTTCTTTTTCCTTGGATGGATAGACATCAGTCGTCATGTGGTGGCCATGAATTTTATTACGGTAACGACATGTCCAGCCAGGTTTTGTAGCAGTATACTGTACGTGCACATGTATTGTGTTCAGGTCTTTTAGAGATGCGTCGCGCGTGTTTCCATCTTGAATTAATTAGTGTATACTCTATATTTTTTTTTCAAAAGATGTCTTTGTCTCTGCGATCAACTCAATTTTTATCAAATCACATATACTTTTTAATCGGTGGAACTTCTCTACTCTAAAAAGAACTTAAGGGAGACAAAAACATCGTGCAAAAATTGTCGCCCGCCCCCTTTCGTCGTGCGTCGGGTCCATCCGAAACCCCCCGCGCCTCCTACCGAAAATCTCGCGATTGCAAAAGGGAGCGCGACGTACGCACCCTCCAATGACGCCGCGCATTCACCGCTGCAACCGTCGTCCGTCTGCCGAAATCCCACGCCTCCCCCGGGGTTTTTTTTCGTACGTCTACCTCCCACAATACCTCCCACGATTGACGGTTTCCTTTCTTCAAGCTTTCGCGATCCCCCCGATCTATCACGAGCTCTCCCCTCGATCACGAGGCCTCGCTGCCCTTCCTCGCCGGTGACAGGCGGCCGCGCCTTCCACCCGTCTCCGATCAGCTGGCTTCGTCCGGCCGCCCGACGTGCCTTGCATCGTGAACAGCTTCATCGACGTACATCAACTTCCATGGAGCTGACACACTCCGATCCGATGCCCTCACGATCCCACCGAGCACCGATTACACGCCGCCATCGTCCTTCCGTCACCGGGCCACTTGATGTGCTGCCCATCGCCTTGCCGTCCTCCGATCTGTTCCCATCCGCTGACCACGACCCCCCCTCTCCGTTCCCGGCGCAGCCACGGTTCCATGCCACCACCATCCCCATGCGTTTCATACTGCCGCGGTGCGAATCCGGCGTGCGACCAAATCCAACCACTTTCCTTCTCTGGATATTTCTGCTCCGAGCAATATACAATCCCTGATAGTGCGTTTCATCTTCGGTATCATTATCCCATTGCGAAAAGACAAGGTGTCTGTATAGATCATGGAGATCCTGGCCGATTGGTGAAGGGCGTGAAAGCTTCAGGCAGCTGCAATCAAGAGATTGCCATCGATTTGAGGTGAATTGGTCTCCTTCGTAGAGCAGATTGTCTCAAGTATTCGTTTTAAAAAAAAAAGATTGTCTCAAGTATGTATAAAAAAATAACTCTGTACTTGCAAGGAAAATAGGAGCAAGAGATTATCATCGATTCAGGTAGTGTTTCTGCTTGCTGGTTGATTTCAAATAGAACTATTGGAAGCAAGGAAGAAGAAGAAAAATGCTACCGACATTGCAAGTGAAAAAAGACGCTCATACGACTGTTTATGTAGGGACAACAAAGGGGGTTGTACTGATGAAATGTTAAGAGTTGCTAACGCCTGGGGTGTTTGAAGGACGCTGACCTGGATTTCTCATGCCTTTTTTGTGTCTGTCAAGGAGCCCCAAGACCTCTCAAGTAGTTCAACAAGATTCAACTAAATGTATCGGAAGTGTGCATTGGGTGTGCAAGCGGTGTAACGGGTGTGATTCTTACTCAATGTATACTTTTGTATAGGTGGTTATAACTCTGTATTTTGATGTTTGTTAAGTAATGAAAATTGGGTGATGTCTAACTATGAGAAAAGAGAGAATTATTGGGATCTTAGCTACCATATTATAAACTTATTTTCTATTGTACTTGTACATCCAAGTTTCCTTCCATAGGTGTTTCAACACAAGTTTTGCCACCCGTAGCAACGCACGGGCACAAGCTAGTCTCTACATATTTTTGTAACTTGGTCAATGGTCTTGCAAAACATGGGACAATCAAAATCGTCTGCTACCTCATTAACAAAGCATTTGAATCCATCTAGACATTCGTTAATTGAATTAACTTTTCTCAAGATTGTTTATCACTCTAAATAAAGTATTTTGTTGCAATTGCACAGAACAATGCCACTTAAATATTCCAATCACGCCCGTAAGTAACTTGCATGAACAGGAAGCTAAGTAATTTTACAATACCGTTTGTCATTGAATAAGCAGTAACTTAACAAAAATATGTCATTGAACAAGTAGGAAGATGTGTCATGGAATGCAAACTGAATAATAAATCTCATTTATTCTATGTTTCAAGACCCATTTTGTTCCTCGTCATTATTTCAGCTAGCTTGTAGCCGTTGTTGTTCTTTCAGCATTCTTCTATCATCGTACAAAATGGCATTTGTTGCCTGCAATCAGATCAGGAAAACAAAGGTTAATCTATGCCGCCTCCCACATCCATCCATCTACGTATGAGAAGTCAGAAAAAAGAAAGTTCAATTGCATTCAACAAATCAATAATCAAGACAGCTAAAGAACAAGATCCAACCCAAAATTCAGTTCAAAACTGGTCTCCATTTGCTATATAGTATGGAACTACTTGCCAAGATAATAGATAAATTCACAACTAGGAATACAGTACTAGGATGGGTAGTATCAGAACAGGTGCACCACACATTCATTCACGAATTCAACCAACAATTTCATTGTGCTAGCATCATCCGAACACCTACAACAGGGAGTGAAGATGGAGATAAAAGAGAAACAAAAAGTTCTAATATTATAGTAGAAAAAATCAATATCAAACCAACATTTAAACAGGGCACAAGGTTTCAGGTAAAATATAAATGAAGAGCTTTTAAAATTAATTAGTACAGATAAAATAGCAAACCTAATGTATGTCAAATAATAGAAAAGGCAAGAAGCGTCTGTTACTTTCAACACTGCTAAGAATAAATATAATTTCTATATTACTTCGAGCTTTCAGCTTTGCAATTGGATTACCTAGGATAGATGCACTTGCAGTTGCAGCATAAAAAAAAAATAGTTTGAAATGAACCACACATCTGTATTCTGCCAGTATCAAGTACAAAGTATATGGATTGATGCAATCTGACAGGATCCAATGGCCAAAGGTTTTTTTTTTTTCAGCCTCTGATGGCATGCAATTGGGAAATCACTCATGTGAAATTTGTAAAAAATTATTCATGTTTAGTGACCAATAATGCAACAGCCAGAAATGACATCCTAAGACAGGAAGACCATATGATCGGAATGTTGGTGGAATTATGGCAGGAAATTATCACCCCAACAAGGCAAAACGTTAAGGTACATGTTTCATGCCATTATATATGTGTGTATGCCACATCATAAATTAAATTCCCTCACAGCAGAAAAAAAAAGAAAAGACATCAGACTGAATACTGCAATACAAAGATCCTAATCTACCATACATGTACAGTGATCATTGACCGGCATCTGCTTTGCAAGAAACCTGGGTAATTAGGACTATATACGAAGTAATCACTCAGTAATGAAGAGAAATTTGGATATGGAAAATCAGAACATGAATCTACCTCAAATGTAACATGGTCTTGCGCCACCGCCATCTGATTTGTGATAACCAAGGCAATTAGGACTGGACATTGACGAATCACTCGCCAAAAAAGGGATATTGGGATATAAAACACTCCAAACTGAAAGGCTTAAATAGGCACTATCACACAGACGAAAGAAATAATCAACAAAGAGATGGGTTACGCAAGTACGAGATTGCAACAATATACTGCACAAATCATTGGCAACTACAGGGGCAATAAAATCAACTGCAATCATACGGAAAAAAAATAGAGAGCACGTTGCGCTGGGGAGAGAATCAGATCCTATTAATCCGAAGCAATCCACGGTGGAGGAATCAAAACGACCCTGCAACTACGAAATTGCAACAATCTACAGCCAATAATGCTCTACTACCTGCATAAATCATTGGTACTAATGTGGGAAATCAATCAAAATCAATAGAAGCCACAGGGGAGAAGAAAAGAGGACACCTTGAACCGGATAATCAGATCTCAGCATTCCGAAGATATCGACAGGGTAGGGGGTGGATAGGATGCACTCGCCACGGAGGGAGAAAGAAAATGCGATTCCATTCCAGTGGACCGGAATCAGGCGGTGTAACCGGCGAGGAAAGAAGGAGGAGCAGTGGACCGACCACACGGCGGCCAGCCTCTAGCTAGCCAGCCGTCGAGACTATGCAAACTTCTTGGTATGGAGCGGATGTCCGGACCTCGGCGAAGGGGCTGGCCGAGGCGACCGGAGGCTGGTACCTATGGGGCTCCGCGTTGCGCCGGTGGGAGACTCACCGGAGCGGCGTACGGGAGGGGGGCCACAGTGACCGGCGTGGATCTCTGCAGCTCGCTAGGACGGTCGCCGGCGGCGCAGGGTCTCGACGGGATGGCAGGTGGCGGGTACCTCTGCAGCTCTGCGACGATGCGGCAAGCCGGCGGGACTGCGGGAGACTCTCACCGGGGCGGCACAAGGGGGATAAACGGCTCCTGGCACCGGCGCGGACCTCGGCACCTCGCCGGGGCCGCACGGGATGGAAAAGCGGAGCGTCCCGAGAAATTGGAACCGAATGGCCCACGATCTGCAAAAGGTATTTTTTAATTAGGGAATTGTCGAAAGACCGGGAGGATCTAATAACCGACGTGGGAGAGAAGAAAAAAAGAGTTTTTTTTGCAAATATTATTTTTTTTAAAGTTAATCGCGGAAATAATAGTCGTTTTGAGAAAATAGCAGAAATAATACCCAGTCGGCGCTGAAGGGCCGATTACAGGCCTGTCGGCCACTGAAGGCCCGACTAGCTATCTGGCGCCGCCGTGGCACGCGACAAAACAGATGTCGGAGCCGGGAGGCACCTATCGGCCGTTGGAGAGCCGATAGACTGTCTGCAGCCTTCAGACAGGCCTATCGGCTCCACAGGCATATCGGCTATTGAACAGCCGACAGCCGATAGGTTCGATCCACCAGCAGCGCCATTCAGTCCTGTGCCCCGGAAAGTAAGTGAAAACGATCAAGCTAGGGGGCTAGTTGCGCGTCGCTATGTGCGTGGCCGGGGCAGACCCGCCGTGTTCTCCGCATCGCCGCATGTGTGTGCACTGTTGCAATATCGAGTACTCGCTTGTAACATGCCGTAGAAGCTAGATCCCTTTGCTTTGGCCGCCATGCCAACGGGGCAAGTATTTCCCGGCCGGTCATTTACTTATTGCTAGGGGTAGCTCGGCGACGAGACACTAGTTGATTGTACGGCGAGCTAGTTGACACACAATTATATTGCCTTATTAGCTAGGGTGGTTAGCAATGATGCAGGCATGCCGGCTGGCTGCGGTGCGGCGCAACACGCAGCTCAGCAGCCGTTCAATTCCATCCAGAGCACGCAACACCAATCACTCTCACTCCGCAGCGCGCCGCCGTTGGCCACCTGCGGGTCCGAGTCCGACCTAGCCAGGAGCGGCCCGGCATGCTCGGATGGGCTGGCTGCCTGCCGGGCCAGCCTATCGGCTGTTGAGGAGCCGATAGGCCCTGTCGGCTCCTGCAGGGCCGATACGTAATGGCGTGGCTTCAACGCCCGACCGACAGCCTACGTGACAAGATCAGTCGGCCTTTGAACTGCCGATAGGCCCCTGTCGGCTGCTCAACAGCCGATAGCTGCCCTATCGGTCATCTAATAGCCGACTGGCTATTATTTCTGCTATTTTCTCAAAACGACTACTATTTCCGCAATTAACTTTAAAAAAAATATTATTTCAAAAAAAACTCAAGAAAAAAAACGGACGGAAGAGGTGGGAGACGCGGTAGCTGGGTCGATGGGCAGGAGGAAGCTGGGTCGGGCCCAATAATATTTTGTGCTCAGGGTAGTATACAAAGCTACTATATATATACATACATACATATATACACACGTGTATGTACAGGACATAAAAAAAGAAACAATCTATAAACGAACTGGAAGACAAACACGTACTCCCTCCGTCCCATAAAGAGTGCAATCCTGAGATTCAAAAAAAATCCCACAAAAAAATGCAATTCTGGGTATCTGACAAAGAAAGAGGGTCCCACCAATGTTATCCTGCCCCTGCGCACCGGTCGCGTCGTCATCCACTCGGCGCCCCAACAACCCTCGCGTCTCCCTGCACATCGTTCTTCCCCGCCGCCCCTCTTGCACTCTCCTGTCAATCTCCAGCCGCCGGTCCTCTCATCCCTATGGTTGGAAGCAACGGCCACCGGACTCGGGGCGCTGGACGCCAGAGCCGATTGATTGGTGGTGGGAGTGCCGGCGGCCCTCAAAGGAACCATCCGATTCGCAGCAGCACTAGGCAGATTAGGGACGCCGTCCGCTGGAGCCGGCGATTCCGCGGCCAGAGTTCCTGGACTAGAGGCCCCTTGCGATGGACCACCTCCCGCCTGCGCATGGACTTCGATGGTGAGCTTTATATCGCTGATACGGAGGACCAAGGGTTTGGGTTGGACCCTGCCATGCTGTGCCCTCAATCGGAGGCGCAACATAGTCCTGATTCAATGGGCACCGATCCTGCCATATCACGCCCTGAATCAGAGACACAACTCTGCCCTGATTCGGAGCCCATGGTCGGCAAGGATGGCGTCTTGGGCATAGGGGAGACGCCAGAGGATGAATGGCCGACTGCTGGGGATCAGGATGTTGCCTCCATAGATGGGTCTGCAATAGCCCTGATGAAGCATGTGCCATCTGACACAATGGCGGAGCAGCCGCCTGCTGAGGAAGAACACAAGGCTGCCGTTGAGGAACACATGCAGCAGAAGCCTACACTTCGTACACTTAATGATTGGCGTCGGGCACTCTTTGATGACGAGAGTCATGCATCAAGGAAGTTGAGGCCGGACATCGGGACAGAAGATCATGGCACTGAAAGTGTGAAGAAGATAGGAGGCCCCACTGAGAATGCATCCATTTCAGATGCAGAGACTGACGATGAGGGAGTGAGAACCTGTGATGAGCATGGGATTGATGTACGTGGGCATTCCCAGGTGGATGATGATGGCGATCTGGAAGAGTTGGCAAAGGACCTGATATCTATCTTCATACCTGCATACTCCACGGTCATCAAGAAAGGACGTCCTTAATTAGGATCATTTGCTTGGTTTCAATGAATCTCGTCAGTAATCTTAGGTACAAAGAATAATTCTTTTATGTTCCTACTCCCTAGAGGAATTACAAGTGATTTTAGTTATCAATTATTTATGTTCCTAGAGGCATTACAGGTAATTTCATAATCATTTGTATAATGTTCCGTACACTAAATATTATTTGACAATAGAAAACATAATCCATGACAAAATGTTTGAGAATGAACAAAATGACCATAATATTCTAATTTCCTATAGCCTCTATTGCACTCTCATATAGTTGTCGATCACAATGGAGACGTCTAGGAAGAATGCCAAGCGCCTCCAGATTATCTTTGCCAATGTGAGGGATCTTGTATCTGTTCCCTCCACCGTCTTTCATTACCTCCATCATACAGCCTTGTAGTGTTAGGAACACCTTTTTCAACAGAACTGGATTGTACTTCCAGTATTCATTTATAACATTCTCAATAAGCTCATCTATATTTCTAGAAGAACATGTGTATGCATAGGACTGTAGAGAAGCAAAAAAACCAAGGTCAAGGACATTCATATCTGGTGAATTTGCAGGCTGAGATATGATACGTATGTCGAGTCCTGTTTGCGCTACAGCCGCCGCAAACTGAGCATCATTTGGTGGCACATGAGACGGTGCATTATCCTGCTGAATCCATATAGTTCTTCCCCTGTCTTCTCGAGGCCAACGTGCTACAATAGCTGGCAGTAGTTTAGAAATCATGTATGACCTCATAACGTCCCTGCCAACCTTCATTGTCTTCGTTACTGGGGTCCCCCTTGGTCTATTATCACTCCTCCTCTTTGCTGGTTCCTATTAAAAAAATAGGCAGTGTCATGTAATGGTTCACTAATGTTGCAAGGAAAATAACCCAGTTCATAATATAGGAATACCTTTCTAACAAAAGCCCACGTTCCAAGCTTTCCATCAAATGTGCAATTACCTTCGGCATCCTTTCTAGGTAGTGCAACTCCTGAGAAGAACATCACTTTGTCAATAGAGTTTTTGTTTTGTACAGTTCTGTGTGGATCCTCCTCATCTGGAAGCAAGTAAAACTTCCTATTCCTTCTTGATGCATTGTACCACTTCTCATCAACGTGGATAATGTTGTCCATCTCGAAGAACTTGGGATCATCAGGTAAAAAACTTGGATCTATCATGGAAACACACCATCTCAACCTATCCTTTTTGTTCTTTTCCTTGAGCAATGGCTTTAGAGAGTTGGAATGTTGCCGTAGCATTCCTTCTTTGAACCACCTGTGAAGGGTGCTTCTAGCATAACCCGTGGCTTCTGCTAGGTGACGGATAGTGCCCCTTCTGTTAAGGGGAATCTGAGCAACATGTGATAGATCAATTTGAACTTTTTTGCGGCCACAATTCTTCGGTTTCCTAGACCTTACATCCACTGGAACTCCAGCTTCACGGCAATGCTTCACTCTATTCCAAATACGCTGTACTGCATACCTACTGACGTTAAACTTAAATGCTACAATGGTTGTAGCATTTTTTTGTAATTTTCCATTCCTACTCCTCTCAAGCAAAGCTGCATATATGTCTTGCCTTTGCATCTCAGTCAGATTCTTTGATCTATGTGCTTCATTTCCACTTTCATCAATAGAGTCATCCAGGATCTCTTGATCGAAGTCAATGTCCTCTTGAACAACATCATAATGTTAGATTTAAAAAGTAATTAATGGATGTATCTGTATAGGCACTACCCTATAATTACCTCCATCAAATTGCTGAAAATCTACAGGTCCATCGTGCATATCAAAAGGATGAAGACCATAGTTGTATGGCTCCTGCTCGTGATCTGTGATTATATGATGATTTGTTAATTCAACATTAGCAACGTTTATGTGTAAATATTTTTGTTCCACTACTACAATTGGATAACGTACCTTGGACAAATTGCTCTGCTACCTCGTCAGGCCCTACGTTGTTTGGCCCCTGATCGTCAGGTGCATCTTCATCTGGCTCTTCGTTGAGATCAAAATCTACAGGTGCCTCGTTCATATCAAAAGGATGAACACCGACGTTGTCTGGCCCCTGATCGCCACCTGTGATAGTGTATATGATGTTTTGTTAATTAAATTTAGCAACATTTGTGTGTAAATCGTTGTTCCAGTATTACGATTGGTACTGTACCTTGGACAAACTCCTCGACTATTTCGTCAGCCTCTTCGTTGAGATCGAAATGATACAGACCTTGGTTGCCGCCTCCATTGTCTTCCGCATCTTGGTTATCAGGTCCTTCTTCTTCGTCGCCTACCTGAGCTGGCACGTTGAGATCCATGGCCACCAGCAAGGTTTATGTCGTGAATGGCAGGCTATTTGACGGGAGTGTGGCATGGACTTTTAGATGCGTCCAAACTTTCTATTTTGTTTTTTGCGCCTCATATGAAAATTGTTTCCATTCGTCCGTCCAAAATAATGGCGCAGGTTTAAAAGTCGAGTGTATTTTGCGCAGGATGGAGCCGGTTAAATAATTCATCCAATTGTTTGTTTGGCGCCATTATTTTTGGCGCCAGCAGCATGCCGAATTATTTTTAGTGCAAATTGAACGCAATCACTGTTTTCAATCTGTTTGCTACATGCATGCCGTCAATTACGGCCGCGACAACCGGCACGCTCCCAAACAGCCGATCGGGAACGTGTTCTGTTAACAAGGGTATCATGGTCATTTGTCCTCTCCACTAATCTGTCTTAAAAAAACTAGGATTACACTCTTCATGGGACGGAGGGAGTAATACTTATGTTTCTTTAATTTGCTTACATTGTAGAAGGCCGTCCTCGACGTGGCCACCGTCCCCGCTACTGAGGAAAACACGATGAGTTTCCCTCTGCTGGCCTTGAGGTGCGGCAGAGCATAGTAGGTTGGGTAGACACAGCCCCCAGAAATTCACATCCTCAACACGCGCAAAGAAGATGGCCTCAATTGGTACGTAGTATTGCATTAATGCGAATTAGCAGATCGAACTTGTATCGACGTGCAAGACTGTGTATTACCATGAGTTTTGTGAAGGCAGATATGTTGGTGACTTGATCGAAGGCGCAGCTTGACCAAAGGCCGGCATTGGCAACCAGGTGGTTCACTGAAGGTACAGTAAAGACAGAGGCCTGTGTTAACCAGTCTGTGTCCAATTAAGAAGCTACGGATTAGGATCGCACGTTTGCCGTAGTGAGCGACGGCCGCCTCAACGGCGCTCCTTGATTGCTCGGGGTCCGTGACGTCGGCCGGGAAGACGAGGGCGTCAGGCGCGCCGCGCTCCAGGGCGGCCGCGGCGACGCTCTTGAGCGCCTGCTTCCTCCTGGCCACCAGGGCCAGGCACGCGTCTTCCTTCGCGTACTGGTAGGCAAGCTCCTATTTTGCTCATGCGGAGTAGTTTGAAATAAGTATTTCGAATTTCAAAAAAAAGAAATAAGTATTTGTTCGAGCACGAGCCGGAGTCCGCCTGATAAACCTTATACTTTGCACGTGTGCCCATATTTTCCCTATATTTACAGTAAGGCAGGATTATATTTATATGACAACCGTCCAATGGTTCAACCAATTTTCTTATATCATTAAGTTGACTCTAATAGAAAATGTGGTCATCATCCTTGGTTATACCATTTGTTTTCTATGCATCCCATGAAAAGAGATGGAGAGGGATGAAAACGGACAAAAAGAAAATCTCATTTTCGTTTCGTTCGTTTTTCTATATTTATCCTGTATTTATAAGTACGGAAACGGGATGGAAAATGAGAGAGAAGTAACCGGGAACGGGACGGATACACGAGAGGGTCTGTCCCTCATGGGTTTGCGGGATCCCGTTTTCAGCCGAAAAAAATCTGTATTTATCCTATTTTCAATTTATACGGAAAAGGCCAAGCAAGACGCCCAAGAGGCCCAAATGCACGCCAGCGCCTGCCCCGCCCTGCTCGACGCGTCGCTCGCCCACCCTGGCGCTTGTGCCCAATGCATCGAAATGCATCTCATTTTTTCTGTCGAAGGCATGCAGCACCAAGGCACAAACGCATCCATTTCTACTCTAGCTTCTTGCATATCAACATATATAGCTCCGTACAAGTAGTGAAGTAGGCAGGCAGTAGCACTAGATATTACCTGTATATGTATGCGGCATCAGGAGGAGGATTGAAGGACTAGAAGGGACAAGAGTGCAACCATGCACGACTGCAATCAGGTTTCTGCAGCAGCGATCTAGGCATAGTGTTAATATTGACATGCAATGGCATTAGTCTGTGTTTAAATGTGATGTCTTATAGGATTACTTATGTATTGAAGCATGGCATCGTGATGTAAAACCCGGTTCTCGTGCCGTTTCCTTTGTATCCCCACTCATATTTTTTTCCGTATGCCCATATATCTCGGTTCCCGTACCGTTGCTGGCTATTCCGGTTTCTGCCCTGTTCCCAGTGAGAAAATACGGCAACGAAAATGAGCAAGGGGTTTTCCGTCCGTTCCCGTCCATTTTCTCGTCCTGCAGTATGTATGTGTTGTATCATGTCCGCATCCTCATCCTTATAATAGAAAACAGATCTCACATCCTATCGGTGCCTAATTCGGTCACACTGGCACAAACAAGTGATTGCGATGCTAACCACTCGCTGTTCCGATGGCGGACCTTGGTGTCGGAGACGCAAGAGTTTTTATCCTGGTTCCGGTCACGGGGCCGTACGTCCAGCAGCGGTGCGGAGCACCGAGTTCGTGTTGCTCGTAGTAGGGGATACAAGCAAAGTGTGAGAGGGAGATGAGCTCCCAAGTCCCTGGATGCCAACACGAGTGTGGTGGCTGAGCGTAGAGTGTGTGGTTGTGCTGCGTGTGTGATCCTTGAACTTGGCCCTTTGCATGGGCTTCCCTCCCCCTTTTATAGTCGAAGGGAGAGAGATGAGTACACACGTGTGCGTGCTTAACGGTGTTCTTGTCCTAGAGTGACGTAGCACTGGCGTGTTGTCCATGCCGTGCACTGTGGAGGCGGGAATCGCGCCTTCCTACCCCTGCTGACGGCATGATGATTGTAGCGTCGACTTGACGGCTGGTCATGACGGTGCGCTGCTTCGAGGGTTGGACTTTGACGATATCCTTTGAGGGTCGCCTTACGAGAATGAGGGCGCCCTCGAGGTGAGCAGAGTGGTTGGCATAGTAACACTGCCGCATTTGGTCTGACCGTGCAGCGTTACATCCAAGTCCACTGTGTCGGGTGGATTTGACCGGGGTCTTATCCGTAGCGTGGGTGGTGGCGTGGTGCAGTGAATCCCACTACAGAGGAGCGTCATCATGACCGGAGTTGATGGGTCGCAGAGCCCCGGGCGCAGTTCCTGGTGCGGCAAGCTCGAGCGCGGCTGAGCCTCAATCATGGCGGAAGCGCCCGCTCGAGGGTGGTCGTCCACCTCGAGCGTGGCTGGGCTCGATTGTCACGAACATCCCCGCTCGAGGGTGGTCGTCCACTCGAGCGGGACGGACGCCGTGGTGGAGTTGTCGTGATGGGCCTTTGCCGGGCCGCAGAGCCAGGCCGACTTCGTTGTGGGCCTTGCTGCCAAGTAGTTTAGGGCCCAAGTTAGGGTACCCCAACTATTGGTACCCGACACATCCTCACATGAATAAGTAATATATTACATATCAAGCAAGTGTGCCTAAGGCATGCACAGTACAACGACCATCTGTAAGATTTTTGGATGACATGTAATGGGATCTTGTAAAATTGATTTATTGATTGTTTCTTAATAATCCTTATACTAATTCATGATTATACTAGCTACTCCCTCCGTCCCAAAAAGGATGCAACTATGGGTTGCGTGCCAACTAAAGTGATTCTTGTTTGACCAAGTTTATAGGGAATAATATTCATAGTTATGACTCAAAATAAATTTATTATGAAAATACATTTTGTGATTAATCTAATGATGTTTATTTTATATCATAGCTATTAACACTTTTTAATTTATAATTGGTCAAACTTAAGCTACTAACACATGGTACTATTCCAAAGTTGCATTCTTTTTGGGACGGAGGTAGTAGCTAGTCTTGTTCACAAAAAATATTATATTGTAAGTCCGTCTTAAGCACGTTTCTTATTAAAAAAGTTTCTGCAAATTTGCAAAATGAAAACCATCTGAATCAAGCCTAAGTTATGCTAGCCATCGTTGTATTGTACTCCTCTCAATTGCCGTTCACACGCTGTCGTGATCAAACTGCGCCATCGTTGCCTCACTGGACACCGGCAGGCGGCGGCAGCAGCTGCCGTCCGCCGCCTCCCAACTGCCGCAGCCCATGACGTGTCTGCTCTCCCAGATCAATAGATACGCAAAGCAGTCCACGTCTGCATTGCCTGCTGACTGCTGCTGCAACGTAACCCCATTACTGAGTTCGATCAAACAATGTTTGCATTGCATAATTCTTTTCATTAACATTTTATTTTTGCGACCGTTTCATTAACATTTTCACCCGATAACATTTACGTTACCAATAAAGTTCCACAACCAAACAACACCTAAATTCGATAATTACATTATAACCGAATTCCTATAGGATTGAAAACCATCTAGAATCCAATGAAACGATCAAAGGGATGCTAAGTGGTGTTTTAACATGTGTCATGTATGTGATGGCTGTTTGTCTATTGGCCATGTTTTTTTATAGGCAAATAGCAAATATAATCGAATATGACATTGGATCGAATCATCAACATTGTCTTCCTCCTTGTCACCATCGTCTTTCTTGCGCCAAGCCCATATGGCCCTTCCCACCGTTGAGCTCCACCTCTTCCCGCCGCCGAATTCCACCACCACCCGTGGCCGGCGGTGATGTGCCGCCATGCTGCTCCATCCACAACCCACCGGCCGCCACCCACCGGCATCTCTTTAAGCCCACTGTCCATGGAAATCTCCTCAGCTGAACCCATAAACTCCAATTCGACAATCCCCAGTCCTCAAATCCTAACCACTAACCTCAACTATGGTCGGATCTCGCTCCGGGTTATTGGATTTCACAAGTGAGGCGGTGATCAATCTATCCAAGGAGATGCACTCGCCCCCTCCTCCATCGCCTCACTCCTGGCTCTGATGGCGAGACGCCGCCGCCGCCGCCATCGCCCTCCAATGAAGCCACTGCTAACCTTGTCATCGACCACTCAAATCGAGTAAAGCTCAACCATGGATTTGAGGGAGAGATGTGCAAATAGAGAAAGTCTCGTGGGCAAGACGAGCTGCAACAAGAGAAGATAAGGCTGGAGGAGGTGTGGGCATCTAACGGGATTGTGGGCTCCGCTAACTGGCTTGTGCGTGGGGAATCTCCACGTATAGAGTGATGAGAGGGTTTTGTGATTAGATTATGTGACACACACGTTACAAATTATTTGTCTTTTCTCTTAAAGGTGACTCAATCAATAATAGAAATGTGACATACATCTATATATATTCTAAGAGCTTTCTTACAGCGCTTGGAAATAACAAGAGTCGTTCATTCTCGTAGATCTAATGGTCATTAGTGAAAAGGAACCTGTTATAAGGAACCAAAGTTGTGGGCCCGAAACTAAATTTAGTGGACCAGGAACCATTTTCGATATTAACTATAAGGGTAAATTAGTACTTTCAATCAACATTTTTTCTAAAAAATTCAATCAGTAACGTTTCGTCTTTTCTTTCCTGCTCCTTGACGTTTCATCTTCTTCCTCGAGAGTACTCTGCTTCCTTTCTTCTCGGCCTCTAGGACGGACTGCTGGCGGCGAAGCTTGGCCTGCAAGGGGTGTGAGGGGAGGGGCTCGCGCCGCGGCGCGGGGTGCAGCCGCCGGAAATTTGGAGTCAGCCGCTGGCGATTGGGTGATGCGCTGAGCTCTCGCGTGTGGTCGCCGCCTCGCCGGGACTCGCGGCGCTGCGGCTCGCTCACACGCCCGGCCACCGGAGCTCGCGGACGCCGGGGTTCGCCCGCGGTTGGAGGACCTTGTGGTGAGATGCGGGCCGCTGGAGCTCACAGACGCCGGGGTTCGCCTGCGGTTGGAGGACCCCACGGTGAGATGCGGGCAGCCGGAGGTCAGCCGTAGCCACCGGTTTGCCGGCATGCAGCAGCCCATCAGCACAGGGTGGGAGGGCTTCACCTCCTCACCGACACGGGCTGGTCAGTCAGCAACTCACCTTCCTCTTCCTTCCTAAAAAGTCAAGATTCATCGATTACTGTCCTTCTCTGTTTTCCAATTGCACTGTTGTTCTTTGTGATTTATTTCTGTCAATTGCTAACCAATGCTAGGTAGCCTGTTAGGCAAATGATTATCTTTTTTTTTGTTTTATTTACTTAATTTCGCCCGCTCTTCTTGTTCTTTTTGGTTTGCTACATGTCTGCAGCAACGCAAATTGGTGAGGTTGCTCTTATCGCTAATCTTGTTCTTTTGTTTTGCTACAGATGTCTGGAGCAATGCAATGTCACGCAGATCGTGGAGGTCCGATGACTGCTTCGATTTCCCATGGTGTCACTACTGATTAGTTCGGTGAGTTTTTCAAATCCACATCATGCTCTGATGAGAGTGAAGATGATTGGTCAATATGTATCGAAAATAAGAAATCTTGCTGATGAATGCACTTCAGTTCTCGGGGGCCACTGAACGCTGCATTGATTGCTACAAAATAGAACACTGACCAGTTACTAAAGCGCAATGCAATGTAAATTTTCTGTTACATAAGGACGAGGAAAATAGTGGTAAATAGTCATCACTTGTAAGAGAGAATAAACGTCACTAGAAAACATTAATATTGCATAGTTTAGCTAAACATAATGGCTTTGGTAGGATTGTCTTTATCTCCACAAACTAAAACAAAAGCATTCGTGAGGGCTTCTCCCCGCAAGTAGATGTCTGAACTGCAAACCTGTCCATTTCGTCAGATGCAGGTAGAACCGAAAAGGAATAAAGACAGAAGGTTATGTATTTATGTGTTTGTAAATTAGCTCAGAGACTGACTTTAAACTTCTCCAACTTAAGGATTTCTTTCTCCCAATCAGAATATCGATCATCCCTAACTGGACCATGCATCCAGATAATCGGACAAAAAAGTAAAAGGAACAAAAATTCATATGCCTGATGAACAGCCAAAAATATTAGAGCTATCATCAGGTCATGCATTTCATTTTACACGAAGGACACGATTCAGGTCATCCCAGATTCAGGACATGCATTTCATTTTACAGGAAGGACACGATTCAGTTCATCCCAGATTCAGGAATGCCCTATTATCCAGAAGAGTTGATTAAATGATTACAGAGGACAGGCCAAAAGACTTCTTAAAGCTCATCTAGTCAACTGAGAGCATCATGAAAATGACATATTCAAGGTCTTCTTGCCGAGAGTCTCTGATTTCCCTCACTTCTTTTAACGTTTTTCTTGGAAGGGACAGCAGCAACAGCCATGAAAAAAATGAATACTTTGAAAGGGCCATCAAAGATGGAGATCCCTAACCCTGCCTGCGTAAAGAAACACGAAGGATGAGCTTGCATCATATTAGTTGCTAAATCAAATACCCTAGCAGTACCAGAAAAAAAAATACCCTAGCAGTACCAAAAAGTCCTGACCATTGAGACAGTATCAAGAATTTAAGTACCTTATCACAACATCTGTATCGCCTTATTATAGTTCCTCATCCTCGCTTCCCTACTCCCTCTGTCCCTATTTAAACGTCGTTTTGGGTTTTCGTGCCGTGAGTTTGACTAGATTTGTAGAAAATACGGAAAACATTTAGATCTCCAAATAAATTTTTATAAAAAACTAGATTCAAATATCTATCTAATGATATAAAATATGTATCACAAATATTAATATATTTTCTAAAATATTTATTTAAAGTTATTTCTCGGGAAGTGGGAAAGACAGTTATTTAGGGATGGGGGGAGTACACATCAATGAATAAAAAAAGGTTAATCTCGTATTAAGCTCATAAGCTCAATCCAGCATGCAGATAAATGCATCAATAGTGTAAACATGATTTACCAGTTCTGTTAAGTCGGAGCATGTACGCTTGTTGTGCCCTGTCTGTTTACATCGGCTACAGGTCACTTGTCTTGGTTTTTCATGGAATGCCTTAATTCGTTTGTCTTTCTTTGGTGCACCTCTTGGCTTCACTGGCACAGGATTTAGCACCTTGACAGGTAACTCTGTGGGCAATGTTTGTGCTAAGTCTGGTCCATACCTCACATGATTTAATTAGGCATTACAAGGATCAGAGCTTCCAACTATTTCTTTGAGAACATGCTTCAGATATCCATATGATGATCTAATAATGCCTCCATACCTAAATCAACCATCTTTTCCTACATTATGTCATACCATCAATCAAAATGGATCGACAATTAAATTAATCTTTCAATATTAGGATGGGGTACTTCATATCAACATCATAATTCCAGTCTACGTACAGTTTCCCATATCTCATGTTTTTTCAGAAAAATTCAACAGCAGCACACAATCTAACCTAGGACATTGAACAAGCCTTACCTGTTGTATGGACTTCTTGACGGCCTTTTGGATGCTACAAAGTCCAGGCAAACCCGCTGGCGGAGAGCTTCAGGCCGGTGATCCGCTAGGTGGAGCAATGCCTAGGGAACCAACAGCCGCTGCGACGAGGCCGTGCTCACCGAACCCTAGGCGGAGCGACCGCCTGAGGAGCCATCACCAGTTCCAATCAAGGCCGACTGGTTGCTCGCACGCCGACGCCGTGGACTTCGAGGGGTCACTCACGGGTCGAAGACCTGCTGCGGCAAGACCTTGGATGTAGACCCCCCCTGCTGCCTGATTCCGATTGGGGATGAGGGGCCGCCGCCGGCGGCGTTAATGGGAGGACAGGAGGCAGAGCAGGTTGAGGACGAGGAAGGGGCGATCTGTTTTGGGTCGACGACGAGGACCGGAGGCAGAGGAATGGGTGGACTGCCGCCACCGGCGTGAAGGGAGGACCTGAGGCGGAGTAGGTTGAGGACCGGAGGCGGAGGCAGAGCAGGTCGAGGACCGGAGGCGGAGGAAGTGGCGATCTGTTTTTTTTTTTTGAAAAGATACGATCTGATTTCTGTGGAGGGAATAAAAGACTGAATTGCCCTTTCTACACTAAAACATCTTTGATTAGGATCAACGGTTGATAATATCTAAAGAGAAGGAACCACTGGTTCCTTTCGAGCACCGTAACAAAGCTCATATTCTAAAGTTCGATAATAACACACAAAAGTTTTTTTTTACATACAACACATCAGTGAATGTAAAATAGTATATACTTTGATCTATGGTAATTGAATCTGAACTTGGAATTTAAGTAAATAGTATGGAAGGTTAATGCCCAAATGGGTGTACGCGATAGATATTCGCGAGCAAATTAAACTCACTGACGTCTATGTGCGCTTATTTTATCCAGATGGAGTTATATGTACTCTCTCTGTTCTAAATTATTAGTTATCCTAGCATTTTATTAGATTCCTTGATGATGTTGTGAATTTAGATAACTATATGCCTAGGTTTATAAAAGATGTTATGAATTTAGACTCCTTTGTTCCAAATTATTACTAGTCATCCTAATTTTTTTAATAGATTCGTTGAAGATGCTATGAATTTAGACAAGTATATATCTAGGTTTATAAAAAATGTCATAAATTTAAACGCTCAAAATGACATCCATGATGACTAACAAACGGAGAGAGAGTACCGTATGATGCGCAGCAGTGAGATGCTAATGACCTCGCCGATGCCGGAGGAGGCGCCGGTGATGAGCACGACCTTCCCCCGCAGGTCCTCCTTAGTGAGCGGCTTCACGAACGCCCGAACGAGCAGCTTCACCGGAGCAGAGAGCGGGATGTAGACGAGGACCACCAACGCAGCCATGGCATGCATCAGAGCGCTGTGAAGCAGGAGATGGAGCTCCATCCTTGCAACTAATGGCGGACTCCAGAGGGCACCAGGCGATTTGGAAATAATATATAATAATAATCCTAGCTATGGTGCGTAGGAATTTGGAGGCAATCGGAGGCCACCGCACCTGGGGTTCCTGCACGTGTCCGTAGTTGCCACATGCCGGCCATCCGTTGGTTTTTTTTTTGAGATACATCCGTTGGTTCCAGCGATGCTTCCTGTCCTCAGACTCTCGCCTTGAATTCTGCAGTGCCTGCGTCCATGCGGCCCATCTATGTGTTGGGCCTTTTTTCCTTCCTCTGCTCAGTCTGTCGCTTTGATTTTGGGCCCACGATTATTCACAGCGGTGGCCGAGGCGTCCTACGTCAACCTCACGCGTTGTCCTGCTGCTTCCGTGCTCAGCGGTGGCCGCCTACACGCCCTACACGGCCACCTCCTTCGGTTTCATCGTCTCCTTCCTCTGTCTCACCGCCTGCCGGCCGACTCAGCTTCTCCCTCGGCCTGTCCTTCAGGTAGTTCCTTTGATTGCTGCGCTTACCTATTGGCTCTTGCTTTCTTCGTTGCCCAATGTGTTTCCTTCTTCCTTCTGATGAGTTCTTGAGCTTCATGCTGTGTTCTGCGTCCTCTCTGTTTGCTCCCATTTCATGGTTTACAAGATAGTCCTCCGCCCTTCCGATTCATTTTTTAGCCCTCCTTTCTTGCACTTTCCAACCTGTTCAGCTACATTGACGAACTAATTTTGTACCCAGGTCTTCTTCTGCTGCTTTATTTGTGAGGCTGCTGCCGGTGGGGGCCTTCGGCCCTTCTGTTGAGGTTGTTCCCAGGTAAGATTCACGGATGCCCCAATGTATTATTATCAGATGCTTACTGTTGTCGTTCGAGTTTCTTTTTTAATTATTGCCATTGCCTTCCTCTTTTCGGCAACACAAGTTCTGGATGGATCGTATTGTGCTATCTACTTGCTCATATTAATATAGGTTCTCAAATGAATAATTATATACGTGCTTCTATCTGTACTTCTCCTGACGCCCTTACTATTTTTATCACATGTCATTTTTCTATCTATTAAATTTGGCATCATATGTTGCGGTGCTGTATTTATTTATATTGGACTCTGCATAAACAATGACTGCAGTCTATTCAGAGCATGTTCCCCTGTTAGAAACTTCATCAGGGTATGGTGTGCTCAGTTGTGCTATGTTATTCTCGGTTGTTCCAATAATAGATTTAATAATCCTTTCACAAAGGCGAGTTTTGGATTGTTTCCTGTAAAGCAAATACTATTTCTTACATTATTGTTGCCATCTCATTTCAATGCGCAAATACTCCTCGAATTGCTTAATTTATTACATGCCGACTACTGCCTTGGCTTTTTTTAGGTTGCTTCTAGAACCAACATGCCTCGGGCAATAGATTAGTTACATTCCCTACTTTGGCTCATGCCATATCGTTCAGATTGGCTTTAGTACCCCGTGCTGGTTTTCTTATTCAAGTGCATTTCTTCCTCCGAGTTGCAGAATCTTTGTTCAGTTCACCTTTGTCTTTATGCCTCCTATGAAACCAAAGAATACCCGGGCAGGTCAGCACACGTCATCGTCGGCATCCGCTCACAGTTCTTTATCTGTTCGAACGGGTTCCTCTCGTGCTGGTGCTCGACCTGTCCCCCATGTCCGTCGTGGGCGCAATTCCCTTATTAGTGGTCATCTGGCTACGTTCTTGAGTGCAGGTCTGTGTTTTACCTAAGGCCATCATAGTTTGCTTACATGACTGTACGCTCTGCTGGTTGCTATTGGTATGCTTGCTCTATTTACCTGCTCTTTTGTTGCCTATTTTTCTGTTATCTCTGTCCAGATAGGCTTTCCCTGTCGTTCTATTGTCATCCACCACTTCGATGTTTCTTCATTTGGCAGATGTCACCTCTTCTGCAGCTGCATCATGGGGCATTATTGTCCGTTAGTGTCTGATCCTCTCCCCCCCCCCCCCCCCAAAGAAACACTGAATTCTTTGATAAATGCAATTCGGTGTTATTATTTGTATAGGAGACTATTACTGTCCAATGGTAGCGCGCACTGACTCAAATAATATATATATGTGTGTGGTGTTGCGGAGGCACGCATGCTACACGATGACCGGGAGAGTGGCCACATGTTTTTTTGCACCTTTGTTTTTAAGGGACTGGTAGGGATGTCGCTTTGCTGTGATGCCAAAAATCTGCATGTATTTTCTTCCTTTTTTTCCCCAGTGCAGGATCGGATGAACAAAAAAAAAATAACTTGTTAGTTGCAATCGTACGATGTACTTAGCTTGTTACTCAATTACCAATTTACCATGATATAAATACTAGATGATGATCTATAAATGCAACACCCGAGAAAGAACAGAGAAAAGCAAAAAAGTACAAGAAAGGCTTCCTTGCAAAACTCAATCGCTTCCAGGGCCTGCAGACGCAGCGACGACGCGCCAAAGCTGGTCGCCGCCGGCCACCTCCAGCTGCCTTCTTCGAAGTGGACCAACACATGTTGAGCCGCAAGAGCCAACGGCACGAAACCACCGCCGGGCTGCAACTAATCCGCTGAAAGACCATCAACATCCTCTCCATCTCCGGTGAGAACAGACGGAACAACTTTCCACCGACGGCGGGGAAGCACCTGATGACCGGAAACCAACTCACACAGAAGGGGAACATTGGAAGCTCCGATCCCTTCGCAGAGATGAAGCAAAGCAAAACCTCCTGGGGCGAACAACGAAGAGCTTGCCGGAATCGCCTCGGAGTACCGAAAGCTTGACTCGGCCACCAGAAATGGCCGCCTGAGCCGAAACCATGAGAGCAAAACCACCACAAACAAACCGCAAGATGTAGAATACCATTGACTGTTCGATTATTTAGCACTTCCAAAGTCCAAACCAATGAGCAGAGTGTATCCAAGCAACTGGAACTAAAACATGGAAAGGAACAACATCTCGCGCAGTCGCTCCTTCAAACAATTATTATGTTTATTTACGCATCTCGCGCGAACATATTGTGCACCGGTCCTATACAACACATTAATTCGACGATGCTGCAGATCAATTTCTTCTAATCCATCTTGACCACCGGATGAAGAAGCGACGACGGGTACAGCCTCTTGGCCCCGGTGGCCTCCTGGATCCTCTGGCCGAGCGTCCGGCGTCTCCCTCTGGCATCCTCCTTGTACATGGCGTAGGACATCCAGTTGAGCACCTCCGGGGCGAGGCAGGCGATCAGCTGCAGCGGACGGTACAGGGACGGCCACGTCACGTACCAGTCGCCGCTCCGGATGCCGTCCATGGCGATCTCGCAGAGCGTCTCCACTCGCCCCACCGGGAACACCCCGATCTGCGCCTGCAAATAATGGTGCCAGCATGTCATTCATCTCACGATTCCAAATCAAAATTCACCTTATTTTGGAGGTGAACGAATGGTAGATCACAGTGTAAATCTGGTGGCTAGAGCTTACATCTCTGGCCTCCTCATCGACGGCGACCTCGCCGCCTTTCTGGATCCCCTTGCCCATGGTCATCTCTGACTCGACGTACCCTGGTGTGAGGATGGTGATGCCCACCTCAGAGCCCAGCTCGGCCCTCAGCGTCTCGTAGAATCTGAGCAGCGCTGCTTTGCTGGCCTGTCGATCGTATATGTTGTCGTATACGTGTGTGTACAGGACAGGAAAAAAAACGAACATGAACGGTTTCAGTCTCTTTTATTGCTTACGTTGTAGAAGGACATCCTTGATGTGGCCACCGTCCCTGCCGCTGAGGAAGATACGATGAGTTTCCCTCTGCTGGCCTTGAGGTGTGGGAGAGCATAGTAGGTTGGGTAGACAGAGCCCCAGAAATTCACATCCTGACACGCATAGAGATCATATAAAATGGCACGTACGTATTGCCATGCAAATTACAAATAGCAGCATGTACTTTTGTATCTACATGCAAAGGTACATACCATGAGTTTTGTGAAGGCAGATATGTTGGTGACTTGGTCGAAGGCACAGCTGGACCAGAGGCCGGCATTGGCAACCAGGTGGTTCACTGAAGAAATTACCATCATCAGGTACAGTAAAGACAGAGGCCTGTGTTAACCAGTGTGTGAGTGTGTCCAATTAAGCATCTACAGATTAGGATCGGTACGCACGTTTGCCGTAGTGAGCGACGGTCGCCTCCACTGCGAGCCTACACTGCTCTGGGTCGGTGACATCCGCCGGGAAGACAAGGACGTCCGGTGAGCCGCGCTCCAGGGCGGCCGCTGCGACGCTCTTGAGCGCCTGCTTCCTCCGGGCCACCAAGGCCAGGCACGCGCCTTCCTTAGCGTACTGGTAGGCAAGTTCCTGTTTTGTTCATGCAGTGTGTTAGAAATAAATATTTGCTCTGCGTATACGATACTTTTGATGGTTACATGCAAATGTACGTCTCGCGTGTCAAGTGCAGATATTCCTCCACTTTTTGCAAAGTTTGCAAAAAAAATGTGCAGTGGGACTTCACCAAAAGTGGAGAAACTAAACATTTGTCCTGTCATGTCTGCATCCTTGTCCTTGTAATAGAGAAAGGACTTCACAACCTCACATAACTAAGCGGCTTACATATCAAGCAATCTTACTATTACTAAATTAGAGGCTCCTTTTAAAGGCTTCAGGTGATGCCACCTAGTATACTAGATGGACAACATAAAAAACTAGAGAAATCCTAGAAATTCTTTCAAAAACACAAAACATCCACGTAGGATCCTACATGGACACCAATATATTTTATTTAATAATTATCCATAACAACTAAGAATTATAAAGCAACCCTTATGTATATATCTAAACTACCCCTAAATCTGAATCTAGAGTATATATTATAAAAAATCTTAAGACGCACCAATATAAAATTCTAAATTATTATTTCTATCGTTATTAACATTGTTGTGCCATATTTATGTATGAGAGAAGACACAAGAATAAATTTTTATATCGTTCACATAGCTCAAACAATAAAAAACACATATGAAGGTGTGATATTGTGTGAAAAATTTGTGATTCAGTAAGGAGTTTGCTACGGTACTCTAAAATAAATGTGAGCCATAAGATGGCCAGAATGGTATACTACCTAGGAGGTAATAAAATATTTTTTATTTATATGCTTTTCAATTTCAAAAATAAAGAAAATTATGAAACTATCTTTCTAGATCCAATAAAACAGGAGATGTAGTTATTTTTCTTTTTCTTTTTATCTCCCTCCCGTGTTCTCTACTACTAATCCTTCATCTTTATTTTTGTCTTTGCATCTTAATGTATTTTTTCTCTCGACCTGACGTGATGACGTGCCCTTTCCTAGATGTTTTTTTTCTCAGCTGATGCTTCGTTTTTTCACTCAACATGAATGTGACATGCCTATGGCCTGAATGTTTTTTTATATCTATTAATGATGCTTCTTCATCTTTTTTCCTCTCTACGTGTACATGACATACCTATTTATTGTCATCCAATATATGAACATTTTTATTTTCTACATGATCGATATAGCCACTTTTGTCCATAATATGAACTTGATTGTGGATGACAAGAAATCTGAAAACAAAAATCAAAACCTCTGCATGAAAGTGACGGGAGTTGGAGTAATGTTGTGCATGCATACATGTATGTGACCGGTGCTAGTTAAGGAGGCGGTTAATAAGTTGTTCATATTTTCTAATTGATTTTTCTCTATGTATATTGAAGGGTCCATATTTGTCGGTGCCTGATTCGGTCACACCGGCACAAACAAGTGATTGCGATGCTAACCACTCGCTGCTCCGATGGCGGACCTTGGTGTCGGATAAGGAACACAAGAGTTTTTACCCTGGTTCCGGCCACGGGGCCGTACGTCCAGCAGTGGAGCGGAGCACCGAGTTCGTGTTGCTCGTAGTAGGGGGTTACAAGCAAAGTGGGAGAGGGAGATGAGCTCCCAGGTCCCTTTGGTGCCAACACGAGTGTGGTGGCTAAGTGTTGAGTGTGTCGTGTGTTGCTGAGATGCTCGTGATCTCTTGCTTGCTTGCCTCTTGCATGGGCTTCCCTCCCCCTTTTGTAGACCAAGGGAGAGAAAAGAGTACACTGATGCGCGTGCTTAATAGTGCTCTTGTCCTATAGTGACATAGCGCTAGCGTGTTATCCATGCCGTGCACTGTGGGAGCAAGAATCGCGCCTTCCTACTCCTTCTGACGGCATGATGATTGTAGCGTCGACTTGACGGTTGATCATGACGGTGCACTGCTTCAAGGGTTGGACTTTGACGGTCTCCTTCGAGGGTCGCCTTGCGAGGGTGAAGGCGTCCTCGAAATGAGCAGAGTGGTTGGCATAGTAACACTGCCGCATTTGGTCTGACCGTGCAGCGTTACATCGAAATCCACTGTGTCGAGTGGATTTGACCGGGGTCTTATCCGTAGCGTGGGCGGTGGCGTGGTGCACTGAATGCCCTTCTTTTTTACTGCAGAGGAGGGCCATCATGACTGAGTTGATGGGTCGCAGAGCCTCGGGTGTTGTTCCTGGTGTGGCAAGCTCGAGCGCGGCCCGCACGCTCGAGCTTGCTGAGCCTCGATCGTGGCGGAAATGCCTGCTCGAGGGTGGTCGTCCACCTCGAGCTCGGCTGGGCTCGATCGTTACGGACATCCCCGCTCGAGGGTCTTGCCACCCTCGAACGCGACAGACGCCGTGGTGGAGTTGTCGTGGTGGGCCTTTGCTGGGCTGCAGAGCCAAGCCCGCTTCGTAGTGGGTCTTGCTGCCAAGTGGTTTGGGGCCCAAGTTAGGGTACCCAACTATTGGTACCCGACAATATTTAATTAAAATCCTACCTCCTTAAAGATAAATAGGTGTAACGTAGCAAGCCCCACTAAATCTGAATCTAGAATATATATTGTAAAAAAGATCCTAAGATGCACCGATATAAAAGTCTTAATTACTATTTCTATCATTCTCTATCATTAGTAATATTTTCGTGTCATATTCATGAATGAGAGAAGACATAAGAATACATTTTTATATTGTTTACATAGCTCAAACAATAAAAAATACATTTGGAGGTGTGATGCTATGTGAAAAATTTATAACTAAGTAAACACATATTGTAATTATATAATAATAACTATGTATCTTTAGAGTATGGTGTTTAAGATATTTAACATATGAAACATAGAGTGCAATAAATAATTATAATTATTAGCTATAAATTTTAATTTTTATATTAATTCTAATTAACCCGTGCGGCAGCACGGGCTGATAAGCTAGTACTAATTAATTATTAAACTAGTATTGTCTATAAAATATTATAATCTATAAAATATTATAAGTCTGCTACCCGTCGTTATGCTATTGTTTGAGGAGAAAAATCACAACGAGGATTTTTCTGCTCTTGGGAAAAGGGTGCGGGCGTGCCAGTGTACTAAGTACACAAAAGAGAGACAGGAACACACTTCATTCATATTATAAAAATACAAATACAATGCTCCCGTGTACAAGTATACACTCCAAAGCCTGCTGACGACGATCTTGTCTTGGGCGATGTGGTCTTCTAGTTCCTGGGGCCTCAGAAGACTCCTAGTTAATTATCTCCGCAAGTCTAGCGTGCCCGAGAACCTCCGATTCCGCTGTCGTGGTCGTCTTCTTCGTCTTCGCTTCACGTTCTCCATGCATGTGTGGTGTTGGTGCAGGTGTGGCGTCAGCGTCATCCATGGCCTCGTCGGTCCATGAGCCGGTGTAGCGCACCTGGGATATCGTCAGCTCCGCCCGCCCGTGTCGTCCGTCCTCGTCGACAACGTACGACGTGTTGTAGTTGTAGTAGAGGTTGACTGGGGATGCATGGATCGGTGTCGTTGAAGGCGAAGAGACGTCACGGCAGGGACGTCGGGGCGGCGGTGATCGTCGAGGTGGTGAAGGCCTTCGCCAAGTCTTGAGCAACTTGATCTTGGTTGGCCGCACGTCTAGCACATGTGAGTAGCATGCACATATTAGCTGGTCTCTTGGGTTGCTTCGTGATCAACTCCCGTGGAGCAGCATCATGCACGTGTATACACGTACGTGCATGGCTCCATAGGGTTGTTGCTTGCATCTTGAAGGACGCCGGTCTTCACAGCAGCGTGAAGGCGTGCCGCTGGCCGGCCGCTAGCACGGCGCCGTCTTCGTCCTTGGCGGCGTCGATCCTTCCGTTGGCTTTCGGTATACGGCATCACATCATCCTCCGGCGCCGTCAATTACACCTTTGTCTTCAACTCTACCCTGCCCGCGACATGGCCGGCAGTCTGCGGATGGATGGCGAGACGAGCGGACGACCTCTTGACTGGACGTGTCGTGCGTACGCATCTATCTAAATCTGCAGAGAGCACGAAGAGAGGAAACAAGATATCAACATGCACCGAAGACGAACAGAGGCGCCATGACCTTCTCGTGCACGCTCTCGCCGGCTTCGTGGAACTTCGCCGGCTTCGTGGAACGACGACGGACGCCAAGAATTGGTGATGAGATGGCCGCAGCGCCGGCTCCGGGCTTGATGGCCGAAGAGGCTGCAACTCCTTTCTTTCTTCCTTCCCGCAGAGCCTGATGGGAAGAGCAGCTTGTTCTCCTCTCGGCGGCGGCTCGTTGGCAGAAAAAGGATTAGCCTCCCACGTTGCTGGAAGGCTGGTAGTTTATATAGGCAGCCGGCTAGGGTAGGGGCGCTGAGGGGTGCAGCCGCCGCTTCTGGTTTGTTGGAGAGAATCACGCGTTATCATCCTTTACTTAGCGGCCAAGTTGATCATCCGATGGCGGTGGGTCATCGGTCACTGTGTGTGGGCCGGGCTCGCATACGCGCATGTATATCGGCCTTGCCTGCTGCTGTATATCGGCCTTGCCTGCTGTTGTATAGATACATCTCGCCCACCCACCAGCAAATCCAGACGCTTGATTAACAGCCCGCAACAGACAGGTTTCCCGGACTCTTGATATTCCGGAATCTTCTAGAGATTTCAGGAGTGCGCCGGCTGCCATGTGGACCCCGGCTGCATCACGCCCAGCGATATGCATCGTGAAGGATCAAGTACGTCTATACACCAGAGTCCGGTAGATATGTATCCATACGTGCACACGTTTGTTTGTTGCTGCGCTTGGATAGCCTCATGCACATGCACGTACAAGCTAACATGGCCATGCAATTGACGTGAGGCCCAAGAGCTTCCTTTGGTGCCGCACGAAAACACGCTGGCAGTTGATTTCTTCACGGTGAAGTTGATTAGCTCAACCTTATCCGCAGCCCGCCGGACTCTATCTCCACCTGGCTCGATCGCGCGTATGTGGATCCTTCCAAATTCTTCTCCGCAACGCCGGCCGCCTTGTGGGTCTAGCCGTATCCAAATACAGCGTGACAGGAAGTTCAAGTACGAGCTTGTTAGCCCAAAAGACTCCCATGCATGTACGTGTTATTAAACTTGTAAACTCACACAAGCCTCATGCACGCGCGTGAGTACGAACGGAACTAGCCTCTTGTAGAGCTCGTTCTTCTCTCATAGGTTCTGGTAGTTCGATACAAGATGAACCAGAGAACAATTCATGATCAACATTGTCGTTGACTCAGGTGATCAGTATGTTGCCTGTTAATCTCCCCGCCCGTATACGCGTACGCGTACTCGGATACGATTCCGGCGAACACGTATGTCGTGTGCTGGACGCCTTAGTAACCGGCGGTCGTGACGGCAGTCGTGACGTAGCCGTATCTTCTTTCATATACAAAGCTTTATCCTAAATCACTAATCATCATCTTTGTGCGCATAAAGGATTTATGCGGCCTACGTCACATGTGAAAGCTCAGGCTTAAAATATTCTAAGCCAAAAATACATCGAACAGCTATACAATCTCGTTTTACGAGTTAAGATAGGGCTTTCTCTCCTCGTTAGCTCTTTGTCACACGTTAAAAATATTCATATCATATTTTGTACTCATATTTATTACGTTATACATGTCCGTCCTTAATATATGACCTTCTACCGTGTGTCTATAGTTGGCCATATGGCCCGAGGCCCATGGGCCGACCCAAAGCACGGAGTTTTGGTCCGACACGAGCCCGGCCCAGCACGACGACCATTGGGCTCGGGCCAGCACGGCCCGATGGGCGTGCCGGGCCTAGGCCTGCGTCTAGGCACGGCGTGCCGGCCCAGCCGGGCACGAAGTCACGGGCCGGGGGAGGCACGGTGGGCCGGCCCATTGGCACGCGGCCCACCTGGCCCATTGATTGGCGTATACGGCCGGGACGCCGCGGCCGCGTGGCCTCCGCCTCCACCTCGACTCCTCGCGGGTCGCGTCGCGGCTCCTCGCATCCACTCGAACACTCCAGACGCTCCGTCTCCTCTCGCTCTCGCTCTCGCCTCTCGCTCTCGCCTCCGCTCCTGCCGGATCCCCGCCGTCGACGACTTCCTCGCGCCGTCCACGGCCGGATCCACACCGGCGTCCTCCTCCTCCCCTCTTCTAGAAGCCGGATCCACACCGGTGTCCTCCTCCTCCCCTCTTCTAGAAGCCGGCCACCTCCGTCCAAAACCCTAGCCACCTTTTGGCTTGGGGATTTCAAGGAGGTGTGCTGCTTCAGCCGGATCTACGCCGTCGGCCACCTCGTGGCCACTTCTGGCCGCCGGATCTACGCTGTCGGGTACTCCGTCCAAAACCCTAGCCACCTTTTGGCTTGGGGATTTGAAGGAGGTGTGCTGCTTCAGCCGGATCTACGCCGCCGGCCACCTCGTGGCCACTTCTGGCCGCCGGATCTACGCTGTCGGGTACTCCGTCCAAAACCCTAGCCGCCGGATATACGCAGGTCAGCCGGATCTTGCTCTGTTCTCACTTGTTCTTGCTCTTGTTCACTTTGCCTCTCTTCTCCACCGCGTCTGTGTAAGTCCTCGACGTCGACGGCCACTTCGGCGCTCCGGAGTTGTTGGTAAGCCCCATTCTCGCTCTGTTCTTACTTGATCTTGCTCTGTTCTCACTTGATCTTGCTCTGTTCTCACTTGTTCTTGCTCTGTTCTCACTTGTTCTTGCTCTGTTGCGCTCTACACAGGCCGTGCGCACACCGTGAGGAACCGGAGGCCTCGATGGATCTCTCCCACAACGATGAGTGTCGGCTGATGGGGATCCCCGAGGCCGCAGACGACGTGGAGGATGCCGGTGTTGCCGAGTTGTTGGGCAGCAACAATGCTCCCATCCAGGTTGAGCCTGACCTGCCGGAGCCGCCCTCTGGCTCTGAGAGTGCCACTCCACAGAGCCAGAGTGAGAGCACGGCAGGCACCGGCACCGGTAGCGGCCCAAAGAAGAGATCATCTGCCTGGGACCACTTCGACGAGATCATCGAGATCAAGCTTGGTAAGAAGGTGCGAACTGCAGCAAAATGTAAGCACTGCAAAAAAACTTACTCTGGTCAATCTACTGGTGGTACTGGTCATTTGCTTAGACATATTCCTAAATGTCCTACTTTGTTAGCTCGCAATGCTACTTCTCAGTCCCAGCTTAAGTTTAATCCTGATGGTAGTCTGCATCTTTGGGAGTACAACCCTGAGGTTGCTCGTACTCAGTTGTGTAGATTGATTGCTAGGCTTGATCTGCCTTTGAGTATTGGTGAAAGTAATGCCTTTGCTGAGTACATTAAGGTTGCACATAACCCCAAATTTAACACTGTCTCTAGGCAAACCACTACTAGAGACTTAACTAAGTATTTCAATGACTGTCGTAGTAAGCTTGTTGAAGGTTTTAAATCTGTTTCATCTGTTGCTCTTACATCTGATATCTGGTCTGGAAATGCTAAGGAAGATTATCTTAGTGTGGTTGCTCATTATGTGAATCCTGAATGGCACCTAGAGAAGAGGATCATTGGCTTGCGTCTGATTGATGTTTCTCATAATGCTGAGAACATTGCTGAGCGTGTGAGTGCTGTTATTTCTGATTATGGTCTGTCTGATAAAGTTTTTGCTGTTACATTGGACAATGCATCTGCCAACATAAAAGCAATGGAGAAGTTGAGCCCTCTGTTGTCTGGTTATGTTGGCATCATGTTGTTGCATCAGAGATGTGCTTGTCACATCATTAATCTTATTGTGAAGGCTGGGCTTGAAGTTTTCAAACCTTGTCTGACTGCAATTAGAACTGCAGTTTCATTCCTCAATGCATCTAACCAACGCATTGCAGCATACAAAGCATTTTGCATTTCTATGAATGCCCATCCTCGTAAGTTTGGGTTGGACATGGATGTGAGATGGAATTCCACCTATCTCATGCTGAAGCATCTCATTCCTTATCATCCAACCTTTTCTGTTTTTATTGCAACTAACCATCCTTTTGTTGATGGAGGGCCACTTCTGAATGATCATCACTGGTATGTTGCTGAGAAAATTCTCTCCTTTCTTGAACAGTTTTATGATTCTACTGTTGTTTTGTCTGGTGTGTATTATCCAACATCTCCATTAGCATTGCATCATGTTCTTGATATAGCTGGTCACTTGAATGCTTTTGAACATGATCCAGAATATGAGTCTGATTTCAGACGCATTGTTGCTCCTATGAAACAGAAGTTCCTAGACTATTGGTCTGACATACCTATGCTTTATTCATTTGCATTCATATTAGATCCTAGGGCTAAGGTGGAAGGTTTGAGCAATGTTCTCCGTCTTTTTATCTAGTCTTAATGGTAAAGATTATTCTTTTTACTTACATGAAGTCAAGGATGAACTCTCTAACCTGTTTGCTAAATATGAGTCCAAATATGGAGCTGTGAGGAACCAAAGGCCTATTCAGCCAGGCCCTACTGCAGGTAAGAAGAAGACATCTTGGGGTAAGATCTTTGGTTCTACATCTGAAAGTTCTAGTTCTGGTATGTCAAACCTGTCTAGGAGAACTTCTGCTACTGTTTTAATGCAAGCTGTTTGTTCTGGTGCATCTCTTGAGCCTCCAACTCCTGTTACTTCTGAACTGACTGGCTACCTGGACAGTGACAAAGTCACACTTTTTGATGATGATTTCAACATTTTGAATTGGTGGCATGAGCATAAGTTATCCTATCCTGTTCTGTCAATATTAGCTAAAGATGTTATGACTGTGCCTGTCTCAACCATTTCTTCAGAATCTGCATTTAGTACCACTGGCAGGATAATCGAGGAGCGGCGACGGCGATTAGCCCCTGAGATGGTGGAGATGCTAGCCTTGATCAAGGATTGGGAGGAAGCTAATGCCAGAATGCAACATGATATTGAAGATCCCAAGCTTGAAGAGTCATTTCAGAATTTATATCTAGATTATGAACTTGTAATATTATGAACTGAATGTCTGAGCTTAGAGCTGGCTGTACTCTTTTTTCCTTTGTAGGGTTTTCTCACGAGGTGTGAGTTTTTACATACAAAGGTTTTTAATGAGGCAGCAAAACAAACAGCTCAAATTAATATTGCTCATTCTGTGATTATATATAACTTGGTGATGAAAATGTGAACTGATTGAACTGTGGAAGACTGTCTGGGCCGGCCTCTGGCACGGCACGAAGCCGTGCCTCGTGCCGGCACGGCACGATAAAATGGCCTGCGTGCCGTGCCTGGGCGCCGCCTTCGGCACGTAGTGCCGCCCAGGCACGGCACGAAGTGCCTTCGTGCCACGTCGGGCCGGGCCGCTTCGTGCCGGGCCACATCGTGCCCGGGCCGGGTCGGGCTGGGCGGCCCATATGGCCATCTATACGTGTGTCTAACTAGAGGGCGTCCGAGGTTGGCGCCATAGCCCATGGTGGCGAGCTTGCTCCACGTCGGCGCCACCTCAACCGACCCAAAAATAGAGCCCACACCTCGCTGTCTCAGGGGTCTAAACATAAAAAAAGTTTGCTTAAAAA
Source organism: Digitaria exilis (assembly GCA_015342445.1). Lineage (NCBI taxonomy): Eukaryota > Viridiplantae > Streptophyta > Magnoliopsida > Poales > Poaceae > Digitaria > Digitaria exilis. The sequence goes on along the minus strand of JACEFO010001677.1, from coordinate 95,111 downwards.
CAGAAAAAGCTGGCCGGAATGATCCCTTGTTAATCTGTTTCTTGCTAAGCCCGAATTCTGCAACATTGTCGTTGGATAATGTTAGACTATGCATATGGTGTTAGAGTGTCGCAGCGGATTCCGGCCTGGTCCGCTGTACACACGGGTCGGCGCCCCACATCCCTAGGTCCGCCGGAGCCCAACACAACCAAGGCCTCAGGCCTAACTCAACCCAAAAGACTAGCCTAATAGGAGGAGTACTGCCCCACCTTATATGTTGTGCTCCCCACCATCAACTACCGATGTGGGACTAAATCTAACAATCTCTCCCGTCACACATCGGGCCCAACTCTTCCATCACAACCATCTGTGTGGTCTCCTTCCCTCGAATATGTGCCGAATATGTTTACAGTTTGGTTACAGTTGGACTTGAGTTGTAATTTGGTAGGTTAGGGATAGAGTTCTAGTCGTACTTTGTATCTTTAGGGCCCATAAATATGAGGGCACTACCGTTGTAACCGTGAGACGACTTGGCGGCTGGTGTGGGCGGCGGCGTTGCCACAGTGGTGCCCGGATGCCGGTATAGCTACTGTTTATGGGGAGGAGCTCCCGTAGTTATGCCCCTAGGATGTAGGCCCATGGCCGAACCTCGTTGAGAAACGTCGTGCCTCGGTGTCGTTCTCGTTTCGTGTGATACTGCGATTTGGTTCTGTGATCCTGGGTTATCGCTTCCGCGCTTTAATTATATCAAGTGGTATCAGAGCCAGGTCCATGAAGGAAGATCCACGTGGAGGCGTGATAGCCATGTTCCACACCGTGCAGGGTCACACAAGCTGTTCGAGGAGGGGTAGGGCGCAAGGTGGAGCATGGCGGTGATCGACGACTCGATCGGTGGAGTTGGAAACTTCGAGCGGGTGGCTCGAACCGTCTAATGGGCTGCAATCAACAGGGGTCCGTCCAGACGTGGACTTCGGGTTGATAGCGGTTGGTGGCTGCTATTCGATAGGGGCCGGTCAGACGTGATGGCCAAGTTCGACGGTGCGGCTGGAAGACGTCGTGGACGACGATGGCTTCCGCTCACGATCAAATTGACAGGAGGTCGATCGTGATCGGGGTGGCTGTTGCGGGCTCAAGTTTGAGCTGCAATGGTGTTGGCGAAAGCCATGGTGGGTTGGACAGGTTGGTGGAGGTGGTATGTGTGGTTCCAGGATTGTGTTGTTGTGGCCGGCAGTCGAAGGAGCAGCGACATGGCAACTACTCGACCTACGGGTGCGGTCAGGTATCCTCACGGGTGCGGCCGAGATCTGCCAACGGTGTGTCGTGGAGTTACATGCGGACGTAGCTGGGTGCAATTGCATGCATGCGGTGTGTCGTGAGGAGTTCAGCTTCTATCACGTTTCTTTGGAATATCCAAAAGCAGCATGCATGCACGGGTAGTGGATGCATGTAACTTGGCTACTAAGGCAAGGCAAAGCAGAGTCATGGTTGAGCACGTTGAGTTCGCAGGACACGTGACGTGGGTGGCTTCTGCAAGTTCGATACGCAACAAATAACCTACAGAGATAGGGAAGGCACGGGAGGAGTCCGTCTCTGATCGGAATTGTGTCGTTCCAAGCCTCCATAAAACCAACGTAAGAGTCAACGGGAGATTGCATCGGAAGCAATCGTGCTGTTCGTGAACCGGAGCTTGAGCGGTTGACGGCGAACAGTGGGCGGTGCCCGGACGGGTCGACATTGTCGTGTGTAACGGCGAGGAAGTCGACGAGGCTTGCGAGCAACGTGTGGCTGTGCACGGGCATGCGCAGTGGTGTCCGTGGTCAGACACGAGTGCTTCGTATTCTGCTATGTTATTTGTAACTTGAATCTCTTGATTGCTGAATTCCAATCGTGCTGCGAATCTTGTTTTGATTCCGCCTGGTGAAACCAGTATTGCAGAGATCGCTGCTCCTTTGTTACAATATGCTCCATCACAATAGACTGTCCACTGTTTTTCGTCTTCGTCTGAATTTTCATGCTTTGGAGAGGTCCAGTCTGCTACGAAGTCAGCTAATACCTGGGATTTGATTGCATTTCGTCTTACAAATTCAATATTGAATCCGGATAGTTCTGCGGACCATTTGCTGATCCTATTCGAAGCTTCTCTGTTTGCGAATAACTCGGCTAGAGGTTTGTTGGTGACGACTGTAACTTTGTGAGCTTCGAAATAATGCCTGAGTTTTCTTGATGCCATGAGCAATGCGTATGCAATTTTTTCGAGCTCAGAGTATGACTTCTTGGCTCCAGATAATGCTTCAGAAACGAAGTAGGCCGGCAACTGTTTCAGAATGCCCTCGATTTCGGTTTCTTGTACTATTGCAGCGCTCACTGCTGACTCTGATACTGCAAGGTAGAGGAGAAGGTCTTTTCCTTGGGCTGGTGGTGATAGTTTGATCATTGTCGCAAGGTACTGCTTTAGTTCTCTGAATGCTTTCGATTGCTCTTCGCCCCAGTTTCTTTGCTCGCATTGAGCTCGCTTTGGAGTCTCTGGAGCTCGTTCTTGGCCTCTGCAATTTTTCGTTCTTTCTCGGTTTCTTTTCTTTGGTTCTCTGCTTCCTTCAACAGGGCTTCTTTTTCTTGCTTAAGTCTCTCAATTTCTTGTAATAGTTGTTCGAGGCTAGCTACTTCTCGATTTTGGTTATTATTGGTAGTGACTGGCTCTAGTGAAACTCGTCGTTCATCGTTTTCTCTTTCATTTTCGTGAACTTTGGAGGTCCGTGGATGATTGGACCGTTGCTTTTTCTTGGGTGGCATCGTGAGTTTTTATTTCGATCCTAACACGCGGACGACGCCAACTGTTGTAACACGGTTTTTCTTGTATTACGAACAGTGAGAAAGTCTCAGTTGACTTCTTTTTCGTTCCTTCAAAAATTGTCCCTTACAGCTACTGTTGACCTGCTATTTATAGGGGTCAACCTCGTATGTTTACAAGACCGTTACTTCCCGCCAAAAATCTAATATCTATCCTAGCTTTTAGATGACCGTTGCTTCCCGCCAATCTTCATTTCAGCCTCGTTACAGGAGATAGATTCGTTCTAGCATTTCCTAGCTTCGTGACCAGCCTCGTACTATTGTCTTCTTTGCCTTGACTTCTTCAGTCTTGCTCGAGGCTTTAACCTCTTCACATTAGCTTCGTGCTCATCATCTTCGTCCTGACTTTTATAACTTCACCTTCAACTTTAACCTCTTCGAAATAACTTCACATTTGTCTTCTTCGTTCTAACTTCTTCAGTCTCGCCTGCAAAAATAGAAAATATGATTCCAAGGGGCGTCTCCCCAACAGTAGCCCCTTCGTCCTTGGATTCGAGTTTGTCACTATTCACTCCTCGAACTCCTGGGACGAAACCCAAAAGGCGTCCCCTTGGATTAATTTGGCGGTTACTTTGGCGTCTTTTCACGGCTCAAACTTCGGAACTTACCGCGCCTATAAATAGTAGAAGTTACCCCCCCTAAAAATTACCTTCGCTTTCGCCTTTGACCTCGTGCCATTGCCTTCGCTTTGCTTTAGCTCTCGTTTCTGACCTCGTGCTACTGTCTTCGCTTTGCACTAATTGTTGCTTTCTGTTAAGACTCTTGAAGTGCTTCGCTGTTAGAAAGAGGTTAGTTTTGAAGAATCTTTGTCCTCGTTTCTTGTTTCGTTATGTTTTTGATTGTTTTTCATTATTAGTTTCAGAAATGGCTCAAGTCACATCTGCTGCTATTCCAACCTCTGATGCTGAAAGAGAGAACAGTCCCCTGGGTTCAAACCCGGGAAGTGAGGATTTGGAAAGAGTCGAGGCTAATGTCAATGATCTCATTGGAGAATCAGCTCCTAAGACCCTTCATTTCGGTCGATCTTCTGTTACCGCAGGGATGATTTCATCTTATGTGCAGAATGGATACTTTCCTGAAGGTGTTGGCCGTGCTCCTGGAAACGAAACTACTCCTGATCCCCAATTCGGAGAAGCTGTAGTGTTTTCCGAATTCTTTACTGCGGGACTCCGCTTTCCTTGCGATCCGATGCTGCCCCAGATCCTGGACCGTTTCAACGTCAAGCTTCATCAGTTGACACCCAACTCCTTCGTTCAGCTTTCGAAGTTTTTCTGGGGTGTTAAGACATTCGGAGGTGAAATTGACCTCGACACTTTTGGCCGCTTCAATGAGCTTCATCTTCAAAAGAGGTCAATCTTTTTGGAAGAAGGCGGAGAAGAACATATTGGGCAGTTTGGAGTTGCGACTTTTACTTCGCGTCGACGAAGTGCCGCCTTGAAGATCACAAAAGTTGACTTCACCTACGCTCAACGGAACCGCTGGGATGTAAATTGGCCGAAGTCGTGGTTCTATGTGAAAGTTGGCTTCGCCTCTTCGGATTCCAACGAAATCAACTATCCTTTTGCTGGCCCTCTTGGCAATGTCGAAGTATCCACTGTGATTGACTTCGACAAGAAATCCGAAGCTTTTAAGAAAAACAGTCGTTGCTTTATCCATGCCACTCGGCGACTGACGGGCCGTGATGTGGTTGAGGAGTTTCTGGCTGCTGAGATCTGGCCTTTGTGGAATGACTGGAAACCCTTTAGAGTTGAGGAGAGGCAAATACCTGGATTCGACTTGCCTACTACCTTTGCTATCTTCGGACTTACAAAACCTGCTGATATGTCCGAAGATGATCTGATCTCTAAGGTTGAATGGGCCGCCAAAGCTTTGATTGGCCCTCTTACTGAAAAGGAGAAGAAGGCAATGATTGACCTCTTCGAAAAACCCAGCCGCTTGAATCGGCCATGGTTAGAGATGGGCATCAAATATGGAGATAGAGTGAAACCCTCCAAGCCCCAAAAACGCATGAAGCCAGTTGGAAATATTGGATCCGAGCAAGCTGGAGTGATTCAAAGATATAAAAAGACTTCATCAAAAGTTCTAATATCTTCGAGTCAGGATGCTCCCCAGACGAAGACAAAGCTGCTCGAGGCTCAGAAGAGGAAAAGTGCCTGTGTGCAACAATCTGCCGCTGCGCCTAACAAGAAACCTCGACTGACTCGAAAGGTGGATTTGTCTCTCCTGGACAGTCCTGAAGGCGAAGCTGAAGCTGAGAAGGAGAAAGAAACTATTGAAGCAGCTTGTGGACTTCTAGGAATTGCTGGCATTACTGGCGATGACCTCGGCACATCGGGGTTCATGAAGGATCTGGCAGGCACCTCTGCTGCTTCGGGTGAAGGTTTGTTTGTTCCTTTCATGAAATGCCCCGGTGCTAGAATGAGCCTCACAGGCTCAATATCGAGTGTTGTTTCGAAATCTCCAAAAGAATTCGATCCAAACTTTCTTGAGCTCTTAGAGCATAACTTTGGCTTGTATTCCACAGAACCAGCCGTCGAAGCCATGAATGTTGAAGAAGATAAAGTAGCCGAGGCCAAACACGAGGTCAGAAATTTTAGTTGTACTATATTTGACCACTAAATTTCTTCTATTGTTTTTGCTTACTTTGATTGATATTTTTAGGTCGAGGTTGTGGATGTCAAGGGTACAAAGATCCCTGAAGAAACATCTACGAAGCCCTTTCAAGACTTTGCTACTTCTTCTTTTGTGGAACTTGGTGAAGATACTGATGAGATGCGAGGTAAGAAAGAAAAAATTCTAATACCACTTCATGTTTAGTTTCGTTTTTGATTCCTATATTTTGTCTTCGTTTTTATAGGTTATAAAGCATCATTGGAAAATCTTAGTTTTGAAGAGCTATCTCGCTTTAGCGTCGCCACAGCACACAAGGTTCGTGCTTGCTTCTTACTATTTTATCCTTGTCTCGTTCTTTCTTTGTCTTACATTTTTGTTTTCGATTTGCTTCCTTAGGTTAAACTGATCAACGCGGTTTGTGCTTCAAAGTCCAAAACCGCTGCTGATCGACTTCATTTCTTGGAGAAAGAGAATGAGAGGCTTCGAGAAGTCAATGACAAACTTCGCAAAGATTTAACTAAGATCGAGGACGAATGGGACACTACTGATAGAAAATATAAGGCCTTGCAAAAAGACTTCGACAAGAACCTGGAAGTGATTGATAACCTCTGTGAAGCTGTGGTTCGCGAGTCTGATGCTGCTAAAGAGGCTAAAACCAAAGTGTGTTCCCTCGAACTTAAGTTAAAGGAAGCTGAAGATTCTCTAGCCTCGTCCAAGATTCTTGATGCTGAGAGGATAAATCGAATTTTTGATTCGTATTCTAGCTCGCTCAAGCAGTTCGGAGACTCTCCTTAAGCTCTTCCGGTGGACTTAAACATTGATAGTTTCTTATCTTGGATTGAAGAAGAATTTGCTGGTCTCGGGGATGTATTTTCTATTGCTGGCGACAACTTTGCACTTACCTGCACCGATGGCCTCGGCAAATTTCTTGAAAGAGAGAAAAAGGAACTACTTCTTCGAGTTGCCGGTCCTGGATTCCGCTTTTCTGACTTCGGAGACTTGTCCTCGTCTAGCTCTAAAGAAGCCGAAACTATGAAGCGTCGCTTTTTACGAGACTTCTGGAACGTCTATGGACGAGAAATGGTTAAGGACTCCTCTTCGAAGGTAAAAATTTTTTTCTGTATAACTTTGCTTCTTCTTCTCTTTTTATTATTGTCAAATATCCTAAGTCTTTTGCTTTGTTTCTTTTCCAGGAAGAAATTGAGAACACAGAAGCTGAAGAAGCTGAAGGAGGAAAAGAGGAAGAAAGCGAGGGAGAAGAAGGCGAAGCCCTGGATTCGCCTCGTGATGACGACGAAGCTGAATCTCCCCCAGAAGAAGGAGAAATTTAATTACGAGTCGAAGTTAATTATTGTAAAAAACTTGTTGCAAGTCATGAGCGATGTTTGTGAACTTCAGAGCGATTTAAACACTGAAATCGTTCACGATTTTGTTTATATTAACCTCGTAATTATCTTCAGTTTTTGTCTCGAAGTGCATGCGTTGGACTCGTACAATTTCTTTTTACTTGAAATTGTTTGTACATTATCTTGCTTCTATAAGATCATGACCTTTAGCTTCGTTTTCGCTATAGAAAACGCTTAAATATTCTTTGGCTTCTAATTCCCTTGTTAACTCGAGAAAGCCTTGAAGCGGATGTGCTTTTCTTCATATATTGGCTTCTAATTCCCTTGTTAACTCAAGAAAACCTTGGAGCGGATGCGCTCTTCTCCATGATCGCACAACTTGAGAGGGCGTTGCTGTACGAAGCATCTATGGGCCCTGTGCTGTTGTTGGTCTTTAGCCTGGGCAGATCATGCCGTCGAGCGCTCCTTTGATTCCTGCTGCCTCTCATTTCTAGGGAGAATTTTTCTTTTTCATTTGCTTTGCTTTTTCTCTTGCCGAGGCTCGTCTCCCCCCTTCTCTTTTATAGTGGTCTTTGGACCCTTGGGGAAATTATGATTTCACCTAACCTCGTGTCCTTTTTAAAAAGTACAAGTTAGGTGATTCGTTTTAATGTGCTCGTTGCTTGGTGAAAACTTGTTTTTGAATAAATGCAAAAGGGGGCTTCTCTTTTTTGCCTTTGAAAAAGGCGTCCCCTCCCTCGATAGCCCCTTTGCGTTTATTCATTGCTTCTTACTTCGAGCAACGAATCTGAAAGATTACGTTCTCTTGTTTTACTTTCGAAATAGGGCAACTCTGTTGCTTTTTTCGTTCCCCTGATTTGATCTAGACTGTAGGTCTTCTTGCGAGGTTTTGTTTCCAACCTCTTTCTTAGACAATTTTGTTCGAGATCTTTTTGGCGAGGTTATATTTCTGACCTCGACCTTGGGCTATTTTGCTCAAGGCTTCTTTTTGCGAGGTTAATGTTTGCAACCTCGGCCTCGAACTATTTTGTTCGAGGTCTTATTTTTGCGAAGTTATATTTCAACCTCGTCCTCGAGCTATTTTCCTCGAGGTCTTCTTTTTGCGAGGTTATTTTTCAACCTCGGCCTCGAGCTATTTTGCTCGAGGTCTTCTTTTTGCGAGGTTATTTCTCAACCTCGGCCTCGAGCTATCTTGCTCGAGGTCTTCTTTTTGCGAGGTTATTTTTCAACCTCGGCCTCGAGCTATTTTGCTCGAGGTCTTCTTTTTGCGAGGTTATTTCTCAACCTCGGCCTCGAGCTATCTTGCTCGAGGTCTTCGTTTTGCGAGGTTATTTCTCAACCTCGGCCTCGAGCTATCTTGCTCGAGGTCTTCTTTTTGCGAGGTTATTTCTCAACCTCGGTGTGTTTTTTGCTCAAGTGCTTTTTAGGGGAATCTCCTTTATCGATTTTTTGGAGAGATTTACATAGGTTCGCCTCATTAAAAACCTCACCTCCAGTTTCCTGGAGCCCCTTTTGTGAGGAAAAGAGTGCGACCTTTTGTGATGAAAGAAAAAGAGAAAAGAGGTGCTTCGTATTTGTGCTTATAGCTCCGCACATTTACGAAGTTGACATTTACAAAAAGAACTGAAACTTGGAAAAAACTGTACAGCTTTATTTATTCCGATTCTAGTTATAGTACTTGCGAAGTTGCTCTACGTTCCATGAGTGAGGTAATTCTTCTCCATTTTCGGTGGACAGATGATAAGACCCTGGCCTTGAGCTTTTGGTGACAATGTATGGTCCTTCCCATTTTTCCTCGAATTTGGATAAGTTTTCTGCGTTATGCTTTCTTTTGATTACCAGGTCCCCAACTCTGATCTCTCTTATCTTCGCCCTTGGGTCGCGCCACTTTCGTGTTTGCCTTTGATATGATTCGAGGTTATGTGAGGCAGCAAGCCGATCGACTTCGATTAGGTCCTTTTCCACCATTTCTTTTTCACCTTCTTCACTACTAAGTGTTACCCTTAGTGTTTTGGCCTTGATTTCTTCTGGAACCATTGCTTCAGTTCCGTATAGCAGTCTGAAAGGAGTGAACTTGGTTGCTCTGGATTCTGTGGTATTATGTGACCATACTGCGATTGGCAAATCGTCAATCCATTTTCCCTTTTTGTGTTCGAAGAGCATCTTCCTTATAGTTGAGAAAATGATGTCGTTGGCTCTTTCAACTGCGCCGTTTGATTGCGGATGATATACGGATGCATACTTCACTTTGGTTCCTATTGTTATGCAAAAATCTCTGAATGATTCGCTGTCAAATTGCTTTCCATTGTCTACTGTTATTTCTTTTGGTACCCCGAATCTACAAATGATGTTATGCCAGAAGAACTTTTGTACTGTATGCGAAGTTATCGATGCTAGGGCTTTTGCTTCGATCCACTTTGTGAAATATTCCACAGCAACTACTGCGAATCTGCAGTTTCCTTGAGCTGTTGGGAGAGGCCCTACCAAATCTATTCCCCATCTTTGCAATGGCCAAGAAGGTGTGATGAGCTGCAACAGTGAGCATGGAATCTTTTGATTGCTTGCGTTCTTTTGACATGCTTCGCATTTCTTTGCTACTTCGTCTGCATCTCTTATCATTGTTGGCCAAAACATTCCTTGCCTGACTGCTTTTGCTGCAAGGGCTCTTGGACCAATATGTGTTCCGCATATCCCTTCGTGTATGCTTTTTAGTATCGCCATTCCTTGTTCTTTTGCGATGCATTTCAGCCATGGTGCTGATATCCCCTTCTTGTACAGCTCTCCTTGTATTATCTGATACCCTTTTGCTCTTGCTGGTATTCTCTTGGCCTCGCTTGCTGAACAGGGTGTGAAATTGTTTTGTAAGTATGCCATGATTGGTGCTCTCCAATCTTCCCAGCAAATGTGTGCTAGATGCTGCTTTCTGATGAGGGGATGGTCATGACCTCGTAAATTACATCCTCAGGTAGTTCTTCCTTCTTTGCTGCTTTCTTGGCTAAGTCATCAGCTTTGTTGTTGTCGTTTCTGTGGATGTGCTCTACCGTGAATCCTTTGAAGTGTTTCTCCATTTCTCTGACCTCTTCGAGGTAATCGATTAGTTCTGGTTTTCTAGCTTTGCTATTCTTTTCAATGTGGTCCCTTGCTATTTTCGAGTCTGTCTTCACAATGAACCTTTGTTTTCCTAGTGATTTCATTTTTCGTAGCCCAAGCAGGAGTGCTTCGTATTCTGCTATGTTATTTGTAACTTGAATCTCTTGATTGCTGAATTCCAATCGTGCTGCGAATCTTGTTTTGATTCCGCCTGGTGAAACCAGTATTGCAGAGATCGCTGCTCCTTTGTTACAATATGCTCCATCACAATAGACTGTCCACTGCTTTTCGTCTTCGTCTGAATTTTCATGCTTTGGAGAGGTCCAGTCTGCTACGAAGTCAGCTAATACCTGGGATTTGATTGCATTTCGTCTTACAAATTCAATATTGAATCCGGATAGTTCTGCGGACCATTTGCTGATCCTATTCGAAGCTTCTCTGTTTGCGAATAACTCGGCTAGAGGTTTGTTGGTGACGACTGTAACTTTGTGAGCTTCGAAATAATGCCTGAGTTTTCTTGATGCCATGAGCAATGCGTATGCAATTTTTTCGAGCTCAGAGTATGACTTCTTGGCTCCAGATAATGCTTCAGAAACGAAGTAGGCCGGCAACTGTTTCAGAATGCCCTCGATTTCGGTTTCTTGTACTATTGCAGCGCTCACTGCTGACTCTGATACTGCAAGGTAGAGGAGAAGGTCTTTTCCTTGGGCTGGTGGTGATAGTTTGATCATTGTCGCAAGGTACTGCTTTAGTTCTCTGAATGCTTTCGATTGCTCTTCGCCCCAGTTTCTTTGCTCGCATTGAGCTCGCTTTGGAGTCTCTGGAGCTCGTTCTTGGCCTCTGCAATTTTTCGTTCTTTCTCGGTTTCTTTTCTTTGGTTCTCTGCTTCCTTCAACAGGGCTTCTTTTTCTTGCTTAAGTCTCTCAATTTCTTGTAATAGTTGTTCGAGGCTAGCTTCTTCTCGATTTTGGTTATTATTGGTAGTGACTGGCTCTAGTGAAACTCGTCGTTCATCGTTTTCTCTTTCATTTTCGTGAACTTTGGAGGTCCGTGGATGATTGGACCGTTGCTTTTTCTTGGGTGGCATCGTGAGTTTTTATTTCGATCCTAACACGCGGACGACGCCAACTGTTGTAACACGGTTTTTCTTGTATTACGAACAGTGAGAAAGTCTCAGTTGACTTCTTTTTCGTTCCTTCAAAAATTGTCCCTTACAGCTACTGTTGACCTGCTATTTATAGGGGTCAACCTCGTATGTTTACAAGACCGTTACTTCCCGCCAAAAATCTAATATCTATCCTAGCTTTTAGATGACCGTTGCTTCCCGCCAATCTTCATTTCAGCCTCGTTACAGGAGATAGATTCGTTCTAGCATTTCCTAGCTTCGTGACCAGTCTCGTACTATTGTCTTCTTTGCCTTGACTTCTTCAGTCTTGCTCGAGGCTTTAACCTCTTCACATTAGCTTCGTGCTCATCATCTTCGTCCTGACTTTTATAACTTCACCTTCAACTTTAACCTCTTCGAAATAACTTCACATTTGTCTTCTTCGTTCTAACTTCTTCAGTCTCGCCTGCAAAAATAGAAAATATGATTCCAAGGGGCGTCTCCCCAACACAGGGAATGCTCTTGTAGTCAGGGGTGATCGCAGTGGTGAAGATAAGAAGGGCAACAAGAAGAAGAAGGGATCGCAATGCTATAGGTGCAATGAGTGGGGACATAAGAAGGATGGGTGTCCGGAACTGAAGAAGGGTAGTGGAACCGCAAGTGTGATTGTTACCAGGTAGGATGACTCGGATAGTGATGGTGATGTTCTCACAGTGTCAAGTGAAAAGTCCTGTGAAGCGTGGTTGTTGGATTCATCTAGTTCATTTCATGCAACACCAAAGAAAGAGTGGTTTTTGTCATAAAATAGTGGTTTTTGTCATACGTTGAGGGGGATGGTGGTCTTGTTCACTTGAGAGATGATTCAGGTTACCGTACATCAAATTCAAGATGTGTGATGGACAGGAGATACTACTCAAAGGTGTGAAGCATGTGCCGGGGCTACGGAGGTATCTGATTTTGCTTGGAATCTTGCATGAAGAAGAATGGCTATATCAGGCGGGGCCTGATAAGAAGACCTTGAGAGTCATGCATGGAGGCAAGACGGTCATGGCTGGTGAGAAATCAAGTGCACACCAATACAAGCTGATGGGAAGCGTTGTTGAAGGTGGAGTCATGGATGGTAATGCAACTGTGGCGGTGTTCTACCCGAAGGTCGGAGGTGGCAGCGGCCTCATCGGGCTGCTCTAAGTGAGCAGCAAAGGAGATGACTCAAGTCTGGTACACGGAGGTTCGCGCATGGACAGCTCAAGATGACGAGCATATTCGTCAAGGTGGAGTTTGTTAGATATGTGCCGAATATGTGTAGTTTGGTTACAGTTGGACTTGAGTTGTAATTTGGTAGGTTAGGGATAGAGTTGTAGCCGTAGTTTGTATCCCTAGGGCCCATAAATATGATGGCACTACTGTTGTAATCGTGAGACGACTTGGCGGCTGGTGTGGGCGGCGGCGTTGCCGCGGTGGTGCCCGGATGCCGGTGTAGCTTCTGTTTATGGGGAGGAGCGCCCGTAGTCATGCCCCGAGGATGTAGGCGCATGGCCGAACCTCGTTAAAAAACATCGTGCCTCGGTGTCGTTCTTGTTTCGTGTGATGTTGCGATTTGGTTCTGTGATCCTGGATTATCGCTTCCGCGCTTTAATTATAACATATGGCACCAAATGTTGACGTATGTACGCTTCAGATAATTTTAGACTATGCATGCCTCGTCGGTTTCTAAGAAAAAAAACAAGTAGTGCTGACGGGCTGAGTTAACGCATTAAGGCCCCGTTTAGTTTCCCAAATATTCCCCAAAAATCCACTATTCATCCAACTTTTCCCTATTCATCCCACCTCTTCTACTCATATATCACTATCCGTCTACAGTGTTTTTTTGGTGAACAGTGTATTTTCGGGGAATCTTTCCCAATCTAAACACACCCTAAACTTGTTTCCCGAGTGTACTATGTACTCAAAGTTGACTAAAATCATGGTAGCATGAAAGCCAGGTGTCTACTAGAATGACACTAATAGAGAGTATTATAGTGTAGTGTTTGCCCTTCTCATCTTCTTGGGACTTGCTACATCGAAATATTTAGTCAATTGAGATTGAATATATATATTAAACAAGAGCACAGATTTAATGCCTTTTCTTTTGCGAATATTTTACGCTTCAACTTTTCCTTAATGATGGGAAAGATGCTTACGAGCTCTTGGAAACCATGTTTCAGGACACATAAGAGAAGGAAAACGTAACATATATACCTCCCACATGAAAGTTAAGTAGTTAACTAAAGAGAAAAGTCGATGCATCATTGGCATAGACGACACAGAAATTTGAGAAATACATTCACAGTTACGATAAACCAAATTCCTATAGGATTGAAAACCATCTATAATCCCAATGCAAATGATCAAAGGAGGTGTTATACCATGTGTGCTAGAGAAATACATTCACAGTTACGATAAACCAAATTCCTATAGGATTGAAAACCATCTATAATCCCAATGCAAATGATCAAAGGAGGTGTTATACCATGTGTGCTACGAGGTACTATACTGTATGAAATGCGGCAGCGGGATGCTACTTCTCTTATAAAAAAAATTGCTAGGAGCACTGGCAACTATTAAGGGTGTGTTTAGTTCACCCAAGGATTCTTTGAAAGTGCACTGTTTACAGAAAAAACACTGTAGATAAATAATGTTCTGTGTAGATGAATAATGTTACGTGAGTAGGAGGGATGAGATGAATAGGGAAAAAGTTAGATAAATAGTATTTTTTTAGTAGGAATTTTTTGTAACTAAACGGGGCCTAAGAGTATAAGAGGAGGAGGTGTGGCACAGCCGCACAGGGACCTCAAGCGAGATGCTACTGACCTCGCCGATGCCGGAGGAGGCGCCGGTTATGAGCACGACCTTCCCCCGCAGGTCCTCCTTCGTGAGCGGCTTCACGAACGCCCGAACGAGCAGCTTCACCGGAGCAGACAGCGGGATGTAGACGAGGACCACCAACGCAGCGATGGCATGCATCACAGCGCTGTGAAGCAGGAGATGGAGCTCCATCCTTAGCTTGCAACTAATTAATGGCTGACTCCAGTGGACACGAGGCGATTTGGAAATATGTGGTGTTGAGCACGAAGGTATATATGCAAGCGAAGCTACGCGACCTCGTGTATTGTCGTGGGAGAGTCGCCGTCAATTAGCCACGTACGTGGTCGTCGTCTTCTTCTTTTCTCAGGCTTTTTTTTTTATGGGATGGTAAGATGCCGTCTCGCTGTGATCCCAATAATGTGCATGTATCTTCTTGTTTTTTCGGTGGGGGGTCGGAAGAACACAAAAATCAGTTGTTGCAATCGTACGATATACTAGTATAACTATTTGCTGACAAGTTAGCCAGCCTGTTCAGCGCATAATAGCTGTTAGCTACACTTGGTTGCTATCGTTTTGTAGTAGATCCTAAGTGATATATGGGTGCGAGCCACAGTCTCGCGTTGTAATAACCTACAAATTTTTCTCCTAATATCATAGCTCTCATGTGTATTTGAGAAAAAAACTGCTATCCTCGCAGGTGTGTTGTCTCTGTTCCTCTCAAGTGACAGCGGATCAACGGTTCTGTGTGCTGCCTATGTGCTCAGCAGCTGCATCGATCGAGCAAGCAACAGATAGTCAGATACAGCCATACAGGAGCTAGTGCGCTGCTGTCGCTTGCCGGATGCATCACGGTGCCGTGCACAAGAGGAAGAGGACGAGAGCAACACACATGCGTAGCACAATATCGATCAGCACATGCGCTGCACACGGCACCGCACCGGGGAAGGGAACGATGGGTCTCATGGCCTCATGGCGCGTGGCGCCCATGAGCGGGCTGATGGCCTGGGCACCTAGGCACCTAGGCACCTAGCCGCTTACGGCCACGTCTGGATAAAGACACGAAGGAGATAATGTTGCTGCAGTTGCCGAGGGCGACCTCGAGCTCGAGCTGATATTATTCCCAGGCTTTTGCTGGAGCTCTACTCTACTGGAGTAGCTCCCCCGCGCGCGGAAGAGCACGGATGGATAGATGGCCATTCAATATGTGATCCGGGATCCTGATTAGTGATTATCCTCGTTGTGTTGAGACGCTGATAGTGACGTGATCCGAACCATTCGATATGCGTACGTATCAGCTAAAACAATGTTTAAAAGGAAGACGTTTTCCCAACTTGCTTGACGTTTGCCAAATAAAAAAAATGAGATGCCTCCATTAATGATGATAAGATCCCTCCAGCGCGGTGATTGACCTTGCATCATCGCACCAGCTATCATTTGTACATGTTTCAGCCGCCGTTGATTCTTTGACTACGAGCGATCGATCGATCGTCATTGTTTGGTTTGTGCTATATGAAGGACGTGAAAATTCGAGTAAAAAAACAACATGAAAATTGGTATTCATACATCTTTCCTTCTACATGAATACTGGTGACATATTACATAAATCATGGGTAGTATTTTTATATAAACAATAACATAAATAATATATTGATAATGATAGAAATAATACTTTATAATTTTATGTCGGTGCACTTTAAAATTTTGTTACAATTATAGTATAATTTAGATTTAGATTTATGGGTTACGTAACTTTTAACAAGATATAATTGGATGATTTATATGCAAAATTAACGTGAAGTTATGTTTTACTTTAGATTATTTTTTTTATAATGGCAGACATGGGCAATTTAGATACATGACAAGGCAGATATAGCAGATCCAATAATTACTGTGATTATAGTTATCAGGTTGATGAACAAATGTTTCTAATTTTTATATTTTTTTAATTTTTTAAGAATTTATCTATTCTTAAGTTTTTTTAGTGTCCACTTCGAATCTCACGTGGCTTCACCAGTTAGTAATAGTAAAACTAGTTCCACTCTTCTTATCCTATCCGCACAGTGGGCGTGCGTGGAAGTACACGGTATGCATGTCTAGTTCAGTTGGGAAAAAATAAGTTGAAGGCGCAGCACATATTCACAGAGTGCAGACTTAGAGCAAGATTAATAGAAACGCCCGCTGCCGGCGAATTCATACTGCCATGTCATCGAGCATCTCATCAATGAGCATTTATTTAATGGGTTGTTTACCTTGGTTTGAATATTTAATTGTTGAATGTTTCCCGGGAGCACAGGTGATTGGTTGGAATCCATCAATTTCCTTGACCAAGCGCTTCAGCCTGCTCACGCCAGGGACTCACGAAACGGTGGCTCTCTTCTCTCTCTTCTTTACTCTGTTCGACACGTCAGATATGTCCTACGTGTACTTCTCACTCGCCAGCTAACTCACCCCTATAATACTTGCTCTTATTGCTCCCGGCACTGCTTTCAGTGTGTAGATTTGCATGTGGCATCAAGCCTGTGATTCGTCCGGCTTCTACATTATTTGCGATTGCTCCGGGTTCGCCAATGATTGGTAAGAAAAAATACTGTAGCATAAGAAAAACACTTTAGCATTCGCTGGGAAACGTGTTTTGTGAGGAAGGATTAGTGAAAAGTTGGAATGAATAGTGAAAAGTTGGAATGAATAGTGAATAGTTGAAAAAATCTGAACATGGCCTCAGTAGTTTGATGGTTTGCTATATTGAGAGGGAACTATTTTAATCTTTTGATGAAGTCGCTTCTCTCCGAGGTTTCACGACATTAAGACTCAAAAAAATGCAATTGCCTCGTACCCGTAAGCCTGCATAGAGTCTCCTTTTTGGTTATATGCTGTTGGATTTTTGTTGTGGTAGATTGTTAGTGTACAATTTATCTTAGTGTCATAATGAGACAATTTCTATCATATCTTTATTTTTCTTAATGTATCAATATTTGCATATGTATTAAACGATAATTTAGGTTCCAAAATTATCGAGCCTATAAATTTATCACCTGTTTTTTTTCATCCGGGCTCCACAAAATCCTGGGTCCACCACTGCGCACAGCAATAGTCTCTGTACAGCACAGCAATAGTTTCTGTATATGTATTTTATCTATCTAGGATCGAACTCTGATGCAGACATCCCATTGACAGAGAACACGGTAGCAGCAGCTCTTTGGGTACCCGGGCCTCCAGACAAACGAACCCTCTCCTCAGAGTCCATCATCTCACCACGTCCAAAGGCGAACGCCGGCTTCGAAGGTGCCGCAAAGCTTGCCTCTTGGCCGTGGAGCATCATGAGTATGTCCAGCATGGTGGGCCTGTCTGCCGGGTTCTCCTGCACGCAGAGGAGCCCGAGATGGATGGACTTGAGCACCTCGCTCTCCGTGGCTTGGCCTTGGCAGTCCAATGAGGGGTCCATCGTCTCCAGTGGTGTTGACGTCGTCGGTGTGTACAGAAAAAATCGACTTCCCATCGTCCACTTCCGCGCGGTTGCTCCTCTGGCTTTGTCGTCGTTGTCCTCGCCCCAGCAAAGGAAAGCCAGCCGACGGCGGAGAAAGAGAGCAGAGGAAGCCAACTGCGGAGAAATAGAGCAGAGGGAGAAGGGGAATCGAACAAATCGAGATGAAATCGAACAAATCGAAAGTAAATCCATCAGGCCGCGGGGAAGATGGAGCAAAGCAGGCAGAGAAGGGAAATCGAACATATCGATGTCGAATCAAAGACAAATCGAACAAACCAAAGCTAATTCCAACAATCGGAGGCCCTGTGTTGCTGTAAAAAAAATGATCCCATACCTGCAGGCAGGGGCGACGCTACGTTATAATTGTCTGGTGCACGGGCACTAGGCAAAAAGATATTTTACTACTAAGTACTCTCAAAATCACCCTATAATCCTAGAAAAAAATGTAGTCTCTTCAGCAGCGCACCACCGTCAATTCAATACTAGCTTCGCCCCTGCCTGCAGGTCAGGTAACAAGAACATCCCTTCAAACAAATAGTTTCATACTTTCATTGCACTTCATACATGTATGAAGGGACTGGGAATAATGCTCGCTCACATAGCTCAGTAGACTGCTAGGTTCTTCATGTTCTGATTCAAAGCATGTATCGGTGTTCCGCCTTCCTGTAACGATCTCCAGGATGAGTACTCCAAAGCTGTAAACGTCCAGCTTCACCGACAGGTGCCCCAGGACTGCGTACTCGGGCGCCATGTATCCTCTGACAGACAGCAGAGAAAATTTAGGTTCAGAACATGGAATTAATGCTGTGTGATGAACACAGATGATCAACATCTAGTTAGCAGTGTGATAGGCCGATTAGATTCTATATTATTACAGTGTTCCGACAACTTGGCTCGTGATTGTAGTCGTCTTGTCGCCATTGAAGAGCCTTGCGAGGCCAAAATCCGAGATCTTTGGGTTCATGTCAGCGTCTAGCAGGACGTTGCTGGCCTTTAGATCGCGGTGTATGATCTTGATCTGAGAGTCCTCGTGAAGGTACAGCAGACCTCGTGCTATTCCGTAGATTATACGGTACCTCGTCTCCCAGTCTAACAGTAGATGTGTCTCTGCTGCAGGTGCTGCAACGCAAATTAAGTGCAAAAATATGAACGATCATGTATATGCTAAATTAAAACATTTTTTTAAATGTTCAATATATTCCCGTTTCTTAAAAAAAAAGAGAGATGGATCTGAATTTGTACCAAAAAGGAAGGTGTCCAGGCTTCGGTTCGGCAGGTACTCGTATACAAGTAGCTTCTCCTGTCCCTTCAAGCAAACGCCGAGAAGCTTTGCAAGATTGTTGTGACGAAGCTTGGCAACGAGCAGAAGCTCGTTCCTGAGCTCCTTCAGACCTTGCGTTGAAGCTTTGTCCAGCCTTTTCACAGCTATCTCCCGTCCGTCAGGCAAGAACCCCTGAGAAATGAGGTAAGACTTCCTGTTAAAGCGGCTTGTTTAGATGGTGGATGTAAAGTTGGCGAAAGTTGGCGAAATGTCACATCCATCCTTTTGACACTAATTAAGAGCACTAAATATAAACTAATTATAAAACTAATTACACAGATGGACTCTACATCGCAAGACGAATCTATTAAGCCTAATATGTGCCGTCATTAGCGCATTTTTAATGATGGGTTACTGTAGCATGACAATGTGTAATGACGAATTAATTAGGCTTAATAGATTCGTCTCACGATGTAGAGTCTATCTATGTAATTAGTTTTTTTTACACCTATGTTTAATACTCCTAATTAGTGTCAAACATTCGATGTGACAAGCTGGCAAAATAAATTGACGAAAGTCCAAACACATATTGTGCGTAGGTTCAAATGTGTTTGGCCATTAATTGTACCACCTTGTATACAGCGCCAAAGCCTCCATGCCCGAGCTTATTCTCTTCAGCAAAATTTGCCGTCGCCCTCCTTAATGTTGCCAGGTCAAAGAGAAGAGACCCGGCATCCTCATCTTCCTTGGCATCTGCATAGACAGGCTTGTTATTGTAGTATAAAAATTGATAGTTTTCCCAGAACGCTTCCGTTCCATGATTTACGAAATAAATCAGTGCCACTGAAAATTCCAGAGCATTAAAGTTGACCTGATGGCAGCAGAGCATCATTCTACTTGAAATCAATTCAATATCTATATGTAGAGCTCACAACTCAGGAACTCACGTTGTTTTGCTTGTTCTTTGCTCCAGATGTACATGATAAACGCGGACGCAAGAACAGCAACTAGGACCCCTAGCACGATGGCGATCACTGTCGCTGCGTTCTCTGAATCCTTTCCCCTGTTTGCTGCAGTTAGGTGGAGAAAATGCAATCTATTGAGCTCTAACCTTAACTGAAGCAGTGTCGTCGTGTCCGAAATTAAAATGAATATAGGCACGTTGCGCATATATATATATATATATATATATATATATATATATATATATATATATATATATATATATATATATATATATATATATATAAAGTAGGGCGTACTGTTCTGGCTTGCCGGATCTAGCGGAGGCGGCGGTGGTGGCGGCGGCGCGACAAGGTTGACCACCGGGCTGCCGTCGTAGAAGGCGTACAAGTCGTACCTGAGGTTACACCACACGGCGTTGAACTGCGCGGCAGCCGTGCCGTTGAACAAGGCGGGCATGACACTCGTGAGCCTGCCGAGGCACCCCTGGCACGCCGTCGGCGACTGGTCCGGCGTGCACTGCACCACCCCGTAGATGGTGGAGACAAGGTCGCTGCTCGTCGTGGTGAACCCTTCGCCGGAGGTCGTCGTGATCGCCCCGGCGGCGTACCTCCTCGTCGAGTTGTGCGCCGCCCAGCCGGACAGGGCGCTGGCCAGGTCGGCGGCGAGCTCGACGTACCGGCCGGGGTCAGAGGTGATGTTGAGCTCCTTGTTGACGCCGTACTGGACCGACGCCGCGGTGTCGTCAGGGGTGGCGAGGAAGTCAGTGTCCGAGTACCTTGTTATGAACGAATGCCAATTAAACGATGAAGTAGAACGAATCAAAACCGCACGAGACACGAGAATTGACATGAAAAACTCTTCCAAGATGGAAGGAAAAAACTACGGGCACCAGCCAACAAAACTTCACTATCAAGAGTCAGATTACAACGTCGTATGACTGGCGCTTACAAGAAAATAACACTCAATGGAAGCCCTAACCGGCCTAAGTCTGCAGCGACGGGCTCCCACTTGGCACCTCTTTTAATGTCCAACCGAACTTGGAACACAGCTGAACGAACCTGAGGAGGCAGCGGTCGTAGTAGATGGACACGTCCCTGACGCCCCTGCAGAGGCCGAAGGCGATGTCTGGGGCGAGGGAGAGGCAGGACGCGCAGCTGGTGGTGTTGGTGTCGCCGCGGCAGAGCGCGAGGCCCCACGACTTGTCGGGGGCGCGGCCGACGACGCCGGTGGCGAAGCCGACGGCGGAGCTCGACGCGTTGGCGGCGAGGGAGCTCAACAGGGCGACGACGTTGGATTGGTAGGTGGAGTTGAGGGCGTAGGAGGTCCTGTTCCTGCAGAGGTAGTTCATGATGCTGAAGGCGTGGCTGCGGCCTGGGTGGTGGTGACCGGAGATGACGAGGGTGAGCAGGAGAAGGGCGGCGGCCATGGCGCGGGTGGAGCTTACGGTGGCCATTCTAGACAAGGAGCTTTGTCCACGTATCCACACTATACGGGAGCTCAGCTAGGCACCACTGAGCTTCTGTTTAGAAGGCTTTGCATCTAGCTCAATGTGGCCTATGTGGGGCCCAACTGGTCCTCGCGTTGACTTCTTGGGGTTACCACTTAGCTAGCTCGATGGTGTTGCTTCCCTTAAACCTGTCTTAAGCGAGTATAAAAAAAATCCTGTCTTAATTCAAACTTTTGTACTACAAAATTCTTTTTATTTAAGATAATATATACTCCATGCATCCTAGAAACACATGCAATTCTCACATTCCAAGAAATCAATGCATCTCAACTTTGACTAAATATATATAATAATTAATATAGTAATGATCACAATGCTATTTTACTACAACGTATTACCGAATGTGATTTAGTGATACGACAACATAGTTCAGTAATTTCACTATTTCAGGGCAGCCTGATTTTGTGATTTGACTACTGTAACACCCGGAATTTCATCGCAAGTTAAAATAGCAACCTTTTAAAAATTTCTGAAATTTATTTGGAATTCAAATTTAATTTGTAGGAATATTGCTTTGAATAGGCATTTAAATTTTTTTATTAAAAAGAACAAAAATAAATATAAGGTCACATTTGTTTGAGTGCATTTCATGTTGGAACATTTTAATTGAGTGTTGAATTCAAATTTGGTTTCTTATTTGAATTTTAACAAAAGTTTATTCAATGTTCAACATCTTAGAACTGTTGTTTCAACTTTTCAACACTTTTGTTTCAACATTTCAAAATCTCTCTTACCCGGCCCAAGAACCTTTTCCTGGCCCTTTCTTTCGCTGACCCGAAATGATTTCAGTTCGGCCCAATACCCTCGGCCAGCCCAGCTCCCTCTCTCCCTCCCTTCTCTCGCGGCCCAGCCCAACTCCCGCAAGCTCTCCTTTCCCCTCACTGACAGCCGGGCCCCGCATGTCATCCCTTCCCTTCCCTTCCTTTCTCTTCTCCCCTGTTTCCCGGTTGCGCACGACAGCGCCGCCGCCGCCTCTCCTTGGCGTGCGAGCCAAGGGAACCTCGGCCTCCGTTCCCTATAAAGCTGCGGCACCGAACCCTAACCCCCCTTCCTCGCCGCCGCATCCCATCTTCCCCTTTTCCCATCAATCCCGAACCCTAGCTCCAACGCGCCGCCATCCCCAAGCTCGCGCCGCCGCCGCCAATCTCTCGTTGCGGAGCCTCCTCATCGCCAAGAGCTTGCTTAAGAGTTTCGCCGAAAGGTAAAGAACTCGCCGAGCGTGTTTCCCCTCCCTCTCTTTCTCTTTCGCATGCGCGCAGTCTCGCTGTCGCACTCGAGCCGCCGCCGCGCGTCGCCTCCCCCACCCAACCCTCGGTGAGGACCCCCAAGATCGAATGCCCGAGTCACCATCTTGCTCCAGAGCCAAGAATCTCTCGAAACCGTGGACTCTAGCCCCCGTTTCGCCAAACTCCGGCGAAGCGCCGCCTTGCTTCGCCGCCGGCGTGTGTTCTCCGGCGAGCCTCTCGCCTCGACCACCTCCAGCCGTCCGATCTAAGATCAACGGCCCAAATAGATCCAATCCAAGTCTACATAGGTCAAACCGGCCACTTTGGCAATTTTGCAGAAACACCCCTGCATTTGTTGCAAATAAACCCGCGGTCCAACATTAGTAAAAAATAATTCCTGTTCAGTCCTTTTCTTCACGTTTAAGACCCTGTACTTTCGTAGTTTCCAACCCGCCGTCCCCGGCCGCCTCTTTTGCATGTGAGCCCTTGGGTTTTCGTATGTAATTATGTTTTAGCCCTCCGTTATCTCTGTTTAGGCCCCTGTTAGGTTAATTTTCTCGCAGTTAAGCCCTTGAATCTTGTTTAGCCTATAGATTCCACGTTTAAACTCCGTTTAACCTCGTTTTTGTTGCGCTAATCTTCTAAAAGCATAGAGTTTGGTTCACCAGTGTTGTTTACCATGTTTTATGTTTTGAAATAAATAAATATTAATTTTCCTAATTCTAACTTAAATAGCTTTTTAAATAAAAGCAAATTAGAGTCCCACCTTCATGTTGTATAATAAAGTTAATTTGATTAATCACTATTCAACTAGCCTTTTATAATTAAAATATGGTTAGCGTTTCTTGTCTTTTCATAAACTAATTAAATTTGGTTAATGATTATTCAACTGTTTTATGAATAAAAGCTACATAGGTTA
This sequence comes from Digitaria exilis, assembly GCA_015342445.1. Taxonomy (NCBI): domain Eukaryota; kingdom Viridiplantae; phylum Streptophyta; class Magnoliopsida; order Poales; family Poaceae; genus Digitaria; species Digitaria exilis. Next base: position 71,924 of record JACEFO010001677.1, on the reverse strand, counting down.
TAACCTGAGTTTTCATAATTACATGCTAACTTGACTAATATGAATATACAAGTTTTTATAAATTATAATTGACTAGTTGAACACGAATAATAAAGTTATTCGATTAGTTGTTCATATACAATTCTTTTCTAAAGTTAATTATTTAATTGTTATCATTTATATATAATATTTACAAATAAAATGGATTAAGCTTTCCATCGCTTCATGTTTCGTAGCAAAGTATAATTTGAATTAATTCAATTACTGAATATTTCTCCAAAATATTATTTTCATGTCTTTTCTTAATTAAAATAAATAGAGTATATAGTCTTTGCTTTATTTTATAATTTTTAGATAGTTGTGTCTTTTCAACCTTAGCCCGATCTCAGCGTTTCTCGTGCCCTCGCGATCCTTATCCAGACCACAACCCGTTTTCTATGCTTGCTTATTATTGTTGCCCATGTTTGGTGTATTGTTTATTTATTTGTGCCTTTGTTTGCTTGTATATGATCGTGTGATGATAGACGTTGTTCAAGCTAAGTTTGAAGATCAAGCTGTGAAGAGTTTGTTGAAGATCAAGTCCTACGAAGGAATTGAGCTTTAGCAGATATTCTTAGGATTTAAGGCAAGTGGATTTCCCCCTCAGCATACTCTCTTTTGACCTATGCAACATCATGTTAATTAATGTTTACTTTATGTATGTATATTGCATTAATTTGATGGGTCCTATTTAAGGATGAATAGTCTTTTCCCCTAAGCCTTGTTACATCAGGTTTACTTTATGTTGGGTAGCTTTGCTTAGTTGCTATACTTGGGAATGGTTTCCACTAAATGTGAAGATAATAATTTTGTGCTACCATTTATCAAGATATTTATATCCATGTTCCGATGATGATGTTGAACAAGATCACTTATGTTAATTGGAACATGGAGCGGCAACCTGGGATTTTCCCGTACAACCACAATACCATATGGCTCTGGTCTTGGCTAAGTAACTAGATGAACTGTATGTTGTGTTTGCACTGCTAGTGGTAGAATTTGGGGGCATTACCGGTTTGGGAGGTGCGGAGATCGGAAGGCGAGAGAGGCCTTGCCGTTGTAACCGTGGTCGACGGGGGCAAACACATACATATAGCGATTCTTTGGAAAGGCCTCGTAGCGTCCCTATGCAGTCACACCTTGGCAGTGTGGTGCGTGCCTGATCAGCACAACATGGTTGGGTCTAAAGTTCTTCGGGACTTTTACGCGAATTGTCGTGAAAGTGTACAACCTCTGCAGAGTGTAAACTGTTATAACAGCCGTGTTCATGGTTATGAACGACCCGGATCCTCACATGATAATTGAACTTGAAGATGAAAATAAATTGTGGTTTCTGGTTAAGGAATGAGTGCTTTATCACGTATGATGTGAGATGATGTATATCTCTTTATATGATTAATTTGGGTTGGTATATACTTATACCTTAGTAATCAAGTGCTTGCTAACAAAACTTGATCAATTAAAATGTTGACCGCTCTTAACCAAGCCTTTTCTTGAAAGCTTTGCATTTTCTCCCACTTGTTGAGTACCAACCATAAGTGTACTCACCCTTGCTAAATATTGGATCAGAAGGAGAAGAATATGTGGAGTTTCTTAGTGCATTCAATGAAGATTGCTAGGCGTGCGCAACCCCCAGTCAACTGCCTGTGGTGAAGAGCTGAAGAATCCGCTGCTAGAATATCGTTGTAATGTATTTATTTTATTATTTTCGCTGTAACTTTGTGTTCTATATTGATGGAGTCTATCATATGTGTGAAACTTGATCCTGACGCACATATGAGATGCATTCGGTTTGTCCTTTCTAAAACCGGGTGTGACAACTACTAGGTATAGAATATATTTGTGCATCATATATATTTAGATTTATTATGATTAGAATTTTTATAAAATATAATTATTGTTAGATTTATTATAATATATATTTGTGCGTAATATATATTTATATTTATAAAAAAGTTACTTCTATTTTCTACAATCTAGGCAAACCTAAAAAAGTTTGACTTAGCCTAAGTTCATAATTGGATTCTTTATGGGAGGAATATTTTAGATATTGCCGTTTACTACTTGAGGATGATATTAGTAGCATTACTAGATTCGTTATAGCAAATTGTAGATGCTAAGCGACAATATATTATGAAGTTCGGAGATGCATCTCTTCGCATACCTACCTCATTGTCGATGATGGAGGACATGTATTCTTTAATTTCCTTCCCTCTCCGAATAATTAATATTGCATGAATCCACCTCAATCCTCTCCAATTCACTTGGATTGTGGAACAACCGAAAAAACTCTAAGCTAGATCCAATCCACCCCCATGCTATTTGAAATGAAAATAGTCTAGAAACATTTAAATTCATAGTTCGATATTGTTTCTTGCTTCTCCAGAATGTCTCGTCAAATGTTTGGTCAAGCATAACCAGCTAGCTACAAACACGGAGAATCTGCTTGGAAAACTAGGCACCTCCCTACAGCTAGGGACGGCGGAGCTGGTAAGCTCCGACTACTCCTACCGAAGACTTCCAGGATAACAGCTGCCTTCGAGCAGTGTCTGATTGCGATGTCGGTGTGGAATGTGGACCCAACACCGGAACTGTTGAACTGTTGAAGAGTTCAGCACAGAGATCGTCCCCTTGTAGAAGCCAGTTGCTGACCCCTTGTGGAATTCCTGGATCCACCACCGGCGTTTTCCAACCTTGAATTGGACGTCGCAAACAGATGGTCTCTGCCGGCTTCGTTGATAATGATGCACCACCTAGTGTACTCCTTCCGTCGCTGAATAAGTATCGCTTTGAGTAGTTTTCGTGTCATAGGTTTAACTAGATTTGTAAAAAACACGTGCAATGTTTACATCTTTAAATAAATTTTGTAAAAAAAATTAAATTCAAATATCTATCCAATAATATCTAATTTGTATCATAAATTTTAGTATGTTTTTAATATATAATTAGCCATAGTTTTTTAAAAAAACTGAGGAAGATAATTATTTAGGGATTGAGGAAATATCTAAGAAAGACATGGGCTGGGATGTCTGCCTAACCAAGCTGATTGCTGATGACACCAGGGTACTCTCGGCCTCTCGCTTGATTGCCGTTCAACTGGTGGATCATTCGTTTGGGAGACTCAGCTAAGCCTTGCCATGTAAATCCCTTACATATCTGTACTATATATTTTGTGTACAGCCGAAATAAATATGTGCGACTATTAAAGTTAGTGCTCAAGTCAGAAATGTATTACACTTCAAATTTCACTCAAAATGCTTCACGCCTGATTGTGTCATACCATGCACGAGCTTTTCACTCGAATTCTGTTCCCAGAACTTCAATTATACAAATGAATCAAGGATGCACGTTTTACTACTAGGGAAAAAGAAAATCAAATCCAGCATTTTTCCAAATGAAAAATTAATCCAATCGAGAAAAAAAATTAATCCAATGAGTCAACAACCGATACCATAGTTATTTAGCAGAGTTATAATCATCTATAAGAGCAAGCTTAGTTATGGTTGCAAACATCCATTCGTGTACAACAGATTACTTGTACATGATACAGTTTCACCATTCCACATCATCAAGGTCAAGAGGAACACAGCGCACCACACCCTCATAGAAGTTTCCCTACAACTTCCAGTACAGAAGGCAACGCGATCTGCTTGGACTCTGAAGCTGTTGGAAATAGCAGTGTGCTCACCTGCAGGTAAAAAGGTGTTATTCAACTATAACCACTCAGAGCTCCTTGGGATTGCAGGGCTTTTTTTTTTGTAGGAATACTATCCACAAAAGGAAATTTTCCTATCCTATCGTTTGGTTTGCAGGAATTATGAATAGTGTTCCATAGGAATTCACTCCTTTGCATGTTGATTCCACAGGATTTCTAGAAGCCACTCAAACCTCTTGGTAAAATTACTGTACATGAAGAATGATCAACTCAATGCTCTTGCTACTAGCTACTGGTGATTCTTGTATGTGAGGCCCAATTGTTTGTGTAATATAATAAATGTTTAGCCATATCAACCAGTGGAAAATGACAAGTCCATTATGGTTAAAAAACCTTTAGGATTGCTACAGTTTTCCTATGACCTATACAAAGTTCCAAATGGCCACTCATTCAAATAAATGCTTTTCCTGTTCCTGTGCTTTCCCTATCATGTGTTCTAAAGGAGCCCTCAAACTTAGATAGTATTTTTCTTTGATAACAATTTAATAACATTTTTAGGTCAAGTGAAACATAAAAGTGAGAGGGGTCAAAATAGAGTACACCACGCAGAACTGATCAAATGAAAAAAAAAATATGCAATATGGAATTTAAGTTACCTAGCAGGGTTAAAATATCAACTTTAGGATACAATTTAGATTGAAAGGCTTGCGAAAAGAAGTTCAAGCTCCTCATCTTGAGATGTGGTCCTCTGCAATGGAGAATGTAAAAGTTGAAAAAGAGATTTTAAATAAACTTGATAAAAAAACAAAATAGAGTCACAAAACTATCGCATTCCAAAACTTGGGGTGTTGATTTGGATGACAGAACTTAGTGAAGCAGATTCTATTTGGTTACTAGGTTTGGATAACTTCCAGTATTCAGGCTATTTGATAGCATTAGTAACATATAATTAACTTATTTTTTAGGCAAAAAGGAAAACGTGGAGTGGTTTTTACAGTCTTGACTTTTGAGGAGACAAGCAAAGAAGATCTGGTCTTCTCAAGCATCCCTAAAAAGTCCAATAATAATCAATGCTCAAGAGAAGCCATAATCTATAAATGTTGGTGCAAATGTGCAACAAGATTTTTTTTTCTTCATAACTTATTTATCAGACTCTATAGTGCTGAAACTATTAGAATCTAATGAAAATTAGAACTATACCTTCTCACTGCACTACGAAAGCGGTACCTCATGGAATGCCTTTTGGCTTGATGTGCTGTTTTGCAGTCTTAACCAAAGAACAAAACTTGGTAGACAACACAAAATTTACAAGGCTTCTAGTCGCCTCCATCCTCAATTGGTTTAGGTGACACATTTTGATTGTGGATCACTCTGACGCCAAACCTATTGTTGTTTTGGCCCTATCCTTTCTTAGATAAGTTTTTCAGTACAGTGTATGCTAAAGTCCCAAGATTACTTACACTAGGGTATCAATAAGTTTGCCAACTGACTCAAAGGAAATTCAATAAAAACATAGGCCATTCTTAGTTATTTGCAGTAATTAAGCCAAGTATGTATGACAAAGATGTATCACTATGAAAGAACTTAGCAGAGCTATAATAAATTTTAACCGCTACTGAGCATGACACTTTCATTTGTAGGGCCAACTTCTAACAACCTGAGATCTGTATTTTTTGGACTCACTCTTCTAAAATAGTGGTCCAACTATATGTTCTTAAAATCTAGATCATGAGAATGAAATATAAGAATGCTCCCAGTTCTAGAAATACACAGAATCAATGTTGCTCATCATTTAATAGCGATAAGGAATAATAATTAACAGAATTCTCCATGCGGTCAAATCTTGAAAAACTAGGGGGTCATTTAACTGCACATCAACTTGTGTTATGCGGAGATGGACAAATTAACAAGACTGAAGTTGATAAAAGAACGGAGGATCATTTCATACATTACAAATGACAGGAACAGGAATAATTCAAATATCTCATTCAGAAAGTACAGCTGCTCACCTTTATAGACAACAGATGGCGAAGTTTGTTTAGCACCTTCATGCGGTGTATAGCATAGGAGCTTTGGGCTGGTAGCTTGTTAACACGCGCTATCTCGGCATCCACGGCAGCCTCCCTATCCCCCTTTTGTGCCCCATTCTGCTTGCTAGCAAAATGATCTCTTAATCAATTGAGCTACAGAAGAATTGCATCAGCTAACCTAACATTAGACGCAGCACTTAGAAATTCATGCACCTAAGCCAAATAACATCCTACAGACACGCAAAATTCAAGTCCCACAGTACGCATAAGCTTAACCTCAACCACCACGAACTTCTAAACAAGTTAGTAACAACATACGAATGGCACCTCTACAATAAAAATCAGTAACGAGCTTTCACTAGAGATGGAAGACTGCCTCTTTTCCATTCATCACGGACTGATTCCCTGTTTCCTAATCCCCCATAGGGGTGGAATAGTCAGCCACAAAAATAGCAGCAGGAGATGATTAGGAAAACGCTCTAATCTCTAAGGACTGGAAAAACAGCGCAAGACCTAGATGCTAGATCCAGCAAAATAGATGCCACTGAGCCAACACAACCACGGCAGCTATATTGGGGCTAGAGAATACAAAGAGGAAAAAAAATACCGCAGCAGAAGAAGGGTTCGTGGCTAGGGTTGTGGTGCTCCCGCGGTAGAAGGGCGTGTTGCTGCCTCCTCCTTCCATGATTCGATTCTCTGAGCAGCGGAATTGCCTGTGGTGCGCAACGAGAGGAAAGGAGAGGGAGAATACAGGAAGAAGAAGGATCTAGAGTGCCGGTCCCCGATGGATCCCTAGTGAAGCTGGGCACCGATTACCTTTTGGCCCAATAGTCGAAGCTGGGCTGCTCATTCGGCCCAGTTACGGCCCATCAGAAGAGAAGACCGAAGAATAAAGAGTCTTCCGAAGGAAGCCGGCGGCGGCGGCGACTCCCTTCGTCTCCTTCATCGTCCTGCCTTCCCCATTGCGCGGCGGCTCGTGCAAAACCTAGCAAAAAAAAAAAAAAAAAATACAGCAGCGGCGGAGCTGAAGTCCTTGAATCCTGTACCGCTGCGAATAGAGAAGCTAGTCGGCAGTGACAGGGAGAGAGAGAGAGCTTCAGGGGCACGCCATGCCCTCCGCGGCTGGCGGCGGCGAGTTATCGCGGTCCGCCTCGGCTATCGTCGCCAACACCGCGAGAGGGTACCACATCCTCAGGATCGATGCCTACTCCCGCACCACGGAGATGCCCACAGGCAAGTGCCTCAAGTCCCTCCCGTTCACCATTGGTGGTCATCGCTGGTGCATCCGCTACTACCCCAATGGCAACAAGCCGGAGGTCAAAGATTACATCTCGCTCTTCCTTCATCTCGATGAAAGCGTGGACAAGGCAGTAAAGGCGCAACAAATGTTTCGTTTCATCGGCGATGTGGGGGAGCAGGCCTTGACACTGGGGGGTCTGCACAAATGTTGCCGGTCAGACGTTTGCTGCACATAGGTGTGTGCTTGCAGCCAGGTCGTCTGTCTTCAGTGCAGAGCTTTATGGTGTGATGAAGGAGAGCGACACTGGAGGTGTGGTGCGCATAGAGGATATGGATGCTCGGGTGTTCAAGGCTTTGCTGTACTTCATTTACACCGACTTATTCCCAAAGACAGCAAAAGAAGAGGGAGATGAGGGCCAAGATGAAGATGTCATGTGTCAGCATCTACTGGTGGCCGCGGACAGATACAACTTGGAGAGGCTGAAATTGTTATGTGAAAACAAGTTATGTGAGTACATTGATGTGGGCAATGTGGCAATCATCCTGGCTCTAGCTGAGCAACACCGCTGCCATGAACTCAAGAAGGCGTGCCTCGATTTTCTCAGCTCTCCTGCAAATCTGAAGGCAGCCGTGGCAAGTGACGGCTTTAAGCATCTAAGCAGAAGCTGCCCCTCTGTTTTTGAGGAGTTGATTGCCATGCTCGCAAATTAATTCTAGGATGCCTAGTTCCTTAACAGTTGCAGTTGGTGTTTTCTAGGCCTATACTGTCAAGTAGTTTTGGCAATGGCGGTACTTCCTGTTTTCTGCACTTGTAGCTGTGTACTTAAGTTTGAAGACGATTCTGAAGTAGTTTCACTTTTTAGTACTTTTGTTAGTTGACTGCATCTGTGCAACAATACTGGGTGATTTTGTTGTCTGCTAGGTGCTAACTTTGAATCTCCACTGGAAGTCCATATATATGAATCAGTTCTTGTTTTTCATATTGCTTAGAGTTCGTCAATGCTCTACTTGTTAATCAAGTTGCATTTTATTATTTGACTTAAGAGAATCTATCTGATAAAGGTAAGCTCATTGCCTCTATCTTTTAGTCCTGGGCATAATTATTTTCATTTGATCATACTTGATATAAAGTTTATACGTAACTATGCTGATCGATCTCCACTACTGCTGAGTTTGTGCCAAATACATGGACAGTTATAATCGGTGTTTGGGTGGAATTCTGTAACTTTGGGGCAAACAAATGCATGGGCAACTCCCTGTGGTGATAGTGAGGTGAGTTTGTAGCAGGAAAGGACAGAGCTAGCGCATGGTCTGGTAACGATGGTCTGATCGTGGACCACGCGGGAGGCCGTCAGGCCGATGCCCTAGATACATTAATCTGTGTTGGTTTTGTTAAGAATACCCAGTCTCATTGTCATTCTCATCTTCGTGGATTTTTTGTTATCGCATTAGATTCCAGGGGCCAACAAATCCATGCAGCAAAATACTACAAAAATATTTCAGTCTTGTTCTTTTCCTTCGGCATTCTATTTAGTACATTACAAGGGAAATTATCAATCAAATGCTCTAGAGAGGGATCAAAATAGAGTACACACATGGAGAACACTGTTCAAATGAGAAAAAAATGCATTATGGAATTTAAGTTACCTAGAAGGGTTAAAATATCTACTTTAGGATACAATTTGATTGAAAGGCTTGAAAAAAGAAGTTCGAGCTCATCTTGAGATGTGCTCCTCTGCAATGGAGAATGTAAAAGTTGAAAAAAAAAATGAATAAGCTTGATAAACCATCAAAATAGTCACAAAACTATCTCATCCCAGAACTTGAGACTACCTCATAATAGTCTTGAACTTAAGCACATAGCTACAAGTGCAGAAAACAGGACGTACCGTCATTGCCAAACCTACTTGACAGTATAAGCCCAGAAAACATCAACTAACAACTGTTAAGGAACTAGGCATCCCGGAATTAATCTGCAAGCATGGCAATCAACTCCTCCATAACAGAGGGACATTCTGATTAGATGCTTAAATCCGTCACCTGCCACGGCAGCCTTCACATTTGCACGGGACCTGAGAAAATCGAGGCACGCCTTCTTGAGTTCATGGCAGCGATGTTGCTCAGCTAGAGCCAGGATGACTGCCACCGTGCCGATATCAATGTAGTCACACAACCTCTTTTCGCATAACAATTTCAGCCTCTCCAAGTTGTATCTGTTCGCAGCCACGAGTAGATGCTGGCACATGACATCTTCATCTTGGCCCTCATCTCCCTCTTCTTTCGCTGTCTCTGGGAATAAGTCGGTGTAAATGAAGTAGAGCAGAGCCTTGAACACCCGAGCATCCATGTCGTCGATGCGCACCACACCTCCGGTGTCGCTCTCCATCATCACACCATAAAGCTCTGCACTGAAGACAGACGATCGGGCCGCAAGCACGCACCGATGTGCAGCAAACGTCTGTCCGGCAACGTCGAACGCCACGTCGACACCCAACTGTGTCTCGAGGAGATGGCCAAGATGATTGTGCAGGTCAGACGAAGGCATGGGGACAGGGGCCGGAATTGTTGCTTCCGCCGGGTGCTCCTGCGCCCTCAATCCGCTGGTAACAACCACATCGCATCGAACCGTAAAAGAATCGTCCCGGAGATGCTTGGACGCCACCAAATCTTGCCTTTTGACGAACTTAGTTCGTCCCCAACCACAGTAGCTATCGAAGCTGTGCAGAGACCCCAGTGTCAACGCCTGCTCCCCCACATCGCGGATAAAACGGAACATGAATTGCGCCTTTACTGCCTCGCTTACGTCTTCATGGAGGTAAAGGTAAAGCGAGATGTAATCTTTGGCCTCCGGCCTGTCGCCACTGGGGTAGTAGCGGATGCACCAGCGATGGCCGCCGGCGGTGAACGGGAGGGACTTGATGTACTCGCCTGCGGGTGTCTCCGTGGTGCGGGAGTAGGCGTAGATCCTGAGGATGTGGTGCCCTCTCGAGGTGTTGGCGACGATGGCCGAGGCGGACCGCGAGGGCTCGCCGCCGCCGCCGCCTGCTGTGGAGGTCATGGCACGCCTGATGCTCTCTCTCTCTCTCTCTCTCTCTCTCCGTCACACGATTCACGGACTTGAGCTCCGTCGCTGTTGCATTTGTGGTAGGGTTTTGTGCGAACCGCCGGGAATAGGAGGACATGGCGGCGAAGGTGAAGCCGGGAAGGAGACGAAGACGATATCCAGTCGCCGCCGGCGGCTTCCTTCGGAACTCGGAAGACTTTTTTCCTTGGGAAAGACGGAAGGCTCTTGTCGGGCCTCGTCCTTCTCTTCTGATGGGTCGTATCTGGGGCGAATGAGCAGAAGCCCAGCCTGGATTTTTTACATGGCCCAGCTTGGATTATTGGGCCGAAGATGGCACCCAGCAAGTCACCCTAAAAAAACTGAGTGGGAAAGTCATAGAAAAAAACGGGGTGGAAGAGCCCCGTGGAAGAGGGCCTGTTTTTGTTGGATATGGGTCTTATAATAATGGAAACAAACCATTTTAAAAGGCTTAGTTTTGGTTTAGATTTGTGTTTGCCCTTGACATAAATAATTTAAATCCACCAAATAAGCGAGAAGCAGCCAGAAGTAAAAAGAAAAACAGAAGCAGCCATAAAAAACCAATCTGTGGACTTGGACAAATGGAAACCCACTCCATTGATGAGGAACCAGCTCTGGCGCTTTATCTATCATCCATTTGAAAGTTTTTATTACGATCATGTGTTATTCCTTTAGTTTGACTACCTTGTCTTTCAATGGGCGTCAATATATATTTTGATGGATATAAAAGGCTAATCAAGGATAATATGGTTTGGCATGGTGCGGTAAAAATGAACGAAATATATATTCCATCAAAATAAAGTCAAATCATATGCTTATTCGACTTTATTTAAAAGATATTATGCATGATGTGGAGAATGATGGTTTGAGTCCTTCTCAAATAAGATGTTACTGTTAAAAGATTTGATGTTTCAAGACTTGAGTATCTTTCTTTTACTTATATATTATTATGTATATTGGTGGTCAAAATTGTCTACTCGTAAATTGTGTCTTACTGTCTTTCGTAAGCATGTAAGCATTGTATATTTACTAACGTTTTAATAGTTCAGGGCTATCCTGCAGCAATATGCTAACATGATATTCTCTCGTCTACTGATTTGGTCTTACCTAGGGATGAAAATAGGAACGAGAAAATCCCATACCGTCACCATATACCATGTATCCCAATCGAATACCGTATTAGCAGGAAAATTCGAAAACGGGATAAAATCCAGAAAAATCCGGCGAAAACCAGGACGGGAGCAGATGGGGCTTTTTCCCGACCGAATCCACGGATCCCGTTTTTTCATCGGGAACTTCCCGTTTTTTCATTCGGGAATTCCCGGCCGCTGTTCATAACAGCTTGCTTCCACCCAGCAGAGTAGCAGACAGGCGGCGACGGGAGCCTTCTGATATAGAGCACACATGCCTCACTGCTGCTTGGCTACTCGGTTTGGGACTAAAGCGAGCAGGCAAGCTGTACACCGCTCTTGCTGCTGCTTTACTGTAGGATGCATGGCCCTTTTGGCAGGCCCACTACAGCCCAGTCACAATGAATTGCTGCTGCTGTACTCTCGTTGGCATGCAAGCAGGCCGCAGCCGCAGGGGCGAGTTCGCTCGTTCCAGCAATTGTTTATCTTCTTTGGTACTCACTCTCTCATTTTCTTCTTTCCCCAAAACTAATTCTTCAAGTATCATATTCATCTATTTCGACATTCCTATGTTTTAGAAAATATTTTTATTGATCAAATAACTTTGACAAAGAGTATAAACATTTTTTAGGTGCTACTATGGTATCTACTTGCCCTTGGTAATCCCTTGGTAATTGGTAGCATATAACTATGTAAAGATATACACATGGTATGTTGTTCCCGCATTTAATTATCGGTTTCCGACCGTTATCGACACGTTCCCGACTGTTTTTTTCGTTTCCGATATCCCGTATATCTGATTTCGTATTCCCGACCGGATATTCCTGATTCCGTTCCCGTTCCCGCATAAAAATATGAAAACGAAAGTGGTTGAGCCATTTTCCCGACCGTTCCCGACCGCTTTCACCCCTAGTCTTACCCTTCTATCCACCAAAGTACCTATTGCTATGATTATATATATTATGGTTTTTACTAGAAAAGTCTAAGGCACAACTGTATTTGGTTCTACAATCAAAGTGCCTGCGTACATTCCACAGTCAAAGCACCAAGCGATGCCGATTGCACTAGATGGCAGCGCAAGCTCTGTTCCTCGACCTGCAGGCAGGTTAAGAGCAACAATAAAACATCGGTAAGAATATATGCTACCAAAATAAGCTTAAGGAATCAGCAGAAAAAGAAAAAAATTGCAAGGTACTGCGATCTGCGAAAGAAATAGCAATGCTATTACCTGCAGTGCAGAGACCCGGCTGAGCAGCTCGAGGCACTCCTCCAACACGACTTTCTCTTCAGTCGCCACACGTACTAGATCTGATATCACCAACGCTGTGTCCTGTGCCTAAGGGCAAAGACAGTTCCATTGATCACATCAAAGTATCGAACTATATAAATCAGTGGGCACATGCGCAATATTGCGCATATTTTGGCATATTTACTCGGTTACCTTGGGACTGAATGATCTCGTAATCGTCTTGGCTGTCAACGTGAGCTCAAGCGCTTGCTGTAGAATGGTAGACAATGGTGGCAGGGATACCTGTAAGCGAATGTACAATTAGTCATGTTGCATTATTTTGCGTTGAGTTGATTAAGGTAACTGTCTATAAGTCAATTGGAATTAGTTTAGGAGTACTAGGAAAATTCCTGATGCACTTCAGGGGCGTTTTGTACTCTATATTTTATTATTTTTTACTAAAAAATGCTTAGTAAAGAAAAAAAGAAATTCATTGTTGAAATGTATCTCCATATGTTAAAGAAACCACAATCATTAGTCGAAAACCGAATACCTTGGCACCATTGGTGAGCGGAAGCCTGCAAACTGCTGCCCGGGTGCAGCTTACGGTTGACGCCAGAGCAGTTGCATGTTCTGTTTCCACCTGACCCCAGCTCTCCAAATCTTTCATCTGCACCATGTCATCAGACAAATTAAAAAAATTGCAATTGAGGAGAATCTTCTAAATAAATTCGATAAAATTCGCAATCTTTTCAAATTCATATCTGAACGAAACGAACCTGGGAAGTGAGCACAGTATTTAGCTTAATCTTCTGCTTCTCCTTCTCCAGCTGCACTCGCTTCCTCGCCACTTTCCCTCTCATCTCCGACACGCTCGCCCACGCACCCATCAGTTCCAGCTCGGCGCTCGCCTTCTTCCTCTTCCGCACGGCTTCGGCCTTGGCGTTGGCGTAGCGCCACTGCAGGAGGCGGCAATGCGCCATCCTCATCTCGTGCCAGACCTCCCCCGCGCCGCCATGGCTGCTCCGTGACGGAGAGGACAGCAAGGTGGCCGCCGTGGCCGCGGCAATGGTGGCATCCTCGGCGGCGTGCTTCCGGCGGTGGAAGATGTGGCCCCACCCAAGGCTGATCCAGTGCCGGTCCTAACATTTTAGGGGCGCGGGGCGAACTTAAAACCCAGAGCCCTTATTAATATTCATAAAAAATCTCTTTAATAGCTGATATGCTTCATAAAAGTTAATTCTTCATCGTAACTGGTATTTTCTTACTTGATTTTATCATGACACTCAGATGGTTAGTCTTACTTAAAAACGTATCAATTGATCTTCTCTATGACTCTATAAACTCATCATATACTCATTTTCTCGTGCTCCTTTTCTGTGTGTCGGATAAATATTTTGTAGATGAAATGATTTGTGTTAAAAATTAATGGGAGATGAATTATATACTCAATTTGTCAAGCATCAATGATTTAAAGCAAAAATATCTACGTATATACCAGAGTTTAACCTCAATCAGTATCTCAACTCGTAGTTATACGGACTCTATACGTAGTTAATAGTTATGCTGTAAACGTATGCGTGGGGCCCTAGGGAACCGGGCCCGGGCGGGTTGCCCCTCTTGCCCCCCCTAGGACCGGCCCTGGGCTGATCAGGCTCTTCGTCGTCTTCCCTTTCGCCTCCGGCACCGTGGCCAGCGCCGCCGTCGACGACTTGAGCGGCGAGCCGCTGCGCCGCCCCGGCGAGAGCGCCCACTGCGTGGTGCTCGAGCCGAGCAGGCGCACGGAGCTCGTGCGCGGGAGCAGCGGCGAGTGCGGCTTCGAGTTCGAGACCGCCGTCCTCGATGTCGCGGAGGCGGAGCCCCTGGTGGAGGCGTCGCTGCACTCCGACCCGGAGCTAGCGGCGTCGGCGGCGGCGGCGTCGAGGGAGAGGCCGCCGCCATTATTGGCGGCGAGGCGGCGGAGGTCGGAGGGCGCGACGCGGCCGGGGGTGAGGGTGACGCCGGCGGGCTTGGTGGACGGGAGGAGCCGCATGGACCGTCCGAACGCGTGCCCGCCATTGCCGGTGGACCTGCCGATCTTCCGGCCGGGCTCGGCGTCGGAGGTGTCGGAGGCGAAGCGGGGGAGCTCGGTGCAGCTGCGCTGGCGGGAGACGGAGTGCGGCGTGTCGTCTTTGGCGAGGTGGTCGGCAAGTGTGGCCACGGAGGAGGAGGACGACGACGACGGTGAGGACGACGACAAGGGAGACGGCGCGCGGGTGGCCTTGGTGATCTTGCCGCTCTTGCCGCCGCCGAAGCTGGAGGAGGAAGGCCAGATGGTTCGGGCGATGGAAGTGGCAGGGGCGGTGTCGGATCGGGAGACGGAGCGCCGGGCGGTGTGGCGGCCCGGCGAGAGCTCGCCGGCCGGTGGGAGGAGCGACGACCGGCCCGCCGCCGGGAGCTCCGTGATGGAGGCGGACGTCCACCGTCTCGACGACGACATGGCCCGGCCGGCAGCGCGATGGCCAGCTAGCTACTAGGCTCGGAAGTCGGAAACAACTAGCTAGCTAGTATGCGTTGAATGATAGGCTACGGATAGTTACGGTGATGCGTCGTGCTTGGGCGTAGCCATTTGGCGTAGCGACGACGGCCGGCCGCTAGCGGCCGAGAGAGCGAGGCCGGCAGCCGGCCGGAGCCTGAGGCGAACGGGTCAGCTGCGTCCACCGTGCAGGACGCCAGGCGGTGTGTAAGAGACACGGGGAAGAGCTTTCCTCGACGTGATCTCTGGAGTCCGGAAGATGGCGTAAGCGGCGGCCGCGTTTACAAGGCAATGATATCTGTCGAAGAAGTGTTAGAAGTGGCAAACGTTGATCGGCCGACGCTTGGAGCTCTGCGCACGGTCCGTTTTGGAATGGAACCATCGAAGTGAACGCGACATCTGACGGAACAGGAAACAAATCAGCATGTATATATAACATGCCGAGGTAAATTATATCTATATATAAATAATATGATTCGTCCGAGTCTTTGCTTAAGCTAAATATAGGGTACTGCCATAATACCAATATCTCTATTTTTTTAGCATAAAAAATTTAGAATATCATGGATATATGTAATTTTTGCACGCAAAAAAGAGAATTGTGAATGGCAAACCGATCTTAGGTAAAGATCTAGGTTTGAGTCTTTGATTATACCGTGTTTCACAAAAGAAAAAAGGGAGAGAATTATGGATGGCGAAATACTTTTGCTAGTTCTCCGGCTAAGTCTAACATAAATTTGTTATTTAAATGTGTTGTTCTGAATAATCATACTACTCAAACAGTCAAACTAAAACCTGTTCGCTTTATTTCGACTTCTGTACTCAACAAAGAATAATTGTGAATGAGGAGTGACTTTTGTTGGTTCTCCCCCTGGGTCTAATACAACCTAAGTCCATTTAATTGTATTTTTATGAATAATAGTAGAACTCAAAATTTAAGCACTTTGAAAAATTAGGTCTGATTTGTTACGTCAAGTGCCAATTGATTGGGCTACGTTGAATAGGAGATGGCAATAAAAAGGCCGTCCTTCAAGTGGCTCATAAATGGAGCCCAACGTATGTGACTCCATTGGGCTTGTAAGTGGCCCATAAATCGAGCCCAACGTAAATGACTCCAGGTTTTTAGTTTCCTTTTTAGTTTGAAGTTTTGAGATGTTTTTGGGTTGATTTTTGTCTAAGTCAAGTTTTTTCTCCAAAGGAAATTGCCGGAACACTCTGCTATTTCAAATGTTTTTTGAAAAAAAAACACAGCAAAACATGTTATGGCGTAAAGCTAGGATACGCTAGGCCATGAAACGGCTGCACCTACCTCTATACTTGGGGCCCAAATGTATAAAAGTATTTTTTATTAAAGCTTAAAAACTTATAAATGTACACTTATATTTTGACTGGTGGGATTACCTAACCCTTACTAAATCAAGCATAATTGTTTTTCCACCATACTTACATTCTTCTCAAGCATCATCATTCATAACAGAATCAACTAGCTCGGTGATAATGGTTACTGATTTGAGTATCTCCAACGTTGAAGTTTGGGCAGGCAATCCATGTGCTCTTCCGAACTTTTGGCCGGAATACATTCTGAGTCAACTTCTGTGTGATCCGCAAGTTCATTATATATTTACTTTATTTCGCGGAGAGATATGATCGATCAACATGGATGCTCCAACATGTTCCTCCAGTTGATTCCCAGAGTTAAGTTATAATGAGAACACATGATATACCGTATACGCCGCACGATTAGTGAGGATGGCCTGCATGCATGAAGGCTGCTGTTAGTTGCATGACTAATCATCATCAGTATTCTAATCTTTACAACAGCCTTGCAGACCGACAGGGACGCACTGAAGTGCAAAATAACCCTAAATGACGAGCGGGTTAATAATAAAAAGAGCACAAACCAATGAAGTCAACTAGCCGCGCGCACAGGCAAGATATGCTGGATTCTCTCCACCGTCCTATTTCTTTATATATATGTATGTATGTATATATAACATCTCAAGCCATCGCCGTGCCTGAAATTCTTAACCTGCTGAAATGGCCCCCTCTTGCAAGAGCGCCACCACCATCGCCGCCTGTGGCCTCCTCCTCCTCTGCGTTAGCTTCTTGGCCGAGCTGGTCCATGGGCGTCAGGTCCCGGCGCTGTACGTCCTCGGCGACTCGCAGGCGGACGTAGGCAACAACAACTACCTGGTGACCCCGGCCAGGGCCAACTTCCCACACAACGGCGTCGATTACCCGGATCAACAGGCCACCGGCAGGTTCAGCAATGGGAAGAACTTCGTCGATTATCTTGGTACGTACTCAAAGTACCCGGGGCCCGGGCTACTAGTAGTTTGCTAGACATTTAACAACTTCTTAATTCTTATATGCATTGTGTTGTGATGAATTCTTGTGCATCCGAGTAGAAACTAGTACTGGTGGAAGTAGAACCCAAAATGTTGATACTTGTCGTTCGGATTACAGAGAGAATTAGTGATTGTCCAAGATTTGTTCCCTGCATACTTTCATACATATGAATGGGCACCACGATTTTTATCTTGACCACAACCCAAAATTGGAAAAAGAAATGAACTCCTGCATTGTCCGTTTCAGCCGGCAGTCTCGAGCTGGCCAGTCCTCCTCCATACCACTCCATCAGCGACAGCGCAGCAGAACGCGACTCCACGTTTCTGAAGGGCGTCAATTTTGCTTCCGGCGGCGCAGGAGTATTGGACCTCACAAACAAGGTTAAAACAGAGGAAATCCTTTCCACCAAGTTAAAACCCTGCTAGTGTTCTACTGTTCTTAGGATACGGTGTCGATAGAGATGAATGAGTGACCAAAAATAGCATGGTGCATGGATATGCAGGGCCTGTGCTTCAGCTTTGACAACCAAATCGAGCTCGACTACCTCAACATGTACTCAGAGCTGGTTCGGAAGCTCGGCCAGGCTCAGGCGATGGACCACCTCTCCAAATCGATATTCGCCGTGGCCATCGGCGGCAACGACATAATCCTCCGCTCTCTTCCCCCTGGAGCCCCCACCGTCACCGTCGAGCTGCCTGCAGTGGAGTTGCAGTTGCAGGTACTCACTCCCCAGCAGTTCGTCGAGCTGATGGTGCAGACCTTGGAACGCCAGCTGCAGGTGTGTACTGCTCCATCAGGACTGTAACATAAACCTGCAGAAACCTATGCCTCTCCCTAGTGATGACTTTGAGCTTTGTGTGTGTGGGTTTCAGAGGCTGTACGAGCTCGGGATGCGCAGGCTGTTCTTGGTCGGCGCGGCCCCAATCGGGTGCCTGCCAGTGATGCGTGAGGTCAACCTCCTCACCAAGGAATGCCACGCTGTCGCCAACGACATGTCCGTCCGTTACAACACGGCAGTTGCCTCCCTGCTCGCCGGCATGAGCTCGCGGCACGGGGACTTCCGCTACTCTTTCTTCGACTCCTACACCGCGCTGATGCAGCTCATCGACGATCCGCGACCAAACGGTATACAACACGTGATGATGATATATAATTCGTTGTGTTTATTTTCCCAGGGTTTTAACTAATTTTTTATTGTTCTTGTGCTTTGATTGACAGGCTATGCTGAAGTGAAGGCGGCGTGCTGCGGCCTCGGGGAAAACAAGGCTATGTATCGCTGTGGAAGGGTGAGCAGCGTGTGCCCGGACAGGACGGACCACATCTTCTGGGACCTCGTCCACCCGACGGAGGTCACCTCCAGGAAGCTCACGGGCGTCGCCTTCGCCGGATCCGCGCCCTTGGTTTCTCCGAGGAACGTGAGTCAGCTCTGCAACTAGCTTTTGTTGTAAAGAGCAAAGGGGTTTGCGTTACGATATCGTTGTAGCATACGCAACCATTTTTGTGCCAATTTTGAGCTCAAAGTGCGATGCAAATTAATGCACACAATACAATATTTATTTTTTGGCCATTAGTTTAGCATGTGCAAACTTTCTGTAATATGAAAATGTCATGAAATTCAAACATGGCAATGAAACAATTTCCTTTTTACCCAAAAAAACAGCACAGCTAATGCAAATTTACAGTCGGGCATTTATTTGCTTCCATCTGATTGATTTCTGACGTCGGCTTTCCATCTTACTCAATCTGTTCCAAATTAGAAGTCATTCTTGAAGAGTCAAAACATCTCAAATTTGATCAAATTTATAATAAAGTACTAATATTTAATATTCATGATACCGCGTGTTCTCAAGCATCAGCTCCCGGGTAACTTCTTTCTATTTCACACACGTGTTTATTTAAGTCAAGTGCACTTGGATGCCCTTGCAAGGACTTTGTCGTGCAATCACAAGGAAGAAAACCCAAAACATAGTCTGCATCCATGAAAAGTGGATCCCCCCCCCCCCCCGGCATAGCAAGCAAAGTCACTGTACACATGTAAGCCGTGACACTTAATTAGCTCATGCATGTATATTCTCTTTCGTGACCATGTGCTTCTGACGAGAACAAATTATATGTGCGACTACCTTTACGTGATAATAACACACAAAAAAGTCAGAGTAACGGTATAGTGCAAAACAAGTACAGATGGTACAGATATAAGAAAAATGTCCAAATTACTCCCATCAAATATAGTCAGAGCCTACATAACCCCCACATTTTTTTGTTTATTTTACCCAATAAACTATGTCATTTTGATTAATTTATCCCATAATATTTTTTATTTATCCATGCACAACCAGTGATATTACGTTCAAATTCTGCTATATGACAGTAGACATAGCAACTAATGTTAGACAAAATATATTATGGTATTTTCATAATTGTTTTTGATAGGGAGATATATTTAATAATAAATTAATCCTAGTAATAATGACAAAAATTATAATATATTTTCAACATTTCATTACCATGCAAGATTTTAAATTACAATTAAACTTGCACACGGAGAAAAAAACACAAATTATATTAGTGGGTAAATTGGACAAGAAACAGTCTAGCGGTCATGTGGAGTTGTGGACTTTGGTTACAAGGAGTAATTTTAATGTTTTCATAACATTCTAGATTCCCTGACGACTTTTCGCACCTCATTATATATCAATACATTCCATGGAACTTGTCATCCTAAGATGTGGACACGCATTTCTGTGTGCCGCTTTTTTTTTCTCTGAAATTCTGAAAGAAAATGTGTTCTCCTAAGCTGAGCACCACTATCGCCAATGGCCTTCTTCTATGTGTAGTTTTCTTGGCTGGGCTGGTGCTAGTGCAGGTGCAGGGCGGCTTGGTCCCGGCGCTGTACGTGCTCGGCGACTCACAGGCGGACTTCGGCAACAACAACTACCTGGTGACCCCGGCCAGGGCCAACTTCCCACACAACGGCGTCAACTATCCGGGGCACCTCGCCACCGGCAGGTTCAGCAACGGCTACAACTTCGTCGACTTCCTCGGTAGAAATTAAGACTATTATTTTTTGCGGGTAGAAATTAAGATTATTGATGAGACCAATGATCGCTACGTATGCCCCTCTGAAAATCTTCAGATGGCATGATCGATGCCACATAATTTTTTAAAGAACATTTCATAATGTTTTCTTGAACCACCGTTACAGCCGGCAGTCTTGGTGTCGCCACACCTCCAGCATACCGCTCCATCTGCGACGCCACAGGAAGCTCCTCCAGGTTTCTGAACGGTGTTAACTTCGCATCAGGGGGTGCTGGAGTCTCAGACCTCACAAACAAGGTTACACTACAAAAATTCTTGCGATGTTTTCTGGAACCGAATAATAATAACGAAATGATGTGCCTGGTATATATGTATATATATATATATGTTTGGGAAATTTTTACAGGGTCTATGCATCAGCTTGGACGAACAAATCGAGCGCGACTACTCCAACGTTTATTCTGCGCTGGCTCAGCTGCTCGGCCAGGCTCAGGCGTCGACCCACCTGGCCAATTCGATCTTCGCCGTCGCCATCGGCGGCAACGACATAATCGATCGCGTCTTGCTAGCCGGTCCGTTCAACGTAAGCTCCGGCCAGCAGTTCGTCGACTCGCTGGCGCAGTCCCTGAAACGCCAGCTGCAGGTGTGGATTTTGCTTCGTGCTCGCGACTTGTTATATACTTATATATCCATTCTGAAGTGCAAGTAATTTCCGTACTCAAACTACGCGTGGATTTCAGAGGATGTACGGAATGTGTATGCGCAAGGTGTTCTTCGTCGGCGCGCCGCCGCTCGGGTGCTGCCCGATCCTGCGGCGGCGAAGCCTCGCCGGCGAGGACATGGGATGCCACGTGGAGGCCAACTCGCTGTCCGCCATGTACAACGCCGCGGTGGCCTCGCTCCTGCGCGACGTGAGCGCGCAGCACCCGGACTTCCAGTACTCCTTCTTCGACACGTCGACCGCGCTGCTGCCGTACATCCATGAGCCACAAGCCAACGGTACGGACGGACATCGATTGATGACGATGGTGATGCACATGACATGATGATGCTTCGATCAAATTAAACCACTAGTCCACTACTATACCGGATTCACCATGAGTCCATGGCATGTATAAATGTTTGGCTGTGAATCTGTGATGTAGGCTTTGCTGAAACGAAGGCGGCGTGCTGTGGTCTCGGCGATGGCAACGCGATGTTTGGCTGCACCCCGGCGAGCTCGCTCTGTGCCAACAGGACGGGCTACGTCTTCTGGGACTTGGTCCATCCGACGGAGGCCACCGCGCAGAAGCTCACAAGGTTCGCCTTCGACGGGTCCGCGCCGTTGGTTTCGCCGGTGAACGTCAGGCAGCTCTGCGCCTCCTAGGTCAAAACTCAAAAGAAAACCAAGTTGTGCCTAACTATTACTCAAGCGACTTCATAATGATCGTGACCATATACGTATGATGCAAATAACAACAGATCTTCCTGGAGTGCAGTCCCAAGCTAGAATAATGATGGGCTTGATATACTTATTATTGGGCCATGCGAATTGATCGAATTATGGGCTGAAGTGACTAAGATTTTGTTGGGGCGAGCAATTCTTTTGTTTCTTTTTTCTAGAAAAAAGCAATTCTTTTCTTTTTTTATTTGAAATTTACACCTCGTGGATTAACATTTACTGTGTACTAGTTAATTAGGAGTGCAAGTTTTTACCTAGCTAAAAGTAATATTTTTCTAGGTCAACTGAATAATTATGATGGCACATCACTAGTTAATTTCGTCTCCTAAATTAATTAGGTACAATGATATACTAGTTTATTTTATTAGGTTTTTAGATTGGCCCAATGACCTGAAATATATGTAATTTGCATTCCTGCATATGGGAATGCATAAGTAGGAAAAAAAATGCGGCATCTAGTTGTCTTTATAGGTGAATTATATATGTGGGGGTTTTGGAATGAGTCAAGATGTTTTTCTAGCTTGAGCTTAATTAGTTCTGCTCAGGTAGATAAAAAAAAAGTAGAGCATGCAAGTGAAAATAAATTAGTTCGAATGTGGTTAGTCATAGAGATTGTAGGGCAAATATATCCTGTGCTTATGTTTTAGTGAACCCGCCAAGGCGCCAACAATGTTATACCCTGTGTTGGCGCCATATGGCGGGTGTCTGACATTCTTCATGGACTTCTTTTTCACGCATGCAGTAGTGTACTACTAGATGGTAACGATTCGAATCCTCAGTTGCCATGCACACATATTGTGCGCATCCACAAAAAAAGTAGAGGAATTCATGCGGCCGTCATTGGTTCCAAAGTCGTTTTCTGGTTGTGCAGTGCGAATGCAAAGCGACGTACTTGTGCGTGTAGCTAGCAGCAGCTAGATGTGTGTGTATTGCCTAGAAGGCTCTTGTCAGATCCATCCATCCATCTCTCAAAGACGACTCCTACAGAGTAGTGAAATGTGAAGTAGTCCACCGGAGAAACGGGACCATGCATCATTCTCTCTTTCTGTGAGATCGAGGACAGATGGTATCCCACTCTACCACATAAAAGATGCAGATAAGGGTATGTACCAGCTAGCCGAGCCGGTGCTCAACACACGACGTCACGTCAACAGCTGGATACTCCTCGATGCACAAACACGCATGTACACACATCGGCATATATGCCCAGGGAACGGCACGCGCGCGGACGGGTTATCCGGCACCGAATCGAAGAACCAGCTGCACGAAATCAGCACAGCACCGTATGGGCCACCTATGGTGCGTGTGCGTGCACCTCTCTCTCCCTACTGATGAGTCGTGGACTAGTGATGTGTCATGCATCAATGTATGGTCCAATTCCAAACTCAGCATATACTCACAGCCTCCTCGCCACCAGCACATGCATGTACAGTACACTTGACACTTGAGCTCGGACCAGTCAACGCACGCAGACCACAATTATAATAATCTATATAGCCTCTGTCGTACGTGTGGACACAACCCAGCCCAACGGATAGGCACCGCAGGAAGAGTGCTAGCAGAAGCTTCGGCATCACATCAGTATGTGAAAGCTGCAGCAGAATCGTCTACTCCGTACTTATTAGGACTGTGTTCATATTAGAAGTTAAAAGTATTTTTTCTAGATGAATAGTGTACTAGAAAACGTGTTCTGTGAGTGGGATGAATAGAAAAATTTGTTGGAGAAATATTTTTTCCTGAATCTGAACACTGCTCGTCGCCTCGTCAAAGGGGTACAGTACTGCACACGTCGCTGGGCTACCTCGCTGAGGCTTAGCTGTGACCGCCAGCTAGCGGCTTGAACAATTTGCGCCACTCAGCAGAGACAGACAGAGTGTCGGTTCGATCCTATGTTCGTTTTGCACTTCGTTTTCTGGTACCCTCAATCGATCTCTGCCTCATATCTCAGTGGGAACGCCCGGCCGGCTTCATCGTCCTTGGCATGCCAACTCGGACGGGAAGGGCATGCATGTTTTATTGGGTGCAGACCATGCAGTAGTGCTAATCGGTGAATCGGAGGTTCCACGAGCTCCATGCATGCGTCCACTATTGGATCGGATCACATTAACAAAGTGACAATCATACCATTCTCGGACGGCAGTACATTAAATTAATATTCAGTCATACAAAAACAGTCAAATCTTCTACTCGTCTCAGCACTCGACCGACCGGCACACACGACTGCATACGCTACAACTGTCAACTCCAGTAGGCTGCTGAGACCTCCCATCCCCCAATCTGAGCACGAACTGATCGCTATAATTATTATACTCTATCAGGATCAACAATACAGGGACGCTTTGCATTCTTTTAATACATGATTATTCAGCTGCCTCATCTAGTTCTAGCCATCTCTGGCAACCGTGCATTATTTATTTATTTTTTTGGTTTTAAAAAAATGGTTGGACATGAACGCCGGCTAGCTACGCGGTAACACATTTGGACTGAATGTGAATACGTCCCCGCTGGAGAGAGAGAGAGAGAGAGAGGCGCGCGCGTACGCCATACGTACTACTGAATCTCAAAATTCAAATATAGTACAGGCCTGGACCCATCATCATATCAAAGGTATGCTCCATCCCACACGCTCGTCCGATCCGATCCGCGCGCCATGCCCAAGCCGTCTCTTCTAAACACGCCACACCACCGATACACACGCTCGACAACTACGTACGTCGTCCACCGCCTCCACCCTCTCCCGGTACACACCTATCTTACTATCTATCCAGCTCCATCCATCACCTGCCTAGCTACTTCATTCAATTCCTTGCTTCCTCGAATGCTTCACTCCCCTCGCGATCTATAAATTGGCCTCCCTCAAGCTCACACCTTCATCACGAGCTACAGCAGCTACTAGCTAGGCAATCTAAGCTCGCTCAACAACACTGTCCGATCAGCTGACCGGTAGCTGTGTGCGCGTGAGAGAGGCAGTGAGATCTCGAGAGCAATGGCTGCTGCTGCTGTGGCCTCCTCGTTTCAGTTGTCCATGGCTGCTGTTATTGCCTTGGTCATGGTGGCAGCTACGTTCTCCGCTGCGCCGGTGGCGGCAGGGCCCGTGCCGGCGATCTACGTGCTGGGCGACTCCCTCGCCGACGTCGGCAACAACAACCACCTGGTGACCCTCCTCAGGGCCGACTTCGCGCACAACGGCATCGACTACCCGGGCCACAAGGCCACGGGGCGCTTCAGCAACGGCAAGAACTCCGTCGACTTCCTCGGTGCGTATCCTTCTCCTTCTTCTCGGTCGATCATTCATTCATGTGTGCGGTGTGCATGCCCATTGGATTGTTGAATATTCATTTGACTATGGTTTATGGTCTCCTCATCACAATATTGTTTCCATCATTATTTTTCCTAGTGGTAAGCTCATCACTCGTAACGTGTGACCTCACTGTTACTGCATCTAGTGCTATTTTACTGTGTGCAGCGGTGTGTATACGTGCTACATGATTTATTTAGCCCTTCAAGCTGCTAGCACGTCATAACGCTACTAAGTCAATTTCAACTAGACCGTTAAACCTTATCAAACTAACTGCCCACGCCCCACAGTATGTGTGTCAGCACATTTCGTCATGCCGAAAACGATAATCTAATAACTTACTTTGAATGCAGTAGTCAATTGGAGCACGCTAGTTTGTACTTGTTTTAGGGGAGGCGCTGAAGGAATTATATCATCTTCTGTAATGTCATGGATTTTCTGACACATTTAACATAGTCTCACAAGTCAAACCATCATTACCTGAGGGTTTTTTTTCCTCTTCTGCAAAAAAAATGTCTAAATTTGGAGCTATATTTCAAATAAACTTATTTCGGTGACAGTTTTGTGTTTCCCCATCTGAGTCTGAGAAAAGTGGCTTAGCTTGCCCAATATAAGATATATCTGGGACCACGAGAAATCCTCATTGTCTTCTTATTCTCTTGTTTTCTTTTTATTTACTTTTATGCTTGGGATGCTTCTACATCTCAAATACGCAGCAGAAAAGAGCTGTCGCTTTGGTGACCAGTCAGTCAGACAAGCCCACTTTGGCGTCATTCTGCATCTCACTTTCGCAGGTCAAATAAATTCAGTAAGGAAAACCGGCATGTGGTGTACGCTAAAAAAATTCTTGCTAGGATGACCCGCCGTGCAAGTTCGGTATCGACAAGTGAATTTCCTAGCAGAATTTATTGACATTGGTTTTTTTATCCATATGATTGAACTCAGCTGCCTTGGCCAATTGATCTTCCGAAAACTGAGTGTTTCCGATCTTGGGACAGACACGTGTACTGCTTTATACGTAACACGTCTTTCGATATTTTTTCTCTCGCCCTCCAATTATTGTTGCTGAAATAGTGAATATACAAGAGTCATGCGCGTTCCATTGCATATATGCTTAAGCATAGGCTTGCATAGTGTGTAAAATGGCCATATGAACAAAGAGACTAGGAAAACTTGGAGAGGAGTCTTGGACTTCACAGCATTAATTATAAGGCCTATCATTCATCAAAACAATTAATAAAGTTACTATCTTTGATTGATGTTCATGACAGCCGACAGCCTTGGGCTTGCGTCACCACCGCCATACCTCGCCGTGGCCAAGAACAGCAACGCCAACTACGCAAACGGCGTCAACTTCGCTTCCGGCGGCGCCGGAGTCTCCAACGCCACCAACAAGGTGCGCCAATAATAATCTCCAAACATTACTGCCATTTCAGAGATAATAACATCCATCACTCGAAGAACACAATGGCCGATCGACAAATGAATGATCATCTGATGTTGTCTTGTCGTGTGCACGCAGGACCAATGCCTGAGCTTCGACAAGCAGCTCGACTACCTCTCGTCGGTGAGCGCGTCGCTGGCGCAGAGCCTCGGCCAATCCCAGGCCGCCACGCACCTCGCCAAGTCCCTCTTCGCCATCACCATCGGCAGCAACGACATCATCCACTACGCCAAGTCATCATCTTCCTCCTCCGACCCGTCGCCGCAGCCGTTCGTGGACTCCCTGGCCCAGACGCTCTCGGCCCAGCTGCAGCGTCTCTACGACATGGGCGCGCGCAAGCTGGTGTTCCTGGGCGTGGGCCCAGTGGGGTGCTGCCCGTCGCTGCGCGAGCTGAGCTCCACCAAGGACTGCAGCGCCGTCGCCAACGACGCCGCCGTGCGCTACAACGCCGCCGCGGCGTCGCTGCTGGGCGCCATGGCGGCGAAGCACGCGGACATGAGCTACGCGCTCTTCGACTCCTCCGCCGCGCTGCTCCGGTTCATCGACTCGCCGGCGGCGAACGGGTTCGCCGAGGCCAAGGCGGCGTGCTGCGGGCTCGGCGACATGAACGCCAAGATCGGGTGCACGCCGCTCAGCCTCTACTGCGCCAACAGGACGGGGTACGTGTTCTGGGACTTTTACCACCCCACCGAGGCCACCGCGAGGAAGCTCACCGCCATGGCGTTCGACGGGTCGGCGCCGCTCATCTCCCCCATGAACATAAGGCAGCTCAGTGCTCTGTAGTAGGCAAGTTTGCAGTCAGAAATTCAGAGTCGTCCATGTATATGATGTGTATAGACCATACGAGTATACGGTATATACCCCTCGTGGCTCATAGTAGTTTGGTTGGAGCATGTAGGATTTAGTTGAAGTGTAATTCCCTCAACGAAGAAAAAAAGAAAAGTATGATTTACATTCAGTTATATACATAATTACAGTTATATGACAAAGTACCGTTCACCGGCATAAGTTTTATCTTTTGTTAGCAAATTGTATTCCTACTTTGAAGCGAGTGAACTACGGAAGAACTAGAGAAACTTCACCTAATCTGACTGAGCAATATGTGCCGTATTTCACCTTTTTTTTAGACAACCTGTGCCGTATTTCACGCCCTGTTCTTTGACGATGTTCGCAAGTCAGCCTCATCGGAAAGAGGCGGACAAAGCCCATCTTCTTGAATGCGGTACAATCAAGCCCAGCCAAATCCAGCCCATCTTCTGTTCAGGCCTCCTCGTCCCTTGCTACGCCAGGTTCACTGTGCCTTTTTCTCAAAAAAAAAAAAAGAAAGAAAGAAAGAAAAAAAAAGGTGCACTATGCCTAACCCTTAAAAAAGGTGCACTGCGCCTTTGACCTCTATGGCTCTACGCACGGCACGTCCCCTGTGGTTTGAGGTTGTGTATTGTGATTACTCTTATTACAAATCCAATGAAGTATTTCCGCTTCCGAATTCGACCAATTTGAACTGAGATACACTACAGGTACAATAGAAATTAGTGCGAAACTCAAATGAGTGCCCAAATTTGATTTTAATTCGATTTTTGGTCTAACATTGTGGCAGTAATATGTTTATAGGAAAATTCTGATCCAGCAAATGGATCAACTCCAACGGCGAAATGGAAGAAGTTTCAATGCTAAAATGCCCACATAACACTGTTTAACTTTGCAAACAAGAATGTTACTGAAATTCACTAAGATATGCTTCGCTCAACAGTATAAGGAACATTGGCAAAACTTTTGAAGCAGCACAGTGAGGGCTACATGACCACTGACCACCCCACTAACCACTATTCCACTCTAGTTTTTCACAGTACACAGAAATGTTCTCAGAAAAAGAACCATAGTTTAGCATATGAGATACAATGTTGTAATCCATATAGAAGCTCTTAGCTTAGCACTAGTCATATGTATTTGACATAAACTTGAAAGAAGTATTTACCAGTTGTCATATTTGCTTCTGACCATTTATCTCTTTCCTTGATCCTTATGGGCAGGGTACACTTCCTTGCCAGGTCCCAAAATCCCCTCCAGAAGAAATTCCAGACTAAAAATCTTTGTGTACTGACGAAAACCAAACCCACAAAATGATCTGATTGTACCGTAAAACATCATGTGATTACGGACAAAACCTTGTCTATCAATTTCCTCAAATATAGAAAGGATGTTCGAGATTCTCTCGTTGTGACCAAGCCTGCTTATAAGGGGAGTAAGAATATCCTTTGACAGTCTATCCTTGAGAGAATCTTTAAAGCAATCAGTAGCCTCATCAAATCGCCCTTGTCGGCATAATCCATCAACCATTATGGTATAAGTGACTTCATCTGGAGCAATATTTGCTACTTTTGTCATGTACTCAAACATGTTATCCGCATCACTAGTGTTCCCATGGTAGTAAGACCAATGGATGAGTGTATTGTATGTCACAACATTTGCAGGAAGGCCGTAGTTAAAAACCAGATTTTTTACTACTGAAAGCTTCCCCCTGATGCAAAGACTATGAATCAAAATATTGAACGTACGAGTGTTTGGGACGATGCCTTTCTTAGTCATGTTTGCCAAGAGCTCCAGAATAGCCAACCATCTTTCCATGTCACACAGTCTGCTCATCACAGTGTTGTAAGCAACAACAGCAGCACACCAATTCAACTCTGTGCTCCTCTCTAATAAGGGAACGACTTCTGAAAACTTCGAGTTACGGCAAAAGCAATTTAGAACAATACTCAAAGTAAAAGCTGTGGGTTTCAAACCTTCACTTCCCATGTCCTTAAGCAGCCCAAGGGCTTTCTCAGCCATGCCGTTCTTGCTGAGAGCATCCATATATGTATTATAGGTCACTGCACTGGGCTTGGGACCCTTAGTTTTAATCTCCTCAAAAATCTGGTCGACTTCATCGAATCTGCCATCGTCACACAAGGCCTTGATCAGAACATTATAAGTGACAGCATTGGGGGGACAACCGGCGCCCTCCATAAATTCTAAGAGCTTCCTAGCCTCCTCAAGAAGGCCCTTGCGACAGTAACCCTGCAAGATGGGCGTGTAAGTGTGCACCATCGGGAGGCACCCCTCCTGCATCATCCAATCGAGCACGCCCCATGCCTCGTCAAGCCTCCCCGCCCGGCACAACCCCGTGACGAGCGTGGAGTAGGTGCCGACGTCGGGCACCACCCCATGCCCCTTCATCCCGTGGATCTCGTCGTACGCGAGGTGGAACTCCGCGGTCCGCCACGCGTAGAGCTTGACGAGGATGTTGAAGGACGACGCGTTGGGCGCCACGCCCGCCGCGAGCATTTCGTCGAACACGGTGCGGGCGTCCCCGGCGCGGCCGTCCTCCGCGAGCGCGTTGAGGAGCGTGTTGTAGCAGAGGACGCTGGGCGCCACGCCGGCGGCTGATGCGGAGAGAAGGAGGTCGGAGAAGAGGTCGACCACCTGCGCGACGTCCCCCTCGCGCGCCAGCGCCTTCATTGCCACGTTGCAGTCGCGCTCCAGGTCCAGCCACCGCCGCCCCACCACCAGCTGCTGCTGCTGCTGCGGGGGCGGGTCCGGGGCCGGGGAAGCTTCCTTTGGCTCCAGGGCGTCGGTGGGCGGGAGGATCTCGGCGTCGTCGGAGTCTTCGGAGGAAGATGTGGAGGGGAAGGGCAGGACGAGGTGGGCGGCGGCGGCGGTGGAGGCGGAGGAACCCATGCGCTGGCGGAGGAGGAGCCGAGCGGCGGGGAAGAGAGCGGCCGCGCGCGCGATGGTCGCCAACGAAGGGGAGCTGCGGCGGCCGCCGGATGGGGCCCGAAGGCGGCGGCGGCGCCGTGGTGAGAGCCGTGGCGGCGGCGTTCGAAATAGCAGGCTGCCACCTACGGAAGTTGCCACTCGCGAAAGAGGACATAATGCGAAGGATGAAAGGAGACTCGTTATGCTCCTTCACTAATCCACCCCTTTGCTTGCCGTGAGGTTTTTTTTTTTTAAAAAAAAATTCTCTGTGCAAATCTCCTTTGCACCCGGTGTGTTTCGAGTATACTTACTCCATCCCAATTTACAAGTCGTTTTGACTTTTTTAGCACCAACTTTGACTATTCATCTTATTCAAAAAAAATATGCAAAATATTAATTTTTTAGTTATGACTTGCTTTATTAATGATTATCCTTCAAAAATAACTTAAATTTGATTATATTTGTACAAATTTTTTGAATAAGACGAGTGGTCAAAGTTGGGGTCAAAAAAGTGAAACGACTTATAAATTGTGATGGAGGTAATACTTTGCAAATCTTTTCTACCTTTAGTAAAGGCAGAGCTTCAAGTCTCCAACTGTTATAACTTATAAAATTACCTTCATTACAAAATAGTTATAAGATGCCCTTAAAAAAACTGTTTCACTTTGCAGGGCACATGAAATTTGCCTTAGTCAGCTAAAAATTTGGATGGCGTTGCTCGGGATCTTCTTTGTTGAGCGTTACACTTCCACTATATGTTTAGCAAGCATCATCACTGTCATCATTGTAATCGATGGCCATTCCACTTGACTGGCCGACTTCAAACATTCTGTCATAGAAATCATCATCATCTTCGTCTTCGCTGAGAACTTTAAAATCATCCTCGCTATCATCCCTTAGTGTTTCGAGTACCTCTTGATCGTAGCTTGCACCATCAGGTTCTTGCGACTGCGTTTGAAAGATCTTAACCGGTTATATGATGCAAAAGAGAGCAGCAACCAACAAGGCAACAATTTAACAAGCAAATATTGATTTGAAGGCATCAGCAAGAAGCTATGTGCCCATACCTGAGATTGTGTTTCTGACATTTGAGCTTGCTGCCACTCGGCCCATTCATGCAATTGAGGACAATTTGTGACAGTACACTGTTGAACCTTCTGTGGGAGTGGTTTTAAAGGGAGTTGCAAGTTTGGGCAATCTATTATCTTCAGAAGACTGAGGGATTCAACGCTCCATAATCCTTCTATAGAGAACAGTCGTTTGCATCCGACGATGGCTAGGCCCTCGAGCATTGGCATGTTTTCAAGTTTGATCTCCTCTGCTTTTGTCAAGAAACAAGCTTTTAATGCTCTGAGGAGTGGGAAATGTAGACAACTTGTAGTTTCTTCATTAATGTTCCCCTTCAAGACTAAGTGAGCGAGGCAAGGAACAATCGGTAGTATAACCACCTTCTCGCAGTTTATGATAACCAACTTCTTCAGATGGGATGGCAATTTCTGTGGAAGCACCCTCAATTCGTTACTATCCTTGATTTTCAGCTCACAAAGAGAAGGGAAATCAGTTTCAGAAACTTCATCCCACTCCACCCAATTTGGCATGTCCTGAAACTCTAGTTTCTCCAGAGCTGGGAATGGGTCTACAGAATCCTGGCCATAAAACTCTTGCCCAATTCGCTCTACACATTCCATATGGATGATTACAAGTTCTCGAAGTTGAGGCAGTTGACCAAGAGCTGGAAGAAATTTGCACTTTTGCTTCCACAGTGTCACCTTGGCTAAACATGAGAAGGCAGGATCACCCAACCAGCTTGGATATTTGTAGCCACTATAGTTGATTACCTCTAGCTCCTCAATGTTCCTGTGTGGCTTTAAGCTGTCAAACACGTCTTCATCTAATTCTGGTGTTGATGTTGGGTTATTCTGATTAGCAATGTGCTCACATTCGATATCACAGAATCCAGCAGACCAGTCCAATCTCAGAATTTGCAAGTACTTTTTACTGATCAGGTTTGCTGTCTGAGCATCATCAATGTTGGTCACTCGACCTAGCCCTGTAATGCATAGTTCTCCATGAATATTCACCAAATGATGTAGTTCAGCAATGTTGCAGTGCCAATTTCCTACTCCCACACTAAACCTTGTCAATGTTTTTAGCCTTTTTAACATTCCAATTCCTCTTGGCATGCATAGGGTAGACCAGAGCTCTAAACTGAGGTGCTGAAGACTGACCAACTTCTGAATATCTTGTGGAAGCTCTCCAAGCATGTTAGTTCTTGCATCTAAAACCTTCAAGTTGTGTAGGCCGCAGATAGACTCAGGTAGCTTGGCAATTCGAGTTTGGAAAATACAGAGGTATCTAAGCAGCTTCAGTTCTCCTATTGACTCTGGCAATGACGTCAGTGCACTACGACTTAAATCTAAGGCTCTCAGATGCCGGAGACCCTTTAGATCTTCAGGAAGCATAATGTTGATATGATGAGAGAACAACTTGGAGAAGCACCTTCTGTTATTTTGCAAAAGAGAAGAATAATACCTCTTGTTGTCGTCCATAGCATTTATAACTTGAAGCATCCTAATACCACCAGTAACTGGTAAGTTACGCAGATCTAATGTTGTATGATCCAAAGAACTCACAGCCAAGGATAAATACCTAAGATTTTGTGATGTGTCATTTAAATACAACATGTATTGAGTGTCCAATTTCAAAATATCTTCACCTGAGACAAATTTAGTCAGATCAAGGAAAAGGTCATGAATGGTGAAGCAATTCTGTCCTCCATCAAGTAGTACTCTCTGAACCATAGTTCTCTGCAACAAGTCACTAAAGCATCGATTGCCAAAGTTCTCAAGGTGTCGATGGCTAGTCTGCTTAAGGATACCCAAAGATATCCACAAATATATGACATTTTCCTTCATGAAAATATGTCCCTTGGGGAATAGAGAGAAGAAAACAAAGCACCGTTTCAGGTGGATCGGCATACGTACATAGCTCAACTTTAAGGCTGGCAACACAGTATCATCCCTTGTTGGCATGTCCCACTGTTCACTATCCAATATGTCAGTCCAAGTCTCCTCATTTTCCTCAAAGCGAAGTGCGCTTCCAATTGCTTTGACTGCCAAAGGTAGGCCTCCACATTTCTGAACAATCTTTCTGCCAATTTCTTCAAAGGTTGTTTCTTTATTTTGATCTATGTGACAAAAGGCCGTCTGCTTGAATAGCTGCCAAGATTCATCAAAAGGTAAGCAGCCCACATGGTATGGAGGCACTGTCTGGATAACTG
This sequence comes from Digitaria exilis, assembly GCA_015342445.1. NCBI lineage: Eukaryota > Viridiplantae > Streptophyta > Magnoliopsida > Poales > Poaceae > Digitaria > Digitaria exilis. Next base: position 38,441 of record JACEFO010001677.1, on the reverse strand, counting down.
ATGACACATTTACATTGCGGGTAGTTACAAGTACTGCTCCTAATTGTGCAGTTGACATCGCTGATAGCAAGGCATCCCAAAGGTCCTTCCTTTCGTTCCATACATCATCAAGAACAAGTAAGAACTTTCTGCCAACAACTTGTTCCATTAGAGTATACTCTAACTGGTCCAATTCTGTTATCTGACAAGGTTTTCTTGTAAATGACATGATAATTTTGCTCATGACGCTTTTCAGATCAAAATTCTCTGATACATGCACCCATCCCATCAGGTCAAATTTCTTTGTAATCCTTTGATCATTGTAAACTATTTGAGCAAGTGTTGTCTTCCCGACTCCCCCCATTCCAACTATAGGAAGTACTGATGCACTATTTTCTCCATAAGCTCCATCCATTGAGAGCAACAACTTCACTATGATTTGCTTATCATCACCTCTGCCAATTATAGTGGGTTCATCAACATGTGGGGTAGTCGGCCCTGGTACAAAGTCTTCTTCCTCCTCCCTCAATGGTGCATCTGCCTCATCCAACTTGAGATCATCCCATGCCTTTGTCATCTCCTTAAATCTTTCCAGAATTCTTTTTACCCTGTTGGCCAGTTCATCCGGAACTGGAACCACCACTGGATCTGTTTCTGGTTCCTGGGAGAGAAATACTTAAGTCAACTGGAATCTGATATCTATATTTGTATTCGTATCTTTATCATTGTTTAGTAATTTAAATTTTAATTAGCACCACTAAAAGATGCACTGGCCCTAATATCTTTTATCTTGCCCTCTTTCCATTATAATATAGTCAACATGACTATTGCTGCACTTTCTATCCACAAAATTGATGTTTTGAGCTATTTAAATGCACTACGGGCAATTTTTTGTATTTTTTTGGTGTACTGTGATTAGACCAATCATCTAAATCAAAACAATTTGAACAGAATACTAGATAATCAACAACATCCTTGTTATCAACAAGTGAAAACAGAAGTGTAAGGGAAGTAACTGCAAGTACCTTCTTGTCGCCCTTGCGCTTGCGTTTACGTGTACTTCTGTCTTCACGATGACCATCTGGATCATCCATCCTACGACGCAGCAGCTCAAACTTGTACTCGTCGATAGCATCCTGCGCATCATAGGCAAACTGCTGGAGCTCCCTCAATCGAAGCCTTCCAGACACCTCTCTGATGCTATCTTCATCTGCCGCTTCCAGTGTGCGTTGTACCGATGCCATCGTCCTCTGCAGCATCTGGACATCTCTGACCGCAGAAGTTTGCTCCTCATCAGATGAAGATGATGACCCAATCGGTGCAGAAACCAAGGAAGAAAGCTTGCTTGCTGTCCACTTGATGATTCCAGATGCAATCAGACCAGCCATCTCTCCACTTCTGCTCCTTCCTGCTAGCTGCAAGAACTTGAGTTGACCAAGCTATAAGATGGTGCTTCAAATCATACTTAAAAGTTAGCACAACTTTAGGACTTAGGACTGGAGAGCGTTGACTTTGCTCTATGACAGAGCAATGCATTGAATGCGTATTCTTGTTTTTGGTACCACCGCACATGGAGCCTTGTACTTCTATGGACCACACTTTTGTCTGTTCGTCTTGTACTAGTTGCCCAAGCCTGGTTTGGCGAACGAGTTTTCACACCAGGGGCATGAGCATGAGCCACAATAATATGTTATGATGTGCTCTATGCCAAATCAAATACTTTTTTTTTTCAAAATAAAGAAGAGGAATACTGCTCTGATACTGAATTTACTTCCTGTTTTGATTTACACTTAAGATTTACACGGGAGAAAAAAAATGAAGATAAGATTGAAGACTAGTTACAAAAGTGCATATACAATTTCCAGAACATTTTATATGGTGCTTGGTGGTATTCCCATGCTCTAGATGACGATGATAATCATGTATATTGATAGTGCTGGCAAAGTTACATTATGCAGACTCGACGATGCAAACCATACATGGGAGGAATGCAGGTAGCCGACACACTAGGAATAATGTGAATGTAATGCGGAATTACATTTATTTGGACATGATTCACACGTTTATGCTTTGTTCTCATACATTGACAGAAAGATGAGAGCATGAGATGCTACTTGAAAGAGTTCTCGATGTCGATTACAAAACGATATTTCACATCTCGATTGACAAGCCTCTTGAGAGCCTCATTGATATAATCTATCTTGATTATCTCAACCTCTGGATAGATTTTGTTCTCCGCACAGAAGTTAACCATTTCTTGGATGTCTTTCGTACCTCCAGTTATACTACCAGACAAGGTCCGTGCACCTAAACAAGCAGTTCAGTTCAGGTCTAAATGACTTAGCTTATGTTGCCTCGTTTCTTTTCACTACACGAGTATCAGAACAGAGAATTACCAAGATTAAGGCTTGCAGGATGCATTTTGATCTCACTAGGAAAGCCCACTATTGCCATCACACCATTAACCTTAAGAAGTGACAGATATGGATCAAATGGGTGGCCACCGGAAGCAGTGTCAATTATGAAGTGCAGGGAGCTTTTCAGGGACTGCAAAAGTAGGAGAAGATATAGTCACCGTCAGCTGTGGATTGAATGGAACTATCATTATTAGAAACATGTATTCATTCTCAGTATAAGAAAACTATTCATGGTCATATGCGGAACTGGATGCTCGGATTCAAATCAAGTAGCAAAACAATGAGAAAGATAGTGATCTAGATCTGTCACGAAAATAATGTGATTTGCTTCCCACTGAATAATAAAAGAAAAAATTGCTTCCCACTGAAAAGATATTATACCAACTTTCATGCCATTCGGCTACTAATAAAAAATTATGTGGTCCTTATGAAGAAGAAAAACGTGGCATATTAAGTACATTGAAACCATGCAATGTGCAGTACCTCCATCTGCTGTGTGTTTGATGATATAACAAAATTATCGGCTCTGAGGATGTTGATGGCTTCATCTCTCTTTGACTCACTCGTACTGAAAACTGTGACCTTAAGACCAAAAGCTTTACCAAATTTCACTGCCATATGACCCAGCCCACCGAGTCCAATGACCCCTAGTGATTTTCCAGGTTGGTTCATGCTGTGTCGCACCATTGGATTGTACACAGTGACTCCAGCACATAGAAGAGGTGCTGCCTTTGCCAAAGGGTAGCCATCTGGTATTTTGAAGCAGTACCTGAAAATGAAATGTCAATGAATCAACAGAGTACACGATTTCCTTATCAGATAGGTTGTATTGGACCAGCATCAAGATGTCACTAATATTACATTATTCTTTCACCATGTATTGATTTTGATGAGAAAGATTAGACAGCAATACACGAATTTTAGTCACCTTACACAAGAATAGATGGCATCACGAATACGACACAGTCTGATCGAATAGGCCATGAAAATACGATGGAACAAAATAATTTGTGATGCCCTGTATATATACTGCCTGTTTTCATCTCTAAAACTTTTTTTTTAAAAAAAGATCTAGTTTCAACAGCCAAATAAAATGGTGTGGCTTTACCTTTCATGGACCACAATGTGAGTGGAGTAACCCCCCTTTGTGACAGTGCCATCTGTATCAATTCCATTGAAAGTATAAACCGATTTTGGGCAGTGGTTCTCTAGAGAGCTATTGCAATTCTCACAATCTCGGCATGAGTTCACATAGGTCCCAACACCGACATGGTCACCCACTTTAAAGCCTTTGACGTCTGAACCAACCTCAATCACAATTCCAGCTATCTCATGCCTGCACAAATCAATACTATTGAGCAATATATCATACAGACATCATTTTTACACACCTACACCAGCCCTCCTGAGTATGACATTTTGTTTCCTCTGAGGCATTCCATGTATATATTGATCTGAATTATAAAAAGCTTACCCAGGAACCAAAGGATATTTTGAATCATTATGCCTATTTTGTGACCAAATAACGTCAGCATAACAGACTCCACAGTGTGTGATCTTCAAAGAAACATCGCCGCTCTGCACTGCCCTGTAGATGGTAGCATAGTAGCTCGCATAAGAAGATATCATGAAAATGAAACCACCCAGCTAACTGTGCAAAAGACAAACGGAAACAATTCTGTCCACAGGTACTCCATGGAGTCTAACATAGCAAGAAGATGGTATTCAGAGTAACAAAGTTATACTGATTTTTTTTTTTCATAAAATCAGGAAGGGGAAGGCACCTGCGGTTAAACTTGTATGGCGAGAGGACTCCAGAAGGATCTCTCGCTGCCCAAGCATCGCAGTTACCATCCCCAGATTCAGAAGCCATGTGGACCGAACTGCAGAATCAACGGGAACCGAGTCAGTAAACAGAGAGACAAGAGAAGCAAGCGACGATTACTGATGCAGGAGCCTGGGCAAGGAGGGCGGCAGTCCATCGGAGCAACGAAGGAGCCTCACCTTCGGGTCGATTCTTTCCGAGCCGGGCGGTCCCCCGAGTCTTCTCGACGCACGGGCGGCAGGCAAGGCAGGTAGGGGGTCGCCGGGATGCAAGCGGAGAGGACCCGCCTGCGAGGAACTGTTTTATAGGACTAGACTAGGAAGAATGATGCGGCGGTCGCAGAGTTGGGTTGGTTGGAGACGGACGGATCCAATCCAGCGGTGACGTCGCAGACTTTGACTTGCTGCCTCCACTCCACTCGAGTGAACGAACGCTGCTGATCAGCCAGCAGCTGCGTGGCCAATGTGGGGATCACAAGGACACACCAGACAGATGTTGCCCCACATCTCGACCCTCTCCAAGGCTCCAGCGGTCACCCGGCCTGCCTTCAGAGCGGCCCAGTTCGGCCCACTCGGTAGGGCCGTCTTTTTGGTAAAAATGAGAGCGGCCCAGTTTGGCTCCCTCACTTCTTTTTTTTTTTTGAACTAAAGCACGGTATGAACTTATAATACATATACGTATGCGCACAAATATAGGATTTCCTATCCAGATTTTGGTAGCTCTTAGCTTCTTCATCCTTAAATGTTTGAGATTTGTGCAAATAAATTGAGACCCTTGGATCCACAACAAACCCGAGCTCGCCCTCCTCTTGCATGTTCCTGCTGGCGCCCGCATCTCCCACTGTCACGCCATAGGCGCGCCGCCTCGTTGCCCGCACCCACGTCTTCACCTCCGCTCGCGCCCGCATCCGCACCGTCTCAGCTCGCTTGTGTCTCTTACTGTTGCCATCGTCTCGACCCCCGCAACAAAATTTTTATAAGCATGGATATATACGTTCGTAACAGATCTTTCGGAGGCACCAACGACACGACATTTTTCTAGCTAGGAACTAGTTTGATTAATATTATTAGTTATCTATACCTACGTTTTCTATATATAATGTAAACTAGAGTTTGTAGTCCAATGGTTTTTTCATGATCTCAATTATAGTAAACATGTATCTTACTGATGGCAGAGTAAGTAACATGGAAAGCAAAGCCGTTGGAAGTTAGAAAAGTGATCTGATTGGTTGTTGGAAGCATGGAACTCAGGGAACTGGAGCAGTCGAGCAGAGGAAGGTGAGCTCTGCCTCTGCTCCGCCATCCGCTTGTCGTCCACACCACAAACCATCCCGGCCTCCACTCACTTTCAACCCCACACCACACCTCAAACTCCCTCCCAAGAATGCCAGATTATCCACTACGGCCTCCTCTTCCTCCTCCTCCTCCCGTCCCACCATGATTACCTCCCATCTCTCCCCCACCCCCAAGCCCTGCGTCCCGTCGCCCCTCCACTCCTCCTTCCACCACAACCACCTCGCCGTGCACCTCCCGCTCCCGCTCCCCCTGCCGCGGCACCACCGCCACCTCGCCAAGCCCACCGCCGTCGCCGCCGCCGCGCCGGACCTTCTCTCCAGCGTCGAGTCCGTTGCCTCCGCGGCCTCCGTCCTGGCCGCCATCGTGCTGGTCCACGAGTCGGGGCACTTCCTCGCCGCGGCGTCCCGGGGCATCCACGTCTCCCAGTTCTCCATCGGCTTCGGCCCGGCGCTCGCCCGCTTCCGCCTCGGCGCCGTCGAGTACGCGCTCCGCGCCATCCCGCTCGGCGGCTACGTCGGCTTCCCAGACGACGACCCGGAGTCCGGCTTCGCGCCCGACGACCCCGACCTCCTCCGCAACCGCCCTGTCCCCGACCGCCTCCTCGTCGTCTCCGCCGGCGTCGTCGCCAACCTCGCCTTCGCCTTCCTCATCGTCTACGCGCAGGCGCTCACCGTCGGCGTCCCCGTCCAGGCGCAGCTCCCCGGGGTGCTCGTCCCCGAGGTCCTCCCTGGCTCCGCCGCCGCCCGTGCCGGCCTCCTCCCCGGGGACATCATCCTCGCCGTCCCCGGCGCCGCACCGGACCCGTCCGTCCCCATCCTCGTCGACCTCATCAAGGCCAGCCCCAGCAAGAAGGTGCCCATCACCGTCTCAAGACCCACGCCCGGGGCGGTGGACAGGCAGTCGGTTGAGCTCACCGTCGTGCCGGACACAAGCGCCGATGGCACCGGGCGCATCGGCGTGCAGCTGTCGCCCAACTTCCGGGTCACGCGGGTGCGCCCACAGAACTTGGCTGACGCGACTGTCCTCGCCGTGCGCGAGTTCACGCTCTTGACGGGGACGGTGTTTGACGGGCTCAGGCAGACATTGCTAAACTTCTCTCAGTCGGCGGAGAAGGTGTCCGGCCCTGTTGCCATCATTGCAGTTGGTGCAGAAGTGGCCAGGTCAAGCGCCGACGGGCTGTTTCAGTTTGCAGCAGTGATTAACCTCAACCTTGCAGCCATAAACTTGTTGCCATTGCCAGCATTGGACGGTGGCACGTTGGCATTGATCCTTCTTGAGGCGGCCCGTGGCGGTCGCAAGATTCCCCGTGAAGTTGAGCAGGGGATCATGTCGTCAGGCATATTGGTAGTGCTGATGGTTGGCCTCTTCCTCATTGTGCGGGACACACTCAATCTTGACTTCATCAAGGAAATGTTGTGATACTTGTGAGGAAAACCCGCTTGATCGCGATTGTAGTGAAATTGCCGGTGTTAAATTTTGGTTGGCATGGAAAAGGTTAGTAATTGTTCTTTTTTGGATGGGTGGATTTAGCACTGTAGCTTGCTTTACTGATCATAGGTCATTGTATTGCTGCTTATATGAATGAAGCTTGTGAAGTTACAGTTAATTGCAGTTCAAGTTAAAAAGGAATGCTTTATTGTTGATATGTAAATTTGTCCTTGCAAGGCTCAAATAGGTATTGTTAGCTTGGTGTTTTTTGAATCAGCTTGCAATCATTGCATTGTAATCAGATCATAACATGGGTACTGTCAGTACATTGTTTTTTTACAGATGGTGTGCTGTAGCCGTGATAATCATGATATTCAGTCTCCTATCTTAAAAATGCTTTCACTAACAATGCAAGACTATGAATCTGATCATTGGAACATCAATTTTGCTGAATAAGTCATTATAATATCAATGTAGCTATGCAGTTGAGTACATAGAAAATATAAGATCATATGCTATTTCCCTGTAGCTAGTTTCTTTCTTGAAAGGTGTTTGAGTTGCTCCTTTTTTCAATGATATACTAATTCAGCCTGCTGTGAAATTCTTCCATGGCTTCTCGGCACCAACCAAAGGCCTGAATCTAATTATGGTGCGTGAAGTCTGAAGAATTTTCCCAATAGTCTGTAGACTGTAGTGTTCATAGGTAAAAGAAGTCTGTAGTTCTTCTTTCTTCGGTGCTCTGGAGTATTCATTTCCCTTTTCTATTGCTGGGCCCAAACTGTCAATCTAACCACTATCGGCTACAGTAATTTGCTGCCTGAGAATTCACCAAATCGACAGTGCTTGTAGACGACTAGGATGGATGGTGGCACTACGCTGCGCCTGTATAGTAGCCTACATTTGTAATCATTCATTGCTGGCATTCAAACTTCTGTCGGTTCTCTTTCTTGAAGTCATTTGCTTTTGGTAATCACTGATCATAAAAGAAGGCTGTGAAAGGGTATAAATTAATAGAACAGTGACCACAAACACTACACAATGACGGTAGTTGGAAAGGGGAAAAACATGATGGACCGGTAAATTGCCAGAAGCAAAAAGATACATCAGTTTTGTAAGTTTTGCAATATAGACTACTAAAAACAATAAAAAAGGTTGTTTCCAATGTAAAATCGTTTGTCACACACTCACTTGTGTCTACTGTCAATTTTCTTTTCCCACATATTATACTCACCCGAGTGTAAATCGTTTGTTTGAGGCTCTAAACGAATTCAAATTAAAAACTTATCAAACACAAAGTTTCATAACTTTTCGAGATATACAACTTTCATATTGATAATTTCTCCATCCGAGATCATTTACAAAATTTGAATTTCAAATTTGAACTCTTTCAAACTTAGTTTTCGTCGACTAGATGATTTTAAATAAAAAACTTATTAACTATAAAGTTTCGTAACTTTTCAAGATCTACAACTCTTATTTTCTCACTTTCTCCATCCGAGGTCGTTCGAAAAAATTCAAATTTTAAATTTGATAAATCTAGTGCTTGATTTTTAATAACGGACGTAGTGACGTCAGCATGTCACCGTTATTGAAAATGGTTTGTAATAACGGACGCATTACATCACCTCTCGTTTGTGCATTTGTAGTAACGGGCGGGTGACGTCACCTCTAAAGTTAGCCCTAGCCTTGATTTTTAACAACGGACGGTGATGACATCAGCCGCATCCGTTATTAAAGATTGTATTTGTAATAATGGTCCATGATGATGTCAGCAGTGATACTGTTACTAAAGATGGTATTTGTAATAACGGACAATGATGATGTCAGCGTCGTCTGTTATTATTCTGAACCATCCATTTGTAATTACGGATGCGATGATGACGTCATGGTTGCCCGTTATTGTAGTGGTCACAGCAATGACGCTACACCGATGACATCAGCAACAATGCACTGCCATGACATTTTTTTGGGTGCCCGTTATTACTGAAAAAAAGAAGAGTCATTACAAATGATTTGTGTATTTGTCAGCGAGTTATGCTGACTAGGTTCTCGAGGGGATGCCCCGAGAGAAGGGTTTGAGGAGAAGTCGTCGAGAATCTAGAATCGAAGGTAAGAAGAGGCGATTTAGACAGGTTCAGGCCGCAATATGCGTAATACCCTACGTCCTGTATGGTGTATCTTGTATATATGAGATGCTTTGAATGGGGTCCCTATCTCCCCTTATATATGCCGGAGGATAGGGTTACATGGAAGTTTATCTCTAATTTCCTAATACAACTTATCCTAACCGACTAGGACTAATCCTTGTCTTGTACGTCAAGTCTTGTACTTGGGCCGGTCCATAGGATGGCCCGCCAGGGTTGTTTGAAGCCTACAGGGTTCCTTGCTTTTGGAAGTTGCAACCATGCTGTTCAATAGGTAATGAAGTGCTCATAAATCTTTCTGAAGTTCGGATTGGTGCGCACCGAATAGGTGTGCCCAATTGGGCAGCCCCCGAGCCTCGTTTATCTTTGAAGAAGAAATTCGAGGCTCTTTCGAAGTCCGAATCTGAAGAGAATCAATTTCCGAAGAAGTCCGAGTTCTTTTAGAACTCCTTTCGAATTTATCAATTGAAACCAAAAAATTTCAAAAATATATTTACTGAAAATATTCCTGCAGCCCCCGAGCCTAAATTTGAACGAATTCAAATATAGGATCAAGGAAGGACCAAAATTGAAAAGTACCGAAGTAACGATTCGAAAAGTCAATATAAACTGTTCGTCTCCCTTGTATCCGCACGCCTTTAGCGAAACTGATCTAGGGTTAGCGACAGTTGCTCTGTTAGCAATCCTAAAACTGCGCAAACACTTTCGCAACCTCCTCGAGCCCTAATCCCATCCACACCAAGCCTCAAGAAACCGCAATGGCCGGTGGTGAAGGATCCAGCCGAAGCAAGAGCGCGAAGAGGAAAGCAAAAGCGATGAAGGAAGTTGTTGCAACTGAAGAAGCGGCGCCCGTTGGAGAAAGTCCGTGCCTGGAAGATCCAATTAGTGACTGACCAACCATTACACTAAAAGATAAATATATCAAGAATATGGAAGCAAATGGATTCCTCGCAGCCAAAGAAATCAGTCGGTGGAGGAGTGCTCACGGTCATGAGTACCCCACAGAGGAAACCGAGGAACTCACGGTATGGAAATCCTTCTATGAAGTTGGTTTCGGTATGCCGACCTGCAACTTCTTCCGCCGTGCTGTAGTTTTATGGAATCGAGCTGTGTCATTTGAGCCCCAATTCCATTCTGAATCTGTCCATATACATCCACTTGTGTGAGGCGTTCCTAGGAATAGACCCACACTTTGCCCTGTTCCGCCACCTATTCAGAGTGAAGACATCAAACGGACCATGGCAAGTGGTTGGGAAAGTGGTGATCCAGTTCCGCCAAGACATGAAGCCAGTATATCTGGATTATTCCACCAAGGAGAGTCTGAAGGATTGGCAAAAAGAATGGTTTTATGCATGGAACCATCAACCACAACTGCCCAGCCGCTCAGGAAATCCTCCAGTGATGAAGCCATTTTGGAGCGAAACTGTTGGAATAAATCAAGCCATGCAGATTCCAGAACTTCTCAATATGATCAGAGATCTGAAGGCTCAAGGATTGACTGGAGCCGTCGTATACAGGTCATTTCTATTGAGGGGAATCCAGCCTTGCAAACAACGCTGTAATCCAGGGTACTTGTATTCTGGAGAAGCTGATCCCTCACGGAATGCCACCGGCGACTTGTCTGAGAAGAGGATCATTCAGTTGTTGAAGAAATATCTGATCATCAATGATGAAAATTTTCCAGAAATAATGGAAATTTCCGCGGTCACTATGACACCCGAGGTATGAACCATTTCCAAAAGTCAATACATTGTTTATTTCACTATGATGTGGTTTTAACTAAATCACTGTCCATAACAGTATGAAGCCCGTCGATCTCTATATGTGAGCTTGCCTCCCCTGGATCCAACTAATGCAGAAGAAGCAAACCTATTAGCTCGCTGTGTAGATCCAGGGGTGAGGGACCAGGTTCGTAAATACAAGCCACATTCTGATAAGGCAACTTCAACTGAAGAACCTGACGAGCAACATGCAAATGTTGAAAATCAGGATGCTAAAGAACCCCGTGCCAAAGCAGGGGCAACCTCCAAGAGAGGAGAAGGTTCCAAGAGGGCCGCGACATCTGATCTGAATGCGCCGGTGCCCAAGAGAGCACGAACCCTACCCAAGCCTCGGGTGAGGATCGTCCCGGAGGAGAAGGAGAAGATATCCCTACAACCAAAGATACCATCATCTGTGGGGATAGCTATTGGAGAAATCAGGACCAGCCGATCGCAACAAGGTAGCACTGCCCGACAACCTTTATCAGAGGAAGAAATCATCCATAATATCTACAACCCTGTCTCGGCGCCATATGCTAGTTCAATACCAGTGGTAGAAGAGCACTACCCAGCCGGTCCAGTGGCAGTGGAGTAGGAACCTGAAGAAGAGTTCACACTGGGAGAGCCTGAAATCCCAATGTGGCCTACCATAATGTAAGTAGTCTGTAGATCTTGACTTGAGTTACAAAATTTATAATCGTAACAATCCATCCTGACTGTGAGGTTGTTGATGCAGAGTTGAAGAAATTCCATCAGCGGCCAGGAAAGCGCCAGAGGCCACAGTGCCAGAAGAACCCAGGGAAGAGCCGCAAACAACTCTTCCAGAGGTCCAGCCAGCTGCACCATCAACAAACCCGCCAGTACCAGCAGAAGCGCAAGTTGAAGAAACAATTGCTGAAGTGCTGGCGGATATTGAGCATCTGGTCACGCAGGCTGTAATAGAAGAAACCGAGGTTGAACACTGTGACCAGAAAAATGCGGAGCCCCCGAGCAAGGTAGGTACATCCCAAACTAGTGGGACGGAAGCTGTTCCGAAAGCAGAATGCTCGAGGGGTAAACAAGTTGAACAATCAACCCAAGAATAAGTAATCGAAGAAATCCCCCGAGTACCCAAGAGTACTGAAGCTGAAGAGGAAATCGGCAGCTTCCGCATCGGAAGTTTCGATCCAATGCTAAATCCGAATCCGCAAACCTTCGAGTATATCTTAGACGCGGAGGAGGATGAAGAGCACATCGATAGGGGTCTGTACCATGCCGGGAGGGCAGTGGCGTACTTCAAGGTATGGAAAACAACCCTGTACTTATTGTCATTGTAAGCATGTATCTCATAACTGCATTCTGCATGCCGTCGGTGAAGCATCAAGACAGAAAACAGAGTACATCCGCAACATTTCTTTGATGCACGCCAAGGCGGAGCGCCTCCAAAAGGAATTGGAGCGCGAACGCGAAGATCGCAAAGTCCAAGAGGCGGAAGATGCCAATATGATCCGCACCCTGCACCTACGGACGAAGGAGTTGGCCGCAGAGAAGGACAACTTGAAGAAGAAGCTTGCCACAGCCAAATCAGAGCTCAAAGGTACCCTGATGCTGCTAAAGTCTTGCGAGTAGGTATCCAATTCATATTTGGTATAACAACCTTGCCGTGATCTTGTGGAGCAGAGGTTCAACAACAGGTTACAATAACCCAGAGCAAAATGACAGATTGGTCGAACTTGGCCAACCGTCATGAAGAAGCGTTGAAGACTCTCTCTGCAGAGCATGATATCATCAAGGAACAACTCAGAGTTGCAGTCCAACAATGCAAGGATGCTGACGTGCAGCTAATTCAAGTCATTGAGCAACAAAAGAAGGCTGCCAAGGATCTTGAAGACGCGCACAAAGAAAATAACCAATTATCCGAAGAACTCATCCAGCTCCGGAAAAATCTCGCGGACAAGAAGACGCTGGATGAGAAGCTTGAACACACAACCAAGAGGATGTCGGAGCTTAAAGAGGCCATGCAACAAATGAAGAAGTCGGATGGAGACCTGGCCGAAGCCCTGAAGCGGATTGCACTGCTGGAGAAGGCGGCGAATCCGGTGGTGAAGGCCTTGGTCCCTGAAGACCCTGCAGCTCCGCAATCCTTCCTGGAGCATCTGAAGGCCATGCCTCAACAGTTGAAGGCTTATATCAAAAAATCATCCAAAGCCTGTCTTTTGCATGTCTTAGCTGTAGTGAAGTCCAGGTACCCTGAAGTAGATATAGGCAAACTCGTAGAAGGCGCAGAGCCAAATTGTACAGAGGAAGACTTCAGAGGCCTGAAACAGGAGGCCGAGCCAATTGCCGAGGCAATTGCACAGCCTTAAATTGTAATCTGAACGAGTAGTCATGTAAGTATAAGTTTTATGCAATCAGATGTTTATATTTCCATATATGAATAATGTCGGTGCCTGATTTGGTCGCACCGGCACCAACAAGTGATTGCGGTGCTAAACCACTCGTTTCCCTGATGACGAGAGTAAGAGACGGGGATTTATCCTGGTTCCGGCCACGAGGCCGTACGTCCAGCAGTGGTGCGATGCACCAGTTTACGTGTTGCTCGTTGTAGGGGTTTACAAGTAAGGTGGGAGAAGGAGATGAACTCCTAAGTCCCCAGCTGTGTGGTGTGTGTTCTAGCGTGTGCGGATTTGTCTAGCCGTCGTATGTCTCTTGCCCTTTGCATGGGCTTTCCTTCCCCTTTTATAGACCAAGGGGGGAGGGTGTGAGTACATGTGTTTGTGGTGTTCGCTGCTAAGCGCACTGTTCTGTCCATGCCACGCACTGTGCGAGCGGGAATCGCGCCTTCCAACTCCGGCTGACGACATGGCAGTGGCTGACGTGATGTCCTTCCTTCTTGTGACGGCTCACGGCGTCGAGGGTGGCAACTTGCGTACAACGTCCAAATCGAGCTTCTGGGGCCTCCTTCGAGGGTCGCCTTCGAGCATGGTGGCGTGCCTGAGGCGGGCGAAGTCAAAGGAGTGGTTGGCATAGTGCTGCTGCCAAGGTTAGGTCTGGCCGTGCAGCATGGCGCTCAGAAGTCCACTGTTGCGAGTGGATTTGACCGGTGTCTTTTCCGGGGCGTGGGTGGTTGCGTGGCGCAGTGATCCCCTGCTTTTTGACTGCAGAGGAGCGTCTTCATGACTTGGATTGACGGGTCGCAGAGTCTCGGGCGTCATTTCCGGTGTGGCTGACTCGAGCTCGGTCTACAGGCTCGAGCCTGCCGAGCCTCGAACGAGACGGAAATCACCCGCTCGAGGGTGGAAGTCTCCCTCGAGGCCACTGAGCCTCGAGCGAGGCGGAAATCCCCGCTCGAGGGTGATCGTCCACCCCGAGCTGGATGGGTGCCGAGGAGTTGTCGCGATGGCGGGCCTTTGTTGGGCCGTGGAGCCAGGCCAATGTCGTCGTGGGCCTTATTGCCAAGTAGTTTTGGGCCCAAGTTAGGGTACCCCTTTTGTAGGTGCCGGACAGTAGCCCCCGAGCCTTCGCAGGAATGAGGTTCAATCCTGCGAAGGTTGGTGTTCGTCGAGGCTTTCGAGGCCTTTGTATCTTCGCGAGTTCTGGGAATCCGTGGGGGCGCGCTAGCGCACCCGCGGGTGTAGCCCCCGAGGCCTTGGGAGAGTGGTTGATACTCTCTCAAGGTCTTAACTTGGTGTGCAGGGCATTCGCTGCTTTCTCAGGTGTGGGTTCATCCACCACGCCTGAGGTAGGGGAGATTTCGAGCTTTCTTTGTGCCTCGTGCTCCCTGTTCGAGGGGGCTGAGGAGGAGGCGACCCGTGCTTCCCTCGATGGGATCGAGCCACGGATGCCTAGTTGAGCTGGTAACGGGTGGTTCGAGCGGACGTCCATGCCCCGCTCGATGAGGGTAGGCTTCGTGGTCATAGGACACGCCCGTAAAAGCTTTTCGTAAAAGTATGCTAGATGGGACTCGACCTCATTCGATAGAGGTCGAGAGCTCGATGCTCCCCCTCGAGGGGTCCCTTGATCTAGGCACTTTGTCTGGCCTCGAACATAATCGGTTGGTTTCCTCGAGCGTTCGAGCTTCGAGGGTACCGTCGATTATCCCTGACTCGGTTGATCTGGGGCCCTTGTCGAAACCCTCCGAAGGTCCAAGGTTCGAACCCCTGATCAGTAGCACGATGGCTTCTTCACTTCGGGGAGGAAGCCTCGAGCGTTGATTCCATGGGTTCCGCTCCGCGCGGGGTAACGAGGCTTTCGAGACCTCTGTCCCTCGAAGGGGCTTCCTCAAGCCTTCGAGCTTCGAGGCCTTTCCTTCGAGGGTGGGCGCCTTGAATGCGCCCTTCCTTGTTCTGCGCGGGTCATGATGACCACCGACGAAAATTTCGTGGTTTCGTGGGAGAAGTGGGCGCGTCCTTTCAGGCGAGGCGTGCGGGCGCAGTTCGACACGACTGCACGTCTGCCGCGCTAGACTCCTCGAAAATTACGGCGCAATCAAAATGGTTGTGCGGTTGACGCGGCCCGCGTCGTTACGTCTCCCAGGGCGGGCCTGGCTGTCAGCCTAGGGGGCTGTCGTGTCAAGGCCGGCGTCCTGCCGCGCCTGGCTCCGCGGGGGGAGTATAAATAGCACGGCAACACCCATGCCAAGGGTACGCCTCCCTTAGCATTCTAACCTTCGCCTTCAGCCTTTTGCCTTCTGGCCCTTTGCATCATCTTCTTCCTTCGCCTAAGCTCTCCCTCGCCACCATGGCCCAATTCGTCGACCCCGCACCGTGGAAGCCATCGAATGCCACCAAGACCTTCCTAGATAGTCTCGTTGAGGTTGGAGTGCTGCCGCCCAACGTCGACGGCGAACCGCCCGTTTGGATCTCGCCGGGGGCCGCTACGGAGCCCGACCCGCCGGCGGGCTACGTCGTTAGCCTCGTTCGTTTCCATGAGCGGCGCTTCGGCGTTCCGGTGGGAAGATTCATGCGAGCGTTGTGCTTCCACTACAAGATGGAGCTGCACAATTTCTCGCCCAACGCGATCTCGCTGGCGGCGGTGTTCGTCGCCGTCTGCGAGGGTTATCTGGGCATCGAGGCCCGCTGCGACCTTTTGCGCCACCTCTTCTTCGGTGAGCTCTTCTCAGAGGGCGCCTCCAAGGGGGTCCGCCGCCCTGCTCGCGCTGGTGGCATCGTGCTCCAAGTCCGGAGGAGCCGCCGGGATCTTTACATCCCTTGTTCCATGGTTTCCAACAACCAAGATTGGGACAAGGGGTGGTTTTACCTTCGCAACGACGGAGGGCGTCTGCCGCCCTACACCGGCAAGCTGCTGACGAAGAAGCAGGACTACTGGTCCTACGGGGTGTCACCGCCGGAGCAGAAAGACAAGCTCGCTCCGTTGATCGAGGCGCTCCAGCGCCTTTCGAGGCACGGCCTCACCGTCGGTGGGGTCATCGCCAACTTCCACCGGCGGCGGGTGCTTCCCCTCATGCAGAGGAGGCTCCCGCTGTTCAGGATGACCCCTGGCGCCGACGTCACCGGCACGGCGATGGCGGCGGAGCCATTGCCTGTCGCCACCGCCGTTCAACGGGCGCGGCGCGCCGTCGACAAGCTGCCGGACGACCCGTGGGCGGTGCCAATGCGGCCCGAGGATGGCCACCTGAGCTTCGTAAGTTATCTTTCGTCCCTCGTTTTTGCTTTTTGTTTCGTTTTCGTGTTTTTGACCTTGCGAATGGCGCTTCGCAGGGCCTGTCCCGCGGGCACTACTCCAAGCCCCCTGTCCCCGAGGACAAGGCCGTTAACCGCGCCCTCGCCGAGAGGGCGAAAGAGGACAAGGATCGGAGGGAGGCGCGACGGAAGCGGAAGGATCGGAAGAGGAAGAAGCACTTGGCGGAGAATCGCGAGCGGGAGGAGCAGGGGCTCTCACCGCTCCCGACGCTTGAGTCTTCCCCTGATCCCGATGGATCTGAGGAAGACGGCGGGGCGAGGAGTCCATCTCCTTTCGAGCTTCCCGTCTCCTCGCGGGCTTCCCCTAGTGGGGCCGCCCAGGCCGCAGCGTCTGGGGGCGGCGGCGGAGAGATCGTCGACCTCGAGGCTCCTCCGTCGACCGTGGTGCCTGCCTCTGGGAGCCCGTCGGGGGTAGCGACGGCTGCTCTCGAGGAGCCCCAGGATCGAGGCGAGGCTCCCGAGCGGCCGAGCGTTGTCGAGGAGGCCCCAGCCCGTGGGCCGGGAGTGGAGGTCCCCCAAGTAGACTCCGTCGTCTCTACGGGGGGCGAGGAGGCCTCGAGGGTGACCCCTCAAGGGGAGGCCGACGCCTCCACGGGAGGCGAGGCCTCGAGGGTGGCTCCTCAAGGGGAGGCCGGCGCATCCACGGGAGAAGAGGTCCCGGGGGTGGCTCCCGTCTCATCCTCGAGGCCGAAACGGAAGCTTCCCATCGTGCGGTAAGTTTTCTTTGTTGCTCGCTTATCGTTGATACTTCGCTTTTGTCTCTGACCGACCTTTTTTCGTGTCGCAGTCGATCTGGGGGGCGGAGCGTGCCTTCCCTCGCGCCGACCAAGGCTCTCAAGGTCGGGCCAAGCTCGTCGCCTCACCCGTCCTCGCAGCTCCTGGGCCCGACGAACGAGGTCGTGCAGGACTTCGTCACCTTCTTCGACGCTCAGGCGGGGCTGCAGGTGGAGCAGCAGCCGTGCGAGGAGGCGCCCCGGGTCCTCGAGGAGCCAAAGCCGCCTCAACTCCTTCGAGGGCGCTGTCGAGCCCTGCGCCGAGGCTGCCCGGTCCGAGGAGGCCACCCCCGCGCCTGGGGAGGCTCTTCGCGTCGAGGAACCGTCTGCGGCGCCCGTGGAGGCGGACGCCACGGTGGCCCCCCGCACGAGGGGGGAGAGGGACGAACCCTTGGTGGTGGGTTTCCCCATCTGAAGGAGCTGGCAGAGGCTCTGGGGGTGGGAGCCCCCATGACGCAGGGGCGCGAGAGCGGCGGGGCCGCGCCGTCGACTCTCATCGTGGCTCCGCCGGGGCCAGCGTTGGCCGGATCCAGCGGGACGCATGCCCGTGGATCCGCTGAGATGTGGCAATCCCGCCGCGAGCTTCCCGAGCAGTTCGTTGGTGAAGCCGTGGCGGAGGAGCGCCTGTGGGAGGTTCAATCGTCGCACGGTCAGGACGTTCGCAGGGCGCTGCGAGACATCCTCCGCCTTCACGATGAGGCCGGCAAGATCCACCAGGTGCGTTTCGGTGCAGCCCGTGTTTTGTCGTAATTCTTCTTCAAAAGGGACTTAGCTCGTCTTTCGCAGGAACTCCGCCATCAGGCGTTTGCAAAGAACGACCAGATTGCGGCGCTGTTGTTGGAGCTTCGCCACTTGTCGGGGGCGCTCGAGACTCGAGACCACCAGCTGGCCGATCTCCGAGACTCCCTGCGCGAGCAGCTCACGAACAGCAGCACCTGGCTGGACAACGAGCGGGCCGCGCGCAGTGCGGCGGAGTCGGCGCTCGAGAAGGAGCGGCGTTTCGTGGTCGAGGCTCGAGACCAGCTCGAGCTGGAGCAGGGGGCTTGGGCTGCGGCGGAGCGGCAGGCTCGAGAGGGGGAGAAGGCCCTCGAGGCTGCCTAGGGTCAAGTCGAGGGTAAGCCGATTTGGCTCGGGTTTCGACCTTTTTTTGTTTTGTTACTCTTTCGTTTCTGACAGCCTTGTTGGTGCAGCGTTGAAGCAGGCGCTCCAGGCTGAGACGGAGTCGAAGGAGGCCGTGCTAGTGGCACACTCGGCGACCCAGCGTGAGCTCGATCAGCTGGTGCAGGCCGGCAGCTCCCTCGCCAGTCGCCTTCGAGCGCTTGGGGGGCACTTCACCTCGCGTGTGAAGGAAGCCCTTCTGCTTGGGGTACGGAAGGTGCTTGGAGTGGTTACGACCCACTACCAAGCGGACCTCTCGAAGCTCGCCGCCGGGTACGTCGTTGCCAACGACCTTAACGACGAGGAGGCAGTGGCGGCGATGGAGGAAGCCAATGCTGCCGCCGACGGGACGGCGCGAGTACTTGCTGGCCACTTCGAGGGCGTCCTTTTTCCTGGCGAGGACGACGGCGACTGGGACGACCTTGGCGGCGGGGGCGATCCCTGAAAGTCTCGGGCCATCGGGCCCGAGTGTAAAAAGTAGTTTAGGATTTTGAACTCTTTTTGATGTAAGATTAATTCGCTTGTATCTTACTGAACATCGTTTATTTTGCCTTAAACACGATGTTATTTTTATGCGGTGTCTTCGCGACACGCATCGTGTCCGATGCTTGTGCCTCGAGAGGAAAACGTCACTAGGATCGTTCGTACGTGAATGACTTAGGCGGAGGGAAGTGAGGTGTTGCCGTAGCGTCGAGGCGTAAGCGAACACTCGGCTCAGGCGACCCTGCCCTTGTCCGTTTCACGCCTAGTGTGTTTCCTTCGAGGTTTCGCAAAGGATTTTTGAAAAGTGACGATTTTTTCGGGGGTTACTCCCCATTTAGCCCCCGAGGGAGGGATGGCTCTACCGAGGGTAGAGCCAAACCTTCCTTGAAGCGCGAATGGAATAAAAGTTCGTTTTATTTATTTCCAAACTGTGGGGGTAAAACGTCGACACTTGATTCAAAAGATTTGTACAAATTCTAGAGTATGTACAAAGGTTTCGAGGGCCAAGGGCCACTCTAGGGATAGAAACGACGTAGCTGTTGGATGTTCCAGGCGTTCGTGAGGATCTGCCCGTCCTTGTCAGCTAGCTTGTATGTCCCAGGCTTGAGGACTTTAGCGACGATGTACGACCCCTCCCATGGGGGTGAAAGCTTGTGCCGTCCTCGGTTGTCCTGTCGAAGCCTTAACACGAGGTCTCCTTTGCAGAGATCTCGATGCCGGACCCTTCGAGCCTGTTGTCGACGTAGGCTTTGCTGGTACCTTGCCGAGTGGAGTAGAGCCACGTCTCGAGCTTCGTCGACCTGGTCGAGCGAGTCCTCTCGAGCCTGGCAGTTTCGCTGTTCCTGGTACGCTCGGAGCCTAGGGGACCCATATTCCAGATCCGTGGGGAGGATGGCCTCTGCCCCATAGACGAGGAAGTATGGGGAGAACCCTGTCGCTCTGCTTGGGGTTGTTCTCAGACTCCAGATCACCGATGGTAGCTCTTGTACCCACTTGTGCCCAAACTTCTTCAGCTTGTTGTGAATTCTAGGCTTTAGGCCTTGTAGAATCATGCCGTTGGCACGTTCTACCTGACCGTTCGTTTGTGGGTGAGCCACCGCCGACCAGTCCACCCGGATGTGGAAATCATCGCAGAATTTTAAGAACTTCTTTCCCGTGAACTGGGTGCCGTTGTCGGTGATGATGGAGTTGGGAACCCCAAACCGATGGATTATGTCGGTGAAGAAGAGCACTGTCTGCTCAGACTTGATTCTGCTGATGGGTCGAGCTTCAATCCATTTGGAGAATTTGTCGACCGCCACCAGCAGGTGCGTGAAGCCCCCGGGCGCTTTCGCCATTGGCCCGACAAGGTCGAGGCCCCATACGGCAAAAGGCCATGTGATGGGGATAGTTTGCAGCGCCTGAGCAGGAAGGTGCGTCTTGCGTGCGTAGAACTGGCACCCTTTGCAGGTTCGTACCACCTCCGTGGCGTCCGCCACGGCAGTGGGCTAGTACAAGCCTTGTCGAAAGGCGTTGCCTACAAGCGTGCGTGGGGCAGCGTGATGTCCGCATACGCCCGCATGAATGTCGAGGATGAGCTCTTTTCCGTCGGGTATCGGGATGCAGCGTTGCAAGACCCCCGAGGTTCCCCGTCGGTATAGTTCTCCCTCGATGACGAGAAACCGTTTAGCTTTCCTCGCAACGCGCCTTGCCTCCGTTCGATCGTTAGGCAAGACGCCTTGATCGAGCCAGTCGAGGTACGGGCTCCGCCAGTCTCAAGGCGCCGGGGCCTCATCGATTTCCATCGCCTCTGCCTCGTCCTCTTCTCCCGAGCAAGCCTCGTACCCCATGGGCTCGTCCTCATCCACCAAGAGCTCTGCGTTCGTGGGGTCGAGGGCGGCTGCTCGACCGTCGGGTGTGGTCGGGGCTCGGGCCGAGGTGGCAACGGTAATTGAGGGTCCATCGATATCCTTGGCGAATACATTCGGCTGAACGGTGGCTCGCCCTGACGCGATCTTTGCCAATTCGTCGGCCTCCTCATTATGTCTTCGTGCGATATGATGGAGCTCGAGGCTGTCGAACTTGTCTTCGAGGTTACGTACCTCCTGGCAGTATGCCGCCATTTTTTCGTCGTGGCAGCTGGATTCCTTCATCACCTGATCAACGACCAGTTGCGAGTCGCCACGGATGTCGAGGCGCTTAATGCCGAGCTCGAGCGCGATTTTCAAGCCGGCTAGGAGCGCTTCATACTCCGCCATGTTGTTGGATGCGGGGAAGTTGAGTCGCACGACGTATCGAAGGTGCTCCCCGCGGGGTGAAATGAAGAGCAGGCCGGCGCCGGCACCGGTCTTCATCACCGATCCGTCGAAGTACATTTCCCAGCAGTCGAGGCTGGACTTCGAAGGGGGGAGCTGGGTGTCAGTCCATTCGGCTACGAAGTCTGCCAAAGTCTGGGACCTGATGGCTTTCCTTGGCGCATAAGTGAGGGTCTCCCCCATCAGCTCTGTCGACCATTTCGAGATTCGCCCAGAGACCTCGCGGTTCTGGATGATTTCGCCCAGCGGAAAGGACGATACGACGGTCACCGGGTGAGCCTCGAAGTAATGTCGCAGTTTTCGTCAAGCCAACACGATGGCGTAGATCAGCTTCTGGATGTGGGGATACCTCGTCTTGGTCTCGGACAGGACCTCGCTGATGTAGTACACCGGTCGCTAGACCGGCAGAGAGTGTCCTTCCTCGGTCCTTTCCACCACTATGACCGCGCTGACGACTTGAGTGGTCGCTGCGACATAGAGGAGGAGAGGTTCGCCCTCTTTCGGTGAGGTAAGGATCGGCGTGTTCGTCAACGCAGTTTTGAGTCGATCGAGAGCTTCCTGGGCCTCCGCGGTCCAGGTAAAGTGCTCTGACTTTCTTAAAAGTCGATACAGAGGCAACCCCTTCTCCCCGAGACGAGAGATGAAGCGGCTTAGGGACGCCAGGCATCCCATCACCCTCTGCACACCCTTTAGGTCGCGGATCGGTTCCATCTGCTGGATGGCCGCGACCTTTTCGGGATTGGGCTCGATGCCTCGTTCGGAGACAATGAAGCCCAAGAGCATACCTCGAGGCACACCGTAGACGCACTTCTCAGGATTGAGCCTTACTCCATGTGCCCTGAGGCAGCTAAACACGACCTCGAGGTCGCGCACCAGGTCGTCCGCCTTCCTGGTTTTTACGACGATATCATCGACATATGCTTCTATGATACGACCTATATGATCCCCGAAGACGTGGAGCATACAGCGCTGGTACGTGGCCCCGGCGTTTCGAAGGCCGAAGGGCATCGTAACGTAGCAGTACATGCCAAAAGGGGTAATAAAGGAAGTCGCGAGCTGGTCGGACTCCTTCATCCTGATCTGATGGTAGCCGGAGTACGCATCAAGGAAACATAAAAGTTCACATCCCGTCGTGGAATCCACAATTTGATCTATACGTGGTAAAGGAAATGAGACTTTTGGGCATGCTTTATTCAAGCTGGTGTAATCTACGCACATTCTCCACTTCTCATTTTTCTTTTTCACTAGTACATGATTAGCTAGCCATTCGGGATAAAAGACTTCCTTGATGAATCCGGCCTCCAAAAGCTTGCGTACCTCTTCGCCGATCGCCCGCCGTTTCACTTCGTCGAAACGGCGGAGACGCTGTTTGACCGGCTTGGAGTGGGGGCGGATATCAAGAGAGTGCTCGGCGACCTCCCTCGGAATGCCTAGCATGTCCGAGGGGCTCCACGCGAAGATGTCAGCGTGGGCGCGGAGACAGTCGACGAGCACCACTTCCTATTTGTCACTGAGGGAAGAGCTGATCCTCAACACCCTGCCGTCGTGGCTGTCGGGGTCCAGGGGGACAGTCTTGGTGTCCTCAGCGGGCGCGAAGCTCCCTGGTTGCCGTTCGTTGGCGTCAGGGAGCGTGTTGACGATCGCTTCCAGATCCGCTACGAGGGTTTCGTCGAGGGCGAGAGCCTCCGCGAGCTCAACGCTCTCGACGTCGCACGCGTAGGCGTGCTCGACCGTTGGGCCGACCGTGATGACTCCGTGAGGCCCTGGCATCTTCAACTTGAGGTAGGTATAGTTGGGGATGGCCATGAACTTGGCGTAGCACGGCCTTCCCAGGATGGCGTGGTAGGCTCCTTTGAAGCCTACTACCTCGAAGGTGAGCACTTCCTTGCGGAAGTTTGCCGAGGTTCCGAAGCAGACGGGCAGGTCGATCTGCCCGAGAGTTTGGACGCGCTTTCCGGGCGCAACTCCGTGGAAGGAGGACTTGTTGGGCCGCAACTCGCTGGTGCTGATTCCCATGAGCTCCAAAGTTGGAGCGTATAGGATGTTGAGGCTGCTGTCGCCGTCCATGAGCACCTTGGAGAAGCGCGTGTTGCCGATGACGGGGTCGACGACGAGAGGATACTGTCCGGGGTTCGGGATATGGTCGGGATGGTCTTCGCAACCGAACGAGATGGTCTCTGAAGACCAGTCGAGATATGAGGGGGTCGCTGGCCGGACCAGCATGACCTCCCTGCGTTCCCTCCTCCGCTGTCGAGGTTTCAAGTTGGCTGTGGGGCCTCCCGTGATGAAGAACACATGTTCCACCTCCGGGTATCCGTCGTCATCCTTGCCACCGCCATCCTTGGGCGGACCACCATCCTTTCGAGGGATGCGGTTGTAAAATTTCCGTAGCATCTCACACTGCTCGAGAGTGTGAGCGACCGCGGTCTTGTGGTATGGGCACGGCTTCTTGAGGTGGTCGTCAAAAACGCCCCCACCACGCGGGGGACCTCGAGGTCCCTTGTGGTTGGGGTCGACCGCGAGGGCCTCATCTTCGACGTCGCCCGCTCCGCGGGGCGCCCGGAGCTTCTTTCCCTTCTTGTCGTGCTTCTGTTTCTTCGAGGGACCCTTTGCCTTGTCGTCCTCCGCGGACGCTTCCTCGGGGCGCTTCCCCTTTTTGTCGTTGAAGATGGCGTTAGCCGCCTCCTCCCCTGAGGCGTACTTCGAGGCCACCTCAAATAGCCGGTTTGCATCGGGGGGTGGGCTCCTCCCCAACTTGCATACCAGGCTATAGCATGTGGTGCTCTCGAGGAAGGAGTGGATGATCTGATGGTCGGTGATGTTGGGAAGCTCGGTGCAGCGCTTGGAGAAGCGCCGGATGAAGTCCCTCAAGGATTCGTCGGGTTTTTGTTTGCACCCTCGAAGGTCCCACGTGTTCCCGGGGCGCACGTAGGTGCCCTGGAAATTTCCCACGAAGGTCTCGACCAGGTCGTCCCAGTCGCGGATCCGGTTGGGGGGCAGATGCTCGAGCCACGTCCGCGCGGAATCTGCCAGGTGGAGTGGCAGATTGCGGATGATCATGGCATCATCTGTGGCGCCGCCGAGCTGACATGCTAGGCGGTAGTCGTTCAGCCATACCCTGGGGTCCGTTTCCCCAGAGTATTTCGTGATGGTGGTAGGCTGTCGGAAGCGGGGGGGAATCGGAGCGGTGCGGATGTTGTGGCTAAACACCCACGTTCCCGCTGGCTCAGGGGCCGCATCCCGGTTCCACCCGACGTCGGTGCGCCCGCGTTGGTGGGTCCGGGCTCCCTCTCGCTGCCTTATTTGGTTCAGCGTGTTGCGGGCGTCGCCATTGTCGATCGCGCCTCGGGTGTCCCGGAGGCGTGATCTTGCGGGTATCCTCACTGGAAGTGTTCCTGCTTCGGGTGCCCGTGGTTCGCTGGCGTGGCGTCGCGCCATGTCCCGGTGGGAGTCACCCCGGGACTGTGCTCGTGCCCTGCCGTTAGGCCGGGGTGAGCGTACCGATGACTCCCCTCCTCGTTCGCCCTTCGAGGCTGAGGAGCGTCGAAGCGGGAGGCTGAGCTTTCGGCCTATTGTCGGGCGGCATTCTCGACCAACTTTTGCGCCTCGAGATGCAGCTTCCGCCCCTCGGGGGTAGCTGCTTCCGGCATGGCTCGGAGCAAGGCGGCCGCCGCGATGAGCTTTTGGCTCGTTCTGGGAGCGAGGTCGTCGTCTTTGACTTCGGCAAGGAGGCGGGCCTGAGCCACTCGCCCCGCACGCCGTGCGTCCGTGCCGTGTTCGTGGCCTTGTTTGGGCGGCTCGTGGTCGGAGCGCGCTGGTGGTGAGACGTCACCACTTCCGAATTCGTGGGGGCAAGCAACTCGTGGCAGGTGGCGCGGATGCCGCTCGTCCTCGGAAGGAGAGTGGTCCGATGGGTCCGATGGCTGCGCGCCTACCGGATCTATGCCATTGTTGTCCCCCTGGTCATCGTCCTCGCCGTCGTCGTCCGACGTCGATCCCTCGCTGACCTGCCCGTCGTTGATGACGAAACACTCCTTGGTTGGATCATACTCATCATCAGAATAGCCGAAGCAGTAATCCGCCGCTGTTTGGAAGGCCATAAAGGCCTCTGGGTCGCGGAGACCCGAGTAGTCCCAACCAGGGTGTTCACGCATAAAAGCGTATCCGTCTTCGGACTCCGTGCGGGAATCGTCGGGCGCTGGAGCGGCGAAGTCTTGCTCCAAGACTGGATGACAACCTGGCTGGCCGTCATACGCACTCATGGCAGTGCGGACGAACGAGGCATACGTGACCGTAGAGCCGCGTAGCCCGTAGGGATAGGGACGTGCCGTCGTAGCACGTGGTGCAGACATGGGTCCCGGGAGGAAGGGAGTAGCCCTCTTCTGTGACCCTGACCGCAGGACGTCCCCTTCCCTTGCGGGAGGGAACGCTGACGTCGGCGGCGCGCCTTGCAGCGCGCGCTCGTCGTACACGAGGTCCGGGACGACTCCGCCGTCGCGGTGCCGCCGGGTAGCGGATGATGAGGCTCCGGTTGGTCGCTTGGATCCTCCTGGAGGATGCGCATGTGGTAATCATCGCCACATGTCTGGAACCGCAAGCTCCCGAACCAGATCTCCTGCCCCGCTGGGAGCAGATTGCTCTCGCCCAGCGGGGGCCGTCCTTCGCCGAAGTTCGCCATCGGGAACGAGAGTTGCGCAGCGCTGGTCCCCTACCTGGCGCGCCAACTGTCGGTGCCTGATTTGG
The DNA here is from genome assembly GCA_015342445.1 of Digitaria exilis. Classification (NCBI taxonomy): domain Eukaryota; kingdom Viridiplantae; phylum Streptophyta; class Magnoliopsida; order Poales; family Poaceae; genus Digitaria; species Digitaria exilis. Next base: position 12,461 of record JACEFO010001677.1, on the reverse strand, counting down.
TCGCACCGGCACCAACAAGTGATTGCGGTGCTAAAACCACTCGTTTCCTTGATGACGAGAGTAAGAGACGGGGATTTATCCTGGTTCCGGCCACGAGGCCGTACGTCCAGCAGTGGTGCGATGCACCAGTTTACGTGTTGCTCGTTGTAGGGGTTTACAAGCAAGGTGGGAGAAGGAGACGAACTCCTAAGTCCCCAGCTGTGTGGTGTGTGTTCTAGCGTGTGCGGGTTTGTCTAGCCGTCGTATGTCTCTTGCCCTTTGCATGGGCTTTCCTTCCCCTTTTATAGACCAAGGGGGGAGGGTGTGAGTACATGTATTTGTGGTGTTCGCTGATAAGCGCACTGTTCTGTCCATGCCGCGCACTGTGCGAGCGGGAATCGCGCCTTCCAACTCCGGCTGACGACATGGCAGTGGCTGACGTGATGTCCTTCCTTCTTGTGACGGCTCACGGCGTCGAGGGTGGCAACTTGCGTTCAACGTCCAAATCGAGCTTCTGGGGCCTCCTTCGAGGGTCGCCTTCGAGCATGGTGGCGTGCCTGAGGCGGGCGAAGTCAAAGGAGTGGTTGGCATAGTGCTGCTGCCAAGGTTAGGTCTGGCCGTGCAGCATGGCGCTCAGAAGTCCACTGTTGCGAGTGGATTTGACCGGTGTCTTTTTCGGGGCGTGGGTGTTGCGTGGCGCAGTGATCCCCTGCTTTTTGACTGCAGAGGAGCGTCATCATGACTTGGATTGACGGGTCGCAGAGTCTCGGGCGTCATTTCCGGTGTGGCTGACTCGAGCTCGGTCTACAGGCTCGAGCCTGCTGAGCCTCGAACGAGACGGAAATCACCCGCTCGAGGGTGGAAGTCTCCCTCGAGGCCACTGAGCCTCGAACGAGGCGGAAATCCCCGTTCGAGGGTGATCGTCCACCCCGAGCTGGATGGGTGCCGAGGAGTTGTTGCGATGGCGGGCCTTTGTTGGGCCGTGGAGCCAGGCCAATGTCGTCGTGTGCCTTATTGCCAAGTAGTTTTGGGCCCAAGTTAGGGTACCCCTTTTGTAGGTGCCCGACAAATAACAAACCAAGAGTTTCTAAGAACCCTTGGGTGTCTCTGTGTTGATCACCAAGACCTAGTCAAATCGTACACGTGATGTGTAAATTTGAACCATCGAAAAACAACCCTGTTAAGGACCCAAGGGAACCCAGGGAGATTTCTGTAGCATAAGCTATCTTTTAGAGTAAATGTACCCCGAAGGGATACTTTGGGAACAAACTGTGTGTGATTCATTACACAAGAACCCAGTAAGACCCACGGAGCAACAACTTTAAGTTGAAAAGTATCGCAATTTAGCGAAAACTTAGGAACAAATCCGTTAACGACCCTGAAGGAACTCGGACAGACCTCATGTAATTGCCCCGAATGCATAGCGTGAAAAACAAACTTTCCGAGTCTCAAAAAGAACACGGAGAAGATTTGAACGATGTCATCAAGACAAAGTAAAACTGAACATAAACAACCCAGTAAAGGGAGGTTTTCATTTATTGAATTATATCTCGTTGCCGAAACAACGGTACAAAAGAAATCTCGATGCCGAAGCAATCGGTACATGTGTTGCTGAAGCAATGATACAATGAAGAGGCTACGCATAGAATTTGTGTAAATGTTCTATGTTCCAGGGATTTGGTAAGTCAATACCATCCTCTGTCTGAAGTCTGTATGTGTCTGACTTGAGAACTTTGGATACAATGAATGGACCATCCCAAGGCAAAGTGAGCTTCGTGTGACCAGCTGTATTCTGGATCCGTCGTAGCACCAAATCCCCAATATGGAACGACCTCGTCTTCAAATTTTTATCATGAAATCGGCGGATACCCTGAAGGTACGCAACATTGTGTAACACAGCTGCCAGTCGTGCTTCCTCATCCGTATCAACCTCAATCATCCGTTGTTCATCCGCCATTGCTTCATGGAATTCCTCGACGCGAGGAGCGCCATGGCATGACATCGACAGGTAGGACGACCTCAAATCCATATACCAGGAAGAAGGGAGATTGCCCTATAGCTTTGCTGGGTTGAGATCGGAGGCCCCAGACAACTGGGTAGAGTTCTTTCAATCCACCGGCCTTCAGCTTTCTTCAAGGTTCGTTCCATCCGAGCTTTAAGTCTATCGAGTAACATGCCGTTGGCTCTTTCTACCTGACCATTGGCGCGAGGATGAGCAACAGAGGCATAGCACACCTCGATGCTGCGATCTTCACAGTAATCCCAGAACTTGCTGCCTGTGAAGGAAGTACCTAAATCAGTAATGATTTGATGCGGTATCTCGAAGCGTAAAATCAACTCTTAAAGGAATTGGACTGCTTTCTCGGATGTTGGCTTGACAATCGGAAAGACTTCTATCCACTTCGAGAATTTGTTAATTGCAACGAAGCAATACTCAAAGTCCCCAGGTGCTCTGGGTAGTTTCCCAATCATATCAAGCCCCCAGCATGCGAAGGGCCAGGACGGAGGTATCAATTTGATCTAGTGCGCAGGTTGGTGTGAATGATGAGCAAAATACTGATAACCCTTGCAATGACGAACAATTTCTTCTGCGTCGTGTAAGCCGAGGGCCAATAGAACCCGACGCGGAAGGCTTTGCCCACGATGGTACGGGATGCTGCGTGATTGCCACATTCACCCGCGTGGATTTCCTCTAGGATACTGATTCCATCTTGCTGTGAGACACATTTCATCAATGCACCAGAGCGTGCGCCACGTCGGTACAATGTATCCCCGATTATCATGTTGGACTTGCTGCGACGAACAACCTGCTGAGCTTCGGCTTTCTCCTTAGGAAGTTTGTCGTGCAAGATATAATCGATAATTGGTGCACACCAGGTTGCGTCGATGAGCATAACCTCAGGGTTGAGGTTACAGTGGCGGGAAGTGTTGCTTCAGGAATAGACGGCTTAGAGAGCTCATTAACAAACACGCCACTGGGTACCTCTGCTCGGGAAGAACCCAGTTTGGATAGGACATCTGCAGCAACATTGTAATCTCTCTCGACATGATGAAATTCAATGCCGAGAAAGTGCTTCTCCAACTTTCGAAACTTCTTCACAGTACGCATCCATGTTCTCATGGTTCTGATTCCAATCCTTGTTGACTTGCTTGATGACCAGCATTGAATCCCCATATACCAGTAGGCGCTTAATACTGAGGGTGATAGCCATCTTCAGCCCGTGAAGAAGAGCTTCGTATTCTGCAGAGTTGTTGGAGACGGCGAATTGAATCTGTAGAACGTACTTGAGTTGATCTCCTCGAGGTGAAATCAACAAAACTCCAGCACCGCCACCTTCCAACTTGAGAGAACCATCAAAATACATAATCCATGCTCAGGCTTGATAGTGGCGACAGGAAGGTTGTGCTCAGTCCATTCAGATATGAAATCAGTAAGGACTTAAGACTTCATGGCCGTGCGAGATCGGAACTCAATGCTGTAGGTTCCGAGCTCAACAACCCACTTGGCGATATGACCTGTAGCATCTTGGTTATGGAGAATTTCGCCAATAGGATATCCAGTAACCACAATGATTTTGTAGGAGTCGAAGTAGTGCCGCAATTTCCTGGACGTCATTAGGACGGCGTATAGAATTTTTTGAACTTGAGGATACCTGGATTTGGAGTCTGAAAGGACTTCGCTCACAAAGTACACAGGTCTTTGAATCTTCTGAAGGTGACCGTCCTCATCGCGTTCAACAACAATAGCAGCACTAACGACATTGGTGGTTGCTGAAATGTAGAGCAAGAGATCTTCGCCCGGGACTGGCGCAGTGAGCACAGGTGGTGTAGTCAGGAAGGATTTGAGCTTGTCAAAGGCGTCTTGGGCCTTCTGTGTCCACTGGAATCTATCCTGCTTCTTGAGGAGCTTGAAGAACTCTGTCCCGCATTCTTCGAGCTTGGAGATGAAGCGGTTGAGTGCAGCCATGCAGCCTGTAAGCTTCATGACATCCTTGACGGTGCGCGGCGGCTCCATATCCATGATTGTTGCTATCTTTCTGGATTAGCTTCGATGCCGCGCTCGCTGACAATGAACCCGAGAAGCTTTCCTGACGGAACGCCGAAAACACACTTGGCAGGATTAAGCTTCCAAAGCCATTTGCGTAAGTTGTCGAACGTCTCGGTGAGATCGGCGATTAGGTCCTCGGGGTTTCTTGTCTTGATAACCACATCATCAACGTATGCTTCGACGTTTCGGTGGAGTTGGTCTTGAAGACAACCCTGTATCGCCCGCTGATATGTGCACCTACATTTTGCAAACCAAAAGGCGTGGTTGTATAACAATACGCGCCAATATGCGTGATAAATGAAGTTTTAGTCTGATCCTCTTCTTCAGAGATATCTGATGATATCCTAAGTAACAATCGAGGAAACAGAGAAGGGTGCACCCAGCGGTGCTATCAATGACTTGATCGATGCGAGGAAGCCCGAAGGGATCCTTTTTGCAATGTTTGTTGAGATCGGTATAATCAACACACATTCTCCATTCATTAGAATTCTTTTTTCTTACAAGAACCGGATTGGCTAACCAATCCGGATAAAAGACTTCTTTAATGAAGCCGGCTGCTAATAACTTAGCTAGCTCTTTCTGGATAGCTTCCCGACCCTCGGTGGCGAATCTTCGGAAGTCGCTGCTTTTTTAGGCTTCGCGCTCTCGTTGAGGTCCCAGCTTGTGCTCGATCCAACTCTCTGGGAACTCCAGGCATGTCAGAAGGCTTTGTGGCGAAGATGTTGGCCTGGGCCCGCAGGAAGTTGACGAGCGCGCTTTCCTATGCTTAGTAAGGTGGAGCCAATCATCGTTGTCTTCGTTGGATCTCCTGTCTGGAGATCGACTGTCTTCGTGGCAACTTTATCCACAGGCTTGATGGCTCACGTCTTTTTCTGCGTCGGGGCTTCCCCGTCTTCATCAACAATGGTAGCTGCCAGGGGGTGGAGCTCTTAGACGATCGATGGTGGATGGCGGCCCTGACAGCGTACTCCACTGCCTCTTTGTCGCAGACGTAGGAGCGTTTGATGTCACCGCGAAGGGAAAGAACACCATGAGGTCCTCACATCTTCAGTACTAGGTATGTGTAGTGAGGGAATGGCCATTAATTTGGGCCAGCGCTGGATGCCCAAGGATGGCGTGGTATGATGTTTCGAAGTCCACAACTTCGAACTTGATGTACTCGGTACGGTAGTTTAATGTGGTACTGTATGTGACGGGCAAGGTGATTTGCCCAAGAGGGATCGCAGCCATCCCCGGGTACAATGCCGTAGAAGGGGGAATCAGCTGGCTGCAGTTGCTTGTGTCGAGCCCATATGCTTCAGAGTCTTGGCGAAGATGAGGTTAAGCCCGCTGCCTCCATCAAATCAGGCCTTGGTGAGCTTACTATTTGCCAACCACAGTTTCTATGGACGAGATGAATATCGCCCGGGACAGGTGATCTCTGCCCATTGATCTTCTCTGGACCAAGTGATGGGGGTGTCTGACCACCGCAGAGGTGTGACCACCGCTGGTTCTGCTGCATAATCCTCGCGCCGTGCATTCTTGCGATTGCGCGAGGTATCGCTGACTGCCATGCCTCCAAAGATGACCTTGACAATGTTGTTGACGTCTGGAAAACCGCCGTCTCCCTTGTTCTGCTTGTCGTCTCTGTCACTATCTGTCTTCTTTTTCTTGGCGGGCTTGCTGAAGGTTTCCAATAGGAGCCAGCAGTCACCCCATGGGTGCTTGCTATCTAGATGGTATGGACAGCGTTTTTTGAGGAGTTTGTTGAATTCCTCCTTTCTTTGTTGCGCGGACTGAGCGGCGTGGACGGACTGGACGGTTGCGACCGTGTTGTTTGGTCGCTTCCGTGGATTGTTGCCATTGCGCTTGAACGAATCGCGCGGCTGGTCCTTGTTGTCGTCTGATGTCCTCGCCCAGTGTTGATGGGGCGTTTGCCGTAACGCTCCCATTCTTGATCGTCGGTGTCCATCCAGTTGGCCACCAATGCACGGAATTCCTCTAGGTCGTGAGGACGATTGTGACCGAAGTCACGAAAAAGACTGCGGTCGGTCATCCCTTCTTGAAAGTAGTCAATAACTTCCGAGTCAGGGATGGGGACGCAGGATGCTTTGATGGCAAAGAATCGCCGATTGTAGTCGCGCATGGACTCATCTGGCTTTTGCTTGCACGCTCGGAGTTCATATTTGCTGCCAGGACGCTCGAAAGAACCCTGATAGTTAGAGACGAAAGTCTTCTTGAGCGCGTGCCAACTGTCGATGGAGTCTGGGCGAAGGGATTCAAGCCAGGTGAGTGGGCCTTGCTCAATCACGACAGGGAAGTATAGCATCTTGGAGATATCATCGCCTCCTGCTGCCTCAATTGCCGAAGAATATCTACGCAGCCAGATGTTGGGGTCTTGCTTTCCGTCGAAGTTGGTGACGCCTGACGACTTGAACTTTCGAGGAAAGGAGCTGACGCGGATGGCGCGTGTATAGCATGGCAGGCATCGGGATTAGGGATGTCATGCCTCCCCGCAGAATCCGTGACATGTGATGTAGCCCTCCCCTCCCGGATCCGGATGATCTGATTGCGGGCATCATTAGGGGCGACGTGAGATCGGGCTGGACGGGGTGTCCTCGCGACGTCTGGGGGGTTCCTCGCGAGACCTGGGAGGTTCCTCGCGAGGCCTGTTCGTATCCTTTGTTTTTGCGGCGGAGCTACCGTAGTGGCTGCTCTGACGCTTCGCCGAGGGTATTCGATGGTGGGAAAGAACTCTTGCTTTTAGAAGCGGAGCGGCTCCATCCAGGCGATCAACCATAACTGCCGCTCCGCGGCTTCGAGGTGAGCTTTGGCAAGGTTGATATCAGGAGTAGCTTGAAATTCTTTTGAAGACGCTAACCGCGAACATAATGTTGGCCGCAGGTGATTTGAATATTCCTTCTTTGTCGAACTCTCCGTTTAGATTCTTCATCAAAACGTGGCAACGCCTGAGGGCACGGTTGCGGTTTTGCTCGATACGGAGTTCTCGGTCTCCATCTGTTTCTCCCGTCGACCGTTGGGGCGTCGTCGGAGACAACTTCGTCGTTGCTGTTGTCGTTAAGGATGACGCAGGACTGGCGACTGGGGTTGTTAGGCCCGGTTTGTTTTGTTATCCGAGATAACAGAAAGTTCTCTGCCTTCCTGGAAGGGAAGCAGAGGGAGAGTACCCCATACTGTGGAGGGAGCGTTTGCTTCTTGGAGAGCGAGAAACAGGATCCGTGTCAGGCCAATGGACGATAACCCCCGAGGGAGTTGTGGTCATGACAAGATCTGAATTGGTGTGGCGAAGTTGGTGGAGCTTCTTCGTCAGATGGGTCTGGTAGGTCGTGGCCGAATTTGTCAACCCGAAGGGGGACTGAGGCGCGCGCGATCTACGCGGGAACTGGAATTGACGCTCTTGAGCACCGTGGGGTGTTTGTCACGGTCCTGATCGTAGAACCCTGGTGGAAGTCAGAGGTGATCTGAAGTCCACCAGGGAGTCGTGCACGCGTGGGTCGATCCTGCCGCTTGACAGGGGCCGGGTCGATGTAGTTTGCCCGAGCTTGAGTCTGCTTCGGGCACCATATACTCCTCCGAGTAGGATACGATCCGAAGATCGTGTCGGAATTGGAGTTTTCCGCGATCCTCACGCGTGATCTGCGCGGGTGGCAGAGCTGACGCGACCGCCTCGTCACGCAGTTCACGTTGGAGCTTGCCGTCCTGGTTTGCGATGCAAAGCCAGGAACCGAAGATGAATGTCGCGCCTTCTTCGAACTTGGTGACGATGGAGGCGCTGAAGATGCCATCGACTCTTTAACGAGTTCTCGACGATGGATCCCACGGACGGTGCCAAAGTTCGGCGAGTTATGCTGACTAGGTTCTCGAGGGGATGCCCCGAGAGAAAGGGTTTGAGGAGAAGTCGTCGAGAATCTAGAATCGAAGGTAACAAGAGGCGATTTAGACAGGTTCAGGCCGCAATATGCGTAATACCCTACGTCATGTATGGTGTATCTTGTATATAATGAGATGCTTTGAATGGGGTCCTATCTCCCTACTTATATTGCCGGGAGGATAGGTATATGGAAGCCGTATAGGATCAAGAGACTTTAACAAGTTTATCTCTAATTTTCTAATACAACTTATCCTAACCCGACTAGGACTAATCCTTGTCTTGTACGTCAAGTCTGTACTTGGGCCGGCCCATAGGATGGCCCGCCAGGGTTGTTTAGTCCATTAGGACTCTACACCCACAGTATTAGTGTCTACTTGCCACCCACGGCAATGCTGCGAGCTTTTCTAGTTGACGACAAACGCCGAGGCCTCTAGAGGCCATTACTTTCCGTGCTAGGTAGATTTTTTTAGCGGCCACATACAATAACCCGATCGTACGTGGGTTCCATGTACGTTTTGGTTCATGCGGTCAAATATCTAAGGTTCCATCATACGTTTGGTTCTGGAGAACCAGCAACAGTGGAAATGACTATGACTATTCACTGATGCTTGCTAGGCCACTCAAAGGCCTGAGTGAGCCGAGCTAGCTGCAGTGAGCGAGTAGCCCAGCGGCTAGCTCGTCCTCATGAACGGCGAAAAGAGCTGGACACTACATATATATGACCGTACCAACGCCAACCCCCAAGGGCATCGTTGTCACAACCTCTGCTAAAATCAAAATTTCACTAGACCTTCCCCCTTCTCTCGATCTCTACCGCCTTTTTGCTACATTTCAAATTTTGCTTAAACCATGTATCCTCCTCTCTCCACCCGACCTCCCTGTCACCTCCATCTCCTAGCAACCATGCCGCCCGGTATTCATATATCATGTCGGCTCCCATTGGTGAGGTTCACGCCATCAGGAGTTCTATGTCAGTGTTGTGCTCCTTAGCGACACACTTTTGGTGCCATTTAGGTGAAGGTTTTGGGACTAATTCATATCCTAACCCGTCACTTGCACGTGAAATAACCTTATGTTCGCATATGCACATATTTTTGGAGGATGTTGGTTTATGCAGGTTCTCAAGCTTTAAATGAGCATATTTGGATGAAGACCGAGATCGTGACCGACCACCAAGGATGTGCACGTGCAAAAGGCTTGAGAAGAACACACTTGGATGACTTGGATCAGAGAAATCCAGCAGACATATCAAAGATCCAATCATATCCCGAAGCAAACGACGTCAAAAAGGGCCACATACTGTGAAGGACATAAGTTACCAATTTAGAGAGGAATCCGCACGCGAAAGAGGAGGCCGAGATGGCCAGAAAAGGCCCCAGGCCGGCCAGCCCAGCCCGTTTTCGTGGTGGTTTGGCCTCCCCTTCGACCTAGGGTTCCCTCGTACTATTTAAAACTTATGTTTTATTCAAAACCCGACGCTAATTCCCACCAGAGGGCCGCTGTATCGACAAAAACACATCGAAGGACGGTCGCGACAAGAGATTGGAGGATGGCGGAGATCTTCCCCGAGGACTTCTACACCATGAACTCTGTCGCCAAGACTAGCTTCTATGGTGTGAAGGCCATGTTTTGTCCATATGGGTTGTAAGGTGACCTTGGTTTGTAATCGCCGACATACTTTGTGAATTTGATCTATCTTGTACATAGAATTTGGTTCCCTAGGTTTGATGTGCTTCTACCCCTAGTGTTGTGTGACGAGTGTGGGCGAAACGACATCGCTTTGCGAAGCATCGATAGATTAGATTGGCGCTTAAACTCCGGTGATTGCATATCCTAGCGATCCTAAAAACCCTAGGGGCAAACGTTCTCTATATATTGTGGCTCTCGCTAACCTAACCTCGCATTCTTAACCCTAGATTTAATTTATATTAAACTTAATAGATTAGACCTATTCATGCACCGACCAAAACCCAAAAAGATTAATAATAAACTTAGTTAGTGCTTAGATAAGTGTAGCGATCTTCTTGTTCCACGTATTGATAACCTTGGGGGAATCTCTAAGGGAAAAGCTACACAACTGACCCGTGTGCTTACGGTACGAAATTGACGTGGCTATGTGCCGTCAATAGTCAGTGGAGAAAACCCTACTAAACGAAACTCGGGAGATCTCTAAGATCATCATCAGAAGGCTACGACGTCCTTGCAAACACCAAGGTGTTGGGCTGTTGCAACTCAGATTTTTGTTTTTGGGTTTATTTTGGAGAATCTAGATTTAATTGATTGGGAATCGCATGAAGTTGAAAGACAATGTAGAATAGGATCATATCTGCATATTTGGTCTATTTTGCTGCAATTCGGATCTATTGGGATGCTAGGTTGCAATTCAGATCTATTTGGGATGGGTAGGGTTGAATTGGTTTGGGAATCTCAAGAAGGTTAATATATATATATATAGATAAGATACACGTAATATTTGTCCAATATGGTGCAATTGGGCTCGAGGGTTCCTAATTTGGATTTGTTTTGGGATAATTGGGGTTTGAAATTGGTTTGGGATCACATGATGCTGAACGCAATGTAAGAGGAGACGCATTCATGCAATCTCAGTAAAATACTTGGGTCCAGGGGGGTGTTGAGGGATTGCATTTTTGGATTTGTTTTCCGTTTCCGGGATGATTTGGATTATAGGAGGTCTAGAGGAGAATAATGTAGGAGCATATCAAGGTTCTTCAAAGTGATGCATCTTCCCCTAGACAGTCATGCCCCTATGCGTGGATATCGCTCTCTGGCAGTGAAAGAATGTGAGAGGCTTGAATAGGCAGTTCTAATTTGAACTCAGCGTAAGTCCATACTCTAAAGACTTCTCAATAACAAAGTGAATGAATGCTTCGAGAGGAGTCGTTGAACTAGAGGAAAGATTTCTCTAGCACAATGTACTCCACTTTTGGGTGTGGCAGTGGTTGAATATGTTGCTTTGAAAATCTTTCGATGTTCACATGTGAGTGACTTGTAAATAAATAGTCCGCAAGAATTCCAAATGCCTTCCAATTGTTTTGATACTTTGATGCCAGTGCAATTGGTTTTCCACTGTATTAAATGAATCTAGTTTTGAATGTACACTAATTTATATTGCCTATATGGTTCAGTTTTGAGGTGTAAGGTTGATATTTTTGGTGTTCTTCAAACCTTTATTTAGGAGCGAGTAGGAGCTAAAACTACTTTCAAATCCACTCAAACAATTCATGCAATTGGTTGGTCATAATAAAAAAAATCTTATGTTTAATCTGAGAAATAGCCCCTCTAACCTTTACCACTCCAACTCCTACACTTCTCTAGGAGATCTTAACCTAGACACCAAGATGGGGAGACCAACTCTCTATAAGAAACACAACCTTTATTCAAACTTATCATTGATAACAACATGAGGCTAATGTTACACCAACTTTTAGAACTAATATCATTTATTAGAAAATTATGGAAATAATAAGCATAACACTGACGTGACCAGTGGCTCGTTGAGGATGAGCATGTCGCTATCCGGTAGCTTGTAGTGTACATTTTCAGGCACGATAGGCTTAATCGGCAGATTGAAGAGTCTGATAGATTAAAACTTATTGTAATGTCCATTGTATCTCCTTATCAGCCCAAAACACACACCCCGTTGCTGAAGACATGTCTATAAGTTGTTTAAGAGTGATATACGTTAGACAAGCTAAACCCATTAATATGCATACTAGCTTTGTACGTGTGCATTTCAAGATTTTATTTTGAACTCATAGAAAAATGATATAGTCTAATTTGATGTGAAATCAACTTGATTATAATTCGACAACATTTTTCATTTCCATGATAAAAATATATGGACTCATATTTTTTCTAAGAATCTCTGAAATAAAATAAATCGTGTAGCGTCTTGGATTTAGACAGATAAGTTCAGAAATTACATTTTGGTAAATAATAGTCAAACTGCTAAACATTGAATGCAGAATGATATATAATGGCAACGAGGACGTACCAGAATTTGGTTTCATGTATATTTATACTTAACATATTAATGAACTAAATAATGCCTACATGATATATTACTTCTTAAAAAAAAATGCAAAACATTTATGAGCTCATATATTTTTATATGATTAGGATACTATTATGAATATGGAAAGGTGATTTCATACGGACTGAATATATATATTTTCCATAAAATTATCACATTCTTAAACATTCAAGTAGTAACATATATGTATTAGCCTGTACTATGGCAGTATTGGGACCTAGAAGTACTATTTACGGTATCACGACTCTATCATCTATCCAACGGTCGGTTGTCGTATGTGGACTTATGTGCTTGTGGGTCATACGTGGAGATAGATATGTGCTTGTCGGCAATTTGATGATCGATATGTCTTCCATCGGTTGCATGGCAGCCGATAGACAACTATTCGTATATAATTTAATGAATTTAATATTTACTCTTGCAATTATCTATTAAAATAATATTATTAGAAAAACAATTCTTCTTACACCACTATACTACAGATGGCAACATTGCCATCTCACCTATGA